>CM062811.1:525812770-528212770 GCA_031772625.1 Pinus tabuliformis
AAATAAATATAGTGAGAGTCTTATTGATCATGTTACATTGTTTCACTTCTTTTCGGATTGCCTATACAGGTCCTCGGGAGTGAAAAGAATGATCAGAGTACCTGCTGCCAGTGCGAATTTGGCGGACATTCCATCGGATGAATTCTCTTGGGTAAAATTGACGCAGATGGCCATATTAGGCCATCCATATCCAATGTATATTGCTGTTACATTCTTTCAATTTTTTTTGGTTGTCTATACTGATACTCTTTCCGCTTTAATTGGCCTCTTTGATTAACTGATATTTTATTGCTTCGATCTTGCAGAAGCTATTACAGGTGCAGAACAGTGGGTTGTCCTGCAAGAAAGCACACAGAACGAGCCCTAGACGATCGAAACATATTTATTGTATACTACGATGGTAAACACAACCATTCTCTTTCTGTATCTGAAACACAGGCCCTGAAATTAGCTGTTGAATATAGTCCAGAGGATGTGGCTTAATAGTTAGGTAAAATCAGGTACTTTTCGTGATCAATACTATGTACGCCCTTAAAATTGCTTTAGAAGAAATTTCTTCAAGTGGAAAAAAAATTAGTCTTAAAAGGACCTTGTGAAATTTTCTGCATCCAGATCTCCACGGACCTTGTGAAATCAGGTACTTTTCATGATCAAATACTATGTACGCCCTCAATCCATCAAGATCGATAAGTCTGGAGTTTCTGAACGATTTATCTTTTCTACAGATTCTTTGCACTATATCATTAATGTTCAAAGCCAAAGAAAAGCGAGGCTAAATTTGCAATGATCGAAGAATATTAGCATTTATTATACCAAGCTATCTGCTTGCGGTGGTCAAATTTATTACAGCGCCTGGCCCTTGCCTCCAACGTTTTGTCTTTTAAGTGATTTTCTATGTGATGATCAGATCAATGCATCACTGTTCGATTTTTTAAAAGTTAACCCCTCTTTTGAAAAAAAGAAAGAAAGCCGAAGCACTTATAGTTGTTCTCGTTTTCGTTTTTATGGAGAATCGGTTAGATATCGACCATATGTGTCATACATGTCTTACCTGCTGCCACTTTTTGAGGTTGATTTTCATTGACAGCGTTCAATGCAGATTTGGAAGGCTGTTGTTCCTATATCTCTTCAATTTTGCAGCTGGTAATCGTAGAGGTTCTTTTGTTACTCGAGCTATTGGAGCTGGCAAGCTTCATAATGTCTTCAACCTGCCCAGAGAATGGCAATGTACTCAGTCTGAAATAAAGTAAAAGGCAGAAAGATGAGAGAATCATATCGTTTTATGAAAATTTACACAAATTTTCTTGATGTATTATATGAGTTGCTCGGATCAAAATAAGACCTTCTCAGCAGGAATATCGTAAACATTCACCACTCCGTTATAGAACTCCGTTATTGAAAATAGTGAATTGAGATGTGGATAGTTTCTCCGGCACTTCTGCTGCAACGAACCGGCTGAAAATAGTGCCATAAATATATAGTTAGCCTTCTGAACGTTTAAATTGCTGTAAATTGAATGAATTCCATCGAAATCCTCTCTCAGGCATTTGCAAGTCATGCACATGCAAGGGGGTAAGAGTAGAATAATACGATATCTACCTTACAAATTTGAGCCCGGAAAACCACTGATCCGCTGCAGGGGATTAATGATCTGCTGCGCCTCTTCCTTCGAAATACCAACTGCATAACCTGAAAATATGAAGAAAACCCTTGTTCATGCAGCAAAATATTATCGATAGAATAAATTAAGTCGGTTGACGATTCGTAAGGAAGATAGTGGACAGTTATTGCAGGATCGAACGAACAGTCGCAGTTATTGCAGGATCTAACGAACAGTCGCGGTTGGCCTTGCTCAATTCAAATCAACGAATAAGGATTTCCTAATAGGCTAACACCAAAATCCAATGGCACATACGAACAGTCTCAGTTATTGCAGGATCTAATGAACAGTCGCGGTTGGCCTTGCTCAATTCAAATCAACGAATAAGGATTACCTAATAGGCTAACACCAAAATCCAATGGCACATATCTTGACACGAAAGCAATTTGGGGAGTTAATCTCAGAGGGAAACGCCTTACGACGTAATTAATCACGTTGTCTCAAATTGCAAATACAATTTGGCAATATAAAATCCAAAATACAATTTGGCAATATAAGATCCAATTTTCCTGTGAGATAAAATGATAAGAAAACATTCAGAAACTGTAAAATTTTGCGTCCCGCCCGGTTAAAAATGGTGAGCAGGAGATGGTGGTGGAGGAGGAGGAGAGAACTGCTTATACCGTGCTTCAGTTTGTCCTTGGAGCACGCGATGCACTACGCTCGTATATTATACCTTGTCAGATGAACTTTGGAGTTTTCTTATTTCATACTCAATATTCGCTGAGAGTGCAGTAACCTATTCCATAATATATATGATCAGCGATCACATGCACTGTGCAAAGATGAGGTGAATAGCAATTAAACTATCATCCTCGTGTTCTGATCACTCTGCAGGGGAAAGGAAAATAAAGTATAGAATTCAGTCTCACCTTCTGTTTCACCAAGAAAGTTAGATTAGGGTTCCATAATTACATCTAACCCAACCCCAGTACAAATAGACTTAATTTTTGTAATTAGTGTCTGTATGCACATTACAAATCAATCATCTCCAGTCTACCTCCATATCACAGAAATTAATGTATGAGTGGGCTGCTAAACACACAAACTGTAGATCTACTGATTCTAGAGAGGATATAGGCACCACACACAAACACGTAAATTCCGTCTACTTTCTCTGTAGGTCGACTCAGTCAACTGACAACAAATATCTCCATATTAACCCCAACTTGTCACGAAACGCTGAAGAATTTCGCAGCTGCACCTGCAAGCATCCCCCATTCTCACCAGATTAATCTTAATATAATTCTAAACATGCAGTAAGATTTTTATTTTATGTGGATAGACTAGTAATTTTCCAATAAAGAGTATTTTATCAAATAAAATAGTTTCGGCCAACGCCCTTCTAGAGGTAAAAATAATACGTCGTCTCAGTCAACTCTAACTGGGAAGTTAGAAGGTAACCGCCTACGTTGAAGTCTGAAGAAGGGGAAGAAACCAAAAAAATTCATACAAATCACCATAATGTTTTTAAACTAGTTTTTATATATTTTTAATTTATGGCTTTTTGCTTAAAATTTGAATTAATCGGATGACGGTTAAATGTGTCGTATATAAATTTAAGTGATTTTTAATTTTTTTATTATAAGGTTTTGAATTAGTTTTATATATTTTTTTATTTTCAGTTTTTACAGTTGAAAGATGTTCTTATATTCTTTTAATCTCTTTTATATTTATGAATAGAGTTTTCAATCATATATATATATATTTTAGAATTTATAAATAGAATTTTAGATAATATTTATATATATTTGTAAATTTATATCTTTTTATATTTATTTAAAGTTTAGTCTAATGTATAGAAGAAAGTTTTTTCACATAATTTTAAGTTTGTTTGTTATTTAAAATACAGTTTTGAATGCATAAATGTATTTGCCATCCTGGAAAAAATTTTGGGCACTGGAATTATATAAATTAAACACTTTAAACTAGAATTTTTAAAAACCAGTCAGATTAAAATTAACTAAAAAATTAATCATAAAAAATCATTTTATTTATAAATTAAACTACACCTTTATTTAATCTAATTTGATCATAAATTTATTATTAAAATTTTCAATAATAAAATATCTACACATTTAAATTTATTTGAAGATTGAAAATTTTTAAGAATTTGTTATTTACGTAACTAAATTTATGATTTTGTTTTCAAATTTATCTAATCTAATTATGAATTTAATAACAATTTAATTTTAAATTTATAAATATATTTTTAGATTTACTTAATTTAATTTGATAATAATTTGATAGCCACTCATGATCTTTCTGAAAAGTGAAATGCCTGATTGTTCTGTCTTCTCTTTCCTGACTATTCTTATGAAAAATCATTATTGTTAATTCTTATACCATTAAACAGTTCATGATTATTCTCTCCGGTACCCAACCTAACTCATTTTCACCCCCTACAAATGCAACTCATATAACTCTACACTATCAAGATCTCTCATGAGCGCTTGAGCACAGGTACAATGTGTTTACGCAACATCATCTGGTGCTTGGTTTTTGAAGTTTAGTAAGAAATGAAAATATTTCACGTTCATTGGTATCAATAACTTAGTTGAGTACTCTACGTAAATTACAGTTCGTTTGGAACGTGCTTTGACTACAGCGCAATTTAGAAATTGCGTTGCTGCAAATTAAAGTCCCGGAAGTTGCGGAGGGTTTCAGTTAAAAACAGGATAAAATAAAAGTAACCCTAATGCGAAAATAAATAAATGCGAGGGAATTAAGTACCTGGTTTGCTATAACTGTAGCCTAATCAGCAGAGAATGGTACAATAGTTCTCCCATGTCTCCAAATCGGCAACGTTGATGACCTGTTACTGCTGCTGCGGGCACACACCTCATGGAGACATAACTGTACTCACGCACGGTTTCGCTCGCCCACGATTTAACACATAACAACTCTGACTTTCCACACTAAATCTTTTATATGTACAAGACAAGCATGGGCTGCAGAGCGAATGCTCAGAATCTGGGATAGGATAGGATCCACTCCTTGTAGGCATTAATGGCTGTCGTGCTATTGGCCTGGTTGTTCATCGTCGTTGTTGTCTTCTTGGTGGATTGAATTCGGATTTGGATTTGGATTTGGATTTTGAGTGTGTTCAAAGTAATGATTCAGCTGGGATCGTCCGGGATTGTAGGAATTGAGAGGCGATGCATAAATTCCCATATGGCCCTCACCTCCAAGGCCCAAACCCAGACCAAGGTGCTGATCATGCGGCGAAGGACCCAGAAACGAGCTCTGCAATTCCATCCCTGCTAGATTGATTCTGCTCGGCATCAGGGACGGGATTGTCAGCACGGGGGAAGACGACATACCGGCAAAAACCGAGCCCCCACCACCGGCCCCGCTCGCGCCCGCGCCTCCGCCGCTGGCGAGGCGAATCGATGTAGTCGTGCACATTGATCTGTACATGGCATCCGATGCCGTCGTCCATATCTGCTGTTTAGCCGGTGTCAGATCCGTGTTAACGGGAAGCATCCATACAGTGCTGGGTTTGGGCGTCCACATGGCGGCCCCGGCAGGTACCAGGTTCGAATCGCCGTAATGAAAGGGCTTTAAAGCAGTACCTACCCCGTGTTCGGCCTTTCTCTGCAACTCTCCTAGAAAACGCTCTTGATGAAATGGCTGCCCTCCAAGTGCCAAATCTGGAGTGTTATTGCAGGGGATTAATGATCTGCTGCGCCTCTGCCTTCGAAATACCAACTGCATAACCTGAAAATATGAAGAAAACCCTTGTTCATGCAGCAAAATATTATCGATAGAATAAATTAAGTCGGTTCACGGTTCGTTTGGAAGATAGGATCGAACGAACAGTCGCAGTTCGTGCACATTGATCTATACATGGCATCCGATGTCGTCGTCCATATCTGCTGTTTAGCTGGTGTCAGATCCGTGTTAACGAGAAGCATCCATACAGTGCTGGGTTTGGGCGTCCACATGGCAGCCCCGGCAGGTACCAGGTTCGAATCACCGTAATGAAAGGGCTTTAAAGCAGTACCTACCCCGTGTTCGGCCTTTCTCTGCAACTCTCCTAGAAAACGCTCTTGATGAAATGGCTGCCCTCCAAGTGCCAAATCTGGAGTGTTATTGCAGGGGATTAATGATCTGTTGCGCCTCTTCCTTCGAAATACCAACTGGATAACCTGAAAATATGAAGAAAACCCTTGTTCATGCAGCAAAATATTATCGATAGAATAAATTAAGTCGGTTCACGGTTCGTTTGGAAGATAGGATCGAACGAACAGTCGCAGTTATTGGAGGATGGAACGAACAGTCGCCGCTGGCCTTGCTCAATTCAAATCAACGGATAAGGATTACCTAATCGTCTAACACCAAAATCCAATGGCACATATCTTAACACGAAAGCAATTTGGGGAGTTAATCTCAGAGGGAAACGCCTTACGGCGTAATTAATCTGCTTCATTGTAAAAGGCAGGAAAACAACATAGATACAACACATGAGCCTAGTGACGGTAGAATACGTCTTGAAAATCATGTTCAACTCGGTACTAGAAGTATTTCATTTGATACGAAAAAATCGTAGTATGGATTATAATTAAAAATATTTAAATTCAAATGGTGTATTAATTATAATCTTTTTTGTTTCTACTCCAAAGCATGTATAGGATGAGGCCAAAAAAGAGGAGGAACATATGGCCACATCCGAAATTATTCTGCTTCCCTCCACCACTGAAGCACGTAAAGAAAACTCTACTACTATTTTTATTAATAAAACACTTGTAATAATAAGAACTATAAATATTAATTTAACATTTATTTCTTATTGTAGTTGATGTTGGACCCCACTTGCAGCAACATAGTCGTAGGACTAGGTCAACAACAAGACGTATGTTGTCACTCACTACATTATGAGTTTTTAGTTGTCCAAGGTACCTAAGAGCAGTGAGGTTTGAAGCAACCTTCCAAGCCACATCAGATCTCTAAGATAAATTTGACTCACTCCATTAGATATTTCTCGGAATAAGATTTCCAATGGTATGTGGACATCCTCAAATGGGCCTCAGAATCAAAAGATATGGCCTGTTAAAGATGTGGGTTACATTGCCTTGAAATGAAGGAGAAGAGCATATTGGAGTTCCAGAGCCCATTGTAAATCGCTATTAGCCCATTTCCCTTTTTCATACATCTCTTCTCATCTCTCTTATCCATTTGCGATTACGATATCGCATATCGCAAAGTTTCCTGCTCACCACAATAAAGCTCTGTCTCCCCTCGCCGATTGCAATATCACAAACTCCATCGATATCACATATCGCAATTTCCCCACTGATTATCACATTTAACTCCCTTCTCCGCCCGTTGATTGCAATAAGGCCCTCTCTGCTGATTGCGATAACTCCTCCCTCCTCTGCTAAACTCCCTTCCGACTTGTGATTGCGATGGACCTGAAAGGTTATGCATTATGGTTTTGAGAAACTTCAAGGTTTAGGCACATCGGTGATTGATGAATCGATGCACTAGCAGGGTTACAACTCCAAAAATTTGTGATATCGCAATTTTCGATACGATTAGCGGTAAAGCACCGAAAAGGCCAAAAAAATATTTACAAAGTAAATGAGCGAAAAACCAAGGGTAGGTAGGCCTTTCTCTCTCTTCCCATAGGATGCATGGTAGCACAGGATTGGTCCTGATAAAGACACATGGCAGTTGACATCAGCATGACGTGGAGGTATAGAGGACACATGGCATGCTGATCTGGAATTTTCAGGGATCCTATGAGGGCATATCTGGATGACACATGTCACCCCTCAGGAAGTTACATGTGGCATTGATGACGTCATCAATATCGCATATCAACAATTGGAGGTAGTAGCGCATCATGCATCACAGGAAATTCGTTGATTGCGAACTGTCGATAAAGGGGATCCGATAAGGTGGTTGGCCTGTGATCACATGGAGGGACAAAGAACCAAGGGCTAAACACAAAAGGGCCAATCCCGCACATCGGTGATCGCACAGGTCAAAGTTCCTCCTCTGATGAAGTCCCTTCTAACTTGTGATTGTGATATGTGGGCGACCCTCCCAGATGCAATATTTTATGTGTCATACCTTATGATAGTTTCACGTCTGGACAATCGGTCATCAATATGAAGGGAGGTAAAAAACCTCTCTCTCCCACATTGCAATTGTGATATCCTCGGTGGGCCCGATCCCGCAGATCGACGATCGCAAGTGTCAAGGGAAGATACCAAAGGTAAAGTGTTATAAATCACCGATATGCATGATTATATGCAACTAAGGAAAAATACCCCTGAAGGGGAGTCCAAAGGCCCTAACGCCGGAGGACTAAGCACTTGGTCATATCCCTCGATCATATGAGAAGAAATGTAGACAGGGGCTAAACCAAAGGGGGCCAAGGAGCATCGGAACCCATCGTTCTGTAGCACCTTTTAGAGTAAAAGTCCTGGTACCGTAAAACCATGATTGTATGGTAGAGGGCTTTGAAGGCGAATGGGTCGGCAACTGAAACATTGAATGAAGTATGGTGCAGTGGTAAATCAATATGGGGGGCTCAGGAAAACTTAATGGCTCGGCATGGAGCTCCACTCAGATACGAAACGAAGCACTACCCTGACTACTATGTTTATGCTCAGTGACATGCAAGCATAATTGATCATTATCAGCTATAGAGAGTGGGGAAGTCAGGTAATTAAGATGAAAGTGATGGGAACCGGCAAAGCAACAGGAAAGGAACATCATGGAAAAGATGTGGCTTAATAAGAGGCCTTCACAAGAACAACAAAGGGATACTTCCTCCATCATCTTTCCATTTTTGTTTTTGTTTCATTATTCTATAATTTTTGTTTATTTCTAGGAAGGGATCAAATCCTGATTGAATCATTTTGGGGCAGCAGAGCCTTGCACACCGAGATAGCTAGTCTAGCATATAGCCGGAGCTCGAGCTTGGATATTTTGTAACTGTTAATTCTAGCTCCCCTTCTTCTTATAAAGAGGGGGAAGAAATACTTAATGGAGGTTCTGGAATTCTGCATCCACAGTGGTCCAAATTTTGTGATTCCACTTTAGTTCTAATTGCTTGTTCATGGGAAGATTTGGCTGATACATTGTTGAATGTTATGGAGTGGTTATTTGGACCCTCCAAATATTAATGAAGCTATCTTGTTGATTCCAAGCTGATTAATGCATAGTGTTTTTCCGCTTTGTGAATCTCATTTCATTTGTGTTTTCTTTTCTCTGAAATAGTGTAATGAAGCGATCGATTTCTATCTGATTCATGGATTTATCTAGGCTTCTAAATAAGAAAATAATCCCTATGTTTGAGACAGAGTTACTTTTGTTAGTATGTAACCTAGAGTACCTGTACAATACATATTTACTAATTTTATTTGATTAACATGTCGTACCTGTGTGATCCCAGATTTACTGATGTTGTTTGGCGATAATGGTACCCATGTTATATATGGTATGAAACCTCAATAAGCACTCCGCTATTTCTACCTTTCCACCTCCTCCCTCTTCCATATTTATGTTGGAACATTGTTCTTAGGATTTTGTTCTTTTACAACCCTACGCATCTATTTCCCTCCTTCCTCTCCTCCTCTCCACCTTTACTACAATTTCAATATTAATTTGTCTCAATGTTGTATGTCAGCCACCAGAACAAGACATTTCTCTTTGCGGTTTCCCTGATTTACCCCTTGCATTTGGATCCATGTATTGGCTTGAGTTTACCTTAATGAAGGGTTATTGAACCAAACCCCTTGTATTATCTTTTTAACTGTGTGACAATTGGAGTGTTGTAGAAACCCTTCTTAGATAATATTCCATTCACTCATCTCTTTAAGATGTCCTCGGGATTGGTCTATAATCAACCCAGAGGCTGTCTCTAGGAAGCTTTCTATATCTCCTGAAGCACTCGTGCTGTAGGTGCTAGAAAAAGTGAAAACATCTTTCTGCCGTCGTTGCCAGGGAACGGATTAGAATATTTTTCCCTGGGTATGATAAATTTTTACATTCCCTTGTTAGGTGAGCAAGAGGAGTGTGGGTTGAAGATCTCTCACCTTGGTGACTCCACTATTTCAATTTTATGGTAAACATCCTTGCGAATCCATTGTTCATTTCTCTATTTGATCATCCTAGATTTCAAGCATCCTCATACTCGCTCTAATGCTAGAGAAGCCGAAAACTTTCCCTACCTATGAACCTAGAATCACTCATCTAGGAAGGTTTTTGAAATGGCCATTCTTGAATTCCTAGCCAACAAATTTGCCCCACTAAGTTTTTCTTCTATTGCTGGTTATCCCAATCATGTCCCTTCATTTCATGAATGGTATACCTATTCGCCTAGATTCAATGGGAACACAGAGAGAAGTCTTGACCAACACCTCAAAGATTTTCATGAATAGATGGAACAAAAGGGTATTTTTCTTGAAGATGTACAAATGAAATTGTTCAAGTATTCTTTAGACAAGGATGCTAGAGTTTGGTACAAAATAATACCTCGTGACAACATATCTTCCTTAAAAAGTTTTCATATAGCATTCAATCACTATTACAAAAGACTATATCCACTGAATGCTTTGTTTGAATATTTTTGTGCACACTTTAATCATGAAGAAATTCCTGAGGTTGATGACCCTGTTGAAGATGTTTGTGGAGCTCCACTCCAAGAAAACATGTACTCGCATCAAGATGCATCACCCAATGAGCAACAAAGAGAATAAGGAAACATCATCGAGCTACAAATAAACCCTCAAAGGTCTTATTTGGATGAATTTTATGATTCTCCTTATTATGATGAGTATCACTCTGATGGGAAGTTGAGTGATGTTGAACTATAATAGTCCCAGTCATGGGAAGAGGCCCACTAGGAGGTCAACAAAGAGGCTCCAGTCCATGATACACATCTTTCACCTAGAGAACATGATCAAGAACTACCTCTGATGTATGATTCATATTATTACAAGGGGGATGAGATGGTTGCAAAGTTTCAAAGGGATTCATTTACCATCAAGTGGGGAGAATTCTCCGAGCAGGAAATATTTCAAGAAGAGCCTAAAGTTGAAGTACCAAACGGTGTTTTTGATTATTTAATACAGAAAGGTTCTTGCTGGGAATTCTCAGTGAGCCCTCCATTCTATGACTCTTACAGCTCAACAATTGAAGATTCTATTGTATATTCCCAAGAGGGTTGGTTCATTGGAAAATGGGTAGCAAAATATTAGCAGCAAGCGTTTCCTGAAGAATCTAAGGCTTAAGAGCTAAACAGTATTTGTGGCTACCCTGACTAAGAAGATATTGGTCAGAAAAATGTTCATGAAAATAAGGTGGCTATGAATGTGAATTTTCCTTGCCAATTCCATGGCCATGTAGCTGATTACATGAGAACATTCTTTGGTCAGCATCGAAGGTTGATTCTGGAGTATGCATCAAGCTTCTTATTTGCAGATTTTTCATGGTGCATACTTCTTTTAATTTTTATTTTTCAGCAGCATGGGGAACTAGGTCCAACACCCAAATGCTGGCCTATCTCCATTGGAGGGTTGAACTTAGGTGAATTGATGCCCTATGCATAACTAGGAATGTATATAAATAACCTTACTAGCTCAGAGTTTATTTTCGAGTTGATAGAATTTATTTTTTTTGCATTTCAGTGTGATGAGGAAAGTACCCCAAAAAAATAAAGTCTGATGGAGATTTTCTAGTTGTATTGATTCATTATATTTTTGACTCCATGCCCAATGGTGAAGGATACTATTCTGTGAGTTTTCAGCACCTTTCCAGTAAGGCATTGTCCCCAGTTGGAGCCAATGTTGTTATTCATTGCATTATGAGTTTCAGTTGTGTAAGGTACCTAAGATCAGTGAGGTTTGAAGCCACATTCCAAGCCATAGAAGCTCTCTAGGCTAAATTTGACCCACTCCATTGGATATCTCTTGGAATAAGCTTTCCAACAGTATGTGGAACTACTCAAATGGGCCCCGGAATCAAAAGATATGGCCTGTTAAAGATGGGGGTTTTGTTGCCTTGAAATGAAGGAGAAGAGCATATCAGAGGTTTGGGAGCCTATTGCAAATCACTATCAGCCCATTTCCCTTTTTCATACATCTCCTCTCATCTCCCTTATCCTTTTTTGATTGTGATATCACATAGTGCAAGTTTTCCCACTCACCACAATAAGCTTTGTCTCCCCTCGTTGATTACAATATGGCAAACTTTGTCGTTATTACATATCGCAATTTCCCCACTGATTTTCACATCTAAGTCCCTTCTCCAACCACCTATTGCGATAAGGCCCTCTCTGCCAATTGTGATAACTCCTTTGTCCTCTGTTGAACTCCCTTCCAACTTGCGATTGCGATGGACTCGAAAGGTTATGCATTATGGTTTTAAGAAACTTCAAGGTTCAGACACATCGGTGATCAGCAAATCGGTGCGCTGACAGGGTAATCAGTGAAAAAAAAATGGAAGTCGGGCCTTTTCTCTCTCTTCTAGCAGGACAGATGGCAACATAGGTTTGGTCTTGATAAAGACACATGGAAGTTGATGTCAGCATGACGTGGTGGTACGGACACGTGTCATGCTGATCTGGAATTTTCAGGGGGAATATGGGGGCATATCCAGGTGACACATGTAGCCCCTTGGGAAGTGACATGTGGCACTGATGATGTCATCAATCTCGCATATTAGTGATCGGAGGTAGCAACGCATCATGCATCACAAGCAATTCGCTGATTGCGAACCACCAATAAAGGGGCTCCAATAAGGTGGCTAGCCCACGATCACATGGAGGGCCGAAGAACCAAGGGCTAAACACTAAAGGGGCCAATCTCACACATCGACAACTGTACAGGCCAAAGTTCCTCCTCCGACAAAGTCCCTTCTGACTTGCGATTGCGATATGCAGGTGACCCTACTAGATGTGATATTTTATGTGTCATACCTAATGAGAGTTTCATGTCCGGACAATTCACCAGCACTATGAAGGGAGGTAAAAAGGCTCTCTCTCCGGCATTGTGATTGCGATATCCTAGGTGGGCCCAATCCCGTAGATCGGCGATCACAAGTGTCATGGGGAGATACCAAAGGTTATGCATTACAAATCACCGATATGAGAGATTCTATGCAACTAAGGAAAAATACCCTTGGAGGGGAGTCCACAGGCCCTAGTGCCCGAGGACTAAGCATTCAGTCATCGACCCTGATCGTATGAGAAGAAATGTAGACAGGGGCTAAACCAAAGGGGGCCAAGGAGCATCGGAACTTGCCATTTTGCAGTGCCTTTCAGAGTAAAAGTCCCACTGTCGTAAAACCCTGATATTATGGTAGAGGGCTTTGAAGGCGGATGGGTCAGCTACTAAAACATTAAATGAAGTATGGTGCAGTGGTAAATCTATATGGGGGCCTTAGGAAAAATTAATGGCTCGGCATGGAGCTCCACTTAGATATGAAATGAATCACTACCTGGACTAACACTTTTTATGCTCAGTGACACACAAGCATAATTAACCTCTATCAGCTACAAAGAGTGGGGAAGTTGGGAAACTAAGATGAAAGCGACAAGAACCGGTCAAGCAGCAGGAAAGCCACATCATGGCAGAGACATGGCTTAATCAGAGGCCTTCACAGCAACAGTATAGGGGCACTTCCTCCATGATCTTTTCATTTTCCTTTTCGTTTAATTATTCTGTAATTTCTGTTTATTTCCAAGAAGGGATCAAATCTCGACTGGAATCATTTTGGGGCAGAAGATCCTTTCACACCGAGACATCCAGTCTTGCAAAAAACTGGAGCTCAAGCTGGGATATTTTGTAACTCTTAATTCCAGTTCCCCCTCTTCTTATAAAGAGGGGGAAGAAACACTTAATGGAGGTTCCAAAATTCTACACCCGCAGTGGTCCAAATTATGTGATTCCAATTTGGTTCTAATTGCCTGTTCATGGGGGGACTTGGCTGAGAGATTGTTGAATATTATGGACTGGTTATTTGGACCCTTCAACTATTAATGAAGCTATCCTGGTGATTCCAAGCTGATCAATGCACGATATGTTTCCCCTTTGTGAATCTCATTTCATTTGTGTTTTCTTTTCTCTGAAATAGTGTAATGAAGCTATCAGTTTCTCTCTAATTCATGGATTTATCTAGGTTGCTAATAAGAAAATATTACCTTCATTTGAGACAGAGTTACTTCTGTTAGTCTGTAACCTACATTACATGTACAAGACAAATTTACTAATGTTATTTGATTAACCTGCGGTACCTGTACGAGCCCATATTTAATCATGTTGTTTGGCAATAATGGTACCCATGTTATATCTGGTATGAAACCTCAATAAGCACTTTGATGTTTCTACCTTTCCACCTCCTCCCTCTTCCATATTTCCACTGGAACATTGTTTCTTAGGATTCTGTTCGTTTACAACCCTACACATCTATTTCCCTCCTTTCTATCCTCCTCTCCACCTTTACTACAACTTTAGTATTAAGATATCTCATTGTTGTGTGTCAGCCACTAGAAAAAGACATTTCTCTTTGAGGTTGCCCCAATTTACACCCTGCATTTGGATCCATGTATTGGTTTGAGTTTACCTTAATGAAGGGCTATTGAACCAAGCCCCGTGTATTATCTTCTTAACTACATGACAATTGGAGTGTTGGAGAAACCCGTCTCAGATAATATTCCATGCACTCCTCTCTTTAAGATGCCCTAGGCACTGATCTACAATCAACCCAGAGGCTATCTCTAGGAAGATTTCTATATCTCCTGAACCACTCGTGTTGCAAGTGCTAAAAAAAGCGACAACAATGTACAAAGCCCACAACAACTAAAGGGGAACAAGATCTAGATGTCCTTGCTAAATACATATTTAAAAAGAGAAAGAAACCTGATAATAAAAGACTACTCTTGTTTATTTGGAGCCTCATTTTTTGAGTACCACATTTTTGACTGAGAGGTTGAATGCCTCATGGCATGTGCACATGTAACTTTTGACTATCTTAATAAAAAGTTCTGAATTTTCCATTGAAAAAATTAGAACGACCTTGTTTCATATTATGTAAACATTTTTTTGTGATAAAATTTATTGAGATAAAATATTTTGTGGATGTACGAATGAATGTTTTCTATTTAGTTCTTTATGTATCTTAATGTCTTTCTTTCAACTATTTCCTAGTAGGTAGATTGGGTACTAGGGAATTGAGAGTGATGTGAGGGTGGGGAAGGGCCATGAGAGCTTCCACCTTCACATGGTTAGCCCTGTTCAGTAGAGAATAATTAAGGATTTGGATAATATTGGAGAAAAACAACCTCGATCCAATAGAGAAACAACAAAGTCAATGTTGACTTCACCAAGAGGAAAGAGAAGGTATTCAAACCTTCAAGGAGAACATACACATGTTTTTCCTTAAGAAAAGAAGTAAGGCCCTTGGTGTGCCTTTTATTGAGCTACAAATGAGGGAAGGTATCTTCTTATCCTTTACTAACAAAACTAATGAGCCTAAAGGAATTGAAATTTCACAAGCTCAACAATCTAGTCAAGGATCAAGAGCTCAACAACTTGATCAAACAAAGTCCACTCAGGAAGAATTTCTTTTCAGTTAATAAAAAGTAAAAGGAAAAAGAAAAATAGGATTGAGAACATAAAGAAAAATAAAAACAACAATAATAGGTAAATATTAACATTTGATCCCAAATCAATCATGTATTCCTTCATTTCATATATGCTAATTAGCGCATTGAGTTGGAATTTATTCCCTAATCATTGCCTCTATACACTATGTAATTCTTTGTTTATGTATGATCTTTTAAACATATAATTATTTCCAATTAGTTATCATTCAATTTTATGTCATGCCATGTTATAGCAATTATACATAGAAAATCTCAACAATAATGTGATAACAATTGTAGGATCTTAAAGAGACAACCAATATTGCCAGTTTCATTTAGACATCTGTTTTTTCTAGAGAAATACCTAGCTCCAACTGAGTTGCTAGACTTACAACCACTTCTTGTTTATGCATTAAGAGATACTTCATACAAAGCACTATATAAATAGTTTAGACACTTAAATCCTATTCAAAATTAGGTATTTTCAGTGCTTTATAACATAGATGATAATGTTTTAGTTGCAGCACCCACTGGTAGTGGTAAAACTATTTGTCTTGATTTTGCTTTATTATGACTGCATCAAAAAGGCACAGAAAATTTATTTCTATGTGTCTATATTTATCCTATAAAAGCTCTTTTCAAAGGGAGATATGAGGATTGGGAGAAAAAATTTGGAATAAAGACAAAACAGACCCAAAACTACCTCTTTCTTCACATTCCATGAGGGACTATTGTTATTTCTTAATATTGTTCATTTCATGTACCTTTGAATTATGTACAACAAAAAACACAAAGTATTAGGTATCTAACATTCCCCAATTAATTTGAATGGGTGTTTTTTAGTCCAAGCATCACTTCCAGGAATGTTTGTGAAAGGAAAATAAAATGTTTTCTTTTGTTGAAGATATATTTCAGAAATATTGGTAAGGTTTGAAAAGAAGGTAGGAAATTATTTGTTTAAATAATTGAAATAACTTAATGTGAGATTGATTATTTATTTAAATAGTCAAAAAAACTTTTCTTTTTTTGAAATATGTAGTCTAGGGGACATGATAATAGTGATCCTGATTGGTTTGAAGATGATAAGTTGGTCATTTCTCCCAACCCAATCGTAACAATGAATAATTTAGTGGTTTGAACAAATGACTAACTTGTTCATTTGATTCACATTAGAAATAAAAGTCCCGAGATTAAAGATAGGACCAACATGCTCAACCAACATCTTCATAGGTATCAAGTAATAACCATATTTTAAAGTGAATTTTTTATGTCATAAGTTCAATTATGAATGTTTCTTTTTTAACTTTTACATTATCTAATTTAAAAAACATTTTATTTCTTATATAGGATTTTTTGGCAGAGATCACACCACAACGTATAGACACCATGAGCCAACGTTCAATGTCAAAGATTGTCATACATGAGGATCCTGTACTAGAAGAGGAGCACAGGGAAGTCATTCCAACAATGTCAACTAGTGCAAGAGGTAAAGAAAACTCTAATGCTCTTTTTTTTTAATGAAATACTTGTAATAATAATAACAAAACATATCAATCTAACATTTATTTCTTGTTATAGTTGATGATCAACCACTCTTGCGGAAGCATCCATGACTTCATGAGTACACGACCAAGCCTTCAAAAATAAAGAAAAGGAAAAAGAAACGATTGTACTAGTTATATCATTGGAAACATCATGTACCATATTACTGCTTTTTGTAAGCTTGGTAGGACTACATCTTCATCATGTCCAACTTTCACACCCCAATCGGGGGAAGATAACACATGATTTGAACCCAAGACTTCCGGTTCAGTGAGACTTCATTTCTATGACCATTGCCAATTGAGCTACCCCAAGCAGACATCACGTACCATATTATGAAAACATATTTTTTATGATAAATTATATTCAGATGAATTATTTTGTTTCTATTATTAATGAATGAATGAATGCATTTTATATGTTAATGAATAATTGATATATTTTTATTTATGTACACGTCCTTGTTTCATATTATGTAAACATATTTTTTATGATAAAATTTATTGAGATGAAATATTTTGTGGATCTACGAATGAATGAATGAATTAAAGTTTGCTATTTTTTTATGTATCTTAATGTATTGCTTTCATCTATTTCCTATTTAGTAGATAGATTGTGTACTGGGGAATTGAGAGTGATGTGAGTGGGGGGAGGGGTCATGAGAGCTTCCACCTTCATGTGGTTGGCCTCCTTCAGTAGAGAATAAATTAGGATTTGGATAATCTTGGAGAAAAATTGTTGATCTAAATATAATCTGAGGTTATCATTGATGCCAACCCAAGTAGCACCAAGGGCTACCCAAATATTGTAAGGTAATTTTGACTTGACAACTTACTCTATTTTGATTCAAGGATCTTCTAGATAGATTCTACTTTTCGAGATGTTTTCGTTGATATATGGCACGCCAAGTAATTCTTCACGGTTTGAGAGATATTCATGTTTGAAGTTAGTAACGCCGGTTAGTGGGCTAAAACCCTATGGGGTTGTGGCATGGCAATCATAATTGGTTTTGGTCATTGAATAGTCAATAATTAATAATTTTTTAAGCTCCTAAAATCCCTCCAACATTCTCTATAGAATCCCCTCTCAACTCTATAAAAAGAAATCTCATATATCCTCCAAAAGTAGTGATCGTGGCATTTTCGCTATAACTTCATTTTTGAAAAGTCTTAGATTTTGAAATTAAAACCCATTTGATTCGCAATCCTTATGAACATCGTGACCAAATTTCATATCTTGGTTCGCTATATGTTCAAAGATATCTATGGAAGCCGGGGTTTTCGCATGCTTCCGAATTTCACTCATAATTGGTTTTGGTCATTGAATAGTCAATAATTAATAATTTTTTAAGCTCCTAAAATCCCTCCAACATTCTCTATAGAAGCCCCTCTCAACTCTATAAAAAGAAATCTCATATATCCTCCAAAAGTAGTGATCGTGGCATTTTCGCTATAACTTCATTTCTGAAAAGTCTTAGATTTTGAAATTAAAACCCATTTGATTCGCAATCCTTATGAACATCGTGACCAAATTTCAGATCTTGGTTCGCTATATGTTCAAAGATATCTATGGAAGCCGGGGTTTTCGCATGCTTCCAAATTTCATCTCAAAGAAGTGACCTTCGGAAAATTGCCATAACTATCTCTCTAAGAAGAGGATTGGAATTCTATTAAAAGTGATAGATAATGCATGGACTATAGTTTTCTGCTATCAATTTCAAAGCCGAAGGAGGAAACAATGACACATGGCACATCGTACAAGTTCGCTCTACTGAACTAGTCCATAATTAGGTCATTGTGAGAGATTGGGCATAACTTTGTCTTGAAGAGTCCAAATCGGGTCAAATCTATGGCATTCGAAAGAAGACTCAAAGGGATTCTACAAGATCCAAGATCACATGTTGGGGATCTGAAATTGTAGAGATACATTAAATATCTTTCTCTTAGAAGGCAAGAAAAACTAGATCAAGTGTTGTCAAGGGGTGCAAACGACCAGACTTTCTAGGGCAGCAAAGAGCAAGGTGTAGCAAAATGATGCATCATAGGTAAGCTATAGGTAAGTATATTTTGTATATACATGTTCATCTCTTAATTGCATTAGGTTCTTTGTATTCTAATTTGTTGTTTTTTTTAGCACTGACATATGCTTTGCAGGATGAGGTAAGTTTTGCTATTATCATGGCATGGGTATTTCCTTGAAGACTTTTTGCAGGTATTATATATTCATCAAGAGAACACTCAATGAATAATTTAATGTTTTGAAGAATGGAAAAGGGTAGCATGACAAGAGCAGTAATCAAGGTGCAGAACAACAGCAAGAAGTTCACCACATGAAGTCTTCAATTGGGAAAAACTGCATACAGACATTGTAAAAGTATCATTGTATAGAGTCATTGTAAAAGAATCTTTGTAAAAGTTGTACAAGTGTCTATCTGCCAAGATTTGAAGAGGTAGTGTCGGGAGGTCTAGGATCATCATTAGGTGGTTGTGTCATAGTTTGGGTTATGGTCTAGTGTGTCTTCTTCTTCTACATCATTCTATATCATTGTAAGGTGGACCATTTTCCCTGGTACGAGAGTCCATTCTTCTTTTATTCTTCTATAGGGTGGTAGGGTGGTGCATGAAGTCACCAACAGGTTGAAGCCTGTGAAAACTTCAGGGTGGTACTAGGGTGAGTTGTAGCTCATTGGGTGTTGGGGCATCCGTTTAGTTGACTACTGAAGAATCTCGAGCATTGGAGCATCCATCCAGTGGGAGCTAGAGAAGAATGATTTTCTAGATTCTAGGAAGTTGGAGCTTTCTTTTCAATTGGAGTTGAAGATTAAAGAATTATTAGAAAAGAATTCAGTGGTTTTTGACCTGGAGGGGGTTTTCCACCTAAAATTTTTGTGCCTCCTGTGTTCTTTTATTCACTGTTGTTACTGCATAAACATTAATGATAATTGAAGATTAACTAATGCTCTGAAAAGATTTAAAAGTGCTAATTTCTAAGGAATATTGATTCACCCCCCCCCCCCCCGCCCCCTCAGTATTTTCCAACAATTGGTATCAGAGCTTGGTTCCTTCAATAACAATTTAACAACTGGAAGGAGATCATGGAGCATACCAAGAATGGTGTACCTCTATTCAATGAAAATAATTATGCACTCTGGAAAGGAAGAATGGAGTTCTATCTCTTGGCACAAGGTTATGAAGTATGGGAAACTATTCAAAATGGCTTTACAACAACCGCGGATGAATAAGGTAAGAAGCATTTGGTAAATGATGCAAAAGCAAAGAATATTATTATCAGTGGACTTATTGAATCTACTTATCATAAGGTGTTGGGTTGTAAAACTGCCAAAAATGTATGGGAGCTTGAGAATATATATGCAGGTGACTCAAATGTCAAAGAAGCCAAGCTTCAAATCTACAAATAAAAATTTGAGCAACTCAGAATGAAAGAAGATGACAACATCGCTGCATACTTCCAACACGTTGATGAAAAACCCAACACTCTGGAAGGATTGGGAGAGCCTGTTGAGGAGAAGACTATTATACAAAAGATTCTTAAAACGTTACAAGGAAGATTCAACCCAAAGGTATCAGTCTTAGAATACAGTTCAAATCTAAACTCATCAAAGAGGAATTACATGGAGTTCTCATAGCATATGAAATGAGACTTGATGAAGAAGAGGGTACTTCGCATCTAGAAACTACATTTGCTACATCTAGGAAAACCAATAAGGACAAACAACCTTAAAAGGAAAAGACCTTCACCTACACCTGTAAGTGTGAAGAAAAGGCAGATTATGAAGAAGGTTTTTCTGATGGAGAATATGCTTACTTTATGAGAAAAATAAAAATTGGTAAGGGAAAATTCAAAGGTAAACTTCCATTGATATGTTTCAGTTGTGGTGAGGTTGGGAATTTCGCAGCAAAATGTCCGAACAGAAGTGATGGAAACTCAAAAGGAAAGAAAGGCTTTAAGAAATTCAACAAGCAAGGCAAGAACAAAGGATTCAAAAGGAACTTTCTCTCTAAACAAGATAGCTCATCGTCTGATGAAGACAGTGACAGTGAAGAAGTAGCCAATGAGAGAGTACTATTTATGGCCAAGCACAATAAACAAGAGGTATCAAACAACGAAGAACAAGGGTTGACCATAAAAGAATTTTCTAAGGAGGAAATCAAGCTTATAAAAGAGCTCAAGGCTGACAAGATCTATTCCAATACTCTTGAAGAACATGTTCAAGGTCTCAAAATTGAAGTTGAAGAACACAAATGTATTGAAGAGTCACTTCAAAAGAAGTTGGAAGAAAGCAACCGAGAAATCGAAGCATTAGAAGCTGAACTAGTCTCGCTGTGTAAGGAAGTGAAGAAGGGAAAAATTGTCCAAAACTATGCTAACAGCTCAAGGGTGTTGGAAGAACTCATCAAAAATCAATGAGCTTACAATGACAGAACTGGCCTCTGATACAAAGAAGAAGAAGTAGGACATTCTACAACAAAATACAATGAACCTATGAGATCTGACAGGCATGTAGACTGCATTGAAAAAGATTCACAAGAACAACCTTGGAAGAAAATTCCCCGACGAAGATTTCCATCCAAGTACCAACATATTTTTCATAGCTATTGTTATTCATGTGGAAAATTTGGTCATAAAGCTGTAGAATGTCGCACATAACCTAGTAACCAATACAATTCCAGGAGATCTGTCAAATATGAACCTCCCAGGGCTCATTGAAACATCAATAGCTTTGAACATTTAAGAACTAATATTGAATGTTACAGATGTCAAAACTTTGCACACATAGCCAGAGACTGAAGACTTGAAAATCCTCCAGAAGAATCTTCGAAGCCACAAAACGAACGAACATGGAAGAAGAAGAACATTGATAATTGTGCTCTAGCTCTCAAGGCTCAAAACAACAAAGATGTGTGGTATGTTGATAGCGATTGCTCAACACATATGACTGGAGATAGAAAGAAATTTGTATCTCTGAAAGAGAAGAAGGATGGAACCGTGTCCTTTGGAAATGATGGATCTTCAAATGTTATAGGATCAGGTACCATCAGTCTCGGAAGTAAGGATTCTCTACCCAAGAATGTTCTATTGGTTGAAAACATCAATCAAAATATGCGTAGTGTTGAACAAATGTGTGATCAAGGGCACATAATTCTATTCAACTCCACAAAATGTGAAATCAGGAAAGGCAGGTATGGTAAAATTGTGGCTACAGCAAGTCGAGCTCCAAACGAAATATATGTTCTGGATGAAGCAACTAAAGCATGTCTACTAGCTAAAGAAGATGAAATCTGGTTATGGCACAAACAAATGGGTCACATCAACTTTGACAATCTTGTCAGGATAAGCAAAAAGGAAGTAGTACGAGAAATGCCGAAAATATCAAAACTTTCCAACACACTATGTGAGGCCTGTCGACACGGCAAGCAAACAAAATGCGGATTTAAAACAGAAGAACACTTTGCATCACATCAATTGGAATTGATACATACTGATCTATGTGGTCCTATGGGAACAAAAGGCTTAGATGGAGAATTATATTTCATGTTAATGATAGATGACTATACCAAGATGACAGTCGTCAACTTCCTAAAGAAAAAATCTGAAGCATTTGAGTGCTTTAAGATCTACAAGGAGTTGGTTGAAAATGAAACTGATTTAAAAATAAAGTGTCTAAGATCAGATAATGGTGGAGAATTCACTTCCAAATTATTTCAGCAATATTGTGACGAAAATGGAATAAAAAGACAATTTTCAACAACACGAACACCTCAACAAAATGGAGTTGCTGAAAGAAAGAACAAAACTATACAGGAAATGGGTAGAACAATGCTGAAGGATGCAAAATTGGATGAAAATTTTTGGGTTCAAGCAATTGATACAGTAGTCTTCATTATCAACAGAAGTCTTCTCATAAATAATTGCAATAAGACCCCATATGAATTATGGAAAGGAAAACCGACTAATGTAAAATATTTCAGAATCTTCGAAAGAAAATGTTATATCAAAAGAGAAGATCAAAAGTTGGGTAAGTTTGAATCGCGTGTTGATGAAGGTATCTTTGTTGGTTACTCATGCAAAAGAAAGGCCTATAAATGCTATAATCTAAGATGAAAACAGATAGTGGAGAGCATAAATGTTACATTTGACGAAGATAGTGTTCTAATGAATAATGATGAGGATCTAGAATATTTGAAGCTTGAGATAGAGGTTGAAAAAGGAACAGAGAAAATTCTAGAATAAGAAGCAACTGTCAAACAGGAAGAAGAAAATAATGATCAACAAGATATACAAGAACAACAACAAGAAGCTCCTCCAAAGAGAACAAAAGAATGGATTCAAAAGAATCATTCATCAAATCAAATCATTGGTGACATAAATGAAGGAATTGGAACAAGAAAAGGTCGACAGCTTTGTTCATCACAACAAGCTCACATTGGATTTCTAGCAACCTTTGAGCCTAGTAGTTTTGAGGAAACCAACCAGAATGAACATTGGGTAGCAGCTATGAATGAAGAATTGGATCAAATTGAGAAGAATAACACCTGGCAATTAGTTCCATAACCAAAAGATAAAAATGTCATTGGGACTAAATGGGTTTTTAGGAACAAATTGAATGATGATGGATAGGTTACCAGAAATAAAGCAAGATTGGTTTTCAAAGGCTATGCACAAGTGGAAGGAATTGATTTCGATGAAACATTTGCACCAATTGCCAGAATGGAAGCCATTTGGATGTTTCTTGCCTATGCATGCTCAAGAAAAATAAAAGTCTACCAAATGGATGTTAATTCAACATTTCTGAATGGAGAATTAGAAGAAGAAGTTTACATCGAACAACCTGAAGGTTTTCTACTATCAGAAAAAGAATACTATGTTTGTAGGTTAAAGAAGGCTCTGTATGGTCTCAAGCAGGCTCCCAAAGCATGGTATTCTCGTCTTGATGGATATCTACATCAACAAGGGTTCAAGAAAGGTATTGTTGATAGCAATCTTTATGTACAAATAGATAAGGATAATTTAACAATCGTTGAGGTATATGTGGATGATATAATCTTTGGTAGCAATGATGATCGACTAAGTAAGAACTTTGCTATAAAGGTGCAAAGTGATTTCGAGATGTCTTTACTTGGTGAGTTGACATACTTCTTAGGGCTTCAAATATCTCAGCAAGAGAAAGGAATATTTATATGTCAAGCCAAGTACATCAAGAAAATGCTCCAGAAATTCAAAATGGAACATTGCAAACCCATCCTTACTTGATGGTAACAGGTTGCAAATTAAGCATAGACGACTCATGTAAGGATGTGGATCAGAGGTTGTATAGATCTATGATTGGTAGTCTTCTATATGTAACAGCCTCTCGACCAGATGTTATGCAAGCAGTTGGACAAGTAGCAAGATTCCAAGCAGCACCAAAGAATCACCTATTATTACCGTCAAAAAGATTCTTCAATATCTAAAGTGCATAACAGAATGTGGCTTGTGGTATCCCAAGGGAAAAAATCTCATTATTCAAGCCTTTACAGATGCAGATTGGGCAGGAAACATTGATGATCGTAAGAGTACTAGTGGAGCAACATTCTATCTAGGTGGTTGTCTCGTATCATGGTTGAGAAAAAAGAAAACTTCAATCTCATTATCTACAGCGGAAGCAAAATACATTGCAGTGGTAGCTTGTTGTACTCAAGTCCTTTAGATGAAACAAACTTTGAAAGATATTCAAGTAAAATTTAGTGAGCCTATTCCCATCTTTTGTGATAACACTAGTGCCATCAGCATCTCCAAGAATCCTGTCATGCATTCAAAATCAGAACACATTCCGATAAAATATCATTTTGTTAGAGAACAAGTCACTGAAAATAATATGAAACTTGAATATGTTGGTACAAAAGAACATATCGCTGATATCTTCACTAAACCTTTACCTAGTGAAGCATTTGAATATCTTCGCCAGAAGCTTGGGATTCTCCCAAGTTCTCATTAGATTTTCCTTATTCAACAAATAAAGGGGGAGTGGAAGTGTGTACAGGTCCGTAGGATGGTTTTGTGTTAGGGGGAGTTACTCTTTTCCATTTATGTCAAAGGGGGATAGAAGGCTGTAGGAAGAGGTGCCCTAATCGCAGGGGGAGTACTTGTGTTGCCATCAATGCCAAAGGGGGAGATTGTTGATCTAAAGATGATCTGAGGTTTTCATTGATGTCAACCCAAGCAGCACCAGGGGCTACCCTGATCTTGCAAGGGAATTTTGATTTGACAACTTACTCTATTTTGAGTCAAGGATCTTCTAGATAGATTCTACTCATCGAGATGTTTTCGTTCATATATGGCACGCCAAGTAATTCTTCATGGTTTGAGAGATATTTATGTTTGAAGTTAGTAACCCCAGTTAATGGGCTAAAACCCTATGGGGTTGTGTCATGGCACTCATAATTGGTTTTGGTCATTGAATAGTCAATAATTATTAATTTTTTAAACTCCTAAAATCCCTCCAACATTCTTTATAGAATCCCCTCTCAACTCTATAGAAAGAAATCTCATATATCCTCCAAAAGTAGTGATCGTGACATTTTCGCTATAACTTCATTTTTGTAAAGTCTTAGATTCTGAAATTAAAACCCATTTGATTAGAAACCCTAATGAACATCATGAGAAAATTTCCGATCTTGGTTCGCTATATTTTCGGAGATATGAGCTGTGGAAGTTAGGGTTTTTGTAGGCTACCGAATATCATCTCAAAGAAGTGACCTTGGGAAAATCATCATAACTCTCTCTCTGAGAAGAGGATTGGGATTCTGTAAAAATTGGTGGATAGTGCATGGAATTTAGTTTTCTTTGTATCAATTTCAGAGCTAAATAAGGCACCAGTGACACGTGGCACATTGTACAAGTTCTCTCTATTGAACTAATCCATAATTAGGCCATTGTGAGAGATTGGGCATAACTTTGACTTGAAGAGTCCAAATCGGGTCAGACCTGTGGCATTCAAAAGAAGACTCAAAGGGATTATAAAATACCTAAGATCACATGTTGTGGATCTGAAATCACATAGATACATCAGATTAAATATCGTGCTCCTAGAAGGCAAGAAAAACTAGATCAAGTGTTGTCAAGGGGTGCAAACGACAGACTTTCTAGGGAAGCAAAGACAAAGGTGCAGCAAAATTATGCAGAAGAGGTAAGCTACAGGTAAGTATCTTCTATATAGGCATGTTCATCTCTTAATTGCATTAGGTTCTTTGTATTCTAATTTATTTTTTTTAGCATTGACATATGCTCTGCAAGATGAGATAAGTTTTTCTATTATCATGGCATGGGTATTTCCTTGAAGACTTTTTGCAGGTATTATATATTCATTAAGAGAAGAATCAATGCATAATTTAATGTTCTGAAGAATGAAAAAGGGTAGCATGACAAGAGCAGCAATCAAGGTGCAGAATAGCAGCAAGAAGTTCACCACTTGAAGTCTTCAAGTGGGAAAAACTACATACAGACATTGTAAAAGTATCATTGTATACAGTCATTGTAAAAGAATCTTTGTAAAAGTTGTACAAGTGTCTATTTACCAAGAGTTGAAGAGGTAGTGTCGGGAGGTCTAGGATCATCATTAGGTGGTTGTGTCATAGTTTGGGTTATGGTCTAGTGTGTCTTCTTCTTCTACATCATTCTATATCATTGTAAAGTGGACCATTTTCCCTGGTACGAGAGTCCATTCTTGTTTTATTCTTCTATAGGGTGGTAGGGTGGTGCTAGGGTGAGTTGTATCTCATTGGGTGTTGGGGCATCTGTTCAGTTGACTAATGAAGAATCTCGAGTGTTGGAACATCCATCCAGTGGGAGTTGGAGAAGAATGCTTTTATATATTCTAGGAAGTTGGAGCTTTCTTTTCAATTGGAGTTGAAGATTAAAGAATTATTAGAAAAGCGTTCGGTGGTTTTTGACCCAGAGGGGGTTTTCCACCTAAAATTTTTGTGCCTCTTGTGTTCTTTTATTCACTGTTGTTACTGCATAAACATTAATGATAATTGAAGATTAACTAATGCTCTGAAAAGATTTAAAAGTGTTAATTGCTATGGAATATTGATTCACCACCCCCCCTCCCTTAGTATTTTCAACAAAAAACACCCTCTATCCAACAAAGAAACAAAAAAGTCAATGTTGACTTCATTGTTGCTTCGTTGAGTTGAGGGAGGTTTTCTCCAAGATTAAACTAATCCAATAATTTATTCTCGAAACTTAGAGGATCTCATTCAGATATTCATGCACTCAAGTATTTTTAATTATTGTTTATTCATGTAATTAAATTTAATAATGATCAAATTCAATCTAAATTTGCCTCATTTGGTCTCATGAATATGTGTAGGACAACTAGTATCAATTTTGGATGTTGAAGTGGAACAACTCTCTGAAGCAAATAGCTCAAAATGGTAAGGGTTTAGGCGAGACAACAAATTTTGTTTGATATTTTTGTTGTATGTCTTGGCCAAGTGGGAGTTACATAAGGTTTATGCCCATTTTAAATAAATAATAGTCATGAGTGGGAATGTGCTCTAGTCTAGAAGAATATAGGTCAAGCAATGAGATAATTATAATAAAGTGGGTTTGTGCATTGTATTGAAATTTTGTGGGATTGCTACTGAAATTGTTTACAATTGGATTCCCCCCTTGCTTATGTATTGTCATGGAGATGTTCCTGTTATGTACTATTGGTGTTTATGGTAGATCTATTTCATTTCTAGATATTTTCTTTCATGCAATTTTCTTTGAGTTTTGTATGAGAGAAATAGAGTGAAATAAGAAACTTTTCAATGAAAACATTTATGTAGTATTTGTCTTTCTTTGACCATTGTGTTTGTATTTGAGTGAAAGACCACAAAATCTCATTTTTCATGCATGGCAGTAAGAGAAACTCTTACTCTATTATTTGGACATAAGGAACTGTTATGATTTTTCTTCTATTTTGTTAATTATTTATCTCATATAAATTCTAATCCATCCTTTGTTTAGTAGGTACTCTCATTCACATATCTGGATTTGAAATATTAATAGGGTTGGAGTCATATATGCAAAAAAAAAATCTCATCTAAGAACTGCTCGACTTTAGCCCATCAAGCACTTGGCTACTGGGTGCGTGATTTAGTTTTGTGTTGCATTTTATTTCAAGAATTTTTTATTTCTACTTGCAAATCTAGTCTAAGTAGGGGATAAAATAATCTAAATCATTCAACCCCCAAACATAGAGTAGTAAATTGAAAATGGATATTTTAGGAGATCCTAGATCTAACATATAGGTGATTAACATAAAAAAAACCCCAAAAAAATTCATTAACATTATTCATCCTTACCAAACCAAGATCCTAGCACAAATCTTGAGATAAGCCACATCATCTTCCATGTCACTGCCATGAGATTTCTCTTCCACCCTATATGTTGGAATACTAGTTAAGACATAGTGTTTTCCATTCGTGACAGTCATTTGTGATTGTAGTATTATTATTATGTGTGTGTTCTTTCGTCATAAAATAAATGCCAAAAAAATAAAGATCACAAGAACATAGGATGTAGGCATCATGACAAGGAAAACCCCTCCTAGAGGGTAAAACCTACAATAATTTTCTCTTCTTATCAACTTCAAATGAGACTTCCAAGACCATAGACCTAAATACCAACAAACCATGATCAAATTAACCACCCAACCAAGGGATCTGCTTCATCAAAGTCAAATGTTATCTTCTGCTCCTTTATTACTGTGGAGACCCTAGAGAATTCACACTTCAAAGGAGAGACATCCTTTTACTTTCTTGCTAGACTTATCGCCTCTTCACATTCCTTCCTTGTTTCAGAATAGATCAGAAAATACGTGGTTCGATTTCTCACAAATTGAGGTCAAATTTCATCATATTTATAGTATTCTTGTGGGTTGGATGTGTCACTTCAAGGCTGACTTGAAGGGCTAGATGAAACGAATAGTTGGTGTACCCTAACACACTTTTTACACACAAACCAAAAAAAAAAATCTTTTTTGCAAGAGCCCCGAAGGTTCCATGACATAATGAATTTGACTTTGACTCCAAATGAAATCCCTAGAGCACACAATGGGTGCTATACCTATTGACTATTAACGCAAGCATGAAACCCATGCTTAAATTAGTTAATATTTTACAATAAAATTCGTTTTCCTTTCTTTCGATAATACATAATTACATCATGACATAAAAAATAATTATGAAGGCCAGAAACTAGTTCCAATTTCCAACACTCCCTCTTAACTAGGGAGGTATTCATAATTATCCTACCAGTACAAGCATAATACTCCATTTGAAAAGTTCTTATACGAAGAGAATCAACATACATAACGTTAGGGATACCCTAACTGCCAAGGTATCGTCGCATCAAATATCCAAGTGTCGATGAAACTAATATAAAGAATCCAATTAAGGGATTCCAGTGCCATACACTCTTCAAGGATCTAAGACACTATTTGGACTAAGGTTTTATCTAGGCATCTGCCACTATAGGTGTTGGGTGTGGAGACTGGTTATCTTCCTAATTGTTTAAAGATTTTTTTTGTTTCAACTGTGTTGGATCCCTATTCCTAATGGGGTGACAACGTTTCCCATTTAATATTCATTAGGTGGATCGCCCCCCCAGGTGGGGATTCAAGGGAATTTCCCCTAAAGCTAGAAATAGATGAAAAATTGCTTTGTAAAATATTGTAATTTCGTAGTCAATCTGGGTCGTTCATTAGGCGAATGATCTAACGGTTGAATTTATGTTAATTTAAGGTTTTTTCCCTAGAAAGAAGCCCTTGATTGATATGAGGTAATCATATTGCGATTGTGTATTATTATTCTAAGTGAATTATTATTCTAAGTGAGAAAGAGAGAAGATTGTGTGAGAGTGAAGAGGAAATTACAATAGATCTATTGTAGGTTGTATCTCTTCATTTTTATGGATAATATGAAAGGAAGGACTGGTTGTTTCTCCATGGACAAAGCCCAAATTGGGTGAACCACGTATATATGTGTCTCTCTTGTTTAATGTGTTTCTATGTTTTTGTTTCTCAAATATTTTATGTATTCATTCCTCTGTTAATTAATTTATAACAATTGGTATTAGAGATGAAGGTGTATTTGGTTGATAAACGTGCAGGAGAGAAGAGTTCTTGGTTTGAGTGGGAGCAATGTGGAAGATGGTAGGTTTACGGTAGATAAATTTAATGGAAAAAACTACCAATTGTGGAAGATGTAGATGGAAGATTATCTATATCAAAAATATTTGTACCTACCATTGAGCGGAAAATCAAAGAAGTTGACAAGTATGACTGCTGTAGAATGGGAAATTCTCAACAGAAAGGCACTAGGAACAATACAAATGTGTCTAGAAGTGTGAGTGTATTTCAAAATATCAAAGGAAATGACAACGAAAGGTTTAATGCCGAAATTGGAGAAACTATATGAAAAAACTTTGGCTTCAAATAAGATATTTCTTATGAAGCATCTATTTAATATGAAGATGTCAAAAGGTGGATCCGTTGTTGATCATTTAAATGAATTTAACGCGGTTACAAGTCAGTTAAGTTATGTATGGGTACATTTTTATGATGAAATTAGGGCTCTGTTATTTCTGTTCTCATTGTCAAAAAATTGGAATGTCTTAGTTGTGGCTATTAGTAAGTCTGTCTCTGGATCTAGTACTTTAAAGTTTGATGATATTGTTAGTGACATCCTTAGTGAGTAAATGCGACGGAAAAGTTTTGGTGAGACATCAAGTAATTATTTGACTATAGAGACTAGGGGAAGAAAAATGGAAAGAGGAAGGAGCCTAGGAAATCACAGTAAGTCAAGAAAAGGTAGATCCAAATCCAAACCAAGGATAGTGTGCTGGAAATGTGGGAGCAAAGGAAACTTGGTTGTAAATCTCATAAGGGAAAAGAAGGAGATGGATGGCAAGAGAACAATCATGAAGAAAATGTGGCAGGTGATGTGTTGCAATATGATTGGATTATTTCATTAGATAACATTATTGATGCCTGGGTTTCAGAGGCTTCATTCCATGCCATACCTAATAGGAAACGTTTTCAAGACTATGTTCAAAGATATTTTGGACAGGTTTGTCTGGGTGATGATAAACCTTGTCAAATCATTGGAGTGGGTAAGGTTGTTATAAAGAAACAAAATGGAAACCAATGGCTATTAAAGGAGGTAAGGCATGTTCCATATTTGAAGAAAAATATAATTTCAACAAGGTAGTTAGGTGGTGAAGGTTGTGTAACTACATTCATAGACATAACGTGAAAGGTCACTAAAGCAACCCTAGTAATAGGAAAAGGAGAAAAGGTTGGTATGTTGTATTTATGCAACGATGTTTCTAATTATATTAATGCTTTAACCTCCGTAGGAGCAGATATGATATTGTGGCATCTTAGGTTTGGGCAAATGAGTGAGAAGGGGATGCAAATTCTTCACTCAAGAAATTTGTTGCCAAGTTTGAAGCATGTTGATTTTGATTTCTATGAAAATTGTGTTTATGGAAAACAAAAGAGAGTCAGATTTATCAGAGTTGGGAAGGAAAAGAAGAAAAAAAAATTAGAGCTTGTGCATACATATGTATGGGGAACATCTCAGTTATCATCTCTCGGTGGCTCTCACTATTATGTTACTTTTATTGATGATGCAACTAGGAAAACCTGGATTTATTATATTAAGAATAAATCTGATGTATTTGATACTTTCAAGAAATGGAAAGCTTTGGTTGAGAATTTGTCAAGAAAGAATTTGAAGTGTCTTAGATCAGAAAATGGAGGTGAATATTGCAGCAAATATTTTGATAACTATTGTTTAGAGCATGGAATTCATATAGAGAAGACCATTCTAAGAACACCATAGGAGAATGTTGTGTCAGAAAGGATGAACAAGATAATCATGAAGTGTGCAAGGTGCATGAGATTGCATGCATGATTATGCTTACAGTTTTGGATAGATGTTGTAGATAATATTTTTTATCTAATAAATAGAAGGCCTTTAAGTTTCTTTTATGGTGGTATTCCAGAGGAGGCATGGACAGGTAGAAATATGAACTACTCATTTTTAAATATTTTTGGTTGTCAAGCCTTTGTCCACATCAATAACTAAAATAGAACAAAGCTTGAGGAAAAATCAAAGAAATGTACCTTTTTTGGATATGGTGTTAATGATTTTGGTTATCGCTCTTATGATTATGAAAACCACAAAATCATTAGGAGCAGAGATGTCATATTCAATAAAAAGGTCTTGTATAAGGATCAGATGCAGGAAAAGGAAAAGAAGGAATATACAGTGCTTGATGAGATCAAATAAAAAGTAAAGGTTCCTGAAAATCATATTAATCATCTGCCACAACAACAACATGCACCTCAAACACCTAAAAGGGGTGTTATAAGATCTACCAAGATAAGTAGACCCCTTGATTGATACTCTCCTTCATTATATTATGTGTTGTTGATTGATTCTAGTGAACCGGAAAGATATGAAGAAGAAATGCAGGTAAAAACCACAAATAAGTGGTAGCAAGGCATGGAAGAAGAGATGGAATCCTTGATGCATAACCAGAATTGTGACTTAGTCAAGTTTCCTACAGGTAAAACAACATTGTAGAATAAATGGGTTTACAAGTTGAAGGAAGAATATGGAGGTAAACAAAGGTATAAGGCTAAACTTGTGGTGAAGGGGTTTACAGAAAATAAAGGTATAGACTTTGATGAAATTTTTTCTCCTGTTGTTAAAATGACTTCAATCAGAACTATTTTAAGTCTAGTGGCTGCAAAATATTTGCATCTTGAGCAGTTAGATGAAAAGACAACCTTTCTCCATTGGGATTTAGAGGAAGAAATATATATGCAGCAACCACAAGGGTATGAGGTCAAAGGGAAGGAAAAATTAGTGTGCAAATTGAAGAAGAGCTTGTATGGCTTAAAATATGCTCCAAGGAAGTGGTATCTAAAATTTGACAGGTTTATGTCTGGACAAGGTTATACTAGATGTCACTATGGCCATTGTGTTTATCTTAAAAACGAAAATTATGGAAATGTTGATGGTGTTGGACCTGCCAATATGTCAAGGGGATCTCCCCAGTAAGAAGTCCCAATTAGACCTCAGACCATTTGGTGTAGGAGTCCCAGCAATGGGTCGTAAGGTAATGCCTTGACAACGGTGTTGCACAAAGGCAAGTAGAATAACTCTATTAGTAGTAAGGGCGTGACTAATGCAGTGAGTCAAGGAAGGTGTATGAGAGGTTCCAACACTTCGAAAGGGGAAGGAGGTGAAGGTGAGTTCCAGGTTGAAAGGGATCAGTCCCAAATTGGCTAGGAACACACAACACAAAGGACATGCATAGCTTCCAACAAATAATTCCATTCAGATGCGACAGTCACATCATATAAGGTAAGATAACATGTACAACACTCATGGATCAGTCTGAGACGAGTGAAACGGTTGTTATAGAAAGGTTCAAGTGAAAGGTTTGTTTAATGTCTGGTAGAGAAGTCGACACGGATGGTGACAACATTAACAACATATGCAACACATTAACAACAAGATTCATATAATTGCATGTGAATCAATTCATACACAACTACGTCAGTTAAACAACACATATCATTAAAGCAACTGGAGCAGTCCAACTACAATAACAACAAATGCATGAAAATATACTGGCCTTTATTATATAAAGAAGTGTAAGTCACAATCATACAATACATCCATGTAAACCTGTTAGCCCCAATAGTGGAACATTACAACCACATCCACCTGCTCCTCCAAAAGAGATGTACTAGCTACATGTAGTGGAGAAGCCAAGGTGCATTACAATATTGGCCAAGCCTTCTTCAAAATAGTCTTAGTAGAAACTTGGATGACCAAAAGCCTATACAATGAGTTATGAGGGACTATTTATAGCAAAGGGTGGGGTGACCCTTGACATTCCCCTTTGTGACAATTCAACTACCCTCATGACTCCCCACCTACTCTATGACTGTTACGTCCAACTATTGACACTTCATTTACACTTGACATGACTCAACGTTACAATGCACATGTACTCATGTGAGACAACATGGCTTGAGCAAGCCAAGTAAGACATCACTGACACACGGTCCACTATGGTGAGACCAACTCTTTGACATGGTTGTGATGGTGAAGGTGGTGAGCTGATGCCAAGCTTGGTCATCCGTGATGGTGTGCATGCACCTCACGGTGACATCTTGCTGAAGCGAACTCTTGCCTCCATTGCAACTGGTGCATTGGTTCTGCTCCTTCATCCAACTCGTTTGATAACATGCACATGATCTTCTTAGGGGCAATTGAACCAACAACAAACTCATGTATAATGTCCATGCTAATCTTCAAGTGTGTGTTGGTGGTCATGTGCATCAACTTGCTGAAGTACCCGTTCAGCGCCAGTTGGACTTGCTTCTTGTCTTCGCCTTGGTGAGTGTGATGAATGGGTTGGGTTGCATGCGTGCGTACAATGACATGCATGCTATTGAATCTATTGCATGCAATCAACCACATTGCTCAACATGTCCACTCTGTGTTAGCTGTTGGGATGGATTTTTAACTTGTACGGTCGTAGTTTCATCCATGAGTGCACGTTGCGCCCACTACTGTTCCTGATCCTGCTACAACTCATTCATTTATCTGTGCAACTTCATGTTCTCCTGTGAGTTGCTACCTCAGCACATGCAACTCCTTCTTCATTCCATTCTCTATCTTCACGTGACCTTCATGTCGTGTCGTCACCTTATAGCCTGAGTCTCCAAAGTTTCTTTCATTATCATTGGATCTTGCTTGATCTTGCAACTTTGTTCCGCCTCTATGGTGTCAACAACCTTCCTCTTGCATTCACTGCATTCGCTACATTCCCTGCATTCATTGCATTTGCTGCATTCAATATGTTGCCTTCAACTATTATTCATGTTGCTTCTCGTTGTGATGCTGCTGCTTGATGTCCTTCTCTATGAACAACTTGATGTCTTCATAAGTAGGCAAGCTCATAGACACTTGATTGACTGCATCTCCAGGTGTGCTCTAAACAGTGTCCTCGTCTTTGCTCTCCTAGAAACCATTGCACCTATACTGCTGAGAGGTAGATGAACACCTGCAATACTTGGAGACATGGAAACACTCATGGAAAACAATATGTCAGTCAAAAACTAAAATGAACATGAGAACTGACTTGCAATATACTTGGGTGAATGATCATGAAAGTTGTGCAATTTCAGTTGGGAGGTCGGGAGACCAACTGTCAAGGCTTCACAAGGCACAATCTGGGCTGCTGGGACACTGACTAACTGTTGGAACTGTGCAATGCACAATCCAATCTGGCTGCTAACTGTTGGGATTGCACAATGCGCAATTCCAACTGGGAAGGACTACTAGCCCAAGGATAGATGTGCACAATTTCTTCGACCAAGCAGCCACTGTCCTCCAGAAATGTGCAAAACAGCCCTAGAGACTAGTGCTAGGTAGGAATGCACAAATCTAGAGAGGAAGGTGAGCCTTCCTTTCCCAGATTGCACAATGCAGCCTTGGTGAAGGTAGAGCCTGGGCCAAGGTTGGCCTGACTCACCAACGAGCAACTGAAAGCAAGTAAGTTAGTGAATGCATGGCAAAACTAAGTGATAGCAGAAGTGATTAATAGTGCATGAAAAACATGAATTAAAGATTCAACAAACAGATCAACATGCATGTGGGTGAGGCATTTCACCTGTTGGGAAAACATCCGTGCAAAACAGTTTCATGCATGCGACAATAGTGAGATAGCAACAAAAACTTAAACAGACCTAGGAAAAGCTAGTATATATGTAAATGATAGCAAGCATTCAAAGAAATCAAGCAAACAATACTCCCACAAGAGAAAACACAAAAAGCGATAGAAATGTAGCACAAGGCATGGGAAGCGAGCTTACCCCAAAACAACTGAGGTGAATGTGCCAACTACTTCTAGATGTGATGCAGCGTCCGGTTGCTGAGTTTTGATAAAATCGAGGTTGTGATGCGTATGCCATGATTCTAGGGGAAGCGACACTTGGTGGGAGGTTTTAGAATTACTCCTTGCATGTAACCTCCAACTGCTAAACATAGATCCCTAAAACAAGGGATTCCTTTGCACGCTGCATTGGGAGAAGAAGCCCATGCATGCAAGATTGGTTTTCTCAGTCCCGGAGGGAACCGGTCAACTCAGCTACACATGCAAGAGACTGCTTGACTACTGGAGAAAAATGGACATTTATGGTTGGGAGTTGGGTTGGCTGCCTAGGATATTTGCGCAATTTCTAGGCAGAGTAGCTAACTGCTACCCAAATTTTCACAAATCCTGGGCTGAATAGCTGCTGGGAAAATTTGCGCAAATCTTGCTGAGAGGGTTGGCTGGCAGGATTGCGTAATCCTGTAGCCCAGCAGGCTTTCAAAGAGGATTGCATAATTTCTGGAGGGAAGGCTGGTTTCCCTCCATAAATATGCAATTTTCAAGGGGAAGCTACTCAGCCTCCAGCTGGACCAAGTCCGGGTGAGAATCCTGTGAGGGGGATGGATCAACTGTGATCGACAAGCTACCTTTGTGTGAGGAAAACACTTGAAGCTTGAGTACTTGACAAAGCAAGACAAAGTGTTCTGTAATGTTGGTAGGGAGGCTCAAAAATAGGCTAAGGAAAAATTTTAGAGGGTGGTTGTAGCAGCTACAACACTTGGCGACACACTAATAGAACTCCAGCTCTCTGAATGGACCTTGTTCATGAAAAGAAAGTCTAACACCCCCAAAATTATTGTTCAGCTCTCAGATCATCTTGGCTTCACACTAGCTTGTTTGTAAGGTGTAGCATCCGCCAAACTCTTTTTCAATTGGCACACATTCCAAGCCAAGGAAACACAATTGTTTCGATTGGGTTTGAGGGGTATATAGGTGCACAAGCATTATAGTCGTCAGAGTCTTAGTTTCATCTCTAGTGTTGCTCCACTACCAGTAGACTTGAACAGTACCCCAGTGGAGTCACATAGGAACATAAGCATGGCTCCGCTGCCAGCGAGCCTAGTCAGTACCCTGGCGGAGTTTCTTGCATCACCTCCCTACGCAGGAAGCCTTTCTCTCTTTCGCCTTATTCATTTTTCATTTTGAATTTTTTACTTTTCTTTTCTTTCATTTTTTATTGTGCATAACACTTATTCATTTCAAAGGCAGAAGATGGATCCTGACTTATTGAGAGCAGAGGAGGTTGTTCCAATAGAGAAGTAGTTTATTGTATCTCTGACATGCCTGTTAAGGTTTCCCCCTTACCTTACTCTACTTGACTGAGCTAACAAGAGTTAACCCAAAAACAATCGACTAGAGAAGGTGACACTAGTTAGCGCACAAGCGTTGTGTTTACACCAAGGTTCACTTCAAACAGTACGTATTTTCCTTCGGCACATCATGGACTAAAAGTAACAAGCTCATCATACAAAGGCAAGATGACAGATAACCAAATAGTGATAGTTGTACAAGCCCTCTTTTACTTTACCCAGCTCGCTTCAAGAGTCATACATGGTTTCATACAAGACTAGCCTACGAATGAAACAAACGAACTAACAAACATCAAAGCAAAGCAAAAGCAGAAGCAAAAGTGAAAGAAAAGAAAATAAGAAAACAAGCAAGCAAACAAACAAGCAAACAAAGCATGTAAGCAAACAAGCATGCAAGAAAACAACTGAAAGCAAACACTACTCCTACTCCTACACTAACAGTGCATGGGCCTGATCACATGAAGTGATACTTCCAATGCAACCACCGGCACATTGGTAGACCCATGTTGGTGAAGGCTTGGTCCGTGAGCAACCCGGTTGTGCGAACCAGCAAGCAAGAAAGATATAACAATGAAGACAACCACACTTCATGTTTCAAATTTCCCACGTGACATAAGTGAGTGCAAGTGCATGATGAACAGTTTGTGGACTTCTCATGTTGTTGTGTGACATTACGTGAAACTTTGAATCATAAGCATACTCTTGACTGTGACATGCAAGCAAATGAAAGAAATAAAGACAGATTGCGTCGCGAATGAGTGCTTGCAATGTAAGACTCCTCCAAAGCATGAGCAACAAGATCATGCAGTTCGAGTGGAGGAAGTGTGAACTATGTGTGAGATGGATCTTCAATGCATATAGATGAGCGATGAGGAGCCTTGAGTGATTGAACGATTTCATGATTGGAAGTGAGACTAACCTCAAGAGAGCGAGGGCCTGACATAACCATCAGCTCAGGCTGAAGTGCCACGACAGTATTGGGTGTCTCAAATTCATCATCAGGTAGATCATCATACACCACTGGCTTTGAAATATCAACTACGATAGATTCGTGATTATGATCAAAATTGGAAGCAAATGGATCATGACTGCCACGATAAGAAAAATTAATGAATTCTTTGGCATCCTCATGAATAGATGAATCAAATAGCGCAGTAGATGAAAATAGAACAAACTCATCCTCTGTGTTTCCGGAAAAGAAAGATGAAGGATCAAGTGTATCTTCAATGAATAACTTATCCTCTCCATTGTCGAATGATGGACTAACATCCGGTGATTGCTGCGAGTGATCAACAATGGGTGCATTCGTGGATGAAGATACACATGCAAAATCATGAATGGCAGGTTCACCAAAGAGGCTAGGAAAGAATGGAGGGGGCTCGGATGGGAGGGAGTCATCCTTCGCCGAGTGTTGATGTTCAAGCTCCCATTCATACTCTTCATGAATGATAGTGCATGTTGGTTGTGCAACACCAACTCCGTCAGTGGGTTGTTCCTTGTTCACAACAAGTGAAGAGTCTAGAATGGACGAACAGAAGATAATATCATCCAGAGGAACACCTGAGTGTGAAGACGAAGGTCAAAGAAAAGAATGGATATGGGAACTCAAAGGACTCACAACCAAATCTGTGCAAAAATTGAGTGGAGTGATGTTGGGAGAGTGTGAAGGATGAACAGGTGTACAAACATGATCCTCAGCATCACTAGGCGATGGTGGAATTGTTGAATGAGAGGGAGGTGGACAGTCCCTTGAGACAATGTTTGCACCCACATGAGATTTCGCAGTTCCATTAACGAAGAAGGTTGAGCGAGGCTTGATCTCAAGCTTTCTCTTGGGACAGGAAGATTTCTTAAAGCAATACTCAAATCGATTCCAGAGATAAGGTGATCTGATAATCACCCTATGAGTGACCTCAGTTGAAGATCTATTAAACAAAAGGTATTACAGACTCATGTGCTAGTGTGTGTGTTCTGTGTTATTGAAACAACAGATCGATCAAATTGCCAATACATAGAAAATAAGTGGAAAGACAGCAGAGAAATACAGTAAGCAACACAAAGACACAAACAGTTTTTAATAAGGAGTTCACCCTATTCTCCAGGGATACGTCTCCGGTCCAGCTTCAGTGGTGGCCTTGTTTTATTCTGTCTTACAGTAGAGAAATTACAATACAGGGACTCAATATGAGTTCTCCTGACAACAGATTTTGCTTGGCAGGGTGGTTCTTGGATTCCCCAAGCCACTCGGAGTACAAAGACTCTTGTTCTCTTCCTACCAACTCTGTGACCCTCGGTCAACAGTGGAAAGAGCCAACTGTGATGCTCAATCCAAACCGATTCCTCTATGGGAAGGCTTGAATCTTCAAGCTCTCTGGTGCTCGATGCTACCTGTGGTCAGCTCGGCCCTCTATCTCCTCTGCTTGGCTTTACTGCTCTCTGTGTTCAGTCCTCCTCTCAGGGTTCACTGTTCACTGTCTCTCTTGGTCGCTCAGACTCCTCTCAATTTTCCTTTTTTCGACTGTCTCTGTTCATGGCTTTAGCCATTCGATCCCTATGCCTGTTCGGTTCCTCTCCCGCCTACGTTGATTCACCTTCTGCAGCTGCGCTTGGAGTTCCCTGTTCGGTGTCAACATGAACGCTCGGGAAGTGGCCACATGTCTCCATCTAACTGGTGCTAGCATGCTTTGTCGGTTCGTTTCTTCCATTACGTCGTGTATGCATTCTTTCTCCACCGTGGTGGTCAAACGAACTCCAAATCCCTTTAGAACGCGGCTTAATTCCCTGTCGATTCCTCTTCCTCCATCGGGCACAATCTCAGCTGTCTAATCTGGGCTCCTCTAGATCCAACGTCATACGCACGTCGAGCGCGGTTGACTTGCTCGACCGATAGCGCGCGATCAATGGTGGTTTTTCTCTCACCTCCACTACCACGCGTCGATCGCTAAGTGGGATCGCTCCACTCTCCTCCAAAACCTCTTACCGTTCAAGGGCGCCCCGATCAATACCACCGGTTTTCCAGAGCGCAGGTCCCGCCTTTGTCCTTTAGCACTTTTTGTTTCTCCGCCCGCGGTTCTCTGGCTCCCAACGCAACCGAGTGCTTAAGGCTTTTCCACTTTAGCCTTGTTTTCCCAGCGATGTGCGATTAGCACTAATCGCGCATCAAAATCACCTCCTTTTCCCGATTCGGGGCTCCCAGGGGCTGCTTTGACCTCCTGCACAGTCTCCATGGGCCTCGGTCAGCGCGCTTTGACCGAGGTCCTCGTCGTTCCACGTTGGTAGCCATTGCCACTAGTTCAAGGCGTTTTTGATCGCTGTTTTGGAATTTTCAAGGATTTGTTCAACTCGATACAGTCAAGGTTCTTGACAGTCTTTTGTGGATCCAATTCGGATCATGGCCTTCTCACTGAAAAAGTTTTTGGACCACCAAAAGTTGGTTTTCTTCAAGCATCGATTAAGTGAGGAAACTGTTGTCTCACTTGTCCAATCTCAATCCACTTCGCACTACTTGGCTTCGAACCCTTAAGCCCAATCCTGAGGTATTCCACTTGTCCACTGCACGTCATCCTTACCTTCCTATCCAGCACTGTATCTTCCTGCAACTCATTAAGATATTCAGGTAGTAGGTCGTCAACAGAAGGTAATTGACTCTGCTCTTCGGGGTCCTCAATCATTGAAGGTTCAAACAACCTCAAACAGTCTGCATTTACGACTGAGTAGATGTGCATGTAAGCTAGTAGCTCAAGGCAGAAGGCATTTTCACCAATCTTCTCAAGTATCCTGAAGGGTCCATACCTGATAGGTTTTAGCTTTTTACCTTCACCTTGCATCCTGTCCTTGCTGATATACAGCCAGACTTGGTCTCCAACTTGAAAACTATGCTCCATCCGATGCTTATCATGCCTAGCCTTGTACTTGGCCTGGCTCTTTTCTAGTTGTTCCTGTACTGCCTAGTGGATCTCTTGGATCTGTTCAATGAACCTAGTTGCCTTGTCCACATCACTGTGTCTATCAACCATGGTATCTTTACCAAAGACAAAATCCAAAGGAGACCTGGGTATGAAACCAAAACAGGTCTCAAAAGGATATCTCTGTGTAGAAGAGTGTTTGGCTCTATTGTAAGCATGTTGCACATAACACAAGTGTTCATCCCAAAGCTTAGGGTGTTTTTTGTAATATCCTCTCAGTAACTGGATCACCGTCCTGTTAACTACTTCTATCTGGCCATCTGTTTGTGGATGAAAAGTTGTGCTTTTCTTTAACTTGGTGTCCATTAGTTCCCACAGACTTGACCAAAACTTCCCCACAATCGAGTGTCTCGATCAGATACAACAGAAGTGGGTAATCCAAAATGAACCCATACATGTTCAAAGAATAATTTTGCAGTTTGTTCAGCTGTAATCTGTTTACTACAGGGTATCAAGATACACATTTTGTTGAACCTATCCACAACAACATATAGATAATCATGACCTTTCCTAGATTTGGGCAGTCCTCCAACAAAATCCATGGAAATGCTTTCCCAAGGGTGAGAATGAACTGGTAATGGAGTGTACAAACCTAGTTTTCTGTTACTGGGCTTGCTTTTAGCACACATAGCACATCCCTTCACATATCTAGAAACTGTCTCATTCATTTTCGGCCAATAGTAGAACCTTTGCAGCGATGTAACTGTTTTACTTACCCCAAAGTGACCTGATATCAGAGAAGTGTGTGCTTCCCTAATTATTTTTACTCTCTCAGTTTGTGGAATGCAGAGTTTCCCACAATGATATAAGAGTCGGTCCTTCACATGATAGTCCAATTCTTCTACTCTTTTGCCTTGACTCAAAGTTGCATATACATCTTGAAAGTCCATGTCCTGAGCATATTGTTCTATGTAGCTTTCATGCAGCACAGAATTATGCTTAAGTATGGTAGATGAATTTATAATGGGTGTAGATAACATATCTGCAACCTTGTTATGTATGCCCTTTTTATATCTGATGACTAAATGAAACTGTTGTAAAAAACCCATCCATCTGTAATGTCTTGATTGTTGCAACTTAGTTTGGGAGTGTAGATATTGAAGTGGCTGATGATCAGTGTGTATTACTGTTTCTTTTCCCATTAAGTAATGTTTCCACTTTTTCACACTCTGAACTAATGCATACAATTCTTTGTCATAGGTAGGATAGTTAACTACTGCAGGATTAAAAGTCTCAGAATGATAACATATGGGTTTATCGTGCTGTACCAACACTGCTCCCATGGCATAGTCACTGGCATCAGTTTGGATCTCAAATGGTCTTTGTAGATCTGGCAGTGCTAGTACAGGTGATGTACTAATATTTTCTTTCAAGGTGTCGAAGGCTTTCTGCTGTTTGCCTCCCCACTGAAACACCTTGTTCAATCCTGTCAAAGCATGTAAGGGAGCTGCAATTGAGGAAAAATTTGAAATGAACTTCCTCCAATATTGTGCTGCTCCTAAGAAGCTTCTCACTTCTGTAGCAGATTGGGGTTTAGGCCAGTTTACAATTACTGCCACTTTAGAGGGATCTATTTTCAATTTACCTCCCCCTACTGTGTGACCCAAATAATTTAGAGAGGTTTTGCCAAATTCACATTTGGAGAGTTTAACATAATGTTTTTCTCTTAAAACATCTAATGTCTGCTTAACATGCTTCAAATGTTCTTCCCACATTTTACTAAAAATCAGAATGTCATGCAGATACACAATAACAAAATCATCAAGAAAAGGTCTGAGTACATCATTCATTAATCTCATGAAAGTAGCAGGAGCATTAGTTAGGCCAAAAGGCATAACCAGCCATTCATACAATCCCTGCTTTGTTTTGAAAGCAGTCTTCCACGCATCTTGTTCTGCAACTCTGACCTAATGGTATCCACTGTGCAAATCCAGCTTGGTGAAGTAAACATCTTCCTTCAATTGATCTAAAAGATCATCTATGCAAGGAAGGGGATAACGATTTTTTATTGTTATCTTATTCAGTGCTCGGTAGTCAATGCACATTCTCCACGAGCCATCTTTCTTTCTCACCAAAACGATTGGTGACCCACATGGTGATGTGCTAGGCCTGATGAACCCTTTCTCGAGCAACTCCTGCACCTGCTTCTTGATTTCAGCATTCTCTAAAGTAGACAACCTGTACATCCCAATGTTAGGCAAAGGAACATCTTGCTGCAAAATAATATCATGTACTATTCCCTTTTTGGGTGGCAGACCTTTAGGTTCTTGAAATAAGACATCATACTCTGAAACAATCTTTTCTATATCAGCTTGCTGATTAGCATTACAACCCCCAAATACATTGGTTTTATCAGATTTATTTTCCTTTACAACCATTAGTAAGAACTGTTTGCATGAATTTATCATTCTTTTCATCTGTCCTGAGTTGATGAGAGTATAGTTATTCTTGAGCTTATGAGCCCTTACAAAGTATTCGATTCCATCTTTAACAAGTAGATACTTGTTCTCAGCTCTATAGAAAATAGCTTTTCTATCATACAAGTAGGGACTTCCTAAAACAATTCCACATATATCTAAAGGAATTACATCTAACTCAACCTCATCTACAAATGCTGACCCAAAAGAAAACTTGAGTTTGCACTGTCTAGTCACTTGTAGTTGTGCTTTATCATTCAACCATCCTAATGGGTATGGCTTCTTATGAGGTGTAGTTGCTAATCCCAATTTCTTTACAATTGCTTCAGAAATCAGATTTACTTGTGAGCCACTATCAAACAAAGTATCAATCTTTTGATTTTTGGAAATAACTCAAATATGGAAAAGCTCATGCCTTTTTCTCTCATGTTCTTCATCAATAACAGATTGAGCAGAATTACTAGTAGATGCTTTAGAATTCTTACCTTTTATACCTATGGCTGCAATGATTGTTTCATCTCCCGAGTCTAACCCCAAATCTTTTTGAATAGCTGCAGCGGTCTTCTTCTTCTTGCTCTCGGACTTCATAGGTCTCAGCTCTGGATGCAGAATCCAACAGTGCTCATCATCATGCCCCTCCTTTTTACAGTGAGTGCATGAAGCTTTGCCTTTTTGTGCAGTGTTAGCCTTCCTTGCTTTCCACTTCTGCTTCCTTTTCTCCTTGCTCTTGCTTATAGTGGGTTGGGATGGTCCCCCAACTTCTAGATTTCCATCCTTTTCTCTAGCTTCTAGATGAGCAGCTTGTACAGATACCTCATCTATACTAGTGGGATGAAACATGAGGATGGTATGCCTCATGTAGATATGTAGACCACCAATGTACTTCAAAAGAGTCTCTGGTGAGTCTAATAAGATACCCAACATCAATGCTCTCTTTATGAACTCTTGAGTATACCCTTGTACACTTTGCCCTTTCAACTGCCGAAGAGTTTGCCAACTCATCATGGCTTGTTGCATGTAGGCCAATGGACAGAACTGCTTTTTTATTGCAGCAACAAATTCACTCCAAACAGAGATGGTCTTACCATGTCTTTTCATATCAGCTTGGGTTCTGCCTTCCCACCAAACCAAGGCAGTGCCTCCTAGGCATAGGCTTGCTAGCTGAATCTTACTCTTGTCTGAGTCTATGTTTTGTACCCTGCAATACACATCAATTTGTCTAATGCAATTGTCCAACTTTTCAGCATTTAGCTCTCCATCATATATAGGCAAAACAAATTTAACATCTAACTTAATCAAACATGCTTTCTTATTATGCACAAGGCTATTAGGAGGTGTGAGAAAGCTTTCCTCTTTCCCCTTTCCTTTAGAGTGGTCATGGGAATGAGACTCATCTTTTTCTTTATCTTGTTTAGAACCTGATGAATCTTCATCCCTATGCTTTCTAAAGTCCCTATACATTTCTTCTACCATAGACTTTATAGCTAGGAAACTTTTTATGAATTGAGGGTCTTGCCCCATAGAATCTTCCTCCGACATTGTCTTCCGAGAATAGACTCTCCCAATTTCAGGATTAGTTTCCACCAACTCTCATTCTCCTAATTTGAGCTTTGATCTAGTGAGCATTAACAGCTAACCCAACACAAGCTTGTCTAACCTTATAGCCTAGAGCTCCGATACCACTTGATCTGATAATCACCCTATGAGTGACCTCAGTTGAAGATCTATTAAACAAAAGGTATTACAGACTCATGTGCTAGTGTGTGTGTTCTGTGTTATTGAAACAACGGATCGATCAAATTGCTAATACACAGAAAATAAGTGGAAAGACAACAGAGAAATACAGTAAGCAACACAAAGACACAAACAAATTTTAATAAGGAGTTCACCCTATTCTCCAGGGCTACGTCTCTGGTCCAGCTTCAGTGGTGGCCTTGTTTTATTGTGTCTTACAGCAGAGAAATTACAATACAGGGACTCAATATGACTTCTCTTGACAGCAGATTTTGCTTGGCAGGGTGGTTCTTGGATTCCCCAAGCCACTCAGAGTACATAGACTCTTGTTCTCTTCCTACCAGCTCTGTGACCCTCGGTCTACAGTGGAAAGAGCCAACTGTGATGCTCAATCCAAACAGATTCCTCTATGGGAAGGCTTGAATCTTCAAGCTCTCTGGTGCTCGATGCTGCCTGTGGTCAGCTCGAACCTCTGTCTCCTCTGCTTGGCATTACTACTCTCTGTGTTTAGTCCTCCTCTCAGGGTTCACTGTTCACTGTCTCTCTTGGTCGATCAGACTCCTCTCAATTCTCCTTTTTTTGACTGTCTTTGTTCATGGCTTTAGCCATTCGATCCCTATGCCTGTTCGATTCCTCTCCTGCCTATGTCGATTCACCTTCTACAGCTATGCTTAGAGTTCCCTATTCGGCGTCAGCATGAACACTCAGGAAGTGGCCATGTGTCTCCATCTAACTGGTGCCAGCATGCTTCATCAGTTCGTTTCTTCCGTTACGTCGTGTATGCGTTCTTTCTCCACCGTGGCGGTCAAACGGACTCCAAATCCCTTTAGAACGCGGCTTAATCCCCTGTCGATTCCACTTCCTCCATCGGGCACAATCTCAGCTGTCCGATCTGGGCTCCTCCAGATCCAACGTCATATGCACGTCGAGCGCGGTTGACTTGCTCGATCGATAGTGCGCGATCAACGGTGATTTTTCTCTCACCTTCGCTACCACACGTCGATCGTTGAGTGGGGTTGCTCCGCTCTCCTCCAAAATATCTTACCATTCAAGGGTGCCCCGATCAATACCACCGGTTTTCCAGAGCACGGGTCCCGCCTTTGTCCTTTAGCGCTTTTTGTTTCTCCGCCCGTGGTTCTCCGGCTCCCAATGCGACCGAGTGCTTAAGGCTTTTCCACTTTAGCCCTGTTTTCCCAGATTGTGCATCAAAATCGCCTCCTGTTCCCGATCTGGGGCTTCCAGGGGCTGCTTTGACCTCCTGCGCAGTTTCCATGGGCCTCGATCAGCGCGCTTTGACCGAGGTCCTCGTCGTTCCACGTTGGCGACCATTGCCACTGGTTCAAGGCGTTTTTGATCGCTGTTTTGGAATTTTCAAGGATTTGTTCAACTCGATATAGTCAAGGTTCTTGACAGTCTTTTGTGGATCTGATTCGGATCATAAGGAAACTTCATCTGGCTCCTTGAAGCTTGAAACTGCAAGTCACGGAAGCACTGCCAAAAATCAATAACGGATTCATGCATGGCCTTCCGTTGCTATAACAGTTTCCGGTTAAGATGGTCTTGATCAAAATGATACAATGTGTATTCAATAAGATCACGGAAGTTCTTAAATGAGTGCATGGTGTTAGTCGGTAGGCTGAGCACCCAACAAAATGGAGATTTACGAAGTGTGTATGCAAGCAGCAAACTAGCCTGTTCATCAGAAAATTCATCTTCCTCATGAATCATGGAAATAAAGTTATGAAAGTGCTCAGGCCAGGCCACTTCACCTTCACCATCATACGTGTGAGTGGACAAGAGATAAAAAATCTTCCCTGAGATGGAGACATCTTCATGATTCGAAAAACACCTCGGGGGAAGAAAAATGCAAGACTCCATGAAAGATATGCAAAGGTTCAAAAGTGGATGAGAGGACTCTGCTTTTCATCAGGCCCTCCCTCTAGCGCCATAAATGTTGATGGTGCTAGACTCGCAAACATGTCAAGGGGATCTTCCCAGTAAGAAGTCCTAATTAGACCTCATACCATTTGGTGTAGGAGTCACAATAGTGGGTCATAAGTTAATGCCTTGACCACGGTGTCGCACAGAGGCAAGTAGAATAACTCTGTCAGTAGCTAGGGTGTGACTGATGCAGTGAGTCAAGGAAGGTGTATGAGAGGTTCCAACACTTCAAAAGGGGAAGGAAGTGAAGGTGAGTTCTAGGCTGAAATGGATTAGTCCTAACTCAGGTAGGAACACACAACACAAAGGACATGCACAGCTTCTAGCGGAGCAGTCCACTCAGATGCGGTAGTCACATCATACAAGGTAAGATAACACATACAACACTCACAGATCAGTCCGAGACGAGTGTGACAGTTGTTATAGCAAGGTTCAAGTGAAAGGTTTGTCTGATGTCTGGCAGAGCAGTCGACATGGACGGTGACAACATTAACAACATATGCAACACATTAACAACAAGATTCATATAATTGCATGTGAATCAGTTCATACACAAGTACGTAAGTTAAACAACACATATCATTAAAGCAACTGGAGCAGTCCAACTACAATAACAACATATGCATGAAAATGTGCTGGCTCTTATTATATAAATAAGTGTAAGTCACAATCATACAATACATCCATATAAACCTACTAGCCCCAACAATGGAACGTTACAGCCACATCCGCCTTCTGCTCTAAAGAGATGTACTAGCTCTGTGTAGTGGAGAAGCCAAGGCATGTTACAATATTGTCCAAGCCTTCTTCAAAATAGTCTTAGTAGAAGCTTGGCTGACCAAAAGCCTATACAATGAGTAATCAGGGACTATTTATAACAAAGGGTGGGGTGACCCTTAACATTCCCCTTTGTGACAGTTCAACTACCCTCATGACTCTTCACCTACTCTATGACTGTTACAACCAACTATTGACACTTGACTTACACTTGACATGACTCAACGTTACAATGCACATGTACTCATGTGAGACAACATGGCTTGAGCAAGCCAAGCAAGACACCACTAACACATAGTCCACTGTGGTAAGACCAACTCTTTGACATGCTTGTGATGGTGAAGGTGGTGAGTTGATGCCAAGCTTGGTCATCCGTGATGGTGTGCATGCACCTCATGGTGACATTTTGCTGAAGCAAACTCTTGCCTCCGTTGCAACAGTGCATTGGTTCGGCTCCTTCATCCAACTCATCTGCTAACATACGCATGGTCTTCCTTTGGGAAGCTAAACTGGAAACACAGTGATGCATTATGTCCATGTTTATCTTCAAGTGTGTGCTGGTGGTCATACGCATCAACTTGCTGAAGTACCTATTCAGCTCCAGTTGGACTTGCTTCTTGTCTTCACCTTGGTGGGTGTGTTGAATGGGTTGGATTGCATGCATGCGCACAATGAAATGCATGCTAGTGAATCCCTTGCATGCGATCAACCACACTGCTCACCATGTCTACTCCGTGTTAGCTGCTGGGATGGATTTTTAACTTGAACAACCGCAGTTTCATCAGTGAGTGCATGTTACGCCCACTTCTATTCCTACTCCTGATGCAACTCATTCATCTGTCTATGAAACTTCATGTTCTTCCATGAGTTGCTGCTTCAGCACATGAAAATCCTTCTTCATTCCATTCTCTGTCCTCGCGCAACCTTCATGTCATGTCGTCACCTCATAGCCTGAGTCTCCAAAGTTTCTTTCATTATCAGTGGATCTTTCTTGATCTTGCAACTTTGTTTCACCTCTCTGTTGTCAACAACCTTCCTCTTGCATTCGGTATGTTTCCTTCAGTTGTTCTTCATGATGTTTCTCACTATGATGCTACCGCTTGATGTCCTTGTCTACGAACAACTTGATATCTTCACGAGTAGGCAAGCTCATAGACACTTGATAGATTGCATCTCCAGGTGTGCTTTGAATGGTGTCTTCATCTTTGCTCTCTTGGAAACCATTGTCCCTATACTGCTAAGAGGTAGATGAACACCTATGATACTTGAAGACATGGCAACACTCATGGCAAGCAATCTGTCACTCGAAAACCAAAATGAAGATGAGAACTGACTTGCAATACACCTGGGTGAATGATCATGAAGGTTCACAATTTCGGTCAGGAGGTCAGGAGACCGACTGCCAATACTGCACAAGGCACAGTCTAGGTTGTTGGGAGACTAACTGACTGTTGGAATTGTGCAATGCACAATCCAGTCTGGCTGCTGATAGTTGGGATTGTGCAATGCACAATTCCAGCTGGGAAGGACTGTTGGCCTAGGGACAGATTTGCGCAATTTTTGGGCCAAGAAGCCACTGTCCTTCAGAAATGTGCAAAATATTCCTAGAGGCTAGTTCTAGGTAGGAATGCACAAATTTGGAGTGGAAGGTGAGCCTTCCTTTCCCAAATTGCACAATGCAGCCTTGGTGAAGGCAGAGCCCGAGCCAAGTTTGGCTCGACTCACCGACGGGAAGCTAAAAGCAAGTAAGTCAGTGAATGCATGGCGACACTAAGTGATATCAGAAGTGATTAACAATGCATGAAAAGAATGAATGAAATATTTAGCAAAGAGGTCAACATGCATGTGGGTGAGGCAGTCCGTCGGTTGGGCGAACGTCCATGCAAAATAGTTTCATGCATGCGACAACAGTGAGATAGCAACGTAAACTAAAATAGAGCTAAGACAAGTTATTATATATGTAAACAATAGCAAGCATTCAAAAAAATCAAGCAAATAATACTCCCACAAGTGAACACACAAAAAGCGACAGAAATCCAGCACAAGGCATGGGAAGCAGGCTTACCCCAAAACAATTGAGCTGAATGTACCGACTTCTCCTAGATGTGATGTGGGATGTCAGAGCTACAAGGTTGATGTGAGGAATGAGCTCTGTAGTGTCCGGTTGATGAGTTTTGATAACATCGAGTTTGTGACGTGCATGCTATGAATCTAGGGGAAGTGACACTTAGTGGGAGGTTTCGGAATTGCTCCTTGCATGTAACCTCCAACTGCTAAACATAGATCCATAAAACAAGGGATTCCTTTCCACACTACCTTGGGAGAAGTAGCCCATGCATGCAAGATTGTTTTTCTTAGTCTCGGGGGGAACTGGTCAACTCAGCTGCACATGCAAGAGACTACTTGACTGCTGGAGAAAAATGCGCATTTCTGGCTAGGAGCTGGGTTAGCTTCCCATGAGATTTGCGCAATTTTTTGGAAGAGCAACTGACTACTACCTAGATTTATGCAAATCTTGGGATGAACTACCTACTGCTGGGAAAATTTCTGCAAATCTTGCTGGGAGGGTTGGCTAGCAGGATTGACCAATGTTGGAGCCCAGCAGGCTGTCAGAGAGGATTTTGCAATTTCTGGAGGGAAGGTTGGTTTCCCTCCATAAATGTGCAATTTTCAAGGGGAAGCTACTCAACCTGCAGCTGGACCAAGTCCAAGTGAGAAGCCTGTGAGGGGGATGGATCAAATGTGATTGACAGGCTGCCTTTGTACGAGGAATAAACTTGAAGCTTGAGTACTTGATGAAGCAAGACAATGCGTTGTGTAAGGTTGGTAGGGAGGCTCCAAAACAGGCTAAGGAAAAATTTTGGAGGGTGGTTGTAGCTGCTACAACAAGAAACTATATTATATTGTTATTTTATGTAGATGACATGCTTGTTGCAACATCTAACGTACAAGAAATAAATGTGCTCAAAGGAAAATTGGAAAATTCATTTGCAATGAAGGATTTGGGTGCTGCAAAGCAAATCCTTGGTGTGAGAATAATTAGAGACATGAAAAAGTGCAAACTAACATTGTCTCGGAATGATTATATACAAAAGGTGTTGGAAAGAGTTAACATGTAGAATGAAAAACTAGTTAGTACACCTTTGGCTATCCATTTCGAACAAAGTAAGGAGATGTGTCCCTAAGACTAAGGAAGAGATGGATTATATGTGTAAAGTTCCATATGAATCAGAAGTTGGAATCTTAATGTATGCAATGGTATAAATAAGGCTTGATATTTCACATGCAATGGGAGTTGTAAGAAGGTATACAAACAATCAGGGAAAATAGCATTGGATGGAAGTGAAGTGGATTCTTAGGTATTTGAGAGATACCACAAATCAAGAATTATGCTTTGTTAGTTCAAAAGTTTCTCTATAGGTATATGTTGATGCATACATGGTAGGTGATAGAAATAACAAGAGTAACACCACAGGGTATGTATTTACTGTAGGTGGACCAACTATTAGTTAGGTTTCAAAATTGCAAAACATTGTTTCACTTTCAAAAACGGAAGCAGAGTATGTTGTTTTTATAGAGGCTAGTATAGAAATGGTTTGGATGCAAATATTTATGGATGAATTATGTAAGAAGTAGGAGATGGTAAGGTTAAATAGTGATATCCATAGTTCCATACATCTTGCAAAGAACTCAACATTTCACTCCAACACTAAACATATACAACTCAAGTATCATTTCATACGGTCAGTTTTGGAAGATGGACGATTGAAGCTGCAAAAGATACACGCTAGCCAGAATGTTGTAGATATGTTAATAAAAGTTGTAACCATGGAGAAAATGAGATTCTGCTCAATTTCAATTGGTCTCCAAGTATGATGGTTAGTATGAGAAACAACCAGGTCCAAGTTGAGTCATTTTACAACAAGTGAAGCAACGATGAAGTTTATATAATTAGTCTCCAAGTGGGAGATTGTTGGGTGTGGAGCCTGATTATCTTCCTAGTTGTTCAGAGGTTTTTTTGTTTCAGTTGTGTTGGCTCATTGTTCCTAATGGGGCGGAAATACCTCTTGTTTAATCACTATCAATGGAGTCCCCTCCTTGCCGAGCGTTTGAGGGTAGCACCCCCGAAGCTAAAAATAGATGAAAATTTGCCATGTAAAATATTGTAATTTCGTAGTTAATCTAGGCCATTCATTAGGTAGATGTTCTTACAGTAGAAGTTATGTCAATTTATGGTTTTTTCCCCTAGAAGTGAACCCTCAGTTTATATGAGGGAATTGTATTGCAACTGTGTATTATTATTCTGAGCGAGAAAGAGAGAGGATTTTGTGTGAGAGTGAGGAAGAAATTACAACAAATTTATTGTAGGTTGTATCTCTTCATTTTGTTGGATAATATAAAAGGAAGGACTGGTTGTTTGTCCATGGACATAGTTCAAATTGGGTAAACCACATATATTTGTGTCTCTCTTGTTTTATGCATTTTTGTATTTGTGTTTTCACAATATTTTATGTATTTCATTTCTCCATTAACTAATTTATAACAATAGGTACCATTAGGCTTCAACCCTAACACAAACCCATAGGAATCTAGGTATCACATCCAAGGTTGGAGCTCCATAAGACCAATGATACCTTCCCTCACCAGGATCCAGACATCATCATCAAGTCTACCAGGATGTCCTCCCAAGTACCATCACGGGCAGTTTCATGGTACTTCATCACTCCCTGTAAACCAAAACAGAGACCAACTTTCTAGGAAGAGATCAACACATCCACCAATCCGAGCATGCTCCTAAAACTACGTTCTTGTGGAATAGATTACATCAACTACTTGTTCCTATGTTGGCACATATTGTAGCTTCATTAGCCCAACCATCATTCAACTTCCAATGTACATGTTTTTGTATGCTAGCATATTGTGCTTCCAATGTACAACTCCCTTTTTCTATCATGCTCAATATTTTCATCATTATTTCATATGAGGTAGGCTTACCTCTTTACAACTTTGACAATTATGTACTTGATCATATGATGGAGACCTTCCATAAAATTTATAACCTCAAAAGTACCTTGAGTTTCTTTTTCTACATTATTTTATAGGGATCCCTCTCACCATGACAATATTAACATCATTGTGGTTCATATTAATATGAGACTACTTTTGTCAGAGTGTTGAAGGATCTAACTTGTTTACCAAGTTATCATTCCCTCCATTCACCATGGTTATTATTTTCAAGGAGGCATCATTAAGTACAATAGTTTCTTTACTTCTTCTTACTTTTCATCTTTCTCTTACATGCAATTCTTTAATAGAAAATACAACCAAGCAAAGTATACAAGTACAAGTGCATGAAAACATGGTTGTCACTCTAGGGTTTTCAATAAATCTTAGAGAGGGAGAATTCTATGGTTTAAGATTCAAACCCTAAATTTCATGATATTTCCTTTTGAAACATCAACCCTAGGGTTTGAGTCTCATAAAACCTCAAATTTAATTCTACTCTTTCTATGATTTTCAATTTACCCTAGACTATCTACAGACCCTAAAAACCAAAAGCTATGGTTTCTTATGAGGGAAAAAATATATTATGGTTAGGGTTCTCTCTTGACTAGGGTTTCTAAGTATCAACAAGGATTTTTTTACAAAAATTAATTACCTTTATGAAGACTACAAACCCTTAGAAGTCAAGAGCAAGGTTTTCTATCAAATTAGGGTTAGGTTTCCTTACTTGATAAGGGTTTTCTACTTCAAACACAATCTAGGTTTTTGTGATCCTTAGATTCCAAAGATTAATTCTACAAACTTTATGATAAAAACATCAATAGAAAAATCTCAACACAATAAAAAAATAAACCTTTCACCTATGCAAATTCACATACCTTATGACTACATACCTTAGTCAACCATGATTGCTGAAAGCATGCCTTATTTAACTTCCATAATTGCTACAATCTTTCCATTGTTTTAAAAAACATCACAACTAATGTATTTTTATGAACCCTTCTTCGCAATTCAAGATATTTCTTCTTCTGTTGATGTCATGGTCTTCTTGTTTCTTTGATAAAATGGACCATTCCATCATTTACCTTTGATGACTATCACTTAAGCAAATGTGACTAACAAGAGACACATCAATCACAATCATAAAAATACCATTAAGATATGGAATAAACACAACCACATAAGTATAATATGTCTCCATCATATTAGTAGAATGATTGATATTACATAGGTCATGTGCAATGCTCATGACAAAGCATCTACCTCAATATTCTCCTCATTATATCAACTACAACCAACAAACCAACCAACTTCTTAACCATTAAGATCCTTATATATATATATATATATATATATATATATATATATATATATATATATATATATATATATATATTGAAGAGGTTATAGAAGATTCAAAAATATACTAGGGGAATCTCCTAATTGTAACCCACTCGTGTAATATATTCTAAGCCTTTAGATACATGAGCATAGGATTGGGGAAATTAGTCTAGAGGATGTATAGGATGACTCCTTAGCCTCTATGTTCTTAGGCTTCTACATTCTTATAGTTCTTGTAGATTCATCTTCTACTAAACTATGATTTGTAGCAATATTTAGTCAAAATTGGTCCATAGAAATTTCCTAACCACATATTCAGACATGTCCTTAAGTTGAGATATACCTCTTGTTCCTACAAAATGGGCTCCAAGTGTAGAATCTCTCTTATAGTAGAATGTCTAAACTTAATTAATTAAAAACATTTGTCCAACTCTTGCTTGCTCCCTAGATTTTTTTGTGCATACCCTACTACTAATAAGTTTTTCAATACTTTGGTACTGAGTATTACCCTCATTAATGTCTCATGCTTGGTGTTTTCTTTTTACATAATCTTTTAGGTCATTGTGAACTAGGATTGCACTTTCCTCATGAGTTCTCTTATCAAATTTCTTAACTTATTCTCATCTTCTATAACATTTTTTCTAATTGATATGTGATGAGACTTTTCTATATTGACATTTGGAGCATATGGCATTATGGACTTAGTGTACACCTTCTCACATTGAGAAGTTTCTTGATCTCCTACTTGATTTTATATTTTGGTTCTACTAGGATATCCTCTTGTTTTTAAAATTTCATCCATAAACTCCAACATTTCAAATGCAGTAACTCTAACTTCTCTATTTGTTCTTGAGTTTAAATGATCATAGGATCAATAATCAATTTTTTTATTTTCCTATGAAACTTTACCTAAACAACTTCCACTCTTGCTAGTTCTTCCTTCTTATCCTTTTCTATCGTTGTTTTGTGTCTTGTGATGGACTATATCAAGCATTTCTTGTTTTCTATGATATGCTATAGTGTCATTGTTGGTTTCTACATTGGTTTCTTGTTGAGTGATCCTAAGAGCCTCTAGCAAGTGTGTGAGCACTTCCAAAAAATAATGATTTCACCCATTCAATTGACATTGCTTTCATAGCTTCTATTTCATGCTTCCATGCATTAACAATTTATCTATGTAAATTTTAAGTGGGAAAAAAGTTATTTTTTTCTTAGTTAACATTGTGGTGGCCTCTTCTACTTGTTTCTACTAATTTATTTCATTCCATAATAAACTATGTCTTCCTTTGGAGTGCATGTTTTTATGTTTCCCAATAGTCTATTTTTCTTTGAATTATAGGTTTTGAAGTTGTAGCTATATCATAAAATCATCATTTTCTATGTACTAGTAGTTAAGACTATGGTATATTCTATTGTGATCTGTGAGAGTGAGGGTAGGTGAATATTTTGTAAGTTAGTGATATACTGCATTTAGACCCTATCTCCTTCTCTAACTTATTTCATCATTAGGGAAACTTGTCATATATTAAATGACTCTAATTTTCCATTTCCCTTTTTTGAAGACTTCATTGCAAAATCCTTTTTTTCTAGTCTAAACCTACCTTTTTTCTAGGGTAGAATCTACCATATAGAGTAAACACATTTTGAGCCAGATAATCTTCCTTTAATTTTGTAGTGTGCAGAACATTTTTATCAGTTTCTACTAATGTATCTTGTTATCCATGATAACCACTAAAAATAAATTTTAGTTTTATTAGTCAAGGTTTTCCACCACTGATCTTTATATCTATCTGTTGTTTTTCTGAAAGAGGTTGCTATGCTTTGCATTTGAAGATTAAAGAAGGAAGGACAGGTCTATTCTAATTGTTTTGGAGAAATTCCCATATTCTCTAAAACCCATTTCTCTCACTCATCCCATTTCATCCACAGACCCATTTCCAACTCTAACCGTAACCCATTCCAACTCTAACCGTAACCCATTCCAACTCTAGCCATGTTTCCCCATTTCTAACTCTTGTTAGAGAGTTAGAGCCTAGATTGACCTCAGGCTGAAGAAAAGGCAATCCTAGGATAACCACAAACCAAGCTTAACCTGGTAGCTAGCCCTACCAGGTCGGAGAGGGCTCTCTCCTTATGAATCTCAGTCAAGATGACTAGATCATGAACCAAGATTTTATGCTAGGTATAGTAGCTCAGGGGGTTTTGATTGAATTTGTTGGTTTTTGTGCTAGATTAGATGGAGCTAGGCAATTTGGGTCTGGGAAATTAGGTCAGAGTATAGGGTGTTCTATGGGGCATGGTAGGTATAGGCTTTTACACTTGAAATTGAGTGAGGTGAGAGATCTAAGACCTGTGAGGAGATGAGGAGGGCATGTAAAGATCATGTATCCTTCTCAAACAATAGAAAACATAGAATATTGAATGGCTTCGCAAGGCAGAGCACTGTAAACAATGAATTCTACCTATCTATCTTGATATCATTCAGCGAGAAGCAATGAATTAGATTATGGCATACATAAAACATTTGAAAAACTGATAATAGAAGAAGAAACTATGCAAAAGCACCATACCACAAGTATCCCATAAAAATAACTGCAACTCCTATTAATATCCTTGCCAACTGCTTACAAATGATGTACAATATTGTTCATAGCATCGAAGTGTATCCAACCCTTGCTAATGATAGAATAAATACATAATATAGACATAAAACCACCTATTCTAGCCATCAGGGGTCAAAACCAAGAGAAGAGGAGTTGTTACAACCATTTCCAAACAGGGACCAAGAATATAGGCAGTGGAACAACTTGCCTCTATAAGCATGGAAACTGATTCATTGACCCCAAAACCACCTCTAACTAATGAATCTACCCTCTAAGATAATTTCACTATTACATTTACATGCCAAGTCATTAATTACATCATCAAAATCATCCATGAGGAGAGAGAAAGTGAATTTACAGAGAAGATAGGTGAAATTTGATTTTTTTGGCAAACTGGCCAAAAGCGCAGCGCCATTAGCCAAAAGCGTAGCGCCACTTTCCACCCACTTTTGGAGGCCTTACCCTTAGCCAAATTTAGCCCAAGATGTCTCATTGGAAAGGTCTTCTAGTCTAGTTTCTAGAACAACTTGAATTTTTGCATTTGGAGGTCATTTGCCCCCTCAAAACTGAAATCTCCCAAGGCAGCTTCTGTGTGTCCAAAAAGAGGTAGAAAGGTCATTTTTTGATAGTTTTTGGACCTTTTGGTGGGCCAGTTTTGCTCCAAAACTTCTGAAATTTTTTGGGATGGATGATATCATCATGCTGAATCCAAATATATAAGCTTTTCCTCCATATTGGCGTTGGGTAGACCCATCACAACAATCAGTCATCTTCATCCAAACCTACAACCGTTCTAGTGAACTCGGTCACCCAACCATATCGTCATCACATGAGTCTCTTCCACCATGGCTCCCCCACTAAAGGTTCCACCAAGACTTCCTCCTGGTCTCGGCCATGAGAATTCCACCCAAGTATCACCATACCTCAAGTGTGTGCCATAGAGGTTCATTTTGAGTGCTAACATATTGGCGTCGTTGCCAGGGAACAAGGTGACAGATCTTCTCCGGGAAAGATCGTTCAAGTTGCAGAGCTGATTGCTGAGGGTGGACAATAGTAAGACACATATGAAGGTTAAAACATCCACCTGGTGACTCCACTGTTCAAAATCCCAAGTTTCAAAGTATTGATGGTGGCTCCACTGGTTAAATGAAGGACTCAGATGTTGCTTCTATTTGTTCAAGGTATTCATGTATTGATTTTTCTAATCTTCCTAGTTTTCCTAATCGATTACCGAAGGATGCATATATTTTGAGTAATGACCCTAAATTCAATGGGGAATATCTGACTTTGACTCTTGAACATATAAAATTTTTTAAAACATTTGTGAAAATTCTTAGAGTAAAAAAGGAAGATGTCTTCATCAGATTGTTCTTTGATTTGTTTCAAGGCAAATGTAGAAGATGGATTAAAAGTTTTCCTATCATATCTATTAAGTCATTTGTAGATTTTTGGCATATCTTTCTTGAGACATGGATGGATAAAGAAGAAGAATTCAAAATAGAGGTGTCCTCTATTCAAGGATTTAGAGAATGGGAAGATATGTGCACGGATGATGAGGTAGATGAGAACTTTGCTTCATCTCTTTCTTCTTATTTGAAGTATTGTCGATGTAGCCATGAAGTTAAGCTCAATTTTCTACAAAAGTTTTCCATCAAAATTGAAGAAAATCTAACTGAATTGGAGACCCAAATACAGTCCCAGGATCTAGACTGTCAAGTCCCATTCTTTGGGGACCATTTCCAGCAGAAGGAAGGAAAGGTAAGGCTGCCCTTAGATGTTTGCATTAATAATTTGTAGTTGGAAGCATGTATTGAGGAGTTGGGGTAGCAAACAGAGTCTGGCTTCTTTGATCCTGTTGCAGCATATATGGAAAAAAAATTAGTTTGAATGACAAACCAGATTGTCTTTTACACAACCAGACTCATTTTGTGCATGTATGGTTGTCAGCATTTCCACTTGTGTCCTGGTTTAAGCACTTCCAAACAATATCCTTGTCACAATTACTTGATTGGTTGGTCTGGAATTACAACATTACTTGATCTATCAATTTTGCATCAGAGTAGGGTAGATTTGGAAATAAATAAGTTGCCCAAGGCAACATTTCAGTTTCTGACATTTGTTTATGTACATATTGCATTATGTATATGTTTTTGGATTGGTATGAGTTTTTTGGGTTTACAGATGTTTGTGACCGTATTTCCCAATGGATGATGCATTTGGTCTACATTTTTCTTGACACCTCCAAGGAGCTGCCATCCCCAATAAGGCCAATGTTAGATCCAGTCTTCGCAGCCTGTCACCAAGGATCAAAATGGGCTCTTACTATGTCTAGTTTTCAAAGATGCTTTTCACATGAGTTTCAATGCAAATCATATCCTAAGTATGTCCATCAGAAGTAGCTCAGAAAAATATTTCCAATGGTATATCACACTCCCATAACCAATTTCTGGATCAGAAGATATGATCGAAATGAATGATTGATTCTTGGTTATGCATGTTTTGAGGTCATTTGCTGCACATAGGGACAAGTTTACTACAAAATCAGTTTCTGAAGTAATGGACAGGTATTTTATAAAAGTGAAAGAGGTTTTTTTCAATCACATATCAAATAACAAAAACCTCCTTCAGTTTATGCACAGGTGTTACTATGTGAGATATATGTAGTGATATTTTAAGCCTACATTAAAACAAAACAAATTTAGCATTTGTTTTACTGTTTTAGTCATTATAGTGTGTCGCCATTTTACAACAGATAGAAACTAATTTTGAGAATCCCAAAGATTTTTTTTCAACCATGAGCCACATAACAAAAACCTCTTTCAATTTATTCCCAGGTTTCCTGAGTTGGAATATTTGACTAGATCTTTATAGGTTATTTTTACAGTTTTAAATATTTAGTGATTTTCTGTTTTAGAGATTATTGTGTGACACGGATTCCGAGCAACTGGAAATGAATTTCTAAAATTTGAGAGAGGTTTTTCTCAAAAATGACCTTATCTACAAAAACCTCTTTCATTTTTGTAACAGGTGTTATGGTTCAAGAGATACGAGTTCATCTTTGAGCCCTATTTTCAGAAATTCGGTCCAAAATTAATGTAACTGATTCTATCTTGAGAGAGATGGTTGAGCTCAACTCCCTTAGTACAGGGATGAGCTAATTGTATATATTTGATGAATTTTAGAGTGTAATGGTTGGATTCTTGTAGTAGAGGGAGGCTGCATTGGACTGTGTAAAGTTTTCTTTGAATATTATTTTAATGAAGCTTTTTCTGCTCTTTAAATTTGGGATTCATCACGGTATTTAATCTACAGTATGTTTTTCTTGTAAATTCATTTCCATGCTTTGTTTTTTTTGCTAATTTCATTACAAAATTCTCTAAGGGAAATTTTAGGAATCCATCCATGCATGATGCTCCTTTCACAATGATTATGTTGTTTGATGTAGTGGTTATCTTTTCAGAATCCATCCTTTGTTACATGCTCTGTTGAGTAACCCTGTGTTTCTATTTCTTCTAAAGTTGCCACTGTAAATCCATCCCCTAATTGATGCCTGTAGGGCAGTGGTCTTTTCCCTCTTTTCTTCTCTCATTACATCTTTAATCGGCTGAACATTGCACTTACTTTGCCCTAAGTTTGCCGGTAGAAACTAGCCCCAAATCCACAGTCCAATGGTCCTTTCTCTTGTTGTTTTCGACCCTCAATTTTCAACCAAATCCTCATTCTTCATAGCTAGCCTAAGATCCATTTATTTCAGCCACGCTCAGTTGGAAAAGAGAGAGCCCTCTCTGGTCTGGTAGGGCTAGATGCCAGATCAAAAGCTTGGTCTGTGGTTACCTCGAAATTGCCTCTTCTCGGCCTTGAGGTTCATTCTGAGTGCTAACAACTCTAACCACATTCACCCTTTCCAAACTCTAGCCATGACTCATTCCCCTTTAAAATATTTTATATATGCCGCAGTCCTTTTTATAAAGCTGAGACCCACAAAATACATCGCTATCGGCCCTTCCCCTTTTCCTTTGCATAGATCTCTGCTTGTCCTCTTCCCGATTGCAATTGTGATATTGTATATTGCAATATCCCTTCCCATCGATTATCATATCGAAGTCCTCCTCCGCTGTCTAATTTCGATATTACATTCTCTGCCGATTCTGACATCGCAGTTCTCCTCTGATATCACATATCTCAAAATCCCTCCACCGCCGATATCGCATATCGCTTATGTTAACACTCAGGTTGTTCCCTTTGACTCCCAAGGGAATACGGCCGAGGTAACCACAAACCAACTTTGGACTATAGGTTCTAGCCCACCTGTAATCAGAGAGGGCTCTCTCTTTAGGATTTAGCTTTGTTGAAAATGATCTTAGGCTAGTTATTGAGTTCGGGGATTTTTGTTTTGTTTTTCGTGGGAAGGAAGATGCTTCAAGTAGAGAGGCAAAACATAGTCTGGTAAGTTTCAAACCATTGGGCATGGAGTCAAGGAGTCGGACTGCTGGTGCGTTTTCTTGGTCACAAGAGGAATAAGGAGCAAGGTAGCTTCTCATGAAACAACACTTAGGCTTAAAAGGATGGAATGAGGGCTAAGGAATGAGAGGCAACAAAGAATCTCTCACTCAGCTCAACAGAGGGAAGGTGAATGAACTGTATCTAGGAGCAATTAAGAATCCCTAGACAACTGTCAAAGATGAATGAATTAGGGGAAATATGAGCCACAGGGAATTCATATTCATTACTAATCCAGATGAAAACATAAAGAAACAGCAGAAAATGAGCATAGAGGGCAGTTAAACCAATTCTAAACTATTCTTTCTTTCTGCTATTTAGACGGTATATCAATGGGAAAAACAAAGATAGGAAAACTTATTGAGTCATGTTGCAACACATGAATTCCAAATTCACATCTTCAAACCATTAGACACAGAGCAGACAGTCTTTCCTCCAAGCTTTTCAGCAGTCTTTGATTACAGAAAACATATCAGGTACATAGTGCGAGTCTCTCCTGAAGATTATCGACCAACCAACCCTTTAAACAATACAGAGGGTGGTATAAATAGGGAAAATTTACCCAAAATTGTCTATTACAGCCGACCTAACAGGTATGAAAGAAAAAGTTTACTTTAACCTAATCTTATCTAGAAGTAAATGCAAGAAAATATCTTCTGAGCTGCACTGGGGGCAACTGTACCAAAATGAGTTAATTCTGTCCTTGGTGGCTTGGTGCAGTGCTTGTGTAATAACTGTGCATGGGTCTCTGCTCCATCGCTATTCGGCAGCATTAAATGTTTTAGCTGAGATTTGAAAGCTTTAAATGGTTGCCGTATTCTTTTTTTGACTTTGCTGGGGGGCTCATCAATGTTCAGCTGCTTCGAGCCCCTAAAAACTTCACTGATACTCTTTGCCGCTCCTTCGATGTGCTGTGTGTTAAATCAAAATTTAATGGTCGTTGTTCGGCTCCCTGTTTCTTATAAAACTGTCTCCTGCTCCTTCCTCAATGCTTCGCGAAGAAAAACGGGTCATTCTGCGCCTTTCGGGCCTGTTGGGGGCTGCGTGATTAGGATATTTCCATTTTGGCCCATTTCCCGTAGCCATGAAAAACTGCCTCAGAAACTGATTCTGGGCTTCCCAAGCACGATTTTCGCCTTTCGCGCCTTTTTGAGTGATGACGTCAGCAGGTGGAACCTCGTACGGCAGATTACGTCAGCATGATGACGTCAGCAGGTGACGTCAGCGGTATGGCGGGTGACGTGGCAGATGACAGGGTGGCAGTGACGTGGCAGGGTGACTAGGCAGGAGGATGACGCAGGCAGGTGACGCAGGCAGGTGGATGACGCAGGTAGCTGACGTCACTGGCGGAAGGTGGTAAGCAGTTTCGGGCGCACCTCCTTTGGGCACAAGCGGTATTGGGGGAGGGGGCTCTGCCACACCTGGGAGGGCGATGCGTGGCGGGAGTACGGCGGTAATACCGCCCATCTCCCGGACGCTAACCCTCGGGCTCTTGGCGTATGGGAAGGCCCGCCCACCGTAGATCTCGGGCGGGCCAGATCGGACGGTCGACAGCGAGGACGATACGGCGGAGGGTTAAGGGACGGGGCGCGGGAATATGCGAATCTTCATATGGCGCGGCGGGGGGAGGTTTAGAACTTAGGAAATGTGGGTTATGGGGTTATTAACGAGCGAGGTTAATGTTTCATGCACAAAACTTTAGGTTAAGGGCGGAAAAGAGGGTTTTTCAGGGCTAGGGTCAGGAAAAAGGTTGTTAGTATGACCAAGTGTCAAACTAACTCTTGTTATGACTCGGATGGGCTAAAACAGCCCCAGGTGGACTGCTTTTCCCCGGACTTTAGGGAAATATGGCTATAGTGCGAGGGGCGGTATTATTATTTTTTAGGGGATTTATATATTTTGCATAATAGGGGATAAGGGAATGGACTAGGGAGTTAGATAATAAAGTCAGTAGTTAATGTGGAGATGACAAGAAAGCGCTAAGGTAAGGGACCTTAGGCTATTTTGGGGAAAAGTGACTTATAGGAGAAATGAACAATCCTTGAGTGAAGCAGATCTTCACCAAGGCAAGTGATATGGAGAATGATGAAACTAAGAGGCTCAAGCAGATCTTGACCTCTTTGGGGCAATTAGTAAGTGACTTGGGAAATTAGAAGAAGGGGGAGTTAGTGATATCCAGCCTGAGCTCCTCCAGGTGAAAAACTGCATCATGACTGTGATCTGAAAAGATAAAACACTTTGAAACACAAAATTGATCATAAATCATCATTCTGCAACCACACAGCTACCTACCCAGCCTACTTTCCTAACATTTTTTCTTCTTTTTGGTTTGGGTGCACTTAGACTTGCAGACCCAGCTTTACAATTTTTCTTTTAAATGCCTTCCTATCTAAATCTACACTTATTTCTGCCAAGGGCCTAGATTAAGCAGTTGGGCCCCTTTGATTCTCTACCTATCTACAAATCTGCCAGGATTAAACTGTTGGGCAGATATTCAACTCTATATTCTAAAACAGGAAATTGAAATCTAGGGAAGCCAAGATTAAACTGTTTGGCCCTCCTTTATCTGAGAAAAGTGTTCAAAAATGGAATAACTCATCAAAATCATAATACAGCAGTGGCATTTGGAGCAGCAGATTCTCATGGCATCTTCTTGAAATATGGAACACTGCAGCCTGCAAAGTATGACATATTTGGCATGTAAAAATGTCGATCATGAAAGATGAACACCTGCTGCAGCAGGAGGCTAACAGTGGCTCCACTTGGGGATGGCTTTTTCTTGTGAAAAGCCAAGAACAGCAGGTCAAACTGCCTTGTATTCAATTGCTGCTGTATTCTGCAAAATTCCCTTTGCTGGTTGCCTTATTAATCCTACCTACCTACCCTAACCAGCACTTTCTTTGCTGTTAGGTGTAATGAAACAGCCAATGCAGCCATTTAAGCATTATGAATATGAATGGTCTTTGCTGCTTGTGTTTGTTGTTACTTGGAATGGAGATCTTGCAATCTGATGTGGCTTTGTAAATTTTTGAGAAGATCAGGTAACTGCTGACCTTCTTTGCTGAAGCAAGAAACTGTACAAAAGGGTCCTGCAGCATATATACATTATTGCTGGATTGAATTAAAGAACTGTACAAAAGTTTGGGATAGCTATCATGCTTTAGAATTGGGGGATCATCAAGAACTTGATATTGAACCTCGCAGCCTACTAACGGAGAAGAGAAGTGATTTACTTCATCACACAACTTGCCATTATATGTATCATACAAAAGACGGAATGGTACTTGCAATTCATTAAAAACTGGCTCAGATGCCACTTGACAGATTTGTATTGATTGTTCCTTTTTTTCTTCAGATATCTGAGATGGCTGAAAACCACAAGGCAGGGGATCCACTTGGATAATTTGGTCACATGCTGCTGTTTCTGAGTCTTCCTCAATCTGGCATTCACCGGCACTTTGGGGCTGCAAATCTAGAGGTAATACATTAGGAGCAAGGATTTGACTCTCCTCTAGACGGTCAGTATCAGAACCTGATGACACTTGATTTTTAACTGCATGATAATTCTCCCTAATAAACTGAAAAGATTTGACACAAAATGGTAAGGCTCCTTCGCTGAAATCAACACACTCTGCGTTTTCCTCCTTTTCTTCATAGCTGAACTGGGCAAGCTGATCATTGGATTCAGGCGGCTAAGCCTGAACTGTGCTTTCTGCCAAAATAAGGTCTGATTCCTTTGCGAGGCTGATTTGGTCATTAGGCTCATAGTCGTCATCATACAGATCATATTTTGGCAAGCAGTTAAAAAAAGAGAAGCCGTCACATTCATACAGTATATCAAGAGCTTCCTCCTTCATGTATGGCTGTATGAATATGTCATCTGTTTTGTGGCAGGTTTGTTCATGAATCTCATTACTTTCCTTTTGCAAAACAGGACTGTTCTGGTGCTCAAAACATTCAACTTTTATTGTGCACATCTGCTTTAAATCCTCTGCTTTCTTTACCAAGATATCAAGTTCATCCTCTTTTTCTGCTTTCAACTTCCTCTCCCTAACTTTCAGATTAACCTCAACATCTACTGCCATGCTCTGCATCTGTTGCATACTGGAGGGACTCCTCTCTCTCAGATGAAATTCTATTTCTGGATCAAATGTTGTTGGATAATGCAGCAGAGCCAAATGAGGGTGAGGTCTTATATTCAATGGTATAGAATGATAAACTTGATTGAATCGGTCAGAGAATTGTTGAACAGATTCACTTGGAAACCTTTTTAACTGATTATATTCTTCTATGAGCATGAGGAAATTGACTTTGACCATCCATCTATCAAGGAAGAGTTTGGATAGCTGCTTGAGATTTGAGATGCTTGCCTCAGGCAATGCTTTAAACCAAGTCCTAACTTCACTTTGCAAAGAAAGGGCAAATAGCCTAACACTAACATCCTCATCTTCTACTTCAAAAATATTTAAATAATCATCAAAAGCCTGGACATGTTTTTGGGCAGTAACTCCATTCTCTCCATCAAATCTTGGGAGATACACGGGATGATTTTTGGGCAAAGGATTGAGCACGGGAGGTAGAATGAGTGGCTTATATCTATCAGGAACCTTACGCGGCACGGGATTGTGTACAGGGACTAAATGACTGGGTTCGGTATGAACAGGTATAGGATGATTTGCTTTGACAGTTGTTTCCTCCTTGGCTATAAGGTGAGCATCAGCAGGATTTGAAGGCTGCTGTTCTAATGTGCAAGGAGGGCTTTCCTCAACATTTTCAAAGGGTAAATCATAAAAGTTAAATTTAAACAATATACACAACAAAATTTTATGGAGGAGAAAGAACATGACCTCTTGGATAATAATCCAGGTCAAAAGCCTGATCTGCTCATAAATTTCTCTTGGGTTCATTTCTCCAGTGGAGTCTTTATTATGAGGATGATGTGGAGTCGCCAGGTGGATAAATCAATTTTGAGGGGTCTGATCTCTGTCCACCAGCACAGACTGGATCTAAGCATGAAATAACCTTGCAGAAAGGGACATCTTCTCCAAGGAACGAGATTTTTTGGGATTTTTCTGATTATTTTGATTCCTTGTTTTGGGATTTTTCCAAAAGATTTAAGCGAAAGGCAAACTGGTCAAAATTGGGGATTTACAATAATAAGCAGATGATGTTCCCCAATGGAGTCGCCATTATGTTAACACTCAGGTTGTTCCCTTTGACTCCCAAGGGAATACGGCCGAGGTAACCACAAACCAACTTTGGACTGCAGGTTCTAGCCCACCTGCAATCAGAGAGGGCTCTCTCTTTAGGATTTAGCTTTCTTGAAAATGATCTTAGGCTAGTTATTGAGTTCGTGGATTTTTGTTTTGTTTTTGGTGGGAAGGAAGATGCTTCAAGTAGAGAGGCAAAACATAGTCTGGTAAGTTTCAAACCATTGGGCATGGAGTCATGGAGTCGGACTGCTGGTGCGTTTTCTTAGTCATAAGAGGAATAAGGAGCAAGGTAGCTACTCATGAAACAACACTTAGGCTTAAAAGGATGGAATGAGGGCTAAGGAATGAGAGGCAATAAAGAATCTCTCACTCAGCTTAACAGAGGGAAGGTGGATGAACTGTATCTAGAAGCAATTAAGAATCCCTAGACAACTGTCAAAGATGAATGAATTAGGGGAAATATGAGCCAGATGGAATTCATATTTATTACTAATCCAGACGAAAACATAAAGAAACAACAGAAAATGAGCATAGAGGGCAGTTAAACCAATTCTAAACTATTCTTTCTTTCTGCTATTTAGACGGTGTATCAATGGGAAAAACAAAGTTAGGAAAACTTATTGAGTCATGTTGCAACACATGAATTCCAAATTCACATCTTCAAACCATTAGACACAGAGCAGACAGTCTTTCCTCCAAGCTTTTCAGCAGTCTTTGATTACAGAAAACATGTCAGGTACATAGTGCGAGTCTCTCATGAAGACTATCAACCAACCAACCCTTTAAACAATACAGAGGGTGGTATAAATAGGGAAAATTTACCCAAAATTGTCTATTACAGCCGACCTAACAGGTCTGAAAGAAAAAGTTTACTTTAACCTAATCTTATCTAGAAGTAAATGCAAGAAAATATCTTCTGAGCTGCACTGGGGGCAGCTGTACCAAAATGAGTTAATTATGTCCTTGGTGGCTTGGTGCAGTGCTTGTGTAATAACTGCGCATGGGTCTCTGCTCCATCACTGTTCGACAGCATTAAATGTTTTAGCTGAGCTTTGAAAGCTTTAAATGGCCATCATATTCTTTTTTTGACTTTGCTGGGGGGCTCATCAATGTTCAGCTGCTTCGAGCCCCTAAAAACTTCACTGATACTCTTTGCCGCTCCTTCGATGTGCTGTGTGTTAAATCAAAATTTAATGGCCGCTGTTCAGCTCCCTGTTTCTTATAAAACTGTCTTCTGCTCCTTCCTCAATGCTTCGCGAAGAAAAACGGGTCATTCTGCACCTTTCGGGCCTATTGGGGGCTGCGTGATTAGGAGATTTCCATTTTGGCCCATTTCCCGTAGCCATAATCGCGCATGAAAAACTGCCTCAGAAACTGATTCCGGGCTTCCCAAGCACGATTTTCGCCTTTCGCGCCTTTTTGAGTGATGACGTCAGCAAGTGGGACCTCGTACGGCGGATTACGTCAGCAGGTGACGTCAGCGGTACGACGGGTGACGTGGCAGATGACAGGGTGGCAGTGACGTGGCAGGGTGACTAGGCAGGAGGATGACGCAGGTAGGTGACACAGGCAGGTGGATGACGCAGGCAGCTGACGTCACTGGCGGAAGGTGGTAAGCGGTTTCGGGCGCAACGCCTTTGGGCACAAGCGGTATTGGGGGAGGGGGCTCCGCCACACCTGGGAGGGCGACGCGTGGCGGGAGTACGGCGGCAATACCGCCCATCTCCCGGACGCTAACCCTCGGGCTCTTGGCGTATGGGAAGGCCCGCCCACCGTAGATCTCGGGCGGGCCAGATCGGGCGGTCGGCGGCGAGGACGATACGGCGGAGGGCTAAGGGATGGGACGCGAGAATATGCGAATCTTCATACGGCGCGACGGGGGGGGGGGGGGGGTTTAGAACTTAGGAAATGTGGGTTATGGGGTTATTAATGAGCGGGGTTAATGTTTCATGCACAAAACTTTAGGTTAAGGGCAGAAAAGAGGGTTTTTCAGGGCTAGGGTCAGGAAAAAGGTTGTTAGTATGACCAGGTGTCAAACTAACTCCTGTTATGACTCGGATGGGCTAAAACAGCCCCAGGTGGACTGCTTTTCCCCGGACTTTAGGGAAGTATGGCTATAGTGCCAGGGGGGGGTATTATTATTTTTTAGGGGATTTATATATTTTGCATAATAGGGGATAAGGGAAGGGACTAGGGAGTTAGATAATAAAGTCAGTAGTTAATGTGGAGATGACAAGAAAGCGCTAAGGTAAGGGACCTTAGGCTATTTTGGGGAAAAGTGACTTATAGGAGAAATGAAGAATCCTTAAGTGAAGCAGATCTTCACCAAGACAAGTGATATGGAGAATGATGAAACTAAGAGGCTCAAGTAGATCTTGACCTCTTTGGGGCAATTAGTAAGTGACTTGGGAATTTAGAAGAAGGGGGAGTTAGTGATATCCAGCCTGAGCTCCTACAAATGAAAAACTGCATCATGGTTGTGATCTAAAAAGATATAACACTTAGAAACACAAAATTGATCATAAGCCATCATTCTGCAACCACACAGCTACCTACCCAGCCTACTTTCCTAACATTTTTTCTTGTTTTTGGTTTGGGTGCACTTAGACTTGCAGACCCAGCTTTACAATTTTTCTTTTAAATGCCTTCCTATCTAAATCTACACTTATTTCTGCCAAGGGCCCAGATTAAGCAGTTGGGCCCCTTTGATTCTCTACCTATCTACAAATCTGCTAGGATTAAACTGTTGGACAGATATTCAACTCTATATTCTAAAACAGGAAATTGAAATCTAGGGAAGCCAAGATTAAACTGTTTGGCCCTCCTTTATCTGAGAAAAGTGTTCAAAAATGGAATAACTCATCAAAATCAGAATACAGCAGTGGCATTTGGAGCAGCAGATTCTCATGGCATCTTCTTGAAATATGGAACACTGCAGCCTGCAAAGTATGACATATTTGGCATGTAAAAATGTCGATCATGAAAGATGAACACCTGCTGCTGCAGGAGGCTAACAGCTTAGTTCTCTCCCAATATCACATATCGCATAATTTTCTATTGATTTTCAAATCCAAGTCTCATTACCACTCCTTCTAATTTTGATATCTCCTCCCCTGCCGATTGTAATAAATTTCACCGATTACGATAAGTCCTTCTCCTTGTTGATTGCGATATTGCATTCAAGGATCACACAATCATAAGTTTATGTTCCATTGAAGCCCTCTTGGACTTGTGATTGCGATGTATGAGAAGCCTCCTAGATGCGATATTTTATGTGATGCATTCGATAAAGCTCCATGTCCAGACTGTCGGTGAATACTATGAAATGTGGTTAAAAAGGGACCCTCTCCTATATTGCGATTGTGATGTCAACAAGCCCAAATCAATGACCGAGGTCAAATCAGCGTGGGTCAATGGCCCAGATCAACAAATGTTAAAGTATATATTCTGCTCCGTGAGACAGCGAGGGTGTTTTTTGGCGTTTCTTCAACAGCATGGTCATTAAACAAAATGCAAGAAAAGAGGTCAGTGAGACTCAAAGACAGCGAGGCATTTTCAACATGTTTCAACAACAAACATCACAGTAGATTCGAAGAGCCAGATGTTCGAATTTCCACCAATAGAGTGTCGAACTTTAAATTATTGTAATAGTTCATATGAATCCCATTTGTATTCGAACTCTGTTGTAACAGAAAATTCCTATGAAGGCTCAAAGTTTTATTAATCATATAAGATTAGATCTCATAGATATTGATGGAATTTAGCCTAGGTGGTAGATTTTGTAAAAGAGATCTTTCTCTATCAATATGTAGATTCTCAATTTGCTAGAGGGGGATCAATGATGTGATAACCATTGATGTATTGTTTTCAATTAATAGAAACCTAAGATTCATTATGGTTTCAGTCCTATCCTATCATGCTCCTTTGTTATTATTTTTCAGAGCTTATTTGATTACTTGGAATTCAATGTTGCATTGCTCCAACTTTCTTCAATTTGTTGTGATTACTATGAATGTCCATTTCCACATTGGTAAACCAAAGATGACTCAGCTTCCATACAACAATGTTGTTTTTTGTTGCTTTTCTTTAATTGACTCCATGACCAATGGTGGTTGTCCTCTCACTCTTTCACCTGAAAATCACATAAAAAACTAGAGTTGGCCATCCGTATGTTCAAAAAAAATATTGAGAGAGCCCTCTTAGATTGGAAGGGCTAACCTCCAATCAAAATCTGGTTTGAAATAGTTATATCGGATTGAAGGGTTGACATAACCCAACCCCCACCAGCCTGGTTGATAACATTTTGGTGCGTCTTTCGGGACCCGAAAAGCTCCTTTTCTGGGATTCTCTTTGAGTCTCTTCTTTCTGATTCTTGAGGGTAACAGGAAATCAAATTTTTTTGAAGGTTGTGATATTACCTTGGCGAATCCACTCTTAAAATATACTAAAGGTTGAAGTTTTATGGTGACTCCACTACTTGCAGATCAGTAGCTTGAAGATTTTCAAGATGAGTTCTACTACAAGTCTATTCCAGTCATAAGTGAAGGTGAAGTTTCTTTCATTTGTAAGCTCAAGTGATGGATTCAGTTTTTATTCTGAGTTTCCCATATATGATCCACTACTGATTTTGTTCAAGCATAGTCGAGAAGCCCAGGTGTTGGATCAACTCTTTGTCTGGTTATACTAGAGATTTTATATCGCTTGAATTAAACAGGTGGATTTTTAGATGTTAGAATAGGACATAAATAAGCTTGCTGAGCAAGAATTTCCTTCAGCTTTAGGTTACAGTTTGCAGTTTTCTTTTCAGTTTGGTGAAGTGGGTTTGAATGTAGTCTTTAGATGGGATAAACCCAATGGTCAGGCAACTGGTCTGCTAGTTCTTTGTTGCACCACAGGGGCGCAACATCCCCATTGGAGCCAATGTTATCCATGATAACCACTAAAACTAAATTTAAGTTTTATTAGTCAAGTTTTTCCACCACTGATCTTTATATCTATTTGTTTTTTTATAAAGAGGTTGTTGTGATTTTCATTTGAAGATTAAAGGAAGGAAAGGTCTATTCTAATTGTTTTGGAGAAATTCTCATATTCTCTAAAATTCATTTCTCTCACTCATCCCATTTCATTCGCGGACCCATTTCCAACTTTAACTGTAACCCATTCAAACTCCCATCGTAACCCATTCCAACTCTAGCTGTGTTTCCCCATTTCTAACTCTAACTGTATTCACCCTTTCCAAACTCTAGTTGTGACCCATTCCCCTTTGAAATACTTTATATATGTCATAGTCCTTTTTATAAAGCTGAGACCCGTAAAATACATTGCTATCAGCCCTTCCCTTTTTCCTTTACATACATCTCTACATGTCCCCTTCCCGATTGCGATTGCGATAGTGTATATCACAATATCCCTTCCCACCGATTATCATATCCAAGTCCTCCTTCACTGGCCAATTGTGATATTACATTCTCTGCCGATTTCGATATCGCAGTTCTCCACCAATATCGCAGATCGCAAAATCCATCTGTCGCCAATATCACATATCACAAAATCCCTTCGTCGTCGATATCGAATATCGCTTATTTCTTTATCGATATCACATATCGCATCGTTCTCTTCCAATTGCAATATCTCCTCCCTTGTCGATTGAGATAAATTTCTTTGATTGCGATAAGTCCTTCTCCCTGCTAATTGTGATATCGCAATCGGGGATCGTAGAGTCATAAGTTTCTGTTCTGCTACAGTCCTCTCCGACTTGCGATTGCAATGTACGAGAACCATCCCAGATGCAATATTTTATGCGATGCATTCTATAAAGCTTTGCGTCCAGACCGTCGATGAATACTATGAAACATGGTTAAAAAGGGTCCCTCTCTTGTATTTTGATTGCGATGTCAACAAGCCCGGAACAACAACCCAAGTTAAATCAACTCGAATCAATGGCCCAGATCAACGAACGCTAAAGTATCTATTCCACCTCTGCTCTGTGAGACAGCGAGGATGTTTTTTAGCATTTCTTCAGCAGCATGGTCATTAAACGAAATGCGAGAAATGAGGGCAGTGAGACACAGAGACAACGAGGCATTTTCAACACATTTCAATAGAAAACATCACAATAGATTCGAAGAGCTAGATGTTCGAGTTTCCACCAATACAGTGTCACACTTTAAATTATTGTAACAATTCATACAACTCCCATTTGTATTCGAACTCTATTGTAATAGAAAATTCCTATGAAGGCTCAAATTTTTATTAATCATATAAGATTAGATCTCATAGATATCGATAGAATTTAGCACAGGTGGCAAATTTTGTAAAAGAGATCTTTCTCTATAAATATGTAGGTTCTCAACTCACTAGAGGGGGATCGATGATGTGAGAACCACTATTGTATTGTTTTCAATTAATAGAAAATACAATTGCAACATACTCTGTTTTAACTTGAGATTCATTCTGGTTTCAGTCCTATCCTATCAAGCTCCTTTGTTATTAGTTTTCAAAGCTTATTTGATTACTTGGAATTCAATTTTTCATTTCTCCAACTTACATCAATTTGTTGTGATTACTGTGAATGTACATTTCCACATTAGTAAACCAAAGATGTCGCAGCTTCCATAAAACAATGTTGTTTGTTGTTGTTTTTCTTTAATTGACTCCATGCCCAATGGTGGTTGTCTTCACACTCTTTCACCTGATCACTTAGAAAACTAGAGTTAGCCATCTGTATTTTTAAAAAAAGTATTGAGAGAGCCCTCTCAGATTGGAAGGGCTAGCTTCCAATCAAAAGAGGGTTTGAAATAGTTACACTGGGTTGAAGGGTTGACACAGCCAACCCCCACCAGCCCGGTTGATAACATATCCTTTTCAATAAGTTGGACAGTTTCATTCATACCAAGATCTTTGTGCCTTTCTGGTTTTGAGTTTGTGCATATTTATACCCAAATGTATTGCTACACAAAATGTTGGGCTTGTTAAGAGAACTATGGTTGTTTTTTTCTTTCAAATCATCCCAACAAATAGTGTTATTTGGTTAACACATCATAGATTACTAATGTTCACACTTTTAGCATCAACAAATTAAAATTGGTTGGTGAAATTCTTTAGTTTGTGATTTTATGTGAAGAATGTTACAAACTAATGCTTTGACATTTTCATTTAAGTTGTAAGAGAACCATGGAAGTGATTTTCATTATGTACCATTCCACAAAAAAATGTTGCTTCACTATTACATCCTATATTATCATTTGAGCCTTATGGCATTGAATATTAAAAGTTACATAGTTACAAGAAAGTTAGTTTGAGAGTGTTGTGTGATGATCTATAATCACAATGATGAATTGGTAAAGGAACATTTTAGTTATCCTTGTATTCAAGGATCAACTGTAGTCTTATGTTTGTGATGACTTGGACATATTTTAAAGAATACAAAGATTGTAATTGCATGAATAATAGTCTTGAATTATAAACTTCTCTATTTTGGTTCACCTATCTAGGTAACTTTCTATTTTTTCACCTCACTTGAGTTTTATCTATTACATGATGTTCTTATTACACACTCAAATATTTTCTACAACTTCCCTCGTTTCTATTCCCCACTCACTAGTCGCAAAAGCTTTTTGCAACACGTGTGTACATAGCCCAATTTTCCTTTAGAATGACTCATGGAATGATCAAGTATAAAGATGGTCCAAATAGATTTCATCAGTAATAATATTGGAATATAGTTTTGCAATGACATCCACTTAAGGGCTCCTCCAAGGGATCAATTTTTATTATGATTCTATATTGATTCCATACTAAGTTATATGTTCTAAAGTTAACCACCATAGTAACTACCTTTTTCATTACCACTAATAAAAAATCAAGAGTAATGATCCTTTTGATGATCTATAGTAGGTGGTCCCAAATATGCACCCACCGTAACTGGATCTAATCGAGTTCTTAGTATCAAATTATATATATATATATATATATATATATATATAAGGTCATAAGATATTTGATTGTAGGTGGAAACCTTCGAATATCCAACTCTTAACCAATGGGACAAACCATCCTATATCTGGCGTTGTATCGACGGAACTAAGCGTCAGAGTTATAACACTCTCATCGCACAAACTTATTATAACGTCAATTATCCAACGCTCAACCATCAGATATCAAACTTTGTACTGATGAAACCAAGCATTTGAGTAATAACACTCCTGTTTGACTAGACTAATAAGTCATCAAATACCTGACGTCAAAGCGTCACCATTTTTGGCATCTAGGGTCGCGAAGCTATAACACTCTCATCACACAAACTTATTATAACGTTGATTATCTAATGCTCAACTGTCGAACATCCAACTCAATATTGATGGAATGAACGGTCGGTTCCCGTCAGACTAAACTAAAAATGCGTCGAATATCTGACGTCAAAGCGTCACCATGTTTTCCATCTATTGTGGAATATATTTGAAGTTTACCCCATTGCATATCAAGTGAACGTGGGCATCGCAATACTGACCATAAAGCATCAGATGTTTAAAGACATTTTCAACTATATTTGGCATCAAATATGCGATTTATTCCCGTTGAAATATACAATGTTTAAAAAAAGGTCGACTATTCGACACAATCCCATCGACGAGTAGCTCAGCTCTAATGTGTCAGATAGCTGACGAAAATAAGTTGAATAACTGATGAATATACATCAGATTTTGGCCCATTCGTACTAGTGTGATAAATTAATAATAGAAAAGGAACCCCCTCAGAGTTTTCTTTAAGTTTTTCAAACTCTATAAAATTGAAAATACTGGTGAGCATTAACCATCCTGGGCTCGAGAAAAATTCACAAAAAATATCGGTGAGCATTAACTATCTTAGGCTTGATAAAAATACACAGGGTAGTGTTATAGGATGTAAATAATATGGCTTCATAATAAATAACAACATGAAGTGATCATGTTTAGTAGAAGTTCTTTTTAGGTACAATAAAGTGTAACAACTATTTCTTATAATTTCATAATTTGAAACAAAGTTTTCTGAAAATTCTTGTAATCACACAAAGTTTTGAACATGAACATTTTTAATTCTTGTAATTTCAGAATATATAATAGAATTTCATGTAAAATTCCTTCAATTATAGGAATTTCTAAACCTGAATATATTCAATCATTGGATCAAGCAGAGCCATTTTTTACTCATTTTAGGGTAACTACATCAACATCAACTACAAAAAATTTAATTCCTATCAGCAAAGAAAACACCTTTTTAAATTCTTACAATTGAAGAATGATTCCTGTAAAAGTTTTAGATTCCTGCAATTTGAAAAACAATTTCCTATAATTCCATCTTCAACAGAAAAGATAGCTTCAACAAGAGGTCCTATACTCCATTATTTCATCAAGAGTGAAGGTACCCAACAAATTCATATTCAGTACTTGCCAACAAAGGTAATAAAGAGGAACCCTTTATTTATATTTTTATAAATTTGAAAATATTCTAATTGATTTTACCATAAATAATCCTATGTTATTTTCTCATCATTATCCTATGTGACATACTCAATCTATTATATCAGCCATTCCCTTGAAAAATCATTACTTTGTGATAACCAAAATTGATGTACAAGGCATTGCGAGGTCATGATTATAACCTACCTTTTGTTATGATAAAACCATTCGTGGTTATAATGTGATATTTTGTACTTCACAATTAAAAATATCACTTTTACTAAGACCAAGATATTTCAACCATTGTGTTCTCTATCTAGTGATGTCTAGAATTCTGTAAATATTAGTCCTCTATTTTGTGTTATAACTTTTCCTACCAGAATTTAACCTCAAGCTTCCTGCAAACTCTTAGTACCAAGCTAAGCATGGCTACTGCATGTGTAGTACGAATAGAGCCATATGGGATAACCATTCTAGAAATATTTTCAACATTGATAATTCAGTTTCACAGAGTAGGCCTACTTTCAAGGACACAATGTATCAGTTCCAGAGGCATTTGCTAGCACATTTAACAGTGAAACTGCAAAGTTTGGTGATCTCATGCTTACAGTTTTAGAGGAAATCCTAGCTAGGGTTATAGGTTTGGATCCAAGTGGTGAAAGGTGGTTCAAAGGGTAGAGAATAAGGAACATAGTGTGGACTGAGGTTTTAAGAGGATCATGCAAGAATGTTGATTGGATAAAGGGAGTACCAAGGTAATGTTTGAAGGACTCATGGACCGATATGGTTTACTTCCTTGAGAAATACATTACCTATGAGGGAAGGTACAATATCATTTTATTGTACCATATCCACCTTCTTGAACATTTTAAAATTCATACTAGAGGATTAATTTTTTGTTCTTCCTATGTAAGAGTTTGTTCAGAATGTCAACCATGGTTCAAAAATGTAGAGGAAACAGAGGGAGACTCTTATATCACCATGAATAGATAAAATTACTAGTTTTATATGAGTTGAATAAATTAAATCAAACCTGGAATGACTTCTTGCAAAGAAACTAGTTCAGAGTTGAAGAGGCAAGGCCTCCTAAACACGCTAATGAAATAAATCTAAGCCACGATGAGGAAAAAACTGAGGAAAACATTCCAGAAGAACTAGGGAACCCTATTTTGTAGTTATAGGAAAATCTAAAGCCTCAGATCCAACAACGAATTGAATATGTAGGGAAGAAGAACTAAATAGATAGGAAAAACAGAAAGAACATGAATCCTCACCTTCCCTAGAGCTTATTGGCTCCTCCTCCACTAGCAAGAAACGATGAGCTAGTTCTAAAAAAGCACCAACATCCCGTAGAAGGATTATTAGAGAAATGGAACAAAAAGAAGTCTATGGAGAAAATTACAGCCATATTGAACCACAAGAAATTCCCAAAAATCATAAGAATAAATCCCATATTTTTTAGGAAGAGGCCCTAGAGGAGGTATAGGCTAAACAAATCCATGAACTACAAAAGGAACAAGAGATACATACTAGAGGAGATTATACCAAGGAAGTATAGATAGAGCAGAGTCAATCACTCCAACAAACATAGGAGGAGTATGAATAACATTTAGCAATGGACATTCAAGAATAAAGAAGCCCTGAATATCAAAAATTAAACATTATGTCGGACAAACTAAAGAAAAAGAACAGAACAATTAAAAGGTTGAAATAGAGTTTACATGAAACAAAGATAGTGAATAAGGTGATAAAGTCAGAAAATGAAAGGTTGAAGAAAAAATATTATAAGAACAAAAAAAAACACAAGGCTCTCAAGAAGAAATATATAGACATGTATTAGGAAAATCTCAACAACATTAAAATAAACAAAAAATTAATGTTGAGGATCAAGGGTTTAAAAGAAAAAATGAGAGAAAGGGCTGACAGAGTTGAGCCATCAAACACTAGTCTAAATATCCTTATTCAAGTATCTAGAATAGTGCAAGAAAGTAGAGAGATGCAATTTTGACCAAGCAAGCAGTAAAGTGAAATTTTGATCAAATTTTGAGATACTGGAACGAAGACCTTCATTTTTGTTGCATAAGGGTCATGCAAAAAGATAATAATGGGGGAAATGTTGGGTTTAAATTTTAGCATCTATGGCCACCTCAGTTTTGACATCATATACTTCATTTTAACCTTCACTCCATATCTTTTTACCACTTTTGTTGAAGGAATGACATAAAAGGATAAAATTGAAGGTAAAATCTTTTATGAATTATATTTTCTTTTTTATTTAAAAATATGAATAAAATGCATTTTTATTTTTATTTTACTAATGGGATAAATAGTGTTCCACATTAACAGGAGATAATCCTGGCACATCGAAGATTATCTATGTACTTTGTAGACTGCTTCATCACTACGCAACTTAGAAGATAAGGAACAACATAGCATATCAAGATCAACAATTCTTGTAGGACATTGTGGAAAACCACCTCAGTCTTCTCCAACAGCTTGAGAGAAATCAACTGAACCCTGGCTACAACATACAAATAAAAAAAACAGAGGATATTATGCATATTTCTTATATATATCTTTATTTTTAGTATGGGATACTAAAATGACCCTTCTTTTGGGAAGCTCTGTAAAACATGAGTAATTTTGTATAAAATAATATGTAAAGGGAAGATATAGGTTAGAGAAAAAGACAAAAAAGATAGGAATTGTGTGTTATAGATGTTATTTCGTGAACAAATGATTCTTATGTACTGAACTGCTTATTCTAGTTAATATAAGAAGCATTTGTATGGCATGGTAAATGATTTCTTGTAGTTTCTGAGCATTTTTCTTTACATACACCAGGATAATTTTTAGAGTAGAAGGATTGTTATTGTATTTAATTGAATTTTCTTATAAAATGCATACCACTAATTTCATTTAGATTCTTTTTCATTACAGTCTTAAATCAATCTTGACCAAAAATTAATTCAGTCAAAGTATCTGGTGAGAGAATGGGATAGATCTTTCTAAGTATGCAAATTTTGTGTCAACAAGTCAGAATTGAATTTAAGAGTATGAAAATCAACGTAAGTTGAATTCAAATCTGAGATCTACTTGTACTTGATTTATGTTTGATTTTGCATAATAAATTTGTAAAAAAACTAGTTCACACATATCATGTCTCACCTTGAAGTTTACCTACCTATATTGACAAAATAAGTGTCAATTCATTTATCCCACTTTATGACTTGACATGACTAATTTGGGGTTAAGGGTAAATCAAGGTGAAATTTGGTGGTAGGGTAAAAAAGGGTATGTCCCCCTTACTTAATCCCCCCTCTATAATTTTTATATGCTCATAGTAATCATCCTAATTGTGTTTATGTGCTCTCCATGTTTTTCCATTTGCGGGTTCCTCATGGAACATATCTGGGTCAATTTGAATGTGGTGAAGGGAGATTGTGGGTATCTTTGGATGAAGGAAGTATTTTTTTATAGGAAGCGGGCTTCACCTCATTGTATGAGAGAATGTGGTTGGTTTATGGATAAGTACAATATAAATAAATAAATTGTGTGGGAGTGTCAAATCTGGATGTATGTGGAGGAATTCCCAAGTCTAATCCCTTCAAAGAGTATGATGAAAATGATGAATGTTTATACTTTCATCCAACCTGACTCCATGTGCAACATGTGGCTTCAAGCAAGTATTTGGTTTATTTTGAGCCTTCGAAGGTTGGAAAATGTCCTCTTTATTTTTTAGGAAGTTGCAGGTGCATGCATTCCACCTTGGGCTCTGCTATATGTGCCACGTAGGCCTTGTGATCAAAGAAATATATCAAGGCTATTGTTTTGCTTTGAGGTAAGTGTATTATCACCCCCATGTTGTTCAATTGTAGAAAATTTAAATTTCTCTAGCTTTCATTATCTTAGCTTGTCTTCAAAGAAAGAATTTACCTGTGCTTTTGGTTATTTGATGCCATTTCTCCTATGGTGCCATATGTATACGAGCTTGTATTCTTTATGTTTGGGTTTTTTTCTATCACAGTGCCCCTGTGAATCAGGGGGGATGCTCCACAATTTTATGTTGGTGGAATTCTCAAGGATTTTGTTAATTTGGACAAGTATTGGGGGATTTTAGCCAACTTTGGGTTATTTGTTAATTGAGGTGAATAGGATAGTTTTAATACCTAGTGTTTGACTCTCTTGGAAGATATGAAAATTTTCGGGTTTTCTTAGTCCTTGGGAGGTGGTATGTGGTTATTTTGGTACAGTATGAATTTTGTAGTGGTTTTTTTATGCCTAGCCTATTTTCATTTGAACTCGTCTCCTTTACTCTTGTGTTTTATATGCTCAGTGTGTTGTCTCAAGGAGCTTTGTCTTCATGGAATCTCTAAACTTAAAATAGGAAATTCAAGACAATGTTGGTTGGCAGGAATTTAATCCTTGGATTGGAGTGGAATTGGTCCCTTAATTATGGACCCCCTCTCAGAACCTATGTCTCATGTTTCATCAGTTGGATTAAAAAATTGTCTCATGGGGGAGATGAAACTAATTTGGAGGTTGTCCTTCAACCTATCAATCATGACATTTCTACGATTCTTGACAATATACTATCTTTCCAATCCAATATTTAGTGAATGGAAGATGAAATAGACTCTCTCAGATCCCATATTGAGTCAATAATTTTGAAGTTGAATGAAAACAATGGTGAATCAAGAGACACATAAATCAAAGTCGAGGAATAATTCTTCATGGTTTCATGTAACATTTTTATGCTTTGTACATTTTGGTTTGTGCTAGGTTAGTATTAGAAAATGTACAATTGAAATACTATAGATATTTTGGAATTTTGTTCGAAATCTTCAAGGTCAAAATTCTATAGATGGTCATTGATGCATACTCCATTCTGACCATGTCCACTGGTTTTAAATTTCTTATGTGAATCATGTATCTAAACTAAGCTTTAGCTCACTGTCTTTTAATATAATATCTATTCTCATTTCTTGTTCAAAAACAAAGTATGAAAAGACTAATTAGCTATAGTTAGACATGACGAGACAATTAAATATATGTGTGTGTGTATTTTAAATTTGAAAAAGAAAAAAAATTGTCAAGTGTAAAAAAAAATGTAAAAAAGAATTACAAAGATATTATAGTGATCCTATTTGTACTAAAGATTAAATCAAAGAAACATATGCACACATACATTTAATTCCCATACTTTATTAATTCAGGTGGTAGGAATGTAAATAATAATTAAGTGTTGGAAAATGGAAAGAAAGAATATGAATCCAATCGATAGGGAGGTACCCATATTTTTGAAACCTTTAGCTCAAATTCCTTTTTAGTGGGACATTGAATCATCCTATTTAGAAAGATATTAAGGGTAGTCATATCAATAAAGTCAACAAAAATGCACAATAGCATCCAATGAGGCTAGTTTCAAGTCTAAGCTAAAGAACTATTATGGCCCCCTCCTTCATTGACTTAAGACTATGGTAAATACTTAATACTGAATCAGGTGATTTATCACACATGAAGTATGGAATTTAATATTGGATATTTTAGAATTTTTTGTTCTAGATTCCTTCTTTTATTTATGTCTTTTTAACTTCCTTAATCTTGAACATGAAATGTTCCTTGTTGATGAAATGGTGGTCATTGATCTCATTAATCTCATTCCCATCAAGGTAAGGCCTCCTTCTTTTCTTGTTCTAGCATGAATAGGCCTTTTTTCTTAATCCTGATCTAATCATAAGTTTTGCATCATGTTGATCACCTATTAAATAAAGTTGGATTAGGAGAAAAGGGATTTTAACTTGTTGCATTGTTCTACAATTGGATAGAACTATTATCGCAACTATTTTGGGTTAGGGCCAGCTAAATGAACATAATTTCTCACTAATTAGCTTTTTGAGTGTCACAAAATAAAGAAAACCTCAGCTGCAACACTAACTGGAACTAACTTAGTGTCCCTCCCAAAAAGGCCAGTAATAAGAGGGTGAACCCGCAAAAAGAAACAACAACCCACCATAAAAGAAGAAAATTAGGGCCCTCTAACTCATTCAATTGATCGGCTAACTTACCCAACTAAATCATTGCCAAAAACAAACGATGTGCTTCTCTTTATTGGACCCTTCTTTAAGGAAAAATAAAGGCTTCTTAGTTTAATTATTCTTAGAAAGAGATAGAACGAACCACCTGTTGACTCTCACTATTTCACTCTCTTAATTTTCTTATACTTAGCCAAATTTCATGTGTGCAAAAGGAAGCTCACACCCTTCACTCCTCATACATTTCCTTTTTCCCACTCATTTTTCCGCATATGCCCCCACCTCTGCACATAATTCCTTCTGCACCTCCCACTCCTTGCACATCATCCTGCACAAAACTCCTCTCCACTCACATGCTACTCTGCAAAACTACTTCCCGTGCACATGTTACTTCTCACACACTCTCCCACTCCACACTATTGATTACCTTTATGCCACCTATCATAATCAAAGATTTTGTAGCATAATATTTATTTCACTTCATAAATCTCCCTGTTGCATATGGTACCAATATTAAGGGTATTAAAAGTTTATCAAGTTTAAAATTAATGATGAGATTGTTTTAGAACTTTGATATTTATCTACACCATCTCCCATAAATGGAGGCTATAATCTATTAGGTTTCTATTTAATATCTTGTCTTGTCTAGCGAAGTTAACGTGTCAAGTAGTAACAATTGGTGAGTATATAGGAAAAAGAGGAATTTATGGCTAAGTGGCATTGAGAACTTCGGTGATTAATCACATATTTATAAGTACAAATGGGATATGGTCATCCGAGTAAAAAACAACAAGAAAATTTGGATAAGTGGATTAATGAATGTTGCATGTGTTCCAGAGGTTTTTATTTCAAGGAAATTGTTTATCTCTATGCAAAGAATTTTGATTCAAGAATGAGACAATTCAAACTATAAGAGAAGAAGAACCCAATTCCTCTCACTCCCAATGAATTTAGAAGGATATATAAGCTACAAGAACTGAATAAGTTACTAAATTTTTTGGAAGAAGACAAATTCTTGAACTCACAAGCTCATAGGATGAGCATCATTCAAGAATTCATTTCACCAACTTCTCAAGTTCCTTCTGATATTTTCTTTCTAGACATTTTTTTGTTTGCAGGGCCATTTAGAGACTTTCCTTGGCCCTTTTCCTGAGTGATGGGGTGAAAACTACAACCAATGTACCAAAATCCATACTTTATGTTCTCTACTACTCATATAAAATAAATTCTCTATTCGATTAGGCTAACCTTATTTCAAATGAGTTAGCTTTCGAGTTAGTCAATTTGTCCAAGAGTAGTAGATTTTTTATGACGGTGTATTCGATAAAAACCCTTGTGTCCAACCATGTTTTCCATGGACAAACCCATAAGGGTAATTTCAACCCAGATGAGGAACCAATTAAATTCTGGTATCCAATATTATGGAAATACAAAGCCCCCTTTCATTTTTCCCAAGTCCAAGATTTTTTTGTGAAGGAAGTCAATTACATCATCTAGAAAATTAGTACCCTTTTTCTATCCCTCAAGTGGTAGTAAAATGGGAGAAGAAAGAAGAGAGGAATGAAGAGAGGAAAGACAAGAGGAGAAAACATAGGAAATACTAGAAGAAATATGACAAGAACTAAGAAGACTACAAGAAGAAATAAATCCAAGAAGAAAGGCTATAAAAAGTCCACTTGCACTAGAAGGTGAACAACATCCTCTTCCGGTATTACATGTTGAAGCATTGCATGGATTTAACAATAATAATGAACTTCATCTAGAGAAAAATATCGATCAATTCCTGGAAATCTATGACATTCATGGAATTACTCAAGAAGATGTAGTTGTAAGAGTATTTCTCCAAACACTTAAAGAGTCTACGTATGATTCGTATATGTATTTACCTACTAGTTTTATCACTTATTTGATGATATTGAAAATACATCCATTGGAAAATATGTCCGTCCCCTAGGGTACTACACTCTATTGAATCAGATTACCCAAATAAAACTCCAAAAAAATGAAAAAATAAGAGATTTTAATCTTATATTTTTCAAGACTTTGTAATTGTTGCCTAAGCAATCTTGTCCCAATGAGCCTATGATATTTGAGAGTTATCTGAGTTTTATGCTTTCAAATGTTAAATATGTTGTAAGATCAACATGCATACATACAAGATAAAATGTTTAAAGATCATGATATGGAATAAGATATGTTACAAAGTTATGCTAACCCAAAATTTTTTTGGGGAAAACACAAAGGGAGAGTGATCCCCTTATAATTACATTATTACAGATTCAAACAAGTATTGGCATTATGATATAGGTGTTTTCCTTGATGGCAACTCATTCAGATGAAAGATCACAATACAACATGTCAACAACAAAGAATTACAGATCAGCCTACAAAGAATGAAGAAAGAGAGGTATACGCAAGTTCAACTTGACCAAGCTGCGTATACACGCATGTTCACTGAACACAAGTAGAGTATACGTACACACGCACTTTCACAGAAGGAAAAGTGCATATATCTTGGAAAACTAATTTTTTTGTCTGAGGTATTTGGTCCAAGGTATTTTGATCCAAGGTATTGGTCCAAGGTATTTGGTCCAAGGTATTGACCATAGGTATTTGGTCCAAGGTATTGGTCCTAAGTGGTTTTGGTCCATGGTATTGAGAAAGGCCTAAAACTATATAAGGAGGAGAAGATCATTAGGCCAAGTGGGCAAGTATCGAATATCTGATGAAGTGTGAGATCTAGCATTATGGTTATTGGATTATGGTGTTGTGGTTGATATAAACCAAGGATGAACCTTAGCGGTTGATGAGGGATAAGATCTAATGACGGATCGGGATATTAAGGCTTGAAATGAATTATCATCATGTGGTTTGATCATGTATAGTCTAGATCTGAATACAGACACATGTGTTATTCTGTAAATATTATGATTTGGGTATAACTGAAGTCTGGAATAGCTGTAGAATTATGAATTAATATTTGCAGATGTGTACGCTGGTTGGCTTTGATAAAAGCATGTATACATGCCGGTTCGACACATGGAAGCAGCATATACCTTATAAAAAATGTTTCAGTTGTTTTTGTTTGTTGTTACAAAGTTCTGGGTTCTAGTTTGGGTTCTCGAGACTATATTCTAGTGACAGTATTCTTAATGATTAGATTGATTGTGATTTGATGATGGGTTGTCAAAGTGATTGATTGATTCAGTTGTGGTTGATTCAGAAAGTGATGATTGAGTTTCAGTGATTAGTTGACGCAGATGTATTTGATGATTGTATTGCAGTTATGATGTTGTTGATGGATCCAGATTGAAAATTTATGAAACGTGGTCCTCGGAGGAAGAAAGAAGGTGGTAGCCTTCTATAGGTCGCCACCTACGTACTAGTAAACATATCAGCTAGTACAAGAGTTAGGGGGTTGTAGCTCCCTTCTAGTAGAAGCTGGAGAACGAGAGAAGGTTGTAAACTTCTGCGGGTAGAAGCCTACGTATTGGTATGAGTATGCACCAGTGCAATATTTTAAACATATTTTCTTATTATTAAAAGAAGACAGAGATGACAGCAGTAGGTGATTTTTACCCACATTGGGTTTCCACCTTATATCTTGGTTTTCATGTGTGTTGCTTATGTGTGATTTTTTATTCTGCTTTTACTGCACTTTCTAATAAATCTCTAATATACTGGTTAAAGTTCAATGCATGATAAATTGGCTAAATCAAAAGTTCTCTGCATATATGTTGGTTGCTTTAAGTACAGTCACGTGTACATGCTAGTTCACTTAGCTGAAGTAGCTTTTACAAATCTGTTTGGGAAATAAAATTATTGATCTGATAATACTGATTCCCCCCCCCCCCCCCCAACATTATTTCCAACAACTGGTATCAAAGCAGGTCCTTCAAAAGAAGCTTGATCGCTTGAAGGGAGATCCATCATCATGAGTAATGAAGAAATCATGGGATCCATCAGACCGCCAATATTTGATGGGACCAACTTTGTTTATTGGAAAATAAGAACCACAACCTTTCTACAATCTCTTGGAACAGATGTCTGGGAAATTGTGGAAGGAGTATATACATTTCCAACAACAATTCCTACAGATACGGAAGGTAAAAAGCAGTATGAAACCAATGCCAGGGCTGTCAATACTTTATTGGGAAGTTTGTCACAATCAGATTTTGTCAAAGTCATGCAGCTCAAATAAGCCAAAGAAATATGGGACAAAATCGTTCTGAGCTACGGAGGAGACTCTCAGGTAAAACGTGCTAAACTTCAAACTCTCAGAATTCAGTATGAAACTCTTAAGATGCACAGTGATGAAAGTATATCTAGTTACTTCTTACGTATAGATGAGGTTGTTAATTGTATGAAGAATCTAGGTGAAGATATAAAGGAAGTTACCTTAGTTGAGAAAGTTTTAAGATCCTTGTCTGTTAAATTTGAATCAAAAGTGTCTGCCATAGAAGAAAAACAGGATCTACAGACTATCACTATGACACAGCTTCACGGAATCTTAACTGCCTTGGAAATGAGAAAAGGAGGTCCATCAGATATGAGAGAAGCCGCACTTAAAGCTTCAGCAAAAGGAAAGGAAAAACTCAATGAATCAGGACATATTTCAGAAGAAGGAGATGATGTAAACTTTGTCAAGAAGCTTCAATGGGGTTCCGGAAGATTTAGAGGTAAACTACCCTTCAAATGCTTTGCCTATGGTAGAGTCAGTCATTATGTTGTCAAATGTCCTCATAAAGATAAATATGAAAAAGGGAAGGAATATGCAAAATGGAATAGAAAACAAGTTGTAAGAAAAAAGAGTTACTATACTCATGAAGATAGCAATGGTTTATCAAATAGTGATGAAGATGAAAATAGTAATGACTATAGTATTCTAATGGCTTATGATGATGATAATTTTTGGGATGCTTTAGAAGAAGATGACCTTCATGAAGAAATCTCTAAACTAAAAATCTGTTTAGAACAAAAGAATATGATTATAGATACCTTGACACACCAACTTGCTGAAAAAGAAAAACACAATGAAAAACTAGAATGTGAAATTGTGGGTCTAAGAAAGGATCTTGAGAAAACGAAATCTCTCAATCTTAGATTTGCTAAAGGATCAGAAACCTTAAATTAAATTATCAAAGTGCAGTGTTCTCCTCTGATAAAGACAGGTCTTTGATATACTGAAGAAGCATCTCAATCATAGAAGTTGTCAACCTCCACTAAAAGATATCTTGATACAGCAAAGAACAGTGAACAGTATGACAATCGTCAGCAAAGGCATAAAGCAGATCACCAGGTAAATCAGACTCAATTTGCTTCAAAGATGAATAGAAGCCACAACCAACCTCAGGTAAATCATACTCAACTTGCTCCAAAGATGAATATCAATAGAAACTACAATCACCAGGTCAATAGATTTGATAGTCACATGAACTTCTTTAATGGACAATGTTTCTCATGTCATAATTTTGGACACAAAGCTGCTTAATGTGTTGCTTACAAAACCATCATGACTAGAGAAGCATGAAATCAAAGGAATGTGACAAGGATCAAGAAAAGTTCCTATAATAACTTTTCTCTTCTTGAAAATGAAATAGAATGCTCAATCTGTAACAACTTTGGCCATGAAGAATCTAAATGCAGGAGAAAATTTCGGAAAACATCTCAAAAGGAGAAAACTCCATTAAATCCCAAGATATGGAGAAGGAAAGAACCTCAAACAGAAAGATGTGGTATAGCCTTGTATGCAGAAGGACAAGAAAATCAGTGGTACATCGATAGTGGATGCTCAAAACACATGACAGGTGACAAAGAAAAACTTCACTCATATAATGCCTTAGAAAAGGAAAAGAATGTCTCATTTGGAAATGACACTCCTACTGTCATAAAAGGTAAAGGCTCTGTTTTCTTGAAAGAAAATGTTAAAGCTGGGAATGTTATGTATGTAGACGGTCTAAAGCATAACCTATTGAGTGTCAGTCAAATGTGTGATCAAGGAAATGAAGTGGTGTTTCGATCAAATGGATGTGTTGTTCGTGAGCTTGATATAGGAGAAACTATGATCAAAGGTACAAGAACTCCAAAAAACTTATACATACTCAAGGGAGGACAACAATAGTGCTATCTAAGCAAAAATGACGAAAACTAGTTGTGGCATAGAAGATTGGGACATATAAGCTTTTCTCAAATATGAAAATCATGCAGATTCAAGGTTGTTCGTGATCTTCCAGATATCAGCATCCCTGAAAATACAGTATGCAAACCATGTCAATTTGGTAAGCAAACCAGAGCTCACTTCATTGAAAAAGAAGGATCAGCTAGTAAGCCTCTTGAACTTGTCCATACTGATTTATGTGGATCATCAAGGAAAAAGTTACCTCATGGAGAAGAATACTTTATTTTGTTCATTGATGATTTTTCCAAAATGTGTTGGATAGTTCTTCTAAAGCAAAAAGATGAAGCATTTGAAAAGTTCAAATCCTTCAAAGATTTGGTTGAAAATGAATCAGATCACAAAATCAAATGCCTCAGATCTGATAGAGGAGGGGAATTTACCTCAGATGAATTCTTTGACTTTTTTGAAAAACATGGAATAAAAAGGTAATTCTCCACCACAAGGACTCCTCAACAAAATGGAGTGGTAGAAAGAATGAATAGAACTATTCAACAAATGGCTCGAGCTATGCTAGATGAATCTGGAACTCCTGCAACCTTCTGGGGTGAAGCTGCATTCACTGCCGTAACTATTCTCAACCAAGCAAATGTTCGGGTAAATAGCACTCAAACTCCACATGAACTTTGGTATGGTAAGACTCCTACTGTAAAATAATTTAAAGTTTTTGGAAGCAAATGTTATATCAAAAGGACTGATGAAAAACTTGGTAAGTTTGAGCCTAGAGCAGATGAAGGTATTCTTCTTGGTTACTCTTCCTGAAGTAAAGGATATAAAAGACTTGGGGAAATTGTTGAAATTATTGATGTTGTAGTTGATGAAGCATGCAAAAATACAAAACAGATAAAAACCGAAGATTATGACAATGAAGAAGATGGGGATTATTTTCCCACATCAAATCACAATGATTCTGAAGAAGAAACCAATGAAGCACCAGAAGAAGAGATAACGGTAGAAGAAAAGACTCCATCTAGGTATGTTCAGAAAAATCATCCAGAAACTCAAATTTTAAGGGAAAAAGAGGCAGGTGTACAGACAAGAAGAACTATTACAGAAACCTAAAGCTATCTAGCATTACTATCCTCCATCGAACCTCAAAATGTAAATGAAGCATGAAAAGATGAATGTTGGGTCAAGGCCATGAATGAAGAACTTGAACAAATTGAAAAGAATAATACTTGGGAATTAGTTCCTAGACCTCATGATAAAAATATCATAGGAACTAAATGGATATTCAAAAACAAGCTGAATGAAAATGGAGAAGTTATTAGAAATAAGGCCAGACTTGTTTGTAAAGGATATGCTCAACAATAAGGTATAGATTTTGAAGAAACTTTTGCACCTGTTGCTAGACTTGAAGCCATAAGGATGTTTCTTGCTCTTTCTAGCTTTCAGAAATTCAAAGTATACCAAATGGATGTAAAATTTGCCTTCCTTAATGGAGATTTAGAAGAAGAAGTCTATATTGAACAACCAGAAGGATTCATTCTTGGAAATGATGCAAAACTTGTATGTAGACTCAAAAAGGCTCTCTATGGTCTAAAACAGGATCCAAGGGCCTGGTATTACTGCCTTGACAAATATCTACACCAACAGAGTTTTTCAAAAGGGTCAGCAGATAGCAATCTATATACAAAGATTGGCACTGATAAATTGCTAATAATTGTTGTTTAGGTTGATGATATCATTTTTGGTAGCAATGAAGAATCCATGAGTCAGAATTTTGCTTCAATAATGCAACAAGAATTTGAAATGTCCTTGCTTGGTGAACTTACCTATTTTCTTGGTCTACAAGTTCAACAAAATAAAGATGGTATTTTTCTTTCACAAACCAGATATCTCAAACAGATCTTGAAGGTATGACATGGAAGATTCTAAACCTGTATGTCCCCAATGGTAATAGGATGCAGTCTTAGCTCAAATGATGAATCAGCAGCAGTACATCAACCAACTTACAGATCCATGATTAGTAGTCTGCTTTATCTAATAGGTACCTGACCTGACATCATGCATGCAGTAGGAATAGTTGGAAGATTTCAAGCAAATCCAAAGGAATCACACCTTCAGGCAGTCAAAAGAATTTTCAAATATCTTCAAGGAACACAGAACTTTGGTTTATGGTATCCTAAAGATACCGATCTTACTCTTCATGCATATATAGATGCAGATTGTGTAGGAAGTGTTGATGATAGAAAAAGAACCAGTGGTGGTGCATTCTATATGGGTTCCAAGTTAGTGTCTTGGTTCAACAAGAAACAAATTTCAATTGTGTTATCTACAGTTGAAACAGAATATGTGGCTGTTGCATCTTACTGCACACAACTACTTTGGATGATGAAAACATTGCAAGACATTCAGATCACATGTAATCCACCCATCTCCATTCTATGTGATAATACAAGTGCCATCAGTATTTCAAAGAATCCAGTCATGCACTCCAAGACCAAGCACATACCCATCAAATACCATTTTCTACGTGAACAAGTGCTTGAACAAAAGGTCAAATTGGAATATGTTCCCTCCAAAGAACAGGTTGCTGATATATTCACTAAACCACTGCCCAGAGAGACATTTGAATATCTCTGACAAAAGCTGGGAGTAGTTGCTACATCATCCTACCGTTAAATCAAATTTTTCAGAAAAAGGTTATTATATGTGTATTTCATGAAGTATAGTCGCATACACATGCAGGTTTCTATGGGTCAAGAAGCGTATATGTTTTTCAGACAAGAAAAATAGTGGGGCAGGCTCTGATATGGGTGCTTTGACTAATATTGATGATTAATATGTTCTTTTCATTAATTTTATCTAACTGACAAAGATGCCTTGATCATTGACCTATTAAACAATGCATAGGTAGCACCAGTTCAGGGGAGCATTAGCCTTCACATACATCTAGAATTGTTGGCATTATGGTTGTTGAGTCCAACTATGGCTTCAGATATTTATACCATTTGTTGCTCAAGTCATGTAAAAGTCTAGGGTGTGATATGTCTTCTCATACATTTGAATGAGTCCTCTTGGAAAAATGATGTAATTTATATCCCCACTTTACATGGGATGGATGATGTAATATTTCTTGTTTTTGTCATGTATAAACAATTGGTATATCCCCACTTGGTTGGGTGGATGAGTCAAATTTGGTATATCCCCACTTGGTTGGGAGATGGATGTATGTATGAGTCATTGGTGATAGGAAGGTCATCCTCACATAGTTGAGTTATAGAGTCATGTTATTCTTTTAGAAAGTCATTTTACAGAATTTGCTTGTGCTCAGGGGGAGCATGGACAGTTTCAGTACATCTCAACATGTACAAAAGGGGAGCTCAATCAGAGAATTTAGCATGTACTCAGGGGGAGCATGACCAGCATAATGTATGTCAAAGGGAGAAATTATCTTGGTCCACCCTTTGCCCTTGATGTCAAAGGGGGAGAGTGACTTGGTGTTCTTATTGCTGTCAAGTCCAAAGGGGGAGATTGTTGGCATTATGATACAGGTGTTGTCCTTGATGGCAACTCACTCAGATGAAAGATCACACTACAACATGTCAACAGCAAAGAATTACAGATCAGACTACAAAGAATGAAGAAAGAGAGGTATACACAGGTTCATCTTGACCAAGCTGCGTATACATGCAGGTTCACTGAACACAAGTAGCGTATACGTGCACAGGCACTTTCATAGAAGGAAAAGCGCGTATATCTTGGAAAACTAAATTTTTGGTCTGAGGTATTTGGTCCAAGGTATTTTGATACAATGTATTTGGTCTGAGTTATTGACCCTAGGTATTTGGTCCTAAGTGGTTTTGGTCCATGGTATTGAGAAAGGCCTAAAAATATATAAGGAGGAGAAGATCATTAGGCCAAGTGGGCAAGTATCGAATATCTGATTAAGTGTGAGATCTAGTATTATGGTTATTGGCTTATGGTGTTGTGCTTGCTCTGAATCAAGGATGAACCTTAGTGGTTGATGAGGGATAAGATCTAATGATGGATTGGGATCTTAAGGCTTGAAATGAATTATCATCATGTGGTTTGATCATGTATAGTCTAGATCTGAATACTGACGCATGTGTTATTCTATAAATATTATGATTTGGGTATAACTGAAGTCCGGAATAGCTGCAAAATTATGAATTAATATGTGCAAATGTGTATGCTGGTTGGCTTTGATAAAAGAGAGTATACACGCTGGTTCGACACATGGAAGTAGCATATACCTTATAAAGAATGTTTTAGCTGTTTCTGTTTGTTGTTACATAGTTTTGGGTTCTGGTTTGGGTTCTGGTGACTGTATTCTAGTGATAGTATTCTGAATGATCAGATTGATTGTGATTTGATGATGGGTTGTCAAAGTGATTGATTGATTCAGTTGTGGTTGATTCAGAAAGTGATGATTGAGTTTCAGTGATTGGTTGATGCAGATGTATTTGATGATTGTATTGCAGTTATGATTTTGTTGATGGATCCAGTCTGAAAATTTATGAAATGTGGTCCTTGGAGGAAGAAAGAAGGTTGTAGCCTTTTGTAGGTCGCTGCCTACGTACTAGTACACATATTGGCTAGTACAAGAGTTATTGGGTTGTAGCTCCCTTCCAGTAGAAGCTGGAGAACGAGAGAAGGTTGTAACCTTTTGCAGGTAGAAGCTTGCGTACTGGTATGAGTCTACACTAGTACAAGATTGTAAACATATTTTCTTATTATTAAAAGAAGACAGAGATGACAGCAGCAGGTGGTTTTTACCCACATTGGGTTTCCACCTTATATCTTGGTGTTCATGTGTGTTGCTTATGTGTGATGCTTTATTTTGCTTTTACTGCACTGTCTAATAAATCTCTGATATACTGGTTAAAGTTCAATGCATGATAAATTGGCTAAATCAAAAGTTCTCTGCATATACGCTAGTTGCTTTAAGTACAGTCACGTGTACACGCTAGTTCACTTAGCTGAAGTAGCGTATACAAATTTGTTTGGGAAATAAAATTATTGATCTGATAATACTGATTCACCCCCCCTCTCAGTATTATTTCCAACAACAAGATGACTTAGACTTGAAATATACAAGAGACTGGCATAGGCACAGGTATTTTCAATGCATTTTTCCAAACATAAGAGATATTCCAAGGCTTGACGAAGCACCCACTTCAAATGTTGATTTTGAAATTGCTCAACTAAATAGAACATTGAAGTAGATGCAAAATGAAATCCTTCGGCTAATGAAAAATGATGGATAAAGACCTTAGCATCAATCAATTGTTGGGCCACCAAGGAATCTAAAATTAGGTAATATTCCACCACAAGGTCCAAGACCTCCTATATACCAAAAGGGAAATGTAGTAATAATCGATGACCAAGAAGTTTAGAAAGAAGATCCTTCTAGGGTATTAGAGGATGAGGCCCAAGAAAAGTCTTCTCCTTAGGCAACAATGGAAATGGGAGATAATTCAATATTTTCCTTTTAGGATTAATATGTGCAAGAAGAAAAAGTGTATTTTGATCAGGAAAATGTAGTCAAGACTCTAACTCAACTAAATAAATCAAAGGAGAAAACAAAAACAACTAATCCAAGTTCAAATCAAGAAAAAATAGTTGCACAAGTTAATAGATCCCAAGAAAAAGTTGTACCATCACAAGATGCGTGTAATATGGCATAAAATATAATGGATGATTTGTAGAAATTGAGAATCAATTTTCCCTTTTCATAGGTAATTAAAATACCTCAATAAAGAGAGATCTTTATTCAAAACCTTAGGGGTGATGAAATCCCAAATACAAGAACGGATTTGTCACAATGGGTCACCCACAAACAAATCCATTAATACAAGTAAAATCATGCACGAAGGTTCTTTCCTTATGCATATCTCTTGAAACTCTTGTTTTGATATTGCACAACTATTTGATTGATAATGGGTCTACTAATAACATCTGCCATTACACACAATGAAATCCATAGGCCTAGATTGTACTAAAAATTATGAGACTGGAGAAAGTATATGTGCAATTGATTCTAGGAAAGTACCTGCATATGGGGAGATAAAAGATTTTTGTGTGAAAATATTTTATGCTTCTCATATTACAATTATCTTCATAAATATTTTTTCCAGTTATCCAATTGCATATGGACTTGTTTTGGATCAGGAATAGAGTTTCCCACTCAAAGGTTATTTAATGAACAATGGGAGTTCACTAGTATAAATGGGGCCAAAATGCAATGGCTATTAGTCGGATATATGACTTATTAGTGTCGATTATCTGACACATTGGTGCTCATCATATCTTTGTTGGAATTCTGTTGAATATTCAATAGTTTAGTAACCCTCAGATATTTGACGATATGGACGTTGATTATCCGACACAAGAAAAGTCCAAAATGGTCATTAAAAAATCGACGTTTTGAAGTCAATTTTGCAATGCTACAAATCGCTTAATATCTAACGAAACAAACGTCAAATATCTGACAGGTATCTCACCAGTCTACCATTGAATATTCACCACATTTCCGATAGGAAAAACTGTTGTTTAAGCATAGAGTAATCAATGGTATAGGTAAGTTGTGTGACAAGAGTGTTATCACTTCGACGCTCGCACGTCAATGGTGACGCATCAAATATTCGACATGTTATCACTTAGGAAAAACCCTGGCTATAGGAAAAACCCTAAGGTAACCTCAAACCTCTTTTAGGTTGAAATCTGGCCCTTTAACCCAGAGAGGGATCTCTCTATAAAACTCAACTACCCTATGGTCACTGTAGTAGAAGGTTTTATGCAATTGAGTTCAGGTGGCTAGAATTAGATCTATGGATGAAATTGGTTGGGTGGTTTCCAAACATATCATTGGTCATGGAGTCCAGTTCTTAAAGAAATGAAATTACAGATCCAATGATCAAGTTGTACAAAGCATGAAAGCAACAATTCCTTTGATTGGTGGGGAAATTGGAAGAAAGAGGAATTGGAAGGAAACAAAGTTTATAAATTACTGGAACAACAAATACTAATGGTTGATAATACAATATAGGAGCATAAATGAAATCCACTCTTAAAAATTAACATTCTCAAACATGAAAGAGAATTTTCATAGCAAAGAAATACTAAGAGGGAAATGCAACACATGAATTTCCTACAAACTTCTTATTAAAAACTGTAAATATATTCAAGATTTCTCAAATATATTAGACTGAAAATATGTTTTTCAAATAATTTCCAACCCTTATTCATTCTTCATAAACCATTATATAAGACTTGATCTGTAACTACAAAGGACAAACCTCCCACCTCCACATGGTTACCATCAAACCCCTGTGCAAAATACTGAGCCACAAGGTCATGGTAGTCAGAACAATGGTGGAAGAATCCTCTCCAACCTGCCTATTGAAACAACTGGAGAAGCTCGAGGTAAATGTCCAGCAAATCTGACACCTTGGGCTTCGACTAGTTCATTTTAACTTCTCTGCCCATTTTGTTGCATGGTATTCCCGAGATTCGATCTTGAAACTCTGTAAAAAAATATCGCCCAATGCCAAGTGTAAAGGATCCCGAACTAACATCATCCAATAGCATATGGGACAAGCCAAGGTAACTTAACATATGGTTGAGGTAAAATAGTTTGCAAGTGAATAATCATGTCATTCCAGGTTATGATTACGAATAAAATCTGTATCATATGATAAGGTCTTGTTAAATGACCTTTCACTGATTACATCATATGAAAAATTATTAACCCGATACTTTTAGCCTTTCGAAAATGATGGAGACACATTTAATAAAAGATGTTGATGCTGACATGGTTAGCAAAGTCATCATTTTTTAAATTTGAAAATTTGGTTTTGGTGCTGTCAATTGGCCTGTTAGCCAAAATGAAAAATTCTTCTACCCTTGTTTTCAATCAATTTCTTCGCAAGACCATATCAGATTTCCAAAAACGTTGATAGCCCCGCTATAAAAAAATTCCTTGTTTATTACAATTTAAATGTTGACACTACAACTGTCAACATTTTCTAAAAAAAAATAAAAAACAAAGTTTGTTGTGATAACTCGATGGACCAAAGTTATGTTTGAAAAGAGTGTTAAACAACCAATGATTTTATCTGTCGATTATAGCATCGATTATTTGACGAGTACTCTGACTAATTGGAGTTGAATATTTGATGGCTGGCCTATATCGTCACATATTCAACAAAGATATGCATTTCAAAAAATATATATAATACAATCTTGGCATTTATTATTTACAAAGTTCATATGGTATGTCTTCTCTAATAATTATGGCTTCTATACCAAATACATATGACCTCAATACAAAGTTTTTTTTGGCTCTATGATGGAAGTTTGCATACAGTCTTAGCATCAATTATTTATAAAGTTCCATATGACCTCAATATAAAGTTTGTTTTGGCTTTGTGATGGAATTTTGCATACAATCTTGGCATTGATTATTTATACAATTCATATGGTATGTTTCTCTTAGAATTATGGCTTCTATATCAAATACATATGACCTGAATATAAAGTTTGTTTGGCATGGCATGGGTCATGCTTCATGGAATTAAGTTGTGAGACTTGAATTTAGGTGATACAAGTAAGGGGGCTATTATAAAAATCTCATATTATTAGATAAACTTAAAGGTGGGATTCTTAGGTCAAACTTACTTCAATCAAAGTGGTTTACTGTGGCACATTATATTCATGTGATGGAGTCCTATTTAACTGGAATATTGTCTCCATTGGAAAGAGCCTCAAGTGACTAGTGTTCACTAGATTGGCCAAGGGTAATGAATATATCTTTGTGTTTCCAATTTAGATCAAGTATTTGATATATGACCCATGGGTGCATGCTTTTTTTATCTCTCTCCCACAAATGTAAAATTCAATAAAAACTAGATATGTAATAGTAGCCCTCATCCTAATGAGTGTATTGAACCTAATGTTGAGATTTGTGAATATGTTCCTATAATAGAGTGGATAGGCTTGTGCCACAGTACAAACCAACATTTTATTGTTCCATGCATGTAAGTTTTCCAAAACAAAGAAAATATATCATAATTAGAAAAAACGTACAAACAAATAGAATAGTATAATTATATACTTTTTGTGCATTGAAAAAAATTATAATCCTCACCAACAGTTGTCAATATATGACAACAATTCATGCCTCAATCTCATTTCATATAAGTTGAATAACTTCAAGAACCAAAGAAAATAACTCAATCATTGATTTTGAACATTATTTTTTATGTCATGTAATATACAAACTTAGCAAGTGACGCATTGTGCTAGTGAAAACAATGACATGACATGTTAGTTTGACTCATAGGACTTAACATATTAATAAAACAATTACATGACCTCGACTCCTAATTTTTTATGTATTCTATTCACTAGTATTTTAATCTCATCAAACCTACTATATCATTCAACTTGTTGATAACCTTGGTTATGTACTATACCTATGCTCATTACTGTAATATAATAATGTTACAAACAACACTTTGGTTGACATAGTGAGAATGTTATGATAAGATGTTTGAATTTGACACTTTATAACAATGATACATTACTATTGACTTCAGAGTTTGAATTATTCTACAATGACCTTGATATATTAAATTTGACATAGAAACAATGACTTGAAGACAACTGCTTGTTGGTAGGAAAAGTTTTCTAAGGCAAGGGTTGAAAGCCTCAATAGAGCAGAACAAGATAACCAATGAAGAACACTTAGAAAAGTATGCCAAGCATATGAATTATCAAAAGTTGATTTGGAGACATACCTGGAGGTCCTACGTTTGATGTTGTCCCCATAGGGTCCAAACCCTCTGCTTCCTCCAAAATGAGAAGACCTGAAAGTCAATCACAAAAGCATATGCATAATAGATAATTAAATGTGCATACATAAAATATATGTCATATCATCATATATAAGCATATAAACAATTATTCATGAGATAATAACATGTTAGGAACAAGACATGAGCTTATTTATTGATTAAAAACAATAGGTACAAGAAAGGTACAACCTGATCTAGGCCAAAGGCACCGATGAAGCCTTCCTCTAGATCCGTCTAACCCGAGCCACGAAGGCAACCTCTCTAACAAGTGCAAGAATATGCTATATAAGGATGACAAGTGTTGGTGTTCAGATATGAATCATGCAATTCACCCAATTCCACATTAATTGTCAACCCGAGGCTTGACTAGTTATTTCAAGGCTATCATGCAAGGTATATGTAGGCCACAAGTTCCCTACCCAGCATTGAACATTTAATCATAACATAACAATGTGTAACAACAAGTTATAACTATAACAACAAATAAGAGTAACAACAAGTTAAGACTCACAACAACACACTGAAATCATTACACAACAAAGAGATAACACAACAGAAAATAAACCTACACACACATCTAATCCAACAACACCTAGTTAGGAGAGTGGGCCCAACTCCCTGATCAGGTTTGTGCAAGATCGAGATCTATAAAATACTCAAAGGATTAACAATTGTATTAATCAAAATATAATTACAAAGGTCCATTGTTACAGCTCAAAAATATCGTATATCCCCTAGCGATTCCTTTCCTAGACCCGTAATCACTACTTATACAATTCATTAATCAACTAACAGTGCTTAAGATTACGACTGTTGTCTGCCTGCAAATACATAGTGGTTTCTTGAGATATAACAAAATTCAAATATATCACTTGTGTTGGTCGATAGGTTGATCCATCGTTGCAGTTGATATCCAAAGATAGTGTTGCCAACTCAATAGTCATCATACGCTAAATCATGCCTTTGATCGTCATTCCTCCAAATATGCATGAAAACTTAAGTTAGCAAGTTGTTTTAGGCAATAATCCCCTACGACTACGCGTCATTGATTAACAATTCACAAAAACATGATAATAGGTTTACCTTCGTTGTTTAGAATGAAAATCGACCAACAAGGGCATGAAATGAGTACAGAAAGGGATAAAAAGGTTGATAAAAGGTGGGCAAAATTAGCAACCAAAATCTCCCCCAAACTAGCCTTTCTGCATGTCCTCATGCAGCTCGTCTCCTACACAGATCTGTGTTAGAGCCACTATGGTCAGCATGGAGTTGTGCAAGGTCATACTTCGTAGCCATTTATGTTTCGGGAATCTTGTATCCAATTGTGTGAAGTACTTCCTTCCACCAATCCTTGTGTACCATTGAAGCTGGGGTGTATTGCTCAGTTGGAAACCAAACAATGGGAAAACAAAATCTCAAACCCATCCATTGGGTCCCACAGGTCTGAATACATGCGATATATCATGGTACTCTGTCCAAATACCGAACAAAATTGGGGGCCCCAAAAGGTTCGTGTATTCTTATTACAATTAACAACAACACCCATCGTTTATGATAGCTGGCCCAAGCCTCCTCATGATAAGTAAAAATTTTCTTTGTACACATGTTAGCACACTACTTCTGCATTACCAGCATCTGACCCCTCCGTTATTCTATTCCCAAGAAGGTACGATGTTAGTTAAAAATATTCACAGCCTAACAATGCTCTCTCCAAACTACAAGTGGCATGTTTGCTTAGTTCTCTTCGAATGCGTCAAAGGCTTTCTTCCACTTAACCTGGTTGAGCATGAAGGAGGTGAAGGCTCTCAACTGAATATCCCCCAAATACGGCACTGGATTGAACGATTGATCGGTCCCCAGAAAAAATCATGCATGTAGAGTTTGCATATCAAGTGCTAGTTCAAAACATTGTGCCCCTTCAGGATCCATAGAAACTGTATCGGATCTTCGATTTCGTGACTTATCTCCTGATGGATGCTCACCAAACAGAAGAACATGTATTATTCATGGAAGAACATAGCATAACTATGAACAGGAGGTCAGTACACCATTACCTACTGCACCAAAGTGAACATTTCATCTTTGTCAGCCTTCAATATATGCACATGTTCTTCTAATTCCTCAATCCTTTTGTAGTATACCTAGGGGAATATTATGGGGTATAGAGGGAGGTACCCAAGAGAATAATGTAATAATGTGATGGGCCATAGTTAATAAATAAAGTGGTTAACCCACATCATGTAAGGGACCACAAGTAGTTAGCAATAATGCAATAAGCCCATTGTATTAGATATATGGTATTGAGAAACCCATGGGAATGACCCATGGTATTGTATGTATGAAACCTATATAGAGGCTAGAGACTTCCCATTGAGATGTCAAGGATTATTGTATTGGCAAGCATATGACTTCTGGAGTGTTCTCCTTCCTTGAGTGATTGTATGGTGTTACCCTACCTCAAGGGTTTGATATTAATAAATATCTGAAGTTTATCTATTTCTCTCTTGCTATTTCTAGTCATATTTCTATTTCCATATATTTGCAGGTTAGATCTATTACAAGTGGTATCAGAGCACTTTCTTGGGCAAAGCAGGGAGATTTTTTTTTTTTTTTTTTGCAGGAATGTTTTGGGGCGACGAATTTTTAGATCAAATCTGAAACTTTTGGTGCAAAATGTGTAGAAACAAATTACAGATCTGGATTCTTTGTGAAAAAATACCTAAATTCAAAACAAAAATCAGCCGAATCAGAGTACAGATGAGGGAGATATCGCTGACTTAAAAATCAGTTGTGTTGTAGAAATTTTTCTAACGACAACTTGTGGACGAAATATATCCAGTCCAGTTTTGCATTTTTTGTGAGGTATTTTGAGAAAATAATTGCAGATCTGAGATCCTCTTGAAAAATTACCCAATTTGAAAATAAAAATCAATCGAATCAGAGTCTAAATGAGGGAGATATCGTTGATTTAAAATCAGCTATTTTTTCAAAAAAAAAAATTACGGCGAGACAGTTACAGAGCGAATCTGAATTTCCAAAGTGCCTAGATAGATATTTCTATCACACGGGAAGATGTAGAATGGTTGTTCCATTTCTAAAAACATGGTATAATAAGGATTCTGGGCCATATTGATCGAGTTGTGTCCATTTTAAGTTTTTGCCAAAGTAAGTGATATTTTCAAAACCCTCTTCACAGCTTCTAGCAAGGATTTTTTTACAGGGAAAGATAACGGTCCGACTATTGAATAATTTGTAAAAGACCCTAAGAAAACCTCTCAAAAATATTGGAAAGGTTTAGTATTCCTTTGGGTGAAAGATGAAGTTGCCATATGGTGGAGCTCACTTGACAGCAAGAAGTTGTCCAAACTTTCGGATGAAGAATTTGAAAAACTCCTTTTGGACAAATGATCTCATGCTACACAATAGGAGAATGAAACATGGAAAGGGTTATTTTCTGATGATATCTCCTTATTACAATTTCATGGATGTATTCATAACGAGAAGATGATTGTGTCTATCAATCCTAGTTGCAAGTATAATTTTATTAATGTTCATTTGGCTAAAATATTGCAAGTCCCAGCCAAACAAATGGAGCACACACAAGTTAATAATGAGGAGGTGCAAGTTTATAAAGATTTGAAGATTTCTATGGAGAAGTATGTATTGCATTCTAAGTTTTATACTTCAGATATGGCTGATGTGGATGTTCTTTTGGGATACCCTTAGATGGAATCTGTTGGTACTATCAATATTAATGTGCAAAAGAAATTCCTAAAGCTTTTGTATTAAAAAAAAATAAAAATTACATTACAGTATATTTCCATCAATAAACAGGTAGAGTCCAAGGAGGCTGAAGCAGAAGATGTTCCAGGTACCAACACATCAAATGAGGAATCTATGGTTGAAGTAATACTGGAAGATAAGAAACAACCGCAGACACCACAACATGTACCAGATACCAATCAAGCTCCATTAGGTGGTGAATTAAGGAAAGGTACACCATTAGTTAAAACTTCAGCATATCACCACCCACATCACCCAGCAAGAAAACAACCAACAAGATGGCAACGAATCAGCAACAAGGACAACAACCCCTACATGACAAATAAATAATTGTGACAATCCACCCATAGCACATCAACATAGAGGAACTCCCAGGATCAACTCCCATCTCAAGCGAGCGACGCACCGGCTAGATCGAGTAATCACTTGTCTCTGGAATGGCTAGATGCACATGGATGGTATCCATGGACTACTCTTTTGAGTATATCTTATTATTTCTGTTCTTCTTATGTTTCGAGGACGAAACATGTTTAAAGGGGGTGGAATGTAGTATACCTAGGGGGGGATATTATGGGGTACAAAGGGAGGTACCCAAGGGAATAATGTAATAATGTGATGAGCCATAGTTAATAAATAAAGTGGTTAACCCGCATCATGTAAGGGACCACAAGTAGTTAGCAATAATGTGATAAGCCCATTGTATTAGATATATGGTATTGAGAGACCCATGGTATTGTATGTATGAAGTCTATATAGAGGCTAGAGACTCTCCATTGAGAGATGTGAAGGATTATTGTATTGGCAAGCATATGGCTTATGGAGTGTTCTCCTTCTTTAAGGAGTTATTGTATGGTGTTACCCTACCTCAAGGGTTTGATATTAATAAAGATATGAAGTTTATATATTTCTCTTTTGTTATTTCTGGGCATATTTCTATTTCCATATATTTGTAGGTCAGATCTAATGCAGTATACCTAGGGGTATAGTATGGGGTATAGAGGGAGGTACCCAATAATATCCCCATATGTATACTACATTTACCCATAACATACATCCATATCATATCTTCTAAAAACCGATTTGTTCTCTTTGTTTTTGCATCCATCTGAGGATGGTAGGTGATACTTATTGTTGATTATGTTATAATTCCTTCAAATGAATCTTTCCAAAATATTCAGGTAAACTTAGCATCTCGTTCAGACACTATAACCTTTGGCATATAATGCAATCTAAAAATTTCTTTGAAGAAAATTTCATCCATATGAATTTCCTTGTGAGTGGATTTCACTGAAATGAAATTAGTGGCTTTTCTAAGGTGGTCCACCACTACCATTATTGCATCATGTTGTCTCATGGCTTTTGGTGGTTCCGTAATGAAATCCATAGTTATGGTTCCCACTTCCATTTTGGAATTGAAAGGGGTTAATAAAAACCTATTGGATGTCTATGTTTAGCTTTGACTTGTTGGAATTCTAGAGATCTAGTGATGTATCTGATAACTTCCTTCATCATCCTTGGTTAGTAGTATAATTTCTTCACGGTTGAAAACATCTTTTGATAACTAAGGCGTCCAAAATAAGACTTTTTATGTATTTCATCCATGATGAGCCTCTTCAGTTCAATGACATCTAATATGTAAAACTGTCTTGGTACATCAATAAATTATCCTTGGTAATTTGATATCCTACACACCTCAGTCCATTAGTTATTTATTTTAATCATTCCTTAACATGCTTATAATGTGCATCATTCTACAAAGCATATTTTATATTGGCCCTCACATCATTCTCATAGGTGTTAATTGCTACCACATGAATCATCTATATGTTGTGGCTTGATGCATCTGCCACATGATTTTATTTTATTTTTATATGTTGAATCTCAATATCATAATCATTATTGAGTTCCAACCATTTTCCTTACCTCACATTCAAACGGGGATAGTCAAAAAAATACTTCAACCCATTGTGGTAAATAACCAATACAAATAAGTGGCCAAGTAAGTCATGTCACCACATCTTAAGGGTTTAGATAATAGTTATGAGTTCCAAGTCATGTGTAGCATAATATTTGTTGTTCCCATTAAGCATTTTAGACTCATAGTTGATTACATATCCATCTTACATAAGGACGTCTCATATACCTTCTTTGCACGCATCAATGCACACTTGGAACTATTTGTATAGATTTGGAATCTTCAATATTGGTAGATTTGTAAGGAGGTGCATCAGTTATCAAAATATTTCTTCACATTCCTTTGACCAAAAAAACTTCTCTCCATTCTTCTACAATGAAGTGACTGGATGACCAATATTGGAGAACTCCTAGATGAATCTCTATTGATATCTTGCTAATCCTGTGAATGATCTCACTTCAATAATGTTCCTCAATATGGACCAATCCATGATGGCCTTTATCTTGTCAGGATTTAATGCTATCGCTTGTTTAGATATAATGCGACCCAAATAGTGAATTTTCTTGTGGTAGAAGTTGCACATGTTGAATTTAGCATATAATTGATGCTTCCTCAACACTTATAGTACCATCTTAAGGTGTTCTTCCCTAGCCTTTGAATAGATGAGTATGTCATCAATGAATTTAGATACAAATTTGTCTAGTTACTAACTAAGGATGTTGTTCATCAGACACATGAATGTTGTTAGTGCATTCATTAGTCCAAATGGAACCACCACAAGCTCTTGGTTCCCATACCTAGTTTTGAGTTTAGTTTTATAAATATCCTCATCCTTGATCTGAACTTGGTGATATCTATACCTCAAGTATATTTTTTAGAATATTGTGGCTCCTCTCAACTGATGAAAAGGTCATCAATTATAGGTAATGGATGCTTATTCATGATGGTCATCTTGTTTAGTTGTATATATTTGATGCACAATATGAAGGTGATGTCTTTCTTCTTAACAAATAATTTTGATGCTCCCAATGAAAACATGTTGGGTCTGATGTACCCCTTGTCCAAGATTTCCTTCAATTGTATCTTAATTTTCATTAGCTTATGCATGTTGATTATATAAGGAATCCTAGACACAAGTGCTAATCTTGATGTGAGTTCTATTGAAAAGTTGATAATTCTACTTAGGTGGTAATCCATGTGTCTTCTAGAAATACATCTAGAATCTCTTGCAATGTGGGATAGTCTTTGAGCTTTACAATTTTCCTTTTTGTTGAGTCTAATACATTAATAACATACAAATATCACCCTTTTTATGGAATGTCTTCAATTTAATTGTAGATACCTACCTTACAATCATGAGTTTTGATATGCCTCTAAGGATCTTTGGCTCTCTGTTGTCATCCGCATATTCCAAAGGCTTGTTGGAGAAATCTAGCCTGACCTAGTGCACTACAAACTAATTCATGTCAATTAAGACATCATATGAGCCTAAAGGAAGTATATTCATTTTTGCATGTGCAATCCATTCATTTCAATTAGGCATGCTTCCACTAAAGATAACACCTTCCTTTTTGTCTTTGTAGCTAGTTGGACCAACCCCAACTTCTCATGCTTATTTTTGTGGAGAACACAAGCATCAACAACTTGGGGTGAAACATAGCTAAGGTTAGCTCTAAGGTCAATCAAAATAGAAATATATTATTGGGTAATTTTACCATTTACTTCGATAATTGATGCCTAGTGATATGCTTGTTATTTCTCCGCGGCTATGTAAATTCGAGGCATTTCTCATTCTACATCATAAATGGTGGTATATTCTTGTACTGGATAAATCCTCTTGTTTTCATATTTCTTATGAGGATATTCTTAAATTCTTTTCTCTTTCCACATCCCCAACTATTTAAGGGTCCCGTTTTTTTATCCCTTTTCTTTTCTTCTATAGTTTATGTGAGTTTATTCCCACTTTTCATAGGGAAATTTTTCTAAAATTTTCTTTATACTAGGTGGGTCACCTTGGTACCATTTTGTAAGGTCTTGTGTTGTTTTGATATAAATATATTCTACTTCAATCCAATTTTTTATTGCTTCTTCTATGGTTTTTTAAACTTCAATCGATGCCTTGATTTCTCATGACAATGCGCAGCCTTTCTTTTCATATTAATAAGAGTTTTGGGCCCATTAAACTTTATCTAGTCCTAGTAGGAATGAGGAAACCCATTGAGAAAATGTCAAATTTTCATTTTATCATCCTCGATATATGGCACATAGTGCAGTAGTTCCAAAAATTTATTTCCATATTCCATAATCAATTGTCCCAATCTCAAGTCATGGAAATCCCTAATTTTCCCATCATAGTATCGCTTGAAGTACTTCCTCCTGAAGTGTTTTTCAAATTATTTCCAAGTATTATTCCTTTCATTAATTCCTTTTACATTCTTGAGGTATTCCCACCATATGGGAGCCCTTCCACTCATTTTCAATATAGCCATTATGGATTTAATGTTCCCTAAATAGTTTTGAATACAAAAATACTTCTTAGCCCCAAAGACATGCCTCTACCTCTTTGTCTTTCTAGATTTCACCATCAAAATTAGGTGGGCCTATCATTAGATGTGCCTAACTTCTTGTTTCTATGCCTTCATCTAGAAGTTGTTTCCCCTATATTACTATAAATTGGCCCATTCTATTGGATATTTAACAAGTTTTATACTTTTTGAGAGGGATTTCTTTCTATTTAATCCTTGTTGTAATTCCTTTTAACTCAGACAAACTATGTAGTAATAAGGCATGAATTTTTTCTTTCGTTTCCTATTTCTATATTATCCTTTCATTATTTTCCTTGCAGCTTTGGAGCCCTACCTTCAAACTCCTCATTGTTTTTACCAAATCTAGAGGTGTTTCCACATTCCTCTTTTCTTCATATTCCTCACATTTTTCATTTGAGGTTTCTTCTATAGAGCATTTCCCTTCTCTTATATTGTTGGCAGTTCTTCCTATATGTTGAAACAATACACAATTATTATTTTTAGAAAATAATAACATTTCACCATATCTATTTATCTTTGTTACACCTATATTGACCTACAATTGTCTAAATTGATGTTCAATTGTTGGTCCATCTCACACTTAGAAATGGGTAAAAAACAAAAAAACAAAAAATTACTCCAACATTTTTTTAAAATAAACAAACCTCAACATTAAGGAGACACAACTTATTCCTCCTTTTTTGAGCCCATTCATTTAGAGTGCTAAATCTTCGCTATGATAACAATTATAACACATCCAACCTCTTAAACCTTGATTAAGGCTATGGGATATTTAGATACAACCTCCCAAGTAACCTTAAGGAAGTGGGGTTATCCAAAATTCATATTCCTTCAACCAACTTAAAGCTAAATTTATAAGGCCATCATCATCTTCTAATCATCAAGATATTTACAATGATATAAATTTCATCCAAATCTGATTTCTAGATCCAAATTTATGGACATTTGAATATTATCCTCAAGGTGCCACATTAAAATCTTTATCATGCCACTTGCAAAACATGTGCCAGTCCTTTCTTCCATGTGTCACCATTTCACATGCCATGTTAGATACTATATCATCCTACCTAGTCCACATCAAAACCTTATCAGGGTATATTATTATCAATAGGAAGCTGGATAAACTGTATCCCAACCTCTTGATACTTAATCATTTGAAATCCTAACACTTGAAGGTCAATATCATGCAGTATGATAATAAACATTTATTTTATAGCTAATATACTTGTTATTGTCTATTAGAATCAATATCATACTCATTTTTTCCCTGATTTCTTGATACCTAATGTGCCAACACTTGATAGTTGATAACTCAATATCATGAAGTACATGTCACCTCTATCTTGGCTACACCTTAGCGTCATTATGCTCTATGATCCATGTCATCTTTCCATTTCATCTTGTCATGTTAACATGACATGACAACATGCCATGTCATAAAAGATCCACCTTCATCGCATGTCATTTAACCATGTTCATATGCCATGTTAGCACCCCATCAACATGCCATGTCATTGAAGGCCTCCATGTATACAGCTTAGCGATTTTTAATAGTATCAATAGATAATATTGAAAAGTTTTTTTTAATCATATAATGCCTAATCTCCTAATACCACAAGTTCTGACACCAAATAGCTTGATTCTAGATAAAGTATTGTTCATCCAATCAACATTTCATCAACTTACAGAACTCCACCTTCCATTTTCCATTAATTTGATTTATTTCAATATTGATAGTCAATGATGGATATGATTTGGCATATTTCCTGACACCTAATCATGCAATATATTATAGTTTATATCCATCAGTTGACGGCTCCCAGATCTCCCATCTTCATTAATTGATATAGGTGTTGGGATATTTTAGTGTCAATACTTAGTATTAGTCATCGTTGATCATCATTCCCAACACTAGAAACCATAATATCCTAATGGATAATATGTTGATGGGCCTTATAACAACATCTTCTAATGATAAATAGTTAGCATTGATCAATGGGCTTGTCAAATTCTTTTAGTATCAAGGTTTGTGTTATGTGTTATTAAAGTAGTGTCCCCAACCCTTGACACTCGGAGAACCAAAGTCCCAATAATAGACCGCCAACTAACTGTATGATATTTATTAACCGATGGGTATTTTGAGATCCATCAACATTGAGGAATTCTCAATTGGAGTTACTTGCTAGGTAGTCTCCATATTGGACTCTCAATAGCTTTCTACTTTGATACTTCTACATTCATTAACAAGGGGTTTTGACATTTTGATACCCTAATATGTTATCCTCTCAAGGAATAAGCCCCTTGTTCCTAAGAATTCGTTCATGGCCCCCTACCAGAACATATGATCAGGGGCTTAGACCAAAATATCTAAACCCGAAATTTCAAACTTCCACTACTCAACTCTGAAAATTTAAAGGGTTTTCCTCAAATTTTTTAAATTCCCACTAACTTATTAGGCAGTGTTCAAAGTATTGAAACTTGCACTAATAAGGTAGTTACTTGTCCAATTTTTTTGTAAGGGCACTAAGGTACATAGCATCATGTAAAGGTTTGCACAACTCCTTGAATCCTTGGTTACAACTTGGATTCTTTTAAGGAAATCAAAAGGGGATCCTAAGACTAAATTCCCAAAAATTTATAGCAATTGTTGGAAATAATGTTAAATACTAAGAGGGTGGGGGGGGTGTGAATCAGTATTTAGGCTAATTTTAAACTTTTATTCATATTTATATTCAACATTAAAACTTGGCATTCACTATGTAAGAAACCATTAACAAATCATAACTGCATCCATATGAATCAACACAAGAACACACATCTTGAGCAGCAAACACATGAGACACGGAGGTTTAACATAGAAACCCTTCTAGGAGAAAAAACACCAAATCATTTTTGTTATTTGAGGTAAATATGAGCTCCTACTCTATTATACCAATTTTTTTGTGAGCCACCACTCACAAGAAGCACCAACTCCCTTTGATTTTTTGCTAGCAACCACTAGCAGGAAGCACCAACTCCCTTCTTTTGTAGACACTTAATTAGATTACCAGAAGCACCAACTGAAGCACCAACTTCATGGATTTTTTTCAATGAACAACTTGCATATACTTCGATTTATGTACGCACCAAATTATAGGAGGTACCAACCTCCAATATTTCCTCATATACCCACTAAGATGGAAGCACCAACTCCCTATATGTGAGCTCCAACCCACATATGTTTGCTCTCTGTAATTGGCAACCACTCTACCTAATTTCAACTCTTTTTTCTTGTCTGCAACCTTCTCTTTATTAAGCCTGTGCAACACTTTGTTCTCTGCTCACTATGCAATAGCACATTATTCTCGACCCTCTGTTATTAGCAACATATACTCAACTCTCATCCCCTTCTTTTCACAGGCTCTCTCAACCTCTCACAACAGCACAGGAAAACTCTCAGCCTTTCTCTTCCACATAGGCACTCAGCGTTTCCTAGCAGCACAGGCACACTTGGCCTCTTCTCAGCAACACTCACCCACAAAGATCTCCTCTCAACTCTTTCAAATATGTTGTCATCCCCCCCAATTAGCACAACAAAAATCCATGGTTTTGTTCTACTACAACGCAGTGATCGATGTTGCCTCTACTGTCCTCCATACTGCCCGAAAGCGTACTTCTGCATGGTTTTCCATGTTTTTGTTGCATCAAATTTCCTAGCTTTTGTAACCACATTAAACACTATGAATAGACTTTGTTCACTCAAACATTGTAGGTGCATTAATTCACTAAATGGGCCGCTGGGTGTCTCTCCATACTGAGAGTTAAATCTTAGTCCATTTGTGTACCACAGTAAGGCTCTCCATTCTTCTTAATTGCTTCATAGAGAGCATATTGTACTTCAGGAATGCCTCTCTCAATTTGAGGTGATATATTTTTGCAATCGTAAATCTCTTTCATTTAACTTTTCATGGCGTGCACGGTAGAACCAAGGTGGATTGCTTATGCTCAAAATAAGCCCATTAATTCACCTTGCACAATCGTGGTCCTTTCTATCTTCAACCAATGCTTTTTTGTAGTTGCCATTAATCTAATGGAACCAACCTTACAATGTGCACTTACTCAACTGCCAACTCATTTTCAAGCTCAAAGCACTAAGCTCTTAACCAATTGTCGACTTATCCATGCCTCCATACAACCCATGGCGAATAGACAAGTTGGCATATCTTCCAAATATAGCACACCCAAGAGCTACCGACTCGTTACAACCATTCAACATATGTCATCAATGCTTTTTCCTACAATCCAAGGCCCACAATATTTTTCATTGAAAATAGCTTATAGGCATTCAGTTGCTTAACACTTAAAAATGCTACCAAACAAAATCTTAGGTGCCTTTTTGAACTGTAGCCCCAAGGGATAAAATTCCATGTGTTAACCTTCTATGCCCTTGATTTTATTGCCACAATAGAACTATGTCCTAGCACTTTACTTCAGCCCATGGCTCCTCTTATCAGGTGGTGTTCACAAGTAGAAAATGAGCAATTAGTGACTAGGTGACTAAAAATTTCAGTCACCACAGCTTTTCCAAGTCAAATACTACCAAAAATGAGAAATCTTAAGTGATCGAACTAAAAACTACTAGCATAAATCACTAATTTAGTCGCAGGTTAAAATATGTGACTAGCTAATAAGTAATGCAACTAAAAATGACTAACATTAATGACTAATTTAGTATAAGAACAAAAATACAACTACCTAACAAGTACTACAATAATATGAATCAATTTTTTATGTTAGCCATCTTAATTGTGTCAAGCAACCTAAACTTACAAGTGATAGGGGATTGAAAGGTTGTTAAAGATTGGTTGAAAGGTTATCCTTCCTTAAACACTTCTTCATTCTCACATGGTGTATAGGTGAGCCAACTTTGCACTATGTATCTCTAATAGTTTGTAATTTTAAAAATATATTTTTTAATAAAAAAAAATTATTTTATGTATTTTTTAAAATCTATTCATTGAATCTAATTGGGTCTAGTTCTAGTTTGAAATTAATTTAATGGGAAATTTTATTTTTTAGGAGTATAATATCAAATAAAAACTGCTTTAATTTCATATTAACCGACCTACATCCATCTTAACCCTGGATCTATCGAGCGTTGAGAGGGGTCCAATCTCTCGAGGTGCAAACTTTTTTTTCTAATGAAAAACTTGAGGAAATGTTTTCACCTTGAGAGATTGGATCCATCCCGGCACTTGATAGTTATAGGGTTAATATGGATCTAGGTTCGTTATATAATACTATATAATATCTATATTTGTATTTGTGTCTCTTTGTTATTCCCTCTCTCTATATCACCCCTGAAACATACACACATTCTCTCTCCCTCTCTTCCCCTTCTCTGTCTATCTCTCTCTTCCCCTTCTCTCCCTCTCTATCTATATCCTTCTCTCTATTCCCTCCCGCTCTCCTCTCTTCCTCACTCTCTCTCCATGACTCCCTTGTCACCCCCTCTCTCTCTCCACCTTTCTCCCTCTATGTTTTTCTTGTTCCCTCCCTCTCCTACCCCCTCCAATTCCATCTCTCTCTCCTCATCTCTATCTTCCTTCCTCTCTATCCCTTATCTCCCACCTCCCTCTATCTCTCCCCCCAAATCACTCTCCCTCTCTCTCTCTCTCTCTTCTGTCCAACTCTATCACTATCTCCCCCCCTCCCTATCCTTCTCCATCTCTCTCCCTTCCCCTTCTCTCCCTATCTCTATCCTCTCCTCTTCTTTCTCTTCCCTCCTCTCCTCTCTCCCTCACTCTCTCTCCATCTCTCCCTTCTCACTCCTCTCCCTCTCCACCTCTATCTCTCTATGTCTTTGTTCTTTCCTCCCTCTCTCTCCCACTCCAACTCCATCTCTCTCTCTCTCCTCTCTCTTCCTTCCTCTCGCTCCCTCTCTCCCACCTCACTCTCTCTCCCCCCCATCACTCTCTCTGATCCAGGTGGATATTGGTGGCCACCTACCAAGTCCACTTGGACCCCCACCATTGTTTCTTTCAGCTTTTCAGTTTCCTTAATTGTAGCACAATTTACTATTTTTAGCAGTTTTTCGGGTCCTGAACTTCCAGAGTCGTTTTGAGGCCCTAAACAATGTTTTTTGGGAAAACTGGGAGCAACATCCATCCATGGACCAATGTTTCTCTTCCCAAAGTTGTAGTTCTCGGATAGATCTTTCTAACGAGATATTGTACGCATCAAACAGAGATCGTATGCCAAAGTTACGACCCCGGGAAGTTGATGTACCAATTTACCCAAATGGGGCCCACAGTTTGGTGTTTCATCTTCTAGGGTTAGGTTTTTGGATGTTGAGGGTTTTCCATTGTTTCTCAACAATAAATAGGCCTTCGAGCCTCATTATAACATAGTTCAGAGGCATGTAGTTGCCACATCTCTTCTCAGAGATAAGCTACCATCGCCCTAGCTGGTCTATTTCCATTGTTGTTTGCAAGCATATTTCAGTATTTTACATTAATGAAATGAAGTATTATTTGCACTACATCTTTCTGTTTATGATTATCTCTGTAATCTGTTGCATTCCTGTTTAAATCCGGATCAGTGGTATCAGAGGGGTTTGCTTTTTCTTTGTTTTTCTTTGCATGTCCCCAACGAGGTCAGGATATAAGGAGTTAGGGCTTGAACTGGTTGAACCTTTATGAGACCAGCCTCACAAATCCCGACGGCCTCCCATGGCAGATGAAAAGAAAGACGAGGGGGCATGAGATCCTATCAAAATCTTGCTCGAAGAAGCCCTCGAGCGATAAAGGAACATGATGATGGACAACTTTTCCCACATCCTTCAGTGGCTACCCAGGGGCGATTCATCGACTTCCAACAGCTACTCTAGAAACGCCACACCATTTAACGTACAAGTTAATTTTTAAATCCCCGTATTCGAGGGTCAAATAGACGCAGATGCCATCGATAAATGGTTAAATCTGCTAGAGGGTTATTTTTCTGTTCATGATTTTTCTAGTCAGGAAAAGATTATTATCGCTCTTCTCAAAGCAGCCCCCCACGTCAAGGAATGGTGGGAAACCTACTGCGAGTAGAAGGATGAAAGTACAGGCTCACTATTTTTAGCCGCGCCCACTTGGGATTCATTCTGGGATGCCATCAAGGATTAGTACTAGCCTGTCGGAAGCTATGAGGATCAATACATAAAGTGGACCACACTGTGGCAGGGGAGGGACCAAGACATGCTGGAGTTTACCAATATTTTCCATACCCTTTGCACAAAGCTGGGTATCAAGGATTTAGAGCAGCATTTGATACTCATACCGCAACTGCCTGCAAAAGTACATCCAGGAAGAAGTAGAATTCCTGAACATCCCCTCGCTCAGCACAACATATCGATGTGCTATCAAGGTTGAGCAAAAGTTTAAACAGAAGAAGCGAGACTTTGGATCTGCGAATCCGAAGCAAGGGAAATGTTCCCCCAAACCACAAAGCAAAGAACAAAGCCAAGACGGGGTGGCCCAAGACAACCCGCCAAAGATGCAAGCAAAGAACAACACCGTGAAGCCAAAAAAGGACATGGGAAAGTGATGTGAGTTCCATAAGAGCTCCACTCACAACACAAGTGAGTGTCGGGCCAAGCAGTCACTGGTGGCTGAGTTAAAGGTTTCAGAATCAGATGCATGTTCCAACTCTGAGTCAGAACCAGACAAGGGGAATGACAAAGGGAAGCAAATTATCAATGCGAAGCCCAATGCCACCGTTGCCACTGCGAAGATCTAGAAGGAGGAACCCGAAGATCCAGAGGAGGAGGAGCGTCTCTTCCACTCCCAAATGTGGGTAAAAGGCTCCTCTCTATAGTTCATTGTCATCAACAGGAGCCAAAAGAACCTCATTTCGGCAAAGGTCGTGAAGCGGCTGGGCTTACCAACCACAGCACATCCACAACTGCACACCATCAGGTGGCTTCACCAAGGACAGGATCTTTGTGTGAGTCAGTAGTGTCGCCTTCCATACAACATCAAGCCCTTCATGGATGAGGTATTATGTGACATTGCTCCCCTTGAATTTTGTGATGTATTAGTAGGACAACCATACTTGTGGAAGTGACATGCTATGTATGAATCAAGGCCCCGTGCTGTTATTGTTACTTTGGGAAATAAGTTGTACAGGATACCAGAGGTAGCACCACCTACCGCCATCTCTTTGGTTACTGCAAAACAATGCAGTAAGCTCATTTCCAAAACTGGGAAAATTGTTTTCCTGATGATACACCCTCAAGGAAAGAAGAACACGGTGGCCACGACCTCCAGACAAGGCCCCTCTGCACGACAACTACAGATGGATAAGGTCGTGGAGGAGTACGAGGACATCTTCACCTCCCCTACAGGGGTTCCTCTGAACTGTCAGGTCAAGCAGTCCATCGATCTGACCCCAGGTGCAACGCTGCCGAATGGACCAATCTATCGGTGCTCTGTTCTGGAGAATGATGAAATCAAGAGGAAAATTCAGGATTTTCTACAGAAAGGTCACATCCGTCCAAGTTCATCACCCTATGGGAGCCCGATTGTGTTGGTACAGAAGAAGGAAGGGACTTGGAGACACTGTATTGACTATTGAGAGCTGAACAAGATCACTGTCCTAATAGGTACCTAATCCCATGGATTGATGACCTCCTGGACCAACTAAAGAGGGAAAAATATTTCAACAAGATCGATTTGAAGTTAGGATATCACCAAGTACCAATCGAACCCTTCGATGTGTGGAAGACTGCCTTCAAAGCCAAGGAGGGCCTTTTTGAATGGTTGGTTATGCCTTTCAAATTTACGAATGATCTTGAAACCTTCATGAGGCTAGTGGATGACATCTTGCAGCCATTCACCAACTCATTTGTAGTGGTATAATTGGATGACATCCTAATCTTCAACCAGAGTTGGGAAGAGCACCTCCACCACATCCGACAAGTTCTCCAAACACTGTGGCAACACAAGTTATGTGCAAATTTGGAGAAATTCACTTTTGGCATGACCCAAGTTCAGTATCTGGGATACATTATTGATGAACAGGGGGTGCATGTGGATCCAGCCAAGATCCAAGTCATTCGGGATTGGCCATCTCTAACCACTCTAACAGAGCTCCGAAGCTTTCTAGGTCTTGCCAACTTCTACTGCAGGTTCATGTTGGGATTTTCTCATATCACTTGGCCCTTGAGTCAATTCACCAAGGAAGGAGCGAAAGCAAAAGTATTTTGTTCAGAATCTCAACAGAAGGCATTCACAGAGTTGAAAGATCGCCTCTGCACGGCACCAGTGCTCGCATTACCAGACTTGCAACAACCATTTGAGGTCGAGACAGATGCCTCTGACTATGCTATTGGGGCAGTCCTTACTCAACACGAGCATCCAGTGGCATATCACAGTGAGACACTTTCTGACACTATTCGAAAGTATCTCACTTATGAAAAAGATATGTATTCCATTGTGCAGGCCTACCGACAATGGAAGCATTACATTTTGGGGAAGGAAACGATCATCCACACAGACCACCGACCCTTGCAATTCATACAGACCCAAGGGAAATTACAGAATGATCACCATCAGAAGTGGTCCACATACCTGCAACAGTTCCATTTGAATATCAAGTATAAGAAGGGCAGCACCAATAATGCTACCGATTGCCTCAGTCGACCACCGATCACAGCGTTAACCACCGTGCTCAACTCTTGTGGGCACAAGACTTCTGATTGGCCACTTCTGTACAAAAGTGACCCAAAATTTGGCCACACATACCAGACACTCTTGGAGGGTCAACATGTTCTAGATCACCTCCAGGATGCTCTATTATGCCACCTGGGTCACCTTTTTGCTCCTTCAAGTGAGCGTGCCAAGATGATTTGGGAAGCACACTACAGCCCTGTTGTTGGGCATTTTAGGGTCAAGAAAATGGTGGTAGTACTGCAGAAGTATTTCTATTGGTTGAATCTTCGCCAGGATGTCGGGAAGTACATCAGATCATGCAATGCCTGCACCATTGCCAAACCGACCATCAGGAAGTAAGGCCTCTATACCCCGCTGCCTACCCCTAATCGACCTTGGGAATCCTTCTCCATGGATTACATGTCAGGCCTTCCTTCCACTAAGCACGGAAATGACTGTGTTTTTGTGGTCGTCGACAGGTTCTCGAAGATGGCCAATATGGCGGCTTGCAAGAAGAATATCACAATAGAAGCCACTGCTAAACTCTTCTTTGAACGAGTGTGGGTACACTTTGGGATCCCACAGTCTATCATCTTATATCGGGACAGCAAGTTCCTTAGTACATTTTGGTCCAGTCTCTGATCGATGCTGGACACCAAACTCACTAAGTCCACAGCCTTTCATCCTCAAACTGATGGCCAGACATAGGTTGTTAACAAGATGATCATACACATTCTGCGCATGTACAACTCAAAGCATCCACGCACATGGGAAAGAGCCTCCCCTATGTTCAGCACAACTACAACCGAGCTCTCCACATCTTTACTGCCCACAACCCTTTTCAGGTGGGCTTGGGATTCCAGCCAATGTGTCCCATTGATGTGGCCATGCCATTTGTAGCTACTCACGCAGATTCGACCCGTGTCCAGTCTGAAACAAATAAGGCAACCCGCTTCATTGAGCACATCCAACATATTCGCCAGCAGGTCCATGACATTCTAGAGAAATCAAATGCCAAGTACAAGCAACGACATGATCAACATCGGGTGCCACACAAGTTTCAGGTGGGCGACAAAGTCTGGTTGCATTTGCAAAAGCAATGCCTTACTGGAGCCTATTGGAAACTCAAACCACCACGATATGGTCCTTACACCATTACCAAGGTTGTGGGAGACAATGCGTTTGAGCTTAGCATTCCCCCATTCCTTGGCTTTCACCCAGTGTTCAATGTGGACCTCCTTCGACCATACTTTCCACCATTTCTAGACACATCCGACATTGCAGAACAGCTCACACCCACAAAGTTAAATCCACATTGCATAGAACAAGATGCAACTGATCGGATCATGGACACACAGATCAAGCACACTCGCCAGCAGAATATCCAACTGTATCGATTTGTCAAAGCAGGCCAACTCCTTCACCAAGGCAAGTGGCTCACTAGGGACCAAGTTTAGCAGAAGTTTCCTCATCTCATGGAAGAACTCAACGCAATGGGGACCATTGCTTCCTAAGGGGGGAGGAATGATCTAGGTGGATATTGGTGGCCACCTACCAAGTCCACTTGGACCCCCACCATTGTTTCTTTTAGCTTTTCAGTTTCCTTAATTGTAGCATAATTTACTATTTTTAGCAGTTTTTCGGGTCCTGAACTTCCGGAGCCGTTTTGAGGCCCTAAATGACATTTTTTGGGAAAATTGAGAGCAACATGGCCCCATTGATTGATGTTGCTCTTCCCAAAGTTGTAGTTCTCAGATAGATCTTTCTAAAGAGATATCGTACGTGTCAAAGGGAGATCATATGCCAAAGTTACGACCTCGGGAAGTTGATGTACCAATTTACCCAAATGGGGCCCACGGTTTAGCGTTTCATCCTCTAGGGTTAGGTTTTTGGATGTTGAGGGTTTTCCATTGTTTCTCAACAATAAATAGGCCTTCAAGCCTCATTGTAACACAGTTCAGAGGCATCTAGCCGCCACATCTCTTCTCAGAGATAAGCTACCATTGCCCTAGCTAGTCTATTTCCATTGTTGTTTGTAAGCATATTTTAGTATTTTACATTAATGAAATGAAGTATTATTTCTGTTGTATCTTTGTGTTTATGGTTATCTCTGTAATTTGTTTCGGTCCTGTTTATATCCGGATCACTCTCTTTCTCTCTCTCTATCCTCCAACTTTTTCACTGTCTCGCTCCCTCTCACCACCCCCTCCCTAACTCTCTCTTAAATTTGATCACATTGTATTGTGTTTATGAAATTATCTAAATTAGAAAAACTTAATTGGTTGTAAAATATTAAACCTATATTTTGGATCAATCATGTCAAAGAAGATAAAATAATGAAAAACTTTAAAAAGTCATGCACTATATTTAATATATTATAATTAGTCAATTTGCTTGCTCTCATCCCTTAGATCCTTAGCTATGATGGATCGATTCAGGTTCTTTATATATATATATATATATATATATATATATATATATATTGGATCAATTATGTCAAAGAAAATAAAATAATGAAAAACTTTTGAAAATCATGCATTATATTTAATCTATTACAATTAGTCAATTTGCTTGCTCTCATCCCTTGGACCCTAGCATAATTATATTAAGAATAGATCCATCTTAGTTTAATTTTATTAAAACCTAATTTTAATTTCTATGGGAAATTTTTTAGTAGTCGTGAAGATAGAGGGTTTAGATATATCTCAAATTGTAACATTTTCCCTTTTAGATTCAATTAAAAAAATGTTGTCAAATTAAAATAAATTAAATGAAAATGAAATATTTTTACTATGAAATAAGTTATGGTTTTTTGGCATGTGGTATTGATAAGCCATGGTATTGGCCCATGGTATTGTAACAAAGCGGATTTACAAGTTAATATCCATGATAAAGTTAGGGTGAATATCCATGGTTAACAATTATGAAATAATTTATGTTTTTTGGGCATGTGGTATTGTTATAAAATATTTTGATTGTGAAATAATTTATGTTTCTTGGGCATGTGGTATTGATAATCCATGGTATTGACCCATGGTATTGTAACAATGGAAATTTTTTACAAGTTAATAATATCTACCATAATGTGGGGGTGAATATCCACGGTTAAGAATCTTGTCATATTGTTGTAAAATATATTAGTTATAAAATAAGTTATGGTTTTTGGACTTGTAGTATTGATAAGCCATGGTATTGGCCCATGGTATTGGTTCTATGGGAATATTTTTGGTAGTCGTGAGGATAGAGGGTTAAAATATATCTCAAATTGTAACATTTTCCCTTTTAGATTCAATTAAAAAAATGTTGTAAAATTAAATTAAAATAAAATATTTCTACTATGAATAAGTTATGTTTTTTTGACATGTGGTGTTGATAAGCCATGGTATTGGCCCATGGTATTGTAGCAAAGCAGATGTACAAGTTAATATCCATGGTATAGTGTGTAACACTTTCCCTTTTAGATTCAATTAAAAAAATGTTGTAAAATTAAATTAAAATAAAATATTTTTACTATGAAATAAGTTATGGTTTTTTGACATGTGGTATTGATAAGCCATGGTATTGGCCCATGGTATTGGAACAAAGCGGATTTACAAGTTAATATCCATGGTATAGTGAGGGTGAACATCCATGGTTAACAATCTTGTCATATTATTATAAAATATATGATTGTGAAATAATTTGTGTTTTTTGGGCATGTGGTATTGATAATCCTTGGTATTGACCCATGGTATTGTAAAAAAAAAGCTATTTCTTACAAGTTAATAATATCTACCGTAATGTGGGGGTGAATATCCATGGTTAAGAATCTTGTCATATTGTTGTAAAATATTTTGGTTGTGAAAAAGTTATGTTTTTGGACTTGCATATTGATAAGCCATGGTATTGGCTGATGGTATTGTAACAATAACAAAATCAAATTATAACAAATTAAATTTTATTAATTTTATTAATTTAACTTTTTATTATTAATTGAGTTAATATTTAAATGTTTACACTCGTCCCAATATAAGTTTTAACTTCTTCTTCTTCTTTTTAATTTGGCATCTTAGGCAAAAATAACAAATTCTTATTAAAAATAAATCATTTAACCCAATTGCAATTTATATATTTTATTTTATATTATAAATATTTCTTTTATTTTTCTATTATAAATATTTCTTTTCTTTTTCATTTCCAGTTTAGTGTTTAGTGCTGGGGTCAAATAAAAAATTCACATATTATAACATCACATTGTAGCACTATATTTTTCTCTGCCTTGTCAAATAAAAAATTCACATATTATAACATCACAATGTAGCACTGTATTTTCCTCTGCCTTGTCTATATCTGTGGGGAAATTCCAGAAGAAGGAAGACCATCAACATGATCTATGGATTTCATGGGATTCGAACCCCAGATGGAGTCTGGATGGGAAACACTGGGAAACACTTTAGGAGAGCATCAACGATTAGATGGAGGAAGAGTAAGGTCACTGTGCGTGGATATTTTGGTAATTTGTACATGGGTATGAATTTGGACTCTGTTCTTCCTTTTTATTAAAGAGGAATTTTGTTTGTATGGTAAATAATTTCGAGGGTTTATATGATCAAAGCATAAATTTTATCTAGAGTTGAGGGTTTAATGATTTTGACTTTTTATTAAAGAGGAATTTTGTTTGTATGGTAAATAATTTCGAGGGTTTATATGATCAAAGCATAAATTTTATCTAGAGTTGAGGGTTTAATGATTTTGATAAGGGACAGGTCATTGGGCATGGATATTTTGGTAATTTGTACATGGGTATGAATTTGGACTCTGTTCTTCCATTTTACTAAAGAGAATTTTTGTTCTTATGGGTAAATAATTTTGAAGGTTTATATGATCAAAGCATAAATTTTATCTAGAGTTGAGGATTTAATGATTATGGTATTTTGGTGATTTGTACATGGTTATGAATTTGGACTCTATTCTTCCTTTTTACTAAAGAGGATTTTTGTCTGTATGGGTAAATAATTTCGAGGGTTTATATGATCAAAGCATAAATTTTATCTAGGTTATTTTGATAAGGGCAAGGTCATTGGGCGTGGATATTTTGGTAATTTCTACATGGGTATGAATTTGGACTATGTTCTTCCCTTTTATAAGAGGATTTGTGTTCTTATGGGTAAATAATTTTGAAGGTTTATATAATCAAAGCATAAATTTTATCTAGATTTAATGATTATGATAGTTTGGTAATTTGTACATGGGTATGAATTTGGACTCTATTCTTCCTTTTTACCAAAGAGAATTTTTGTTCTTATGGGTAAATAATTTTGAGGTTTTATATGATCAAATCATAAATTTTATTATGATGCAAATCTTGATTGCGGCCAACAATTCGTCAAAAGACAATGCACAAATAAGCATTTTTCATGTCCTTATTGTACAAAGGGTTTAATGATTATGATAATGCAGATCTTGATTGCGGCCAACAATTCATCAAAAGACAATGGAGAAGTAAGCATTTTGCATGTCTTTATTATACATATCAGCTCGATCCTCCCTAACTTTTCTAGCGTCAGAATGCATGAAATTTTATTTTTTATTTTCACTTTCTTTTAGTGGTTGATTGTTTTTGTAATGGACTCTACCATGCCCAAATTAAAAGGGCTCAAGTGATGCAAGAAAATTTTCTGGTAGGATGCAAATGCTAGACCTTGCTCAAACTTTGTTACATGAAATTAAAATTTCTTGTAATCATGAACATAAAATCTTCTATGTTTCATCCTTAGATTCCAATCTCAATGCCTACATTTTTAAACTATGTTATTATATTTTAAGTAGAATATACTGAGACCCATTAAACCTTACAACTCTCCAAAGCTTAGGTTAATTTCAGCTAAAAAGAAGGAACCTGAACAACTTTTGTAATTTAGATTCAATTCTTACAAACAATGATTAAAAATGGAAGAACTAAATGGTCTGATAACTTTTACCCACCCATCAATTTCGAAGACCTTTGGTATTATTCTGAACCTAAACATAGAGAGTAGAAGAAGAAGAGGAGCCTGGATGAGGTGGACCTTGACCTGCTTGATACTTTTCAAAAGTTGGGCATGCCCTTGACTAGAAGAAGAGATTGACCAACGTTGTTGTAGATGTTGTTTTCAACAGTGTTTTCATTGCTACCATGCATAGGTAGACTCTATAGGTAGTTGAGGTTATCTTTTGTTCATTATAAGAGGTAATTCAGGAGTATCTTTATCTAGTTAGGAAGTAGCTTGGTAGGGTTGTTGCTCCTGCTGATAACTATTATGCTGCATTGTATTTTTATTTTTTTAGTGATAGCTCCTTCTATTAAATCTTCGAACACACTGTCACCCATGGAAATATCCACTTATTTGACGATGAATGAGATGGAGGCCGGGCATTTGAGAGGACTCTTATTTTTGTAGATGAGAGGAGTTATGTGAGGTGAGAGGAGTTCTGTGACATATATTGAAGGATGAACTATACCATTTTATGACATCAATCATCTCCATGCCACAGTAGTGGATCTCTATTGCACCGAGGGAGAAATGATAAAGTATTCCAATGTAAAGAATTGATATATCAGGGATGAGGAATGCAGATGTGGGATTTATAATTTTATTACGAAAAGAGGGTTTTGTGATGGAGACAAATCAAGGATTTCATGGACCTGAGTAGATATTGGTTCAACAATCACCTAGAAATACTCAAGCATTTTTTTGAAAAGCGATGATGCAATTAGAGAGTTCTATTTTGTTGCCTTGAAAAATAACTATCAATAGGGGGGACAAAGATGATCCATATAGGGAAGAATTGCAGGAGTAGGATTGTTTCTAAAATTAAATCTATAGGCAAGTCAAAGGACTACTACAGAGGAATAGTGCAGGTGCAACCAAATTATCATAATGAAAGGATTTTTTTCACAGTGTGATTTGATGCACATCGGTGACCAAGAAGCTGCAAATACTTATCGTTACATTTAGGTACAATTGAGTTGCATTCTAAAGTCTTTAATTTCATTTATTGATAGTAATTCTTGTGTCCTTGTCTCTCTTAATTTAATTATGGTAGGATTGGAATGGGATAAAAAATCAAGCATATAATTGAGTCAAATAGACACCCACATGTCACTACATGTCATTGTGCATACTCTTTGTTTTTTATACAATTAGAAGTGAGAAATATGATGTGTGAACACACAAAAAATCATAGCATGCATGATGAATCCCCCTCCAATTCCATTTTCTATGGTGACATTTTATTTTCTTTGTTTATACAGGTCATCTAGTGACATAGTGGCTACTATTGAATGTTGAGGTATATGTCATATAAATCTTTTATAGTATACTTTATTTTATATTCAAATATTCATTGTCTTTCATCTCTTATACTCTACATCGTATCTTCTTTCATTTTCAGGAGAGGAAATCAATATTGATGGTAAGAAGCAACAATTTAAGAAAGAGGAGAACAATAGCACTGGAGCGACAAATGCAAAATGAGAGAGAGAAGAGAATTTGTCTAGTGATACCCTTGGAGCGAATATCTTGTATAAGACACACTCATAGAGACTGATGGTCAAGCCTTCAGAGTTGGTGAATTCACTTGCAATGCTTTGGCAACATAGTGATAATGTTTTGAAATGATGAAACAATATTTCATGTGTAAATTGTAGCCCAACCCATATTAAGTTGGAAAGTCATATTGTAATATTTTATATTTTATATAATAAAATTTATATGGTTGAAATTATTTTTCTTTGCACTTGATATTATTTAGTCTTGTAATTAACATATGTGACTTTGTGTTATCATATTAGATAAGCATGCACATTATATGACATTTTCTTAAAATTTAGTTGCAAAATCATACTAATTAATTTATGATGATTAATAATAAACACATAAAATCAATTTAAAACTACTAAATTAGTAGTTTATATTAATTAATGATGAACACGAATAAAATGAATATATGACTAAATTAGTCATTTATAATGATTATGAATGAAATTAAATGAAATGAATAGAAACTACTAAATCAGTCATTTATATAATGAATATGAAAATACCAAAAAAAGATAAATGACTACTGTAAATGATAAAAATTTTATTATTAAATGATGACTAAATTTTGCATATATACGACTATTAGTAGCTAATTTACAACATCTTATAACACGACTAAAATTTATTCATATTTCTTTGGTCATTAATTAATTTTAAATGATGACTAAAATTTGCATATATCTGACTATTAGTAGCTAATTTACAGTATCTTATAACATGACCAACGTTTTGGTCATATTTCTTTGGTCATTAATTAGTTTTCTCGAGGATTCATATAGTAATATATTTTGTTATATATTTGGTCATTAATTGTGACAATTAATGACTAAACCAATGAAAAATTAATGACTAAATATACTACTAGATGGTAAAATTGAGGAAACCAATTAATGACTAAGCTAAAAATGACTAAAAGTTGGTCGCGTTATAAGATACTGTAAATTAGCTACTATTGGTCACCGACTGAAAAATGGTTGTTTATATGCAAATTTTAGTTGCTTTTTTAGTAACTAATTAGTCATTTTGTACTAGTGGTTGTATGGTGGGGTCCTATCGCTCTAATGAGATTCAATAGCATTGCACGTAGACTAGACCAATCTACAACTGTCACCTTCTTGTAATGAATATATTTTCCTTTCAGTGCTACTGGGAATTCCCTTACCAAGTTGGAGCCTAGATGCCCTGATCTCTTTTTAATAATGCTCATTAAGATCTTATGATTTTGTGGGCTTCTGGCCTGGCCCAATTGTGTGCCCCACTGAAAATGTCTCCTCCTCTTCCTTTAAGGTGTTAATGGGGGTTTTGATCTTGGCCCACTCCATGAGCTAGTTCTCTTTAAATAGTTCCACTTTTCAGTGTTTTCTACACCACTCTGATCTCTACATGTTGGCCCCGCTGCAATGCCCGATGCTTAAATACAATTGATTTTGGGCCTCCAACCTTCCGGGATTCTAACCTTCTGGGCATTTTCTTTTACGGGTTCCATTGATTGACAGTCCATCAATTGTTATTCCCTACTAGCCTGAATCCATGTTATCCCAAATCACTTTTAATAAAATTATGGTCTTCCAGGCTTCTAGCTTTCCGAGGATTGTTCCTATTAGCCCAGATCCATACTATTTGGGTCACTTATTAATAAAGTTACGGATTTCCAACCTTACAAGCAATCAGGGCTTCCAGACTTCCAACCTTTCAGGCATTGTTCCCACTAGCCCAACTCGAGACTACCCTGTGTCACTTATTTATAGAGTTCTAGGCTTCCGGGCACTGCAAATATGTCTTTGGAGATATTAACTTTGATTGTCACTAACTTTCGATCTAGGAGGCCATTTGCAGACTTCAACATATTGTTAGAAATATATTTCCAAGCACTATCCAACTATGCCACTTCCATGAGAATTTGAAGTGATATCTTGAGGAAGAAATTCCTTCAAAACATGGGACTCCTAACCATCATAGTCATCAAATTATGGCTTCTCCAACAAATTTTCTATTATGATTATTCTATACAAGAGAATGCAGCAACCATGGGACTCCCCCATGATCTTGACACACCAATCACATTAGTTCTAGCCTAGTTTCCATCACAACTAACCTAGTGTACATCAATGCTAACATGGTTGACATCTATGTTGTTATAGCTCCAAATCTCACCCTTGATATTTGTGATGCTACATTTATGGCCTAGGGCAACCCCTCCTTCTAGATCTGGTCCAAATACTTAAAAAACAGTGTTTTAATCCCTATACGTGAAATTTCCATGAGCTAAATGCGCGTGTACGCGGGTCAGTGTATACCCAACCCGCGTATATGTCTTAAAACACTTAAAAAAAAAAATATCCTTAATTTCGGGTGGAGATCATGGGTTTTACCTGTTGATTACCTATTAGTGCCCGTGGCCCAATTGTTCCTAATGAATTCCCAACTAAAAACCTACTTTGGGAGAAGTGTAAAAAGGCTTCAATGGGAAGGCCTAAGGAGGATAGAATAGAGAGAAAATTACTCTGCTGAGATTATCCCTGATCAAGTCTGAAGATCCTTGTGCTTCCAGCACTTCCCCTACTATAGGAAACCCTTGTTTCCTTGAGTTATGAAGTCATTTCACTAGTTGAAATATCTTTGTGTGAGTCATGGAAGGATCCTTTTGAAGACTTAGGATTGGACGGATCCAGAGGATGGTTCCGCTTGGAGCCAGCAAGAGGAAGATTCAGGTGATATCATTCCTTGCTTTGTTTTAGCTATCTGCAATAAAGAAACATTTGTCTTGTTCTCAAAATCAATCTTCTTCATGCATATGATGTTGTTGTTATGGTTTACATATGAATAATTGTTTCAATTGTATAACTAACCACCTTTCAATATGTTATGAAGTTGATTTCTATATGATACATGGTCCATATATTGCTATGCTCCTTTGAATTGGTTTTTTTGCAGGTTCAAGGATCGAGAGGAACTCCAAGAGGGTTTAGACCCTAGCTGGATCTACCTGAACAAAGGACCCCCAGGTGCACCTCTCTTCGCATAGTTTGCTTATTTAAGTATCATGGTTGTGTGGAATGCTTCTTTTTTTACTGTAGATAACCCCCCTCTGCGAGGGTGTTGACCCAAAACCCTAGGGGACTTTGTCCCTCAACAGAATTGGCGACTCCACTAGGGACTGTTTCTTATTGTGTATGAAACAGACCCGCGTATAGGTCGTTTAAACTTCAAAACAAAAAACTAATGGTCCAAACTTGTTTTTTCCTCAGGATGCCAGTCACTTGGAGGGAAAGGGAGCATGCCACTATTGATGATGAGGTTATGAACGATCAACAAGCCTTGGATGCCTTAAGAGGATGTGGTTTGCTTTTCAAGACATTTTGGATGCTTTTTCGATAGTTTTGAGTTGGTTCCATGACTGCTGACCCGTCATGGCAAGTATCGTTTTCTCACTGGCATATAGGTTAGGGAAGCCATTTTTCCGTTGCATTGTGCATACTAGCCTCCATTTGTTGATACACTTGGCATAGGGTTGATCCCATCATATTATGGTTCGTAAACTATCTTCACTCGTCGATTTTTTAAATCATGGCACAATGGTAGAGCCATCCTTTTCATGGGCATCATCGTTAGCAGCTCACTGACATTTGTTTCCCATGTTGCTTCGATTTGAGTAGGCTTGGGAGTCCTCTGTAGTCCCACCATGACTTATGTGATGAAGACTCATTCCTCTTTGCTTCTTCGCTTCATTCTAGCCTTATACCCTAGAGGCTCCTTCGTGTTGAGTTGTACTACTGCATTTCATTTTGACCATTTGCACCTTTTGGCCTTGAGCCGGCTTCACTTGGACTCGTGTTTAAGCCACTTTTTGACCATGTCATCTGAAAAATCAAACTTGCAATCCCTTAGCTTCTGCAACTCGACACCCTATGACCCGTGGAAGGAACATACCTTTAGGTGTTTTTGACTAGTTTTCGCCTCCCTGCATTGAGCATAGGATTGTTCCAATCCCAAGAACTAGATCATCTGCTTCACCAACACTTGTTCTTTCCACTGTACTATAGCATTCTTTTATTCTTTTTCTAGCATGAAGAAAAAGACAAAAAAAAAATTATATATTCCAAAAAGAGCGGGAACGGGACAATATTTCCATTTATTGTTGGCAACTAAAGTCAGTCGTATCGCCCGTGAACAAAGCACTCAAAAAAAAGTCTCCTCCATTTGGGCAGGATTTAGTTTGACTTAGGTACGCCTTAACCTTTTTATTGAGTCAGTTCTCCTCCGATTGGTTATCTCTTCCAATCATATGGAGAGTTTGTTCGTGCCTCCTACATGACGAACTTATACAGAGTCATCATATGCTGCCACATGGTCATCATTGAGTCATGCTTTTGTTCAAGGGAAGTTAGCCTGAGTCAGCCTCTCTGCGGTGTCTCTTGACTTATTTTTCATTCGGCCATCCCTAATTGTCAATGTCTTGTCTATCATCACATCAGTTATATTGGTCCTTTACTCGTCCTAGTTTGAGAAGGTCTCCATTGACTTCTTACTGCTGAGTCTTGTCTTTATCAACGACAACACCTTGCTCTGAGGACAGGCCTAGAGCCACACCCTAGCCCTATTTTCATTATTGATAGGTCACCTTGTGCTCAGCATCGATCAGTATCATGGGTCTTTGACTGAGTGGTTTCCCTTGTGTTTGACACCAGCTTACACTATCGCACATTGGGATTCGTGCAGTACCTTGGTTTCCATTTGACCTTATTGGTGGATACCTCGCCTCCGCGTCAGCTTTCATTATTGGTTGGTTCAGAGGGTTTCCATCATGCACTAGCCACATCTTGTGTATGCCGGAAACGTGCTTCGGTTGGGTTACTACATCCTTTTCATCTGATTCCTTCCACATTATTGGCCTGCGAGTTACACTCGTGCTAGACTGAAGAAGGATGCCTTAATGCCTTCCTTCTAGCGATCTTTCCCCATCGACTATGACTCACTGATATGGGGCAAAGGTCTAGAGTCCATTTGGAAGTACCTTGGGGTTTGCAGTCATTAGTGGAAGATCCTTCGCTATCGATAGTGGGAAACCATCATTATCTCCTGATCGATAGATTCTTCCAGGTGTTTGACTTTAGATCATCTATTCACACTTGTTAGATTGTACTGGGGTACCTTGACTCTCATTATCATTATCGGTAAGTAGTCTCGCGTTTGTTAATGGTATACATTAATGACTGGTAATCAAACGATTTCTCACATGGTTGACTTCAGCTCATTCATCCCCATTGTGTAGAAACGTACCACGTGGTCGGTGAAGACCTCGGGTTGCATCAACATTCATTAGTTCACTTGACAGTTGCTCCTGTTGCTGCTAGTTGATACCATTCCACCTTATATGTTGCAGTCATTCATGGCGACATTCTATATGCTGGCACCCAAGTTTGCAGTGTAGTACCATCTTATTCCATCATGTTCATTTGGTACTATTGGGATCAGTCTTTGATATCAGTGATTAGCTTCATCCTTCAGCATCATTGACATTCTTATATGTGATATTCAGACATGTACTTGTTCAATCATGATCAGATGATCCATTATGTATTTTCAATTTTCTATACTTGTATACTTAATGGATCCGCTTGTACTTGATATGCGGGCATGCTTTACTTTCTCTGAGCATGGGTATGCCCACCTCAGACAGTGTTTCTTTCTGATCTCCTTTTGTGGCTTGGTAGGCTGAAATTTGGTGAAGTCCTTCTCAGTTTTTGACAGGTTTCCTTTCCATGTACTTAATACATTTCGGCCATCATGTACCCCTTCTGACCTCATATATTAGGGGGCATCTGTTATAGCTCCAAATCTCACCCTTGATATTTGTGACGCTGCATTTATGGCCTAGGGCAACCCCTCCTTCCAGACCTGGTCCAAATACTTAAAAAACAGTGTTTTACTCCCTGTACGCGACATTGCCCTCAGCTAAATGCGTGTGTACGCGGGTCAGTGTATACCCAACCCGTGTATATGTCTTAAAACACTTTAAAAAAATTAAATCTCCTTAATTTTAGGTGGAGATCATGGGTTTTACCTGTTGATTACCTACTAGTGCCCGTGGCCCAATTGTTCCCAATGAATTCCCAACTAAAAAAATACTATGGGAGAAGTATAAAAACGCTTCAATGGGAAGGCCTAAGGAGGAGAGAATAGAGAGAAAATTACTCTACTGAGATTATCCCTGATCAGGTCTGAAGATCCTTGTGCTTCCAACACTTCCCCCACTACGGGAAACCCATGTTTCCTTGAGTTATGATGTCATTGCACTAGTTGAGATATCTTTGTGTGAGTCATGGAAGGAGCCTTTTGAAAACTTGGGATTGGACTAATCCGGAGGACGGTTCCGCTTGGAGCCAGCAAGAGGAAGATTCAGGTGATATCATTCCTTGCTTTGTTTTAGTTATCTGCAATAAAGAAACATTTGTCTTGTTCCCGAAATAAATCTTCTCCATGCATATGATGTTATTGTTATGGTTTACATATGAATAATTGTTTCAATTGTATAATTAACCACCTTTCAATATGTTATGAAGTTAATTTCTATATGATACTTGGTCCATATATTTCTATGCTCCTTTGAATTGGTTTTTTTGCAGGTTCAAGGATCAAGAGGAACTCCAAGAGGGTTTGGACCTTCGCTGGATCTACCCGAATGAAGGACTCCCAGGCGCACCTCTCTTCACATAGTTTGCTTATTTAAGTATGATGGTTGTGTGGAATGCTTGTTTTTTACTGTAGATAACCCCCGCTCTGCTAAGGTGTTGACCCAAAACCCTAGGGGACTTTGTCCCTCAACATATGCCGACACATTTGTTGCCACTAAAATTCAAGCTATTCTGATTGACACCAATGCAAACACACTTGTTGTCACTAGCAATTAGGAAATGCAAATTGTCCAACACATATCCCCTATGGTTGTTGACATCAATGCCAACAAACTCGCTGCCACTATCCATCCAGGCAATGCCAACTATCCAACAATATCCCCCTTTGGCATTGATAGCAACACCTCATCACTTCTCCACATTGATGGTGAAACCTCATGGTTCTTCCAAACTTCTCCTTGCATGAGCCACTTAGTATTTCTCTCCTCTGCCTAGGCCATCACAACTTACTCTCCCCCTTTGACATCAATGAAAAAGGGCTACAACTTGCTTCTTCTTTCCCTTTCAATCACTGATCGAGGATCAATTTTTTGATTTCAATTCTACTTTACAGACGTCTCTTCAAGTGTTGATATCTTATTGATGGGAAAATATAAGTCTACCATCCAAACTAAACTATGAACATCATAGACAAGGACATATGTAAGGATCAAACAATAGCAAAACATGTCCTTATGTATTCTTGTAGTTTTTGTTGCCCTATAAATTAGACATATGTGATATGCTCCCCCTGAACATATAATTATGCCTCTTCTTTAAATTCCCATCTAGTTCTCATCACCTTATGATTGTTGGTTGAGTATTCTTTCTGCCAATGCATCTTTTGTATCAATTAAAAGAAACTGATACCAATTAAAATTATTCATGGTATTATTGCTACATGAAAATACCAACAATTAGTGATGCATTGAGCTTACTCTTCACTGTTGTTGCTGCTACTGAGACTGTGCTCACTTCACTTGAGAATCCCAATCAGCCAACTCTTCTCCCCCTAATATCATGCTTCAAATAGGGATTGTTTCTTAAATTATACAAATTGCATCAAGAAGTTGATACAAATTGGATAATGTACCAGGAAAACTCTTATAGCTCCTACTCAAAAAGAAATGTCCTCTTGCACAAAACGTTACTCCACCTGAACCAAAGACCACAAATTGACATAATGATACCAATTGAAGGCTAAGGGACATTCAAATCATGTACCAATTGTGTTTCATGAACACAAGGTTGTTAGGCATAATCAAACTAACACTCTTAAATGAAACCATTGACTGCATTCTCCTTTCTCTTATAATGTTGATACATTTGAAATAAACCAATTTATTCTTGTAATCAGTATAGGTTCTCGGTCATAACTCCAATGTTTATATTCATAACTTTGTATAAACTTTATTATGCCTGCATCTAACTTATTTAGCCTCCCTTGAGACCATTCTCTTCACTGAAGAGAAATAGAGGTTTTACTCCCCTTGAGAGGATTGTCCTCCTTCTTCATCCATACCTTCTTTGGTTGAGTCCATGCAGTAGCATTTCTTTCTAGCTTCTCCTTTTCCCATGTTTGCGCATTTTCTCAATTGTGCATGGAAAGTGAGTACTCCTCTTTCTTCACCCAAATCTTCTTGTTTCACTTTTGCTTCCTTTTTAACAAAGGACTAGTTGGGTGATTGCTCCCATTCTCCACTTGCGGTTTGCACTCATTGTAGTTGGTACTCACAAGGGTTTTACCACTGGAATATGAGGATCATTCCTTTTAGTCTTAATTTTTCTCTGGTTCTTCTTCAGAGAAAAATCAGTTCCTTGATTATTTCTTCCTCCATTTTCTTGCATGCCCCCTTTGCACAAAGCACTGAATACATATTTTTAATCCTGTTCTCTTCTATTTATTCTCATAAAAAATGGTCAAATTTCTTCACTTTGTTGCCTCATATGTGAAGTGAGCTTTGTTCCTTTATATTCGCATTCCACTACTTTGTGCCCAAAACTACCACAAATGTAGCATTCAACAGGGCTTTGGAATGGAACCAAAAGATTTCTATGCTTGGCAACATTCCTATCAGAGCTTCCCTCACAGCCAGCATGCCTTCTCCTAGACACTTTGTGTATTCTTGGGTTTTTTCTACCCAAAAAAAATTGTTTTCTTGCATGCCATCTACATTCTACAGTTTTATGTCCAAAATTATTGCAAGAAATACAATATCCATAAAAGGGCTTTTGAGGGTAAAAATACCTTTGTCGTTTCTTCATGTGCCTTCCATGGAATTTTACATTACTGCCTTGCATTCTTTCTTGTTGTTGCTTGGCTCTCTTGTGTTGCTTTCTTCACTATTACTTCTTATCATTCTGTTTTTTATTTTTCTTCTCTTATTGTTGTTTATTTCCTCACTACTACTACAATCCAAGGCCTTTATGCTCTAATCAAGCTTCTAACATTGAGACAACTCTTTATTTTTCTTTTCTAGGTCGTGTCTCAATGAGACTACTTAAGCTTGTAGTCTTTCACAGAGGGCTTCTCTATCATTTTGTTAACAGGTCAAAATCCCATATAATCTATTAGCATCTTCCTATTGAGCATTAATATCAAATATTTTTTTTCTCAACTTCTCATTCTCAAGCTCATACGTGTGCAAATTCTCCTTCTACTTGAGATTTTCTTATGATAGCTCTTTGATCTCTTCTAAAGCAAAGATCAACTTTTTATTAAAATAGATCCTTTAATTCAAATGCTTTTCTTTTTTATCAGTAGTGCTAGCTAAGTAACCAAATAGATCTACATTCCTCTCTGTGTCTATGGGATCTTCCATGAGCCTAAGGAATATTCCATCTTCATCATTACAAGGGATACTCCTATTCTCTTCATGAAGTATACTCTCTTCTTCAGAGGATCCCTCAATTGTTATTGCTACTAAAGTAGGTATATCTATATCACTACTATATGAATTTATATCTTCATAACCTTCACATGAACATCTAGAAGACAAATAACCTATCATTTTACATTCATCACAGAGAAATAACATACCTCCTGAGTAGCATGGCCTTTCTTCTAATTCTTCACCCTCCTTGGAGTGAAGATCAATGGTTTTCTTACTAGAAAAAAGATCTTCAATCTTTTGAGCATGTTTCCTTTGATATTCCTTATTCTTCTTCTTCTTCTTCTTCTTATAACCAACAGTTACATGTCCTAGTTGACTACTTGAGCATCAAGGCTCTTCCACCTTCTCTTGAGCCACATTGTTATCTCCTCCATATATACAATGTAACTAGTTTAACATTTCTTCTGTTGTCTCACAATGACTGAAATTATCAGAATTTTCTTGGATATCCCTTCCATGGTGATCCTTTTGGCTTATTCATTAAGCTCATTCTTTTCTCCATTCATTATGGAGCACCATACATCAACATCTAAAGCCATTAAATAGGATTCCATTCTAATCCTCCAAAGTTCATAGTCTAATCCATTCAAGTATGGAAATTCTTCTAGTGTTAGACAAACTTTATTATCCATTGTTTCCATTTGATATACCTTTGAGAAGTTAAGTTGTTCTTGAAGGAACCAGACACTAATACCAATTGTTGGAAACAATGTTAAAAACTAGGGGGGGGGTTCATTATTTAGGCTAATTATAAACTTTTATGCCAATTTATATTCGACATCAAAACATGGCAATCATTGTGTGAGAAACCATTAAAAAATCATAACAATATCCATATGAATAAACACAAGCACGCACATCTTGAGAAACAAACACATGAGACACAAAGGTTTAACATGGAAACCCTTCCAGGAGAAAAACCACCAAAGCTTGTTTGTTATTTGATGTAAATATGATCTCCTACTCTATTACATCAATTTTTTTGTGAGCCACCACTCAAAGGAAGCACCAACTTCATGGATTTGTTGCAAGCACCAACTTGCAGGAGGCACCAACCTCCAAGATTTCTTTAGATGCCCACTAAGATGGAAGCAAAAACTCCATGTATGTAGGCTCCAACCCACACTCAATAAGGCAATCTCAACTCTCTACAATTGGCAACCACTCTGCCTGATTTCAACTCTTTGTTCTCCTCTGCAACCTTCTCTTTATTTAGCCCACATAGCACTCTACTCTCTTCTCACTCTACAGTAGCACACTATTCATAGCCCTCTGTTATCAGTAGCATATACTCAACTTTTAGACACTTCTTTTCACAAACTCGCTTGGCCTCTCACATTAGAACATACACACTCTTGGCCTTTCCTAGAAGAATAGGCACACTTAGCCTCTTCTCAACAGTACTCACCCACATATCTCTCCACTCAACTCTCTCAACTATGCGTACATCCACCCCCAATTAGCACAACAACAATCCATGGTTTTGTTCTACTGCAACACAGTGATTGAGGTTGTCTCTATTATCCTCCATATTTCCTGAAAGCATACTTTTGCATGGTTTTCCATGTTGTTGTTGCATCAAATTTCCTAGCCTATGAAACCACATTAATCACAGGGAATGAGCTATGTTCACTCAACCATTGCAATTTCATTAAGTTACTGAATGGGCCTCTGATTGTCTTTCCATACTGAGAGTTAAATCTCAATCGATCTATGTACCATAGTAAGGCTCTCCATTCTTCTTAATTGCTTCACAGAGATCATATTTTACTTCAGGCATGCCTCTCTCGGTCTTAGGTAAGATCTTTCTAGAATCATAATTTCTTTCATTTAACTTTTTATCACGTGCATAGACGAACCAACGTGGCTTACTTCTTCTCAAGGCAAGCCCATTAATTCATCGCGTGCACGGAAGAACCAACGTGGCTTTATTCTTCTCAAGGCAAGCCCATTAATTCATCTTGCACAATCATGGTCCTTTCTATCTTCAAATAGCACTTTTCTTTAGTTTCCATTAATTCAATGGCACCAACCTTACTATGTGAATTTACTTAGTTGTCGACGCATTTTCATTCTTAGAGGTGTTAATCTCTTAACCAACTTCTGATTCATCCATGCTTGCATACAACCCATGGTGAATAACCAATTTGGCATATCTGTCAAACATAGCACACAGTTCCCAAGAGATGTTGACTCGTTTCATCCATCAACATATGTCCTCAACGTTTTTTCCTACATTCCAAGGCCCACAACATTTTCCATTGAAAATAGCCCGTAGGCACTTGATTTCTTAACACTTAAAAATGCTACCAAACAAACTCCTAGACACCTTTTTAAATTATAGCCTTAAGGGATTTAATGCCATGCTTTAACCTTCTACACCCTTGATTTTATTACCACAACAAAACCATGTCCCAACGCTTTACTTCAGCCCCCGACTCCTCTTAGAAAGTTGCACTGTAAGATGGGGTCCTCTCGCTCTAATGAGAGCCAATAAAATCACACCTGGGATAACCCACTTTTCACCTGTCAGTTTCTTGTAATGAATATCATCGCCTGTCGGCCCCACTAGGAATTCCCTTACCAAGTTGGAGCCTATATGTCGTGATTCTCTGATCTCTTTTTAATAACACTCCTTAAGATATTACAAGCTTGTGGGCTTCTGGCTTGGCCCACTTATGTGCCCCACTAGCAATGTCTGCTCCTTTCCTTTAAGGTGTTAATGAGGCTTTGGGCTTGGCCCACTCCATGAGTCGGTGCTATTTAAATAGTTCCACTCATCAGTCTTTGTTATGCCACTCTGATCTTTAAATGTTGGCCCACTGCAATGCCCGATGCTTAATCACAATTTTTTCAGGCTTCCAACCTTCCGGGCTTCTGACCTTCTGGGTATTCTCTATTATGAGTTCCGTCGATTGACAGTCCTTCAATTATTGCTCCCTGATAGCCCAACTCCATGCTATCCTGGATCACTTATTAATAAATTTTTGGTCTTACGAGCTTCTGTCTTTCTAGGCATTTTTCCTTCTAAATCGGTTGTAGACTATCCGAGTCACTTATTAATAAAGTTACAAGATTCCAGGCTTCCGACCTTCGGGGCAATCTGAGATTCTGAGCTTCTGACTTTCTGGGAATTATTCATGCTATCCTAGCTCAATACTATCATGTGTCACTTCTTAATAGAGTTTTGTGATTTTGGGCTTCGCAAATATGACTTTGAAGATCCTAACTTTGACTGTCAATAAGCTTCGATCCATGAGGCCATTTGCAAACTACAACATAATGTTGGAAATATATCTACTAGTATTATCCAACTGTGCCACTTCTACGAGAATATGAGCTAATCTATTGAGGCAGAAATGCCTTCAAATCATGGGACTCCCAATCATCATATTCATCATATTTTGTCTTCTCCAATAAGTCTGCTACTATGATAATTCTCTACAAGATACCACAACAACCATGGGACTTCCCTTGAGCTTGGCACACCAAGAAAATCAGTGCTAGCCCAATTTACATCACATCGATCCTAATGGACATCAATGTTAACCTGTTTAACATCTATGCCAGCACATTTGTTGCCACCAACACCCATGTTAGTTTAATTGACATCAATTCCAACACACTTGTTATCACTGGCCATCAGGAAATAGCAATTGTCCATCACATCTTCCCCATGGTTATTGACATCAAGTCCAATGCACTCATTACAACTAGCCATCCATTCAATGACAACTGTCCAACAATAGTTTTCTTAGTTATCTTCGATAATCAATTATTTTTCACACATTGAAGTTCATTCCCACAGGCTAGTATACACTCAACCTTATGGTATGAACCCCCCTAAGATCCTCCATCCTTTATGTCATGAGTTCTTATGATAAAGGTTTGTGCACATCCATAATGTAACAAGTAATATTATTTGAAGACTAGATTTTTCATCACAAGCTGATTCTTATGAATATTACAACCAATAACTAAGAATCATTACAAAGGGCTTAATTCATCAATTAATTCACACTCATCAACCCATTAATAAAATCATTCATAATACTAGAAGCATGTGTGTGTGCGCGTTGTTGGTTACCAAATCATTCCTTTGTTAGAACAATATAACAAAACATTCACTTAGGATTATGAAATCCTCCCACTCTAGATGTCTTAGGCTGACCTCCTATACACCACAGGGGGTTTCCATGGCTATAATTTTGTAAATTTCAAAATGCAGCTAGGAAAGGGTTAGATAATGATCAAATGAGACATTGTAGTAGTAATATGGCTTTAGCTAAATACATTTTAATCACTAACAACTGATGAATGATTTAACTCATGCATGAAAAACAAAAAAAAACATTACAAAAAAAAATAAAAAAATAATAATAAAGTAAGGAAAGCTTAACTCGCGAACATAAATAGAAATATAATTATTTGAGACAGAAAGTTGACTCAATGGTAATATGCAAGAACAATGCAGCATGAGCAATTATTATTTATTTCTCGAGTTAGTTACACAATAACTAATGAACTCGTAATAAATATCAAAATCATCAAATTATGAAAAACAACATGAGAGCATAATGATTTTAAGTTTCATTCATATCCCATACACGAAAATACCTTACATACTACAGATAAAAGAAAATGTAACAATTTGAAAATATGTAGAGCAAAAGATTGCTCTTTGCGCCACATGCAAGCTCCTGGAAATTATTCTTCAATCAAATGTGTAATATTTTAGTCACTCAATTCGATAATAGATATCGAAACATCAAGGAACTGAATTAAAGGAATACTAGATGTGAAACAAGTCCTGCATTTATCTTGATTTAAACTGCTATAAACGAAAACATATGCAAAAAGAAATGTATCATAAATGCAGAGTTATATCATTCAATCAACGAATGTCATTGTATCAAGTACAATCAGATCCATCAAACAAATTAAAATAACTTAACGATAGACATGGTTTTAAATAATATTAACATAAGCAATTGTTTTAAAGTAATTGTCTCGAACTAATCAAATGTCATAATTAAAAATTAAAATAACTTAAACTTAACATAAACTAGTTAAAATATCATGAATGCCTCCATGATTTGGACACTTTATATTTCTTTGTCGTAATCATAAGAGAGGAACTTTGATCTCCACGCATTTTTTCTATGGGTGCCTGGGTTGTGATGGGATTTCGCCCCAATCTTTTGGTTGGTCTGTAACCGATTGCGTCCATTGAATTGGTTGAACAACCTGAGTAGTTGAAGACCCCTGCTGCAAGGTAATGTTCTGATTTATGAGCCTTCTGACCTTAGAAATCCTATCCCAATCAATCAGTAATAGCCAATGCACACTTTTGTATTTGGTTACCGCCATTTTCAGTCAAGATCTGATCCAATAACGTGTTGCAAGAAGATTTTGTATCATCTTGTTTATTCTGGTTAAGATGGTGAAGTCTCTATAGGAAATTTATTATTATATATGGTAAAATAGACTCTTCCCCCTGCAAAGCCAAACAACCAAGGTCTTCCATTGTGGTCTTCAACTTATCATGGAACTCTTGATTAGAAATCAACTACTTATCTTTTCCCCAGAATGATGGGGTGCTAAATCTACCTAAATAATTTCAATCAGCCCTTAAATCCTAAATCTCTTTAGAGGCCCTGTTGAATTTTTCTCGCATGAGCTACATTGCACTATTTTTTCTTTCATCATACATAGGGAGAATACATAATCATCCATTGGAGGTAGATTTATTTTGGCAAGAGTTTCATCTTCTGGAATGTTAATAAAATCAATGATAAATTAAATGTCCTTTAGTCTATCTTCAAGCACCAAAGTTTTTCTTTTGGCCTCTAGATCAATACTCTTGATTCTCCCTTTTTCATAGTCAGAGAGGATCTCTACATATGCTCTTAATGTTGATATTTTCTTCTTAATTTCCCTCCAAACTTATTGTTTTTCATGTATGAGGACTTGTCTTCCTGTGATGGTCACCCTAATAACCTCTTGCAAGGATTTGACCTCGCCCTATTTCTCCTTGAGTGTATTTTGAATTTTTTCTATCATGGCATTCTTTTGTTGCAACAGTGTTTCCTCCCTCCTCCAAACTCATTCCCTTTCTTGTCTAGCTTTGTCGAGTTCCTATTCTGATTGGGAAACGTTCATGCATAGGAACTTCGAGCCTTCAGTTTCTGAACCTTGGGTAGTGAAAAGGGCTTAATCCACCATAGCTTTCTATTCTAAAATTGTTTTGAGATGTTTCTCTTCTTTTGCCTAGAATTCTTCTTTGAAAACTTCCAGTTGATTGTGTTTTCTCTTGAATTCTTCTTCCTTGAGTTGAAAATTTTTTTTCATCTCTTGTAGTTTCTTCTCAATATCTTCTCTTCTCTCAAAATCTTGTATTAAAATATGAGGATCATAGTCAGGTATCTTCATAATACTTTGCAGGATTTTAATTTCCTTCTCCTTTTCCTCCAATAATTTTTTAAAAAGTCCAATTTCTTTAGGTTGGCTGGCTTGACGAATCACCATGTCTTCCATCTCTTCGATCTGGTTACCTCTGATTCTCAAACCTATTTGTGTATTATTCAATTGGTTAATACCTTTTTTAGCATGGCTTGCATCTTTATATTTCTATTTGTGGAGTTAAGTAATCATCTGGTGATGATTTCCCCAACTTGCATGTGTAAGTTGATCATATTGAGGTCTGATACTTTTCCCAAGTTAATCACCATAGAGGATGTACGAGAATTTACTAATTATTGATTCTCACCTAGTTCCTATTGGATTACCATGATATTAAAAGTATTTGTCTCAAAATCAGCAAAAGAGATAAACCTTGGCCCAATTGTGGGGAACATGTCCTCGAGCACTGTTTCCTCTACTAATTAAGCATGTTGTGGCAACAATGTTAATTCTGTGCCCAATGTTTGCATTGACTTTCCTTTGACAAAAATGTGTTTGGTATCCAAGGCTTGCACCCTAGAATCCTTAGGCCTAGTATCCTCAATTTCCTATTGCGTTTTAATTTTTCAACCTCATGTTTGAATACTTCAGTGTCTACATCACCTTCCTTTGTTTTCACACGATTCATTACCTCTTATGGACTTAATACCTTAGACTTCCTCTTCGTCACCGAAACAAATATGGTTGGTGATGACTATTCAATCTTTGTCTCAAGAACCTGCATTTCAGTTGACAATAGGGCTTGTTCATGCGTTCCTTCATTTCTTATTGGTATCTGCATAACCACCTGTATGTGACCACAAGACGACGAAAGGGTATTTGCTAGCTTTTCTATTTATGGATTCATTTTGTTTGTGTATGCTAATAATCCTGCCTGTTTCCTTAGTCCTAAAATAATCGCTAGTGGGTCATAGTGCCAACGTTCATCCCACACCAAACCAAATGACAACATTTCCTTTTTTATTGCATCTATAGCATTTTTGTTTTTAGCAATTAAAGTTGGAATTGAGTATGGATAGCTAAATAGTGTTCCTTTTTTCTTTGATACAAAATGTATTTCATTTACAATGATTTTTGTCTAAGCACTTTGTAAGCAAAAAGTAACAGTGAAATATATTTGGGCAATTTGAAAGGTTCTCTTTCGAAACCATATAGACGAATTAAAAAGAAATCTTGATAAAGGAACCAACTTCCTATACTTTCCTCCTCAATAAGTTTGAGGATTATTTTTTGTTCCTTAGAAATCTTGTCTGAGGCTTCTCTAGTGAATTTAACTTTCAAGTAGAAAGAAAAACAATTTATATACTGAGTGTAAGAATTAGGAAGGCATCCTAGATAAATTACATCGGTCCATTGGTAGACTTATTTTTCTATATCACTTTCATATTTAACAATTATGAGGAGTTTGGTAGACATGAAGTAAATAGGGTAATTAAGCAAGATCAAATGGACTAAGTATTTTCAGTGGAGACATGAACTGAATGGAATAGCAATGGAAAGGTTGATTGTAATCATTTTAACTAGGTATTTTGTAAAATAGATTATTTGTTGGTCAAGGTTCATGGTGATAAGACGAATGGCTAGAAAAATAGACTCATATATATTCAAGTCATCATCTAGCCCAAAAATGATAGAGAAAAGGAACATCAAGGTTTGGTAAAGGGGTTTTAACCGATTGGTGGGAATAGGGAATTGCAATCTTAAATTCAGGTTGGGGTTTTGGAGCAAAATCTTGAGAAATTATATTTTATCATCTTCTACCCAGGTGATGAATTCCTGATCTAATACTTTGTCGGTTATATCAATTCCTGAAGTTGGGATGTCGAGAATTCTAGAGATAATGTCTTCACTAACCTCAAGAAATACCTTATGGCCTGTGGGAGAGATAATGGCTTGAGGTGTAGGCTCAAAGTGCCTAGCGAGCATGAGAATAAAATCTAGGTCAAAGATAATAGGGGGAAGCATAGAAGCTAAACCCCAGATTTCAAGAGACACTAGTCTTCATTCGAGCTACTCGAGGAGGAATTTAGGGTCCTTTCACATTAAGGATGTATGTCCGATGCGTCTAAGTATCTATAATACCTGCGAATTAATTTATTAAGGATTCCCTGGATGGTTCTTTGGGTACTATTCTTCTACTTTTAAGAGACTATATCAATGGAAATCTGAAAAATGAAAGATTAGAATAGGGAAGCTTACCTCGTCGATGACAACAACATTTAAATTCCAGGCCTACGCATAGAGGGAATCTTTCACCATTCTCAACTTGTCGAGCGAAATGCAAGGAAATGGAAGGAGGCACAAGCAGAATAATGAAAATTTAGCGGAAGTAAGACTTAATTAAGTTAGGCCGCTAATAAATGAAAGTAGGGAATCTCTCACATCATAGTTGGCAGGCTTAAGGACCAAGTAAGGGACCCATCCATCGGGTGGAACAAATGGGCTAAATATCATGTAATTCACAGCCTGATGGTCATTGATTCGTATGGGACAGGTGGTCGAGATCACGTCGGGTCGACAGAATGGGTTATCTTGCATGTTCAAACTCGATACAACGCACCAACCATTGGATGAGTTTTCAACGAATTGTCATGATACATCAGGGAAGAACTAATATTTTTTTTCCCACACATCTTCACGTGTGACGGAATGTTTTTGTGCACTGATTTAGTGCCAAACAGCTCGATCATCAAAAAAATGATAGAAACTTGTATTCATCAGGGAAGATAGGGTGGTTAAAATTTACATAGGTTGTGGCCTTATGTGTTGCTATGAGCTGATAATATTTTTGAAAGCATGTGATTGGACATGAGAGCTGTGCATTCGACACTACGTTATCCTTTTAAATTAAAACATTAAATATTGTATTCATAAGACTTGGAGTTATTATTTAGGGAGGTAGGGCGGTAAGTTTAGTTGATAACAAAAAGATTCATCTGGGGATGATACTCCCTCGTGGAGGATCAAGAACATAGACTGAGTGCCCTTTCTTTAGGTTGTGGTGTCTCATTAGAAATGGTGGCATCAGGATGTTGGATGGTCAAGCTCTGTACAGGGAAAAATTTCATACCGACTAAGGTAGGAATGAGGTTGTGGAGATGCGATATGAAAAAATTGGGAAATCAATTACAGACAAGACCCAAAATGATTACGGCATGTAATAGAAGGGACTTATACCTTTCAAAGCTAGATTTATTATCCGTAATTGTGTCAAGGTGAATTATTTATGAGTTGAGAGAATGGGAGATACTCTAGATGGGTGTGACATCAGGCGTGAAACTCTCCACGGAAAATTGGACAGGTTAGTACATTTGATGGAGGAAATGAAGGTATGCGTGACGAGGATCAAAGACAAGTTGGCTCTCTTGACATGGATTTAAAACATGGTTTAGGAAGTGTGTGCAGAAGAGGTTGTGGCAATCACGCCTTCTGCAAACTCAAACAAATTCAGGGGAGGCGTAATTGAGTTGTCAGATTGACAAGTTCTTATTAATTAAGCCATTATGTAAACAAGGGACCATGTTTGCGGTATTTATTTTGTAAAACTTGTGAATGTTATAAAATTTTATAAGCTTATTATTTAAATACCTTGGTCGATTATATGTTTTGGAGTTAAAATACAATATAATCATACTATATGTTGAGAATTTAAAATACAAAGAAAGTATTACTTGTTTATAGCAGGCATGTTGTGTACTTAATGATTAATGTTTAATGATTTTGAATTAATAATGAAGGTGGAGAGTACAATTCTTTTAAGAAAGATGTTTATTCTTTTTATTCTTCTCTTTGTATAATAGATATAATATTTTCTTTCTTTCATTTATTCATTTATTTTACTCTCTCCTTTATATATGTAAAAAATAAAAACAGATCTCCAATGTATGGTTGCATGATAATCCACATGAAAGTCTATATAAGTCAATTAATAAGAAAATAGATACATTGTTAGTCATGTTAGCTAGGGTAAATGGAATTAGTTTCGACCGAAAGTATAATATGATTCACGTGATTTAATTATTCTAAGACAAACATCATGCTTTGTACTATATTTTTTCTTTAGGCTGAAAATAGCCGAAGCATAAAACTTTTTTCTTGAAGAACACTACTACATGGTAATTGACACCGAACATCACTCTATTGCCAATGAGCATCTATAGCCCCGACGAAGTCATTCAATGCCTTACAATAAATATTTTCTACTCGACTTGTTTGACCTTGTATTCATGTCTTCATATGTGCTCATTATAGACAATTGAAACATAGGCTTGCTTAGTGTTATAGATTTAGCTTTCTTGCTAGGTACAATAGGAAGATATCACACTGGGATAACCCAATGCCACTAGTGTCACTCCACTTCCAGCAAGCATCCAAAGCCCCTACGAAGTCACTATCATACCCCGTGAAAGTCACTATACCAGGAAGTGGGTAGGTGACTCATTGGGAAAACTAGTAGTAGTGACCTTGCTCCGCTGGCAGCGAGCATCCATAGCCCCAACAAAGATATCAACATACCCCACTCCAAGAAGGAGTAGATATAGATGTGAAGAACAATATAGTGGTGGAAATATTCATGAATAAGGAGAAGAAATTAATCAACAACCCAAAATTACGAATCACAACAACATGAGGAATCCGATAAGGATTTAAAAGTGTGTGGTCATATCAGGGACCTCCAGATACTAGGTAATAGTGTTAATATAGCTAGATAGACATGTCAACTAGATAGACGACATAAAATGATCTTTCTCGTCGGAAAAAGTAATGTCCATTGCTCTCTAGAATGTAGTTCTAGCATTCATCATCCTAAAGGGAATCTTATGATACACAAAGGTTCCTCAAGGGGTAGTGAGGGTTCTTTTATACATATCATCCTTATGGATAGAAATTTGATTATACCCGAAGAATCCATCCATCATTGAGATGCGGGTTGAACCTACCACTCTCTGGAGTATTCTTTCCATCTTAGGAAACACATAATTATCTTTTATGGAAGCTTGGTTGAGGTTTCTGAAGTCTACACACAACCTAATTTCACCATTCTTATTTCTAACTAGAACCAAATTGGCCACCCTATTAGAATAACGTAGGGGAACAATGATTTTAGCATCTAGGATATTTTTGATCTCTTTTTCAATGGGGGATAATAGAAGAGGATTGATATGTCTAAGCTTTTGTCTGAAATACACCTTCCTTCAACGGTATTCCATGCTCAATTATACTTTGGTTGTATGTCTTGGGATCTTCGTAGGACCAGACGAAAACGTCAGAGTATTTAGATTAAAGGTTAATATATTATCCTTTGACTTCTAAATACAGAGCTTGAGATAAATTAATTGATTTAATTATCCCCCCATGGGCGATCTTCATAGGTTCTATATCTATACTAGGGGATTTAAGAGTTGTAGTTTCAACAACATCATTGCGATCAATGATTTTTTCTAAAGGAATCAATCCCCTAGGGATGCATTTTTTTAAGTTGAATAATGTCGTGTTTACCATTTTTACCTTTAAGGTGTGGTGCATCAACACCTACTTGACCTTCTTCACAATCTTCATCTATACATTGTTATGAGAATTTTCACCCATTAATTCAATAAATCCCTTGATCTCTTGATCATATTCAAACACTTTCTAGTGTTTGACATTGTTAGGGATTGAGGGTCGGTTAAGGATTTCTATTTTGAACTTTAATTTTGACTCAGTAGGGGGTGTAAAAATAGCAGCAGTAATGACAAGGGCATCCACTAATTGATTATTTTCCTTAAGCATGGTAGTGAAATTTATTACAAAGAACAAGTTATCAATAAGGTCCCAAACTTGATTTCTATAAGCTCGTAAGCAAGAGTGCTTCATTTGGAACTTAATGGTTACTTTCTTGATAACTAACTCGAAGTTGCAAAACATTGATAAGTTTTAAATATTAAGTTTCCTAGCAGTTTCTAGTGCTAATACTAAGGCTTCATATTCATCTATATTGTTGGTAGTTTCAAAACTTAACTTGAAGGAGAAAGTGGCATTTTGTTGATTCAACAGTATTAAGACAACCCCTGCACCTGAAACTGCCTTGGAGGAAGCACCATCAAAGTACATCTTCCAAACGAAATTCGAGTCTTTCAGCATATTTCTCACAGATGGCTTGTCATGGATAATGGATTTTTCCTTACTGGAGAGAGTAAGAATGAAGTTACCCATATTATCATCATAAGCCTAAATAGGCGAATTCTTAGGGTGTTGTTCATATTTGATTGTGTAAGTTAATCTAGACTCCTGGTATAATCAGTGAGTTCCCACTCCAAAAATAGTTTGAGTTTGGTTACAATAATATGTATCAGGAGTCACTCAAGATGAGTCTGTTTGAGGCACTTTATGGGAAGAGTTGTAATACTGCTATTAGTTGGAGTGATCCATTGAATAAAGTATTGATCGGACTACACATGTTAGTATTGATGGAATAGGAAATGTAGGTTATCAAGAAGAATCTAAATGAAGCATAAGATAGGAAGAAGAGTTATGCATATCAACACAGGGCATTTGAGGAGTTTTAGGTCGGGGAGCATGTGTACATGTGCAGCAATCCCAAGAGGAGATCCTTCAGGATTGGATCATGTGCCAAGTTGGCACCTTGGAATTGTGGGCCTTTTGAGATCCTTGAGAGGATTAGCCCAGTGGCATATAGACTTGTGATGTCGCCGATAGTGAAATTCCATGATTTTTTCCATGTTTCATTTATTAAGAGATATGGGAAATTTGTTGATCATGTGATTGATTGGTCTGTATTGCAGGTGGAACTAGAAGGAGAATTCCAGTTGGAACCTCAGTGCATTTTGCAGTAAAATATGCTCATGCTTCAAAACCAAGAAATTGAGAAAGTTAACATTCAATGGAAACACTTTGGGCCCAAAGAAGCTACATGGGAGATGGTTGATCAAATGCTTATATATATATATATATATATATATATATATATATATATATATTGGTTGTTGTTGTAAATACCACAATGATATATGCTATAAAGCTCCATTAAGTGGTATCATTGTCATGTTGTCATGTTGGTTTTGTTTTTCAGCAGGTTATTCATTGTAAATATTGCATGGAGCTAAGTTGTAAAGCTCCATGGGTAGTATGTTTTGGTTTTCAATGGTCTTGTTGGTCATAGGTGGCATAGAACACCGAGGAAGGTGTTCCCCTAAGGGGGAGGGGTTTGTAATAGCCCTAGATTAAAACTTCATGTAATAAAGTTAATAAATGCACAATAATACCAAGGTCATGGGATCTGTATTCCAATTTGAGTGTTGAGAAAAACATCATAGTGGGTATTAATTTGGTTTATTATGTCTAAGGAAATTGGAAAAGGCATTGGAAAAGGAAAATAGGTGTTAATTAGCATTTTATTTATGAAAATAAAGGAGAACAGGGGAAAAGGAAGGTGAAAGGTCACATATTTGCATGAGAATGAAATTGAACGAAAATAGAGCAAATTGAAGAAAAATAGAGGCCTCAATAATAAAAAGGCTTTTGGGGATCAGTACACAACTTTTTTTCAAGAGAATAACACAAAGAGGAGAAAGCAAGCAAGGGAAGGAAAGCAAAGGACAAGCAAGGAAAATTTGGATCAAGCAACTTCAACAGGAATACTTGTAGGTAACAAGTTGCACATGTACTTTTCTAGACGATTTGTGAATGCATGGGACATGCATGTGTGTATTTGGTTATCTTGTTTTCATTGGCATGGGTTTTTCTAGGTGTGATATTGGTTCCAACCTTTCCTTGCCATTTTCAGATAACCACAGTGTGATGGGGTTCTTTTATTTAATTGAGCTTTGGATTATCGGATGGCTTTGGAACCAGGTGAGGGTGTCTCAAGAAAATTCCCATAGGGCATATGAATCCCTTAACCATTTTTAGGGGGATTGTAGTAAATCCTAAGGGTGGAGGCAGGAAATTCCTCAAGGTATTTGTGAAGAAATTCTAAGGAATCCAAACTTTTTTTGGACCTAGTAATCCCTTGACTGGTTTTGGCGGGATTGTGGTAAAGCCTAAAGGTGGAGGTGGTTTAATCTTCAAGAAACCCTGGTTGTTTATGTATTGGTTTTCCTATGTGATCTCTTGACCGGTTTTGGTGGGATCGTGGGATCATGAGGGTGGAGGTGGCTTAATCTTCGGGAAGCCTTGGTTATTTTTACCTTTAGTCCCACATTCATGCTTGGAATATGGCATGGGGGTGATTAGCTAAAAGAAATATTTGGTTCAACTCAATCTATGGTCAGGTGGTACATGGAAGTCCCTAATTTGGTTGGCTTTTGCATATGTTAATAAGAGATATTTTCTTCTTGTATTTCATGAGTATTTGTACTTGTTATTATGTGGCTTTGATGGTTTTTCAATCATTGTTATAATTATGGTTACATGTTGGTTATAAGCATGGTTTCATAGTAGGATCTAATTATGGTTATTGACATGATTTGATTAGTTGATGAATGGTTATTGAATGCATGAGCTAACAAATGTTATTGCAGTTATTATGAGAGGGAATTCGACATTCTTGATGATTCTCAAATAAGTATAAAACCCCTATGTTTAGATATGCATTAATGACCTGTAGATTACATGTTCTCAATATGTTTGACAAAATGGTTGTCATCATTAGTCCTGTTTAGGTCAAGTTTTTTATCAAAGTTTGTATAAATGGCTTTGTCCTGATGTTAATTATCATTCTGGAAAGTCTCATTGAGTTCTCGACAATGGTCTGGAGGCTGATTTGGAATTTAGGCTCAGAATTTGGTATCGTGCCTTTTGAACTGAGGAATTTAAGTCACAACCGCTACCTGGTAGGTTTATGCATATGTTTGGAGGCCCTCAACCGAATGGAGGCCTTGTCATGCATGTGGTTGGGAGCCTAGGTCACTAAAAAGGCATCCCAACTTAGGGTTTTGGCACTAGGAGTGGTTTTTCAGCTCTTGGGTGTCCTGTAGCTCTTGAGGAAGGTCAGTAAAATTTCATTTTTTTTAATCCACTTCCTTAACTGTACTTAGGAGGTTGAGTCATGTCATAGTAGCCCTCATCTCATGTTTACCCCAATAGGCTGGTGAAAGTGGGTAAATGTGGGAGGAGTGCATTACAAATGGCACATAATGCATAAACCTGTGTGGTATAGGAGATACATCACCACTCATTGGGGAATGTCCCTACATATTCTCATAGGGGAAGGGAGATGGAAAGAAACATTCCCTTTTTGTGAACCTTACTGCAAAATCAAAAGAATTTTACCCACCTCAAATTTAGTGTTGTTATAAAAACTATAAAATGTTAAAAAGATAAAAGTCGCACTAATGTAGCTTATATCTCTTCAAAAAACTCAAACATCAAATCCCACTTTAAATTTTTCCTATATTTTATTTTGGCTACCTATAGCTTAAATGGAAAAATAAGAATAAGTTGTGGACAACACTAAGAATGGTAGATGAAAGTGTTGAAGCATTATAAGAGAATATTAATTGAGTTTGGTTGGCGATTCAATTGAGTGCAAATGAAGATTCAAGAAATATTTGGTTTTAAGCTGGATAGGAATTCAAATTTTCATGTTGATAAGTTTGGAATTAAATTTATTTATTTTTATAATTCATTTTTATTAAAAATTTAAAACATTTTTTTTCTTCTATGGAATGGTATGCATTTCATGTGAAAAAATTTAATTTTCAATATTATATTTTATCGCCTACGATAGTTGGTCCATTTTATTGGTGTAAGCTTTGATATCTTATTAAGGTGACCACTTGAGATATGCTTTCTTCCCCTCTCTTGTGTCATAAGCTTGTCTCTTTTCTCCTACCTTCTTATAACTTACTACATCATGGGTATAATTTGATTTGACATTAATAAGCTATGAAAAAGTAAGAATGTGAACTTAAAAGCCTACAACAATGAAATGTGTTAAATACAACATTTGATAATACATAATAAGTTGTAACTCCCTACATTGTTAGCATAATTTGATTTGACATTTTTGGTTTCATCCCAACAATTTAGTGTTTTATTTGGCAAATACATCAAATTGGCTACTGGTCACCCATATTTTAGACTAAACTCTTCTTTGTGCTTTGGATTTAAAATCTACATTGCATTTTTTTTTTGTATTCGAGAAATATCTATTTGTATTCTTTGTGATGGATATATTATTGAGACTTCCATCTAATTTTTTATCATGGACATTAGTGATCATTTCATTTTTCCTTTGTGGTTTAAGTGTGCTTTTGTTTTCCATGTATGACGTGGCATTTCTTAAGATGTGATTTTTGCATGATTTTTTTCCTAAATGTCTCTTCTTTCAGGTTTTTAAAGTAGTTGAGAAAAGGTTATGAGAGAAACAGGGCCATTGAAATGGGGAAAAGTTGTAATTTCCTTTGTATAAGATCCAAATGGTTATAAATTTTAGTTGATAGAGAGGTCCTACTCCAAAGCCATTATGTCAAGTCATGTTGAGAGTAGGAGATATTGATCACACAATTAATTTTTATGAAAAGGTGAGGCATGGAAATATTCAATTTAATAGAGCATATTCAAGGTTTAGAGAGATAGCACTCGATTTTGTGACCAAAGCATCAAAATTATAAAAGAAGTAAGTTGTCAGAAATTTTAAAAGATGCAAACTAACCATTCATAGTTAATCTAAACTCATATTCTAGTTTGCATTGAAACTCAAATAAAGTTTGGTATTGAAGAATTGCATTGCATAGAAGGAACTATATTGATCATGATGAATAGACTATTGTTTGTCTAATATAGATTATGTGTATAAGACAACATAAGAAATTCGACAAGCTGGGGAAAAATAACTCGTGAACCTAGTCCACTAGCTGAAATCATAAATATTACAACTTGCTTTGATCTCGATGGCTAGAAAGTGGTATGTTATAGCTAATTGGATCACACTTCTTGTTGACACATATATTTTTAAAGGTGTTATTTACTTTGTTCAGATCATTGTTCCAAATTAAAGTCGATCTCAAGAGTGAATTATGAGACAATCATATTAAAACTTCATATCTTGTGATTTAGTATGTGGGCATGCATTAACACGTGATAATGGAACCTTAACTTGGTAGATATTGATTGAATATCATGATTTTTTGTGTGTAGTTAATACCATGATGGTTAGTTAATGGTACACTATAGCATTATCTACATTTAGAGTGTTTCCATTTACCATGAATTTAGGACTTTTTCATTTTTGTATTTTAAGTTGTTTTATTAAATCCAATATTAACCATAGTATTTCACATATATCATACTTGCTATAATATTCTACTTATATTGTATCATTATTATATTATTATTATATTATTATCTTATAGGTTATGATCCTTATATGTATATTATTTTCTGAAAATTAGTATATACTAAGTATATTATATTATGTTCCAATATTTTATTTATATTGTACTATTATTAATATTACATCATTTTATATGATGATGGCAACCAAAATATGGGTATATACAAATCCCTCTTCTCCTATTTTCGTAATTATTATTATTGGTTTTCTAGCAATCAAATCTATCCATCAAATTAGGAGTACATGCATCCATTTAAGGTTGGAATGTCATTAGTATATCCTCCCAATTTGTTGAGGATTGATGCAAGTAACCTTTTCACAAAATTTGTTTGTCATGGTAGCAAACATTTATCTATTGTCAATATAGGAATGGTCAAAATAAACTTGTATGTTAATTCACTATGTCACTAAATTCACTTGTCACTATGTAGCCTAGTGATTCTAATATATATTATCATATCCTCTCTTGGATAACTATCTTTCATCATATTTAGTGTATTAATATAGATGTACAAAACTCCTTTTGACTTTGCTTGGATGTGCAAGTGTTTATTGATAATGTTTATTCCTTAAGGAGCTAGTTATAAACCTAGTTGGGAAGAATTTTGTTGACAAGTTTAATATTTACCATAAAAAATACATCTTACTATCCATCATGAATCAACCATGATTGACCTTACATGTACCATCGATCATGTCACATAAATCTATTAAAGAGCATCTAATAATCAGTAATGCTTTTTCTATGAAAGTACTTGTAGCACTGGAAAAAAATTCTTAAACAACAATGCAATTCATTGTTTTGACATGCTTTTGATACAATAAATATATTCAAAGATGAAAAATCATATGTTTTCCTCAATTTAATGAATTGATTTACCACTAACATATTTATAAACCTATTAATATGAACAAATTTGAACATGAAACTAAGAAAAAGAATTCAAATGGCAAACCTCACTAAGAGGCCAAATTAAAATGCAAGCTAAGATTTGCATTAACCATCCATAGTGAATAAATAATAGATGATGGTTGATTAACATAATTGTAAATTCAAATGGAGTTTTAGTGACGGGTAATTTTATTTTCAGTGATTTATCTATTTGTAAAATCACTAATGTTCTTGATTAATACATTGGCAAAATGAATTGTATTATCTACTAACTGTATGGGATTTATATGTGAATCCATGTATATGATGAAACTTAGGTTTATTTGTGCAAATGCACATTGATGCCATGGAAAATATTATTTAAAAATATAATAGAATAGAAGTATGGCTATTACATTTATAGTGGGAGTGTTATTTATGAAATTCCATTGATTACGAGTAGGATATTGGTCTCCAATAAAAGTTGTCATATCCTTGTCATTTAGCATGAACTCGTTTTAAGTGAGGCTTCACTAAGTAATAAAATGTATTTCTTGTAATTCCCCCTCAACATGTGTTTCCTTATATACCACTTTATTAAACCTAAACAAGAGAAATCTTATTCTCAACTACTTCTAATGCACTTGGTGCACTATGAAATGTAGTTTAAGTATATATGTCGAGTTAGATGTTACTTTTAATGTGCTTGGTGCAATAGGAAGTGTAGTATAAATATGGATGTGCAGCTAGATGTCTCACTTTTCAAAATAAAATGATTTAGGTATTCTTATTTGAAAGACTAGTTTGAAAAATCTTGTATATTATTTAATCCACACTCCCAGGAGTCCTTTGGACCTATACATTTTCTATAATGGACATATTTTGATTATTTTCACCCAAAATTTGTAGGTGATAGATTTGTTTATGATGAAATAAATAACATTTTTATTCCTATGTACATTTCTCTTCTTATTCTAAGAAGAGGAAAAAATAATTTTCTTTACATCTAAAATCTACAAGATGTAGGCCTCTACCCAATAAGTACTCCATACTAGGGTTTCATTAAGAAATTAAGCATCTTCAATAAAATTAACCTATTGTTAAGGAGATACATGTACACTACTTTTGTCCATGTTAGAACTATAAAATAAATTAGGAAAGACAATACCAAAAGGTGGTAGTCTTAATTCTCATGAACTTGGATTGAGATTGAAGTGTTTAGTTGTCATTGATTATCACCTAAAATTTCTCTTTTCTTATATTTTTTAATATTGTCATTCATATTGCCTTAATCTTTGTTCTTTGAGTTTCCAAAGGTGTCGTGGCCCAAAAGATGGTGGTAACCTACATTTTTTGTATGGTGATCATCCTGTAACATCTCTATCTTATAGTATACTCTATACCACCAATGCTTCATTTACTTGATCTCTTAGGTAAGGTTTTTGTCTCTTTCCATGGTCTAGTATCTTCCATTTTATTACTCTTGAAGGCAGTGTATCGCATTATCATGTATGACCCTCCTAGACATGTGAAGATGCATGTGAAGGTTTCACACTAATTCCATGGGACATTAATATCCCATATGGTGGTATTAAACACTTCCACTAGGATGATTAATTCTCACTAATGTAATTCTTGGGGCTATTAGTTGGACTAGGGAGGTTATTCACAAAGAAATGCATTATCAATTTAAGTAGTATATTAGATATAAAATTTCTTTGGTATTTACACTCATAGAGTAAGGGGTGTTTAGTTAAGCTTGTCATTGGTGTTACCCTTAAGTAACGTAAAAATGCATACCTCAATCTTCTCAAATTTATTTTGCCATTTTATGAGATTTTCCTATATACTAGACATTAAAATTAACATTTCAATAAATTAGTTTTTAAGATGTTTAATTGTTATACCACAAGTTTATTCAATAGGCCCTTTATGCTTGTAATCACTTTGATTATTGCAACATTTGATGGAGTATTTTGACCCTTAATATCTTAATAATCAAATTTAAATCATAGAACATGTTAATATTCCTTATGACAATCATCCTAAAAGGAAAACTCCAGTCAGTGAAATTGGGGTAGTGTTATCATCTCCTTAAATGCTCAATTCATCAAATAAGTGGCATATGTATTCTTGTAAGGGGTTGTTGATAATGCAACAACCATGTTTATCCAAGTCATATTGAGTGATACATGAATTGACATGTAAATATATGGAAGTGTCAACATGTGGAAAGGTGGTTAATGCCCAAATATAATCAAGGAAACGTTTTCAATTTTCTTAATAATCCCTATGAGCATGATTAGTGGCAATCATGTCTTGAAAATTATCTTGTGTTTCAATATCATTATTAGCATTATGACATAGTCCACATGCATATTTTATTAATATTTTCCCTTTCGTTTTGTTCACAATCTTGCTTGTCGAGGATCTCTTTTGAATACCATTTGTCACCCCATTGCATAATATTTATTTTAGAACCTTTGCCTAAGAAATTAGATTTTTTATTTGACATCAACTTATTTAAATTTAATCACTTCTTATAGCTTACACATATATTTATCAATTTGATTGGGAGCAAGAGCATTTTAGAGATAACACTTGGAATATCAAGGGATGAAGAATAAGCATAAAGACATCACACTTATGTATGCATGAATTACAACATACATGTATATACAATTTTGATAATCCACTACTAACATTATTACTAATTGATCCCTAATACACTATTGATATAAATTATCATCAATATCTTGGATGGGATGAGATAAATTTTCATCACTAGGATGATGGGTGACTAACTTTAGAAGAGATGTTTGTGAGGTGTGAGTTCAACAAAGGGATGAAGGAAATGGTGGGGTTGAGATAGGCCTTAATGGATTGTCCTCTAGGTGTTAAACCACATAATAATGTTTGATGAAAAGCTCACTTAGGTATTGCAACATCATGGCCTCAGTTTGTGTGTTAATGTAGACAACAATGAAGTTCTTGGTGACAGTTTCATGGGTCTATGGTTGAAGCCTTAGGCTTTATAGTGAATCAAGAATATATTAGGGTTGAAATTTCACCAATTAGCTATTTTTTGGTCATTTTTCGAAAAGAAATATTCTCCCATTTGGTTAAAAAATTGTCTATTTTTTACATAGATATGATTAAATTGATCATATTTGCCAAAAATTTATCAGTTTTAATAATAAATTACATGTTTTTTATTGAATATTTGCCTACATTCTATATGTATGATTTTTCAAACTATAATAGTCACTTAGAATATTATACATAGGTATAATATTTGAATCCTTAAAAATACCCATTGGTGATCCCAACCTCTAATGTGGGGTAGAATTTGATATTTGGTTTTAGATTGTTCTTCTAAGGAATTTATTGGGGGTGTCACTATTTTGTTGTATCAAGATTTTATAAATTAGAAAGAGTCTCTTTGATTTGTGAATTGTGTTGTATCCTTTCAACTATCTAAACTAAGGTAAGATGACTAGCAAAAGGCACATTGGGGGAGGAAAAAAAAATAAAAATAGGTGCAGAGGCCTACCAATGAACTGGAGAGTTGAGATCATGGTAAAGCAAGCAAAAAAAACCTACCACAACAAGATTTTATAAAATACCAACATAGTAGTGGAGGAAATCAAGGATAGGGTTAGAGAACATAAAGGTGTAACTCCTATCAAGCAAGTTGATGAGGAAATTTTACAATGGATTCCAAAAACTGGCTTTTCAAGGAGTACATATCCAAAATCTTAAAAATGTTAGAAATTTATGGGCATAAGAAGGCCATCATAGACATGACAATGGAGATAGGAGGAGCTCATCAAAATGAAGCCCTCAATAAACTAAACTTGTTGGAATCATGAGTACATGACATTTATGATAATTATGATAATCTCATCCATAAAATATCACAGTTCAAGGCAAAGTGACATCAGGGGAGAGGAGTTGATTGATGTGGATGCAATGGCATCTAAACAAGTTTCCATATCCAATTTCAAGGATGACTCACCTCCAATATTCATCAACATTGATTGAAATTTTGATGATTAGCCATATTCTTTCCAAGTTTTTATCGTTTCATAGGTTTTTAGCTTTGTCATATATACAGTCATCACTAATCTAGAATAGTAGTATCATAAGTTTATGTTATGTTTATCTTGGTATGGAATTGTTGATAGTGTTGGATGTTCTGCCAATAGTAGGGGGTCTCCCCAGTATGAAGTCCCAATTAGCCCTCACACCATTTGGGATAAGAGTCCCTTCCGGATACCGCCCAACTGCCATTGTATGTGTATTTTTCTCTTGGATTCAAACGTAGAGATAAGAGTGAGACCAAGTGTACCATGTTAGAAGAATAATGACGAAATCAACCCTCCATTGATGACTTGCAAAACATGATACAAAAATATAACATCAACATAATGAGCAAGGATATGCCATAAGGAAGAATCAAATAGTTGAGACTAATTAAGACATATACATGTAAAAGAGTGATAAAGACCAAAAGTGAATTAGTTCAAAATTAATCACTAACATAACATTGAATGAAGAGGCAAAGATTCAAAGCCAACACACCAACCAATTGAAAAGAAATAGTTCAAAAACATGAAACCAATGTGTAAACCCACATACATAAAAAAACAAAAGCATGAATAGTCATTAGAAATTGCATTAACATGTATGGGAATCAACACATAAATTGAAATATTCTCATTGATAATGTCGCCCATTCATGTACATGTACGCAAGCTCATCAAAAACCAATAGTGGGATGATAGTAGTTCATATCATCTTCATGACATAACACTAGCCTCACAATCCCTCCACCTATAGGCTACCAAGAGAAAAGTATTTCAGCTCTTCAAGCACAAGATAGAAAACCTATATCTAACCTAGCTTAAGTGATAAAATTCCACTTGCTTGAGGCATGAGGTTACATTTATAGAAATGAGGAGGGTGCCCTTTCACCTTCTCCTATAACCTTTGGACTACCTCATGACCTTCCATCTTCCAAATTGACTCTTCATCTTCCCAAGGACCTTTTAGACTTCCAACTGACTCTTTAGCTTCTAAGTGACCCTTGGGCTCCCATGTGATCTTTGGCATTCCTTATTTTGTCTTTTTCGTGACTTCAATATTTTCCATTAATGAAAAAATAAAATATTTACAAAATAATGATATGAGCCTTGGTGTAATGAGCTTTGACATAGTATTATGTAGGAAAGACATTGGTCTTCAACATTTTTTCAATATCCTCATAATAATATGAGGTCTCCTTAGTAGTAATTGGATCATTTGATAGTTGTTGTTGACCTATATCATGCCATTATGAGGTATCTAGATGTAAATGACCAACACTGCCTGACAACGTCAATCCTACAAACATACCATCATTAATTAGGATACAAAACGAAAGATTTTCATTAATAAAATAACAAATTATTATCATGAATAAAATTGATCAAGATAATAAGTGTCAAGATATAAATAAGAGTTCATAGCCATAAAGTGTCGTTAGTAAATTTTCCCGACTTGATCTTAATTCACCCTTTGTGGTTATCAATGTTGCTTATTTCATGGTTTTTGTGCAACCTTAAGATGGTCTCCAAATACTCTGTTTTTATGATGCATGGTCACACTTTAATCCTAAGGTGCCTCACTTCCACTCTTACACTTTGTCCTTGTGATTCCATTCCTTTATCTCATTTCCTAGTCATGTCACTTTGATTATAGTCTTTGAATGCATCCTTAGTAGTCCAACACATACCATTCCTACCCTATGTGTATTGCTTTGTATGCAGTCAAATGGTAAGTGTGACCTTAGTATGACCCTTATGATGGTTATGCAATGCATCCATTATCCTCTTGCTATTTTGTAATACACACTTATTTTCTATTACTTGGAATGAAATACATTGTCCTTTGCTTGGGATGCACACTTTTATCTTGGTGGGAGATAAATAGTTGTTGCACAATTGTGATCTAATTGAATGGTGACACTCTAGTGGGGTGAGTATTGAAGCAATAGGCATCAAGCTTCATATATTTAAGTTGCGCTAATGCACCGGTGTTGGCATGCCAATGCTCCTGTCGCATTGAAATTCACTCTTCGAAAACACACAAATAACCCCACAAAACCACCTATTCTATCTTGTTTACTTATGCAAATTATTCACTATGAAAGGAAAATGCACTAGATCGAGGAATGAGTGTACAAGCTTGAGGTAAGGGAAATCACATTGGTCTCTAGAACTGTGTTATGCGCCAGGGTAGAAAGATAATCTCTCCTTGGCACAGAGTGAAATACCTAGAGGTAGTGGATTGATCCATAAACTGTCGTGGATATTCCACTGGACCGTTCGTCACAACAGATCTGATAATATTATATTAAAAATATGAGATTCTACATTATTACATTTTTATTTAATTTCTAGATCTATAAAATTAATTGTAATTAGTTCATGCATGTAAAAGTAAATTAAGCAGAAAAGTAGAGAACGGAAAAATAATCTCACACACACATAATACACAAGATATGCTCTTTGGGAGAAAACCTAGTTGGAAGGTGAGGTCACTTCACTCTCTTTCTCTATCTTGAAATATGGCTAGAGATACAAAGAAGTAATTTGTGTGGCCCGTGGGCTGCTATAGTGCATAGATCATGTCTGTGTGCTTTACCTCCTATCTCTCCTAGCTATCTTTTCTCAACTATGGAACAAAATTCTCTCGAAAGAATGGAATGCCTCTTCCTCCTAATGGCCCAGTTATAACACAACCCGATAGCCTACTAGTGGTTAAGTTTGACTACATCAACTCTTAACTAGAGTTACAAAATAGACTCTTCTAGAGTCTTTTACATCACAAAAATGTGGCTAGCCCCTTTTCCATGAATAATGGGGGCTGACGCAACATCCTCCCGAACAATAGGTGTGAAAACAAGAAGGTCAACTTCTGTGTGGCATAACTTTTCCATACTGACTCTGATTGACGTGATTCTTGCGCCGCTGGAAATATCTTTATGTGTAGAATAGCATGAAAAGGTGATGTGCTTCAGGAGAAAAATTTTACCCCCCAAGAAACGTCATTTATGCCTCAAAACGCTCCCAGAATGTCTCAGACCGCATTTCGCCAAACTGGGTCCCATCGGTAAAAACAATTCCCTGAGCTAATTCCTCCACCTTTTCTAGTCCAAATGCATTGAGATGGATGAAAAATAATATAATGATCTAGTTCAGATCATGGATGGAGGTCTAAGTACCAGAAATGTGCAATGCACTACTATAGAGGTAGAGTCTCTGCATTGAGAGCAAGTCACATCTGCAAGAGGCAAGGGTGGCATGTCTACTCAATGGAAGTGTGTTATGTGCTCAACAAGGCAAGGCTTCCAAGGATGGGTGCAGGTCACAAGTTTAGGAGAGAAGGGAATAGGGTTTGTGCACTAGGAATGTGTTATGCATTAGGCAGAATTAGTGATGGGTAGAGGTCATAAGTTTAAGAGACAAGGGTTTCATAATTAAATCTTGAGAGGGCATTATGTGCTCATCACTTTGACTAAGGGATCAATATGATCATGGCTTAGTGAAAGGTTTGAGAACAAGTAAGCACCCGAAAATTGATTGTGTGAGATCAATTGAGTGAAGAAGAGAACAAGAAAATGCATAACATGATCCCACACATACACACAATAAAACCCATGACACGAATATGCACAATACCAAAACCAACAGGCATGAACTAAGACGAAAGCATAACAATAATGATCTCCAAGTATGTCACATGAGTTGCAAGCCTTTGTGACAGAAGTGTCACCTATAGCTAAAAAGCATGCTAGGTCAAGGAAGTGTGCCCAATGCATGTTCCAAGGGAAAGGATAATTGGCTAGCTCTTAAGAATGCATTGGAGCTACTAATAGACAATGCGTTGGCACTACTTCTAAGAAGTGTGCTATTATATTCTTAGAAGATGTGCTAGGTCTACTTTTAGAAGGTGCACTAGGATTAATGGAAAGCTTTGCAACTAGAAAGTGTGATAGCACTACATCAAGGAAATGCAGTATCCTGTGTTTTGAAGGTATGCTTTGCTTGTCTCTAGAAGGTGTGCTAGGCTTGCTACTAGAAAGTGTGCTTAGCGCAAAAAATTGTGACAAGGAGTGTTGATTGTCACTACGAAGTGTGGTTGCACTAGCCAAGAAAGGTGTTCAATGCTTAGAAACTATTACTACGATCTAATAGGATGCATCAAGACTAATGACAAGTAAACATTTAAAATATCATAGAAGCTTATTCATTTGACATGATCACAAAACGCAAGCCTTCATTTCCAACATTCACCAAAATGATATTCAAAGCATGTGTTTCCATACATTATGCCTATAACATAACATAGAGAGCATGAAACTTGAGAATGCATCATGAAAGCAACAACTCCACAAACCCTAAGGCATTAGATAGGAGGAGAACCAATATGGAACAAATGATGTGCATGTACAACGTTCCTTGTAAACATGAGCAACCATAGAATTCGATGGGAACTAGATCCTGAGAGATTTGATTAATCAAATCATAGACATGACCATTGAATCCTTCGAAAGCAAAGGAAGACCCAAAATATGGGTATTGGAGAAAAAATTTGGGTGTTGTTGTATCATCTACAACAGGAAACGTAACATTGACTTGATATGTCTTCTCTAAATATGTTGATGTTTTGTGTTCTTAGAGATTATGATTATATTTACAACCATTTTTTTGTAAAATAGTATAAAAGTTAGCTAGATCACACACACACACACAGAGGAACTTTAGCACTGACTTGATATGTTTGCTCTAAATATGTTGATGCTTTGTGTTCTTAGAGATTTTGATTATCTTTACAACCATTTTTTTGTTGTAAAATAATATAAAAGTTAGCTAGAACATACACGTGTACGTGGGCACACACACATACACACGCACGCGTACAAACACATTAATCATATATCATCATAACATTATTAATATATCAGGATGTATTAATAATATATACATCTAATCATTAGAATAACAGTTAAAGTTTGCATTATAAATATGTTATTAATTGCTAATATATTTATTATCAATAAATTGATAATATTAGTAATACATTCATTGTACAGGATGAAGTTACCATTTAAACATTAAGATACTATTTATTTATTTTAAATTTTCTCTGACTTTTCTTACTCTTATGCAAACTTCTTTTTGTTGCTATGCTTATTTTACATGTAATTTTGAAAAAAAAACACTACATGGTAAGTTGTTATATGGATTTGTGTACATAATGTCAAAGTTGTAAGAAACCATGTGGATTTGTGTGGATCTTGTTTTAACAGTTTTTTGAATTTTATTGTATTTATTTCGATGCCTTAATAATGGAAAAGAATCTAGGAAAGGAAATGACATTGTTTGGTTATGGTAATAGAAAGTAACATACACGAAATGTTTAGGGGTGGAAGGAGCGAGAAGGGTGATATATTTACCCGAGGAATATGAAGAGATAAGTTATGCTTGGGGTTTAGGAATAATCACAGACAACAAAGTTGTATATCTAGCATTGTGGAAAGGATTAGATATTGCTAGGAATAATGGCATAAGAAAGCTTAAAATCCTTGGAGATTCGATGATTGTTGGTAGAATGATCATTAAGTCTCTATCAACTAATGAATCTTCATTTCCTCCTATTGTAAGAAGAATTGCACTCCAGTTGAAAAAATTCGAAGAAATCTCTCTCTTCCATGTTTTGAGACACCTAAATGGAGAGGCAAATAGATTAGCTAACCTCAAGGAGGAGCTTGAAAGAGGAATCATCTAATTAATGGAAATGACAAGGGATTCACCCTAGTGCCATGACCCAATACAAATGATCCTGGATCAAAGAGCCAACGAAACTGGCAGCCATTTGAAACTTTGGTTAAGGGAGTTTAATCCTTGTATGCACAAAGGCATTTTCATGATAATTAAGGAGAGACAACTTGGAGGCCTTAATAATATTAGATCGATACGTGGTAATTCCTCATACATAGTGTTATTCTTCAAATATGCCAGGATTGGGACAATGAATAGTTGGGCGGATTTGGTCCTAAGTGCTTTAATATCCCTCTTGGGCACATTAATGGTGCAAGGAAAATCACAATTCCTCCCATAGTTATTCATAATTTCTCTTAGAATAATGTTGTTCCAACTTCTCGCGAAGGACAATTATGCAATGAATTTGGAGTTCAATGAAGATCATGCCTTAATGAAGACAAAGGTGCATATTTTCGGGAGAAAGGATGGGGAATGCCTATTTAAGAAGGATTATCTAGGTCTTTGGTCACCTTCCTTATGTTTATCCTAGTGTTCACTTCACATTTGTGCACATCTAGAACGTCTAGCGATGGCGTCAAGAGGAGGACAACCCTTGAAGCTTGAAATGGTGAGTTGGAAGAAAACGATGGAGCTCTTATTCTAATTGTTGATGGGACAAATTGATATTTTTTCTAGAAGACTGGACCTGATGGAGAGTGGAAGAGAAGTGATGGCTAGATTGGATGAAGAAAAATTTAAAGGCCCTGAGGCAATGGTGGAAAGAAAATTCACAAATTTGGAGGCAGAGTTATTGTCTAGTAACATTGAGGTATCAAGCTTTGACCTCTTCATAGATGTTCAGGAATTCATGTTCAATGAGACATATCCATATATTGAGGAGTAACGAAAGCACTCTGGTGGTGGTGCAACAAGTGCAAGAGTAAGCAAAGGAAAATAGGTCATCCGAAATGGAACTAATGAAGTTGGGCCCTCAAATCCTGTTTAATTCTTCTATTGTCTATGTATTGCAAGTATGTTTTGTTTTTGGGTCAATTTTTTAGAATATATGGAAGACACCAATGTAGAGTTATAGTCTAGAGAGCCCGTAGATGCAAGAATATTGTTATGGATTTATTGGAATGTTGAAGCAACAAAGATAATAGAGGCAAGTTTTGTAATATCATATGTAAATGGTTTTGGCCATGCAATCCAAACATTATAATAGAAATCTAACCATTTCGTTAAAAAATAAATAAATGAATAAATAAAACATATATGAAATATTTGCTGAACATTTACATAAAAACGATGTTTTGAAGAGTTTTCACAACATTTATTTAAAATTTTATAGTAGAAATGTTATACATAAAGATAAGGAAATAAAAACATTTCAATAAAATCTATATGTGGACTTAAAAAATTAATCTTAGTATTATTAATTTTTTCTCATTGATTTTATATATTTGGTAGGTTATACAAGATTGAAGTAACACATTTTCAATATAATTATTATTCAATCACTTATAACATTTTATATTTTTTATAGTTGATATTAAAATTATTTAATAATTTTGTTGGTCTCTGTTATAAGAGATAAAGTCGATCTCACTCATCTTAAATTTTTCACCCATATATTTGAATATGTACTAGTCATAAATAAAAAATTAAAATTGTTAGTGCAATGGCAGTTTCATAGAATTTTTTTTTAAGTCATTTTTATATAAAATGTTTATAATAATATTAATGTAAGTGGACTAAAGTGTTGTATTAAAGGACAACATTGTGATTAGCCAATTTAAGATAGAGCTACATAATATGCAAAATTATGCTATTAAAGATTAACTTAATTAATTACAAAAGTAAATAAAAGAAATATGGACACAGTACTTCTAAAAGGTAAGTCTAGTTAGAGTTTAGTAGCTTGCTTATGTAAGCAATTGATTAGTCTAATGCTTGGAGGACTTTAAAGTTAATGGATTTGTTATTTATCTAGTCTAATTAAGTTGTATCTGGTTGGCACAAAAATTCTTCTCTTTCCAAAAATACAACGTCCAAAAAAGTGGTATTGTTGCAAAGCTTGCTTTGGAATAATTTTTTTCACCTTTGAATTCAAGCCTTCATTTTAATCCTCCACGAAAAAATGTTTTGATAGAGTTGGTATAATCTATTTGTTGTTTGCATTCTCAATACACCTATATTTCAAATATCCTTCTATGGTGATATTTTTCTCCATTGTGATAATAAAATTTCTTTTTAATACAAATAGGAGCGGTGAAAAAAGGAAATTACCTCTCTGGTCGAAATTCACAAATAAAGCATAAGAAAATCCCTTTTCGATACAAACAGGGGCGGCGAAATTTTTTCCCTCCCTTTATGATCTAATTCACAAATAAATGGAATCGAAAGATGCGGTGAATTTTCTTTTCTGCCTCTATGATCTAATTCACAAAAAAATAGAAGCCACTTCTGACTCCCTTTTCGATACAAACAGGGGCGGTGAAATTTTTTCCCTTCCTCTATGATCTAATTCACAAATAAATGGAATCGAAAGATGCGGTGAAATTTCTTTTCTGCCTCTATGATCTAATTCACAAAAAATTTGAAGCCACTTCTGATATTGACCATCAGAGCCAGGTTTCGATCCTGGGACCGGTGGGTTATGGGCCCACCACGCTTCCGCTGCGCCACTCCGATGGCAGATGAAATTAAATTCTAAAATAATATATTTCAACAAAGTGATCGCGCTACAAAATATACGTGGTTTTCACTCGTGCGACCCAGTTTGACTGACAAAATAACATGTATACGTGGTTTGCAGATATGGAGGAATGGAAAAAAGATCAGATTTGGAAGAATAATAATAACTTTGTTTATTTGTATTTAAATTTAATTATAAAAGCCGTTGTGTCTGCGCGTGTGGACGCAGCGGGTGGGCACGGTGGAAATTCCTGACTCCAGTGAGGAGAGATGAAACGTCTTATGCAAACATATTAAAGTGTTTATACATATTTCCCTGGCTTCGAAATATATATACTTAAATCACCTTAAAATATAAAATTTATATATGTTTTATAACTTCATGTTCAACCGGTAGTAAGCCAATATTTTTATTAAAATCAAGCTATTCATCTTTATCACGCCATTAATTTTTAATTCAATTATAAATTTTTAATAAATAGATTATACAATCATAGATTTCATTAATGATTTAAGCTTTTATACTTGTAAAATATAAATTGAATTAAATATATTCATCTTATTATAATAAAGTCAAGTTGAAATAATATCTATTTTATCCCTTATTTTCTTATATATAATGTAATATACTTTTTTTACCCATCTTTTAAAGATCAAATAATTTTGAAAGTTGAGCTATTAGTCTGTATTTAGGGTAAAGATCTTCGTTTTCTTTTTTGAATTATTTTTTATCTCCAGTTTGACTGACATGTATACGTGTTTTTCACTCGTGTGACCAATAACATGTTCGTGGCAATTCCTATTTCATAGACTATTGAATAGTTAATGCGGCCTGACATGCAGGCATTTAACTTTCGCCCTTTCAGTGAAAGCACGCCCATCGAGATAGCAGCCTCGAGAGGGAGGGCGAAAGTAAAATGCCTGCATGTCAGGCCGCATTAACTATTCAATAGTCTATGAAATAGAAATTGCCCATGTTCGTTTTGTAGACATGGAGGAATGTAAAAAAATCAGATTTGGAAGAATAATAATAACTTTGTTTATTTGTAATTTAATTTAATTAGAAAAGCCGTTGTGTCTGCGCATGTGGACGCACCGGTTGGGCACAGTGAAATTCCTGACTCCATTGAGGAGAGATGAAACGTCTTATGCAAAATATTAAAGTGTTTATACATATTTCCCTTGCTTCGAAATCTATTATTAATCGTTAGAAATATATCCGTTATCCATAAAATTCGCCAAATTAACCCTCTAATCAAATAACAATAGGCTTCGCTCCAGCTAGTGCATATATTCAATCTATTAAGAATTTTCTCTTTTTGTGGGCTTTCTTTCTTGAACATCCTCAAGAGGCACAATATGAAAATGATTGAAAGAATAACTTCGGCGTAAATCACATGTAGATAGACATTTTTCGACGCGTTTCGAACCAACTAGTGTGGTTCATCGTCAGGAACTTGTCCTGACGATGAACCACACTAGTTGGTTCGAAACGCGTCGACAAATATCTGTCTACATGTGATTTACACCGAAGTTATTCTTTCAACTATTATGGATCATAGAAGCCTCAATTCAACTATGAAAATGATTGTTATGTTTCTACTAAACCATGGATGCATGTTGGATGCATGTTTTTCAATGATGATGTTTAGTAGTTTCTAATTATAAAATTTATAATTATTAAACTTATCAATTTAGTGTAAATGTTATTTTAGGGAGAAAAGAAAATTTGATATATTTACAATAAATTGGCAAAGGAAGTAGAGACTATTTTCTTTTTATATTTTTAAGTTAGTTTTATTTAGAAATGTTGAACATTACCTTAAAAAAAAATCATAAATGTCTCTAGGGTGTAGATCGATTGGTGATAGACTATATTGTTAAAGGAACTCCTTGTGATGTTGTTGGTTTAAACATCTGATTAGCCATGTGTTCCGTCTAGGAGCCACATTGGTATGCCTAGAGGTTATAGCGTCAATGGTTGTAATAAAGTCATATGGGTAAGAACCTAACCTAATTGTCAATTTTGCTAGTACACACACCAAAAAAGATCACAAAATCCAATTAAGATTATTATTATTATTATTTGGTTAGCTTGGCCCCAAACCAATGGGAATAAGTTAGTGGCTTGAGAAAATACAACCAAGGGGTATTAACCCATCAAAATCCCTAGGGCATCACACTCTACTTGTGCCACATCAACTCATAGACATGTCTAGATTTGTGTCCACAAGGTTTTAGACCAATAACCTTTTCACTATGGAGTGCCTTAATATAACACCATATCACGGTTTGCTTTACAACTCGTAGACTAAAATTCACTTAAGATTAATTTTTACAAAAATAATATTAAATTCATATATATACTTAAATCACCTTAAAATATATAATGTATACACACTTTATAATTTTTTGTTCAACTAGTTATAAGCTTGTATTTCTATTAAAACCAAGATATTTATCTTTATCACCCCATTAATTTTTTAATCATTTATAATTTTTTGATAAATGAATTATACAATGATAATTTTCATAAATGATTTAAAATTTCAGACTTGTAAAATATAAATTGAATTAAATACATTTATCTTATTATAAAATCAAGTTGAAATAATATCTATTTTATCCCTTATTTTTCTACTTGATGTAATATACTTTTTACTCATCGCTTAAAGATCAAATAATTTTGAAAATTGTGCAATTACTCTATGTTTAGGGTAAAAAATTTTGTTTTCTTTTTTTTTTAATTATTTTTTATCTCAAAAAAAAGTGGCTATATAATTTGGAATATTTCACATTTGACCCCAAAAAAAATAGTTTTAAAAAAAATTACCTTAATAATAAGATAATTCAATTTTTATCATTTTTATGATCAAATTTTATTAAATAAAAATAATTCAAATAGTATTAATGATATTATGATATTATATTTGTTTAAATCTTTTTATATATAATAATAATAATAATAATTTAATTTATAAGATCACAGTCATATCAAATACTAAATTATGTATGAAATCTTTTTGTTTATAGGACAAAAACTTCTAATCACATACATGTCATTATACATACATGTCATTATACGTACAACTTTCTTGTCTATCTATTTACAAACCTTAAATAACAATAATATGATGATACATTCTATTCCCATATAAATGAATTTTAGTTACATGAAAAAAAATCCAATACCGAAAATCATTTACAACAGGACGCTCTTGCAATTTATTCAACCCTGGTTGTAGGGATAAAACACTAATCATAAATCAATATTTTATTAACAACCCATGTCCCAATAATGTAACGTAGGCTTTACAATTTATTTAATGCTCTTTCACCTCTTAAACTAGAATTAATAGTTTTTGTGTTCCATGAATGTTGTGTTGGGTTAACTAATATTTGATTTAGTGTGGCCATTTTTGTTGTAGTTGTGCAAACGACCATTATTAAAGAAAATCCATCCATCATATTTCCATATTTCCATTTATTGCTTTCCATGATGTACGGTGGAGGAAAACGAACATATGTATAATTACATGGTCCTATATAGTTTTGCCTCAAATGATTTCACAAGTTTGTAATTTTACGTAAGTGTTTGGCACATATAATGTTACCAAATTAATTCAAGTAAGTTACAAAAATCAGCAGGAGATTTTCTCTTTTACTTAGTTCTACGAATGTGCAATGGTATATTTGTTTTATATATATATATATATATATATATATAAAACTAAAATTAGCGCCAAACGAAGTCAGGGAAAAACCTAACAAATGTTAAAGCTAAAGACTAAGGTCAAATTCAAATATAAGAATTAAAGCTCGATCCAAATAAAAGTTAAAGCAATTTTTTTTAAAAGAACAAATTTCAATTATTTATTTTAGGGTCAAATTAAAAAATAAACTTAAATTCATAGTAGCATGGGACAAATCATGAAAAGTAGCAAAGTTGTAGGTTTTAACTCTGTACAGAAATTACCTGTAAATAAATTCTTAAAACAGAAAAATAAACAATGGTGAAAAAAAAATAGACATAGATTTTTTCTTAGAACATAAACTGGGAAAACCAATTTGATTTTTCATTATATTCCTTTCAATGTTACAATACATGTATATACATGTCGAAGCATTCATAACCCTCAATCCATTAACCCTGGACTAGAACATAATTGTAGTTCCCTTGATTGGATCTACAAAATGCCATGGGAAAAAACCATCATACCCAAAACCATGCACGAAAACCATGGGTAGGTCCACCCACCATCTTTGGGTCCACCCCCTATCCTTGTGTCCACCCAACTATTATTGGGTGCGCCAAAAAAAAAATCTTCGGGTGTTGTCTCGAACCCCGTGTAGGGGAGTTGTCGCCCCCCCTGCTATGCCTGGCATAACATACAACACATGTAGCTAGTTGTGGAAAGAATTATAACACATACCCAACAAAAGTATGAATAAGTTGTGTAGAAACATTTACAAATAAAAATTCAAGAAATAAGCCATGTGCAAGAGTTGGGAAAGATAGGTCAACCTTTTGAAGAAAGCCTAAAATATAAATTTCTAGGATAAAGTTCACAATCTGGAAGGAAAAACAACAACATCATCAGAATTAATGATCAAATAAATATATTGTACAAACAATTTTCAAATCAACTAACACACATATATTTCCCTTCTAGCTTATGAAACAATTAAATTTTCTAGGGTACCTAACATCATAAGTTAATGGAAATGCTTAAAAATATATATATTTTATATATTTATTCATGTGCAACATTTCACAAAAACCCATAAATTATAGACTTATTGATGGTGTATTTATATGTTTCTTATTTCAGTTAAAGGTTTTAAGATACACTTTACATTTATCTTGTCAAATTGGGGTTGGTAAACTTGTGAGGCACTTCATGCAATATACATAAGAAGTTGGCTCCTCGCCTTGTCCTAAATGGAATAAGTCTATTAAGTAGGGAAAATATATGGGAACATGGCTTCAGATGGACAGATTTTCCAAAGGATGGCCCTCAACTCAATTAGATTGAGCATGATGCACCAAACTCTTATTCTTGGGTTGCTAGCTTTGTGTCACTGGGTAGGCCTGTATCCTGGAAATTTTGCAGCATACTGATTCCACAACATTTGCAACTCAAATAAGGTTGACTCTGTAGCAATTAGCTATAGGTATTGTTCCCTGATGAACAAATCTCAAGGAAATGGTCCCTAGTACTATTGATCAAGAAATTTTCAAATCCACACCATTCAATGGTATTAGCTACTTCAAAATACCACAAATTTAAATTACCTTGGCATAAAAATATCCAAATAACATGTAACTACTATAAAAACAACTATAGTAGTCCCTTCTCTAGAGTGGTCCCTTCTCTATGGTCGGTCTGTGACTTCTACACTATCAAACTATCAACATAAGCTCGAACACATCCAAATTATTCACACCAAAAATTAAAAACATAATCACAGTCCTTGAATCACTTTTATAACACTCACACAAATTTATGTTGTATTAAAACTAATAACAGAGACTGAGTATAGAACATTGATTTATGAGGATCCCCTTGCTTCACAGAAGCATACTTATATATAATTTGAAAGGAATCAGTTTTTAATGTATTACAAAAAGATTCACCAAATAGTGGACAAAATAAGAAAAGAAATATTTTTATTAAAGTAGGGATGAAAACAAACAACATTCAAGCAGTCATAAGGGGGGTGATGCCCCTTATGATTTTATGTTGGCCATATAAGCCGAAGATGTAGCTACCAACATTGCATGTTGAACTAACCTGAGCCTTGTTTAATTCCAAAATTCTTGTGTTTTGTCAAGCCTTGGATATCACCATATGCGTACCATATAACTCCTTATTGTTTATCATTACTTTGATGGATATTTTCTTTGCAAGTTGGCCCTAGAAATAAGGCATCAATATCTTTCATCATTGGGCAGAATTATCTTCATGGACTTCAAAGATTCCAACCACAAAATCGCTAGTACACCCTTGCATCTTTATACTTCCGATTTGATAATTAATTCAAGATTATACACTTCCAATGGTTGTATAACTACAACTTATGAATCCTTCGGAGGCATAGTCAGTCCTATTTATTATGCACAATCATACCTTACACACACACACACAAATATTTAACACCTAGACTTGATAACTCTTCAAAACATTCCTTAATTCAAATCTTTAAACAAACAATCAAAGAAACATAATATGCATAGATACTTTTGAGCTAAAAATGGTAAAGAGTGTGTTTAAGGATCCAAAAATAGGGAAAGAGGAATGAACTTAAGTAAAAAATAAATCGTTTGACAGGAAAAAAAGATATCAATTTGGCAGCTCATCATCTCCCCCTCACTTATTTGGTTGCATGTCCTCATGCAACTCATTCTATTTCTGGAATTCTTGCATGCACATGACCCCTAGTTGTAGGCAGGGTGTCCAAACTCTCTAGGATTGTATTACCCCAATTTCTTCTCCATTTGCATTGACTTTGATCTCTCTTCTTCCTCATCCCATTCAATGGGAGCTCTATAAAACCTTGTGAGACACAGTCCACAACAAAGGATAATGAAAGCAAAGCCTTACCCACCATGGACCATGTTGTAACAGGGAATACATGTAGAAAATCACCCTATTGAGGGAAAGATTGAAGTAAGGATATCCCGTAAGGTGAATATCCTATAAATAAGGTGGCAATCCTTTCAAAATGTCATGAGAAACCAGAAGGGTTTATAATGAATATCTTTTGGATATATCATGGTAGTCTGTATAGCATTTCGGTAATTGTGTTTGATAATGATTGATTCACTTGGGCCTTCCCTTAGTCTCTACAGATCATTGACAAACTAACTTGTAATTGGATATTCTTCCCTAATCGTTAAATTGGCCTCTATTTTTGTCACAGGGCTTCACTCAATGAACCTCTGACATATCACGTGTGTTCATGGCACACTAAAAAATACCCGTAATTTGATTACATATTGGAAAATACCTTTAAAAGTTACATTATTTAACCCCCTACCAATATAAACCCAATACACCTTCCCAATTAAAAAAACCCCTACTTTCACTAGATATTGTAGGTATCCATTTTTCATTATCATTTTTTATACCCCTTTATATTTCTTCATTAACTTTGAGCTCCATTTTTAATACCTACCAATGGAAAAACCCTTTACCCCCTATATATCCCCCAATATATTATGTCATTTTTTCCTCATTATATATCCCCCAATATGAACCCACGTGGTATGGTATTGCTCCCCTAGTGAAGTCCCCGTGATTTTGGTTCACTCATACAAATCTAATGTTTTCTTCCATTTTACCAAACTAGTCATATAAGACATAAAGGCTCTCAGTTACAAATCCCCAACAGAAGGGTTAGGATTCCAATTAGAACTATCTTGAAAAACAAAATTTAACAAGTAGATGTCATAGAGAAAATTTTGTTCTACAATATTTGCATTATAATAAACATCAATAAAATTATTGTGGTTGGTCGATCTTATGGGGTTGATCATCTTTAATCTACCTGATCCTAAAGGAAGTCCATTGGTCATGCAATTAGATTAGATATAATCTAGAGGGAACTTGGTAGGCTAAGGCTTCCAACCCCAACTCACATGTAGCTTGTTTTAAGCATTTTCTCATTCAGATAAAGATCTATCTATTTTTTAATCTCAGCCTTCCATTTCTCCTCTTATGCAAAATACATGGAAAACCATATCCATTTCATTTTCTCGATGACTTGTTGATGGATTTTTATTTTTTAATGATACCTAGATCAAAGAGATCGTTGTTTATTTTCCAGTGGGGCATGTCTGGTTGTAGCTAGACAAAGGCATATGTATTAGTAGGAATTTCATCTAAGATGACACTAATGAATTTTTGGGCCTCCTTAGAATACCATTTCAAGAATTTCTTAGACTGGATTCATGGTCCTCTTCATGGTATATAATATCAAGCAAAGAGATTAGATTATTGATCTTTAGCTTAGCTCAGTGTATCTTAGCCCTGAGTTTCTGGTTTTGCACAATTAATTTCTTATTTTTATTTAAAAGAGTTTGGTAGTTGGGGCCACAAAAATGAAATAGTTTGGGAACCAAAATCATACCTTTCCCCTTTTTAGCTTACTCGACCCAACTTCTCTTATTTCAATAGTGAAATTTTATTGTGGATCCTTTACCATTTCCTCCGCTAGTGGGGAAAGGGTGGTTTCAACTACATCATCACCCACGAAACCTTCAAAGCCCTCAATCATGGGTTCAATACCTTGTCCGGGTGCATTGTGCCTTTTCTCATATGGTGGTGTAGTATCCAATACCTCAATGAATTCCAAGGTCCCAATGCCCTGTGTTGGCTCCTTACACTTTTGGGTATTTATCCTTGGTGAGGCCCTAGTTGGGAATTGCAGACTAGGCACAATGGTGGTCTCCTACTTAACCCGCCTCTTGCATTGTAGAACCCTAGATCATGGTTTACTCCAAGATCCTTGAAGGAAAACATCCCACAAAATATCCAAGCAATGAAATTTAGTTGTAATCAACATTTTAATCAAACCCTAGTGGCATAGCCCAATCTCTAGGTCATTCCTTCTCACAACAGGTACCATATTATTTAATATTTTCAACAAGTAATAATGCATGTTAAGTGGTTTATGCCCTACCAAGTGCATGATAATTTTGATTTGATAAATATATACCACACTATACCAACCCTCATAGGTCACAAATTTTTGCACAATAAATACTACTTTGTGCCACAAGGGAAGCGTGTCTTCTCGACGAATTCCTCACGTCAAATTGAGTAACAGTGATGGTTCCTCCAAAAAAAGGACATCATCTCTCACTGGGAATTTTAAAGTTCTCAAACCAGGCTTCACCCTCCTGTGAGAGCCTAGATATTGCCGTGATCATTTCCTCGTTCACTACCATAGTAAGTTTTCTCACTTATGCTCAAGCTCCATTAAACATCTAAGTGAACTTTAGGGTAATGGAAATTCCATGCCCCTAAAACCTGGTGAGGAATTAATCCCATTTGCCCCTGAAAAAAACTTCCTATACTTCTAGTTCAATCTTCACAGCCTCGATGTTAGTTGGCTTGACCCTATTAATTTTTCCCCCATGGCATTCAATTATCATTGTAAACTTAGCTTCGATCCCATATGGGTGCAATTCTTTGAGAAAATAGACATTGAGAGTGATTAGTGATGGTTTTGATGTTTCTCATCACACATAGTGAATAATGGTTATGCATAGGGATGCCAAACAATACTTTCCCAAGTTGTGAAATAATAACTATGTAATGTAGTGGAGGGTTAGACTAAAATGTACACCATCATTACTTTTCAATTCCTGCCATATTATTGTTGACTATAAGTTTATTTGGCAACAAAATTTGATAATGAGGTTTATTTGGTAGCATCAATTATAAGTGTCATCCTCAACGTTAGAACTTCTAGCAAGTATTATAGTGCGAAAGTTTGTGAACACGAGGAAAAGAACCTGAGAAATCCAAGATTATGTCATTGGATCTGTCAATTAGAGGAATATAAATGGAGGTTGTTAGTTATTTTATTAGGTTGGGAAAACCTTTTGTAACTGGTTTGGTCGCAGAGAACCCAACACAAGGACTCAGAACTTGAGAAGTTTGAGATTCTGTCGTCGGATCCATCAATTGTTGAAACAAAAATGGAGGTTCTTAGTTATTTTATCATGTTAATATGCCCTTCTCGGATTAGGTCGGTTGCAAAGAACTCAATGTAAGGACTGAGAACCTGAGAAGTTCAAGATTTCGTTGTTGGATTTGTTAAGTACATGAACAAAAGTGGAGACTATATAGATCTAGATGATCTTCATGGATTAGGTCGATCGAGGAGAAATTGTGATACAAAAATGACCCAAGAGCTCGAGAATCCAATATTTTACCGTTAGTCATTAGAATAGGGGACTGTTAATTATTGTATCATGTCAAAATGGCCTTCTTATATTGATAGGTTTGTGGAGAAATTGTGATACACAAATGACCCAAGAGCTTGAAATCTAATAACGATGTAGGGTCTTCTCCTATGAGTTATGTTCCATGGCTCCATGACATATGCCTTGTATTTATATGGGATATGTATAAATGATTTTATCTGATTGGCCTCTCATTTATGGGGTTGAATTTTTATGGTATGGTTAAAGGTCAAACGCCCCCCCTTTTTATAATAGGAGCTTTAGAACTCAAGACTTTGGATTATTTTGACAAAGGAGAAAAAATGGAAGGAGCATATATTCTTCATAAGATATTTTAGAATTTAAGGGGTAGTTCCCTCTCCCTTTTTCTTTTTTAATGATACAATCGATTTCAATAAAATTTTGTCAAGTAACCTTATAAAAGAACTCTTTCATCCATGAACATGAAATATAGTAGCAAGAAGGAAAGCTTAGAAGAAGGTGTCAACAAAGATCGAAAGGGAGAGATTAGGGGGGGAATTTTTAGAGAGGCATAGGGTATCTTAGGTATTTTACTCATTATAATTCCTTTAACTTCATACTACATAGAACAAATCGAGGAAATGTTAAAGAAAACACCTAAGTCAAAGAATGGAATATAGTGTTTCCATGCTTTGATTGATGTGTCTTGCGCATAACTATATTTTGAGTAGATTTGAAACCATCCTGAAAATAACTTGCATTCTTGATTAGGTTCCCAATATAGATATCAAGAAAGGTATTAAATAACTAGATAGAACAAAACATTATTATTATCTTCTTCTTCTTCTTTCTTTTTTCTTTTTTTCCTTTTCAAATTCTGCCAATAGATTCCTTAGTTTTCTAACAAAAATCTCCCCAATTACACTTTCCAAGAATGTTTTCATAGTTGGGGAGTTTCCTTTTTCCTAGTGATATTGTCTAAAGATTGGTTTTCTGATATTGTTAAGTATTGAAAGTGCTTGAAACCAGGTTTTCACTGATACAGATTCAATCAATGTCTGTTTTCCATTAACAAGGTTTGTCTGTCATCATTAGTGCATAACTTAATGGAACCATTATAATATATTATGTCAAGTTAATATGGCCCAAGCCATCTAGTGTAAAATTTACCCTTAAAATATTTATACCGAGAATTGAACAGGATATCCCAATCTCCTTCTTTAATCTTTTTATTTTCGATGAATCCATCATGTCACTTTAATTATTAAACAGTTGTATGGAATCCTAGCAGATTTCATCAAGCTCATTAAGTTGATCTTGTTTATGTTGTTGTGCTTCTGTAAGTTCAATCCTAACTTTAAGTGTTGTCTTCAAATTTTTGACTTCAAATTTGATTGGAAATATTGCTTGTTTCCCATATACAATCTCAAAAGGAGTGAGGCATGTGATGTTCCTCTAGGTAATTAGAGAAGCCCAAATTTCTTCTAGGAGATTTTCAACCCAATCCTTATGATGTTGTTATATTGTCAAACTATCAACATAGGCTCGAACACATCCAAATTATTCACACCAAAAATTAAAATCATAATCACAGTCCTTGAATCACTTTTATAACACTCAAGCAAATTTATGTTGTATTAAAACTAATAACAGAGACCGAGTATAGAACATTGATTTATGAGGATCCCCTTGCTTCACAGAAGCATATTTATATATAATTTGAAGGGAATCAGTTTTTAATGTATTACAAAATGATTCACCAAATAGTGGACAAAATAAGAAAAGAAATATTTTTATTAAAGTAGGGATGAAAACAAACAACATTCAAGCAGTCGTAAGGGGGGTGATGCCCCTTATGATTTTATGTTGGCCATATAAGCCGAAGGTGTAGCTACCAACACTGCATGTTGAACTAACCTGAGCCTTATTTAATTCCAAAATTCTTGTGTTTTGTCAAGCCTTGGATATCACCATATGCGTACCATATAACTCCTTATTGTTTATCATTACTTTGATGGATATTTTCTTTGCAAGTTGGCCCTAGAAATAAGGCATCAATATCTTTCATCATTGGGCAGAATTATCTTCATGGACTTCAAAGGTTCCAACCACAAAATCACTAGTATGCCCTTGCATCTTTATACTTTCGATTTGATAATTAATTCAAGATTATACACTTCCAATGGTTGTATAACTGCAACTTATGAATCCTTCGGAGGCATAGTCAGTCCTATTTATTATGCACAATCATACCTTACACACACACACAAATATTTAACACCTAGACTTGATAACTCTTCAAAACATTCCTTAATTCAAATCTTTAAACAAACAATCAAAGAAACATAATATGCATAGATACTTTTGAGCTAAAAATGGTAAAGAGTGTGTTTAAGGATCCAAAAATAGGGAAAGGGGAATGAACTTAAGTAAAAAATAAATTGTTTGACAAGAAAAAAAGATATCAATTTGGCAGCTCATCATCTCCCCCTCACTGATTTGGTTGCATGTCCTCATGCAACTCATTCTATTTTAGGAATTCTTGCATGCACATGACCCCTGGTTGTAGGCAGGGTGTCCAAACTCTCTAGGATTGTATTACCCCAATTTCTTCTCCATTTGCATTGACTTTGATCTCTCTTATTCCTCGTCCCATTCAATGGGAGCTCTATAAAACCTTGTGAGACACGGTCCACAACAAAGGATAATGAAAGCAAAGCCTTACCCACCATGGACCATGTTGTAATAGGGAATACGTGTAGAAAATCACCCTATTGAGGGAAAGATTGAAGTAAGGATATCCTGTAAGGTGACTATCCTATAAATAAGGTGGCAATCCTTTCAAAATGTCATGAGAAACCAGAAGGGTTTATAATGAATATCTTTTGGACATATCATGGTAGTCTGTATAGCATTTCAGTAATTGTGTCTGATAATGATTGATTCACTTGGGCCTTCCCTTAGTCTCTGCAGATCATTGACAAACTAACTTGTAATTGGATATTCTTCCCTAATCGTTAAATTGGCCTCTATTTTTGTCACAGGGCTTCACTCAATGAACCTCTGACATATCACGTGTGTTCATGGCACACTAAAAAATACCCGTAATTTGATTACATATTGGAAAATACCTCTAAAAGTTACATTATTTAACCCCCTACCAATATAAACCCAATACACCTTCCCAATTTAAAAAAACCCCTACTTTCACTAGATATTGTAGGTATCCATTTTTCATTATCATTTTTTATACCCCTTTATATTTCTTCATTAACTTTGAGCTCCATTTTTAATACCTGCCAATAGAAAAACCCTTTACCCCCTATATATCCCCCAATATATTATGTCATTTTTTCCTCAATATATATCCCTCAATATGAACCCACGTGGTATGGTATTGCTCCCCTAGTGAAGTCCCCATGATTTTGGTTCACTCATACAAATCTAATGTTTTCTTCCATTTTACCAAACTAGTCATATAAGACATAAAGGCTCTCAGTTGCAAATCCCCAACAGAAGGGTTAGGATTCCAATTAGAACTATCTTGAAAAACAAAATTTAACAAGTAGAGTTCATAGAGAAAATTTTGTTCTACAATATTTGCATTATAATAAACATCAATAAAATTATTGTGGTTGGTCGATCTTATGGGGTTGATCATCTTTAATCTACCTGATCCTAAAGGAAGTCCATTGGTCATGTAATTAGATTAGATATAATCTAGAGGGAACTTGGTAGGCTAAGGCTTCCAACCCCAACTCACATGTAGCTTGTTTTAAGCATTTTCTCATTCAGATAAAGATCTATCTATTTTTTAATCTCAGCCTTCCATTTCTCCTCTTATGCAAAATACATGGAAAACCATATCCATTTCATTTTCTCGATGACTTGTTGATGGATTTTTCTTTTTTAATGATGCCTAGATCAAAGAGATTGTTGTTTATTTTCCAGTGGGGCATGTCTGGTTGTAGCTAGACAAAGGCATATGTATTAGTAGGAATTTCATCTAATATGACACTAATGACTTTTTGGGCCTCCTTAGAATACCATTTCGAGAATTTCTTAGACTGGATTCATGGTCCTCTTCATGGTATATAATATCAAGCAAAGAGATTAGATTATTGATCTTTAGCTTAGCTCAGTGTATCTTAGCCCTGAGTTTCTGGTTTTGCACAATTAATTTCTTATTTTTTATTTAAAAGAGTTTGGTAGTTGGGGCCACAAAAATGAAATAATTTGGGAACCAAAATCATACCTTTCCCCTTTTTAGCTTACTCGGCCCAACTTCTCTTATTTCAATAGTGAAATTTTATTGTGGATCCTTTACCATTTCCTCCGCTAGTGGGGAAAGGGTGGTTTCAACTACATCATTACCCACGAAACCTTCAAAGCCCTCAATCATGGGTTCAATACCTTGTCCGGGTGCATTGTGCCTTTTCTCATATGGTGGTGTAGTATCCAATACCTCAATGAATTCCAAGGTCCCAATGCCCTGTGTTGGCTCCTTACACTTTTGGGTATTTATCCTTGGTGAGGCCCTATTTGGGAATTGCAGACTAGGCACAATGGTGGTCTCCTACTTAACCTGCCTCTTGCATTGTAGAACCCTAGATCATAGTTTACTCCAAGATCCTCGAAGGAAAACATCCCACAAAATATCCAAGCAATGAAATTTAGTTGTAATCAACATTTTAATCAAACCCTAGTGGCATAGCCCAATCTCTAGGTCATTCTTTCTCACAACAGGTACCATATTATTTAATATTTTCAACAAGTAATAATGCATGTTAAGTGGTTTATGCCCTACCAAGTGCATGATAATTTTGATTTGATAAATATATACCACGCTATACCAACCCTCATAGGTCACAAATTTTTGCACAATAAATACTACTTTGTGCCCAAGGGAAGCATGTCTTCTCGATGAATTCCTCACGTCAAATCGAGTAATAGTGATGGTTCCCCCAAAAAAAGGACATCATCTCTCACTGGGAATTTTAAAGTTCTCAAACCAAGCTTCACCCTCCTGTGAGAGCCTAGATATTGCCATGATCATTTCCTCGTTCACTACCATAGTAAGTTTTCTCACTTATGCTCAAGCTCCATTAAACATCTAAGTGAACTTTAGGGTAATGGAAATGTCATGCCCCTAAAACCTAGTGAGGAATTAATCCCATCTGCTCCTGAAAAAAACTTCCTATACTTCTAGTTCAATCTTCACATCCTCGATGTTATTTGGCTTGACCCTATTAATTGTCCCCCGTGGCATTCAATTATCATTGTAAACTTAGCTTCGATCCCATATGGGTGCAATTCTTTGAGAAAATAGACCTTGAGAGTGACTAGTGATGGTTTTGATGTTTCTCATCACACATAGTGAATAATGGTTATGCATAGGGATGCCAAATAATACTTTCCCAAGTTGTGAAATAATAACTATGTAATGTAGTGGAGGGTTAGACTAAAATGTACACCATCATTACTTGTCAATTCCTGCCATATTATTGTTGACTATAAGTTTATTTGGCAACAAAATTTGATAATGAGGTTTATTTGGTAGCATCAATTATAAGTGTCATCCTCGATGTTAGAACTTCTAGCAAGTATTATAGTGCGAAAGTTTGTGAACACGAGCAAAAGAACCTGAGAAATCCAAGATTATATCATTGGATCTGTCAATTAGAGGAATATAAATGGAGGTTGTTAGTTATTTTATTAGGTTGGGAAAACCTTTTGTAACTGGTTTGGTCGCAGAGAACCCAACACAAGGACTCAGAACTTGAGAAGTTTGAGATTTTGTCGTCGGATCCATCAATTGTTGAAACAAAAATGGAGGTTCTTAGTTATTTTATCATGTTAATATGCCCTTCTCGGATTAGGTTGGTTGCAAAGAACTCAATGTAAGGACTGAGAACCTGAGAAGTTCAAGATTTCATTGTTGGATTTGTTAAGTACATGAACAAAAGTGGAGACTATATTAGATCTAGATGATCTTCATGGATTAGGTCGATCGAGGAGAAATTGTGATACAAAAATGACCCAAGAGCTCGAGAATCCAATGTTTTACCGTTAGTCATTAGAATAGGGGACTGTTAATTATTGTATTATGTCAAAATGGCCTTCTTATATTGATAAGTTTGTGGAGAAATTGTGATACACAAATGACCCAAGAGCTTGAGATCTAATAACGATGTAGGGTCTTCTCCTATGAGTTATGTTCCATCGCTCCATGACATATGCCTTGTATTTATATGGGATATGTATAAATGATTTTATCTGATTGGCCTCTCATTTATGGGGTTGAATTTTTATGGTATGGTTAAAGGTCAAACGCCCCCCCTTTTTATAATAGGAGCTTTAGAACTCAAGACTTTGGATTATTTTGACAAAGGAGAAAAAATGGAAGGAGGATAAATTCTTCATAAGATATTTAAGAATTTAAGGGGTAGTTCCCTCTCCCTTTTTCTTTTTCTTTTTCTTTTTTAATGATACAATCGATTTCAATAAAATTTTGTCAAGTAACCTTATAAAAGAACTCTTTCATCCATGAATGTGAAATATAGTAGCAAGAAGGAAAGCTTAGAAGAAGGAGTCAACAAAGATCGAAAGGGAGAGATTAGGGGGGGAATTTTTAGAGAGGTATAGGGTATCTTAGGTATTTTACTCATTATAATTCCTTTAACTTCATACTATATAGAACAAATCGAGGAAATGTTAAAGAAAACACCTAAGTCAAAGAAGGGAATATAGTGTTTCCATGCTTTGATTGATGTGTCTTGCGCATAACTATATTTCGAGTAGATTTGAAACCATCCTGAAAATAACTTGCATGTCTTGATTAGGTTCCCAATATAGATATCAAGAAAGGTATTAAATAACTAGATAGAACAAAACATTGTTATCTTCTTCTTCTTCTTTTTTCATTTTTTTTTTCCTTTTCAAATTCTGCCAATAGATTCCTTAGTTTTCTAGCAAAAATCTCCCCAATTACACTTTCCAAGAATGTTTTCATAGTTGGGGAGTTTCCTTTTCCCTAGTGATATTGTCTAAAGATTGGTTTTCTGATATCGTTAAGTATTGAAAGCACTTGAAACCAGGTTTTCACTGATACAGATTCAATCAATGTCTGTTTTCCATTAACAAGGTTTGTCTATCATCATTAGTGCATAACTTAATGGAACCATTATAATATATTATGTCAAGTTAATATGGCCCAAGCCATCTAGTGTAAAATTTACCCTTAAAATATTTATACCTAGAATTGAACAGGATATCCCAATCTCCTTCTTTAATCTTTTTAATTTCGATGAATCCATCATGTCACTTTAATTATTAAATAGTTGTATGGAATCCTAGCAGATTTCATCAAGCTCATTAAGTTGATCTCGTTTATGTTGTTGTTCTTCTGTAAGTTCAATCCTAACTTTAAGTGTTGTCTTCAAATTTGATTGGAAATATTGCTTGTTTCCCATATACAATCTCAAAAGGAGTGAGGCATGTGATGTTCCTCTAGGTAATTAGATAAGCCCAAATTTCTTCTAGGAGATTTTCAACCCAATCCTTATGATGTTGTTATATTGTCTTGGTAAAAATAGATTCCAATATATTATTACTGATCTCCACCTATCCATTTTCTTGTGGATGTTATGGGGTGGACATTCGATGCTTAATCCAAAGTTGTCCAGTGACGAATTTAATGAGTATATATGTGAACTAGGTACCTTTATTAGTGATCATTTCTAGTGGAATGCCATAAAAAACAAAAAATTCCTCATATAGAAAGTCAGCCACTACCTATTATGTAGCTTTTGGTAAGGCCTTTGCTTCAACCCACTTAGTTACATAATTAGTGCATACTAAAATGTATGTATTTTCTCTTCATGGTGGGTTGATTGGCCCTACAAAATCAAGGGCACGATTTTCGAAAGGCTCTATCATGAATTTTCGTTGAAGTGATATCTCATCTGGTTGTGCAGGTCTTCCCATCTATTCACATTTTTCACAACTCCTAACATATAGACATCCCTAAAAATGGTTGGCTAGTAGTATACCAATTGTAGGACCTTGTTTGTGGTTCTCTTATCAATAAAGTTTCCTCCATATGGTTGATTGTGACATGCCTTAATGATGTCATATATCTCGTCTTCTCGCACACAATGCCAGATCACAATAGTTGGTCCAGTGCAGAACAAGTACCCGTGAACCTAGGAATACAATGCATTGTGTTTAATAACATTTTGACGTTCTCTTGGTGATAATTTTTTTGGAAGCTTCCATGTAGCCACATAAGTAGTGATATCTAAAAGCCAAGGTGTATTTCTAGATAATGCAAACAAATGTTCATTGAGAAAAACATCTTCTATCGAAACATGATTTTCTTTGTTATTTAGTCTAGAGAAAAAATGCAAGGAAGCACCAACTCCCTTATTTTGTAGACACTTGACCAGCTTACTAGAATCACCAACTGAAGCACCAACTTCATGGATTTGTTGCAAGCACCAACTTTCAGCTCCTTGGATTTATGCAAGCACCAGCTTGCAGGAGGTACCAACCTCCAAGATTTCTTCAAATACCCACTAAGATGGAAGCACCAACTCCATGTATGTAGGCTCCAACTCAATAAGGCAATCTCAACTCTCTACAATTGGCAGCCACTTTGCCTAATTTCAAATCTTTTTTCTCCTCTGCAACCTTCTCTTTATTTAGACCACATAGCACTCTACTCTCTTCTCACTTTGTAGTAGCACACTATTCTCAGCCCTCTGTTCTTAGTAGCATATACTCAACTCTCGGACCCTTCTTTTCACAAACTCTCTTGGCCTCTCACATTAGGACATACACACTCTCGGCCATTCTCCTTGACATAGGAACTCTTGGCCTTTCCCAGAAGAACAACCACACTTGGCCTCTTCTCAGCAGTACTCACCTGCATATCTCTCCACTCAACTCTCTCAACTATGCTTCCATCCCCCCCAATCAGCACAACAACAATCCATGGTTTTGTTCTACTGCAACACAGTGCTTGAGCTTGTCTATATTGTCCTCCATATTTCCTGAAAGCATACTTCTGCATAGTTTTCCATGTTGTTGTTGCATCAAATTTCCTAGCCTATGCAACCACATTAAACACTGGGAATGGGATTTGTTCACTCAACGATTGCAATTGCATTAAGTCATTGAATGGGCCTCTAATTGTCTCTCCATACTGAGAGTTAAATATCAATCGATCTATGTACCATAGTAAAATATCATATTTTACTTTAGGCATGCCTCTCTTGGTCTAAGGTAATACCTTTCTAGAATCAACAATCTCTTTCATTTAACTTTTCACCGCGTCCACAAAAGAACCAACGTGGCTTGCTTCGCCTCAAGGAAAGTCCATTAATTCATCGCGTGCATGGAAGAACCAATGTGGCTTGCTTCTTCTCAAGGCAAGCCCATTAATTCAACTTTCACAATCATGGTTCTTTCTATCTTCAACTAGCACTTTTCTGTAGTTTCCATTAATCTAATGACACCAACCTTACTGTGTGCATTTACTCAGTTTTTGACTCATTTTCATTCTCAAAGGTGCTAATCTCTTAACCAACTTCTGACTCATCCATGCTTGCATACAACCCATGGCGAATAACCAAGTTGGTATATCTTCCAAACATAGCACACAATTCCTAAGAGATGTTGACTCGTTTCATCCATTCAATATATGTCCTCAATGTTTTTTCCCACATTCCAAGGCCCGCAACATTTTCCATTGAAAATAGCCTGTAGGCCCTTGATTGCTTAACACTTAAAAACACTACCAAACAAACTCCTAGGCGCCTCTTTAAACTATAGCCCTAAGGGCTTAAATGCCATGCTTTAACCTTCTGCGCCCTTAATTTTATTACTGTAACAAAACCATGTCCCAACACTTTACTTCATCCCACGACTCCTCTTAGCAAGTTGTGTTGTAAGGTGGGGTCCTCCCACTCTAATGAGAGCCAATAGCATTGCACCTGGGATAACCCACTTTCCACCTGTTAGTTTCTTGTAATTAATATCATTGCCTATCAGCCCCACCAGGAATGCCCTTACCAAGTTGGAGCATAGATGCTTTGATGCCCTGATCTCTTTTTAATAATTCTCCTTAAGATAATATAAGCTTGCGGGCTTTTGGTCTGGCCCACTTGTGTGCCCCACTGACAATGTCTGCTCCTTTCCTTTAAGGTGTTAATGGAGGTTTTGGGCTTGGCCCACTCCATGAGTCGGTGCTCTTTAAATAGTTCCACTTATCCGTCTCTATTATGCCACTCTGATCTCTACATGTCGGCCCCACTGCAATGCCCGATGCTTAATTACAACTTCTTTCATGCTTCCAACCTTCTAGGCTTCTGACCTTCCGGGCATTCTCTATTACGAGTTTCGTCAATTAACGGTCCTTCAATTATTGTTCCCTGCTACTCGACTCCATGCTATCCTGGATTAGTTATTAATAAATTTTTGGGCTTACGGGCTTTCGACTTTCTAGGCATTGTCCCTGCTAAATCGGTTGTAGACTATCCGGGTCACTTATTAATAAAGTTACAAGCTTCCAAGCTTCCGATCTTCGGGGCAATCTAGGATTCTGAGCTTCCAACCTTCTAGGAAGTATTCCCACTAGCCTGGCTAAAGACTATCCCGTGTTCGAGCTTCCGGGCTTCGCAAATATGACTTTGGAGATCCTGAATTTCACTGTCAATAAGTTTCGATCCATGAGGCCATTTGCAGACTTCAACATAATGTTGGAAATATATTTACAAGCACTATCCAACTATGCAAGTTCTACGAGCATCTGAGCTAATCTATTGAGGCATAAATTCCTTCAAAGCATGGGACTCCCAACCATCATATTCGTCATATTATGGCCTCTCCAATAAATCTTCTACTATGATGATTCTCTACAAGAGACTGCAGAAACCATGGGACTACCCTTGAGCTTGGCACACCAAGAAAATTAGTGCTAGACCAATTTCCATCACAACTACCCTAGTGGACATCAATGCTAACCTGGTTAACATCTATGCTAGCACATTTATTTCCACTAACATCCATGCTAGTTTGATTGACATCAATTCCAACACACTTGTTATCATTGGCCATCAGGAAATACCAAGTGTCCATCACATCTCCCCATGGTTATTGACATCAATGCTAATGCACTGATTGCAACTAGCCATCCATTCAATGACAACTATCCAACAACAATTTTTTTAGTTATCTTCGACAATCAATTCTTTTTCACACATTGAAGTTCATTCCCACGGGCTAGTACAAACTCAACCTTATGTTATGAACCCCCCTAAGATCCTCCATCCTTTATGTCATGATTTATTATGATAAAGGTTTGTGCACATCCATAATGTAACAAGTAATATTATTTGAAGACTAATTTTTTCATCACAAGCTCATTCTTATGAATATTACAACCAATAACTAAGGATCATTACAGAGGGCTTAATTCATCAATGAATTCACACTCATCAACCCATTAATAACATCATTCATAATACTAGAGGCATGTGTGTGTGTGCATTGTTGGTTCCCAAATCATTCCTTGGTTAGAGCGATATAAGAATACATTCACTGAGGATTCTGAAATCCTCCCACTCTAGGTGTCTTAGGCTGGCCTTCTATACACCACAGGGGGTATCCATGGCTATAATTTTATAAATTTCAAAACACAAATAGAATAGGGTTAGATAATGATCAAATGAGACGTTGTAGTAGTAATATGGCTTTAGCTGAATAAATTTTAATCACTAACAACCGATGAATGATTTAACTCATGCATCAAAGAAAAACTCAAAAAACTTTACAAAATAATAAAAATAAAAATAATAAAGTAAGGAAAGCGTAACTCACAAACATAAATAGAAATATAAGTATTTGAGACAGAAAGTTAACTCAATGATAATATGAAAGAATAATGAAGCATGTGCAACTATTCTTTCTTTCTTGAGTTAGTTACACAATAAATAATGAACTCGTAACAAATATTAGAACCATCAAATTATGAAAAATAACATGAGAGAATAATGATTTTATGTTTCATTTATATCCAAAAAACGAAAATACCATACGTACTATAGATAAAAGAAAATGTAATAGTTTGAAAATATGTGGAGCAAAAGATTGCTCTTAACGCCAGACGCAAGATCCTGGAAACTATTCTTCAATCAAATGCTCAATATTTTAGTCACTCAATTCAATAATAGATATCAGAACATTAAGGATCTGAATTAAAGGAATACTAGATGTGAAACAACTCCTGCATTTAGCATGATTTAAACTGTTATAAACAAAAACATATGTAAAAATAAATTTATCATAAATGCAGAGTTATATCATTCAATCAATCAAGATCATTGTATTAGGTACAATCAGATCCATCAAACAAATTAAAATAACTTAACGATAGACATGGTTTTAAATAATATTAACATAAGTAATTGTTTTAAAGTAATTGTCTCGAACTAATCAAATGTCAGAATTAAAAATTAAAATAACTTAAACTTAAGATAAACTAATTAAAATATCATGACTTCCTCCATGTTTTGGACACTTTATATTTTTTTGTCATAATCACAAGAGAGGAACTTTGAGCTCCACACATTTTTTCTACGAGTGCCTGGGTTGTGTTCAATGGTATTTCACCCCAATCTTTTGGTTGGTCTGTAACCGATTGCATCCGTTGAATTGTTTGAACAACTTGAGTAGTTGAAGACATCTGCTCTAAGGTAATGTTTGGATTTATGAGCCTTCTAACCTTAGCAATTTTATCCCAATCAGTGGGTAATAGCCAAGGCACACTTTTGTATTTGGTTACCACCATTGTCAGTTGAGATCTGATCTGATAGTGTGTTGTGGGAAGATTTTGTATCAACTTATATATTCTGACTAAGATGGCAAAGCCTCTATAGAGTAAATTTATTATTATATACGGTAAAATGGACTTTTCCCCTTACATAGCCAAACAACCAAGGTCTTTCTTTGCGGCCTTCAACTTATCATGGAACTCTTCATTAGAAATCAACTAGTTGTCTTTTCCCCAGAATGATGGGATTCTAAAACTGCCTAAATAATTTCAATCAGCCCTTAAATCCTCAATCTCTTTAGAGGCCCTATCGATTTTTTCTCGCATGAGCTATATTGCATTGTTTTTTCTTTCATCATACATAAGGAGAACACATAATCGTCCTTTGGAGGTAGATTCATTTTGGCAAGAGTTTCATCTTCCAGAATGTTAATAAAATCAATGAGAAATTAAATGTCCTTTATTCTATCTTCAAGCACCAAAGTTTTTCTTTTGGCCTCTATATCGACACTCTTGATTATCCCTTTTTCACAGTTGGAGACGATCTCTACATAGGCTCTTACTGTTGATATTTTATGCTTAATTTCCCTCCATATTTATTGTTTTTCATGTATGAGGACTTGTCTTCCTGTGGTGTTCATCCTAATAACCTCTTACAATGATTTGACCTCACCCTATCTCTCCTTGAGTGCATTTTTAATTTTTTCTACCATGGCCTTCTTTTGTTGCAACAGTGTTTCCTCCCTCCTCTCGACTCATTCCCTTTCTTGTCTAGATTCGTTGAGTTCCTATTCTAATTGGGAAACTTTCATGCATAGGAACTTCGAGCCTTCATTTTCTGACACTTGGGGGGTGAAAAGGGCTTGATCCACCATAGCTTTATATTCTGCAATTATTTTGAGATGTTGATCTTATTTTTCCCATAATTCTTCTTTGAAAACTTCCAGTTGATTGTGTTTTCTCTTGAATTCTTCTTCCTTGAGTTGAAAAAAAGTTTTCATCTCTTGTAGTTTCTTCTCAATATCTTCTCTTCCCTCAAAATATTGTATTAAAATATGAGGATCATAGTTAGGTGTCTTCATAATGCTTTTCAGGATTTTAATTTCCTTCTCCTTTTCCTCCAATATTTTTTAAAACATCCAATTTCTTTAGGTTGGCCGACTTAACGAATCACCATGTCTTCCATCTCTTTGATTCGATTACCTCTGGTTCTCAGACCTATTTGTGTAATATGCAATTGGTTAATACCTTTTGTAGTATGGATTTCATCTTTATATTTCAAGTTGTGGAGTTAAGTAATCATTTGGTGATGATTTCCCTAGATTTCATGTGTAAGTTGATCATATCGAGGTCTGATACTTTGCCCAAGTTAATCACCATAAAGTATGTACAGGAATCTACTAATTGTTGATTCTCACCTAGTTCCTATTGGATTACCATGAGATTAAAAGTATTTGTCTCAAAATCAGCAGAAGAGATAAATCTTGGCCCAATTGTGGGGAACATGTCCTTGAGCACTGTTTCTTCTACTAACTGAGAATGTTGTGGCAACAACGTTAATTCTGTGTGTAATGTTTGCATTGAATTTCCTTTGAAAAAAATGTGTTTGATATCCAAGGCTTGCGCCCTAGAATCATTAGGCATAGTATCCTCAATTTCTTGTTGCATTTCTTTATTTATTTTTTCAACCTCCTGTTTGAATACTTCAGTGTCTACATCACCTTCCTTTGTTTTCACACGATTCATTGCCTCTTATTGACTTAAAACCTCAGACTTCCTCTTCATCACCAAAACAAATATGGTTGGTGATGACTATTCAATATTTGTCTCAAGAACCTACATTTTAGTTGACAACAGGGCTTGGTCATGTGTTCCTTCATTTCCTGTTGGTATTTGCATAACCACTTGTATGTGACCACAAGACGATGAAAGGGTATTTTCTAGATTTTCCATTTATGGATCAATTTCATTTGTGTATGTTGATAACCTTGCCTGTTTCCTTAGTCCCGAAATAATCGCTAGTGGGTCAGGGTGCGAATATTCAATCCACACCAAACCAGATGACAACATTTCCTTTTTTATTACATCTATAGCATTTTTGTTTTTAGTGATTAAAGTTGGAATTGATTATGGATAACTAAAGAATGTTCCTTTTTTATTTGATACAAAATGCATTTCATTTACAATGATTTTTTGTCTAAGAACTTCATAAGAAAAAATTAACGGTGAAATATATTTGGGCAATTTGAAAGGTTCTCTTTTGAAACCATATAGATGAATTAAAAAAAAATCTTGATAAAGGAACCAACTTCCTATAATTTCCTCCTCGGTAAGTCTGAGGATTATTTTTTGTTCCTTAGAAATCTTGTTTGAGGCTTCTCAAGTGAATTTAACTTTCAAGTAGAAAGAAAATCAATTTATATACTGAGCATAAGAACTAGGAAGGCATCCTAGATAAATTACATCGGTCCATTGGTAGACTTATTTTTCTATATCGCTTTCATATTTAATGATTATGAGGAGTTTGGTAGACATGAAGTAAATAGGGTAATTAAACAAGATCAAATGGAATAAGTATTTGCAGTGGATACATGAACTGAATGGAATAGCAATGGAAAGGTTGATTGTAATAGTTTTAACTAGGTATTTTGTAAGATTGATTATTTGTTGGTCAGGGTTCATGGTGAAAAGCCAAATGACCACGAAAATAGACTCATATATATTCAAGTCATCAGCTAGCCAAAAAATGATAGAGAAGAGGGACGTCAAGGTTTGGTAAAGGGGCTTTAACCAATTAGTGGGAATAGGGAATTGAAATTTTAAATTTGGGTCGGTGTTTTGGAGCAAACTCTTGAGAAATTATATTTTATCATCTTCTACCTAGGTGATGAATTCTTGATCTAATCCTTTGTCGATTATATCAATTCCTGAAGCTGGGATGTTGAGAATTCTAGACATAATGCCTTTGCTAACCTCAAGAAAGACCTTATGGCTTGTGGGAGAGATAACAGCTTGAGGTGTGGGCTCAAAGTGCCTGGTGAGCATGATAATAGAATCTGGGTGAAAGTGAACTGGGGGAAGCATAGCAACTCAACCCTAGATTTCAAGGGACACTGGTCTTCATTAGATCTACTCGAGGAGGAATTTAGGGTCCTTTCAGATTAAGGACGTATGTTAGATGCGTCTGAGTATCTCTAATACCTATGAATTCATTTATTAAGGCTTTCTTGGATGGTTCTTTGGGTATTCTTCCACTTTTCAGAGACTATATCAATGAAAAGCCAAAAAATGAAAGAGTGGAATAGGGAATCTTACCTCATCGATGATGGAAACGTTTGAATTCTAGGCTTATGCATAGAGGGAAACTTTCACCATTCTCAATTTGTCGAGCGACCTACAAGGAAAAAGAAGGAGAAATGAGCAGAATAATGAAAAGTTGGCGGAATTAAGACTTAATTAAGTTAGACCGCTAATAAATGAAAGTAAGGAAGCTGTCACATCATAGTTAGTAGGCTCACAGATTGAGTAAGGGACCCATCCATCGGGTGGAACAAATGGGCTAAATATCATGCAAGTCACAACCTGATTGTCATTTATTTGTATGGGATGGGTTGTCGAGATCACATTGGGTCGGAAGAATGGGTTATCGTTCTTTCATGTTCATACCCAATACAAAGCGCCAACCATTGGATGAGTTTTCAATGAATTGTGATGATACATCGAGGAAGAACTAACATTTTATTTCCCACACATCTTCACATGTGATGGAATGTTTTGGTGCGGCGATTTAGTGCCAAATGGGCCAATCGTCAAAAAGCTTATAGAAACTTATATTCATCGGGGAAGATAGGGTGGTTAAAATTTACATAGGTTGTGGCTTAATGTGTTTCTTTGAGCTAATAATATTTTAGAAAGAACGTGATTGGACATGAGATTTGTGCATTCGATACTATGCTATCTTTTTAAATTAAAACATTAAATATGGTATTCGTAAGACTTAGAGTTATAATTTAGGGAGGTAGGGTGGTAAGTTTAGTTGATAACAACAAGATCCATCTGGAGATGATACTCCCTCGCAGAGGATCAAGAACATAGACTGAGTGCCCTTTCGTTGGGTTGTGGTGTCTCATTAGAAATGGTGGCATCAGGGTGTTGGATGGTAAAGTTCCGTACAAGAAAATATTTCATATCGGCTAAGGTGGGAATGAGGTTGTGGAGATGCGATATGAAAAATTTGGGAAATCAATTACAGACAAGTGTTGGGCCTTGAAATTGTCATTCACTTCCATTAAATTTTCACTTATATTTCCATATTGTCACCTTCACTTCACCTCCATTTCATTACATTTACCTCCATTTCATTACATTTACCTTACCATTATCATTATTGGGTCACATTTATGTTTTTCCAAACTTTATTAATTCTTAGCATTTTTAAGTGAATTTATGGTTAAAAATTAGAAAATAATGTGCATATTCTTATACATAACAAGTGGGATGAGATTGTTGACATGTGTCGGTCAAAAGGAAGCTTCTAAAAGACCCTTATGTGGCCTCTTCAGGCCAAATTCGAATTTGAGTGGAGAAGATCATGGGATCATAAGGATATGTGTCTCATTTCCTATTTGTATTGAAACTCTAAGAAGATATGTGTCTTATCATTTCCTATTTTGAGTGTAACTCTAGAGATATAGGGAGAGATTCATGGACTCTCATTAATGAGATAGCTTCTTATCTTTTTGTATAAATAAGGGAAGTTTTATTCTATCATTTTATGTGTAAAGTTGGGGAATTGCTTATGTTTTGAATAAAGAAGAAGTCTTGCATTTGTAGCTTCTCAAATTTCCATCCTCATACTTTTGGATTGGCCATCTACAATGTGTGAGATTTATTTGTTTTCATAGATTAAGATTTATTTTCTTTCATAGATTAAGATTTATTGCTTTCTTAATTATTGTGTAATCTTATGCTAATCAAAGCATCTCAAGAAAATAATTTTCTCTTTTCCAAAATTAGATTGTGTTTGAAGCATTGGAGCATACAATGATCTTAGTTTTCCTTTACATGTTTTTACAATGCTTTCTTAGGACTAACTTTTACATTCACTGTTTAATCTTAGGTAGAGTATTTTAAGAAGGTAGTTCTTCCAAAATTGATTGCTTGAGGCATTTAGAACATATAGTAATTTAGTTTCCTTTCTCATGCTTTTATCATGCTTTTTAGATTAAATTTCTTACCTATTGTGTCATCTCATGTTCAACATTTCAAGAAGGTAACCCTTCCGAAATTGAATGCTTAAAAACATTAGATTACACAATCATTGCAAGTTTTTACATGTTTTCTTTTACATGCTTTGTTTATGCTTTCCTAGATCATGTTTTATTTCATTTAATGTGTAATCAAGTACTTAATCACTTCAAGAAGATTGCTTCCTAAATTGAATGGTTCATGGGTATTTGATCATACAATAGATCATAGTTGTCTTTTCCATTTGTTTTAGATTGTCATTGTTATTTTGCTTTCAGTCCATGAATAGGATTAGTTTGATTTTGATCAAGAGCTTTCAAGGATAAGAAAGGAAGTGATTTCATTTTCATCTTGTCATATGAATGCAATTGTATTTAGATTAATGCTCTATTTTTAATAGATTAGTTCAAGTACATTTCCTTTTCTTCATTCTTTTTCATAGTTTAATAATTTCATTTAGAGTAATTCCTAGTTTAGTTTCTTTGATCAAAACATTTCATTTTATTCCTTCTTTAGAAATTAGTTTTCAACATTAAAATTCATTAGATTTTGTCCATTAACATTTAAAGATTTCATCTAGAAGCATAACTTTCATTTCTTAGATTAATTTCCTTAGGCATAAGAAACAAAACCCCAAAACAACATAAAAACATACTCAACGAAGTAAGAAACAAGGTTAACTAAGCACATATTGTGCACCACACTTCATCAGTTTACTAACCCCAGTCGATAATTTATGTTAGCAATTTAAGACATTAAATTGACTGAACATTTTGGCACCATTGCTGGGGAAGTGTAATTAGGAGACCTTATTTCTTACATCTAAAAAAAAAAAAACAAATAATAATTTCTCGAGTATGCTCTCCTAATTCGCTTTGTGTGATCTGGAGGATCAGAAAAATAATTTTTATGTAAAAAAAAAAATATAGCTACGGAATGCAATTCCACAGCTAAATTTTTTCTTCATCATTTCATTTGATTTAGTTCCAAAAAAAAAAAAAAAACCAACTGTGACATAATAAAACAAGCAAACGAAAATCAACCAAATAGTTCGGCATATTAGAATATCCTGGAGATGGAAGAAAGCGTTGGCCGATCTAAAAGATACATTAGGGAGAATTGAACAACCAAGATGAGGTTTCAAGAGTTGTATGCCCTTTTTAAACAAGCATCAGAAATTGTGGAAAAATGTATTACAATACGGAGCTGGGATGTTGTTTCTCGTCATCAAACCGGCACGAAGATCTCCACTGTGACTAAAGATATCGACAAACATCTAGCAATGTCAGGTCTGGTGCACATGGTCCAATTTCAAGTGCAAATTCGGAAGATCTTGGACGGAAACAAGCAGGTTATCGAAGCTGTGGCTGCTCATAGCATTTTTACAAGCATTTCCCAAGACGCTCATGAACCAGTAGGCATAACCAATAACAAACCTACAAATAAAAAAAAAAAATCCAACCACAACAATCGATTTTTGTTGCCGGAGCATCTTAGAAAACGTAACTATTTTGACACACGATTTTAAAATGCATTTTTTGAGCAAACCAAGGCAAATTTGAAAAAACTGAGACATGGGTTTTTTTGGGAACAGGGTGAATTAGGTAACCCAAAAATAGTTTTCCGAATTTCACAACCGTTTGAGCGAATTTTATGGTTCTTCGGAGCCTTAGTTTCTATATTGCGTGAGAAAAACAAATTTTCGGATTTAATGCACAATTGCAGCCATGATCCGATTTCTTTGATCTTCAGGAGAAATATCCACCCAAATCCAATTTTCCTGGCTAAATTCCAGCTTGAGACAGTTGGAGAAAACGCTTTGAGTTTGGGTGCCCCAATCGCTTGTGCCAAGTCATCCACTATGTGTTGGCCTTGTTAATTTCCTCCATTGAAGGAGCCACCGTGAGAGAGGAACTGGTGATGGTGCAGATAAGAATGCCGATGGTAATTCATAGCCGATGAAAATCCTATCTGGCAGTGGACGTGGCGATAATGCTGAGAGGAGTGGAATTCCTTAACGTTCAGAAGTCCATTACATTGCATGCGCCACGTTTGAACATTGATTGTTCGTGGTTATTACAGACAGACAATCTCGGCGCAAAATAAAATCGGATAGGATTTTGAGTTGTTTTTTTAATATAGATAGCTGCAGTGACTCATAAATGAGATTTAGTTTCTTTAGTATTTTTGTTGATTTCGCTTGTCAGTTTTAATGGACCCCTGCACTTGTTTTGGCAAGTTGCAGCAATATCTTTTGCTGCAAACTTTCATTATTAAAGCTGATATTCTCATCTGAATACATGGAAAGAAATCGAATTTAGCCCCAAGAGCGTGCGGAGCTGGATCGCGGGAGCGCTGAAGACTTGTGAGCAGCTGCAGCTTCGTCGCCTCGGCCTGGGCCGCGAGGCCTGCCTTTTGGGGCCTGGCCACCGCCATGGCCCATTCAGATCCATCTTCTGGGGAGACAGAGAAAGCTTTCTCTGATCTGGTAAAGTCTCTGCCCCCCGCCCGACCGAAACCAGCAACTTCAAAATTTGTCAAGAAACTAGATATTCTCCAAGAAGTTCAGCTACCTCCATCTCTCCCTCGAATGGCAGCTTTATCTTTAGCAGAAAAAGGACTCATAGGCCAGTTTACAGGCTTATGGCCTTCACCAAAGACAGTCCAGAGATGGGTGGAAAGGAATTGGTCTGATAAAACACAAGGAAAGATTTCAATTCGATTCTGTGGTAAAGGCTATTATACCTTTCATTTTGAAACCAAGGCAGACAAGGATCTGATATTCAGGAACGGGCCCTATTTTATGGACTCCCGAGGGTTATATCTGAACAAGTGGACTCCTGACTTCGACCCTGAACTAGATATCCCTAATGCGGTTCCGGTTTGGGTCCGTCTTCCCCATCTCCCCCTGCATTGTTGGGGAGATGATTCGGTCAAAGCAATAGGGAATGCAGTAGGTAAATACATTGACAGAAGCGAACCTAAAGATAACATGCAAGCCTGTGCAAGGATTTGCGTAGAAGTGGACCTCGGGAAAGGCCTGCCAGAAGCCATCAAGCTGAAGGTGGATGACTGGAGCTACATACAGCAGCTGGACTACGAGCAAATACCCTTTAAATGTAAGGTATGTCACGAATACGGCCATTTTGCTAATAGATGCACTAAAATAACTAATCTTGAATCTGAGGATCAAGGAGGACAATGGGAAACTGTGAAAAAAAAGAAAGCAGCACCTCAGTCAAAACAAGATCCACCTTCTGAACAACCGGGCTCTTCCTCCCCCTGCCCCACCTCTCCTCCTTTCATTCCTCCTGGACCTTCCCATGAATCCTCTTTCCCCTCATCCTCCAACCCTTTCCTTATTTTATCCTCTGATGATCCTCAGACTGATCAGCCCTCTCCGGATCTGACCGATCCTCCCTTGATTTCTTCGATTCCCTCTCAGCCCCTCATTGATCCTCCCCCCCTCAGAACCACCAGAAGCTCTTCAAAAGACATTGGCGCCTCCATCAATATCCACAAGAAGCCGGGACCAGGAAGAAAGTCAGCCAAGCAGCATCGGGAAGAAAGCACGCAAAAGGACATAGCCCTAGGGATCCAAACCCCTATGGACTCCTTCATTACAGGATCTCAAGAAAAAGAAACAGCAGGTAAAGACCATGAGAGGCGAGCACCTCCTCGCTCGAACGCCTCATGATGAAGCTTTTATCTTGGAACAGTAGGGGTATGGGGCACCCCTCTAAATCAGCTGCCCTACGAGATCTTCTTCAAACAGAAAGACCTGAAATTGTTCTGATACAGGAAACCAAGCAAAGTCAGAGCGAAATGCAAATAATTATAGATGCCCAAAAAAACTTTTCAGGGGCCAGTAGCAACTCCAGAGGAGCCTCTGGAGGAATCACAACCATGTGGAACAAGCAGTACTGGGACTGCAAATCTTCTGTCCTCAATCAAAATTGGGTAAGGACCAACCTTAGTAACAAGGAAGAGAGCTGTGACTTCATCATTTATAATGTCTATATCCCCAATCATTACCGGGAAAAGGAACAGTGCTGGAAGGAACTGAAGGAAGACATAGACAACGAGCAGAACTCAAATGTTATTCTAGCTGGAGACTTCAATTTAATCCTCCATGCGAACGAGAAAAGAGGGGGCAACTTCACCTCCGATCCCTTCAGAAGACAGATGGAAGTGATAATGTCCGAACATGAACTGATGGATATCATCCCAAAAAATAGAAAATATACTTGGAATAATAGAAGGTTGGGGCCAGGCAATATTATGGAAAGACTGGACAGAATTTTGGTTAATGTCTCCCTCCTTTCTTCCTTTGCTGCAGGCCACACCAAAATTCTCAGTGTCACAGCTTCAGACCACTTTCCCATTCTCTTAACGCTGGACTCCCATTCTCAATTGGGACCAATCCCGTTCAGGTACAATCCTTTGTGGAGAGACAACGTTGAGGCCAAAGCTATCATAGAAGCAACCTGGAAGCACCATGTTGAAGGCTCTCCAAGCCATATTTGGGAAACAAAACTTAGAAACACAAGGAGAGCTCTCAAGGACTGGGCAAAAGTCAGCTATCAAGAGCCAGAAAAAATAAGAAAAAAAATTACAGCAGGACTTGGAAGAAATCCATAAACAAATAGAGGACCATGGATTCACCCACCAGCTGAAAAGTAAAGAATGGGAGGCTCAAGGGCAGCTAATACAAATCAAGAGAGCGGAAGAAATCAAGTGGAGAATCAAATCGAGACAATTACGGCTAAAAGAAGGTGATAAAAATACGGCTTACTTCCATAAGCAAGCCACTGCCAGAAAAACAAGGAACAATGTAAACACTATAATTGATAGCCAAGGCAGTCAGCATAATGACCAAGAATCCATCAAAAGAGCTGCCTTCCTTCATTACAAAAACCTCCTCACGGAAAATCAAGGAGATGCCGACTATTCGGCGCTTCTACAGCATCTACCGGAAAGAATCTCTCCAGAGGAGAATGACAGTCTAAATCGTGAAATAACAGAGGAGGAAATCAGAAAAGCTATCTGGACTTTACAACCAGACAAGTCACCAGGTCCAGACGGGTTCCCAATAAATTTTTACAGGGATCATTGGCATTTGATAAAAAAAGACCTTGCAAAAATGATGAAGGGAATCCAAAGAAAAAGGAAAATGGGGGGCTTCACAAACTCAACGTTCCTCGCCCTCATTCCTAAAGAAAATCGCCCCACTTCCTTCTCCAGGTTTCGACCTATTTCATTGTGTAACACCTCTTATAAGATCTTTACAAAAATTATAGCTGCTAGACTCCAACCCCTTCTCCCTTCCCTTATATCCGAAAATCAAGGAGGCTTCATGTCAAACAGGCAAATTCATGACACCATCACCTTGGTCCAAGAAGCTATTCATTCCAGCACATCAAGGCAGGAGAAAGGTTTCGTTCTTAAGCTTGACTTAGCCAATGCTTTTGATCGAGTAAGACACTCCTTCTTGTTTGCTGTCTTGAGGAAAATGGGATTCAATTTTGCCTTCATCAGCACCATTGCTGCTTGCATCTCAGGTCCCTGGATTTCGCCTCTCATTAATGGGCGCCCTTGCGAAGCATTTCAATCCTCAAGAGGGTTAAGGCAAGGTTGCCCTCTTTCCCCTTATCTTTTCATCATTATGGCTGAATCATTTAGCAACACTTTAGATCACAACAGAAGAGTTGGCCTCATCTCTGGTATCAAGTTTGGAAACGGAGTGAAGAATATCAATCACTCACAATTTGCTGACGATACTCTGCTCATTGGAGGGGCTTCCACTACTATTGCAAGGCGCTTCAAGATCCTTCTCGATCAATTCATGTAGTACTCAGGGGGAGAGGTCAACTTTCAAAAAAGTTGCATCTATGGATGGAATATCTCCAATCAAACAGCTCACAGCATAGCTAACATTTTTGGAGTTGCCTACAAAGCAAACTGGGACCACTTCACCTACCTTGGGATGCCGGTCACCATGGGCTCTCTAAAAGCCACTACCTAGAATGAAATAATAGACAAAGTCAAAAGGAAGGTCCAGCAATGGGGAACTCAATGGCTTAACCCAGCAGGCAGATTAATTTTGCTCAAATCAGGTATCTCCTCCTTACCTCTATATCGATTCACTCTTTACCAAGCTCCTGCCATTTTTTACTATAAGCTGGAAACTGCCCTCCGCAACTTCTTATGGCAAGGAGGGAAAAAAGAAAAAAATAGATTCAATTTGGTCAGTTGGAAAAGCGTAATCCAATCACAAGATAGAGGTGGACTGGGAATTAGAGCCCCTAAAATTCTAAATCTCGCTTTTGGGATCAAAATGGCTTGGAGGTTAATAAATGAACCAAAAGCCTGGTGGAAACAGGTCATTGAAAGCAAATACCTCTCCGACAAAAGGCAAAGACTTCTAGAAATTGATATTCCCAGTAAAGCTGATATTCTCATCTAATGGTTATATCTTGCCAATGGTTTTTGGATATTTTCAAATATATATATATATATATATATATATATATATATATATATATATATATATATAATAAAAATAAAAATAATATATATATATATATATATATATATATATATATATATATATATATAATTTTTGTAATAATGCAATCAATTTTTTTGAAGAAATTTATAAAAACGAAAATACTTGCAAAATTCGATTGAAATAATTTTTTGTACAAGTACTTTTTCATATTTTTGCTGCTTTAAATATTTTTGACAGCATGTTATTTTTGCAGCACATACGACGATTCAATAATGACTTGCAGAACAATTGGAAAATTATTTAGATGATTTCTGAACATTTGGCATTAATATTATTGTTGTGTATTTTTCTATGAAGTTTTAACTTGCAGGACACAACAAATCTTTGTGATGCCAATCATTTTACTGAGCACAGTGCATGAAGTCATCCGACAACAAGGAGTTGATTTATTTTTCATGGTTATTTCTTAAAAATGGATTGTTATCAATATCATGAATTGGACCGAATATAACACTTTTGATTTTCCTTAATTTGTTTCATTTGACATTCAATTTTTTCGTAAGAATCAGAGAGAAATTAGCTATTTCTTTTTTAACATACTTATGTTCTATGTATCAATTTTTTTTTGCAGGTTTAGGATGATTGAATGATCAACAAGGAGATTAAATTGTGATGACAATTCATCTTCAAAAGATCAATCTCATGAGAAACATCAGAACAAGTCCATGTCCATATTCATCAAAACCATTACTCTTCCTCCCTTTTGAATTATAAATCCAACCAAGAACTTCGAATCAAGCCATAGTTATTTTCCCAGCAAGAGTCAGTTGTTCATTTTCCTTCATTCACATACACTTTCCATCTACTCCACAAATAAAAGCAAGAAGCTCACTTTCATGCATATTGCCCATTGTCATTATTATTTTCCATCATCATCTCCCATTTTCATTTTCCTTTTCCTATCCTTTTCATTTTGCAATTAAACCCTGCTTTAATGCAAATTATTGAGTCCATAGTCCTTTGAGTCTAAAATCCTTGCAAAAACACCTTGAGGCTTGCATACCTTAATGGCAAGTCCTCATGCCAACGAACAATGGGAATACATCAATGTACCTTGTTCATCGGATTTTTTAGGTACTTGACAACAATAAAATTATTCGTACTTAGCAAGATGTGTTTGGGCATCTTGACTCTCATTGTCATCAATGGTGAGAGTTATCGTGTTGACTAGTGGCATCCATTAATGGCCACTAAGTCAACAATTTCCTGCTATGTTCAACATCAGAACATTTATTCACATAGCAGGAATTGTGCCAATGAGTTTTGAAGACATGAAGACTATCATTTTCAGCATTTTGGAGCAAATGTAGACATGCAGCTACGGAATGAGCTGACAGCTGCAGAATCCAATAATAGTTGTATAAATAAATAACAGTCAAGGAATTAGATGGCAGCAGCAGAATCAACACCATTCCGCAGCAGATTTAGTAATTTTTAATAAAAGCAATAAAAAGTCATCTTGACTCTTTTCTCCATGACTTGTCTAGCCACTTGAAGAAGATTATGATTAGAATTTTGCATCCACCACACATGCAACTCATCCATTTCCAAAGGGTAAGTTAAGGTATGTCATTTTTTAACTTTTTGCCATAAAATTCCTTGAAAATCTAGAATGATAATTTTTGGAAAAACCATTTCTCTTCTCATGAAATTACCAATACCATCAGTTGGGGGGGGGATGCATTCATATACATATTTTTCCATATTCATACCACATTCAAAAGCCCACATACTTTCAAAAGATATTAACTATTACATTATTGTTATGAACATATAAAGGCTTTTCAAAAGTACTGAAAAGATAATTGGATATAAACACAATCATGGTTGGCACACAAGAACCAACCATGATGCAATCCAATAAAGATATACTTTGCAACAATAATCAAATTATCATTATGCAAAGTTCAAAGATAAAAAATGAATGCAACAACAAAATATGGTTGTAACGCAAGAACCAACTATGTTGTAGTTCAACTAAAAGACTTTGCAGAAGTATGAAGTTATCAAATGATATCATGCAAAGTTAAGCCAAAGCTCAAGGATAAAAAAAATTAATATATTAGATTGCATGAGGGCATGCAATAGGTCTAGTTGGGGGGTATGTTGGGCATTGAAATTGTCATTCACTTCTATTACATTTTCACTTATATTTCCATATTGTCACCTTCACTCCACCTCCATTTCATTACATTTACCTTACCATTATCATTATTGGGTCACATTTATGTTTTTCCAAACTTTATTAATTCTTAGCATTTTTAAGTGAATTTATGGTTAAAAATTAGAAAATAATGTGCATATGCTTATACCTAACAAGTGGGATGAGATTGTTGACATTTGTAGGTCAAAAGGAGGCTTCTAAAACCCTTATGTGGCCTCCTAAAGCCAAATTTGAATTTGAGTGGAGAAGATCATGGGATCATAAGGATATGTGTCTCATTTCCTATTTGTATTGAAATTTTAAGAAGATATGTGTCTTATCATTTCCTATTTTGATTGTAACTCTAGAGATATAGGGAGAGATTCATGGACTCTCATTAATGAAATAGATTCTCATCTTTTTGTATAAATAGGAGAAATTTTCTCCTATCATTTTATGTATAAAGTTGGGGAATTTCTCATGTTTTGAATAAAGAAGAAGGCTTGCATTTGGAGCTTCTCAACTTTCCATCCTCATACTTTTGGATTGGCCATCTACAATGTGTGAGATTTATTTGTTTTCATAGATTAAGATTTATTTGCTTTCATAGATTAAGATTTATTGCTTTCTTAATTATTGTGTAATCTTATGCTAATCAAAGCATCTCAAGAAAATAATTTTCTCTTTTCCAAAATTGGATTGTGTTTGAAGCATTGGAGCATACAGTGATCTTAGTTTTCCTTTACATGTTTTTACAATGCTTTCTTAGGATTAAGTTTTACATTCATTGTTTAATCTTATGTAGAGCATTTCAAGAAGGTAGTTCTTCCAAAATTGATTGCTTGAGGCATTTAGAATAGATAGTGATTTAGTTTCCTTTCTCATGCTTTTATCATGCTTTTTAGATTAAATTTCTTATCTATTGTGTCATCTCATGTTCAACATTTCAAGAAGGTAACCCTTCCGAAATTGATTGCTTAAAAACATTAGATTACACAGTCATTGCAAGTTTTTACATGTTTTCTTTTACATGCTTTCTTTATGCTTTCCTAGATCATGTTTTCTTTCATTTAATGTATAATCAAGTACTTAATCACTTCAAGAAGATTGCTTCCTAAATTGAATGGTTCATGGGTATTTGATCATACAATAGATCATAGTTGTCTTTTCCATTTGTTTTAGATTGTCATTGTTATTTTGCTTTTATTCCATGAATAGGATTAGTTTGATTTTGATCAAGAGCTTTCAAGGATAAGAAAGGAAGTGATTTCATTTTTATCTTGTCATATGAATGAAATTGTATTTAGAGTAATTCTCTGTTTTTCATAGATTAGTTCAAGTACATTTCCTTTTGTTCCTTCTTTTTCATAGTTTAATAATTTCATTTAGAGTAATTCATATTTTAGTTTCTTTCATCAAAACATTTCCTTTTATTCCTTCTTTAGAAATTAGTTTTCAACATTAAAATTCATTAGATTTTGTCCATTAACATTTAAAGATTTCATCTAGAAGCATAACTTTCATTTCTTAGATTAATTTCCTTAGGCATAAGAAACAAAACCCCAAAACAACATAAAAGCATACTCAACGAAGTAAGAAACAAGGTTAACTAAGCACATATTATGCACCACACTTCATCAGTTTACTAACCCCGGTCGATAATTTATGTTAGCAATTTAAGACATTAAATTGACAGAACAACAAGACCCAAAATGATTATGGCATGTAATAAATGGGACTTCTACCTTCAAAGCTATATTTATTATCCGCAATTGTTTCAGGTTGAATTAGTTATGAGTTGAGAGAATGGGAGATGCTCTAGACGGGTGTGACATTAGGTGTGAAACTCTCCACGGAAAATTGGACATGTTACTACATTTTATGGAGGCAATGAAAGTATGTGTGGCAAGGATCAAAGACAAGTTGGCTCTCTTTCTTGGGATTTATAGCACAATTCAGGAAGTGCCCACAAAAGAGGTTGTGGCAAGTACGCCTTCTGCAGACTCAGAATTTTTGAGGGGAGGTGTAATTGAGTTTTCATATTGACAAGTTCTTAGTAATTAAGCCATTATGTAAACAAGGGACCATGTTTGTAGTATTTATTTTGTAATACTTGTGAATATTATAAAATTTTATAATCTTACTATTTAAATAGCTTGGTAGATTATATGTTTTGGAGTTAAAATACAATATAAGCATATTGTATGTTGAGAATTTAAAATACTGAGAAGGTATCACTTGTTTTTAGCAGGTATGTTTTGTACTTAATGATTCATGTTTAATGATTTTGAATTAATAGTGAAGGTGGAGAGTATAATTATTTTAAGAAAGATGTTTATTCTTTTTATTCTTCTCTGTATATAATAGATATAATATTTTCTTTCATTTTTTTATTTATTTATTTGTTTTACTCTCTTCTTTATATATGTAAAAAAGAAAAACAACTCTGCAATGTATGGTTGCATGATAGTCCACAGGAAAGTCTATATAAATAAATTAATCAGAAAATAGAGACAATGTTAGTCATGTTAGCTAGGGTAAATGGAATTAGTTTCGAATGAAAGTATAATATGATTCATGTGATTTAAGTATTCTAGGTAAAACATCATGCTTTGTGGTAGAATTTATTTTTAGGCTAAAAATAGTTGAAGCATAATTTTTTTTTCTTAAAGAAAACTCTTGCACGGTAATTGACACCGAACATCACTCTACTACCAACGAGCGTCCATAGCCCCGGTGAAGTCATTAAATGCCTTACAATAAATATTTTCTACCCGACTTGTTTGACCTTGTATTCATGTCTTCATATGTGCTCATTATTGAAAATTGAAACATAGGCTTGCTTAGTGTTATAGATTTAGCTTTCTTTCCAGGCATAGTGGGAAGATATTACACTGGGATAACCCAATGCCACTAATGTTGATCCACTGCCAGTGAGTGTCCAGAGCCCCTACGGTGTCGCTATCATACCCCATGAAAGTCACTATACAAGGAAGTGGTTAGGTGACGCATTGGGAAAAATAGTACTAGTGACCTTTCTCCACTTCCAGTGAGCATCCATAGCCCCAACAAAGATATCAACATACCCCTGTCCAAGAAGGATTAGATATAGATGTGAAGAACAATATAGTGGTGTAAATATTCGTGAATAAGGAGAATAAATTCATCAATAACCCAAAATTAAGAATCACAACAACATGAGGAATCTGATAAGGATTTAAAAGTGTGTCATCATATCAGGGACCTCCATATACCAGGTAATGGTGTTAGTATAGCTAGATAGACATGGAAGCTAGATAGATGACTCATCGGTGAAAGTAATGTCCATTTCTCTCTAGAAATTAGCTCCAACATTCATCATCCCAAAGGGCATCTTCTGATACATAAAGGTTCCCCAAGGGGTAGTGAAGGTTGTTTTATACATATAATCCTTATGGATAGAAATTTGATTATACTCGGAGAATCATTCCATCATTAAGATGCGGGTTGAACCTACCACTCTCTGGAGGATGCTTTCCATCTTAGGAAATGGGTAATTATCTTTCATGGAAGCTTGGTTGAGGTTTCTAAAGTCTACACACAACTTGATTTCACCATTCTTCTTTCTAACTAGAACGAAATTGGCCACCCTGTTAGAATAACATAGGGGAACAATGATTTTAGCATGTAGGAGAATTTTTATATCCTTTTTAATGGGGGGTAATAGAAGAGGATTGATATGTCTAAAATTCTATCTGAAATACACCTTCCTTCAATGGTATACCATGATCAATTATATTTTGGTTGTATGTCTTGAGATCGTCATAGGACCAGGCGAAAACATCAGAGTAATTAGATAAAAGGTTAATATATTATCCTCTGACTTCTAAATATAGAGCTCGAGATAAATTAATTGATTTAATTTCCTCCCCATGGGAAATCTTCACATGTTCTATATCTATACTAGAGGGTTTAAGAGTTGTATTTGCAACAACATCATTGCGATCAATGTTTTTTCTAAAGGAATCAGTCCCCTTGGATGTAGTTTTTTTTCAATTGAATAATGTCGTGTTTACCAATTTTAGTTCTAAGGTGTGATGCATCAACACCTACTTGGCCGTCTTTGCAATATTCATTTATACATTGTTTTGAGAATTCACCCATTAATTCAATAAATCCCTTGATCTTCTTATCATAATCAAAAAATTTCCAGTGTTTGACATTGTTAGGGATCGAGGATCGGTTAAGGATTTCGGTTTTGAACTTTAATTTTGACTCAGTAGGGGGTGTAAAAATAGTACCAGTAATGACAAGGGAATCCACTAATTGATTATTTTCCTTAAGTATGGTAGCGAAATTTATTAAAAAGAATAAGTTATCAATAAGGTCCCAAACTTTATTTCTATAAGCTCGTAAGCAAGAGTGCTTCATTTGGCACTTATTGGTTACTTGCTTGATAACTAACTCGAAGTCGCCAAACATCGATAATGTTTAAATATTAAGTTTCCTAGCAATTTCTAGTCCTAATACTAAGGCTTGATATTCATCTATATTGTTGTTAGTTTCAAAACTTAACTTGGAGGAGAAAGTGGCATTATGTTGATTCGATGGTATTAAGACAATCCCTGCACCTGATCCTGCCTTGGAGGAAGCACCATCAAAGTACATCTTCCAAATGGAATTTGAGTGCTTCAACATATTTCTCACAGATGGCTTGTCATGGATAAGGGATTTTTCCTCACTGGAGAGAGTAAGAATGAAGTTACCCATATTATCATCATAAACATAAATGAGAAAATTCTTAGGGTGTTGTTCATAGTTGATTGTGTAAGTTAATCTAGAGTCCCGGTATAATCGGCGAGTTCCCCCTCCAAAAACAGGTATGGTGACATATGAAATATCTAGTTACAAGGAACCACCTAGCTTGGCACCCTAACTCCTTGAAAGGAGCATCCCATAATTTGATGGCACGTCGGCCACCACTATGTCCATGACTATGCTCTTGATGGGGACCTGGGCTAGGACCACAACCAAGTCTTTAATCACCCCAAGGCACCTAACCCTTCGAAAATTGAAGGAATATAGGTCTTTGTATTCTTGAGTGATATCCAACCCAAGCTTTTCCATAATTTCCTTAGGCATTGAGTTGTGTGTTGCCCTAGAATGCAACATACAGTTATGTAAATTCCAATCATGGATTTTTAAGCTGATATAAAAAGGAGGGACTAAATTATCATCTTTCTCGTTTTGAGTCCCAAGAGTAATTTTAGGGGCGTCATCATGGATGTTAATAACATCTATTACTTCCATTTCCTAAAAGGGAAGATGGGTAGTTCTAAATAAAGTGTCAATTTCTCATTTATATACAAGGAGCCTAACTACTTTGGCTAAAGGCATACTAATCTTAAGCTTGTTCAATATTTTTTGTAAATTAAATTTAGGTACAAACTGGGGATCCAAATTATGGGGAATAGTCTCACTGGCTATGGTTTGTTTCTAATTAAGACGGGCAGGATGTTACACAGTATTTTGTCACACCTCCTACACTTCCCTGTGACATACCTCGAAGTGCCCGAAACATGACCATTATGTAGTGTACTCATTCATGTATATAGGTCAGATCCCTCCTAAGACTTTGATAGGAAAATGCCTTGAGCTTTCCCTGAAGAAATAGATCTAAAACCCTAAACTGAGAATCATTGCTCTTATAAGGCTTAAAACAACGATGGTCGAGTGTTGCACTGTACTTGACCAGCAATGGCATCGCTTTATTCCCTTGCTTACCCGCCATGATCCCTAAGAGGTAATTTTCCCAAAGAGGATGAGAAGCTTCGCGATCTAAAAGCTTCCAGAGTGACTAGCTGGAGGTTGTTTATCATAGATGAGGTTGAATCCTCCCAACTTGGCCTCTTGGTCTTATCCCTATGAGCTACCTTGTTGAGATGAGGGACTAATCCTATCTTTGGAGAGGTCCTAACTCCTTTTCCCAGCCTATAAATTCATCCTCTCCCTTTCCCAAATGGTTGGTCTATGTCTATTTGCACCCTTATGCTAAGATTGTGCCTAGAGGCTATTCATTTGACTTGGAGAAGGAGTGCTTGGAGAGTTCTTGGCTTAGACTTTGATTACCACTTAAGGAGATCCTATCAACATCAAGGCTTTGGTTGTAAGATTCCCTTTATTTTCTAATAATACACAATTGCTGGTTCATCTTCCCAAAATGCATATGTTCATGTATCATTTAGCTTGACATTCCTTGATCAGTTAAGTAGGTTGCTATTGGATTTGCTATTCATTTTGGCATGCCTTGTTGTGTCTTGATCACTTGTGCAGGTATATAAACACTGAGAGAAGCAGGAACAAGCCCGTGATACAAGTGGTTCAAGGTCCTCAACAAAGGAGATCGGAATAGCATCAGAATGAGGTAGGCCATCTCTTTCATTCTTATTTTCAATTGTAACCTAGGAAGATGTCTAGTTGATTGTCACTTCAGTTGCTAGACCCACTCATTGGGCTAGAGAGATTCTTTCTGTCTGTAGAGAGGATTAACCTTGATAACAAAATGGAGACTTCGCTGGGGAACCTATGATCCTTTCCTTTCAATTCTTCACCTTGTCTTTTGATGAGTTTGATCAACCATCCATTCCCAGACATCATTGTTTGTCTGTAACCAGTCTCACTTTCTGGTAGATGCTTGAAGGTTGTTGATTTGAGTTGTTCTTGAAGATTTTGTGTTTTTTCTTTATTTTTCTCGCCCATCGCATTTTTGGCCTTGATAGTCACGATGATATCGCAGATGTGTTGATTACAGTAGAGATGATCGCTGCTTTTCTCTTAACAAGTTGTTGGAAATAATACTGAGAGGGGGGGGGGGGTGAATCAGTATTATCAGATCAATAAAACTTTTCAAATTTCATGCTCAGAAACATATACGCTACTTCAGTTAAGTGAACCAGCGTGTACACGCTACTGTGTCTAAAGCAACTAGCGTATATCCAGAAATCTTATGATCAATTAGCTTATATTCAGTAAATGCATCAGAACATTATTAACCACATTGACAGTAAACAGGTGCAGTATAACAGAACATATCATCACATAAAAGCCACACACATGAACACCATGATATAAGGTGGAAACCCAATGTGGGTGAAAACCACCTGCTGCAAGTCGTCTCTTTCCTTCTTTAATAAGAAACTTCAGTTTACAATATTTTGTACTGGTGCAGCCTTATACCAGTACGCAAGCTACAACCTGCAGAGGGCTACAACCCTCTCTCGTTTTCCCACTACTTTTGGAAGGGAGCTACAACCCCCTCAGCTCTTGTACTAGCCGATCCATTTACTAGTACGTAGGTGCTGACCCTACAGAGGGCTACAACCTTCTTTCCTACAGGGACCACGTTTCATACATTTTCATACTGGATCCAAGAGTACAAAACAAACATTACCGCAATACAATCATCAACTTATACTTGCATCATAATTCATTAAACAACCCAATACTGAATCACTGAAACCCTGTCATCAAGAACACAGAACCCAAACCAGAGCCCAGAACTCTGCAACAACCACCAGAATCAGCAGCAACCTGAAATATCAAATCTTATTATGCATACGCTACTTCACTGTACCAAAACCGCGTGTATACGCGCTTTCTCCAAAGGCAACCCGCGTGCAGATCTAGAAATAATTACTTATGCCTTCGCTGTCAGATCCGACCCTTGCCAAGCGTCCCGAACAGATAAACAACAATACCAGATCTTCTCACTTCGTCAGACACACATTGCATATATCTTTGCCTAATGATCTTCTCCTTATATAGCCTTAGGCCCTTCACAATACCACGGGCCAAAACCATAGCAACACAATACCATCAACTTCAAAACTAGGGATCAACACGTCCGTCGAGACACCATGGTCCAAAACCATAGGCACAACTTCCAAGGAATAATCGCCACGGACCAAAGATAAGTTTTCCACATACACGCTCTTTTACTGAATCCAACCTGCATGTACACGCGACTTGGTATATAGTGAACCTGAGTATACGCGACTTGGTATATAGTGAACCTGCTTGTATACGCGACTTGGTATATAGTGAACCAGCGTGTATATATTTTCTCTTCATACTTGTAGTCTGATCATCAATTCTTTACTGCACTAAGATCTGTCCTCTGATTAAGTTGCCATCACCTGTACCTTTCTCTGAGTGAGTTGCCATCAAGGACAAAACTTGTATCATAATGCCAACACAAGTGCGATGATAGGAGAAGTTAAAGAAATTTAGGGTTTGTCTTCCTGTTTTTAGTTCTTTTTTCCTTCTCCCAGTGATTTACTAGTGTGATTTTAGTTGACTCTTTTCTTATCTGATTGCAATCACCTCTTAACTTGGTTTAAGTGTGTTTGAAGTTTGATTAGCCTTTTAGGATTTCTAGGTCTTCTAGGTCATCCTTCATCTGCTCGTTGGTCTTCTCATCAGAGATCAATTACCTATGTTAAAGAGTATTTTGTGTGTTTGGGTGTCCTTTGCAAATCACTTTTGGTTCTTGAGTCTTAAGTTGTTTTCATTAATGTCAGATTGAGTAGACACGGTGAAAGTCGCTTAAGTTCTATTTGATGAACAATAGATTACAAATTGATTGTCTCATTTGAATCGAAAGGAAGTGTTTTCTTTGAGTTTGTGTTTCGAAAAGCGAAAGCGAAAGTGTTTATCTTTATGTAGTTTTCGAAGCATTTTTTGTTGCATTCAAATCATTAATGTGAAAGAGATTTTCATGTTTGTTGGCTTGCTTGCATTCTCCTTTACTTTTTGCACTAGATTACATTGATTGCACTAAAGTAATATATATATATATCTATATATATATATATATATATATATATATATATATATATATATATATATATATATATATATATATATATATATATATTACTTTAAGATCATTTTTGGGCATTGCATTTGTTGTGAAATGAAAGATTAGATTTCATTTTTTGTATTTAGCATTGGAAATTGTCATTGATGCATTGATCATTGGTTTGATGCATGATTTGGGTGATTTTCTTCCTTACATAGATAGCTTTCATCGAATTGAAGGATTTCAATTTCATCATTTAGTTTCATTTTAGGAACAAGTAACATCGTTAAGGCCTTGAAATCGAAACATAATTTCAAGATCAACTTTAAAATCTATCAATTAATCTAAGGAGCATTTGAAACATTAACAGTCATACTTAGTGGTCTAGGCTAGAGACGTGTTCCGACGTCTATAAAACTTAGCAGTTGTCATTCACTTTTGCATTAGACAATGCTAGCATAGACTTGTGCTCCCCATACCGTCGAGTATATAAAGGGAGACCTCCATATGTTGCAAACATTTATCCATAGGAAGTTGAGTCTGCTGCCCTGTAAACATGATACACCAAACATAACATTCGGGGAGATTTCCTACACGTATGTCAAGTCCTTGGTCAATTTATTTGTTGAGGTGTATATTGCAGTTCACGATTACTTGGTACTCCTTTTGCCTAGAGTTACCTGAGTAGTCATTTCGATATTTTCTGACTCTTTAAATTTGAAAAGATCATCGAGCACTTGTCCTTTCAATCTCGCTAAACCATCGAAAGCTACTAGAGTCACCTTTTCTTCCTTTTCTCGACTCTTAAAATATGAACAGGAAAAGTTTTCGTTTCTAAAAATAACAACCCACTATAAACATGTCAAACCCAAGAAGCTACTTCTTGGACCAATATTGATTAATTCCCTATTAATTTCAAGATTGTTAATAAAGCCCTCAATGAATCTCCTTTCCTTTTCTACTCTTGAGAGGAAGTCATCGTGGCTGAACCATTGAGTTCATCTCATAGTTCCCCTTCATTGTCTGATACTGAAGGGTCCTCCCAAGGAGTTCATCCAAAGCTTCCTCAGTCACTTGAAGATCAAGGTTTTGAACTTGGGATTGTTCCAAGTATCCAACCCCTATCTTCTCGTCCACCTCGATCGGATTCCTGGTCACCTCAAGAATCTGATCCTAATACCCCTAATAATCCTAGAAAAACCCCTGAGAGTCCATAGAGGCTTGTTAATCTTTTGTCGAATCCGTTATTTGATTTTGTTGTGATATCTCCTCAGCGTCCTTACAGTCATTACGATCATCCTGACATTCCTTTGGAGTTATCTCCTCGCACACCTCGGATTCCTCGACATTAGCTATTTTTATCTATGGAGTCAGAAGGTGAAATACCAACCTCTCCTCAAGGTCATCCGGAAGTTTCCACAACTCACACTCCTCAAGTGCATGAGGAGCAAGACTATGAATTTCCTCCTGAAGGTTTTCCTTTTGTAGGAAGAACCCCATCTCACACGTTCCCTAGAACCAGTGGACCTTTGCTTCCACATGGTTATACAACCTTAGCTCAGTTGGTTTCAGGAATGCCCAGTGCTTCATCATTATACCAAAATCCTATTTAGTCATCTAATGCCATGCCTACTTCTGGTTTGTTCATTCCAAACGTGACCTCTCAAGTTTCTGTACAAACTTTTGTCACGATAGTTCTCATTTAGCCTACAATTCTATCGCAACATGTATCATTGTTTCACCTAACCCTTCCGGTGCAATCGAATGTTTCAAGTCAGGTTTCAGTTAGTTCTTCCACCCCTCCATCAAGTGGATAGAATGTGCCACCGCCTGGGGGGGGAAATCAGAATATTCCTCTTTCATCAGGTGAAACCAATGTGCGTGGATTACAAACTCACATGGTTGGGGTTAATCAACCTTATTTTGGTAGTATTCCTAACCCGGTTGGTCCATCCGAGTTAGGTAATATCCAATACCAACAGCGTTATATGGTTCAGATTCCACTCCAACAGGCTTATGTCCCTTATGGTTCACAAGCCTTGGTCAATCCATCTTACTTTCCACAAGAAGGAGCTTATGTCCAGCCTGGTCAATCCACTATTCCTAGTGGATATGGTTAGTTTCAATTTGGAAATTACCAATACCCTCAAGGTATACCCTAGGGAACTGTCCAACATCCTTTGTAGCAGCAAGGGCAGCCATTATAGCAGCAAGGGCAACCTTTGCAGTAGTATCAACAACCTTTGTAGCAACAGAGGCAACATTTGCAGTAGTCTTAGCAGCCGTTGTAGCAACAAACTTAGTTTGTTCAACAATCTACTCAACCTTTGCAGTAACAAGGTCAACCTTTACAACAACAAAGTCAACCTTTGCAGAAGCAAGGTCAACCTATGTAGCAGGTTCAATATGTATATCCACAAGGTCTACCCTTGCAATAGCAGGGTCAATCTCCTTATGTCTATGGTCAACAGGTGCAACAAGCTTATAATCTGTTTGCTGCATCTAATTCTTATCAATGGCCTATGGTAGGTCAATATCAAACTTACCTCGGACAATATCTGCCATATGGTCAAGGTATCCCTTAGTGGGGGCAAAATCAAATCCCATATGGTCAAAATCCTCCATTATCGGGGCAGAATCCTTACCAGCAAGGTTGGAACCCACCACTTGGGTCTCCTTAAAGGCCCTACATTCCATTCAACCCGCAATTGCCCTTTTTGGCTACATTGGAGTTGCCTGATGTCTCGAGGCTCGCAAATGATCTTATTCTCATTAACCTTATTGGCCTCTTGCTCCTACCAAAATTCCAAGCGATTGCCCTAAGTTTGAAGGAAATTCTAAGGAGGACCCACAAGCCTATGTGATGACATATCACCTATGGTTCTCCTCCAATTCGTATGTCAATGATTCTATCTGTCTTCACCTCTTTCAAAGAACCCTCACAGGGGTTGCCGCAAAATGGTATATCGAGTTGCCTCGAGGTACCTATGTTGATTTTAACTCTCTAACTATGGCATTCTTCACCCACTTCTAATTGCCAGTTTGGTATGAAACTTGCACTCATTTTCTCACATCCCTTAAGCAAGATACCACAGCCCACATTTCTGATCATATCCATGAATGGAGACGTTGACGTTGCCTCATCAAATTCAAGATTGCTGATGAGTTGTTGATTGAATGGTTCACAAAATCATTCGTTAACAAGATTTCTAAGGATATAATTATGGGTGGATGTGTTACTGAAGAGAAAACTATTTCCCGTGCTCAGTATCTAGACTTAGTCTATTCGAAATCTAGCATGTTGTATGATATGTTGCCAGATGCTCCGAGACCATGTTTGGATTTGATAGCATCAAAGTCTCCTGACATACCACCTGTTGATGGTGTAATTGGTTCCATGTCTCAGACTTCCACGAAAGCTTCCTCGAAGCATAAATCTATTTCAAACACTGGTTCCAATAATCCTTTGAAAAATTCATCAAGTCCTGGTAAAACCTCTAAGGTACATGATGTTTAGTCTACCACAGCAGATAAGGCCTCCAAAGGTAAAAAAAAGGGTAAAGGTAAAGCCAAAACCGATACCCCGAAACAAGATCCACCTAAATCATCTGCTGATGATGCTTCTAAGAGAAAGCTGAAATATCCTTGCCTCATCTGTGAGGAAGATCATTACACCAAGGATTTCCCCCGATGCTCTGAATTTAACCACTTATTGAAGGGGACTTTAACTATTTTGAAAGAACCGTTTCCATCTCAGTAGACGCAGTTGGTAGACCAACCATAATCCTCTGCATCCTATGGTTCCCAAGTTTTCATGATGCAAGGTCCATTACCTATTTCGATTGCTACTATAAAAAGAACTATCAAACCCCGCATAAGAAAATGATAGAGAAAGAAGCCACCGATATACCTTCTACATCCACTCCATCTAGTTTTGGTCCACTCCATATTGAGCACCCTAACAGTGAGTCCATAATCCAACCACCTCCCAAGGGTGTACTTTGGAAATCATCTCATAATCCAAATGCTAGAGCTGCACAACACTACAATATTGTTGAGGATTTAGCTCAAGAACCTTCGGCGATGTTCGCCTTGGAGGTTCTCCAAACCTATCCAATGCAGCGAAAATCATTGTTGTCTGCTATAGGCACCATTGATCCTGCTAATTCAAGTCTGATTACCTTTGATCTTGAAAACCACATTCCTTGTCTTCCTCATCAAATTTATTTTCTAATACAGGTTCCCTAAAAGGAAAGACGATCCATCAGACTGTTATTGATGAAGGTGTTTCCATCTGCATCATGTATGTTTCGTGTTGGAAGGCCATTGGATCTCCTTCACTTAACCATTCCCCGAACGCTTTGGAAGCCTTAGATGGCAGAGGCTCCCATCCATACGGTATTCTCAATGTTGGCTTGATGAGGCTTGACCCAGGTTCAACGTTAATTAGCCAAACAAATCCCTACACTACCGACCCTTTCAGCATCAGCCTGCGGAGTGCGGACCGAAGTCTCACCTGAAGCAGTATATGGGGGATGCCGGAACCAAGTTTTTGCACCCTAAGATGGTCATGATGTAATTTTATTTCCTTTATTCCCACCTTCGCGCAAGTAACTTAGTCCTAGGGCTCTATCTACCTAACCCTTTATTCCTCCCTTCGATACCTCCACGAAAGGGTACGGATGACCTTCCACAACCCTAACCCTTGATCTACACTCTTTCGCCCTGCTGCGGCAACATATTGCACAGACTGTCAAGTTATCTTAAGAATCTTACTTGTCTTATTAGATGCTCACAGTTAGCACCGTGTAAACAAATATTCTTATATGTGTTCAGTTATCCAACATAATTATACACGTTCACACACCATATAAGCATTCTAAAGGAAATTCATACATAAAATGACAAGATGCGTTAATCATAACAGAGACATAGAAATTGCAGAATACTTCTCTTTATTGATCTCTTCCAAGTGATTATAGACTCTATCCACCCTGTGCACATAGCTATAGGGGTCTGCGCACTCAGTTGTGGACTTCCACCCTAGGCCTCTGCACACTTAGTTGCAGAGCCTCTACCTACACTATGACCCGAAACCTAGACTTCTTACTTAAAAGCTATGACTCTCTTATCTGTGTGTGTCTAAAACTACTTAGATCTTAGCTCTTTTTATACAATCCCATGGTCCGCAGACCATGGGTAGATCTCTTACAGTCGACTTTACTTTACAAAACTAAGGGTGGACAACCCTTTATGACTTATGACACCTTTGTGCTCCACGACCACAAAATGTGGAGTCTTTACCATTTTATTACAAAATTTGATTCAAACATGGGCTTTTAACCCCAAAACTTCCCTTTGGGGGATCTCGTTCCCAACAGCCCCCCAACACAAACATCGTGACTCACCCTTGAGTCACTCAGTAGGCATGAAGATCTTTGCGCGAAGCCCTTCCAACTCAATCCGTATGACCATGACCTCGGCCGTGTACTGAGCTGTCGCTTGTTTCGTGTCTTCCATTGTCTAATTGGTCACTGCTTCTACACTGTCAGCCTGAAGCTTTTGGTGCATTTCCTACAGAGTCACAAACTTGCCTTCGGTATTCCCTGTCACTATGTAAGCCTCATCCAGCCAGGGCTTTATTCTCGCCTTGAGCACTGCTTCCTTGTGCAATGTTGCGTCCACCCGTTCCTTTAGCTGCTTGGCCTCATGCAGCTTGGCCCGTCTCTCTGTCAGTGTGACAGTTTGCGCTGTGCCCTTAACCTCATCCTAGCGCTATTGTAGCTCGCACGCTTTTGTCTCTAGCCTCAGTACATTGGGGTCCTCCTGCAAGCTTGTCAGGACCTCAAATGACTGCTCGAGCAATTGTGTGCAGTCGTCTACTGCACTGTCCACTGCCGCTATTACTTCTATGATAGCGATCGCCTGCTATTCCTTCACTTCTGGTGGAGTTGAAGGCTGGGACCCGAACTGTAACTCTATAATTTGTAGGCTCAACTCCAACTAAACCTACGCCATCTCAGTCCAAGTGTCGTGCACCCATGTGGCCAACTTGTGGATGTGTACCTTGACTAGCTCCTCCTCTGGAATGGCCAACTCTGGGACCGTTCAGCAAGCCTCCTCAATGACCTACATAATCCTCTTGCTCTAATTGGTCGCCTTGGTCTCAACAGCGATGGCAACATTTCTTTGTAGGGCCATCTGCTCATTATTGATCTGTTGTTCACTGATCACCTAGAGGGTGCGGTGCTCATAGGCCCTCAGTTTTGCAATGACTCCATCCTACAAGAGGTGGAGTGCTTCACATGGGAGCACTGCCAGGTTCAACCTTACTCCTTTTAGGGTGCTGATAGTGGTTTTGTTAGCCTCATTCTCTGTGGTCAATGCTCCATCCGGCAACACTATTGCACTGGAGGCCTTCGCGTGCAGCATATCGGCAGCCTCTGAAGTGCCAATAGCCAGGCTAGTAGACACCGTGCCAGCCTGTGATGCGCGGGTCTGCAACTCCTGCAACCCTGTTTGGATGCCCCATAAGATGATCTATTGTTGTTGTTCAAACTATTGTAGTGCCTCCATGGTGACATCCCTCACTGTGTCACCGATATCATGTAAATCACCCTTTGTCAGTATGATGGGGTCTAGTGAGGTCCTTGTTGCCTTTGATTTCTTCCTGGGCCCTCCTTTCTCCAACTCTCTTGGGTGCTTGATGAGGGCGGACATCTTATGAGGGTGCGCACTGTGCAGTTCATCTGTTTCTTCCTCAGTCTCAGGTGAAGGCAACCTCGCACCCTTGTTAGGGCCCCGCTCTGTCCCACCTGTCTGTTGCGGGGCCTCCTGCTCTGCCTGAGCCTTATCAGCAGCCTCCTTCTTCCTCTTTTCAGCCAGCTGTGTCATCTTAAGCTTGGCCTCCTCCTTTTTCTTCTATGTGGCGTACTTGCTCCTGCCCACCACCAAGTCTATTGTAGAGTGCCACTCTGCTGGCCATTAATCAAGCACTGCATCAATGGCATCATCCATTGCTAGATACGGTAATTCGTACCATTTCTGTTCAGGGTCCGTCCGCACCCTGATGGATACTCGATGGAAGTCTACTTTAAACTCGGCGTAGTCCTGCAAGTTGGTGTACACTGTAGGCAAAAATCACAGCTTTCAATTGATGGGCATCCAGATGTTCATTTCCATCAATATCCAAAAGATCTTACTGTCCCAGACTCATTGCACATCCTTGGTCGCCCATAGCGAACCGTATTTTTCTGCTTCAGGGAGGTCTGGTGTGACCGAAGGGAACTGGATGTCTTTTGGTGGATCCCATGCTACCAACACAATTGATAGCAAGAGCCATGCATAGTGGAACATCTTGCTGAGCTCTTGTGCTTTGCGACAGTTCGCCAGGAACTCTCCGCAAAGGTAGTCCAACCAGTTGAACTGGATTCCTTCAGCACACTATACCGCGAGCACGATGACATGTGCCGACACCTCATCTGCGTGACACTTCGTCATCACCTTCCCCACTAAGATTTGTGTTGCTACCATTACAGTGGGGTCGCAGACACTGGATATAACGTATCTGCGCAACTTCTTCACCAGTTTAAATTTTTCCTTCATGGACTCCGCGAGAGCCTGTTCACCACCTTTTCCACTAAAGATCATGGCCGGATTCTATCCTATATATGGCAATCACATTATCCGGTGAATCAACCTATCTGTGATGGGTATCGGCTCCTCCAGCCACAGACACCCATCATGCACCAAGCACAACAGCTACTTGATGACCAAAACTATCACCGGGGTGCGGTTGTAGTGCGGCACCCAGAGCAGGTTGAGAAACCCTGCTTTTTCTACTCCCTTGAGCCACCTCCGTGGCTCTAATGCGGTCATTCCTATATTTGTATCAATGATGCAGCACATCAGCTGCTTGGTCGCCAGGTGTGGGAACTTCTCATGGTCCGCCAAGTCCCAGTCTTCAAGTTTCAGCAGCGGCACTTGTGCCAAGCGCAGACCGTCGAAAACAATTTTGTCTGGCAGTAGAGGGATTTGCAGGGGAGTCTTACTCTCATCAATGTCCCTCGGCACCTTGGACTTAGGCTTGCATGGAGGGACATACTCTGGCAACTGAGAATAGGGTCCACGCCCTGGGTTTCAACTTCTCTACTTTGACTCCCATATCCTCATCGTTCATCGAGATGTCTTCAATGTCTTCCTCCTCTGGTTCTAAGTTTATGGCCTTGCCTTTCTCCTGTGCAGTGGGTTTTGGTGGGTTTCTCCTTGGCGATGCATGCAACGATGTAGCAGGTTGCTTGCCCTTCTTGTCCTTCATGGTTTCCATGGTTGGGGTCAGCTTTGGTCTCAGCGTTCGTGGCGATTTAGGGACCTCTGCCAATACTTTGGCCACTTCCGGAGCAACTACTTCTACTTCTATTTCCATTTCCTGTGCCGACTCCTCCACTACTTCCTCGGTATTTATAATTTCTACGGGTGCCGACATAACGCTTTCTAACAGTGCTCGCATCGTCTCTGGAAAGTTTTCAAATGCGGGAGTCTCTTTGAAAGTCTCGAAGAATTCTCAGTTCATGGGTGCCTGAGAGCTCAACAACTCAATTCTCAAAATTCCAAGTGTTTCTCACTGGACAACCACTTGTAATTTATAGGGCATTTTGAATTCAAATCCGACCATTCCCCCCCAAACTCAGTTCATTAATGCTGGATTAGCGACAGATTTTCAAGGATCTAAGCCATAAATTTCGTCTTAAATGCCGGCCGCTCGTTCCATTTGGCTGCACTTCTGTTGTCAAATCATGAATAGTTACTTTAACGGTCACTTTTCGGCCGACTTGAACGATTTCTCCCTAGGTAGCGTATCTCCTTCCACATTGTCGCGGACCATGTGACACTTCCTTACTTTGCACAATCCTCCAATCATGCAACTCCCCAACCCGAGTAGTGTAGTTTATAGTCTGTGCCTCCTTTTAGCTACTTGGAGTGCTAAGACTGTGCTACCTTCCTTGGGAAGGGATCTCCATTCAATTTGACCAATTGTACTGCTCCTCCGTCGGTAATCTCCTTAATGACATAGGGCCCCAACTAGTGCATTCTGAGTTTCCCTAGAAATTTATCAAACTTACTGTCATATAACAAAACCAGGTCATTTACCTTAAAGGTGTACAGCGTAATGTGTCAATCATGCCATGCCTTTTCGCATTGCTTTTGGACCTTTTGGTGAAATCCAGCTTGAAATCTCTCTTCCTCAAGCTCATCCAACTGTGCGAGCCTCTCTTCCAAGGCTTCGCAATCCATCATACTTGTGAGCACCACTATGCACAGACTAGGCACAATATATTCTATAGGCATTACAACTTCAACACCATAGACAAAACTAAAGGGGGTTTGTCCAGTCAACTTCTTGCATGTCATTCGATAAGCCCATAGTACTGCAGGTCTGCGTAGGTCTCAATCACTTCACTGAGCATTGCAAACCTTGGTTAGCATGTTTTCAAGCACCTTATTGAATGCTTCCACTGTTTTGTTAGCCCGCGGGTGATAAGGCGTGCTCTTCTGGTGATATACTTGAAATTCCTCCGTTAGTGCGTTGATCATCTCATTCAGAAAGTGCGTACCATGATCAATCGTCAAGATCTTTGGACAGCCAAATCACGTCAGTACATGCTCAAAGAAGAACTTTGCAGTAGTCACGCCTGTGCAATCCTTCACAGGCTGTGCCTCCACCCAACGAGTCAAATAATCCATCGCAGTAATAATGTACCTTGCTCCCATCTTTCCTTGAGGCTGAATGGGTCCCACAAAATCTATTGCCCATTTCTCAAAGGGTTGCAATGTCATCTGTGGATTCAAAGGAATCTCATCCCTCCGTGATGGCCTTCTAGTCCTTTGACACACATCACATGCCTTGCAATACACTTTTGAGTCTTGATGGAGGGTTGCCCACCACAACCCTGCGTGTAGAATCTTCTGCGTAGTTGATCTTCCTACATAATGTCCTCGGGCGGTGCCCCATGAGCATCCACGAGGATGTTGCTTCTTTCAAACTTAGGTACATATTGTTGCAATATCTCATCAGACCCCATTTTGTATAGATGCCCAGCTATGACAGAGAAATATGCCGCACACACCACTAGTTCCTTCTTTTGCTGGACAGTGTATCCTTCCGGGGCAGTTCATGTCGTTAGGAAGTGTATTATATCCTCAAAATGACCATCTACGATGCGCACTGCAAATAGTTGCACATTAGGCAATCCTTTCTCCAAATTAGTGGGTTGTTCCCCTATTTCAATGTGGGATAGATGGTCTAGTCCCACATTCAATTGTCCAAGCTTCACAATAACCTCAAAACCATATTCCTGTAACAATAACAACCATATGTAGATTCTCCTCTCCAACACATGCTTATTGACCAGGTATTTCAGTGTGGAATGATCTGTGTACATCTTAAAATGGCCTCCTAGCACGTAGTGCCTAAACTTCTGGAGCACATATACCATAGCTAACCCTTCACGCTCGGTAGTGGAATAGTTCTTCTCTACTTTAGATAACCTTTTTCTTGCAAACGCAATAGGGTGGTCTAGGTCTTCTCCACCAGCCTGTGTCAGTACTACTCCCAGCACTATACATGACGCATCGACATGTACATGAAACTCCTTCTTCCAATCTGGAAAGACTAGGATCAACGCAGTGACCATCTTTTCTTTCCATACATCCAGGTTCCTCTTACAATCTTCATTCCAGCAGAAAGTGGCATCCTTCTTCAACAATTTTTCCATAGGCGCGGTGATCTGGGCATAACCTTTGATAAACTTTTTGTAATATCTCGTATGTCCTAGGGTGGTGCGTGGTTGTTTGACACTCCTTGGCGCTTCCAAGTTCAGTATCACTGCGATCTTCATGGGGTCTACCATCAGTCCCTGTCTGCAAACCACATGACCCAGCAGGGCCGTAAAAGGAACACAAAAAAACACTTCAGATTGAGCGCGATCTGATATCTTCGACATGTATCTAGCATCAGGCGCAGGATTTCTACATGGCGTTTCACCAACCCAAACACGGTCCAATCATCAAAGTATACCTCCAGGAACTTATGAATAAATTCCTTGAACACAGCAATGACTACGCGTGAGAAGATCGCAGGCGCATTCTTCAATCCAAATGGCATTACATTGTACTGGAAACAATCCCACTCAGTCGCGAAGGTCATTTTTCTCCTATCCTCTGACGTGATTTTGATCTGGTGGTACCCAAAGAATCCATCAATGAAGGAATATGCTTCCTGGCCACCTCCATTTTCCAATACTTCATCAGTGAGCAGAGTCAGGAAAGGATCATGTACGCAAGCGTCATTTAGCTTTTTGAGATCCACGCATATCCTTATTTCATCCTTCTGCTTTTTCTCCTTTACCACCATTGGGCTTACCTAGTTAGATTCTTCCACAGGCTCAATGATGCCTACCACGAGCATCTTATCTAGCTCTAAGCGGACCTTTTCCTTGTACTTTGGATTGAGACAGTAAGGCCTTTGCTTAAGCGGCTTCATGTTGGGTTTCAATGTGATATTCATCATACCTAGGTCCCTGATTATCCCCTTCAGATCCGTAAAATTGGTAGGGAATAAATCCTGGTATTCACAGAGAAAGTCAGTGACCTTATCCACCGTCGCATCATCCCAGTAATCTCCAATCTTCACGAATTTGGGCGCTACCTCCATACCAATGTTTACTTGTTTCATTTTCAGTAGCGTGGTTATATATGGATTCTCAACCTGTGGTCCTTCAACTTCATGGTGACCTTCTGTTTCAGGGATGTTAATCTTTCACAGATCCTCGTGCTCCTCTTCAACAGTTACGTTATAACATTCTAGTGCGTGACTCAGTTGAGTAGCCCATTCAGGCTAAATCAGGTCTAAAGGATCCTGCAGTATCCTAAATATGTTATGCTCTTAACCTGCAAGACAATACTAGAATACCAAATATGCGAAGAAATATACCCAGAACATAGAACAATGAGAAATAACAGCAAGTATTTTATTATTCAGAAAGCAATGTTCACTTGCCTCTTCAAGGGGGCAACCTCCAATAGAGCTGAGCTCAATTACAAAATAAGACACAATGCTCCTCGAGGGGAGTCTCTATCCTTTATATAGGATTCATACATGCAATACCATGGGGCAATACCATGGTTCTTATTAATACCATCTATCTAATACCATGGCCCATTTGCAACTAACTATGGTCCCTTCATTAAATGCGGGTTAACCACTTACAATTATTAATATGGGCTTTATTGACTCTTTACTTAACTATAACTATGACTCGATCCTATTACATAAATAAGGGGGTTAGGGTTGGACCCTAACATGCCCTCCCCCATAAGAATAGCCTTGTCCTCAAGGCTGAAGTTGCAGAAACTGCTGAAGGATAGTAGCTAGTTCCCAGGTTGCATCTTTCAGAGAGGTGTCTTTCCACTTGACGAGGACTTCCTTGATCGTGCGGCCACGCAGGTGCCATTCTCGTGTGTCAAGAACCTATTCAGGTTGGAGCCAGATTGACCCTTCTTCATCCACTTCAGGTTGACTGGTTTTTATTCTGCAATGGTTCCCAATCACTTTCTTGGGGCATGAGACATGGAAGACTAGATGGATTTTTGCAGTGGGTGACAAAGCTAGCTTGTAGGCGACTTCTCCAATGCATTGAAGTACTTGATACGGTCCATAGAATTTTGGAGATAATTTCTGACAACCCTTGTCTTTGAGTGATGTTTGCTTATATGGTTGCAGCCTCAAAAAATACCTGATCCCCTTCTTGAAATTGGCATTCTGAGCGATGTTGATCTGCCTGTTGCTTCATGCGGTTTTGGGCTTGATGAAGATTCTCTCTAAGGTGGGCTAGCATGGTTGTGCAGTTCTATAGGAGTTGATCCACTGCTTGTACCTTCGAGCATCCCTTGATATAAGAAGTAGGGGAAGGAGGGAGTTGACCATAAACTGCTTCATATGGAGTAATTTTGGTGGTGGCATGATAGTTGGTGTTATACCACCATTCGGCTAGAGGTAACCATTGTACCTAGAGATGTTGCTTTTCTAAAGTGAAACACCTAAGGTAGGTCTCCAGACATTTGTTGACTGCTTTAGTTTGACCATCAGTTTGTGGATGATAGGAAGTACTGAGTTGTAGTTGGGTACCTTGTAGCCGGAAGAGTTCCTGCCAAAAGTTACTGGTGAAGATCGGGTCACGATCAGACACAATGGAAGTGGGCATGCCATGCAATTTGAAGATCTGATCCATGAAAGATTGAGTGACCAAAGTTGGTGTAAAAGGGTGGGGTAGGGCGCAAAAATGAGCATACTTAGAAAGTATATCCACAACCACCATGATGACTAACTTGTTTCCTGACTTTGGAAGACTCGTAATGAAATCCATAGAAACCTCCGTCCAAATTGAGGTCGGGATGGGCAATGGCTGTAATGTGCCTGGGGATTTGACTGTTTCTCCTTTGTGGTGCTGACAGACATCGCATTCAGCTACAAAAGTAAGAATGTCCTTTTTCATGCCTGTCCAAAAAAATGATCTTCGAGTGCGAGCATACATCTTCTGAAAGCCTGAATGTCCTGCAGTGGGAGATGAGTGCAACTCCGCCAAAATGCGGCTTTTGAGGGTGGATGTTGGTGATATTATGACTCTGTCCTTGTAGCGAAGAATCTCATCCTGCCACGAGTAGCCCGTTGTGGAATTTGGATCTGCCTACAATTGATTAGTGACTCGCATAGAAAATTTTAGGGGCGAATGTTCGCCCTTTGGCGAAATTAAGGGGTTTTAAATTTTTAGTGGGCGAATATTTTGTATCATGGTACATTTTTACAAATCACCTCAAATAGCCCACCTTATTTTAAGGGAGAGGGTAAAAAAGGTAAATTTAGCCCTTGAAACTAGGAGTTACAACCTTCCATTCGCCCATTTTCAAGAATAGATTTTATTTAAGTGAATCCATTCGCCCATTTTCAAGAATAGGTTTTATTTAAGTGAATCCTATGGGCCAAATACCATATTTATAAAATAGGTATGGTAAATTAATAAAAATATAAATAAATGAGAGGTATGGTAAATAAATAAAACATTTTTTATATTTACTCCATAAGTCACCTTATATACATGCAAGGGTGTAAACAAATAAAAATATAATTAAAGTGGAGGTATAGTAAATAAATAAAACATCTTTTTATACTTACTCAAAAGGTATGGTAAATAAATAAAAATATAAATAAACTAGAAGTATGGTAAATAAATAAAACCTCTTTTTATATTTAGTCCATAACCCTCATTCTATTTATGAAGGCTCAAGAAAGAGGTTTTATTTAAGTGAATCCTATGGGCCAAATACCATATTTGTAAAAGAGGTATGGTAAATTAATAAAAATATAAATAAACTAGAGGTATGGTAAACAAATAAAACATTTTTTTATATTTACTCCATAAGTCACCTTATATTTATGAACACTCAAAAAATGTGTTATATTTAGGTGAAACCTATGGACAAAATACTATGGGACAAATACCATGGACTAGATTGTTATTAATACCATGCAAAAAAACAATATTAACCCTAATATTAGTATTAATAAAAATAAAAATGGCACATTGTATTGACCCATGGTATTCACCAAAATGGCACCTGGTATTGAACCATGGTATTCACCAAAATGGCACATGGTATTGACCCATGGTATTCACCTGGAATGTAGCCTATTTAAATGGGGGAATTAAACCAGCATAGATCCATCTTACTCTGGATCTACTAACCCCCAAGAGGTATCAAATATCGTGATATGCAAACTAGCATAGAATGAAAAAATATTTGATCCCTCTCGGGGTGGATCAAGAGTAAAAATGGATGTTGTAATTTAATGTATGTTAAACATTTTAGCTTGGTTAAAATAAAAAATAAAATAAAAATCAACTATTAATTTTATTAATTTTTATAAATTACTAATAGTAACTTTTAAGCTCCAGGTTTATAATAACCCATGGTATTGACCCATGGTAATACCAAGATCTTATAAGATTTTATAATTGAGTAAAATATTCGCCATGCCCGGTGAGAGATTCGCCAAAAAATTATATATACATATTATATTATTGATAAAATCGCCTTCCATTTTTCCTATATACCATGGAGATTCGCCCATTTATTATATATATAAATTTAGGGGGGGTTCTTAAAATTTTCCCTATTAGTGAGTTGGGAGAGCCAGGGATGTGAAAACCATTCCTTGCGAGCCTCTTCAATCCATTCTGGAATGGGAAGGGAAATTGTGAGCAGGGTACTTTCCTCCTCAAATTGGCGGGATAACACATCTGCTACAATATTTTCACGCCATTTCTTGTAAGTTATCTCATAATCATATCCCAACATTTTGGCGAGCCATTTATTTTGTTGTGGCAAGGATAGGCATTGCTCCAAAAAATATTTAAGGCTTTGATGGTCTATGCGGATTTGGAAACGTTGCCCCAATAAGTATGGTCGCCAGGTATCTACAGCATGTAAGATGGCCATCATCTCCTTCTCATAGGTATATTGTCCCAGATTCTTCCCACTTAGTTGTTAGCTCATTAAGGCCAAGGGTCGACCTTCCTGCATTAAGACTGCCCCAATACCTGTACCAGAAGCATCACATTCAATCACAAAAGATTTTGTGAAGTCGGGTAGTGCTAAGACTAGAGTGGAACACATGGCATGTTTGAGAGCTATAAAGGCCTGTTGTGCTTCATCATTCCAAAGGATTGAATTTTTCTTGAGGAGTTGAGTGAGGGGCCTAGCCATGCGACCATAATTGCGGACAAATTTGTGATAGTAGCCAGTGAGACCCAAAAATCCTCTCAAGCTCTTCAAGGTCTTTGGTTGAGGCCAATCCTGCATTACCTAGATATTTTTGGGGTCCACCCTGACACCTTCATGCCCCACGATGTGGCCCAAATACTCAACTTCTTCCATGTCAAAAGAGCACTTGGACATCTTGAAAAATAATTTATGCTTGTGGAGCAGTTGCAAGAGTAGATCTACATGCTGAAGATGTGTGGCCCAGGTGCGACTATAGATGAGGATGTCATCAAAGAAAATAAGGACAAATTTTCTGAGATATGGTTTGAGCAGGTGGTTCATAAGGCTTTGAAAAGTGGATGGGGCATTACAAAGACCAAATGGCATGACCAGGAACTCATAATGGCCTTCATGAGTTTGGAAAGCAGTCTTTGGAATGTCTACTTCTTTCATGTGAATTTGGTGATAGCCCGAGCGAAGGTCGAGCTTAGTAAAGAATTGAGCCCCATTTAGTTCATCCAAAAAATCATTGACAACCGGGATGGGAAATTTATCTTTGACCATCAACTTATTGAGGGCCTTGAAGTCTGGACACATACGCCATTCCCCATCTTTCTTGAGCACCATGACCACCGACGATGAATAAGGACTAATGCTGGGATGAATGACGCCTACTTCCAAGAGTTCCTTGATGATTTTTTCAATTTCATTCTTTTGGGCGAATGAATATCTATATGGGTGCACATTTGGTGGTTGGGCCCCTGGGACCAAAGTAATGCTATGATCATGTTCCCCTCTCGAGGGTGGAAGCTCATGAGGCTTGTCAAATACTGGCAGATGGTTGTTTAAGATCTGTTGCATCTCAGGATGAATATGAAGAGAATTGGATTCGAAGGCTTGGATGGCATTAAATTGGGCTATAACTCCATGGTGGCCCTTTTTTAACAATTTTTCCATCCGATGTGAGCTGATGATAGAGGGAGCTCCCGCCTGGAGTCCGTGGAGGGTATGTGTGTGGTTGTTCTGCTTAAAGCTCATATATAACTCTTGGAAATCCATTGTGATTAGGCCAAGTGTGCGAAGCCATTTAGTACCTAAGACAATGTTGCACCCTCCCGCGTGTATGGAAAACATGTGGATCTTTAACTGATAATCCCCCATTTGAAGTTTGACATTTTCACAGCGGCCTTCACATTTCATTGTCCCCCATTAGCAATTTGGACTTGGAAGTTAGAAATTGCTCGGAAAAAACATTGCACTGCTTCCGTGACTCTTTGATGGATAAAGTTATGTGTACTGCCACTATCAATCAAGACTACTACTGGGCGATTCTTAATAAAACCTCTGATTTTGAGAGTTTGGGGAGAAGAAATCCCTGCCAAAGCATGCAGCGAGATAACTGGTTCTTCAGGTACATTGTCCTGCTGGTTGTCCTCTTCTTCCTCCTCTGGTTCCTCAAGTGGTGGGGCTTCCTCCGATGAACTGTGATCAATAGCAACAATTTGAAAGAATTTTGGCTCCTTTCCTTTATGCCCAGGGGAGTATTTCTCATCACAGTAGTAACACAATCCTTGCTTTCTTCTTTCCGCCATTTCTGCTGGTGACACCTTTTGAACCTTGAGTGTTTGGGTAGTGCTTTGAGCCTGGGTGGGGCGACCCTTGGCTATGAAATTTGGGTGATTGGACTGGGCTGCTAACACATGTTCTACTTCACGAGCTATCCTGCAAGCATGCAGCCATGAGATAGGGTGTTGCAGTCGGACGTGGGCTTGTATGGCTTCTTTGAGACCACTAACAAAACATTCCACATAGAACTCATCGTGTAGACCTCCTGTGCGGAAATATAAGGCTTCAAAGGCTGTAATATATTCGTTCACTGTTCCTGTCTGTCGGAGCTTAGTGAGACGACCCAAAAAATTAGATTCATGGTCAAAGCGATCCGTAAGAGCTTTTTTGAATGTCTGCCAAGTCAAGGGCCTTCCATAGCAACGTTGATGCCATTGCCACCATTGCCATCTTTCATTGTCCAAGTACATGCTACCCACACTAAGCTGAGTCGCATCATCCATGATGTGATTCAGTGTGAAATATTGCTCCATTTGTGCTATCCATGTGGCTGGGTGAGAGCCATCAAATTTATACATGTCCAGCTTGGGTGGTCGCGGCTGGGATTGTTGGTGGGTGCCAAAGAGGTGAAGAGATTGGCTAGACTCACCCTCAATGTTTTCATTGCCAATATATGCCTCTGCGCGTTCCTCCATCTTGCCCTTTGAGAGTGTTTCATTTAAGTTCTTCAGCTACAACAATACATCTTTCAATGTTGATTCAAGGTTGTCAATCCTCTCATTGGCCATAGCTTGAGCTCTAGTTTGTACCATGCACCGATCCGATGTACTTGAAATTTGGGACCGCCCGAAATTTTTGGCACTAAAAATTGAATGGTACCACCTTGCTCAGCTCGTCGACCTAATTCTTATGGGCTAAGTCTCCAATAAGCATCACTGAGGGTCTCAGACCTGATTTTTTTTTTTTTTTGTTACTCCAAATGGAGTTTTACTCCTTGCTTAGGAATACTACAGTGGCCGAATCCTAGAAAATTCAATGCTGCCAAAGGTATTGCGAAAATCACACCCAGGTATAGGAACCCACACAATTAGTCAGATCTAAATGGCGGATCTGATTGTTGCGACGGCTACAGAGCCCAAACTGCTAGATTTGGATGGCGGATCTGATAGATTTGAATGGCTGATCTGATAGATCTGAACGGCGGAACTAATTGCTACTGCTGTGACAAAACCCCACCTACGAGATCTGATCTAGCAAAGATGATGTGTGATCCAGAGATAGAGAAGGGAACTATGGTCTCCAGGAGTGTCAGGTGCTACAGATCACAATATACATAAGGGTTTGACAGTAGTACTCGGCCCAATCTTTCAAGGCACTAACCAAGGAGGATCAACCGTACCCTTAGTTGTACAACCTGACTACCCTATCGTATGTACGAGTAATCTCCCTGAGTGCTGTTCTCGGTGTACTGTAGCAGCAAGACGACTGACGGTTTATCTATGGTGAGGTTTCAAGGGAGCTAGCGGGCTTCCGATATACCTAGAGGGTACTGAGAAGACAGTCCGTGCACGGTTCTATCTAATGCGCTATTACTCGAAGGGGTGCCCATGGGAGTTACAAGGGAGTCCAACAAGTGTGACCACCTCTTGTATTTCGTATGTGAATGCCTCCCCAAATTCGCAGGTTTATGTGCTCAACAACAGATCCCTTGGTTTAAAGATGCTGGAACACATCTCTAGCCAATTTTTTTTCTAAAAATTGGAGATCTCACTAACCCTAGAAAGCGCTCTGATACCACTTGTTATGCTCTTAACCTAAAAGATGATACCAGAATACCAAATATGTGAAGAAATATGCCCAGGACATAGAACAATGAGAAATAACAACAAGTATTTTATTATTCAGAAAGCAATGTTCACTTGCCTCTTCGAGGGGGCAACCTCCAATAGAGATGAGCTCAATTACAAAATAGGACATGATGCTTCTCGAGGGGAGTCTCTATCCTTTATATAGGATTCATACATGCAATACCATGGGGAAATACCATGGTTCTTATTAATACCATCTATCTAATATTATGGCCCATTTGCAACTAACTGTGGTCCCTTCATTAAATGCGGGTTAACCACTTACAATTATTAATATGGGCTTTATTGACTCTTTACTTAACTATAACTATGACTTGATCCTATTACATAAATAAGGGGGTTGGGGTTGGACCCTAACAAAATATTGCTGCTTTCACCTCTTGTAGCACTTCATCAATACTGTCGAACCCGTCTTCGAAACAGAATGTCATTATGAATCCTTCACGTAGAGTATCCCATTCACCCGTACCATGGTGGAGCTCTATTTCTACATACCAGATGACCGGGACAATATCCGGTGTGTGATAGAACAAGTGCACCCATTCAGGTTGGGGCTTCTCTCCATAAGCCTAAGCCCATTTGGCCAAGTGCACACGTGGATCATCCTGCCCATCATACTTGTCTCTCATTCGCACCTTCTACTTCCCAAAGCGTGTCCTCATCATTCTCCTACATTCGTGCTAGTCATGAAAGCTTCCCTTGTGCGTACCCCACCATCTTGCGGGTGTAGCGCGTAGTGCCCAATCCAATGCCTGGAAGAGCTTACTTTCTGGTACCTCCCTCTCAAATGTATCCAGAAAAATATCTACATCATTCACGCCATCATAAGTAGGTAGATTTCTTACCTCTGATGACACACAGTGCAGTGACCGGGTCATCATGTTACAGCTCAGCATAGTTACTTCATGTAACCGATTTTGCCAGCGCTCTAATTCTTCATCAGAGTCCGAGGTGCATGAACTCTCGCGATCCCAAGTAATTCGTCCATCCGCTGTTGGATTCACCCAATCTTGGTCTCGCTGTTATCTTATATATACAGTCCAGATCATCATTGCTCTCATAATCATGGACTAGTTCAGTATAACACGCACCTTTAGTAGGATCTAGGGGTACAATTACACGTAGCGATTTCTTATCAAATATCATCTTTCACTTCTTTTGGTTGATTACCCCATTCATATCAGTAGACCAATCAATTCCAAGGATTGTAGAATAGGAGTTGCTATCATCCACTATCTCTATCACTTCAAAGCCAGCCAACACACTCACACCCTCAATATTTACAGTCACCCCCTGCAGTCGCCCCATGGGGATGATCTTCTGCTGATTCGCCATCCTTAGCTGAATCGGAGATCATTGTAGCATGGGTCTTCCCATTTGCTCCCAAGTCTGCTTTGGTAAGATGTTCGCATCTGACCCCAGGTCCAAAATGACCTGATCCATCTCATACTCTCCTATCTATGCAATTAATCTCATCTCTCGTCCCGTCCTTGTTTTATGCTTACCAAGCTTTCGTACTACATGCGGCTCAGTAGGAGTGTTTCTGACTCATCTATTTTTGAGCTCGTGCTGCCCCTTCATAGCCTTGCTATCGCATAGTAGCTTCATGCAGGTCTCTAAGAAGGTTGTAACCATAGAGGGGTCCATCTCCTAATCAGGCTTATCTTTTCTTCCTAAGGTGGAGGCTTCAGTGAAGCTCCTCTTTGCTTCCATGAAGGTTTCTCATGCACACTCCAAATCGAACTCAGCCTCCTTCACCGGAGCTTTGCACACCCATGTATTGTCTTCGAGTTGTTTTCCCTTGTCATCTACTATTGTAATTCCACTTCGGAGCACTATATTCACGTTTGGATCCTATTCGTGCAGCTCAGATCTCATCATCTGCAGGTTCTGAGTTGGTGGAGGCGGTAGCGCCCCCTTGTCACGTATCCTAGTTATCAGTGTAGGAAAATCTTCCATTTCATGATCAAACAGAGTGCAATACTTGCACGCCATATGTGTTGCGTTAGTGCAATCGCGGGAATAGTGTCCTGGCCCTCCGCAATTGTAGTAGATCAATTGTCCCCGACCTCTTCCAGGTCTTCCTCCACCTCGGCCTCGTCCATGCCATCCCTGTGCTCTGGTCAGGGGGCCATGTTTCAGCTTGAACCCTATAGGTGGGAGTTCTATCCATCATCAATTCATAAGTTCTGCAATTACGCTCATCATGCCCTATCAACCTACACAAACTGCAGAACAGTTGTTGCGGTGTCTGTACAAACTTCTGCAACAAATGATAGTTATCTGTTGCATTTTTTCCTACTACCTGACATATAGCTCACCATAATGCAGGCCCCGTGCTCGGTCCTACTTAAGCTTCCGGCCTCAAAGGCATTGACCCTCCTCCTGTAAGGTAGTTCACAAAGACTAGACAGTTGTCTTTTTCATGCCCCTAACTCTTGTATTTCAGACACCATACCTCTTCACACACCTTGTCCTGCTTCAAACTTTGCATCTCAAGGAAAATATTTTTCAACTGCACATGGATCTGTTGAACCCCTAGATTTGGATCTTGCATCGGGGTCTTATGCAATCTCATTGCAATCTCCAAGGCCTCCGCCTTAGTTGATATCTTCTATTGTGACATCACGACCCTTAAGTGTGGTAGGAGCGAAGCCACAAACCACTCACAATGTCGTCCATCTGTTAGGTTCATGTTATCTTTGTGGATTGTACACTCCAACCTCTGGTCGAGTTCCCAAGGTGTCTCGCTTGGTTGCATCGCGATTTCTTTGAACCATATAATTGACTGTGCTTCAGATTTAGGCCTATTGAATTCTCTATTCAGTGTTGTCTGGATGTTTTCCACTCCAGCATTTGGGTTATCATTAGCATACTTGATATACCAGGTTAGCGCGCGATCCTGTAGAGTGCTAACCAATGTTGAATTATAAGTGGAAGTTGTAGATGCAAATATCAACTACAACCTTTTTCTCGGGTGAAGATGGACCCACACTATGTTTTATGTGGTTTCTTCTTTGTTCCAGGTGCTTCGTTTTCCTCACGAAGGAAAAATTGTCACTGTCGACCAACTGTCACTTTTCTCTTCTGGTTCATTAAATGAAAATGTCCCTTAGGTGGGAAATACTGAGATTCCTTATGAGAGTTTGGGGGCAGGTCTCTTCAAAGACTCTTTTTTAATGGGTACTTTTAGTCTCCCACCTCCGAATGCTACTTTAATAAATATGATCTCGGTTTCTACGAATCCTTGGATTATTCCTACTCGAGATCAAATTGATTCATTTGGTGATTCTATGCCTTTAAGTCCATTGGAGAAAAACTATCAAGAAATTGTCTTGGCTTCGATGGCTACCTTAGAAAGTCATGTTGTTTCTAGTATGAACCTGGATACTTATGTGCCATCTCCTTGGCTTGGTTCTTGTGATTCTTTGGACCCTTTGAACGAGACATTCCCCACCGACGAGAGTATCGTTGAGGTCATGTCTTTGGATGAAACTCCTTGGAACGGTCTCCGTCATCGCTCTTCCTTTCTTCCAAGCCTTGGTGAGATGCTTTTGTGTCTTGAAGCGTTTGTTTCTGACTGCCCAATGTCTCCACTTCAGACACCTATCCTCGTGCATGAATTCTTGTAAGAGGGTAACATGGGAAACATCACTGCTACTATGCCTCTTGACATTTCCATTAAACTTGGAATTATCGAGAACATTCATATTGGGGTTTCCTATTCTCCCAATGAGATAAGGGTTTACACTCAACTTTTCAAATAATTTCGAGACGTCTTCATATGGTCATACGAGGAAATGTCTGGTATTGACCCAGCAATAGTGGTGCATGAAATACCGACTTATCCTGGTGAAAAGCCTATTCACCAACAACTTCACCCCATGCATCCTCGAAAGGCTGCTACTATTAAAGCAAAAATATAAAAGCTTTTAAAAGTTGGTTTTATTTATCCCATCCCATTGATAGATTGGGTGTCCAACATTGTCCCTGTTGCTAAAATGCAGGGCACGATCTGTCTCTATGTTGATTACTGTGATACCAATCGTGAATGTCCAAAATAAAATTATTCCACTCCATTTATCGATTAGATCATCGATGAGTGCGCTGGGAGTGAGATTTTCTCATTCATGGATGGTTTTTCTGGCTACAACTAGATCAAAATTTCATCTGCTGATCAACATAATGTTGAAAATGCAACAAGATGATGGAGCTTAGTGGAAAGGAGTCGCCTTCACTAAGTGGGCCCGTAGGCAAATTATGGCGCAAAGTCTATTTTTAGACTATGTCTATTTTTAGACTATGTCTATTTTTAGACATATGGATCATGGTCTATGAGTTGCAGTATGTTATTTGTGGATGATTGGTCATGTTGGGAAAAATAGATGGACTTCTATTTTTGGTTCACAACGGTGTGATCAGAGTCTATTTTTAGACTGCCAAGCTAAAAATAGAGAAGTCAAATATTATTGTCTCATAATAATATTTAGACTATAAACATTATCTTATTCTCTTGGAGCACTTCAGTTTGAGCTACAGATGTGGCACATGCAGATGTCAGAAGGAAATACGCTTTTCTTATGAGTCAGTTGAGCTATTGCATGCAGGACTTCAGTTAGAACTCAAGCAGTTGAGTTTGGTGGAGTTGGATGTGGAGTTGATGGAGTTGTGTTCAGTTTGACTTGGTTAAACTAGTTGTATTTAGTCTAACTGCAAATAGACTAATGATGAGTTGTTATTAACTCATAAAGCAACTAAAGAATACATCAGTTAACTCATTTGCATGTCAGTGCATGTACAGTTCAGTGGAGACAGGTGTTAGAGGTTGAGATTGCTATCAGTTGTGACTATAGTTGTGCATGAGATCTTGCACAATCAATGGGATTGAGCTATGCCAATGATAATTGCGTAGTATGGGCCAATACCAAGTGAATTATAGCTTGTGCTCATGTGATTTCCAGTGTGGGTGATTCCCTTAAGGTAAATACGAGTTTGGTTCAGCCATTATCATTCATTCTCATGCAGGATTGCGCAGTGGAGGCAGGAAAACAGTGGAGGAGATTTGAGGCATCAGATCTGAGCTAGTTTTGTGTGTAATAGGTGGAGATAGTACTGAGTACTTGAGAGGAGTATTGTACTATGTATTGTTACATGTTCTCAATCATTATAATATACAGATAGTGTGGGGTTTTCAGCTGTATGCTTTCCCCGAGTTACATACTGTGTTAATAGGCGCATGTGATTGATGTTTAATTGTTTTTAATGCTGTTGAATTGATGATCAACATAGAGGAGGTTATGTATTATGCATGTATTCTGCAATAGTTTATAATCGGGATAATCTCTGTGAATAAGTGTTATATTATTCAAAATTTCTACACATAAAACAACCTTTATTTGTCCTTGGGGCACTTTTTCTTATAAAAAGCTTCCTTTCGGTGTAAAAGATGTTGGCACTACCTTCCAAAAAGCAATGTCTTATGCGTTTCACGATATTTGACACATTGTTCAGCCTTACCTTGACGACTTACCAACCCATTTTGCTAAGCGTCATGACCATTCGAATCACTTAAGATCCATCTTCATGCGATGTCGGCATTATAACATCCGCCTCAATCCACACAAGTGCATTTTTTGCGTTGAATCTGGTCCACTCTTGCGTTTTATGGCCTCCCAAAAAGGTATCTAAATCGATCCTTTAAAAGTTGAGGCCATTGTCAACTTACCCCCCCACCTCATTGCTGCAATTTCAAAGTCTACAAGGAAAGGCTACCATTCTTTGTCGAATCGTTCCTAATTACGATGAACTTGCCAAGGGTTTTACTCACTTACTTAAAAAGGGGATCCCTTTCATTTGGGATGAATTTTCCCAAAAATCCTTTGATGCTTTGAAATACTCGCTTATCAATGCTCCTTTACTGCATCCCCCTAATTATCGACGTGATTATTTCCCATACTTGGTTGCAAATGATACTACTATTCTATGGTGTTATTTTAGGATGACGACGATGGAAACGAGCATGTGGTTTATTATTTAAGCCAAAATCTTCTCGATACTAAGTCTCGATATGCCCATGTCGAGAAGCTTGCCTTGGCATCAGTCCATGTTGTCCAAATATTTCGACATTATATCCTTTTACAGAAAACCATAATGATTTTTTATTGCAACCCCATGACCTATATACTGACTCGTCAGTTACTGGGGGGAAAATACTCCAAATGGATCATTATCTTGTAGGAGTTTTATTTGGATTTTACTACCGCCAAATCAAAGAAATCACTCATTTTTGCTGAGTTGATATGTGCCCTTCCGTCTGCAAGCACTTATACTGATTTCACTGAGCAAATTCCTGATGAAACTTTGTTTCTGATTAGCACTCTCGACCTGTGGTATGGAGATAATATCGTTTATCTTCAAACTCAAACTTTTCGATCTAAGTTGTCTTGATCTGACCGACATCGCATCCAGCATCAGTCCCAACCCTGTAAGATCCTTGGTGATACATTGTATCGGGTCGGTTTGGACTCTGTTCTTCGCAGGTGTCTCACCCTAGAAGAGGCTGAATGGGTCTTAAATGATTGCCACTCTGGTGCCTGTGGTGGTCATATGTCAGGCTATGCCACCGCTTAGAAAATCCTCCATGCCGGTTATTTCTGGCCTTTTATCTTTAAGGATTGTATTCTAGTTGTTCATAAATGCTATGAATGCCATATTTTTAACTGCAAGCAGTGCACCTTGCGAACACCCTTATATCCAGTAGTTACTGTTGGCCCATTCTCTAAATGGGGCATTAATTTCATGACATGTAACCCTCGCTCGGTTGGGGGGCATGGTTATATAATCATCGTCGTCAACTATTTTACTAAATGGGCTGAGGCAATGCCTACATACAATGCTGACAGTATCATTGCTGCTTAGTTCCTTTTTAACCACGTCATAGCATGTTTTGGTGTTCCTCAAGCCATTGTAACTGACCATGGATCACATTTTCATCAGTAAATGATGGCAGAGCTGACTGCTCAGTTGGGCCTTCGTCATGATAGCTCAACTCCTTATTATCCACAGGCCAATGGCCAAGTCGAAGTAGTTAATAAAGTTTTGATTACTATGCTTCAACGTACCATTGGGAAGCACAAAAAGGACTGGAATTTGATGCTATTCTCAGCTCTCTAGGCTTATAGAACTTCCGCTAAGATGACCACTGGATTCACTCCATTCCAGTTGGTGTATGGTTTAGAGGCAACTCTTCCAATCGAATGCAAAATCCCTTCGCTCAAATTAGCTATCGAACTCCTTCTGAATACCTTGCCTGAAGAGGAACAACTACTGTATCTTGAGAGGCTTGATGAGACTCGTCACATTGCTGCGATGGTCATTGAAGCTCAAAAGAAACGTGTCAAAGCTCATTTTGACCAAACTATTTCTCCCTGCACTTTTGCTGAAGGTGACTTGGTCCTTCTTTATGATCAAGCCAACGATAAATTGGGAGCAGGAAAGTTTGAACCCATGTGGCATGGACCCTACATCGTCAAGTGTGTCTTACAAAAAGGTGCCTATGAGCTATGTGATTACGAGGGAAATGCATTGTCACAACCCCGTAATGGGTTGTACCTGAAGAAATATTATGAGTGAAATTTATGTAATGACTTTTGTACATTAGTGTGTCAATTCATTAGTGTGCGTTTTGAGTTTTGGTGTGTTTGTTTTCTTTGCAAACATGTTTTTTGTCTTCTTACCCTTTGTTCCACTCGGTTTGCAGATGTTGTCAAGCCATTACGTTGGTTTTGCTGATGGTGCTTGTCGTAGCACACAGAACATGTCTTCCGTAGCATGGGTATTCTATGCGCCTAATGGCGAGATGATTAACTTACAAGGTATATGGCTTGGTCGAACAACTAATAATATTTCTGAATACAGTGCAGTCATTGAACTCTTGTAAGGAGAATTTGCTCTTGACATTAGGGATTTAGATGTCAAGTTATATTCACAACTTCTTGTGTTACAATTAAACAATCATTACTCAGTGAGAAATCCACAAATATTGCGTATGTATCTATGTGCTAGATTACTGGAAAGAAAATTTGATTTCATCACATATCAACATATTCCACGTAATTTAAATACATTAACATATGCATTAGCAAATTTTGTTCTTGATAGGAATTTACGTCATTTATAAAACTGATCATATTATGGGCACGTAATTATAAAATAAAACATGCATATATATATATATATATATATATATATATATATATATATATATATATATATATATATAGATATAGATATAGATATATATAGATATATCCCATATGTTAAAGTGTTGACATCGAGATATAAAAAAATAGAGTGTTCTCCAACACTTGGCTTTCAAAGCCTACAAAATGTGTAAAAGAGATAGAAACGCTATTAGCCTCCATAGTGCTCATGATAGCACGAGACTGCTCTAATCACTCGGCCTAACAATGACACAGTCTTACAGATACTCCCACTGTGTGCCTCTACCAACGCAGTGGAACCTCATCAATAGTGGCATATTCTAGAACTCCTTGAGTTATCGCCTCTAGGTTGCGCTCCATCTCAGCTAAGGGGTATGCTCCTTCATAGTCTACGCCCACAATTTGATGAGAAACTCATCATGCTATTGGTTACATTCCAGGTGGTCTCTCTAGTCCCAAATCTGCACATTTATCACAAGTTGAGTCTAAGTTTACACTTTTACAAAAAATCATAAAACTTGAAAAAATCCAAAAAACAAGTTTTTACCTACATTGGTCCACTATTCTCCTGGTGGCAGAGGTAGATTTGGATCCCAGCTGAAATCCATACCAACATAAGCATATTCATCTACCATGAGTAGTTGGTGTTGTAGCCAAGCGAAAAATTGTGGTGGGTAATGCATATGCTAACTCGTTCCTGCTCGAGGTATGAGTTGACTCCATCTCACTAGTCTCGGATCTCGGGGGTAGGATTTAGTACCTCTGCCTATTGATACCAGAATAAGAGCACTCACTCTAAAAACGAGGTCAAAGTATTGAACCGAACTCGAATTGCTTCAGGTGTCCATGCTTCCCTTTGGTTAACTGTCTTTTCATATTTGCCAGAAGGCATCCACACCAGTTAAATATGGTGGGGGTCAAACACGCAAACATACTGGAATTGGGATTTTGAAGCCTCATGCAAGGATTACGTTCTAGATACATGCGCCATAGTGAACAAGATTGTTCTCAAGGGAAGGTTGTTGGTGATTGTCGTTATCTTCACCTTCCCTCCATTGGTCATTTCGACACCTGAACAATGCCTCTGGATTAGAGTTCTCGTACTCTCACCCCCTGGGCAAGATCCAAAGTTGGATCGCTTCTCCTCTTTAGGATAATCCTGTGATGAAGTAGATATCTACCTCCTCAAGTTCTAGTTCCTGGCCTTTTATGATGAAGATCTCTTGATCTACATCCCAAAGACTGATCAAATAGGGCAACAATTCCATCTGGGCCCTTAACCCTGTGGTCCTGAAGAACTTTAGCAACCCACAATTCCTTAGAGCATTGATGCATTCAGGATCCTGAGCTACTTGGTGGTCTTCGACCTCATGGCCTCTTTCTTTCCATTCCAGAACCATGATCTCCTGCAAAACATCATTTAACACCAATTAATTCTTTTTTCATGGATTAAAATCAAAGATTTTTTTCTTGAAAAGAATATTTTTCTTCCAAAAACTCTGCATCGACACTATCATGCCTGTTTTTATAAATAGAGAGATATCATAATGCGGGCATTTTGGCCTAAGTGTGATCATCGCGGGTCTGATGACCATACTTGCGATGATCGTCGATGCCTTAAAAATTGAAAATCCTCCCTTATAGTAATAAATTACTGTTAAAAACACATAAAAAGGTGATAAAATGCAAGAGAAAATATGGGCCTCTTACCTATTTCAGACAGTTCACGAAATAGCAATCTGGATCTCCTATAATGATCACTTGAAAATTGGGGAAATTAGGGCACAAATGCGCTTTCACAGCTTACTATGGTAAAATGGTAAAAAAATAAAATAAATTTTGGTTATTTATACGTTTTGAAAGTCATTTTTGTCAATATTTTAATAATATTTTGTTATTATTTCTTGATATCAATGATGGGTGTGTTTCTTTATGCAGTTACAAAGACCTTTAGGTGAACAATGATCATTATTGACTGATTCTTGCGAGTTTTGTTTTATCTCTTTTTCAAACTCATTAAATAAACAAAAAAGGAACCCCCCTTGAGTCATCTTTGTGCTCTTTTTTGAATCTTGAAAATTGAAAAGATTGTCGAGTACTTGTCATTTTGAACTCGTTAAAGTAAATGAATCGAGCTCACCTCAGTATACATTTACCCATTTTTCTGGCTGAGATTGAGTATTTACAAAAAAGGTACACCTTGATCAACATGGTCAAGAGGTTCTCTCAGATATTATTTTTCACCTTTTCGGATTTGAGATACAAATTATGAAAATGGACATGATGGAGTTTTCTTTTTCATATCTTTTTCAAACTCTCTAAATGTGAAAAATATACCAAGTTATTCTTCCGTCGGACACGTTAAAATTTTACAACGAAAGACTCATCACCATGATGAGGCCAAGCTTCTCCTTCCTAGGGCTCGTAAAACTTACTAGGATGGATTCATTCGAGGAATGAAATTACATGACAAGCATATGCTATCCCCTTCAAGCTTGTGATAAAAATAATTGGGGTACTCGCTAGAAATAGTGGGGGAAAAATGAAGATGAAACATCCTTTGTATAGGAAGCATGTCGCTCTTGAACATGACACTCTTCTGCTCTTGTGTCAGGTTTGGGATATCCTCACTCAGTCACTTGTCCTCTCGAGTTTGGGTGATCCATTTTTTCCTCTCATTTGACTATTCCATTTTTTCATCATGACCTTTAGTCCTATGTCAAGTCAGATGTTGCCACACTTCGGAGTCATGTCACCAGTGTTCAAGAGAAGTCCAATATGCAGTTATTTACCTATACATTGTTTGAGTCATTGTTACAGTCTTGAAAATTATTCCACTTTATTCCTTGTTTCGTGTCGATGATGGGGGATTCATCATTTCCCTCCTTCGATGGGTCGCTTCCTGTCGACTTCAGCTCATTATCCAAGAAGATGACTTAGAAACTCCCTTTCAGTACCTTAGAGCTTGCATGCCCTAATGGCAAGTTCTTCACATTTGACAACAGGTCTTCATCATTGGCCTTCGATTGGATGATTCCATGAGTGTTCGACTTCAGCTTCATTATCACATTCACAGATTGTATTGTTGTACCTTGAGAGCCATTGTCATTATTAGTGGTTTCTCTCGTACCTGTTAATGGTCCACATCATTGGTTGGTAATCAAGTGTTTTTATAGCATGTTCGACTTCAACACATTCCTTCGCATGTTAGAATTCATACTTTGATCAGGTTGGGATGGAGTGCAAGACCCTAAGTCTTGTCTAATATGACTTAGGTTGTGTGGAGTTATATGTTGTTCATGATTGTACACATGTTTCTACTATATGGATGGCTATGACCATACCGTGGGACTTTATATTTATGATGATCCTTGTTATCTGGATGGTTGCACCCATACCATGGATCTTTTCATATAGTCTTCATCATTTGGATGGCTGTGCCCATGCTGTAGATTCATGTCTTGATCTCAAATATGTATATGTATATGCGTCCTTGATTTGCAGGTCTCCTAACAGTGTGTGTCCTCGTCCTTACAAAATCTCGTAAAGCATCTCAGTCATCACTCCTTGTTCTGCCTTCATGCTTTAGGGGGCATCTGTTACACAGTATTTTGTCACACCTCCTGCACTTCCCTGTGACATACCCCGAAGTGCCTAAAACATGACCATTATGCATTGTACTCATTCATGTATACAGCTTAGATCCCTCCTAAGACATTGATTGGAAAATGCCTTGAGCTTTCCCTGAAGAAATAGCTCTAAAACCCTAAATTGAGAATCATCACTCTTATAAGGCTTAAAACAACGATGGTCACATGTTGCATTGTACTTGACCAGCGATGGCATCACTTTGTTCCCTTGCATACCCGCGATGATCCCAAAGAGGATGAGAAGCTTCGTGATCTAGAAGCTTCCAGAGCGACGAGCTGGAGGTTGTTTGGCATAGATGAGGTTGAATCCTCCCAACTTGGCCTCTTGGTCTTATCCCTATGAGCTACCTCCTTGAGATGAGGGCCTAATCCTATCTTTGGAGAGGTCCTAACTCCCTTTCCTATCCTATAAATTCATCCTCTCCCATTCCCAAATGGTTGGTCTATGTCTATTTGCACCCTTATGCTAAGATTGTGCCTAGAGGCTATTCATTTGACTTGGAGAAGGAGTTCTTGGAGAGTTCTTGGCTTGGACTTGGATTACCACTCAAGGAGAGCCTATCAACATCAAGGCTTTGGTTGTAAGCTTCCCTTTATTTTTTAATAATACACAACTGCTGGTTCATCTTCCCAAAATGCATATGTTCATGTATCATTTAGCTTGACATTCCTTGATTAGTTAAGTAGGTTTCTATTGGATTTTCTATTCATTTTGGCATGCCTTGTTGTGTCTTGATCACTTGTGCAGGTATATAAACACTGAGAGAAGCAGGAATAAACTTGTGATACAAGCGGTTCAGGGTCCTCAACAAAGGAGATCGGAATAACATCAGAATGAGGTAGGTCATCGCTTTCGTTCATATTTTCAATTGTAACGTTGGAAGATGTCTAGTTGATTGTCACTTCAGTTGCTAGACCCACTCATTGGTATAGAGGGATTGTCTTTGTTCGCACAGAGGATTAACCTTAACAATAGAGGGGCTTGGAGAGGTGTTTCCTTTTTAGGAAGATACTCCCTCCTAGATCTAAGGTTATACTTGTGTTGGAAATGCGCTTCCAGGTATTCAATGAAGCGTTGAAGCTTAGGATCCCAAAATGTTGCTCTATATAATCAGAAAGGTTCTAGGTGCAGTCATCAAAAGAGTTTATCAAAATTAATATTTGGATAATGTTCCTCTTCAAGGTTCATAAGTTGACTGGCCACTTCATCATATTCCTTGATGAATTTGGCATTATTTCTAAGAGGACATTGTACAAGAGGCTCCTCCGGTCGCTGTCCTCTTTGTAAAATTTGAGGAATATTAGGACAGTGATATGGATGTTGATTCCTAGGCAGATAGTTAGGATTTCTATTAGGTACATTTGGTACATTGGGGAAAATTTTGGGTTAAATTGGTGGGTTGATAGGGGCAGGGGTAGGTGCCCTGCTTCTGACTTCTAGGAGTTGGATTTTATTCATTAGAGATGTAATGAGTTTAGCCATTTATTCAATATTCTAATCTTGTGAAGATGAAGAAGTGAGAAGTTGAGGATAAGTTTCAATTGCTTTATTTTTTCATTTAGATCTACTATCTTTGGTCACTCGCTTCCTAATAGCGATTATATTTCCTTCACATGAGCAAGCGTTAGCTTGTGCATCGACTAAAGTAGAAGGTTCCCTCTCTCTCAATGCATACAAAAGATCCTTGTTGAGAGTGGTGGACTAGGCTACAATGGTCGTTGTGTTAGACATGAAAACATTCTCTGGTAGTTGATTGTAACATTTCATAAATCTCTTATTAAAATTAGAAATTGATTCGTCGGGTTTACGCTTTTATGAAAATCAACATGAGAGCATAATGATTTTAAGTTTCATTTATATCCCAAATGCAAAAAATATCACATGTACTACAAATAAAAGAAAACATGAGAGTTTGAAAATATGTAAAGGAAAATATTTCTCTTAGCCCTAGAAGCAAGCTCTTGGAAACTATTCTTCAATCAAATGCTCAATATTTCAGTCACTTAATTTGATAATAGATATCATAACATCAAGGAATTGAATTAAAGGAAACTATTAGATGTTTAACAAGTCATGCATTTTGCATGATTTAAAGTGCTACATACGAATACATATACAAAAATAAATTTATCAGAAATGTAGAGTTATATCATTTAAATAGTGAAGAGTAGTGTATCAGGTACAATCATATCCATCAAACAAAAAATGCTTCTTCTTCTAACAACCCCCTCATAATGAGAAACATGGTTTTAATTAGTATTAACATAAGTAATTGTTTTAAAATAATTGTCTTGAACTAATCAAATGTCAGAATTAAAAATTAAAATAAATTAAACGTAAGATAAGCTAATTAAAGTATCATGACTACCTCCATGATTTGGAAACTTTATATTTCTTCATCGTAATCACAAGAGAGGAACTTTTAGCTCCACACATTTTTACTACAGGTGTTTGGGTTGCGATCAATGGGATTTCACTCAAATCTTCTGGTTGGTCTGTAAATGATTGCATCGGTTGAACTAGTTGAACAACTTGAGTAGTTGAAGATGCCTACTCCAAGATAATGTCTCGATTTATGGGTCTTTTGACATTAGCAATTATGTCCTAATCAGTTGATACTAGCTAAGGCACACTTTTATATTTGGTTATTGCCACTGTCAGTCGAGATCTGATCTGATAGCATGCCATGAAATATTTTGTAGCAGATTATTTATTCTTAGTAAGATGGTGAAGTCTGTATAAAGGGAATTGATTACTATAGATGGTGAAATAAACTCTTCTCCCTGCATAGTCAAAAAACCAAGGTCTTGCTTTGTGGCCTTCAACTTATCATAGAACTCTTCATTAGAATAGTTATCTTTTCCCTAGAATGATGGGATGCTAAATATGCCTAAAATAATTCCAATTGACCCTAACATCCTCGATCTCTTTAGATTCCCTACTAAATTCTTCTCACATGAGTTGCATTGTACTATGTTTTTATTTCATCATACACAAGGAGAATACGCAATCATCCCTTGAATGTAGATTCATTTTGGCAAGAGTTTCATCTTCCATAGTGTTAATAAAATAAATGAGCAAGTCAATGTCCTTTATTCTATCTTCAAGCACCAAATATGTGCTTTTGGCCTCTAGATTGGCACTCTTGATTATCCCTTTTTCACATTCGTAGATGATCTCTACATAGGATCTTACTATTGAGATTTTCTGCTTAATTTCCCTCCAAATTTCTTATTTCACCTATTTGAGGACTTGTCTTCTTGTGGTGGTCTACTTGATCACCTCTTGCAAGTATTTTACCTCATTGTGTTTCTCCTTGAGTGTATTTTGAACTTGTTCTATCTTGTCTAGCTTCATCGCGTTCCTATTCTAATTGGGAAACCTTCATGTGTATGAAATTCGAGCCTTCCGTTTCTAACACTTGGGGGGTGGTAAGGGCTTGATCTACCATATATTTGTATTCTGTAATTGTTTTGAGATGTTACTCTTATTTTTCCTGTAATTCTTATTTGAAAAATTCTAGCTGACTGCATTTTATCTTGAATTCTTCTTCCTTGAGTTGAACATAAGTTGTCATCTCTTGTTGTTGCTTCTAAGTATCTTCTCTTATCTCAAAAGCTTGTGTTACAATATGAGGATCACAGTCTGAGATTTTTAGAATAATTTACAGGCTTTTAATTTCCTTCTCCTTTTCCACCAATAATTTTTAAAAGTGTCCAATTTCTTTAGGTTGGTTGGCTTGAAAAATCACCATGTCTTCCAGCTCTTTGATCTGGTTAGCTCTAGTTCTCTGAGCTATTCATGCAATATGAAATTTTTCAAATACATTTTTTAGCATGGATTGCATCTTTCTATTTCTATCTATGGAGTCAAGTATTCGTCTGGCGACGATTTCCCTAGATTTCCTATGCAAGTTGATCATGTTGAGGTCTAACACTTTGCCCAAGTTAATCACCATAAAGGATGTACGGGAACCTACTGATTGTTGATTTTCACCCAATTCCAGTTGGATTACCATCAGATTTAAAGTATTTGTCTCAAAATCAACATAAGAGATAAGCCTTGGCCCAGTTGTGGGGACCATGTCCTTGAGCACCATCTCCTCTACTAACTAAGCATGTTGTGGAAACAACATTAATTATTTGCCCAATGTTTGCATTGAATTTCCTTCGACAAAAATTTGTTTGATATGCAAACCTTGCACCTTGGAATCCTTAGGCCTAGTATCCTCAAGTGTCTATTGCATTTCTTTATTTAATTGTTCAACCTCCTATTCAAACACTTCAGTGTCTACATCATCTTCCTTTGTTTTCACATGACGCATTACCTCTTCTGGACCTAAAACCTCGTAATTCCTCTTCACCACTGAAACAAATATGGCTGGTGATGTTTGTTTGGTCTTTGTCTTAAGAACCTTCATTTCAGTTAACTTGAGGGCTTAGTCATGCATTCCTTCATTTCCTGTTGGTATCTGCATAACCACCTATATGTGACCACAAGACTGTGAAAGGGTATTTTCCAACTTTTGTATTTTTAGCTTCCTTTCATGTGTGTATGTTGATAACCCTGCCTATTTCCCCTGTCCCAAAATAATCGCCAGTGGTTCATAGTGAAACTATTCATCCGGCACCAAACCAAATGACAACATTTCCTTTTCACTTGCATTTATAGAATTTTTGTTTTTAGCGATTAAAGGTGGGATTGAGTATGGATAACTGAAGAGTGTTCATTTTTTATTTAATACAAAATATTTCATTTAGAATGATTTTTTTCTAAGCACTTTGTAAGAAAAAAGAAATGGTGAAATATATTTGCGCAATTTGAAAGGTTCTCTTTCAAAACCATATAGACGAATTAAAGAGAAATCTTGATAAAGGAACCAACTTCCTATACTTTCCTCCTCAGAAAGTCTGAGGATTCTTTTTTTTTCCCTCAGAAATCATGTCTAAGGCTTCTAAAGTGTATTTAAATTTTGAGTAGAAAGAAAAACAATTTATATACCGAGTGTAAAAATTAGGAAGGCATCCTTGATAAATTACATAGGTCCATTGGTAGACTTATTTTTCTATATCACTTTCATATTTAACGATTGTGATGAGTTTGGTAGACATGAAGTAAATAGGGGAATTAAACAAGATCGAATAGACTAAGTATGTGCAGTGGAGACATGATTTGAAAGGAATTGCAGTGGAAAGGTTTACTGTAATAACTCTAAATAGGTATTTTGTAAAATTAATTATTTGTTGGTCAAGGTTCATGGTGATAAGCTGAATGGCGTGGAAAATAGTCTCATCTATATTGAAGTCATTAGCTAGCCCGAAAATGATAGAGAAAAGGGGCATCAAGGTCTAGTAAAAGGGCTTTAACCAAATGTGGGAATAGGGAATTGCAATTTTAAATTCGGGTCATGGTTTTTTAGCAAACTCTTTAGAAATGATCTTTTTCCTAGGTGATGAATTCTTGGTCTAGTCATTTGTTAGTTATATCAATTCCCAAAGTTGGGATGTCGACAATTCTAGAGATAACATCTTCTCTAAACTCAATAAATACCTTATGGCCCCGGGGAGAGATAACAACTTGAGGTGTGGGCTCAAAGTGTTTGGTGAGCATGAGAATAGAATCTAGGTCAAAGTGAACTGGGGAAGTGTAGCACCTAAAACCCCATATTTCAAGAGACACTTATCTTCATTAAAGATACTCGAGGTGGAATTCAGGTTCCTTTACAAAGTAAGAATGTATGTTAGACGTGTCTAAGTATCTCTAATACCTGTGAATTCATTTATTAAGGCTTCCCTGGATGGTTCCTTAGGTATTTTTCCACTTTTCAGAGATTATGTCAATGGAAAGCTAAAAAATCAAAGAGCGGAGGAGGGAAGCTTACCTGGTCGATGACGGCAACATTTGAATCCCACGCTTACATGTAGAGGGAAGCTTTCACCATTCTCAAGATATCGAGTGACATGCAAGGAAAAAGAAGGAGGCATGAGAAAAATAATGAAAAGTTTGTGAAAGTCATACTTAATTACGTTAGGCCACAAATAAATGAAAGCAGGGAATCTGTTGCATCATAGATGGCAAGCTCGAGGACTAAGTAAGGGTCCCATCCATTGGACAAAAAAAATGGGCTAAATCTTATGCAAGTCACAGCCCAATAGTCGTTCATTGGTATGGGACAGGCAATCAAGATCACATCGCATTGGTGGAATGGGTTATTTTTCTTGCATGTTCAGATCCGATACAACACGCCAACCATTGGATGATTTTTTAATGAATAGTCATGATGCCTTGGGGAAGAACTAATAATTTATTTCACATGCGATGGAATGTTTTGGCGTGTCAATTTAGTGTTGGATGGCCTGATCATCGAAAAGATGATAGAAACTTACACTCATTACGGAAGATAGGGTAGTTAAAATTTATGTAGGTTGTGGCCCGATGGGTTGCTGTGAGCCGTTAATATTTTTGAAAGCGCGTGATTGGACATGAGATATTTGCATTCAATACTACGCTCTGATTTTAAATTAAAACATTAAATAGTGCATCCATAAGACTTAAGAGTTATTATTTAGTGAGGTAGGGTGGTAAGTTTAGTTGATAACACATGTATTGATATTTCATTAAATAAAGAGATATACACTTAGCTGAATTTCCAAGTTTTCCCTAAAATTAAAGAATCATTACAGAGGGCTTAATTCATCAATATATTCACACTCAAAAACTCAATAATAACATCATTCATATTACTAGAAGCATGTATGTGTGTGTGCACGTACTAATATTTCTTCAAGAAAGAGATATACACTTAGCTGAATTGTTTCCAAGTTTTTCCTAAAATTAAAGAACAAAGAACCACTCTCCACCCAAATATAGTGTTGTGGTTAAAAATAAAACAACCCCCCATTTTTAGTATTAAAACCATAATTAGAATGGGGGACCCTTTTCATTTTTAATAAATTTCACATTTTTAAACAATAAAATAAATAAAACCCAAAAATTTTAAAATCCCTAAGTTTCTAAGCACTTTGATATTTTTATAAAGTTTAGCTTTTATTTAATAATCATTGTGGCCATGGCTTGTGTATATAAATAAATGTGACCCTACAAGAACTTCCGTAGTTGAGGCATAATACAAATGATGTACAAACTAAAGACTTATGTTTCCCTAACAAATTCCTTAGAAGTCCCTCTTCGTTTCCTTTGATATCTTATAGTCGAGATGACGTGGATTAGAAATCCCCCTTTCCTCCATGTGTGCTTTTCTCTATCATGCACGTAACTTACTCCTTTACCTTCCACTCCTTTACTTTCCATGTAACCCTAGTAGAATTATCCCAGATATTTCAGTGAGAGCCTCCATTTGTTTCTTCTGGTATTTTACTTCCAAGATGACTCATATTCCAACATGTCACCCTTTGTATCTCATGTCTCTCTTCATTCATCCACGAAAGCGTGCTCAAGGCCCACATGCCACATCACCCCGGTAACCATACCCTGGTGAGTTCTTTAAGCGCTCACTTCATTTCTTCTAAGATTTTATTCCGAGGGTGATATAAGAACCAAGTCAGATGACAGGTCATCACCTCCCTATCTACGATCGACACCCGTCACTTTCACAAAGATAGTATGCCCACCTGGAAAATCGATAAGTATTCCATAAGTGTTTAACTTCATTTGTTTTCACCTTTGACACATTTGGATTATACCTATGTAGGTTTTTCATTTGATAGTTAATAGACGTTATTGCATTGGATTGCCTAAGATTTTCATTTATCACTTTAAAAAGTGACATTTTAACATATTTTATGTTTCAGCGAACCATTCTGGCAAGTTCTTCAAAAATCTTCAATATGAGAAGAGCTAAAAAGAAGTCATTTTTGAAACAAACATTACGACCAATGCTTGAAAATTTCAATGATAAAAATCCAAATGCCTTTTTATTTTTTGACATGGTAATCACCATGGATGGAGGTTTTTCCTCGTGGGATGCAATGTATAATCTACTTGAGGAGGAATTAACTGATGCATTTGAAGAAGTTATAGGTGATACAATCGCCACCAATTATCAAGGAGGAAAAATGATTTCTAAGGAAACACTCTTGCATGTTGGAATGTCCCACTTGCACAAGGTAGTTGCTTGAACAAGATTCCTTCCTTATACTAAAAGGATATGATGGACTATCAATGATAAAGACACCAATAAAAGGCAGATTATCACTCCTTGTACCACAATAGTTGGTTCATTCAAAGTAAAGCACATCCATGGTATGTATAAATTACCCGAAGTATATCTTATATAGAGTACCAAATTTGTTCAAGAATTTATTCAAAAGGAATGTACAAAGACTGATGAGACATTGCCCCATTTGATAAAAGAATGGAGGAGAGATCCCAGTAAACATAAAGAGGGTTTTTCACGAAAATATTCAATTTCCTCTTTAAACCCTCCTTTTAGTTATGTTTCCACCATATTATGTATGCTTTTTTGAAACAAAGATGTCACACTATTCCCTTTAGGTTGGGTTCACCTTATCCATTGAGATTTCGATGGATTTTCTTTTAATTGGGTCGAAATTATGTCCAGTAACATTACCCTTAGTGTTTGTTCCTTTCGTAAAGAGAAAATTGAAACCTTTAACCTCCTTTCTATATGTCAGCTTTCATTATGGATGCCATCTGTCTCTCTAATGCCTTTCCATAAATGGGTTGGAAATGGACACCTAATGAGCCCTTACCCATTCACTTATATCATAATAAATTGTGGGAAGATAAATATTTTGACAATTTATACCAAATATATCACTATGTCATGATTCATATTTATCATACCATCTTCAGTTCTAAACCCCAAGAATGTCTCAATAAATCATGGACTATTTATCTAGGATTTCAGATTGGTTCTCTGAAGAAAATTTCTCATATGTCAGGGTTTACAGATGTTATGGAGATCCTCATGCTTTTCCTATTTACATTCTAGATAGGATTCTTTTTAAAGAGGTATCCTATCAAACTATAGGAACAAGAGTAATATTTGAATTAAGAAAAGCTTCAAAAAATGCATGGCCCATATTCCTTGTTTAGGTTGGCATATACACCCTACAAAACTTCTCACACTCTGAAAAGGAATTGGAAAATTTTTATGCTATGAAGCTAGATACAATTCCTTTGAGACTATATGATCCTCACAAAGTTTTAGAAAGGTAAAAAAACTAGCAGGAATTAAGAAATATGTTCATGATAATTCCATCTATGGTGATATTTTCTGTAGATATACTTCTTATGAGGAGGTATGTGAAAAACCAAAACAATTATTTGTAGAAAGTTATCAAATTTTTTTAGTTTTAATAGATTCAAGAAGAGATTCATTGCCAATAAATTTACAACAAACAAAAGAAGAGAAAACTAAAACAAAAGTTGCAAGATCTTCCACTCAAAGTGTTACTATGCATATTAAAGCACCAGTACAAGGAGAGAACAAGGCCCTCATTATTTGTGTCAATGAAACAATTCTAGATTGTTGGCATTATGATGTATGTGTTGTACTTGATGGCAACCCACTTGTAGTAGAACAAGTCTCTTGTATATGATAACTAGATGAATCTACAGAAGAGATATCAGATGTGACCAAATGCATGATAGGAGAATTTACAAGTGTGATGAAATGTAGGGCAGCTTCAAGGAATCAGTTCAGAAAGCAACTCACTCAGATGACAGATCATAGTACTACAGGTTAACAGCGTAGTGCTACAGATCAGACTACACGGAATGAAGAAAGAGAGGTATACATAGGTTTGCCATTGACCAAGCCACATATACACACGGGTTCACTGTATAGAAGTCGCGTATACGTACACACACACTTTCACAAAAAGAAAAGCGCGTATGCCTTGGAAAACTAAATGTTTGGTCCAAAGTATTTGGTCCATGGTATTTTGATCCATGGTATTGGTCCAAGGTATTGGGCCCGAGGTATTGACCCCAGGTATTTGGTCCAAGGTATTGATCCAAAGTGGTTTTGGACCATGGTATTGAGAAAGGCCTAACACTATAAAAGGAGTGTTGGAAATAATACTGAGAGGGGGGGTGAATCAGTATTATCTAGCAATTAAATAAATCTTCCTTATTTGATCTTTGAATTATTTTTGCATGTCAGTACCATAAAATAATGAGCATGAACAAAGAAAAACAGATAGTCACACCAAAGAACACAAGATGTAAGGTGGAAACCCAATGTGGGTGAAAACCACCTGTTGCAATATGTCTCTATCTTCTTTCAAATTAGAAACTTCTTTTACAATGATTTTGTACTGGTGCAGTCCTTTACCAGTACGCAGGCTGCAACCTGCAGAGAGCTACAACTCTCTCTCTTTCTCGTTTTCCAGTCTACTCCTGGAAGGGAGCTACAACCCCCTACTTGTTTTCATAAAGCATTAGATGATCAACAAGTACATAACAGTTACAGTCTACTACAGATATCAGATCAGCAATAACAGAAGTAACCCATAACACCTTATCAACAGAGAAATTCAATCAACAGAATATCTTAAGACAGAGATGCAGTTTTTCCTTCTGTGGCATGCGACCAGACGCAGTTAACCTTCTGCTCCCCTGCGTCCTCACGCAGATATCCTTCTACTGCGCTGCATGCCCACGCACTGTTTCTTTAACTGCTCTGCGTTCTGTTGCTTTAGGGACACATCCAGAAACACTATCGCGCTGCGTCTTTCTGCTACAGGGACGCACCCAAAAACACTATCGCGCCGCGTCCTTTTGCTTCAAAGACGCACCTGAACCTTGATCGCTCTGCGTCCCCACGCAGATCTCCAGTCACTGAACTGCATCCCAGACGCACCTGAACTTCGTCTGCCCTGCGTCCCCACGTAGATATCCAGATTCTGCACTGCGTCCCGGCGCGCTTTCCTTTCACTGTACCTGCGTCCCTTCGGGTATGAATGATTTCAAGACTTTAAGTGTAACCCAAACAGTCAGATCTACAGATCTGATCTTGCGCCAAAGGGATCTCAGTCCTTCAGTAGATTCGCCTTTTAGATCTAGACCAGATCTCACCCAATAAGATCTTCAACCAAAGACATGCATAAACCAAATGATCTCCTTTTCTTTATATAGGCAAGCTCCTCCTCAAATCATGGAACAATACCACGAGCCGACACCACAATAACACAATACTGTCAGCTAGATACCAAGAGTAAAACACAAGAAACCCCCACGTGGCTTTTTTCTGCCTTAAAATGTGTGCACTGGGTGGACGCACCTCCTGAACGGCTGGCCTGCGTCTCTGGACGCGGCTTCTGCATGGTGTACCTGCGGGTACGCACTTTCTATAAGGTATACCTGCGTCCTCCTTATTTCCTTCAATATTTGATAGCTGATCATCAACTTCTGCTGCTAACTTGAAGAACAGTGACCTGTCACCTGAATGGGTTGCCATCAAGGACAACACTTTAGTCATAATGCCAACAATCTCCCCCTTTGGACTTGATGGCAACCTCACAAACTTCAGCTTCATTCTCCCCCTTTGACATCAAGGGCAAAAGGGGTATGCTCCCCCTAAGAACATGCTCCCCCTGAATATGAACCAGATCTGCAACAAAGAACCATAATCCACCATGAAAGAGATAGAGACATATTGCAGCTATTTCCAAGACCTCCTTCTGACCATCCTCCATAATGCCAACAATGCATTATATGCTCCCCCTGAACCTGTACCATCAATCAGAAAAGATTCAACAACAAGATGATGCATCAACAACCCCCAGCTTTTGCCTGAGGTACTCAAAGGTGTCCCTGGGCAATGGTTTGGTGAGAATATCAGCAACTTGTTCCTTAGAAGGAACATACTCCAACTTGACCTTCTGTTCAAGCACTTGTTCCCGGAGAAAATGATACTTGATTGGTATGTGCTTGGTTTTTGAATGCATAACCGGATTCTTTGAAATGCTGATTGCACTTGTGTTATCACATAAGATGGGGATAGGTGGAGTACAAGTGATTTGAAAATCCTGCAAAGTCTGCATCATCCAAAGAAGTTGGGTGCAACAAGATGCAGCAGCAACATATTCCGCTTCAGCTGTAGACAAGGCAATCGAACTCTGTTTCTTGTTGAACCAAGATACCAGTCTGGAACCCATAAAGAACGCACCACCACTTGTGCTTTTCCTGTCATCCACGCTTCCGGCCCAATCTGCATCTGTATAAGCATGAAGAGTAAGATCTGTATCTCTAGGATACCATAAGCCATAATTTTGAGTCCCTTGAAGATATTTGAAAATTCTCTTTACTGCCTGAAGAAGAGTCTCCTTCGGATTTGCCTGAAATCTTCCAACTATTCCAACTGCATGCATGATGTCCAGTCTGGTACCTGTCAAATATAGTAAACTTCCAATCATAGATCTGTAGGTTGGTTGATGTACTGCTGCAGATTCATCATTTGCTCTGAGACTACATCCTGTGACCATGGGTGTACATACTGGTTTTGCATCTTCCATGCCATATTTCTTCAAAATCTGTTTGAGATACTTGGTTTGAGATAAAAAGATTCCTCCTTCTTTTTGTTGGATTTGCAAACCAAGGAAATATGTTAGTTCTCCTAGCAAGGACATTTCAAATTCTTTCTGCATGACCGAGGCAAAGCTTTGACTCATAGCTTCTTCATTGCTGCCAAAAATAATGTCATCTACATACACAACAAGTATTAGCAATTTGTCATTTTCAACTTTTATATACAGATTGCTATCTGCTGAACCTTTTGAAAAACCTTGTTGATGAAGATATTTGTCCAACCGGTAGTACCAGGCCCTTGGAGCTTGTTTGAGACCATAGAGAGCCTTTTTCAATCTGCATACAAGATTTGGATCATTTCCAAGAATGAACCCATCTGGCTGTTCAATGTATACTTCTTCTTCCAAGTCTCCATTCAGAAAGGCTGATTTCACGTCCATTTGAAATACTTTGAAGTTTTGAAAACTTGAGAGAGCAAGGAACATTCGGATGGCCTCAAGTCTTGCAACAGGAGCAAAAGTTTCTTCAAAGTCTATTCCTTCTTGCTGCGCATACCCTTTACAAACAAGTCTGGCTTTGTTTCTAATTACTTCTCCATTTTCATTCAATTTATTTTTGAAGACCCATTTTGTTCCGATAACATTCTTATCCTTTGGTCTAGGAACCAGCTCCCAAGTGTTGTTCTTTTCGATTTGCTCAAGTTCTTCATCCATTGCTTTCACCCAACATTCATCTTTGCATGCTTCTTTCACATTTTGTGGTTCAGTAGAGGAGAGTAATGCCAAATAGCTTGAGGCTTCTACAACTGTTCTTCTTGTTTGTACACCTGCTTCTTTCTGCCCCACAATCTGAGATTCTGGATGATTCTTCTGAACATATCTGGATGGAGTCTTTTCTTCTATTCTTGTTTGCTCCTCTGGCTCTTCTTGAGGTTCTTCTTCTTCATCATTCTGTCTTTGAGGGTAGCCTTCATCTTCTTCGATGTCTTCATGATGGACTTGCCTAGGAATGTATCCCTTCTCATCAACCACTACATCAATGCTGTCAACAATTCTGCCAAGTCTTTTATTGTAGCACTTGTATGCTTTGCTATATGGAGAGTAGCCAAGAAGAATGCCTTCATCTGCTCTAGGTTCAAGTTTTCCAAGCTGCTCATCAGTATTCTTGATATAGCATTTGCTCCCAAAGATTTTGAAGTGCTTTACGGAAGGAGTCCTGCCACTCCAAAGCTCATGAGGAGTTTGAGTGCTGTTCACCCGGACATTTGTTTTGTTGAGAATAACAACTGCAGCATGTGCAGCTTCACCCCAGAAAGTTGCGGGAGTTCCTGATTCATCAAGCATAGCACGAGCCATTTGTTGGATTGTTCTGTTCATTCTTTCAACAACTCCATTTTGCTGAGGAGTTCTAGCTGTAGAGAATTCTCTCCTTATCCCATGTTCATCATAGAAATCGAAAAATTCATTTGAAGTAAATTCCCCACCTCTGTCGGATCTGAGGCACTTAATTTTGTGACCTGATTCATTTTCAACCAAGGCTTTGAAGGATTTGAATTTTTCGAATGCTTCATCTTTGTGCTTCATAAGTCCTAACCAGACAAACCTGGAGAAATCGTCAATAAATAATATCAAGTATTCCTCTCCTCTAGGTGTTCTTTTCCTGAATGGACCACATGTATCTGTATGTACTAGCTCAAGAGGCATGCTAGTTGATCCTTCTTTCTCTGGAAAGTTAGTTCTGGTTTGTTTTCCAAACTGACATGATTTGCATATGGTGTTGTCAGGAATTTTGATATCTGGAAGATCGCGAACTGCCTGGTATTTGCATGCTTTCCTTATTTGTGAGAAGCTTAGATGTCCCAACCTTCGATGCCATAACCAGTGCTCTTCATCCTTGCTCAGATAGCATTGTTGTTGTCCTTCTTCAAATATGTACAGATTATTTGGAGTTCTTTTGCCTTTGAGTACTGTTTTACCTGTATCAAGATCACGAACAAGACATCCATTCGATCTGAAAATAACCTCGGTTCTTTGATCACACATCTGGCTGACACTTAGAAGATTATGCTTCAATCCATCAACATACAAAACATTTCCAGCTTTGACCTTTTCTTTTAACTGAGCAATGCCTTTTCCTTTTATAGTTGCAGGAGTATCATTTCCAAAAGAGACTTTCTTTCCCTTTTCTAGAGCAGAATAAGATTCAAGTTTTTCTTTATCACCTGTCATATGCTTCGAACATCCACTGTCAATGTACCATAGATTTTCCTGTCCCTCTACATAAAATGCTATTCCACATCTTTCTGTTTGAGATTCCTTTATTCTCCATGTTTTGGTGCTTGAGGCTTGCTCCTTTTTCTGCTGAAACCTGCTCCTGCATTCAGATTCTTCATGACCAAAGTTATTGCAAATAGAACATTCGACTTCATTTTCAAGAACCGAAAAGTTGTTATAGGTCCTTTTTGTAATCCCTGTCATACTTCTTTGTTTTTGAGCTTCCCTAGTCATGATTGTTTTATATGCAACACATTGAGCTGCTTTGTGACCAAAGTTATGACAAGAAAAGCATTGTCCATTGAAGAAACTTCTGCGGTTATCGAATCTACCAGCCAACTGATTGTAATTTCTATTTTCATCTATTCTTGGACCAAATTGAGAAGATTTTACCTGTGGTTGGTTCACCCTTAAGATGGATTGCCCTTGATAGTTTCTGTTTGTAATTCGTCCCCGCTTTACCTGATGATCTTCATTGTTCTTTTGCTCATTTCTTCTTGCTGCATCAAGATAACTCTTTGAGGTGGATGCTTGAGATGTTTCTCCATTGTAGCCCAGACCTGTCTTGTTTAGAGGAGACCGCTGTACATTGATAATCTTATCCAAAGTTTCAGATCCTTTGACAAACTTAAGATTAATAGCTTTTGTTTTCTCAATCTCTTTTCTAAGACCAACAATTTCTCCTTCTAGTTTTTCAAGATGTTTTTCCTTTTCATCAATTTGAAATTGTAGAGTATCAATGATCACATTCTTTTCTTCTATACATCTCTTGAGTCTAGTAATTTCATCATAAAGGTTATCCACATCTATAGCATCCATATAATCATCATCTTCAAATGCCATTAATAACTTATATTCATTACCTCGTTCATCTTCATCACTGTTTGATAGACCATCACTATCTTCATGGGTGTAGTAGCTTTTCTTATTTGCACTTTGTTTCTTGTTCCATCTAGCAGGTTCCTTTCCTTTATCCTTATAAGGACATTTTGCAGTATAATGACCTACTCTTCCATAAGCAAAGCATTTGAAAGGTAGCTTACCTCTGAACCTTCCCGAACCCCTTTGAAGATTTCTGACAAAATTTGATTCTTCTTCCTCTTCTTCTGGAACATGGCTTGCTTCATAGTAATCTTCTTTGCCTGATGCCTTGAAAGCAGCTTCCCTTTTGTCTGATGGACCTCCCTTTCTCATTTCATAAGCAGTTAGAATTCCATGTAGCTGAGACATAGTGAGAATTCAGAGATTTTCTTTTTCTTCTATTGCAGATACTTTAGATTCAAACTTGGGGGATAATGATCTTAAAATCTTTTCAACTACTATAGCCTCTTTTATTTCTTCACCCAAATTTTTCATACAATTAACAATCTCATCTACCCGAAGAAAATAATTAGCCACACTTTCATCATTATACATCTTGAGAGTCTCATACTGAATCCTGAGAGTTTGAAGTTTAGCTCGCTTTACCTGTTCATCTCCTTCATAGCTCGTGACCATTTTGTCCCATATCTCTTTTGCTGATTTGAAGTGCATTACCTTCATGAATTCCGTTTGGGATATACTTCCTAATAGAGTACTGACTGCTTTTGCATTTGTTTCATACTTCTTTTTCTCAGCTGGATCTGTAGGAGTAGCTGAAGGAAAAGCATAGCATGTTTCTACAATGTCCCAAACTTCTGTACCAAGAGATTGAAGATATGTAGTAACTCTTACCTTCCAATAATTGAAGTTTGTCCCATCAAAAACCGGTGGCCTGATTGATGCTTCTCTCTCGTAGTTGCTCATGATGAACGATCTACCTTCAAGCGATCAAGCTTCTCTGAAGGACCTGCTCTGATTCCAATTGTTGGAAATAATACTGAGAGGGGGGGTGAATCAGTATTATCTAGCAATTAAATAAATCTTCCTTATTTGATCTTTGAATGATTTTTGCATGTCAGTACCATAAAATAATGAGCATGAACAAAGAAAAACAGATAGTCACACCAAAGAACACAAGATGTAAGGTGGAAACCCAATGTGGGTGAAAACCACCTGCTGCAATATGTCTCTATCTTCTTTCAAATTAGAAACTTCTTTTACAATGATTTTGTACTGGTGCAGTCCTTTACCAGTACGCAGGCTGCAACCTGCAGAGAGCTACAACTCTCTCTCTTTCTCGTTTTCCAGTCTACTCCTGGAAGGGAGCTACAACCCCCTACTTCTTTTCATAAAGCATCAGATGATCAACAAGTACATAATAGTTACAGTCTACTACAGATATCAGATCAGCAATAACAGAAGTAACCCAGAACACCTTATCAACAGAGAAATTCAATCAACAGAATATCTTAAGACAGAGACGCAGTTTTTCCTTCTGTGGCCTGCGACCAGACGCAGTTAACCTTCTGCTCCCCTGCGTCCTCACGCAGATATCCTTCTACTGCGCTGCGTGCCCACGCACTGTTTCTTTAACTGCTCTGCGTTCTGTTGCTTCAGGGACGCATCCAGAAACACTATCGCGCCACGTCTTTCTGCTACAGGGACGCACCCAAAAACACTATCGCGCCGCGTCCTTTTGCTTCAGAGACGCACCTGAACCTTGATCGCTCTGCGTCCCCACGCAGATCTCCAGTCACTGAACTGCGTCCCAGACGCACCTGAACTTCGTCTGCCCTGCGTTCCCACGCAGATATCCAGATTCTGCACTGCGTCCCGGCGCGCTTTCCTTTCACTGTACCTGCGTCCCTTCGGGTATGAATGATTTCAAGACTTTAAGTGTAACCCAAACAGTCAGATCTACAGATCTGATCTTGCGCCAAAGGGATCTCAGTCCTTCAGTAGATTCGCCTTTTAGATCTAGACCAGATCTCACCCAATAAGATCATCAACCAAAGACATGCATAAACCAAATGATCTCCTTTGCTTTATATAGGCAAGCTCCTCCTCAAATCATGGAACAATACCACGAGCCGACACCACAATAACACAATACCGTCGGCTAGATACCAAGAGTAAAACACAAGAAACCCCCACGTGGCTTTTTTCTGCCTTAAAATGTGTGCACTGGGTGGACGTACCTCCTGAACGGCTGGCTTGCGTCTCTGGACGCGGCTTCTGCATGGTGTACCTGCGGGTACGCACTTTCTGTAAGGTATACCTGCGTCCTCCTTATTTCCTTCAATATTTGATAGCTGATCATCAACTTCTACTGCTGACTTGAAGAACAGTGACCTGTCACCTGAATGGGTTGCCATCAAGGACAACACTTTAGTCATAATGCCAACAAGGAGGAGAAGATCATTAGGCCAATGTGTGAAAGTATCGAATATCTGATATAGTGTGAGATCTAATATGCAGGTTATTGGCTTATGGTGTCGTGATTGATCTAAACCAAAGAAGAACCTTAGCGCTTGATGAAGGATAAGATCTAATGATGTATCAGGATCTTAAGGCTTGAAGTGAATTATCTTTATGTGGTTTGATCATGTATCTGAATAACTGGCGCATGTTGTAGTCTGTAAATATGATGATCTAGGTATGATTGAAGTCTGGAACTGTTGTTATGTTTGAATCATCTTTTACAAATCTGTACGCAGGTTCACTTCAGAAAATAAGCATATACATGCTGGTTCTGCATATCAAAATAGCATATACATTATAAATTTGATTTGCAGATCTGTATGCTGGTTCGCTTTGAGGAAAGCGTGTATGCACATAGGTTCGACACATGGAAGTAGCGTATACCTTATAAAATATGTTTTAGTTGCTTCTGTTTGCTGTTGCAGTGTTCTGGGTTATTGCTTGGGTCTAGTTACTGTGTTTTGGTGACAACATTCTGAATGATCAGAGTGATTGATTGATTCGGTTGTGGTTGGTTCAAAAGGAGATTGGTTGATGCAGATATATTTGATGATTGAATGATGTTGTTGATGGATCCAATCTGAAAATTTATGAAACATGGTCCCTGGAAGAAAAGAGAAGGTTGTAGCCTTCTGTAGGCCGACACCTACGTACTAGTAAACATATCAGCGAGTACAAGAGCTAGGGGGTTGTAGCTCCCTTCCAGTAGAAGCTGGAGAACGAGAGAAGGTTGTAGCCTTTTGCAGGTAGAAACCTGTGTACTAGTATAAGACTGCACTAGTACAAAAATTGTAAACAAAATTCTCTTATACTAAAAGAAGACAGAGACGATTGCAGCAGGTGGTTTTCACCCACATTAGGTTTCCACCTTATATCATGGTGTTCATGTGTGTTTCTTATGTGTGATGATCTGTTTTGTTTTACTGCACCTGTTTACTATTTATATGGTTAATGAAGTTCTGATGCACTGATTAAAGATCAACATATGATGAATTAACTGAATCACAAGTTTACTGGATATACGCTAGTTGCATTAAACACAGTTGCATGTACACGTGGGTTCCCTTAATTGAAGTAGCATATATGAATCAGATTATGAAATGAAAAAGTTATTGATTTGCTAATACTAATTCACCCCCCCCCTCTCAGTATTATTTCCAACAATTGGTATCAGAGCAGGTCCTTCAGAAGAAGCTTGATCGCTTGAAAGGAAGATCCATCATCATGAGTAATCAAGAAAGTGGGGGATCCATCAGACCGCCAATCTTTGATGGGAGCAACTTTGTTTACTGGAAGGTAAGAACCACAACCTATCTTCAATCTCTTAGAACAGATGTCTGGGAAATCGTGGAAGGAGGATATACTTTTCCATCAACAATTCCTACAGATGCAATAGGTAAAAAGCAATATGAAACCAATGCCAAGGTTGTCAATACATTATTAAGGAGTCTGTCACAATCAGAGTTTTTCAAAGTTATGCAGCTCAAATTAGCCAAAGAAATATGGGACAAAATCATTCTAAGCTACGAAGGAGACTCTCAGGTAAAACGCGCTAAACTGAAAACTCTCATAATTCAATATGAAACTCTTAAGATGCACAATGATGAAAGTGTAGCTAGTTACGTATAGATGAGATTGTAAATTGCATGAAGAATTTGGATGAAGAGATAAAGGAAGTTACCTTAGTTGAAAAAGTTTTGAGATCCTTATCTGCTAAATTTGAATCAAAAGTATCTACCATAGAAGAAAAGCAGGATCTACAGACTATTACTATGACACAGCTTCACGGAATCTTAACTGCCTTTGAGATGAGAAAAGGAGGTCCATCATATATGAGAGAAGCCGCGTTTAATGCTTCAGCAAAAGGAAAAGAAGAACTCAATGAATCAGGACATCTTTCAGAAGAAGAAGAGGAAGCAAACTTTGTCAAGAATCTTTAACGGGGTTCCGACAGATTCAGAGGTAAACTACCTTTCAAATGTTTTTCTTGTGGTAGAGTCAGTCATTATGTTGCCAAATGTCCTCATAAAGATAAATATGATAAAGGGAAGGAAACTGAAAAATGGAATAGAAAACAAAGTGTAAGTAAAAAGAGCTACTATACTCATGAAGATAACGATGGTTTATCAAATAGTGATGAAGATGAAAATAGCAATGATTATAGAATTCTGATGGCTTATGAAGATGATGATTTTTTGGATGCTTTAGATGAAGATGACCTTGATGAAGAAATCTCTAAACTCAAAATCTGTTTAGAAGAAAAGAGTATGATTATAGATAATTGACATTCCAACTTGCTGAAAGAGAAAAACACAATGAAAAGCTAGAATGTGAAATTGTGGGTCTAAGAAAGGATCTTGAGAAAACAAAAGCTCTCAATCTTAGATTTGCTAAAGGATCAAACATCTTAAATGAAATTATCAAAGTGTAGTGCTCTCCTCTGATAAAGATAGGTCTTAGATACAAAGAAGAAACATTTCAATCACAGAAGCCGTCAACCTCTACCAAAAGCTATCGCGATGCAACAAAGATTAGTGAACAGTTCTACAATCGTCAACAGAGGCATAAAGCAGATCACCAGGTGAATTAGGCTCAATTTAATTCAAGGATGAACAAAAGCCACAATCAACCTCAGGTAAATCATACTCAATTTGCTTCAAAGAATATCAATCAACCGGTCAGTAGATTCGATAATCGCAGGAACTTCTTTAATGGTCAATGTTTCTCATGTCATAATTTTGGACACAAAGTTGCTCAATGTGTTGCTTACAAAACTATCATGACTAGAGAAGCAAAAAATCAAATAAATGTGACAGGGATCAAGAAAAGTTCCTATAATAGATTTTCTCTTCTTGAAAATGAAATAGAATGCTCAATCTGTAACAACTTTGGCCATGAAGAATCTGAATGCAGGACTAAATTTCGACAAATAGCTCAAAAAGAGAAAACTCCATTAAATCCCAAAATATGGAGAAAGAAAGAACAACAAACAGAAAGATGTGGTATAGCCTTATATGCAGAAGGACAAGAAAACTAGTGGTACATCAACAGTGGATGCTCAAAACACATGACAGGTGATAGAGAAAAACTACACTCATATAATGCCTTAGAAAAGGAAAAGAGTGTCTCATTTGGAAACTACACTCCTGATGTCATAAAAGGTAAAGGCTCTGTTTTCTTGAAAGAAAAAGTTAAAGCTGGGAATGTTATGTATGTTGATGGCTTAAAGCACAATTTGTTGAGTGTGAGTCAAATGTGTGATCAAGGAAATGAAGTACCATTTTTTATTCCATGTTTCAACAGAGCAAAGCAGACTTGGTACTATTATTTGGATTTTTTTTCTTTGATTTTCAATTTGAATCATTTAAGTGTTTTTATAATTATGATTGAAGGCATAAATGAATCACTATTGATTTGTCATTTCTTTTTGTTTTAAACATAGAGATATAAAATTGACGTAACATCCCCTGTTGATTTTCCATGTAAATAAAAAAATACCAAGGTCATGGGACATGTATTCCAAGTTGAATGTTGGGAAAAACACTTTAGTGGACATCACTTGTGATTAATTAATGGATATTAAATTGGAAAAGGCATTGGAAAAGGAAAATATGCAATAATTGGAATTTAATTTTCAAAATAATGGAAAAAAGGAAAAAATGAATGCTAAGAGACACAGATTTGCATGCAAGGTAAATCAGAGTAAAAATGAAGGAAAATGAAGAAAATAGAGGCTTCAATGATAAAAAGGCTTAAGAGGATAATTTCACATATTTTTTCATTTAAGCTTTGGATGGTTTAGCTTTTTTATAGTTTTGAGTTGAGCTCTCATTTCATTCTCTCATACACTCATACTTTTGCACACTTGGAGCATTCTTGGCGCACTTTGGAATTCACTTGGATTTGGAGAAAGAAGGCAAAGGAAAGTGGGGAGCGTAAGGAAACAGATGGATCAATAGCTACAATTGGATTGATTTGCATGTAACAGATTGCGTGTGTGATTTCCTTGTTGATTTTTTGTATGCATGGTATATGCATGTGATTCCTTGGTTATGTGTTGTCATTAGCATGGATATTTGCCTTGATTGATAGTGGTTTTAGCCTTGCCTTGTCATTTATTGGATAGCCATGGTGTTTTTGATTTTTCCACTTGTATTTTTGGTTGGTGCTTAGGTTCCTGGTGGTTCTGGATTGGAACAAATGCTCTGGAAGCCCTAGAATAATTTAGGTTGAGTTACTAGTACTTGTAGTCGTAGGTTGGGACAAATTCTCTAGATCCCTTGGTTGTTTGAGTTACTAGTCCCTGGAGCCGTGGTTGGAACAAATTCTCTGGAGCCCTAGAAGGTTGTGGGTTGAGTTACTAGTTCCTGGAGCCCTAGAAAACTTGGGTAGAGATCGATCTGGTTGATGTTAGTGATTTCTGGACCATAGAGGTGGAATCACTGTGGTTGAGGGTTGAGATGGTTTTCCCTTTTGGAAGCCCTTGTTGGTTTATATTGGTTTATTCCATGATATCCCACATTCATGCTTGGAATATGACGCAGGGGGTGATTGACTAAAAGAGAGATTTGGTTCAGCCCAATCTATAATCGGGTAGTACATGGAACTCCCTAACTTGGTTGGCATTTTCATATATGAATAAGAGTTATTTTCCTACTTTGATTTATGGATACTTGTAGTAGTTATTACGTTGATATTATGGCTAATTTTCCATGGTTTTTATGTTGGTTATTTACTAGTTATATGTTGGTTATATGATGTAATCTATCTATGGCTCTTGACATGTTTTGATAAGTTAGTAAATGGTTAATGAATGCATGGACTAACAAGTGTTATTGGAGCTAGCTAGAGAGGGCTTAGAGCCTTATTAATTATTCTTAGATGAAGTTCAAAAATTTAAGATCAAATATGCCTTCATGACCTGCAACTTACACATTTATCATATGTTTGATGAAATGTCTGATGTGTACTAGGAAATCTAGGTAAATTTCTTGCTTCAAGTTTGAATGTTTGGCATTGTCGTCATGTTAATTATGATTCTAGAAAGTTACAGGCAGTTTTGGGTAGTGGTCGGGAGGCCATCCTAAAAAATTTGCTTAGATCTCAAAACCACTGGCACTAAACTAGGGATTTTAGGTCATAATCGCATGGAAGCATGCTTGTGTGTGTGGTTGGGGCCTCATAACTGCACTCTTGCCTTGTTGTTCTTGTAGTTTGAGTTCTAGGTCAAATAAAAAAGTTTTCAGCTCAGGGATTGATCAAAAGGATTGGTTTTTTAGCTCCTAAGTGATTTATAGTCCCTATAGGATGCCAATAAGCTTTCGGTTGTATGCCCCACTTCCTTAACTAGAAATTGGAGATTGGGTCATCTTATAGTGGCACTTGTCTTATATTTACCCTGGAGAGCTTACGAATTTGGGTAAATGTGGGAGAAGGTGTTACAATTGATACGTGATGTTTATGAATTAATTCAATTAATTATTTAATTGAAGTAATCATTTCATTTACAGTGCACCCTAAATCAACTATATAACTAGTAAACCTATATTTATCGTCATTTTTTTTATCTTTTACTTTCACATATTAAGAGTACCCAGGTTATATAGTATTATACATAGTTTAGAATTAGTTCTATATTTTAGTGATTTTCCATTTAGTGATATCACCTAGTTTTCTTATATCTCTCTCATCTTCTTATTCACAAGTCTTCATTTGTTGGAGCAATTTCCACAAGGGTAACTTGGCCCATTCAACCAATAGAAACCACCATCCCAAATGGAATAGAGTCTAATTGGGTCTTTGATTGGGTGGTTTCCCAAATTTTGATGCTATCAATTTTGGCCATCAACACATAGACATAGCTACACTGCAATATTTCTTATAATTGGCCACCCCAGAGCTAAATCTGATGTCTTAAGAGAAAGTTTCACTCAAGGTGCAATAGAATTCAACTCGTAGTAGATTACATGAAGGCCATTCTCCTTCATATATAGGAAATCAACACTCAACCTTTCAACTTTTGAGTTTAGGTCTGTTAACATTCATAGTTATGGCCACTACAGGCCTACATAACACAAAGGGAGCCCTTATATAAGTCAATATCCCCTTGGTGCTTACCTTTTATTTTCTATGTGCTAGTTTAAGACCAACTATTTAGATAATTTCCTTTGACCCATAGCTTAGACTAATATTGACTTCCCAACTGATTCTATATTCCATGGGAATTTAATTCCCGCACCCACTTATGTGATTCAAAAGCTTTTATCTCTCTTTAGTTACTTATTTTTCAGACTCACATTGTTTTCTTGCCCTTTGATTATCTAGTTCATTTTTTTTCTTTGTTTTCCCTATTTCCACTCATGCACCACCTGGCATGAGAATTAAAGGTCCCTCCTTGGGCTGATTGGACAACCACAAACCTCCTAAGTGGTTGTGTAATCCATACTCCTGAGACATTTTTGGTACCACTTCCCCCATCCTTTTCCTAATATTTTACAGTTCAAGAGTTCAAATACCAAATCAAAGGTATGGATAATTAAGTCAGATAGATATGAAAAATCCCAAATCAGAGTTACAACTCTACTCTTAGGCATCAAGATCTGTGTAGGTTTCCCTCTTCCTCAACTTTAGTTTATATTAAAATTGAAATGCATATTTACACAAAATAAAGTCTATCCACGTTGGATATCCATCGTATTAATATTAACTACATATAACAAAAAGTGGGAGTTAAAAGAGGGTTTTATAGGTAATGAGTTGTATCAACTTGATCTCATTTACAATCCTCCTTAATTTTGTCACCTTTCCTTTCTTTAAGCTTAAAAGGGGGATTAGATAGGGATGTTCTCCATCGCCCTACATTTTTATTACAATTCCTAAAGATCTCACCAGATCTCTAAAATCAACCTCAAGGAATGAAAATCTAAAGGGTATTAGCACGGGTAACTCTTGTAATGTTTCTCATATGTTATTTGTTGGTCAAATACTAATCTTATATGAAGGGTCAAAAAAAATGGGTGAGAAACTTTGTGAGACATTGATCTCTTCTATGAGGAAACTAGTATGGTAATAAACATGGCCAAATCATTGATCATTTTCTAGGGACCCATAAACACAAAAAGAAAAAAAACAAATCTCACATGTTTTTCCATATCAAGTAGGGGACTTAGATGTTGCATTAAAATACCTGTAGAAATTCCCACTATAGATCAACAGATTATGCAATAGACTAAAGAAAAATACAACATCTACTTCTACAACAAACTTTGCGGAAGCTTAATCGAATTGAGAAAGATCAATGAGAACACATATAACTAAGAATGAGAAATCAATCACACATAACATAGAAGAAATAACCCGGGGAAAGTCTCAGCCTAAAACCCCAATCTCTGTATTATCATACAAGTGGAAAATAGTTCGGATTACACAAAGAATTAGCTCACAAGCTATCCTGCTCTCAGTACAATCTCTCTGCTGCTCATAGACAGTCAAAGGCCTCTAACAAACCTTCTCCTCTGCCCTCCAAGCCTCCTATTTCCTTGCACATTTTTTTCTTTGGGTCCAGTGCTTCCACTTGTGTGAATTCCCACCTCACACAGCTCACTTGGATCAGAAATAACTGCACAAACCTGAAGGTGATAATTCCTTCTACATGGATGAGTTTCCTTTATAGGAAAAATCCTCCAACTGATAGTACATTGTTCCTTCCTTTGATCTCAACTGGGTCTCTAACTGAACTGACATGCATGAGTTATTTATGAGAGAATATTTAGTTATCTGAAGTGTAGTAGTTACATGCACGCAAGCATTAACTAACTGAACTCACAATTAATTCAACAAACTGTTTGAATTAATATAACTAGACTTGACTCAGTTAACTGAGCCAACTAATTACAACTCATCCTTATCTCTTTAACTGATGGATAAATTCCTCAATTAATGGAGAAACTATTGCATGTCCCCACATAGACTTCATGTTTGATTTTCTACAACTAATTAACTCATGGTGAATTAAATAATTATTTTACAAACAACTGCTAAGATCAAATTTGAATTTTACTTCTCAATTTTAGTTCAGGGACTAAATAAAATTGGAATCTATCCCGAAATACTATTTATAGCAATGCTATTTTTAGCATTTCCATTTTTTCATTCCTTGTTGCTATATCCAACACTGATACCTGAGATGCTATTTATAGCATTTCTATTTTTAGCATTTCTTGTTTCCATTTTCAACACTCCCTCTCAACAAGAAAGGCATTCAACTCGAACCTGATCCTGAACCTTTAGAATGTTCTGCATGCAACACTTCTCCCAAGTGTTGTTGCTCCAACAACTCTAGAAAAAAAAAATCTCCCAATTGACTTGCCTGTTGGGCTAGAAACATCCTCTGATGCTGAAGCTCCCTCTACCGCTGATAAGTGCTCCCTCTGTGACCTCTGAGCTGCTGCAACACTCCATGTATCTCGCACCGTTGCACATCTATCTATGCCATCCTACACTGGTGCAACACTCCTGTGCCTCTCGCATTGTTGCAGCCTACTAGCTCTGTGTTGTCTTGGGATTCCTGCACTGTAGCTCTCTCTGCCGCTCCATCCGCATCTGTTTATAACCTCTCAGCTAGTCTTGCTACTCCTCATCGAGGCTCCTGTAGCAAGGTCTAATCAAGGAGGTTGGGTACCTCAATGATCCTGCCCCTATTCCAACCTTCTTGGGACTGTCACTCCACATTTCCCCACCTACTACCTGGAGGTATGGATGCATGTGATCCCTCTGCCCACTTGGCTCAAAATTTCCCCCTACTCGAAATCTCTGCATGAGTAGATGTATCTACTCGATCTCCTCTTGGCTTATCTAGTTGTGGCTGCTCCACAACCTCCTGAAGTTGCTTCACCAATTGTGGCCCCTCCACAATTGTCTGAGATTTCTTCTGGCACTGCATGTTGAGAGGTAATTTACTCTCCCTCTCAACCACCAAGTCTCCATAAGTTGCCTTGCTCCTCAAGGCTTTTCATGCATCTTGAACCCCAAGAGCATACAGGTTCTTGACTCGTGAATCGATCTGCTTCACCTGTGTCATGGTGACGTGTCTAAGGAAAACCTTTTCCTTACTGAAGACTACATCATAGCCTTTGTCTTCCAACATTGTGATCAATACCAAGTTTTTATTCAGTCCTGGCACATACTTCACATCGGTCAAGGTAATGCGAGCTCCATGATCCCTCTGAAAAACAACCGTGCCTATACATGACACACTATACTTTTCATCATTACCCATCACCATGAGTATCTGGAGATCTTTCTCCTCCAAGGTACTGAACAAACTCTTGTCATCGCTCATGTGGAAAGAAGCTCCACTGTCAAGAAACCAACCACATCCCACCATGGATGAAACCATGCATGCAAAGAGTGTGAAATCCAACTCGAACTCTGAGGCCAATGCCTCACCTTCAGATCCTTCCTTGGATCCCATCTTGGATTTCTTCAGTAGACAATTTGTAGCAAAATGGCCCACCTCATGACAATGAAAGCATCACACTTTTGATTTGTCAAACTTCTTCCCACCATGGGAAGAACTCGATTTGGGATGAGAATCCTTCTCCTTCCCTTTGTTCGCCTTACTCACTAAGGCACAGTTTTCTTCATCCTCCTTGGATGAGGAACCATCTCTGGTGCTTCTTCTTATCTCCTCCTGCATCAGATCCGACCAAAGTCATTCCCGATCTGGCAGTTTTTCTCTTCCATTAACCGAGTCTTGGTAGCTATGCAAGCTCTTAGGAAGACCGAGGAGTGCAAGACTCACCATGTCATCATCAGCGATCGTGATCCTAAAAAGTGGTTCAGTGGATATATGAATTGGCATGCATGAGTTATTTATGAGATAATATTTATGAGCTAGGCTGAGGCTTTCCCCGGGTTATTTCTTCTGTGTTATGTGTGATTGATTTCTCATTCTCAGTTATATGTGTTCTCATTCATCTTGCTCAATTCGATTAAGCAATATCTTGTATTTTGCTTTAGTCTATTGCATAATATGTTGATCTACAGTGGGAATTTCTATAGGTATTTTAATGCAACGTCTAAATCCCCTACTTGATATGGAAAAACATGTGAGATTTTTCTATTTTTTTGTGTGTTTATGGGTCCCTAGAAAAATGATCAATGATTTGGCCATGTTTATTACCATACTAGTTTCCTCATAGAAGAGATCAATGATCTCACAAAGTTTCTAAACCATTTTTTTGGACCCTTCATATAAGATTAGTATTTGACCAACAAATAACATATGAGAAACATTACAAGAGCTACCCATGTTAATACCCTTTAGATTTTCATTCCTTGAGGTTGATTTTAGAGATTTGTTGAGATATTTAGGAATTGTAATAAAAATGTGGGGCGATGGAGGACATCCCTATCTGATCCCCCTTTTAAGTTTAAAGAAAGGAAAGGTGACATAATTAAGGAGGATTGTAAATGAGATCAAGTTGATACAACTCATTACCTATAAAACCCTTTTTTAACTCCCACTTTTTGTTATATGTAGTTAATATTAATACGATGGATATCCAAGATGGATAGACTTTATTTTGTGTAAATATGCATTTCAATTTTAATATAAACTAAATTTGAGGAAGAGGGAAACCTACACAGATCTTGATGCCTAAGAGTAGAGTTGTAACTCTGATTTGGGAGTTTTCATATCTATTTGACTTAATTATCCATACCTTTGATTTGGTATTTGAAGTCTTGAACTGAAAAATATTAGGAGAAGGATGGGGGAAGCGGTACCAAAAATGTCTCAGGAATATGGATTACACAACCACTTAGGAGGTTTGTGGTTGTCCAAGTAGCCCAAGGAGGGACCTTTAATTCTCATGCCAGGTGGTGCATAAGTGAAAAGAGGGAAAACAAAGAAAAAAAATGAACTAGATAATCAAAGGGCAAGAAAACAAAGTGAGTCTAAAAAATAAGTAACTAAAGAGAGATAAAAGCTTTTGAATCACATAAGTGGGTGCGGGAATTAAATTCCAATGGAATCTAGAATCGGCTAGGAAGTCAATATTGGTCTAAGCTATGGGTCAGAGGAAATTATCTAAATAGTTGGTCTTAAACTAGCACATAGAAAATAAAAGGTAAGCACCAAAGGGATATTGACTTATATAAAGGCTCCCTTTGTATGTAGGCCTGTAGTGGCCATAACTGTGAATGTTAACAGACCTAAACTCAAAAGTTGAAAGGTTGAGTGTTGATTTCCTATATATGAAGGAGAATGGCCTTCATGTAATCTACTATGAGTTGAATACTATTGCACCCTGAGTGAAACTTTCTCTTAAGACATCAGATTTAGCTATGAGGTGGCCAATTATAAGAAAGATTGCAGTGTAGCTATGTCTACATGTTGATGGCGAAAATTGATAGCATCAACATTTGGGAAACCACCCAATCAAAGACCCAATTAGACTCTTTTCCATTTGGGATGGTGGTTTCTATTGGTTGAATGGGCTAAGTTACTCTTGTGGAAATTTCTCCAACGAATGGAGACTTGTGAATAAGAAGATGAGAGACATATAAGAAAACTAGGTGATATCACTAAATGGAAAATCACTAAAATATAGAACTAATTCTAAACTATGTATAATACTATATAACATGTGTACTTTTAATATTTGAATGTAAAAGATAAAAAAATGACAACAAATATAGGTTTACTAGTTATATAGTTGATTTAGGGTGCACTGTAAATGAAATGATTACTTCAATTAAATAATTGATTGAATTAATTCATAAACAATAATCACATATCAATTGTAACACCTCCTCCCACATTTACCCAAATTCAGGAGCTCTCCAGGGTAAACATGAGACGAGTGTCACTATAAGATGACCCAACCTCCAATTTCTAGTTAAGGAGTGGGGTATGCAATCGAAAGATTACTGGCATCCTATAGGGACTATAAATCACTCAGGAGCTAAAAAGCCACCCCATTTGATCAATCCTTGAGCTGAAAACTTTTTTATTTGACCTAGAACCCAAACTGCAAGAAAAAAAAGGCAAGAGTGCAGTTATGAGGCCCCAACCATACACACAAGCATGCTTATATGCGATTATGACCTAAAATCCCTAGTTTAGTGCCAGTGGTTTTGAGATCTAAGCAACTTTTTTAGGATGGCCTCCTGACCACTGCCCAAAACTGCCTGTAACTTTCTAGAATCATAATTAACATGATGACAATGCGAAACATTCAAACTTGAAGCAAGAAATTTCCCTAGATTTCCAGTACACATCAGACATTTCATCAAACATATGATAAATGTGTAAGTTACGGGTCATGAAGGCATATTTGATCTTAAATTTTTGAACTTCATCTAAGAATAATTAATAAGGCTCTAAGCCCTCTCTAGCTAGCTCCAATAACACTTGTTAGTCCATGCATTCATTAACCATTTAATAACTTATCAAAACATGTCAAGAGCCATAGATATATTACATTGTATAACCAACATATAACTAGTAAATAACCAACATAAAAACCATGGAAAATTAGCCATAATATCAACATAATAACTAATACAAGTATCCATAAATCAAAGTAGGAAAATAAATCTTATTCATATATGAAAATGCCAACCAAGTTAGGGAGTTCCATGTACCACCCGATTATAGATTGGGCTGAACCAAATCTCTCTTTTAGTCAATCACCCCCTGCGTCATATTCCAAGCATGAATGTGGGTTATCATGGAATAAACCAAGATAAAACCAACAAGGGCTTCCAAAATGGAAAACCACCTCAACCCTCAATCACAGTGATTCCACCTCTATGGTCCAGAAATCACTAACATCAACCAGATTGGTCTCTACCCAAGTTTTCTAGGGCTCCAGGAACTAGTAACTCAACCCACAACCTTTAAGGGCTCCAGAGAATTTGTTCCAACCACGACTCCAGGGACTTGTAACTCAAACAACCAAGGGATCTAGAGAATTTGTCCCAACCTACAACTACAAGAACTAGTAACTCAACCCAAATTATTCTAGGGCTTCCAGAGCATTTGTTCCAATCCATAACTACCGAGAACCTAAGCAGTAACCAAAAAAACAAGTGGAAAAATAAAAAACACCATGGCTATCTAGCAAATGGCAAGGCAAGGCTAAAACGACTATCAATCCAAGCAAATATCCATGCCAATGAAAACACATAACCAAGGAATCACATGCATATACCATGCATACAAAAAATCAACAAGGAAATCACACACGCAATCTGTTACATGAAAATCAATCCAATTGTAGCTGTTGATCCATTTGTTTCCTTACACTCCCCACTTTCCTTTGCCTTCTTTATCCAAATCCAAGTGAATGCCAAAGTGCACCAAGAATGCTCCCAGTGTGCAAGAGTATGAGTGTATGAGAGAATGAAATGAGAGCTCAACTCAAAACTGTAAAAAAGTTAAGCCATCCAAAGCTTAAATGAAAAAATATGTGAAATGATCCTCTTAAGCCTTTTTATCATTGAAGCCTCTATTTTCTTCATTTTCCTTCATTTTTACTCTTGTTTACCTTGCATGCAAATCTGTGTCTCTTAGCATTCATTTTCTCCCTTTTTCCTTTATTTTGATAATTAAATTCCAATTATTGCATATTTTCCTTTTCCAATTTAAATATCCATTAATTAATCACAAGTGATGTCCACTAAAGTGTTTTTCCCAACGTTCAACTTGGAATACATGTCCCATGACCTTGGTATTATTTTATTTACATGGAAAATCAACAAGGGGATGTTACATCAATTTTATATCTCTATGTTTTAAACAAAAAGAAATGAAAAATCAATAGTGATTCATTTATTCCTTCAATCATAATTATAAAAACACTTAAATGATTCAAATTGAAAATCAGAGAAAAAAATCCAAATAATAGTACCAAGTCTGCTTTGCTCTGTTGAAACATGGAATAAAAATGGTTCAGTGGATATATGAATTGACATGCATGAGTTATTTATGAGAGAATATTCAGTTATCTGAAGTGCAACGGTTACATGGATGCAAGAATTAAATAACTGAACTCACAATTAATTAAACAAATTGTTTGAATTAATCTAACTAGACTTGACTCAGTTAACTGATCCAACTAATTACAACTCAATATTACAACTCATCCTTATCTCTTTAACTGATGGATAAATTCCTCAATTAATGGAGAAATTGTTGCATGTCCCCACATAGACTTCATGTTTGATTTTCTAAAACTAATTAACTCATGGTGAATTAATTAATTATTTTACAAACAACTGCTATGATCAAATTCGAATTTTACTTCTCAATTTTAGTTCACGGACTAATTAAAATTGGAATCTATCCCAAAATACTATTTATAGCAATGCTATTTTTAGCATTTCCATTTTTTCATTCCTTGTTGATATATCCAACACTGGTACCTAAGATGCTATTTATAACAATGCTATTTATAGCATTTCTTGTTTCCATTTTCAACACTCCCTCTCAACAAGAAAGGCATTCAACTCAAACCTGATCCTAAACCTTTAGAATGTTCTACATGCAACACTTCTCCCAAGTGTTGTTGCTCCAACAACTCTAGAAAAAAAAAAAAAATCTCCCAACTGACCTCCCTATTGGGCTAGAAACACCCTCTGATGCTAAAGCTCCCTCTGTCGCTGACAAGTGCTCCCTCTATGACCTTTGAACTACTGTAACACTCCATGCATCTCGCACCATTACACACCTCTCTATGCCATCCTGCACTGGTGCAACACTCCTGTGCCTCTCGCATTGTTGCAGCCTACTAGCTCTGTGTTGTCTTGGGATTCCTGCACTGTAGCTCTCTCTGCCGCTCCATCCGCATCTGTCTCTACCCACTCAGCCAGTCTTGTTACTCCTCATCGGGGCTCCCGTAGCAAGGTCTAATCAAAGAGGTTGGGTACCTCAATGATCCTGCCCCTATTCCAACCTTCTTGGGACTATCACTCCACATCGCCCCACCTCCTACCTGGAGGTATGGATGCATGTGATCCCTCTGCCCACTTGGCTCAAAATTTCCCCCTACTCAAAGTCTCTGCATGAGTAGATGTCTCTACTCGATCTCCTCTCATCTTATCTAGTTGTGGCTGCTCCACAACCTCTTGAAGTTGCTTCACCAATTGTGGCTCCTCCACAATTGTCTGAGACTTCTTCTGGCGCTGCATGTTGAGAGGTAATTTACTCTCCCTCTCAACCACCAAGTCTCCATCAGTTGCCTTACTCCTCAAGGCTTTGCATGCATCTTGAACCTCAAGAGCATACAGGTTCTTGACTCGTGAACCGATCTGCTTCACCTGTCTCGTGGTGACGTGTCTAAGGAAAACCTTTCCCTTACTGAAGACTACATCATAGCCTTTGTCTTCCAGCATTGCGATCAATACCAAGTTTTTATTCAGTCCTGGCACATACTTCACATAAGTCAAGGTAATGCGAGCTCCATGCTCCCTCTAAAAAACAACCGTGCCTACACCTAAGACACTATACTTTTCATCATTACCCATCGGTATGAGTATCTAGAGATCTTTCTCCTCCAAGGTACTGAACAAACTCTTGTCGCCGGTAATGTGGAAAGAAGCTCCACTGTTAAGAAACTAACGACATCCCACCATGGATGAAACCATGCATGCGAAGAGTGTGAAATCTAACTCGAACTGTGAGGCCAATGCCTCACATTCAGATCCTTCCTTGGATCCCATCTTGGATTTCTTCAGTGGACAATTTGTAGCAAAATGGCCCACCTCATGACAATGAAAGCATCACACTTTCGATTTGTCAAACTTCTTCCCACCATGGGAAGAACTCAATTTGGGATGACTATCCTTCTCCTTCCCTTTCTTCACCTTACTCACTAAGGTGTAGTTTTCTTCATCCTGCTTGGATGAAGAACCATCTCTCCTCCTGCATCAGATCTGACCAAAGTCGTTCCCAATCTGGCAGTTTTTCTCTTCCATTAACTGAGTCTTGGTAGCTATGCCAGCTCTTAGGAAGATAGAGGAGTGAAAGTCTCACCATGTCATCATCAACGGTCATGATCCCTATGCTTCCAAGCTCATCCCTGTAGCTGGTGAGCTTGTTCAGATATGTAGAGATGGTGTCGCCCTTTTCACACTTGATTTTCCAAAGCTTGTCTTTCAGTGCCAGCTTCCTCTGATCGTTGTTGTTCTGATATAGATCTTTCAATGTTTTCCACATTGAAAATGGTGTCTCCTTCCCATGGAGGCTTGAGACAATGTGGTCTCGAACTCCCTCCAGGAGGATTCTCCTTGCTCTAGCCACACATTTCTTCCATTCCACCAATTCTGTAGCATTAGCTACTACCAGCTTGGGGACTTCTTGATCAATGAAGTCCTTTAGACCGTTGTCCTCTAATACTGCTTCCATGCGATCCTTCCAGGCTATATAATTCGAGCTACCATCAAGGGCATACTCGAGTCTTAAACCATTGAACACCATTGAGGAAATTTGAGATGTGATAAGAATTCAAATTCTATAATCAGGAACTTCAACCTTTGAACTTCTCCCTTATTTGTACACTATTCTTCACTTTGATCACCTTTGATCTGATACCATGTAGAAATTCCCACTGTAGATCAACAGATTATGCAATAGACTAAAGCAAAATACAAGATCTACTTCTACAACAAACTTTGCGGAAGCTTAATCGAATTAAGCAAGATCAATGAGAACACATATAAATGAGAATGAGAAATCAATCACACATAACATAGAAGAAATAACCTGGGGAAAGCCTCAGCCTAAAACCCCAATCTCTGTATTATCATACAAGTGGAAAATAGTCCGGATTACACAAATCATTAGCTCACAAGCTATCCTGCTCTTAGTACAAACCCTCTGCTGCTCATAGACAGTCAAAGGCCTCTCACAAACCTTCTCCTCTGTCCTTCGAGCCTCCTATTTCCTTGCACAGTTTTTCCCAGGGTCCAGTGTTTCCACTTGTGTGAATTCCCACCCCACACTGCTCACTTAGTTCAGAAATAACTGCACAAACCTGAAGGAGATAATCCCTTCTACATGGATGAGTTCCCTTTATAGGAAAAATCCTCCAACTGATAGTACATTGTCCCTTCCTTTGATCTCAACTGGGTCTTTGATTGAACTGACATGCATGAGTTATTTATGAGAGAATATTCAATTATCTGAAGTGCAACAGTTACATGCATGCAAGCATTAACTAACTGAACTCACAATTAATTCAACAAACTGTTTGAATTAATCTAACTAGACTTGACTCAGTTAACTGAGCCAACTAATTACAACTCAATATTACAACTCATCCTTATCTCTTTAACTGATGGATAAATTCCTCAATTAATGGAGAAACTATTGCATGTCCCCACATAGACTTCATGTTTGATTTTCTACAACTAATTAACTCATGGTGAATTAATTAATTATTTTAGAAATAGCTGCTAAGATCAAATTCGAATTTTACTTCTCAATTTTAGTTCAGGGACTAACTAAAATTGGAATCTATCCCGAAATACTATTTATAGCAATTCTGTTTTTAGCATTTCCATTTTTTCATTCCTTGTTGCTATATCCAACACTGGTACCTGAGATGCTATTTATAGCAATGCTATTTATAACATTTCTTGTTGCCATTTTCAACAATACCTAGGTTTTCATATGAAATAAAACTTTTACCAAAAAGGTGACTAGTAGTGGTTGATAGCTAAGGTCATGAAAAAGCTAAATACTTGGTGCAACCGAGTCCTTGAAGCAATTTTCATCTATTATATGTCAGTTGGTCATATTCTGAAAGGTGTATTGGAAAATGTTTAACAAGATTTACTTTATTTGGTCTAGAGAGGAATTGTATTTGTGTCTTGGAAAAGGTTTGTAATCCCAAAATATCAAGGTGAATGAGTACTTAAGAATATTTTTCTTTTCTAAAAGGCTTTAGTAGCAAAAAATGAATGGAGACTTGTACAAGGCTTTATGATATGGACTTAGGTTAGAAAATACAAATGCATTTCTTTGGGCTCTATAGGGGACTAGGTGAGAAAACAAGTAAGAAAATTTCAAATTGATTTAATCATTTGTAAAGTACTCATCTCAACATTCCCTTTGATTTGTGACTAGTTGGTATGGTGAATAGGAAAGGTGATAAAACTAAAATAGGCCTAGACCCTTAGATAGGGAGCAAGGAAGCATATAACATTTTATTCCATTCAATATCTAATTTGAAAATAAAGGATATCTCTCTTTGATGAAAATTATAAGAGGAAATATAGGAGCAAGTGAGAAACAACTATAATTATATTTGAGAGGTATTAGCCTTAGGAAAGAGGATGTTGACACTTGGGATAATTACACTCAAAATATAAGAATTTTTTTCATGGGACTAAGGTAGGAGGAGGATCAAATTATCTTGTCTCTAAACCCCATCGGCAATTATGAACCAAGGATAGGGTATAAATCCATATCAATTGAGGGAAATGATATCCCATAGACCTAGTGATGAGACAAAATTGGAAATTGAAATGTCTAGGCTAAACAAAAACATATATGTGGCTCATGTTGAACAATAAAGCTCTAACCTAGGATATGTTATAGAGAAGAAGTTATGAGGGTCTAAGGAGGTGTTTGGTTTGCATGATAGACTCTAAATTATATTCTTATCTTATTATGTCATGCAATTTTATAAAGGAGGTCTCATTGGAATTAAAAAGATTAATAGGAATAAAAAATGTTTAGAGAGGGGGAGGTAGGAATGGGAGGGGTCATATACAACCCCGAAGGATAAATAGTGATGAAATTTTCTTGGGGCTTAGAATGGACAACAAACAATCAATTTTAGGCCTTAGCTCTATGGAAAGGGCTGAGGATAGCCTTAACAAAGGGAATTTGTTAGCTTATTGTATTTGGAGACTCCACAATAACAATCAAAAAATTACACCAAAGTAAGAGCTCACTTGGGAAAAAATCAAATATCATTAATTATAAGAGTATGGATGCAGATCCAAAAATTTGAAACTATTGATTTTTACCCTATAAAAAGGGAAAATAAACCAATTTTTGATGAAAAAGCCAATAAAGGATTAAATCTAGAAGAAGGGAACATTATTCTGGATTAAAATGATCCACTCCTTATTCATGTCCCATGAATTTCAACCTATCATCCTTGGGAAGATTAAGTCTCATTAAAGTATCAACAAGTGGATTATACAGATCACCAGTCTATTTATTATTGGCATTAATCATGTTTATATGATTAGACTGGTGGTTCTATCTTCGAGTACACAAATTTATTATGAGAGGCCTCCCAGATCAGGAAGAAGGAATGTGAATCCCATGCCATATGACAAGTGGATGTCAGACTTAAGAAATATTAATTTCAATATTAGGGATCTTCGATTTACTAACCCTTTCACGTTGAGTTACTCCAATACGTCTATGATCGAGAGTTGGGTGAAGGACTTTGAGCAAGGATACTTCATTTCGATGATCTAGACATTAGACAAGAGCATTAAATGTGAAGCAATGGTTGTTGGTGTGATAAGAGAAGGAATCTTGCAATAAAAAATAAGTGTATTATCCCTAAAACAATCCATTATTTATGTTAAATCCTTTGTGTCTGGTATTATGGCCTCCCTGAGCCAAGAAGGCAGTGGAAGTGACAACAAGGATCATTTGTTGTCCATAATGGAAGCAATCTCAGCAATGATGAAAAAGCTTGGCGAGCAGGTCACACTGGAAGCTCAATCACATTTTTCTCTTTTTAATCGATGATTGGAAGATCTGAGAAAATAAATGGACTACCTCTAGCCCATCGTGGAGAATCTGGCGAAGAAGGTGGAAAATTTGCATCTCAAATTTGATAGCATTGAGGTTACAGTGGAAACAAGGATGGTTGATATTTTAAAGGAAGCCTATGGTCTCTCTGACCCCCCCCCTCTAGGTGCTCCAAGTGCTTCTAAATATAAGCAGCCCACTGACCCTTAGGAACAAACTCTGGAAGAACCTCCTCTACTCCAAATGAATGTAGCGTAGAACGAGAAAATAGATGGCGAAAAGGCGAAAATGGAAGTAAATGGTTAGGCCATTAAGTAATGTTTGAATGTTTTTCACTTTTGCTAAATACTATGGGTTTTTTTGGTAGATATATAGAATAAATGTTGTAATAATCCTTGCATGGAAAAGACCAGGTAGAAATAGAATGTTTAGTGAACAATTATGGTCTATTGCTGATGAAGAATTATCTTTGTATGTAAGGGTTTTGGCTTGTATTCTAGTTAAATCAATATAATCTATATGTTTCTTTAAAAAAAATGTTTGGAGAGGGAATACAATTGATGGAACCATCAAAAGTTTGTGTTTGAACAAGGAAACCATGAGGTGTAGATACCTTCCTCTATCTATATCCTATGGAATGTAGTTATCCAAGAACTCCAAATTATTTTAGGAAAATGATACATTGGATATGAAATGTGGCATAAAAATTATAAATATTCTTTTTTCCATTCCTTAACAAAAGGATGTTCAAGCACTACAAAAAAAATGTCATTGTTGAGGGTCATGCCTATGATGAACCTTTACGGTTGGTCACCAATGTTGCATATGGTGACGGTCCTTAAACAATGTTGTTGTAAGTGCATATAGTGACGGTCGTTTAAGGTTTGTCACCAAAGCCATTTTCAATTACATGTTTTGTGAGGGTTGTTAAAGGCCCATCACTAATTCTCTCTTTGGTGACACTTCTAGGTACGATATTTTGTTGTCCCTCGCCAATGCTCTTTTCGGTTACTTTTGGTGACGGTAAAAAAATGTTTGTCATCATTGATCATTCCAATGAGTTTTTGATGACACTATGTGATTGTTGCTATATTTTTTGTAAAAATATAATGATTTAATATCATTTTTATGGAGTCTTTTTCATTATGTGCCCAAGGCCATAGTGCTAGATTCAATAAATTTGTTAAGAAGTAATTAGTGTGTATCATTTCCCTCAAGTAATGAGAATATATATTTCCTATTAGTCAACACATGATTCATATCTATTAGGTTTATTATCTAACAAATTCCCTTTAGATGAATTTTTCTAGTGCATGTAGGAACCATATTATTTAATGCATAATAAAGCTCTATCAATTCTATTAATGAGAGAGACCTAGCACTCCTCAACACTCCTGACACACCTTGACATGCTTTGGCACACACAACATTCCTTGGCGCCTTGCATTTCTTGAAATATCTTTGTAATTAGAAAACCTTCCCATGACTAGGATTCCCAAGCACATGTTGGCATTCCCTAAAAAAACATACGACTCCCCTAACATGTCGGCATGCCCTGTAGTCCCTAGCATGACATAGAATACCTTGGCATGCATTGACATACATTAGCACTTGGCACACATTGACACTTGGCATGTATTGGAACCTATTGTTAGTGCACCTAGAATGCCCCTTTTGAAAAAGGTAAAGTCCTGACTTATTAACCCTCTTATGTGTTCATTTCCTTTCATTTTAGCTAGGTTCTCCCTTTTGTTTCCTTGAAACTCCTTCACACATGTTGGCACACCCTGGTACCCTGCACATCTTGGCATGCCTTAGCACCTAATAGGTCTTGTCATTCCTTAGCACTATTTCACATTAGCACACCATGGAACTCCCTATCTCACTCTGGAACTTCTTGACATGCCTTGGTATTCCCTAGCATGCCTTACCATTGTCTAGCATACCTTGTCACTCCCTCCTTCGCATGCCTAACACAAGTTGACACTCCCTTGCACACCCTCATATTCATTCATTTCCATGCAATTTGACTTATTGCTTCCTTGTGTTTCTCTAATACTATGTAACACTCCTTGGCATGCATTGGCACTCTCTAGCACACCTTAGTGCTCTTTGACATGCCCTGCCACTCCATTTCATACATAACACTCTCTGACGCACATTGGAACTTGGCAAGTCTTAGCATGCCTGACATACATTGAGATGCCTTGGTATGCTTTGACATGTGTTGGCATGGTTTGGCATGGTTTAAGATTAAATTATTTGAGATCAATTATTGTAAAGTAGGAAAGAAGTAATAGAGGAAGATTTGGCACTTAGAATGCACTAACACTTGGCACTTGGCACGTATTGGCACCTAGTGTTGGTGTTCCTAGCATGATCCTCTTGGAATTAATTAATCTTGATTAATTATGATAATAAGCGAGATTTAACACTCCTCTACACTCACTTCAAGCATTGGCACTTGGCATGCAATGGAACACACTAACATGCCTTAGCACCTAACAATGTGCCTTAGAACATCTTCCTAGTATACTCGAACACATATTGGCATGCCCTAGTACTCCCTAGCATGTGTTGGCACACTCTGGTACTCCCAGCTAGTATGCCCTGGTAATCCTTGGAATGTATTGACACACATTAACATTTGGCAGACACTTGCACTTGGCATGCTGTCACACGAAATGAGTTGATCTTGCGGACAAGATAGACCTTCCTAGAATCTAAAGAAGACCTAATGACAAGCAAACCAACCAGACACTATCTTTCTCTAAATATGCTTTAATAAACAAAGGCAATCAAGTGTTTTTAGGGCCTACCTTGGGTCCAACGCAAGTTTGTGGATGCCCTCGCTCCTTTTCCAAATGAGCTCCTTTTCGTGAATCTGCAAACACAAACAAGGCAAACAAATTAAATAGCACCCGAAAAACCAATTGCATAAAACATATTTAACATGAAATTCAAGGAGTCCATGAAACAAATAACATAAGATACTTGTTGAGAAAAATGAGTTTGATTGTATTAATTCAAAAGAAGAAGAACTTTACAACCTTTGCCTTGACGCTGTACAAGCTCCTCCCAGGGTCTAACAAGAAGTCTCCTCTACTTTGACAAGCTTCACTCACTTCCCAATGGAACCAAGAGGTATGTGATCTCTCCTCTCAAGCTCAACTAAGAAGTCCTAATTTCACCAGCATTTACCCTCAAAATGTTCAGCTTCTAACCTCTCTAGTCCTCACCCCAATGCCTGTATTTATAGTGCAATGGAGGGAAGTTACTAGGTCCTCCTTCAAAGGGATAAATCCCTCCTTCAAAGGGATAGCTCCTTTAGTCAAGGGATTAGCTCCTTCTCTTTTGGGATGCATGAACCACCTCAGAGCGAACCATCCACGTCAAAATTCCTTCTAGAATCCTCTAGAATTAACCCAAAGTGAGTTTTTTAAGATAAACTTTACGCCTTTTGACTTTCACAGGGTTACGCACCCACCCCTTTACAGACAGAGCGTATAGATACACAGTTGACATGAACAAAGGGTGCGGGCCCGCAGGTGACAGTAGGAGAAAGTGCGGAACCAGAGCTTTTATTGATTTTCAATGTCTTTCTCTCATTTTCAAAGCTTGACTTAAAGAGCTGAGGTCTGAGACTTGGCTAGGAGGACAGTACAAGTGATGATGGACCCATAATGACTGCAAATAATCATGATGACGATATTTTTGTGTAACAGATTGCCCCCTAAAGTGCGAAGTCTGTAGTAGATGAGGATTTCATTTATCATATAAGAAGAGTGAAGTACTTTATCATTTCGAGGATTATCTTGTGGAGAGCCCGGTCGGAACCTGTAAAAACATTCAATGCAAGATATATATATGAGATCATATCATCGCTGAGGTAGGCATTCCCATACTCATATCAAAACTAACTAGAAAACTATCTACTACTCTGATATAGGAATGATCTTGTAAGACATCACAAGTATAGACTCATGTGAACACAGTATGGATGCAGACATCTGTTTATGAATAGTCCACAATATAATGAATACAAAATTCCTCGCAGCCTGGATTGCGGAAACTAGATCCAGGGTCTTCATTTCTACTTCCCGAAATAGTACGATTCTATCCATGCGAATAAATGTGTTGAAGTCAAACATGGTAGAAACCACTTGATTACCAGTCAATGATGTAAACTATTAACAAGTGTGAGAGAAACCACCAGTGATGTCAATGGCTCTCAAAGTACCCAGTGCAATCCATGAGATGTGAATAGATGTGTTGATGTCGAACATATCACGGAATCCTTTGATCGAAGGTCAATGATGCAACCTGTCGTCAAGGGCGAGAAACCTGCCATTGAGGCATGCAGATCGCAAGGTACTGACGATTCCTAGATCATCTTTCTAGGTAATGAGTTGAAGTCGATAGAAAGCGATCCGTTGCAGGCAAGTCCACAACACGAAATCATAGATCAAGTTGAAGAAATTTAGTTGCAAGGACTGACTCAGGGATGGTCAAGATGGATGACAGATATTTTGCAGATGAATGGCTTATTGGCAGTGATCTCTTGAACACATAACGACACAACAGATGGTTTGGTGAAAATTGACCCAAAGTTATTACCCAGAAACCGGCTGAAGACTTTCAATGTGGTTTGATCAACTGTTAGGCAAAGGATTTCCCAACCCAGGTGAATAAAAGTGTCGTGTTCAAGAGTGGTTACAAAGTATGACAAACAGGCTCATTTTTCTCTCTTTTCCCCCACCATTTCTGGCAAGTACCTCTTTATTTTTGACAAGCTTGAGGAGGATAACATTTGCTTGATTATAAGCTCATCCTTCGGATGAGTCCAACTTAGTTTAAATTCAAACCCTAAGAAGGAGTGGTTCGTTCCTGTTTGTAATTGAACAGGTCCTTTACTGTGAAATTTTAACGAGTCTAGTATAGGAGAAACTCGGCGTTTTTCAATTTTAGAGAGTCTAAAAAACTTAAGAAGACTCCAGGGTTGACCTTTTTCGTAAATTTGTGTCTCCCAAGCTCGAAAAAGTATAAAATAATACTTGAGAGAACCGCTTGGTCTTTACGACCAAGGAGTACTTTCATAATTAGTGTCTCTGATCTGAAAAGTAAAAAACGATCAACGACACATCGTTTTATGACCAATATCGAATTTGAAACGACAAAATCCGGCAATCTTTTCGTGTTTTTACGGCCAGAAAAGGGTTGTAAGAGGACCGTCTTTTAATTCCGTTTTAACGAGTTTAAAAGAAAAACTCGGCAATCTTTTCATGTTTCAGGAGTCAGAAAAGAGCTTAAAGGTGACTCTAAATGTTTTTTCGTCGAAAAAGATAGATTTCGCCTGAATAATCCGTTATCCTGAACAAAAACGCAAACATTACTCCTACCTGTTTGAAATGGGTAAAAATGTTGCAAAAATTACCTTTCCAAAGTGAAACATAAACAAATTTGCAATTTATTTACTCAAAAAACTTATAAAAAGGGGTTTTGACAATTCATTTTTACCGTTTGAGATTGGGTGAGAAAATAGTGCTTTCGTTCAGAAAACTTCCCGTGAAGATTGCGGAAAATCCAACCGTCGGAATCGAACGCCGTCTTCTCCAGGTAATCCACATCATCCTACTCTTCATTTTTAACCGTTTCATTTTTTGTTTTAGTCATTCATTTCATTTTTTGGAGGGTTTTTAGGCTAAAATTCCGCGCGCGGGGGCCCGCAGGTGTAACACTGGTAACCCGCGGGCCCCGACTTTTTCTCCATTGGGAAAAAGCCAGGGGCCCGCACCTTCCATGTAGACAAAGCGCGTACCCACGCACTGTGTCTAACCCGGAGGATGCGTACCCCGCCGCGAGGGTTTTTAACCCAAAAATTCTCAAAAATGGACCAAACAAAATAATTTCTAGCAATTTAATTTATCTTTTTACTTGATGCAGAGAGTACATCATGCTAGATTGGTGTGAAAGAGAGCATGAGGACGTGGATGCTGCCGCATGGAATCATCAACCTTCACTTGATGCTTTGAGGGCGTGCGGCTTGTACAAATTCTGGACCATTCCTGGCATGAGGGCTCAGGTGGCTTTCTTACAGTGGCTGGTTGACAGATGGAGCATACAGGACCAGTGCTTCTTCATTGGTGGCCACCAGCTTGAGATCGAGCCGGCAGATATATATTTCTTGACTGGTTTGCCTAAGAGAGGCGAAGACTTGACTCTATCTGGGACTAGGCCAGGTGGCCAGTCTGTCGATAGCCTCAGGCTAGAGTTCTGCAACAGCCAGGCTAGAGACAAAGGGATAGACATAAAGACCATATCCCGTCCTGAACTCATGGTGATTGCGTTTACTGTCACCAGACTTTGCGGAGCTGCCGCATTACATATTGCCACCGGATCCCAGATGCGTATGGCAGTTGATTGCTTTCGAGGCACCATCTACAACTGGTGCGATGCTGTGTTGGCCAATCTGAAAGGCCAACTGACCAGGGCCAAAGACGGACGACTAAAGACCTTTGGTTATGGGGCTTTGGTCATGAGTTTTGGCCTGGAGAGGGTTCCTATGTTGATCCCGCAGCACCTTACTGTTGGAGTTGGGCTTCCTCGAGAACCCAAACTGATGCGATGGGTGGCAGTTATGGCCCGTCATCCAGACGAGGGGACAGAGGTTGTTCGATTCAAACCTGAGTATTTCCAATGGCTGGAAAACCAGGTTTTCTCTATTCAAGACTTTCCTTACGCTGGGATAGATTTTTGTGGTGACCCAGACATGGCTCTTCCACCAGGAGAGCAGTGGGATGACTCAGGTAAAATCCTTTTCAACATTTTCCTATTTTAATTTTTATTTTTATTTTTCCATCGTCTCAAAACTGATAGCAAAAGTTTCAAATGCAGATGTGGGTCCACAGTGACCAGCCGCTCTCCGGCCTTTCGAGAGGAAACAAGCAGTTGCACCCGCGCCAGCCCCACAGGATGAATCAACAGAGGTTTTGGCCGAGTTGGAGGGTCATCTCGAGCGTTTGACAGAAGATATTCCCGAGACCACTATAGATGACATTCCTCGTCGACTTCAGTGCTATGTGATTGGGGTCCCAGGACCTTTTAGGAGGTTCCTTTGCAAGGTGGCCCGTGCAGTGGTTTCTTATAGAGATCATCACCAGTGATAGGATGATCGCCTATTGTGGGCACATATGACATTTTTGCTTTTTGTACTTATCATTTTTGCCGATCATAAGGTGTTTTTCAACCTATGATCGAGGACGATGTATTTTTGACACACTCCTATATATATATCACTATTACTGGCTTATCTTGTAAATCATGTTATGGAATGGTTTTAAATTTACATGTATGATTATTGCAAATGTCTACTTAAAATTCGAGAAGCAATTGCATCTGCTAATGTATTTAAAGATCTTGGAATATGCTGATATTCAATATAATCAAACTCACGTTCCAAGAGACGCACTCTCAAAAACAATCTCAGTAACACTGGATTTCTAATGGCATATACTCTATTAAGCTGTAATACAACGAGTTCAGAATCTAACCTCACTATCAAACTCCGAATCCCAAATGAAATAGATTCAGATAATAACTCAATCACTGCACTATACTCGACAATGTTGTTTGTTGTTTGACCGAGGCTTACCCCATGCATAGAAACTAACTCGTCAGAGGGCGAATAAATAACCCAAGTTGCGGAAGAAATGTTCCGTGTATTACGACAAGCACCATCAGCAAATCCAATGTATGTTTGGAGAGGCATCGACATCTGCAATATCAAGAGTAAAACCAAGATAAGCAGGAATAATGACGAAAAACACTCTCTAAGCTAAGCACACTTTTTAAACTAAAACACACCAGCTAGAAAGAAAAACTAACCTAACTAAAAATCTCCATACCCATCTTTTAAGCATAATACCTCTTCAGGTAAAGACCATTTCTGGGTTTACCTAAAGAGTCCCCGTCAAAGTCTACCAAATCATAGGCCCCTTTTGCTAGCTTTCGCTTGACAATATAGGGACCATGCCACATAGGAACGAATTTTCCAGCACCTAATTTATCATTAGCTTGATCATACAATAACACTAGGTCTCCTTTCGAAAAATTTCGAGGGGTCACATTTCGATCATACTGAGCTTTCATACGTTTTGCGTGAGTCTCGATCACCAATGCAGCATCACATCGATTCTCATCTAATTGAGCCAAGTATAACAAATGATTTTCCTCTTCGGAAGTGGCTGGAAGTAACTCGATGGCCATTTGCAGTGACGGGATTTCGCATTTAATGGGTAACACAGCTTCCAAACCATAGACTAGTTGGAAAGGAGTGAACCCTGTTGATGTTTTTACTGAGGTTCGGTACACCCAAAGCGCTGAAAATAGCATGTAGTGCCAATTCGACTGATGAATATCAATGATTCGTCGGATCATGATAACTAAAACTTTGTTGATGGACTCAACCAGACCGTTAGATAATAAGGAGTTGAGCTATCATGACGCAAGCCAAGCTGGCCTATAAGTTCAGCCATCATAACGTTTCGAAAATGGCGCCCATGATCAGTGATAATCGCTTGTGGGACACCAAACCTAGAAATTATGTGATTGAACATGAAAATTGCAGCTGTTTTGCCGTCTGCCTCAAATGTAGGCATCGCCTCGGCCCACTTGGTAAAATAATCTACCGCAAGGATGATATACGCATGCCCCCCAGCCAAGTGAGGGTTACATGTAATAAAATCGATACCCCATTTGGCAAAAGGACCAACGACAATTATAGGGTGGAGAGGAGCAGGTGGAGTGCGCATCTTTCGATCAAACACTTGACAGTTGTGACATTTTTAGACCGCGTTAATACAATCTTGAAACAAGGACGGCCAGAAGTAGCCAGCACGCAATATCTTTTGGGCTGTGGCATACCCAGACATATGACCGCCACACGCTCCAGAGTGACAGTCATTTAGAACCCTTTCAGCTTCCTCGTGAGTTAAGCAACGTCGAAAAACAGAGTCCGCCCCACGGCGATAAAGAGTATCTCCAATAATTCTGAATTGTTGGGACTGGAATCGAATTTTCCGACGTTCCGACCTTGAAATTTCTAGCCGAAAGGATTGGGTCTGGAGATAAACGATGATATCCCCATACCACGGATCTAAAGTGCTGATGAGAAACAAGGATTCGTCCGCAATGGGCTCCTCCGCCACAATTTCTGTGTCAGCACGCGGGAAGTCACACATTAACTCCGCAAAGACTAAAGATTTCTTAGACTTAGATTTCTCAAATTCCAAGTCGAACTCCTGCAGGATAACAATCCATTTAGAGTACTTGCCCCCTAGCAATTGCTTTGTCAAAATGTAGATCATAGGGTTTCAATCCGAAATTACTGTAGTCTTACGAAGTAAAATGTAGTGACGAAAACGTTGGACAGCTTGAACGGCTGCCAATGCCAATTTCTCCACATGTGAGTATTTTAGCTCAGTTGGATTTAAAGTTCGACTAAGATAATATATCACATGTTCCGTTCCGAATTCATCTTCCTGAACTAAGACCATTCCAATGGTGGAATGAGAGGCGGCGAGATACAAGAAGTAATCCTGGTTGTAGTTGGGAGGATGCAACAACGGTGCATGGGTCAATGTCTGTTTAAGTGCATCAAAAGATTTCTGAGCTATCTCATCCCAATAGAATGAAGTATTATGTTTCAAAAACCATGTAAAACCCTTTGTAACCTCGGCGTAGTTAGGAATGAATTGTCGTAAAAAGTTTTCTTTCCCTTGCAAACTTTGGAATTGGCGAAGACTCGAAGGAGGAGGCAATTTGATGATAGCTTCAACCTTCGAGGGATCGACGCGAATGCCGGCTTTCGAAACTACAAACCCCAACAATCGACCCGTTTCTATACAGAAGACACATTTGTGTGGATTCAACCGAATCCGATAATGCCTACACCTCATAAAGATTGCTCGTAAATGGACAAGGTGATCAGCTCGATGTAATGAATGGGCAGGCAAGTCATCGAGATAAGGTTGCACAATGTGCTTGATGTCATGAAACACATAAGACATCGCCCTTTGAAAAGTTGCTCCGGCATTCTTGAGCCCAAAAGGTAATTTGCAATAAGCAAATGTCCCCCATGGACAAATGAAAGCCGTCTTTGGTTGATCGGCAGGTAGAATATTGATTTGATTGTATTCGGAAAAACCATCCATGAAGGAAAATATTTTGCTGCCGGCACAATCATCAATGATTTGATCGATATAGGGAGTTGGGTAATTGTCCTTTGGACAGGCTCGATTAATGTCCCTATAATCGATGCATATTCTTATTGTTCCCTCCTTTTTGTTAACCGGAACAATATTCGATACCCAATCCATTAATGGGATCGGATAAATGAAACCTGCTTTCAATAGTTTTTCAACTTCTGCTTTAATTGCAGCAGCTTTTCTCGGGTGAATCTGACGCAAACGTTGCCGGACGAGTTTAGCGTCCAGGTAAGTCTTGATCTCATGAACAACAATCGCGGGATCAAATCCTGGCATTTCCTCATAGGACCAGGCAAACACGTCTCGGAATTCTTGAAATAGAGCCTTATATATATGAATTTCGTCATCTGTACACGAGGCACCTATATGAATGTTCTCAACAATTCCAGGCTTAACCGAAATGTCAATAGGAACAGTTCGAGAGATGTTTCCCAAATTTAATTCTGAATCAGGATGTTTCATTGGATTCTGAGGTTCCTTGACATATTTAGTCGTAAAAATTGATGAGAAATCATTTTCAAAACGATCATTCTCGGGTAAAAACAAAGATTTGTGATGGAGATCTTCCCATGGTAAATCATCTACGCATAGGATTTCGCGAATTTGCTCGTCAGAATGAACAAGTTCGGAAAAAGTTGTTGAATCCGATTCTGATGTGAAAAGTGATTCCTCATGGACCACATTCATTAAGTCGATTTCAGTTGAAGATGGGTCGGCAAAAGACTGCACGACTTCATAGGCAATTTCATATGGACTCAAAGGCATAGCATCACCAAATGAGTCTATCTCAGATTCAGAAGGAATGACCCAAGGATCATCATAAACAATGGTGTCTGATGTAATCATATGAATGGATGCAAATGAAGACGATGCGTTGATCGGAGGAAAAGGAAAAGTTCCCAGTAAACCGGCATCTTTAACTAGTCCTACTCCAACATCCTTATACGGGATAATCGTTTTACCGACATGCTGAATACTTTCAGCAGGGGCTGGGTCGGATGAAAAGTAAGCCAGCTGGTCTATTGTTACGATCTTTCCATTATGTGGAAACTTTATTACTCGAAAGACCGATGAAACGACCGCTGTCATAGTGTAAGACCAACTTCAACCCAATAGAAGGTTGTAATCTAGAGGGGCATCAACCACCTCCACATCTAGACTAACGGTTTTTCCTTCAACCCCTATAGGCAAGTCCTGTAGAATGCCAAAAGGATGAAACCCACAGCCATCAAAGGCCTTAAGAATCGTCGGGGATTGATTTAGTGAAGGAGAACCAAGCGATCTCCAACACTGTATCGACATAATACACGTTGAGGCTCCCTCATCAATTACAGTCCAATGAATAGGCCTGTTTTTGACTATCACTGGGATCTAGAAAGCCATTTGATGAGGCAAACGCGGTGTACTATTTTCTAGATCGAAAATTATTAGGTTCGGGTCCTGGACATCAACAACTCCTATAGCCGACAAAAGTAATTTACGCTGTGTTGGGCATGATTGCAGCACTTCCAAAGCCGACATTGCTGAGGGTGAAACAGCTAAATCCTCAACAATGTTATAATTCTGAGCCGCTCTCGCATGTGGATTGAAAGCTAACTTTCGAAGTATACCCTTGGCGGGCGGTTTGATTACCAAGTCTGGGTTAGGTTTCTCGGTCTGTAGTGGATCGGAACCGGGAGCTGAGGTTGATGGATTAGAATGAGAAGATTCTGCTTCTTTACCATCAACAGGAATTTTACTTCCATAATCTTGTGATCGAGTCGCAATCCTAACATGGGACATCATCAATATGGGTTCCTCATTGGCATTTGAGGAAGAACCTATCATCTTACTGTCTTCAGCTGGAAAAGGATCCTTCAAAACAGCAGGAGTTTGGGAACCTTTGATAATCTTCGCAACCTCTGCACGATGAGGGCAGTCTCTTGTAAAATGTTCTTCGTCACAAATGAGACAAGGATAACGAGGTTTACGTTTTTCATCATTGGATTCCGATTTTTTAGGTTTCTCCTTTGAATTTTTGTCTGTTTTATTCTTCTTCTTTCCTTTCTTCTTCCCACCGGATTTTGATGTAGCTGTAGATGACTCTACAACGTGAATATCGGCGGAAACCTCTGCAGAAGAATCTCCTGTTGGGGAATCAGGCAAGGTTATGATAGGAGAATAATTCTTGGAAGACTTCTTCTTACTTTTAGTGTTAACCGTACCAATCATACCATCAGTGGCATGAGATCCCGAAGGAGCTGCAGCGATTTGATTTGACTTGGGAAGATCGAGGATCTTTTCGTGTAACGTACCTGATTGAGTATAGACCAAGTCAAGGTACTGTGCTTGAGCAATTACTTGCTCCTCAGTAACAACTCCGGCTTTAGCTACATCTTCAATGATCTTTGGCAACAAAGACTTTACAAACCACTCAGCCAAAATCTGATCCGGAATAAATACCTTCACTAAACGCCATCGACGTCTCCATTCATGAATATGATTGGAAATATAAGTGGACGTCAATTGCTTTAATGAAGTTAGTAACTCCGTGCCATTATCATATCTGACTGGCAACTGAAAATGAGTTAAAAACGAGGTAGCTAACTGACTAAAATTATAAAAAGTGCCTCGCGGTAACTCAATGTACCACTTGGCTGCGAGACCAATTAGAGTGCGCTGGAAAAGTCTAAGACAGATCGAATCATCTGAAATGGAGTTAGACACACACCAGAGGTGGTAAGTCATCACATGGTTCGACGGGTCCTCCCCTGATTTACCTTCGAACTTGGGAATGTCACTGGGCAACTTATTCGGCATTGGCGGCCAAAACGGAAGATAATTAATGGGATATTTCGTTAGGCGCGACAAGTCAGGCAAATCCAAAGTTGCGATAAACGGTAACTGACAGTTAGGGTCCCTAAAACTCTGGGTCATGAGACCAGCCCCAGGAGGAGGATATCCAGGATAACTTGGAATAGGAATTGCATTTGGGATATTGTATCCTCCCGGAAAACCAGGATTAACCGGACCGTACTGGGGTTGTTGAGGTTGTTGATAAGTGTACCCAGGGTACGGTTGATACTGATAGATTGGCTGCTGCACAGTAGGACCGAATTGGTACTGTCCCTGGTACGGTTGACTAGTGACAACCGTACTTAAACCAGGTTGTCCTACAGGCATCTGAACCGAAGTTTGAATCGTGGATCTAAACGGTGGTAAAGATGTCTGAGGAGTCGATACAGGAATAGTAGAAACTGGAGCTGTCGATACTCTAGAAGTAGGTGGGGTAGATTGAACAGATGTTGCGGTAGTTGCAGCAATCGTTTGAGGCGGAGTACGAGGCGTACTAGGCCCAGGCTGAGAAACTACCGAAGGTACAAAAGTTTGAATGTTAGACTGGACTGGTTGCTGGGGTGTACCAGAAACTAAGGGCTGTCCAGTTTGAGATGACAACTGTACATTTGGCTGCAACACCTGTTGAGTTTGCGATGGATCCCACACTATATTCATTCTGGGGTACTGACCCATAACAGGTTGAGAATATTGAGGAACATAACCGGGTTGAGGGTAGGATTGATAATTCACAGGTACGTTTCCCGTTCCTTGAACATATGATTGACCTTGAGGTGGTTGGAAACCTTGGTTCGAGTACTGACCTTGGGGTTGATACCCTTGAGGCACGTACTGATACTAGGGTTGACCTTGAGGTATAAATTGATACTGGGGTTGACCTTGGGGTACATATTGTGTCTGGGGTTGACCTTGAGGAACGTACTGCACCATAGGTACGTACTGACCTTGAGGTTGCCCCCCAGATATAAATTGGGTACCTTGAGGTTGCCCCCCAGGCGTTAATTGAGGCTGCCTCCCAGGCGGTAACTGGCCACCTTAAGGTTGAGAATTGGGAATAGAACCTGACATCATGAGAATGTCTTCTATGCTCAACGGCTTAGTACCATTGCTTCCAGTTAATAACCCTTGCTCAATGGGTTGAGGAGATGTTCCTGCAAAAGTACCAGAAAGTGACTGATACCCAGAGGGAACAGAAGGACCGCCGTACAAAAAGGATTCAGGCGATTGAGTAAACATGGACGACTGTCCTGACATATTTACGGGAGTATAAAAACCTCTAGGTGTTGAGTGATAAGGAGCACGAGGTGGTGAAAAACTTAACCCTGGGTTTTCCAAATAATTAGTCAAAGAAAGATACCAAGTAGTGCTCCTAGGCGGACTGTAAAAAATTGATTCACGCTCCCTTAGCTCAATAACAGGTTGATTTTCAGGGATAGGGATGCCTACTTCTTCTTCCGGAGTAGCAAGTTCTTCAATAGCTATCAAACCAGAAGGAAGATCGTGGGTAATTACTCTTTCTACCCTAGGTGAATCAGGACCACTAGAAGCTGGAGAGACAAACCCCGATGTTGGAGTAACAGGTTCAGATATCTCAGGTTCTTCACCTATATCACTAGTAGATGAAAAGCTACCAGCAAGTTCGAAAACTGAAATAGATTGCGGATCGTAACCTGTTACTAGAGTTTGGTAATCAGGATGTACAACCAATGAAGACTCTCCTTCTTCAGGTGACCCAACTTTACTACCACTAGGAGTTACAAGGACTTTCAAGCCTTCAAGCTGGCTCGGGACTTCTTCAGGAGGTTGGCCCCGAAGTCTACGGGACTTCCTCAGTAAATCAGCCATGGTTACAAACTCAAGAGACTGGCCCCGAAGTCTACGGGACTGTCTTGGTAATTCAGCCACAGTTAAAAAACTTCTAACTACTTCACACACAAACAAAGTAAAATCTCAATGAAAACCACCTAAAGCCTCTAAAGAACCAAACAAATTTGAATCACACGCCTAAATAATCTAGGAGATCAAACACACACAAACAGTAACTTTCCGGACCGAAAACACTAGTTGGTGATGAAGCCCAACGTCGTAGAATTCAGTACAGAAATGGCGGTTGGAACAGTTACCCCGGCAACCTGCTTAATGAATAGACTGGCACAAGTTCCTCCACTTAACTGTCTCGAGTGAAGTGAACCCCCCAGAAAATCCAAGTGAGTCTAGCCGACGTCTGCTCCAGGTACAGTGGGATCTTCCCACCACTGTCGCCTTAGGAAGAATCCTAAAGAATATGGCCACTAAGGTTACCAACTGAGACAAATACACCTGGGGGAACAGTCTACGATCCGATACACACGCAAGGGCAGAGTAGCAAGCTCAATCCCCTTGAAGGCTCCTTGACATAATCCAAGGTTTACCAACAAGTGACCCCAGGCTTCTCGACAATGGTTAATCCGAGGTTTACCGTTTTTAATACGTGAATATCTGGCATCGTTCCCAATGAGGAAGGATTGATTCCCACACTGGTTCGGACACGATCTCGTGCTTCTCCTTTAAGAGGAGCTTTCCCAGAGCATAAATGCAACAATTGGATTTCTTCCTACCACAAGATACAGCTACTTGTTTGTTTTTACTGTCTTGGAGAGTTAATTACTCTCCTACTCCAAGACACTAGCCTAAGCTAAGTTGGTGTATCAGAGCCCTAGAAATAAAAATGTTACTAGGTGAATTTTACTTTAAGCGTTAATTTTAGTGGTTGTTGTTTAAGTCCAAAGGTGGCGGAGATGAAACTTGTGGTGTAAAAGACTCGACTCGAAATCACTAAAAAATGCACCTAAGATGATTAAAACAATCTTTTCTCTTCGATGAACTTCTAAACTAAGAAAGAGTTTGAGAATGCAAATATTTTGAAAACACAAATCTTTCTTAATCAAACGAATTAAAAGAAGAGCTTTTCCTTTCCAATGCACTCAAAACGAGACTACTAGTTATTTCACAAAAATTTCCTTTCTCTTTTCAAAGCACTCAATCACTACAAAAAACAAACTTTTTCCAAAAGAGAGATTTTTTATATTTTTGCAAAAAACACTCAAAACTATTTTTCATAAAACACTAAAAACTATGCAAATGACTAACTTTAAGATCTACAAACTATAAAAAACCTATTTGAGATCAAAGCTTACAAAGTGTCTTTTTGAGGATGTTTTACTTAGCTAAATGTGAGCTAAGGACTAATTTATGCAGAATCACAATCAGTCAAAAAACAACCAATCTTTCGTTTTCTTTTTTAAAAATGAAAATCCAAACTTTCAAATACAAGCTTTTCGAAGTTTTGAAATGAGAAAATACAAAGCGGATTCCTCAACAAGGGGAGATTTCATAAATGGTCAGACTCATAAGAAGGCTGGTAGACACTAAGGTGATCTGAAGTCCCTACAGCTTCTAAGCTCAGAGCCACTACACAACCAAAATGAAAAACAAGCCCAACAAGCAAAACTCCTAGGAAATTCACCTAAAACCCTAACACTAGTGAAATTAAACCAAGGAAAGTTTTTGACAGGGTACACGCAGGTCTGGGCAATGGCTAAAACTTATAAACAAATTCTAAATTGATAAAAAAGAGAAAATTTTAAAATTTCTCAAAATTTTGACAGGGTACGCAGGCAGCCTGTTTACACAGGTGCGTTCACGCTCTGTGCACAAAGCAAAAGTGCGTACAGGTACGCACTGTGCTTAACTCAGAGGGTGCGTACTTCTCCCAAAACTATGAAAAATAAACACTAACTCAAAACTAAGTAAATTTACCCAATCCCACAATCATCAAGTCAAAAACAGAAACGAAAAACACAGTTTCTCAGGTCAAAGTATAAACAAGGAAAACAATCAAGTCCCCAGCGGAGTCGCCATTTTGTCACACGGAATGAGTCGATCTTGCGGACAAGATAGACCTTCCTAGAATCTAAAGAAGACCTAATGACAAGCAAACCAACCAGACACTATCTTTCTCTAAATATGCTTTAATAAACAAAGGAAATCAAGTGTTTTTAGGGCCTACCTTGGGTCGAACGCAAGTTTGTGGATGCCCTCACTCCTTTTCCAAATGAGCTCCTTTTCGTGAATCTGCAAACACAAACAAGGCAAACAAATTAAATAGCACCCAAAAAACCAATTGCATAAAACATATTTAACATGAAAGTCAAGGAGTCCATGAAACAAATAACATAAGATACTTGTTGAGAAAAATGAGTTTGATTGTATTAATTCAAAAGAAGAAGAACTTTACAACCTTTGCCTTGACGCTGTACAAGCTCCTCCCAGGGTCCAACAAGAAGTCTCCTCTACTTTGACAAGCTTCACTCACTTCCCAATGGAACCAAGAGGTATGTGATCTCTCCTCTCAAGCTCAACTAAGAAGTCCTAATTTCACCAGCATTTACCCTCAAAATGTTCAGCTTCTAACCTTTCTAGTCCTCACCCCAATGCCTGTATTTATAGTGCAATGGAGGGAAGTTACTAGGTCCTCCTTCAAAGGGATAAATCCCTCCTTCAAAGGGATAACTCCTTTAGTCAAGGGATTAGCTCCTTCTCTTTTGGGATGCATGAACCACCTCAGAGCGAACCATCCACGTCAAAATTCCTTCTAGAATCCTCTAGAATTAACCCAAAGTGAGTTTTTTAAGATAAACTTTACGCCTTTTGACTTTCACAGGGGTATGCACCCACCCCTTTACAGACAGAGCATACAGATATGCAGTTGACACGAACAAAGGGTGTGGGCCCGCAGGTGACAGTAGGAGAAAGTGCGGAACCAGAGCTTTTATTGATTTTCAATGTCTTTCTCTCATTTTCAAAGCTTGACTTAAAGAGCTGAGGTCTGAGACTTGGCTAGGAGGACAGTACAAGTGATGATGGACCCATACTGACTGCAAATAATCATGATGACGATATTTTTGTGTAACACATGCATTAGCACATAGTGTTGGTGTGCATAGCACACCCCTCTTGAAAAAAGTAAAATATTGACTTATTAACCCTCTTATGTGTTAATTTACTTTCATTTTATGTCGATGCTCCTTTGTGTTTCCCTGACACTCCCCAACATGCATTGGCACACCCTAACACCTAGCACATATTGGCATCCCTTAGCACTTGGCACATCTTAGCATGCCTTAACACTGTATGGCACATGTTAACTTTCCCTAACATTTTATAGGAGATCCTAGCACTTCCTAGCATGCCTCAGAATTTCCTAGCATGTTTTTCCACTCCCTCTATAAAACCCCACCCCAAATTTACCGACTTTAACATACCTACTAGGGTAAACATGAGCTAAGAGTTACTATGCATGACACAACTTCCAAGATGCAGTTACATAAATGGTGTCTAGCTTGTCAACCTAACTACAAAACACCTAGGGGTAAATGATCACACTGATATCAACCTACTTTTCCTAGGTGAACATTTCCCCTGAGCTTAATCCATTCTTTGTCCTAGCTTACACCCCACTCGCACGAATACATGACTATAAGTGCATCCAAAGGGCTTGGTCACATGGATAAGCCTTCCTGGATGCAGATGTGGCTGAAATTTCCCCCAAGTTATGATAGTGCAGTTAGAGACATTGTCCCATAAATTTAAGGTCAACCTTCAATCCAACTTCCCAGAACTGTCTAGAACTCTATCAACAAGGTTCCTAATTCTTCATGCTTTATTTCTAAGCTTTGATCTTACTCAAGCTTTCCCAGTACAAGTTATTCATTTTTACAAACATGTTGTGATCAAGGTGCCTGTAGGTCATGAATGCATATTTTTTTCATTGTTTATGTTAGTTTCATCATATGTTCATCAAGAAGGCTTTTTTCCCTCTCATACTAGCTGCAACAAACACATATTAGCTCATGCATCCATATAAATTAACCAAGAACCTATCAAACCATGAAATAGATCAATAACAAGATCACTTCATATAACAATAAATACACCATGAATATAACATATATTTAACCAGTAAAGAAGCCATGACAAACCAGTCACATTTCCAACACATTAAACAAAAACTTGTGCTCATAGATCTTCATTAAAGAACATCACATATTAACGTATTCATAGTAAAAACCAAGTCAAGGACTTCCATGTTCCACTCGACCATATATTGGGTTGAACCAATTATTTAATTCCGCCCCATCGCCCATATTCCAAGATTGAATGTGGGATTACATGGGTTAAACCAAAACATAACCAAGTAGGGAATCCAGAGGAAAAACACCACCCTCAAGCTACATTGATTTCATGTAATATCGGTTCTAGAAATCACCAAAACCAATACAAGCTTGGATGCCTCATAATTGCTTCACTATAGCGAGAGGATATTTCCTTTCTCCACCCACCTGTCAAAGGGCTTACCTGGAGAAAACCATCTCCACCCACAACCATTGGGATTTTCCTGATACCACCTCAACCAGATCCAATATCTACTAGTGATCCAAAGCTCAACCAAAAGGCAACCCACTACATCATAGCTATTTAAGAAATGACATAATGAAAGATTTTACATGATTGTCAATGTAGGTAAAACTCCATGCCAATGATATCAAAATAAAAATGCATGCACCATGCATCCAAAACCTAGCAAGATAAATAACATGCACATTGTTACCTGCAAAATTCCTCCTACTAATTTCTCTTTCCTTTGTTCTTTTCTACCCATGCTAGTTGTTTTTCCAGACTTCTTCTTGGTTGCCACCAGAATTCCTCTTGTGCTCCTTGCTTTTTTTTATTGTCTCTTGCTTGTGTCAAAGTGTTGTGTGTTCTCTAATTTCTCTTGTTGTAGTGTTCTCTCTCTTTTCCTCCAAGAGAATGCTCGAATGTTCTCTCTCTCCTTTTTTTTTTCATTTTACCTTGCATGCATATTATTTTACTATTTTTATCCCTTTCTTGTCTCTTCATCTTCCCCACTTGCATTCATTTTCCTTTATTTCTCTTACATTTTTGCCTCATGTTCTTGTTGGCATGTAATAATTAATTTTCCATTTTTTTCCTTTTTCCTCTCACCAATGCCAATTTCCATAGCCAATAAATAATTAAGCACAAGTGGATCCCAATGTAATTTTTTTCTCCTCATTCATCTTGGAATACCTGTCCCATGACCTTGGTTTGATTTTTTCTTTTTTAATATCCATACATTATTTATTTGTTGTTATACCCTCCTTGGCATGCATGACACTCATTGATGACACACCCTCTTATTCATTCATTTCCATGCATTTTGACTTGGTCTTCCCTTATATTTTCTTGGCACTCCCTAACACTCCCTATCATGCACTAGGACTCCCTAGCACACCTTGGCTCTCCTCGACATACCATACCACTCTATAGCATTCCTTAGCCTTTCCCCTCTTGAAAAAGTTAAATTCCTAACTTATTAACCCTCGTATGTGTTTATTTCCTTGTATTTTATAAACTTTGTGCTCCCTTTTTTTCCTGACACTCCCTCACACGCATTCGCACACCCTTGCACCTATCACATCGTGGCATGCCTTAGCACCTGGCATGTCTTGGCATCCATTGGTATGCCTCAGTTATATCTAGCATATATTAGCACCCTCAAGCACTCCCTAACACACATTAGCACAAGTTGGCACATGTTGGCACTTGACAAGTCTTGGCATGCATGGCATGAATTGAGATGCCTTGGGATTATTCTTTGTGCATGTGGGATTATTACCAATGCACAAGAAAATTAAACAACCTCTTGATGTGCCCAAATTTATATACAAGATGTTAATAAGTAAGGAGATATGTGTAGATCAAAAGCATTGAAAGGACAACTATTGAGATTGGCATATTTTAAATTTTGTTGTATATTAAACAAGGCCTCGACACCATAAACACAAGGACTAGATCTTGAAATCCAGTTTGAAATAGATCTTATTAAGCCTAAAGTGTAAACACCCAAGTGATCAGATAAACATCAACAGTGTATGATGTGTCGACGTCCTATGCATCAAAGGGAATCAATGAAAGAATTTAGGTGAATTTAGATCCTTTTGAGTTAGCAATATTTGGTGAATGATATGCCTAAGATAGTTTTATCAGGATGTGTGCAAGGGTAGGTGGAAAATATTGGAGTTAAGTGCATAAAAAATAGCTCTTTGCCTAGTTTTCCCTTGAAGCTACTTATCATCGAGAAAACACACTAGTGTTCACACGAGCAACCAACTATCAAGTTAAGTGCTAAATGTTAAAGTTTGAGGTATAAAGGATGCCATACTGATTTAGATGAAATCCCATGTTATGAAACAAGGCCTGTATGGTGAGTGACATCAAGCGAAAGAAACATTGGGTTCAAATGAAAAATTCCAACATGACAACATATTGTGTTAATCACATGATACACTACAAATGATGAAACTTAAACAAATAGAAGCACACTTAGGGCCCACATGAATGCCATCCATGGAAAGAAGCAACCAACTGTTAAAAAATCAGTGTTGAATGCGTCCAAATCTCTAACAAAGAGCACACAAAATGTTAAGCATTGTTATTTTCCAAGTGAATTGCTTGCAATATGTTTTGGTGATCAACACAGTTTTTTGGGCGGGAACCATAGATGGAATAGATGATACCTTGTTTTGAGAAAAATTGCATCATCTTATTAGTGAAATTATACATGGAAATTTCTATTGCATCTTCTTACTTCCTTTTCAAATATTTTTATTCATGTTCATTGTTTTTTAAAAAGCCATACATCATGGAAAAAAATATATCATGGCATGGAAATTTTGTTTAAAAATGCCCTATACAAGATCTAGCCACAAATTTATGACAAAGCAACCGTAAAAAAAGATATAAAACAAACCTCAACATGCCATAATCAAAGAGAAGTGGGTGAATTTTGTAAGGGATTAGATTAATGTTCCAACAAGTCCCTATAGCTTCCTACTGTATTCACCAAACCACAAATCGAAATCATCCTATACATGAGTCACAAGTGTGAAGAAGATGGAAAGGGAAATCTTTATTACAACTATAATAAAAACAAAAAATTGTATAAATTTTTAAAAAGAGTGCAATATTTATGCATTAGATCAACTAGCAAAATATATTTGGAATCTGATGATCTGATAATGAGATCTAAGACAATAATAAGGTATTACAAACTTATGTGCATGGATTAGTCTATGTCATTTTATGCAATGGATCGATAAGATTGCAAAATGCACAGACAATGAAGCAGTAAACAAAACATAATAGACAACACATATCACAACAAATTTAATGAGGAGTTCACCCAATACTCCTGGGCTACATCTCATGGTCCAACCTTCAGTAGTGACCTCTCTATTATGTCTTCAAGCAGAGTTCTTTTTAAAACAGTGAGCTCTATTTGAGCCTCACACACAACAAAATACAATAACAAGAGCCTACTTGAACCTCTCAAGTTCTCTATGAGTGCACAGACTCCCTCAATGCTCTCTGTCTCTGTGCTAACTTTTTCTTGGCATTTGCCTGTAATACTGCCTCTCCCTACTGTGCTCTTTATCTATGACTTTATAGCCAAAACTACTTTGCCTGTTCATTTCATGTTCCTGTCTCTCGGTCTCCCTGGCCTCTGTCTGCTTTGAATCCCTCTTCCAGCATCATGCAATCATTTCTTAATGCATAGAGAGGAGGTGGCCACCCATTCTGTAGCGCCAGAGTGCCCCGAGCCTCTGAAACTCCTAAAACAGCCGCACTCTGTTAAACACAGGGAAAATGGATTTTAATAGAGAAAATCTGCCAAAACTCAATACATCGGACTTCAAAAGTCCTTAAATCCTCCCTATCCTCATATCGGGTCCACTTATAAGTCACCATTGCATGTTACAATGGCCCTGCTCCAAAGTCCCCTTTGTATTTTTAAAATACGTTAAAATCATGAAAATAACGTAAGAAATGGCTTATGGCAGATCTGAAAATATATATATTAGCCTTAAGGAACCCTTTCAAGTCCGGCATATCGCATCAGCACTTTCCCCGATTGTGATATCGTAATCGCTCATCGCAATAACCCCCAGGCCGTCATAAACGCTCCTCCGATAGCGATCCTGCGATTTAATATGGGCCGTCGATCTGCGCGCTTGATCGACGGTCCATATTAACTCCAGCAATCATCGTCGCCATATACATGTATTAAGCACTGATATCGATGTTCACCATCACAATCCTTAAGTAGATCCCATTGATCTCTACCGAAGGTTACTGCCGATTTCCATTGTTGATCCGATCTAGACCGTTGATCGGCCAGATCGGACGGCTACTGTGTATTATTGGTTCCGCCTTCGTTACTCTATTTTTTTCATTAATTTCATGGGTTTTGCCTCCCAATAGTGTATTAAAAGGCTACCTTATGTGATTTTTCCTTGGTTTTTGGCATGATTTTCAGAGTTTTGAAGACATAGAGAGTGTTTCTTGGATCCATTTGGATCACGCCTTCCCACTGAAAAGGCTTTTGGACCACCAAAAGTTGGGTTTCAAGCATTGTTTAAGTGAGGATACAGCTAGCTCACTTGCCCAATCTCTATGCATTTTGCATTGCTAGGTTTTGAACCTTTGAGTCCAATTCTAAAGTACTCCATGTCTCCTCTGCGAGTAGTCCTCACCTTCCTGTCCAGAACTATATCTTCCTGCAGCTCATTGAGGTATTTAGGCAATAGTGATAAGCCCCATAAATGGGTAATTATATGGGCTCATTTTGCCTCCTAACATAGTTAAATCAACCATTCTCTTAGCTTATTGCATGTTTTTTTATTATATTTATGCTTATGGAGTGAGTTGGGTTAGTTATGATGCCATGAGGTCTAATATGTGTTTAATGTAGATTTTTGTTGAATTTTGAAGACAAAGTCAAAGATTCAATGGACAATTGGTAGCAATAATTTGAAGTGGACAAAGGAGAGGATTTATAGGAGGGAATCCCCCTCATTTATTACTCCCCACTTCAAATTCTCCTTCATGCAGCTCGGAGCACAAACAACCAAATCAATGCACTAGGAGGTAGTCGAGCAAGTGGAGGATAACTTATGTTTATCTCGAGTTTTGGGAGCCAAGCCTCCATGATTTTAAGGAAGTTGTTTGGAGCTTCAGTTGTATAAGTAGAGAGGCCTAGGGCCTCACTATGGTTGGATTTTTTTTGAATTTTTGTTGCAGTTTTGCTCTGCTCAACTTCGAGCTTATTTTTGGTGATAATTTCATGTAATCCTATTACTATTTTGATAATAAAGATGATATTCTTCTTGAGCTAGCAGTGAGTTACCTTAGAGGGCTAAAGCTCTTGGGTTAGGGCCCAATCTAAGCAGATAAGCTCCTCTTATTTGTATTTATATGCTTTGTTTCAGTTTATGGATTAGTTGCTGTTAGATGAATTTCTTTCTTGGTTAAGAATAGGTTGCTTTTGGTGATTTAGAAGGTTGTTTCCATTTGTGTTTTCTATAGCAGGGTAAACAGTGATAGAAAGAAGATACAAAAGGCCAGCAATAGTGCCTTGGCCTCCTTTCCTCCCTTTGGGACCATGAACTGAGGCCAAGACCCTCTTATTGCCACAAAAACACAGATTTTCCTTCTCCATAGGATTTCTAATGTTGCAGTTTGTTAGAAGGTTAATGCTTTGCTTTAGATCTCTTTCACCAAGCTCATTTCTATCTTTACAATAAGTCTTCTTCCATGCTTTCTCTCATTATAGCATTTTTCAACATTTCTTTCCATAGCTCATAATGTAGATTAGCTTGATGCAAAATTCTATTTTTTTGATGTACTTAATTTCCTTGCTTGCTTGATTTCATTGTTTGACTGTCAGTTCTTTTGCAATAGATTTCTTCTCACAACAGGTCAGCCTATTAGCCATCACATTCTCTCCCTGATATATGCCCTACAGGTCACCCAAAGTTCACCTCAAATCTGCCTTAGTTTTCTGCATTTTTCCATAGGATTTCTTCCTCTCTCCCGACCATCTTTCCCTCTCCTAGTGATCCTTGGTGAACCCTAGGCACCCTAACACATCATCCCAACCTTCATCTACCATTTTCACCCACTCTCACACCTTCAAAACCTTCAAAAATGCTCTCGGCATCCTCCTGTAGACCTCCTATAGACCTCCTGTAGATCCCCTGTGTCCTCCTGTAGATTTTCCTATAGGCTTTCTTTTGAAGTCCGAGTGTGGGAAAAGCCTCCAGAAGGCCACTTGAGACCTCTTAGGACCCATCTACACCATCCTACATATCCTCAAACCCCAAATTCACCCTTTATCACCACCTATTCGCTTCCACCTTCACACACAATAAAATGCATGCATGTCCATTTCACATAAAAATATATAAAAATCCAAAAAGATGTTTTTTGCTCATTTACTTCTAGAAATAGCTTGAGTAGATGTTGTTTACTTCCGTGAGTAGGTAATGGCCTTCATTTCATGGTTTTCATAGTGCTTTATGCAAAAGTAGGATTAGTTGGTTAAGTAAGGTTTGCTAGGTTTACTTCACATTTCATTCTTTTTCCTTTCTGTAATTAGAGTAGCCTCTATAGAGTAAGCTTTCCTTTCTTTCATCACACCTAAAGCTTCTTCTGGAATCCATAGAAGTTGGCTTGAGCTCCTAGTGATCATGCACCAGCTGACCAAGTGACAGCCTGCATTAAGAACTAGTAGTTGTGCATACAACACCGTCGCTTCCAATTTTGTTACGAACTACCGGGTTGATAAGAGTAAAGTAGGCAGCCTAGGAGTTGCAGCATTATTGCTGCAATACTGGTGCTCACCACTTTTTGGCGCCATTGTCAGGGAAGCATCAGAGTATTTTGTGATTACTTCTTTCTTCTATTTTCTATCGCAACCTTCTGCTAAGTAGTTTATTTCAGCAAAAGTAGAATAGTTGTTTCTTTCAGTTTCTGCATTTCCTTGCTTTCCTTTTCAATTCTGCAAATTTCATTTCAGCAAAAGTAGAATAGTTGTTTCTTTCAGTTTTTGCATTCCCTTGCTTTCATTTTCAATTCTGCAAATTTCATTTCAACAAAGTTCATTTCAGTTAGTTACAATTTGTATTGTTCAATCCATTTCAGTTTTGCAGGTACAATCAGTGAAAAAAATACAAAAACCAACCAAAAATATTTCCTTTCATGCCTTGTAGGAATAGAGATAATTTAGGAAAAATTTTACCCAACACCCCCACTACATCACACAGCCAACCTTCTCTCTTCTTCGGTGGTAGTGATCAAGAAGAACCTTTAGGTGAACAACCAGAGATATTTGAAGAACCTATAGGGGAAGAAGAAGAAGAAAACATCCCTCCTGAGCCAATGGCTGAAAACAGAAATTCTAGGGGAAATGGAGAAAGAATAGAGGGTACCTTTCCCATTAGGGAGACCAATGGGGACACAAAAATGAAGAATATAAGCTCTTCAGCCCTACCTCACTTCCATGGTTTGACTACAGAAGATCTTGACACCTTCTTGTTTGAGTTTGTTGTCATCTGTCGAACTTATGACTATGCAGAAGATGAACAAAAGTTGAAACTATTCCCTTCTACTCTCAAGGATGCAGCATTGTGCTGGTTCATGGGGTTACCTGGCAATAGCATCACAACTTGGGCTCAGATGCAGCAGGCCTTTAATAACAAATATCGAGACTACTGTAGGTCAAAAGATACCAAGGAAGAAATCTTCCGAATGACCATGGGAAGTGATGAATCCTTGGAAGATTATGAAGAGAAGTTCCAGCTCAGTTACAAAAGGGCCAGGTGCACACTTGACCCTGAATCTATGAAGTTGGTTCTGCTTAGGGGAATCCCGAAAGACTTTCTAGACACCCTCCATCTACTGGCTAAGGGAGACATCTACCAACTACCTTATGAGGACATAAAGACTGTCTTTAGAAACCATTCTAGAGCAGCCAGAAAGAGAGGTAGGGGGAGTCAACCCATAGCCAGTACCTCCTCTTCCAATTCATCCATCAAAGGTGAACTCGGAAACATGTTGGAAGACTTCAAAAGTGAGATGTTGCAGACTCTTGCCATGCAAATGGATACCTTACATATCAAAAGAAAACAAGAGGAAGCAGAGAGGGCTTTGGCCATTTTTTGCCCTAGATGCACCAAGAGGCATCCTAGGAATGAATGCCCATTGAACTCTATAGAGGTTTGTTCAATCTGTGAAGAAAATCATTCTACAGATAAGTTCCCTTCCTTGCCCGAACTTAAAGCTATATACCAAGGGGCCGAAGGAGCCACTGAACAGATCTATTACATAAACCAAAGGAGGCTACATGGACCTAGACCATATCAGCAGGGGATGCAAGGGACATCTCAGGCATACTACAACCCCAACCAAGTCACATCCATACCTTCTTGGGGCCCCCTTGCTCATCCTTCCTGGTCCACACCTCCTCCTTGGTCCTTCACATCTCCATATCATGCCCAACCAGCCACCCATTCATTTCAACCCTATGCTCAGCCGCAACCTCAGTGGAATGCATCTCAAATATACACTCCCACTCAACTACCTATACCACCATTTCCAAACCCACACATTGAATTAGCTCAACCCATTTACAATGTTGAGGTACAACACTTCCAAACAACTCTTCTTGAGCTCAATGGTATTCACCATAGCTTAGGAAGAGTATTGCAAAAAAAAGATTATATTGATATCATTGAAGGACCACATCTAGAAGAAGAATATTCAAAAGAGAAGATAAAAGAACCATGGGATGCATTTTATGAAGAGAAAACATCCAAATCAGAGACTGAGAGAGCTCCCTCATGGTTACCAACGAATCCTCCATGTATTCAAGAGAAAAATCAGCAAAAAGAGGAAGATGTGAAGGTCATGGTAGAAGAAGACATGAAGAATGATCCAGATCAGAAAGAGGACCAAGGACATCACAACTATATTGAAATATGGTTCCAGACAGTCACTAAGTTGCAGCATCACTCTCTTCCTCAACTATGCTTGATCCCTTCAAAGTCAAATCATTTGGTCTCTGAAGTCCAGGTACATGTCAAAGCATACATTTCAAGCCTCCACATCATTCTGTCTATCATCTTGATGTGCACATGGCTCCATTAGAAGTATTCTTATACTTGAAAGTGATTTTGTTTTTTAAGTAGAGTAGGGTAGGAAAAACAAAAGGAGAAAAAAAGAAAAATGAAAAATAAGAGAAAAATAAAAATCTAAGGTGAAAACCTCCTTGGAGGCGCCTCAGATTGGCTCATTGATTGAAAACCTCCATGAGGCGGTCAATGGGTTGGAAAGAAGAAAAAGAGATAAAAAAGATCTCTGGGTGAAAAATCTCCCTTGGAGGCGCCCAGAGCAGGCAATTAGGGTGAAAACCTCTATGAGGCGCCCTAGTTGTTTTCAAAAAAAGAAAAGGAGAATTTTTTGTTGCATTGTAGGTTTGTAGGAGGACTATAGGAAGCAACAGAAGGTGCCAAGGGGACCCTGACATTCATACTAGCACCCATCTCATCTTCTCCACACTTTTATCCATCATTTTTGGCATTTCTTTCACCCCACTATGCTTCTTTTTCAAAAACTGTGTTTTCTACAGGAGGCTCCTGTAGGAATTACAAAGAGCTAGAAATGGATACAAAAGGCAGTTTGAGGGACAGGGAAGCTTCATGAATAACCTATAAACCCTCCTACAATCTTCAAACTTTCCTGCCATCATTTCCAAACCCGCATCACACCCCAAGCATCATTTTTCTTCCTGTCCAAGAAAAACAAAGAAAAAATAGTTTTTCAGTAAAAGAAAAAAAAACCAAAAAAATAAGAGAGGAAGCAGCACCATCCACCCATCATTCTCGAGCTTCTACCACTCATTTTCCTTGTTGTCCTAAAAAATAACAGGCTGCTCTGTTTTACTATAGGATACAAAATTACATAGAACATAACTTTGCTTTGTCCATAACTTGAAAACCATGCATCCATTTAAAAAATTGTTTCCGGGGGAGATGCATATGGATTATGGTAACATTCTCAAGAAATTTCAACAAATTCAAGTGCACGGTTACCAAGAAATCAACCTCCATCACCTTTAGCCATTTTTTCATTTTCTCAATATATGTGCATCCATTAAAAAAACTATTTCATGGGGAGATGCATATGGATGATAGTAACATGCCCAAGTGGTTTCAGCAAATTCCAGTGCACGGTTTTCAAGAAATCGGCCTCCATCACCTTCAGCCATTTTTAGTTTTTCTCAAGATCCGTACATCCATTGACCAAAATTTTTCTATGGGGAGGTGCATAATCATGATGGAAACATGCTCAAAATTTTTTAGGTCAATCCAGTCTACCGTTTGGGAGATATGGACAAAACAAGTAACTATCCTGCAAACCCACAGCAACTGATCCCATTAAAATCTAGCATCAGTAGCAAGAGGGTGAAAATATGAAGGTTGAAGAAGACACCTGTAGATCAAATCCTGCCGGAGAGGAACCTGCACAAAGCATAGCCACACATCAACAAACAGATAGCATGCATCAAAAGAAACAAAGGCATGCAGCGGAGAGAAAGAGCCACAACCTTCACAACAAATACATTTGGATCTCAGGTAAGTGACTAACCTGCTCCTCTATTTGCATTTGTATAATTAGAAAGCATGCAACAAAAACGAGATGGTTGAGGTTGAACAAGGGAAAGGTGGCCAGTTAACTTGGCCACCTTCATCTAGTTGACTGCACTCATCCAAAGATGTCACCCACACGTGCGCACAGTCAACTCAAGAGAGATGTCAAGGACAGGTAGTGGAGGGTGTGTAAACTTCGATGCAATGATGAGAGGTGATTGCGGGGAGAAACCATGATGACAAGGTAGGTGGGGACCAATGGTCCAAATATGGCCAACGTACACTTTTGCCAGCTCACCCCCATCACCGGAAATATCTAAAAGAAGTAATAAGCACTCCTCCTCAAGCACTCTCACCACCTTTTCTGTTGAAAAGTGTGCAACAAGAAATGCTTGTTGAGAGTGCAACAAGATGATGGAGCTTAGTGAAAAGAGTCGCCTTCACTAAGTGGGCCCGCAGGCTATTTTTGGCGCAAGTCTATTTTTAGACTATGTCTATTTTTAGACATATGGATCATGTCTATGGATGATTGATCAAGTTGGGAAAAATAGATGGACTTATATTTTTGATGAAAGTGTGAGTGATCACAGTGTGAGTGATTACAGTGTGAGTGATCACAGTGTGAGTGATCAAAGTCAAAAATAGAAAAGTCAAATATTATTATCTCACAATAATATTTGGACTATAAACTTAATCTTTTTCTCTTGGAGCACTTCAGTTTGAGCTACGGAAGTGGCACATGCAGCTGTCAGAAGGAAATTCATTTTTCTTATGAGTCAGTTGAGTTGTTGCATGCATGACTTCAGTTAGAACTCAAGTGAGTTGAGTTTAGTGGACTGGAGGTACAGTTGATGGAGTTGTGTTCAGTTTAGCTTTGTTAAACTGGTTGTATTTAGTCTAACTGATCAATAGACTAAAGATGAGTTGGGTGAATTAGTTATTAATTAATTCACAAGTTATTAACTCATAATGCAACTATAGAATACATCAGTTAACTCAGTTGCATGTCAGTGCATGTTCAGATCAGCAGGGACAGGTGTTAGAGGATCAGATTGCTATCAGTTGTGACTATAGCTGTGCATGATGATTTGCACAATCAAAGGATTGAGTATGCCAATGAGTTTGCTCACGTATCTTCATGATATTATAGCTGTTGCTCACGTCCAACATAGTGTGGGTGACTATTTTGCAGTGTAAAATCGAGTTTGGGAAGCTATTCTCATCAGTTCTCGAGCAGGTTTGAGCAGTGGAGGCAGGCAAGCAGCGGGAGAGATTTGGAGATCAAATCTGAACTGTATTGTGTGTAACAGGTGGAGATACTTGTGAGAAGTATTATGCTTTTTATTGTTACATGATTCAATCAATATAATATACAGATAGTGTGGGGTTTTTAGCGAGATGCTTTCCCCGGGATACATACTGTGTTTATGAGTTTGATTGATGCTTCTATGTGTGCCTGTGGATGTTTCTGCTTATGTAATTTGATGATCAACGTAGAGGAGATTATGTATTATACATGTTCCGCTTAAATTGTATGATCAGGATAATCTCTGTTGAATATGTGTCATATTATTCAAAATTTCTACATTTTCCCTCATTCTCTCCTCGTAAACTTAGCTGCAACAAACTCCTTGTCACCCCACAGCCTCAAAACCATCATTTTCAATCGATCTCACCAATCCTCCTGCTCTCGGCGTTGTCTACAGGAGCACTTACAGGTTCTACAGGAGCACCTACAGGTAGTTCTACAGGAGGGACAGTGAGCTATTTTTAGGAAGAAAACACGGGGTTTTTGCTCGATTTCTGGCTTGAGGAGGTAGGTTCCATGCATACCCACCTTGATTATCAATATGTGCAAGGAACGATATCATTTTAAGGAGGAATTGAGTTCATAGAAGAAGAGGAATTACATAAAAAAATTCTGTCTGTTTTCTTAAAAAAAAAAAAACACAGTTTTCCTTTGTTTCCCTGTTTTCTTCAAAATTCTTGTCTCCATCTCTACATTTGGTGGTCAAAAGGGGTATAAGCACCATGACAGGAGGATTCATGAGGAAGGATCCCACTAATTCAACCAGGATCCATGAATATCCCCAAGTAGTAGCCATATTCACTAGGGAAAATTAGATGACATTTTTTGAGAAATTCCAAGGGTTTGATGAGGAAGTTTCTCGGGAATTTGCCCTTTCTTTAGTCCCTCACTCAAGAACCCATGCCACTGTCAATCTTAGAGGTATTTCCATGGAAATAGCCCCAAAATTTATCAGTAGGGTTACTACCCTTCCTCTTGGATTGCCTTGGAGTAATGATGAAAAACCAATTGGACAAGCTGCCAAGAAAAAATTCTTCCAAAACAATGAACATCTTGTAGAAGATAAAAATGGCATTAGAAGGACAAGAATACCCTACCCTTGGGATGAGGTTAGTTACTAAGTCATCAAGTATGTTTCTTGTGAAGGGAGGTATAGCATAGTCTATGGCTACCATTTTAGAATCCTTCATGAGCTGAGATATGGCATGGACACTCCAACACCCCAGAAACTTAGCATCCCCTATTTCCTCCTGCAGTCCCTCATAGACTCCAGCATTAAGTTCAAGGCAGGGAGTCTAGATCAGCTGGCTCACCATGGGTTAATTAAAATTTTAGTGGAAGAAGCCCTCCATACATTCACAATCCCCATAGCATGGGAAATTTTCCGAAACATGATAGCAGAAGATGACATAAAGGCCCTCACCTATGATATCAGTCCTTCTGATAGTGAGGAGGAAAAGCAGCAAGGGGGAGAAGGAGAAGAAACTGAGGAACAAGAAGGGGAGAAGAAAGAAACCAAAACAGAGTAGGGAGAAACAAAACAAACAGAGACAGAGGAAAAGATAGAAGAGGAGAAAGAGGGGCAGAAAAGACAGAAGTGTCTCCTGAGACCCTAGAAAGAGAGGCAACAGCTGCTCTCACTGCCCTCAGCACCCCAATTAAACCAAAACAAAAGAGGAAGAGGCAGACCTCAATGTATTTCAGGGCTAGGAAGAGCACAAGGATCAAAACAAGGAAACCCCAGCCTTCTTCTAAAGTGCCTATTGTTATTGAAGATTCACCCTCTACCCAAGGAAAGGAATCCCCTTCCAAGGCACCTATCACTTATGAAAGGGGGACTCCTAGATCTCCCACATGGAAGGAAAAAGTAGAACTACAAGACTCAAAAACAGTTCTACAGGAGGCACAGACTATTCTACAGGAGACCCTGTCAAGACTACAGGAGACTGAAAAACTTGAAAAAAGGGTAGAAGGACAGCCACAGGGGAAGGAGGAAGCAACAGAGGCACAAGAACCTGACCCCCAGCCTAGTCTTGGCTCTTACTACAATCTTCTTGAGGGGGGAAGAATCATTCCACAAAAAATTGCAATTCCACTATTCTTTGAGTTGGAGAAAGAAAGAATAAGGACCCATAGGTGGATGCAAATAGCCAAATCCAAGGGAGTTGAGGATATTGGCCATATGGAGAATCAACTCAGAGAAATGGGCAGAGAATTAAGTGTTGTCAGACATAGAGAAGCAATCACAAGAACTCACCTTGAAACAGAAAATGAATTGCTAAGAAGACAGCTACAAGAAAAAGAGACACAATTGGCATGCATGGCCAGCTGGTCCATGGAGGCACTGCAATGTAGAACACCAACAAAATCCTATGGATTATACCTCAAGGACCAATGGCTATAGTTTCAGATAAAGACTTTGGCACAGAGAGGCACAATGCCTTTTCAAGATTACAGACAGTTTATGGACTTGTGTGACCAAAGCTCATCAGAAGACAAGGCAAAAATAGCAGAATTCTATCTGCATAACATGGCCCTCATAGACATGAATGTGTGGGACCCCAATGCTAGGCTAGGGGACCTACAACTAATGGCCATGGCCTCATGGATGAATCATGAAGAGTTAAGGGCAACAGAAATAAGAAAGTTGATGATAAAGGAGCAGAATGAACCCTTAATGATCAGAGCTGAGCCATCAGATCCCATGGCTCTCATCAGCACACACTAGCTCCTTGCAAATAATTCCCAAATTTCCCCTAAATATATCAATGATCAAGCTCAAGCCATTGCACATTTTGAGGATATGGAAAGGTTACTTGGGGATGACTGTATTCATGCTTGTATGAGGAGGTGGAACACCCTACCACACAGTTTACAGATTAGGGACTATCACTCCCTAACAAGGATGAAAGAGGCACCAAGGAGAGTGCCACTGTACAAGCGCTCCATGCAGAGTTTGAAGGTCAATTGGATTGGCCTCAAATTGAGTCCCCCACTGCTGCTAGGCATGCTAGAAGGAAAAAAAGAGGAAGAAGAGCATCAACAGTGGGAAGAGGTAGACAGAAAGGCAGGATTCCATGACAAAGAATATGAGATCATATCAGAAGCAAGGGATGTTAGGGAGGCCACCAGGGCCATCAAAGATGAGGAGATGGACTAAGCTGCTCAGAGGATGAGAAACACCTTCAGTAGGGGGGTGATGATGAGCCCCATAAATGGGTAATTATATGGGCTCATTTTGCCTCCTAACATAGTTAAATCAACCATTCTCTTAGCTTATTGCATGTTTTTATATTATATTTATGCTTATGGAGTGAGTTGGGTTAGTTATGATGCCATGAGGTCTAATATGTGTTTAATGCAGATTTTTGTTGAATTTTGAAGACAAAGTCAAAGATTCAATGGACAATTGGTAGCAATAATTCAAAGTGGACAAAGGAGAGGATTTATAGGAGGGAATCCCCCTCATTTATTACTCCCCACATCGAATTCTCCTTCATGCAGCGCGGAGCACAAACAACCAAATCAATTCACTAGGAAGCAGTCAAGCAAGTGGATGATAACTTATGTTTATCTCGAGTTTTGGGAGCCAAGCCTCCCTGATTTTAAGGAAACTGTTGGGAGCTTGAGTTTTATAAGTAGAGAGGCCTAGGGCCTCACTAGGGTCAGATTTTTGTTGAATTTTTGTTTCATTTTTGTTCTGCTCAACTTCGAGCTTACTTTTGGTGATAGTTTCATGTAATCCTATTACTATTTTGATAATAAAGATGAGATTCTTCTTGAGATAGCACTGAGTTACCTCAAAGGGTTGAAGCTCTTGGGTTAGGGACCAAAAGCAATGAAGCTCCTCTTGTTTGTATTTATATGCTTTGTTTCAGTTTATGGATTAGTTGTTGTTAGATGAATTTCTTTCTTGATTAAGAATAGGTTGATTTTGGTGATTTAGAAGGTTGTTTCCATTTGTGTTTTATATAGCAAGGTAAACAGTGATAGAAAGAAGATACAAAAGGCCAGAAATAGTGCCTTGGCCTCCTTTCCTCCCTTTGGGACCATAAACTGAGGCCAAGACCCTCTTACTGCCACAAAAACACAGATTTTCCTTCTTCATAGGATTTCTTGTGTTGCAGTTTGTTAGAAGGTTAATGCTTTGCTTTAGATCTCTTTCACCAAGCTCACTTCTATCTTTACAATAAGTCTTCTGTCATGCTTTCTCCCATTATAGAATTTTTCAACATTTCTTTCCATAGCTCATAATGTAGATTAGCTTGATGCAAAATTCTGTTTTTTTTATGTATTTAATTTCCTTGCTTGCTTGATTTCATTGTGTGACTGTCAGTTCTTTTGTAGTAGATTTCTTCTCACAACAGGTTAGCCTATCAGCCATCACATTCTCTCCCTGATTTATGCCCTACAGGTCGCCCAAATTTCACCTCAAATCTACCTTAGTTTTCTGCGTTTTTCCATAGGATTTCTTCCTCTCTCTGTTGGTACCATCCTATGACCTCCTTTTTCCTCCTAAAACATATCATTTGCCTACTTCTTTCCATCATATATCTCTTAGATCCCTTGAAAATTGATTAGTTAATAGTCCTATAGTTATTAAAATGCATTGAAATTGATTTAGGAGTTTTATGTTAAAGAATTAGGAATTTTTGGTAAAATGGCTACAGGAAGTTCCAACATCCTGTAATTGGTTCATTGTTTGACATGTGGCATGACAGCTAGGCTAGAGCGAAGGGTAGGGATGAAAAGTAGAATGTCCAAGCATGGACGAATACCTATCCTACAGCAGAATCGACCCTCCTACATGTGCGGTCAACAATGGTCAAAGTATAGCATGTTGGCGACAAAGACAGCAACAGCAAAGCATTCTAAATTGATTTAGTTTTGTTCCTTTTTGAAATCAGTTTAGGATAGAAACATTTTAAAAATCTCGACATGGTAAAAGCGGCAACAACCATATCATGAATGTACATTCGTTTTCGAAATGTAAGGGCTGTAAAAACATATGAAAAGACAGTTCTGAGTAGTCAATGTTTTGTTATCATTGTATCGTTTGAAAACAGAGTTTGAACTTAATATCAAGAACACAGTTGCAGTCACGATCTTTTCCTTGTTGCGTTGATTTGTTGAACACAGTCCAGTATACCTTTGAACGCGGACAGGCCCTGCGTTAAATTGGTATACTGTTATTTCCTTTCCATTCGCAACTTAGGGTATTACATGACATGCACAGTAATTAGAATTGGTTGTTGATTTCAATAGAATGCGTATGGTTTATGTTTATGATCGTGCTTGAACAGTTTATCACTAGGATCGTGAATCGTATCCTATAAGGGATTCGATCCTTTGTTGTCTTTTAAAGCAATGTCATGAACTCTGCTTTCATTTCAAAGTATGTTTATGATTTCCATATGTCTTTATCTTGCATGAATATTAGTGAATGCTGAGTATTTGCTGAACAGGGGTTTTATGCATGGTGTGTCTATAAAGAGATTGAAATCTTGGTTTGAAGTGATACACAGTGTTTTAATTTGGTAAATGCATTGAGTGACAGTGTTGTAATTAAGTAGATTAATTGAGTGACCTAAGTGTTTGTGTGATAGGTAACATACCTCAATCTTCCGTAAAGAAGTCCTGTGACCTACCATCATAACCACTTAGCTAATAATCCTTTATGTCTATATACTTTAGACGCATGCCTCTAAGTCTACGCATCCTGGTCGATAATAAATATAGCCTAGTCTAGCACCCTAGATAGGACACTACACTCTCTCAACCATCTTTCCCTCTCCTAGTGATCCTTGGTGAACTCTAGGTGCCGTAACACATCATCCCAACCTTCATCTACCCTTTCCACCCACTCTCACACCTTCAAAACCTTCAAAACAGCTCTCGGCATCCTCCTGTAGACCTCCTATAGATCCCCTATGTCCTCCTATAGATTTTCCTGTAGGCTTTATTTTGAAGGCCGAGTGTGGGAAAAGCCTCCAAAAGGCCACCCGATACCTCCTAGGACCCATCTACACCATACTACATCTCCTCAAACCCCAAAGTCACCCTTCAACACCACCTATTCGCTTCCACCTTCACACATAATAAAATACATGCATGTCCATTTCACATAAAATTATATAAAAGTCCAAAAAGATGTTTTTTGCTCATTTACTTCTAGAAATAGCTTGAACAGATGTTGTTTACTTCCCTGAGTAGGTAATGGCCTTCATTTCATGGTTTTCATAGTGCTTTCTGCAAAAGTAGGATTAGTTGGTTAAGTAGGGTTTGCTAGGTTTACTTTACATTTCAGTCTTTTTCCTTTCTGTAATTAGAGTAACCTCTGTAGAGTAAGCTTTCCTTTCTTTCATCACACCTAAAGCTTCTTTTGGAATCCATAGAAGTTGGCTTGAGCTCCTAGTGATCTTGCGCCAGTTGACCAAGTGACAACCTGCAGTAAGAACTAGTACTTGTGCATACAACACTGTCGCTTCCAAGTTTGTTACGAACTACCGGGTTGATAAGAGTAAAGTAGGCAGCCCAGGAGTTGCAGCATTATTGCTGAAATACTAGTGCTCACCAAATAGATCATTAATGGAAGGCAATTGACTTTTCTCTTCAGGATCTTCAATTAATGAAGGTTCAAACAATCTTAAATTTTCTACATTTACTATTGAATAGATGTGCATGTATGCTGGTAGATCAAGGCGGAAAGCATTCTCACCAATTTTCTCAAGTACCTTAAAAGGCCCATACCTTATTGGCTTCAGCTTCTTCCCTTCAGCTTGCATTCTGTCCTTGCTAATATATATCCAGACTTGATTGCCAACTTGGAAGTTGTGCTCCACCTGGTGTTTATCATTCCTTGCCTTGTATTTGGCTTGGCTCTTTTCCAGCAATTCCTGCACTGCCTGGTGAATTTCTTGGATCTGTTCAATGAATCTAGTTGCTTTGTCCACATCACTATGTCCAACAACAACTATGTCTTTTTCAAAGACAAAATCCAAGGGAGACCTTGGTATGAAACCAAAATAGATTTACCATGTTGTATCAACACTGCTCCCATGGCATAATCATTGGCATCTGTTTTGATCTCAAATGGTTGTTGAAGATTTGGCAATGCTCGTATTGGTGTTGTACTAATTTTTTCTTTCAAGGTGTCGAAGGCTTTCTGTTGTTTTCCTCCCCACTGAAACACCTTGTTCAATCCTATCAAAGCATGTAAGGGGGCTGCAATTAAGGAAAAGTTTGCAATAAACTTTCTCCAATATTGTGTTGCCCCTAGGAAGCTTCTAACTTCTGTAGCAGACTTAGGTTTAGGTCAGTTTACAATGACTGCAACCTTAGAGGGATCTATTTTCAGTTCACCACCCCCTACAATATGACCCAAATAATTCAAAGATGTTTTACCAAATTCACATTTTGATAATTTAACATAGAGATTTTCTTGCTTCAAAATATCTAGAGTATGCTTTACATGCTTTAAATGTTCTACCCATGTTTTACTGAATACAAGAATGTCATCTAGATATACAATTACAAAATTATCAATAAAAGGCCTGAGTACATCATTCATTACTCTCATGAAAGTGGCAAGAGCATTAGTTAAACCAAAAGGCATAACAAGCCATTCATACAGCAAGCAGTCTTCCATGCATCTTGCTCTGCTACTCTGACCTGATGGTAACCACTATGTAGGTCCAACTTGGAAAAGTAAACAGCCTCTTTCAACTAATCCAATAGATCATCAACGCGAGGAAGGGGATAACGATTCTTGATCATTATTTTATTTAGTGCTCAGTAATCAATGCACATCCTCCACAAACCATCCTTCTTTCTCACCAACACTATTGGGGATCTGCATGGCGATGTTCTTGGTCTTATGAACCCTTTCTCGAGCAGATCCTATACCTGCTTCTTGATTTCTGCATTCTCTAAAGCGGATAACCTTGTATACCTGTGGCTGTGATGGTTGTTTCATCACTTGAGTCTGACCCCAAATCTCTCTGAACAGCAGCAACAACCTTCTTCTTCTTGCCATCGAACTTCTTGGGTTTCAGCTCTGGATGAAAAGAATAGCAATGTTCATCATCACATCCATCATTCTTGCAGTGAGTGCATGAATGTTTGGCCTTTTGTACAGTATTTGCCTTCCTCTCTTTCCATTTATGCTTCCTCTTTTCCTTGTTCTTGCTTGCAGTGGGTTTTGATCATCCCCCAATCTTTGGGTTCACATTCTTGCCTCTATCCTCTAGATGGGTAGCCTAAACAGATACCTCATCTGTGCTAGTAGGGTTAAACATGAGAATGGTGTGCCTCAAATAACTATGTAGGCCACCTATATACTTCAACAAAGTTTTAGGTGAGTCTAAAGAAATGCCTAGAATCAAAGCTCTTTTCCTAAATTCTTGGGTGTAACTTTGTACACTTTTCCCTTTTAGCTGGCGAAGAGTTTGCCAACTCATCATAACTTGCCACATATAAGCTAGTGGATAGAAATGTTTTTTAATTGCAGAAATAAATTCACTCCAGATAGAAAGAGTTTTACCATGCTTCTTCAAATGAGCTAGTGTCCTGCCTTCCCACCATACCAAGGCAGTTCCTCCAAGGCGTAGGCTGGCCAGCTGAATTTTACTTCTGTCTGAATCAATGCTCTGCACCCTGCAATACACATCAATTTGCCTAATCCAATTATCTAGCTTCTCTGAATTTAACTCTCCATCATATATTGGCAAATCAAATTTAACATCTAATTTAATCAAAGATGTCTTCTTCTTTGTATTTTCAGGGCTATCAGGAGGTGTGGATAGAGGAGCCTCTTTTCCTTTCCCTTTGCATTTAGAATGGCCATCTATAAGAGATTCTTTTGTTTCCTTGTCTTGTTTGGAAGTTGAAGAATCTTCACTTCGACCTTTCTTAAATTCTCTATACATTTCTTCTACCATGGCTCTCATGGTCATGAAACTGTCCATGAATTGAGAGTCTGATTCTAAGGGAATTTCTTTTGTCATTTTCCTCTTAGGATAGACTCTACCAATTTCTGGGTTAGTTTCAACCAGTTCTCCTTCTCCTAATTTAAGCTTTGACCTAGTTAGCATTCACAAACAGTCCAGCACAAGCTTGTCTAACCTTAGCAACCTAAAGCTCTGATACCACTTGATCTGATAATGAGATCTAAGACAATAATAAGGTATTACAGACTTATGTGCATGGATTAGTCTATGTCATTTTATGCAATGGATCGATAAGATTGCGAAATGCACAGACAATGAAGCAGTAAACAAAACATAATAGACAACACATAACACAACAAATTTAATGAGGAGTTCACCCAATACTCCTGGGCTACATCTCCTGGTCCAGCCTTCAGTGGTGGCCTCTCTATTATGTCTTCAAGAAGAGTTCTTTTTACAACAGTGAGCTCTATTTGAGCCTCACACACAATAGAATACAATAACAAGAGCTTACTTGAACCTCTCAAGTTCTCTATGAGTACACAGACTCCCTCAATGCTCTCTGTCTCTATGCTAACTCTGTCTTGGCATTTGCCTACAATACTGCCTCTCCCTACTGCACTCTCTATCTATGGCTTTATAGCCAAAAATGCACTGCCTGTTCGTTTCATGTTCCTGTCTCTCGGTCTCCCCGGCCTCTGTTCACTTCGAATCCCTCTGCCAGCGTCATACAATCATTGCTTAACGTATAGAGAGGAGGTGGCCACCCATTCTGTAGCACCACTCTGAAACTCTTGAAATAGCTGCGCTCTGTTAAACATAGGGAAAATGGATTTTAACAGAGAAAATCCGCCAAAACTCAATACATAGGACTTCAAAAGTCCTTAAATCCTCCCTATCCTCATATCAGGTCCGCTTATAAGTCGCCATCGCATGTCGCAATGGCCCTACTCCAAAGTCCCCTTTGTATTTTTAAAATACGTTAAAATCATGAAAATAACATAAGAAATGGCTTATGGTGGATCTGAATATATATATATATATATATATATATATATATATATATATATATATATATATATATATATATATATATATATATATATATATATTAGCCTTAAGGAACCCTTTAGGGTCCGACATATCGCATTTGCGCTTTCCCCGATTGCGATATCGCAATCGCTCATCGCAATAACCCTCGGGCCGTCGTAAGCGCTCCTCTGATAGTGATCCTGTGATTTAATATGGGTCATCGATCTGCGCGCTTGATCGATGGTCCATATTAACTCCGCCAATCGCCATCACCATATACATGTATTAAGCGCCAATATTGTTGTTCGCCATCACAATCCTTAAGTAGATCCAGCCGATCTCTACCGAAGGTTACCGCTGATTGTGATTGTCGATCCGATCTGGACCGTTGATCGGCCAGATCGGATGGCTACTATGTATTATTGGTTCCACCTCCGTTACTATGTTTTCTTCATTAATTTAACGAGTTTTGCCTCCCGATAGTGTATTAAAAGGCTGCCTTATGTGATTTTTCCTTGGTTTTTGGCATGATTTTCGGAGTTTTGAAGACATAGAGAGTGTTTCTTGGATCCATTTGGATCATCTGAAGATGAACCTATGCCTTCAACTAATACACATAATACTTAACACCTTGTACTGGATGATGTGGAAAAATGTTGTATTATTGCTCATTTTGAACATCAAACACATTTGAAGGCCATGTTGCATCTTCCATGTTACATCAATGGGATTTCAATTTTGATTGTACCCTTTTTTGGATTTCATTCAACATCTTGATACATTCTCTTGCATTTTCTTCACCATCTTGCATTCCAACTCCAATGATGCCTCCATGTGTCTTTCAACGGAATCATCAACCTCTATTTTATTTTGCTTTTCAATTGTTTATGTGTACATCTGCATGCTCTCGACAATCATCTTCAACTTATGCACCTCTGCCTACAAGATATACTTATGTTGCAATTCCTCTTCCTTAGCTTTGATTGATAACTTAAAGGATAATTTCTTCTCCTTAAGATTTTTATCGAGGGAAAAAGTTGTTTATTTGTATTCTTTAATAGTTTTTGCAGTTGCAGTGCAAGTATCTTCTTTCTTTGCAACACTGGCTTCAAATTGTTACCTTTGTTCTTCTGTTTAGAAAATAAATATAAAACATTTTATTTCTCTTCAATTATTCCTTCAAGTACTTCTTTTTCTTTCCTTGCCTATTCAATATCCCACTATGGAAGCCATGAGAGCCATATTGGAAGCGATGAAACTGTTTTATACTCTATCAAATATTGGAAGTCATGAGATCCATGGCTCGATAGAGGAAGTTGTGGAATTTCAAAATACGCAGCTAGGGAACCTTCATTTGTGTGTGCACTAGAATGGATCCCATGTTTAATAAGGTTGCACACCCCTTTAAGCACTCCATAAGCTCGTGGTTTGACTTACCCCTCTTTTGCTGCAACTAGTAGCATTTTCCCTCTTTTTATAGTCTTCCATCAATATTATTTTCCCTTTGGCTGCATATTTTTCTATATTTTTAATTGTGTTCTCCTTAGGTTTGGATTGTTATCATGGAAGATATCCAGGTGGATAATTATTGGGAGGACTCAGTGCTAGAAGGAAACATTGTTGTGATGTCAATTGGTAGATCGGGGCTTGAAGGAAGCATGGCACAAGGTTTTGTGGCTCCACTTGGAAGATCAAGGCTTCAAGGAAGCATGGCATAGCATTTTATGGCTCCACTTGGTATCTTAGGGCTTGAAGCAAGAATGGTATAAGGTTTTGTGGCTCCACTTATTGGCGGGGTCTTGCCTCTTTCTAGAGATTCACTCATGGAGGGTTTTCATTGGTGGACTTCTATTCAAAGCAATGACATGGGTACAATAGGAGATTTGGGTCCTCACACTAGCATCACTAATTTTCTAGACACTTCTGTCAGATGAGGTTTGCATTCCTTAGAGTTTTTATCATTTCCACCTTTGTCCCCCCTGTCTTGTCTTCTTTCGATGATCTTCTTTCTTATGGGCCATCATCTGGGGTTTTCTCCTTGGGGTTATTTGCCCCATGTACTTCTCCTCATGGGCTACCAATTTTTGTTACAGGTCCCTACCTTTGTGACAATATTCCACTATTGTTGATAGACCTAACTACCCTTTCTAGCCATGGGCTTTCTTCCCCATGCTTTCCTCTGGCTCTCTCTATCCCACCTGTCATTTTTGAAGGATTTCTTCCTTCTAGTTTTCCGGAAATTTCTTTCCACATGATAGTCTTGCCTCCATTAATTTTTCTCCTCCCATAGTCCCCCACACTAATCTCATTAATACCTCCTCCCTTGACCACAATCCTCCCTCCCTCCCTCATAGGAGCCCACTCATTCCCCCGAGCTCGACCCTTGATCTACTACTTTAAAATGAAAGAACCCCTTTTTGAAAGAAAAGAAGGGTTATCTCTCCCTCGTTGTGGGTGACAAGATCAAGATGCATGAATCTATTCAAATGTTTGAGTTTACGTTGGTGGTTGGGTTGTGCTCGCAATCGTCGTTTTAGCGAGAAGATAATATCATAATGGATAACAGAGGAGTGGGGGGCTCACATCAACCCACTACCAACTTTCAAGATATCGGTAAGTGGTTGGATCATTTTATTTTTCAAAAGTTTGAAGACGTTCATTGGGCTCTAAATAAGGTTTGGAGTATTGATTCCACCCCTTGCATGCTTAAGCATTGGATCCTTCTTTTTTATCCCACTTGGAAGAGACTAGACAAGGCCCCTATTTGGGTTTGGCTTTTGGGACTAAAAGTACAATTCCGGTCAGAGAAAGCTCTCATGGAAATTTGAATGGGGGAATTCTTAGAGGTCGACCTCGCTTTCAAAGACTATGTGGAGATGAAGCTGGCAAGGGTATTGGTAAATCTGGATATCATAGATGACTTATGGGGTCAAATGAAACCACAACATCAAGGCATCATGTCTCTTCAGACTTTATACTAAGATAACATCCCCTTCAGATGTCATGTATGTAACAATCATGAACATAATGCTACAGATCATCCATTTAGGTTTTATGGCAATAAAGGCAAGCACAAGCCCTCATCTCCCAAGTTAAAAGTGAAAGGTTATAACCCTATGATGATGGCTCCTCCTGTCCTTTCTGCAACTATCTCAATTTCCCTTACTATCTCGATGTTTTTGGCTCCATATTTCAATACAACAATTCCTATGATCATTGATGGTGCTAGAAAAATATTATATATGATAGAGAAATGCAAGACATATAATATGCAGAAAAAACACAAACACATAAAACCAGAGAGACACAGATATACGTGGTTCACCCAGTTTGGGCCACGTACACCCCGAATAGCCAGTCCTTCCTTTCTATTACCCAACAAAATGAAGAGACACAACCTACAGCAAATCCGCTGTAATATCCTCTGTTTTCTCTCACAGTATCACCTATCTATTTCTCGCTCTAAGAATACAAATATATCCCACAGCCTCAATACAATACCCTCATACAAAGAGGGGGTTGCCTTCTAGGGCAAAAAACCCTAAACTAAACATAAATTCTACCGTTAGATCATCTGCCTAATGAACGACCTACATTGACTAGAAATTACTATACTTTTACAAGGAAATTTTAAATTTTTTTTTAGCTTTGGGGGCATTGCCCCCAAAACCCACACCAGGGGACCGCTGGCCCCCGAACCCCCAAACCGGGCCCCCCCGCACCCCCCCCCCCCGCATGGAGGGGTGTACAATCTTCCTGGGGTATACATCCGGCTGAAACAAAGACCTCTAAATTAGGATGATAATCATGCTCCACACCCAACAGATGGGGCTTCCATAGAGCATAGATTTGATTAGTCACAACTCCACTTAACCATTACTTTGACGATGCCACCCTCGAGTACTCTCTCTTCATCTATTTCTTTATCTTTTATTGTTAGATATTTTTTAGATTTGGGGAAATATTGTGTTATAGGCCATTTTGTCACATCTGATCAGTGAGCCTCCTAATGGGATCAATCAACATCCTATTCCCCCTTGTCACCATCTTGCACAAAGCCCTAAGCATGTTCCCTTCATCCCCCAAAATTTTAGCCTAAATTGCATCATCTGAGCCAGTTTGAGGACCAATGCTCCTTGTAAGCCTACTGGGGTGTGTTCACCTACAGGTTGCTCCACTGTGGCTTACGTTGGTCACCAGTAGGTTGCTCCCCTTTGCACCTGCATTGGTTCTAGAAATCTGGGAGAATGATCGGGATTCTGGAAGCTTTCCCTTCTAGGAGTTTCTAGAATTTGTTTCAACTACTTACCTTGGATAAAAAATCTGAATCCTATCCTTCCCTACTTTAGATTTTTCACCACTTATCCTTTGACCCTGTCCCTCCATCAAAAGTGGATCTCTTACCCTAGATTGGTAATTAGATAAGAAATCCCAACTTACCCTACTTCTCTATATATTCCCAACCTTCTATGTCGTTAGGGTTGGCTTTTGGAGAGTGATTATGCCCTTATGTTGTTACTGTGAGTGGTCATCATCTCATGCATTTAGAGTGATTGGAGGTGCATATTTTGACAAGGAAAGGACAAGTCAACAACTTGGAGGAGCTCTTCTACAAGATCAACTACTACTTATGGTTGTAATCTCCTTCCATTTATATTATTGCAAATAATTCATTGTTTCCTATATGTGATGTTGTTATTTCAATTATTTTAGTACCACATTGATCTACTGAATGAAGTACTTAGATGATACTGCATAGATCTCTTAGTTTCTTGGCTTGTGTTATCTGACTGTGAAAGTTATAATTTTGGCATTCAGAGCTAGAATTAGAGCTTCCAAGCTAAACAAGGAGTGAAGTGTGCGAAGGATTCTAGGTAGGCCTCACTCTGTCATTTATTTACTTTAAGGAAAAGCATTGTGTTCCTTGTCAGTCTATTTTTCTAGGTTAGCCACTGAGCTAGGGGAGATACTTTTGTCTGCAATAATAAATCCCATATAATGAATTGGCAACTCCACTAGGGAACAAAGTATTCCCTTGGTGGTTTCCTTGTCCATTATGTTTGATTACCTCCTTAACAGACCTTTGTTGTATCATCCAACCAAGAACAGACCTAGGAAGTGATTTCATTGAGCCTTTTTTGCAATTTTTGTGCTAGAATCCTCTTTCTAAGGCCCAACGCTCCCCTAGTAACTCTGACAGAGAATTGCACCTCACCTAGGCCCACTCTATACCTGTGTTGCAATGCACCAGTGCCTCTTCTGTACCAGCATTGGTCCTTGTTTTTGCACAAATTTTTCCTTGGTTCTTGAGCCTCTCTTTGGTCATGCTATTTCCAACTGAACTTCCCTGATTCTTGAGTGTCTTGTTGTCTCTCTAAAGCCATGGTTTGCATGTGTGTTTGATTTCCATGGTAAGTATTGGTTTTGATTTTTCTTTGTTCTTATCATTAGGTCGCTTGCAAACTTGTTTTGTTTGATGATTGATAGCTTGGATGAATTGTTGTTCTAGTCCTCGTTCTAAAAGTGAATTTGAATAAGTGATTAGACTTTACATCTTAGTTTTCCTGATTTTTGAAAATTAAGCGTGGTAAAGGGAAAAAATTCTTGCATTTTCATCTAGGGTTTTGTGTGTGAAATTGCATATTTTTTCTTTTATTTTTGCAAAAAATATTCCCCCTCAATCGTCGGCGGGGTCTAAATTGTGTATGAGTGTTAATCGCCTTTGAGTGTCATCTCTTTTGATTTTTGAAAATTTCACCCAATTTCAGTTTGAGTCCTCTATTCATGAAATCTCAAATTATGTTTGATTTCATTGGAATCCTCTTGTGTTTGTTTTGAAGAATTCTCTTGCATAGATCACATTTGCATAGTTAGAATTCTAATTTTCACAGCAGGAAAGGAAATTGTCAATAGATTACATTTGCATAGTTTTCAGGGGAATCATGCATAGATTACATTGCATGGTTTGGCATCTTTTAATCCTTTGAATTGAATTGGAATAGTGAAATTGAAAGATCTAGTTAGGAAGCTCTTGTTGGCTGCATATTTGATTGTTGCATAATTTTTTGCACCTCTTCCATGACTAGATAGCTTTCGTCGAAATTGAAAAGAGTTATTTTCATCATATTAGTTGCATCATAGGTGTGTTTAGGTGACATCGAGTTTTGAGCCTTGAAACTGAAATATAATTCAAGATCAACTCTAAAATTCATATCAATTAACCTAAGGATCATTTGAAACTTAATGCAAACACATAGAGGTCTAGGCTAGAGACGTGTTTGAACGTCGTTAAACATAGTAGATGTCATTGTTTTCTAGCATTGCACCCTGGGGGTGAAATTCCATTCCACGTACATAAGTGTATAGGATCATTCTACATGTACCTTCGGGTATATAGGACAGAGCTTCACACATGAAAAGTATATGGGAACACTCTCATCAAATGGTTACACATTAGAAAACACTACTATAGACTGCACTCCCACATACCATCGAGTATATTTTGGGAGTCCCTTATAGTTTTTTATCCATCCATAGGTAACTAATTCGGCTGCCCTGTATACCATGATACACCAAACACAACATTCAAGGAGATTCCCTGCACGTTCATTAAGTTATTGGTTTGCCAAGGTTTATATTGGAGTTCACGGTTGCTTGGTAAACTGTTATGCCTAGTTACCCATTTTCTTTGTTTGTGTCTTTAATTTATAAAATCAATTAGTTGTCCTCGAAACAACATTCTCCCTGTGGAACAACTCCTTAGTGGATCTTAGGTTGAGACTAATGGCAACAGTACCAAAGTCTACCAATCAAGGGAACCCCTCTAATGTGAATCCTGATCCTTTTCCTTCTTTTGGAAATATTGGTGCTCCCTATATGGAAATGTTGTCCCTCCCCGGATTTACCATTGCTTTTCCAGTTTGGTTATTTTCAACCCTGTTGATTGTGCTTGACCCGCCAACATGTCAAGGGATCTCCCTGATAAAAAGTCCCAACTAGACCTAACACCGTTTGGTGTAGGAGTCCCAGCAATGGGTCATACGGTATCACCTTGACCTCGGTTGTATGCAGAGGCAAGTAAGATGTCCCTGTTGGTAGCAAGGGTGTGACATTTGCAGCAAGGCAAGGAAGGTGCGTGAATGGTTCTAACACACAGAGAGTGGGGTGTGTGTGCCCCTTTGAAACTTGTGAAAGCACTCAGCTTGGAAGGGAACACATGAGAAAAGATGCATCACAACCTGGAAAGCAAGTTAGCTAACAATCCAAAGGGATGGTTAAACCAACAACACATTTCACTAAGATTCATACATACTTATATAGAAAAATTCCATACATGCATGCGTAAGCGAACAAATACATATATCATTAGAGTAAACAAGTTAGCTAAGATACAATAACAACATATGCAAGACACATTCTAGCTTTGTTATATTAAGAAGTGAAAGTTCCAATCATACAATACAACCATGACCAACCACTAGTCCTGCTAGCGGAACATTACAGTCACTATCGCCTACTCCTCCAAAGAGATGTACTAGCTTAGAACTATGGAGAAGCCAAGGCTTGTTAAAATACTCTCCAAGTTTTCTCTAAGATACTCCTATCGGAAGCTTGGCTGACCAAAAGCCTATACAATGAGATATGAGGTACTATATATAGCAAAGGGTGGGGTGACCCTTGACATTCCCCTTTCTAACTGTTCATCTACCCTCATGACTCTTCAACTACTCTATGACTGTTACATTCAACTACTGACACTTGAACTTCCATTTGACAAGACATTACATACAATCTGCACATGTACCCATTTTAGACAAAATAGGCTTGACCAAGCCATGCAATACACCACTATGACTCGGAAAAATGTGGGAAGACCAACTCCTTGACATTCTCATGATGGTTAATGGTGGCGAACCTATGCCAAGCTCAGTAGTCCGCGATGGTGTCTGTGTACTCTACAGTGACATATTTCTGGAAACAAACTCTTACCTCTGTTGCATTTGGGTACACTGATTTGGCTTCTCTATCCAACTCATTTGTTAACATGTGCATCATTGTCTTGAGTGTGGCCAGACCAGTGACATACTGATGCATAATGTCTGCACTAATCGCCAAGTGTGCACTGATGGCTATGCGCATCAACTCGTCAAAGTACGAGTCTAGCTCTAGTCAGACTTGTGCCTTTGTCTTTGCCCCGGTGAGTGTCTCAATATATGGGATCGCATGTGCATGCACGAAAACATCCATGGTTTTGAATAACCGTGCATGGGAAGCCTACAAACTAGTGATGAGTTGTAGGAGTTCTTCATAGTTTCGGATCTAAGTCCGAATGTGTGCCTTCAACTCAACTGCTCTGGGCTTCATCATCTTGGGAAAGTGTAACAGGGCTCATTTGTATCTCATTGTCCATGTTTTCATGTAATATATAGTAGTATGCAAGTTTGACATGATACATGCTCTCCTAGGATATCGCTGCTGCCAACCATTGACATGGACAACTCCCTTATGCACAGTACCAAACATGGAATACAACGCTTACATCACTGTCTCAAGGGACGGTACTTCATCCAGTATCGCCTTCTTCAACTCTTCTTAGGTGGATGTTGTAACCAGTTCTCCTCCCTTCTTGGTCGTTTGTAACTCATTAGCCATTCACACATTCTTTGCTATCAAGAAGCGAACACTCGAGCTAGTGGATTTGGTATATGCTCTGGTAGCATCAGCCAATGTTGTTGGATGCTTGCGCACGTCAGATACGATCACTCATTCCTCAAGCTGAACACTGGGAGAAATGTGGTCATCTAGAGTAGACACTCTGCATGATTGTACAACTCTATGTTGCGACTTGTCAAATGATATATTGTGCATCTCTTCTTTTGGATTGTCTCCAAGGATCTCAGTATCTCCTTGGTCTCTTGGGACCTGCTTTGCTTCTGGATCTAGTGAATCCAGTGGATCAACCTCTTGGTGGTAAGGCATGACGTTTATGTCTTGCTCTAACTCTAGTTTCTCCATCTCCGTATCCATCTGCTCAAGTACTCATTCAATCTCTTCAACGAAGTCCTGCTCCTCCGACTGCTCACCTTGTCTGCTTTGCACCAACTGCTTGAATGAGTTTACACCTATATGGGAACAGTTTCATCATTATGTGCATGTTGTGCCCCCTGCTGTATCGGTCCTTGTTACGCTTCCTACTCCTGTCTGTGCAGCTCTTGTTCCTTCGGGAGTTGCTCCTTCAACTCATGCAACTCCTTCACTGTTTCCTCCATCCTTTGTTTTTCTCTCTGCCTTTGCGTGGTCCTCTTGTTGCGCTCTTGCCTCTTTGCCTCTATTACCAAAGTTTCTTTATGCACAAGTGGTTATGCTCTAAACTTTCAGCTTTGTTCTGCCTCTATGCTATCGACAATATTTCTCTTGGCTTTGTCATGCACCAGTATGTTTACCTCTGATGCTGTTGCTACTAGTGCTCTCCTAGATGCTGCTTCATGCTGCTTCACTAACCATTTGACAATGATGCTGATTGGTTCATTGGGCCTGGAGAAGTTATGACAATATCTCCATGGGTGTTCCTCAGCCCAATGAAATGCCCCATGGATTCACAGAAATTGTACTCTCGCATGGTGATCCTTCACAAAACAATGCGGGTCATACGAATTGAAGTTTTAGGTGCCAAAAGTAAATTTCTTGAACTCTTCTATATCATAATCCACATGCTTGAGGTTCTATATCTAGTACAACCTGATCTGCAATGGAAGAGTCCTTCTTCTTCTGGTGCAACCTATCTAATAGTCCTGTCGAGATGTAGTACGACACTTCTTACATGACGAGCTTGTCCGTGGAAAAATTCGGCAAAACATATGGAGGCTTCTCTGCGTTGTACATCCTTATGAAGGTGCCAAAAGGTGAGGCGTACCAATCCACTATGTCAATCAGTACCTCCATTATTGCCTTCGACATGCAAGGTAGATCCTACTCAAATATCATCTTGTACACCGGGGTGACAAAATGGTCTGACAACTATGTGATGACCCCATAGAAGATGCATTCAGAAAACAGTTTACAATAAGTGTTGAAAGAGGTTTCCGTTGATGTCCATGCCCACTTCAAGCCCAGGAAATGCTGCCGGGAATAGATTGCATCCAAAATGTAAGCATACATGTATATTTCTTCTTTCTGACCTTTGGGGCGTTGTTGAGCTCCTACTACCTGTTCCTTCAGCCTGTGAGCCAACATGTCGGACTAGTTGCATGCTTTTCCTTCACTAGCCAGTTGGTCCAATGCAATCACCCAAGTCTGTAGGAAGGTCTCCGTGCTCTCTTGGCCATACAAGCAACATGAAAAGATTACCAAGTACTAAAATGCCTTCCACAGTATCTTCATCTTGTAAATCTAATTGGGTGTCATCCTGAATTTGGCTTGCTCCTTCACCCAGTTATTCAAGATATCCTTGGAGTTGGCATTGTTGTTGGGTATGCTAAAGGGTGTCTCCATGGTGATCACTCGCTTTGGCAAGTGGTACATTTGTTGATAATCCTGTGCCCTGAAGGTAGCAATCTCTATCCCACTGAAACTTCTTAACACCATTGTCTCAGGATCAATGTGCGAGACGATCCAATGTATCATGTCTGCACATGGGAACGTGATATACCTGCATGCAATCTGGTACAAGCTGAACTTGTGAATGTTCACATAGACCTAGCGTCTTCGAGATCTTCCCCAAATGTGCCTGAGAATGCAACAGTGACCTCCTTCCACTTCAGCTTGATGTCTTTGTCTATGATCAGCTTGGTGTCTTCGTATATCCGAAAACTCATAGACCCTTGCTCAATTGCATCTCCAGTTGCACTTTCATCAGTGTCCTTTGAACCTGTTCCCTTGGAGGCCATTGATCTTGAAATGCTGAGAGAGGGAGGAACACCTTCTATATCTAGAGACATGGCAACATGCATGGCAATAAATTTGTCAGTTAAAATCAAATCGAACTTGATGACTAACATGCAACACACCCGGGGAACTGCTGGCAAGGGTTGCACAATTTTCACTATGGGACCGGGAGACTCACTGCCGGAACTACACAAAAGGTAGCTCGACCTGTCGGGAGGCTAGTTGACTACTGGAATTGTGCAATGTGCAATCTATACTGGCCTGTTGGGTGATCAGAGTGCGCAATGCGCAATCTCAACTGGCAAGTGATGTAGGCCCAGGGACTATATTGCGCAATATTCACTAGGAGGCTGGGAGACTCACTGCTAGAAATGTGCAAAAGGTAGCCCTGAATGTCGGGAGGCTAGTTGAATGCTAGAATTGTGCAATGCGCAATCCAGACTAGCCTGTTGGGTGCTGAGATTATGCAATTCGCAATCTCAGCTAGCAAGTGATGTAGGCCCAGGGACTATATTGCGCAATTTTTTGGGCCAGCAATCATTGCCTCTCAGAATTATGCAAATCAAGACTAGAGGGCACTGACTTTCCATATTTGCAGATTTTCTAGGAGTAAGGTAGAGCCTTCCCTCTTAGAATTGTGCAATGTTGTCCGGGTAATTCAAAGTCCAGGCCAGGGTTGCTCAGACCCACCGACGGGAAAATGAAAGAATGTGAAGATGTGAATGCATGGAAATAGTGATTGTAAGTAGGATTGAATGATCATGCATGCAAACATCGAATGCAAGATTCAAAAAATGGAAAAACATGCATTTGTGTGAAACTAGTTTCCGAATCGGCGCCTGTTCATGCAAAACAATGTCATGCATGCAACAACAGTGAGATGCAAATGAAAATTGAAACGATGCTTGTAAAGGATAACATGCATTCAAATGACAAAAATCGTTCACAAAAATCAGGCAGACAACACTCACACAATCTAAAACGCAAAAAGCGACAGAAATGCTGCAAAAGACGAGTAAAGCAGACTTATCCAGAAATAGTTGAGTTGGATGTGCCGAAGACTCCTAGATGTGTTGTGGGATGTTAGAGCTCCAAGTTTGATGTGAATAATGAGCTCTAAAGCATCAAATAAATATTTTTTAGGTTCATGACACGCATGCCACAAATATAGGAAAAAGTGACACTTGGAGGGAAGTTTCTAAAATGACCTTTGCATGTAACCTCTAGTTGAGCCTAAAAATAGATCCTAAAATCTACGAATTCTTTTTACATGTTGCTTCTTGCTATTTTGGGAAAAAGTAGCCCATGCATGCAAGTCAAGTTTCCTAGGTCCGGGGTGGAACTGGTCAATCCTGAAAGCATATGCAACAACCTGCTTGACTGAGGGAGAATTTTGCGCAATTTTTGGGAGGCGTTCAGTTGGTTGTCCAGAGGGATTCCATAATTTTTGGGAGGAGCAGCTAAGTGTTTCCTAGAATTGCACAATTTCTGGGCTGAGCTGCATTGCTGGGCCAGATTGCGCAATTTTCTTAAAGAAGGTTGTTTCACTGAATTGCACAATTTTTGGGCCCAACGGGCTGCCTAGAAGATTTGTACAATTTCTGGAGGGAACGCTGGTTCCCCCCAGAATTGCGTAATTTTATAAGGGAGCTTCTTAGAAAGCATCTGGCCCAAGTTCGGGAAGGTAGCATGCGAGGAGAGTGAAGCAAACTTTCATGCACTACTGAAAACCCAATGAAGCTTTTGTACTTGACTGATCAAGACATGCTGTTAGGATAGTTGGTAGGGAGGCTCCAAAACAAAGCTAAGGAAAAATTTTGAAGGGTGGTTGTAGCTGCTACAACACTTGGCGACACACTGGTAGAACTCCAGCTCTCTGAATGGACCTTGTTGTGAAAAGAAAGTCTAACACCTCCTTAATTATTGTTCAATTATATGTTCGTCTTGGTTTCCACACTTGTTTTATTGTAAGATGTAGCAATCTACTAAGCTCTTGATTGTTTGACACACATTCCAATCCAAGCCAACACAGTTGTTTCAATTGGGGATGAGAAGTATATTGGTGCAAAATCTTTATAATCGTCATAGTTTTAGTTTCATCTCTGGTGTTGCTCCGCTTCCAGTAGGCCTGGACAGTACCCCGACGGAGTCACGCAAGAACACAAGCATCGCTCCGCTGCTAGTGAGCCTGGTCAGTACCCCGACGTAGTTACTTGCATCACCTCTCTATGCAGGAAGCCTTTTTCTTTATTGCCTTATTCATTTTTCATTTTTTTGAAAATTTTCATTTTTTCATTTTTTCATTTTTTTCATTTTTCATTTTCATAACTGTGCATAGCACTTATTCATTTTAGAGGTAGAAGAGGGATCCCGACTTATTGAGAGCAGAAGAGGTTGTTCCTTCAGAGAAGTAGTTTATATATACCTCTGATGTGCTTGTTAATATTTTCCCCTCGCCTTACTCTTCTTGACTGAGCTGACAAGGGTTAACCCAAAAATAGCTGACTAGAGTAGGTGACACTAGTTAGCACGCAAGCATTGTGTTTTCACCAAGGTTCACTTCGAACAGTATGTATTTTCCATTGATGTATCATGGACTGAAGATAACAAGTTCTTCATACAAAGGTAGGACGATAGATAACCAAGTATTGATAACTGCACAAGTCCTCTTGTAATTTACCAAACTTGTTTAAGGAGTCACACATGGTTTCATGCGAAACCAACCTACGGATGTAAATAAGCAAACAAACACAAAACAAAGCAGAAACAAAAGTAAATGTGTAAGCAAAGCGAGTAAGCAAACAAGCAAGCAGGCAAACAAACATGCAAAGTAAGAAGAAAACATGCATGTAAGCAAACGAACCAAAAGAAAACACTACTCCTACTCCTAAGATAATAGTGCATGGGTCTGCTCACATGAAGTGATACTTCCAATGTCACCACCAGTGCATTGGTTGACCCATGTTGGTAAAGGCATGGTTCATGAACAACACAGCTATGTGAACGAGCAAACATGAAAGATATAACAATGAAGACAAATACACTCCGATTTTAAATGTGTTCACAGAACATAAGTGAGTGCAAGTGCATGACATGCAATCCATGGACTTACCTTGATGTTGTGTGACAGTGCGTGCAGTTGTTAAGCATACATATACTCTTGAATGTGACATGCAATCAAAAGAAAGAAACAAAGACAACTTGCATTGTGCACGTGTGCTTGCTATGTAAGATTCCTCCAATGCATGAGCGATGGGATCGTGTATTTCAAGTGGAGGAAGCATAATCTGTGTGTGAGATTCATATTCAATGCATACAAATGAGTGATGAGGAGCCTCGGGTGTTTCAGGAATTTCCCAATCAGAAGTGAAACCAACCTCAGGACAGCGAGGGCCTGACATAACCATTAGCTTAGGCTAAAGTGCCTCGACAGTCTGTGGTGTTTCAACTTCGTCGATAGATAGATCATCATAAACAGGTGGCTTGGAAAAATCAACTACGATAGAATCATCATCATGATTGAATATGGGGGTAAATAGATTAGGACAGCTACTATTAGAAAAATAAATGATTTCATTGACATCCTCATGATCTAATGAATCAAACAAAAGGGTAGATGAGAAGTGGAAATATTCATCCTCTATGTTTCTGGAAAAGGTAGATGAAAAATCGAGTGGATCTTCAATGAATGATTTGTCCTCTCCGTTGTCTGATGATGGAATGAAATACAGTGTGTTCTGTGAATGATCAACAATGGGTGCATCTGTAGAAGGAGATACACATGCAAAATCATGGATGGAAGAATCACCAAAGATGTTAAGAAAACACGAAGAAGGCTTGGACAGAAGGGAGTCATCCTTCGCCGAGGGTTGATGCTCAAGCTCCCAGTCATACTCCTCATGAATGATAGCGCAGGTTGGTTGTGCAACACCAACTCCATCAATAGCTTGATCCTCGTTCACAACAAGTGTAGAGTCTGGAATGGACAAACATAAGACTGTGCAATCCGAAGGATCAACATAACATGAAGACAAAGGTTGAGGTAAAACATACATGTGACAACCCATGGGCTTCGCAACCAAATCTGTGCGAAAAATGAGAGAGGTGATGTTGGGAGGATGTGATATTTGAATGGATGTTTGTGCTTGTTCGCCCACATCACTCTGCAGTGGTGGAGCTGTTTGATGAGGGGACGACAGATAGTCACTTGTGACAGCGACTGTGTCCGTCTGTGATTACGCAGCTCCATCACCGAAGTATGCTGAGTGGGGCTTGGGCTTGAAATTCTTCTTAGGATTAACATATTTGGTAAGAAAGTACTCAAATCTGTCCATGAGATATTGGAATTTCATCTGAATTTTCGAAGCTTGAAACTGCAACACACAAAAGCAGGCCCAAAATTCCATAGGTGATTCATGCAGGGCCTTCTGTTGTTGTAAAATATTTTTGTCAAGAGGTTCTAGATCAAAATGATGAAAAGTAGATTCGATGAGATCACAGAACTACTCAAGTGAGTGCACACTGCCGAGAGGCAGACTCAATCTCACCATAGTGGGGATTTGTGAAGTGTGTATGAAAGTAGCAGACTGACCTCTTCTACATAGAACTCATCTACATCATCAAGGAATGAATAGAAGTCTTCTAAGTAATCAGGCCAGGCTACTTCGCCATCAACATCATACATGAATTTAGACAAGATATCGGAAAACTCCCTTGTGATGTTGAGAGGTTTGGCATGCAAAAACCATCGTGGAGGGATGAGTGTGACAGAATCCGTGATAGATGTGCAAAGGTTCAAAATAGGATGAGGCGACATTACTTGTCATCTGGCCCTCCTTTTAGCACCAGAAATTTTGACAGTTCTGGACCTGCCAACATGTCAGGGGATCTCCACGGTAAGAAGTCCCAAGTAGACCTTAGACCATTTGGTGTAGGAGTCCCAGTAGTGGGTCATACAGTATCGCCTTGATTGTTGTTGCGCACAGAGGCAAGCAAGATGTCCCTGTTGGTAGCAAGGGTGCAACATTTGCAGCAAGCCAAGGAAGGTGCATGAATTTTTCTAACACACGGAGAGTGGGGTGGGTGCACCCCTTGGAAACCTATGAAATCACTTGGCTTGGAAGGGAACACACGAGCAAAGATGCGTCACAAAATGGAAAAAAAGTTAGCTAAAAATCCAAAGTGATGGTCAAACCAACAACACATTTCAGTAAGATTCATGCATACTTATACAGACAAAGTCCATACATGCATGCGTAAGTGAACAAATACATATATCATTAGGGTAAACAAGTTAGTTGAGATACAATAACAACATATGCATGAAACGTGTTGGCTCTATTATATAAAGAAGTGAAAGTTCCAATCATACAGTACAACCATGACCAACCACTAGTCCTGATAGTGGAACATTACAGTCACTACCGCCTGCTCCTCCAAAGAGATGTACTAGATTTGTATTGTGGAGAAGCCAAGGCTCATTATAATACTCTCCAAGCTTTCTCTAAGATACTCCTATTGGAAGCTTAGCTTACCTAAAGCCTATATAATGAGTTATGAGGTACTATATATACCAAAGGGTGGGGTTGTTGTAGCATTTTTTGGTTTTGGTAAGTTAGTATCAATTAGTCAAAAAATGAAAATATATTTCAAAAAATGTTATGTTAGGATATGGACAAAAAGAATATTAAATAAAAAATGTTAGGGATATTTTTATGAATGAGTCCATATCAAATAAAATTATAGAATAGATGCCCTAAAAAATGGAGGCAAAGATAAAATGTTAGGTTAGAAAGAAAAGAAAAAAAAAATAAACTCTGAAAGTGTTGCAAATCCAAATGCCACTACTCTTAGTGTAGTTTAGTTTTGCAAATAAAATTGTGTGCAGATTGTTTAAATGCCACACTAGTTCATCTAATCCAATTGTACAGTTTAATCATGATTGGATTTGATTTAAATTGTTTGTCACTAGGTAGCAAATAAAATCGGCTCAACAGTTTAATCTAAGCTATTGGAGGAAATAAGGGATAGAGGTAGATTAGTCATTAAAAGAATATTGAGTTGATAGCCTACAATGCACTCGAATGAATAAATGAAAATGTTAAGAGTATAAAGGGTAGGTAGACATGTGAGAAATAATTGGAGCATGAAAGGATTTTATCCTAAGTTGTAATATTGGATAATGCTTTCATACGATGTTGCATTTTAAATCAACTATGGATTTTAAGTACCAATGTATTTTGCGATATCCTAACTTCAAACATTCATTTTCCATAACACCAAACTGTTACATCCACCAGAATCGTGACCCCACCATCACTTCCACCTCACATGTTAAATCACTTCCACCTTACCTTTCATCCCGAATGCTCCCCTGAGATCCGATGGCCCACATCCCTCCTCGGTACTCATTTGTCATCTGAACTTTATCGGCCGGGGGGTTCCAAAGTGGACAGTTTCCGAAACCGCCCGCTTAAACCATCTTATCCTCATTTTAGTCTTTCGAGACTTAAAATCCCGAAATGACTTACCACCTTAATCTACTCCCGAATGCGATTTACATGTGACCATTTACCGCCACTCCATGTCACCATCCATGTCTTCTCCACTTCACTTCTTCCATCCAATCAACTGTCGCATATCTATTGATCATTCACTTCATAACTCCCATGAATTTATGTCCCAAAGACCCATCAATTAATCTCGTTGGATAATTAATGCAGATTTAACCGTTCATCCAACAACTCTGCTCCAATTTTTCCATTAAAAGCCCTGTTCCTCCATGAAAATGGTTACACAGTGCATTTATGTAACCAATTTGATCACTAAAGATTTCCTCCTTACAGCTCAATGACCGTTCAACACCTAAGTAGTCATTTTGTCTTGTCCAGAAGAAAGCCAACAACCAGGTCTACTTGTCTCTTTGCCAGTCAAACTGTTTTTACTGTAATCACTCTATTTCAGACCAATTTTTCCATTTCTATCATTTTCATTCTACAAATTCATTTGATAAAATGCCTCCTAAGGGAAAAGAAGTTGAAGAAATCCCAAATCCTCTTGTACATCCATGGGTCGACTTCCATCATACCCCCCTGGTCGATAGAGATTGTAAGATCATTGAGACTTCTTGTCAATTTGATCTATATGAAATTTACTGTTGGATGGAAGATCAATTAATTGATCAGACAGATGAAATAGGACTTTGGGACTCCCAACTTCCCCACTACATTTTCCCTCAGATACATAGAGTACCTAAATTTGTTAAGAAATGCCCTGAATCCTATGATCCTAGCCAAAGAGCAATCATTTCACCCATAGGATAAATCCTATGTTTAATCAGCGTTGAGTCCATTGAAAAGATGTTGCAGGCCCCTACTACTACACCAACCCATCCTTTTCCCATGAAAGCCTGATAGAAGCCTATCAAAAACTATATTTTACTAAAAGATCCCAGACTCTTGAACTTTTCCTAGCTATTGATAGTACTTTGCATAAAAGAAACCCTCCTTATGACTCATCCATGTTCCCTGATAGAACCAAGCAAATCACCACTATTTTTTCCTATCAGTGATCTTTTGGACTACAATGGGGATGAAGGAGAAAGAAGAGTTTACCTATAAATAGTTCATAGAATTGTTTATTCATCCAGCTATCAGTCTTATGAGTAGCACTCAAGTACCAAGAATCAGTGATGAGATTGTCAAAGTATTGCAGCTAGTCGACCAAGCCAGAACTGGAGATTAGTATCTTTACTAAAACTACACAGAAATCTGGGTTTATGGTTGTGAGCTTCCACCCTACAAACTTCCCAAGTACCTCCCCATTAGAATCTTTGCACTCGAATATATTAGGTAGAGGTTAAATGCAGATGAAGGACACTTTGTGGTAGTAAAGAAGAAATCTCAATTCAAGCTGAAAGCTCAAGTTGGTCCATTCATCTACAGCACTAGAGAAGCAAGAGAGGAGGCAGATAGGTTACTAAAGGAAATGAAGTTTGGTTTCAGTTTCACTTGGTCTTATGACCCCATGGGAGTGATTTCTAAACTTAGGGTGCAAAAAAAGTTTTCTGCATATCACTACACAGCCAGGCCGGAAATAGAACAATACAAAAATCAGTTGGAGTGGATAGAGAACACCCTCCAAGAAGTTGAAGAGTAGGAAATTTCTACCTCAAATGTGAAAACTCCACTTGCATGGGAAAAGACAGCTAAAAGAGCAAGTGAAGAACAACCATCACCTACAATTGAAGCATCAAGCCAGGGCTTTAGGATTGTGCACAGAAAGAAGAGACCTAAGATCTCTGTGACTGTTGGTGCAACACATAAGTCTTAGAAAATCACATTTGATGGATTTGGAGAGACTATGCTCTATACATATTTTGGTGGATAGTCTACCCAGTCCCCAACTCATTCCACTACTTCTCAAGAACAATAGGTAATTCAGACTAGTGGAAGCATTCAGAAGGACAAGGAGGAGGACATCTTTCATGTTTTCAGTGAGATTAAAAATAAGAATGAAGAGTTGAAATTGAACACCTACACCCAGTTCTAGAAACATTCCTCCAGCTCTCAGGCCAGACTTCTTTCAGTCTTTGACTCTGAGAAGGGAAAAATGCAGATGGCTTTCCTACAAGCTCAGATTCCACAGCCCAGGACTCATGCACATTATCAGAAGCAATCATCATTTGAGTTTAATGTAAAATATGTGCATCCAATTGATCAAATTGAGATGCACAAACAAATTGGACAATTGATTTCTTCCACCTTAACTCATACTGCCATGAGTTTGTCAAAGTTGCAGGTTACCTTAGCAAACACACAGTCACAACTCAAGTTGGAGAAAGTCTCCTCATTGGCAAAGGACACAAAGATCAAATCTTTAGAAGATTTGGTGCTGAAGATGGGATATGATCCCTCCAACATAAATGCTGTAGAAGAACTAATTAAGAAGAAAAATGTTGAGCTCTCAACATTAAGGAAACAACTCAAATTGCCAGCTTCTAAGGACCCGATGGCTAAAGAGATTGAAGAAACTGAAACTCAGAAGTCTGACATGATGAAGCTCATCATGGAATAGAATCTGCAAATAAAACAGATGGAAGAGTAGATGGAGAAACTGGTCAAGGAGAAAGAGGAATCTGTAAAAAAAGATCAAACTCCAATGGATGTAGTACCCCTTGCAGCAATCCATGTATCCAGGGTTTCTACTTCAGCCACAACATCAACTATAGGTACAATAGAAGGAGCTGAATAGCTTGTTGAAGCTATTCAGAACCTATCTATTCAGACAGGAGAAATCAAGAAGTTGCAGAATGAACTCAAGGAGTTACAACATATGAAAACAGTTGCAGACACTTCACATGCAGCTGAGTTGTAGAGAGAAAAAGGTCAGATTGAAACATTGCAGAGGGAACTCAAAGAATCTTACCTTGGAAACAAATTGGGTTTGGCAAGGGAAATTCTGTGGGAAGAAATTACTGAAGAAATTAAGGATATCTGGCCCTATATCAAGATAGTATTTGATCAAAAAGACCTCTTGGAGAAAGCTCAGCAAGCTGTTGAAACTATTTCTAAAGAGCTTGAGGATATGCCAAAAATTGCTTCTGATATAATCAAGTTCCTCAATTCTAAAGACAGCTATGAGCTTGAAGAATTAGGGATAAATGACAGGACAACAACTATACTGGAAGTAAAGAAGATCATCACCAAGAAGAACCTCATCCTTCAGTTGGAAGAAAAGTGCAGCAGTGTGAATACAATAGTTCAAAGATTTTTCAGTAGGATTGAACCCTTGACCAGTAAGGGTTTGCCATCTATGCTTTTGATTAATGAAAGATTAATGCCTATTGAGGATTATGTCTGAAATCTCACAAAGGTGGGTACACATGTTGCTTCAGTTTCAAACATAAGAGGTGCAGCAACACCAAGAGTGGTTCTAAATGCACTTAGGGACACCTTCTTCATTTTAGATGAAATGAGGCATATATTTCTAGTAAAACCCACTTTCACGAAGTATACAGAGATGGCTGAAATTTACAGAAGGGTAACGAAGATATCTATCCCAGATAAGAAATGCTGGGAAGTATTAACTGATTTACTTGACTAGAGGGTGATCAAACAACATCCAGCCTTTACAGGAACAGTCATCACAAGTTCAATAGTTCTCAATTGTTTCAGGAACAATCATCAAACAACTCAGCACCAAAATAGTGACAAATCAACTAGCAGTTTATATTCCTGATTTTGTAATTATCTATTTTTGTAAAATAGTTTAAGATATTTTCTTAGTTCTCAGATTGTATAAATAACTCTCTTTCACGAGTTCTTAAAGGTTGCACCCTTGAAGAAGAATTTCTAAACATTGAATGTACTTGACTTTTCTGGATCATTAATACAAAATCAAATGGATTCTAAATTTTGATTCATACAGTTTCATTTTTTTGTAAGTTTTTTCCAGTTTATTTCACAATGTTTTCTTCATATCCTTATGTTTTACAAAGATAACCAAGTAGGAGTGATCGTGTTTCAGTTATTCTTATAAGCTTCTGAAGTGATCATCTATAAATAGAATGAATTATATAAACTATTTGTTTTATTAATTCCCTCTAAATCATAATATCATCAACATCTGTTGTAAGCTTAAGCATATTTTGATAAACCTTTTGAACATAGTTTGAAGGTTTTCTTACTTATGATTAATTAATTTTCAATTTGAAGACTATGATAGTCATACCACCTCTCTATTTCCGCTCACCACCATGCAAGCCATATCACTGTGTGAATTTTAATAGTAGCCCTCTATTTAGATATTAATATTATTCAAAAGGTTAGGCATCACTGTTTTAAATCTGTTTCCTACATTGGTCCTCCAAATTAAAACAAAACCGCCAAAACAATTATCTTAGATGCCCCGGCATGATAGCTGACCATTATCATCTTAGAGATACAACATCAATTTGGCGTCGTTGCTGGGGACTCAAATTTCATTAATTTTTCCTGGGTCAATGATATTATTCCTTTTCCTTTAAGGTGATTAAAGGTCTAGATAGGTCAAAATATTTCACCTGTCAACTCCACTATATCAAACTGGCACCTTCGAAGCACACCAGATCCCATTCTGAATCTAACATAGTTAGTCCTTTGTCAGATCTCGAAAGACTTGTGAGAAAGTCCAGTTCTAGAAGAAGACATAAACCATCTTCTTCTACTTCAGCCTTGCAGTCTAAAGATATACTATAATTTGATCCCTATAGTAACATTCCATCCAATCCAGAGTATACTCACCTATCACCTAGGGTTGCTAAACTCTTAGATAGGGGAGTTGATTTCAAATCAGCTTTCCTTATTCATTCACTTGAATCTCATCCAGAACCCCCACTTCCACCGGGATCACCTAAATTTGAGTCTAACCTGGGTGTTCATCTACCTGAATACAAACCTATAGACTTTATATCCCCCACCACTTATTCATTTCATTCCACCTCTGAACCACCAGAATCTTCTACTTCTAAACAACCTGAAGAGTCCTTTGCTATATATTCAAATCCACTCTTTGAAACTGAAGAGGATATTCATTCTCAGGTCCATAAGTTGATGATTAAAACTCCTTTAAAATCATTCAATAAGTCTCCACCTTCTTTATCTCCTCCTTCTTCACCCTGACAAACTAATTTCCCCCCTTTTTCACCATCTCCCTCTTCCTTATCATCATCTTCACAAAAATCTTATTCATCATCCTCTACTATGGCATTTCAACCCATTGTACAAGCAAGATATGCAACTTTAGTTTTACCTCCAGTCCTTGATGCTTTCCCTAATGGATATTTAAAGCACCTTCCTAGATATAATGGGGAAACAAGTCCCTCAGCTGAGGATCACCTTCAAGCCTTTCTAGACTTCGTAGATAACATGAACATAGAATGAGAAAATGTTTACATGAGGTTGTTTGTTTAGTCTCTTGAGGGAAATGTGAGGACTTGGTTCAGGCAGTTACTTGCTAATTTCATTAGGAAATGGGAAGAATTAACAAATATATTCAAAAATTAATGGGGAGTGAAGAAATATGATCTTTACTTTTTAACTGAGTTTGAAGAACTTAAAATAAACTTTGGTGACCCTGTTTTTGATTTTATCAAAAGGTTCAACAAACTTTATCATAAGATGACCCCTGATTGCAAACCACCTGTAGTAGCAACTAAATCTAGGTTTTCAAAATCTTTTGAAGATGACTTTGTTTTGATGTTAAGAGAAACAACTTCAAGGACTCTTGAAGACATGCAAACTAATGCTATAGAAGTGGAAGAAAATAGGTCTGCCTCAGCCACTTTAAAAGCTAAAGAGGAAAAAACCCAAAGATAACTTAAATCAAGTCAAGAGGCCTCAACCTCCTCTAAGACTAAAACTGAAGACTATAAAATAGATGAAATAACTTCACTTCTCAGAAATATGTCCAATAGAATTTCCAATATTGAAACTCAACCTAGAACAATTCAACAAATGGTCACTCGACCCCAAAATCAAAATCAAGGTCAATACAAAAGAAATCCACCATTACAAATTCTTCAAAGACCTAGTAATGATCAATAGGTTCCAACTCCTTTATTGATAGATGATCAACAACCTGATGACAATACTATGACTATAACTAAAGATATTAATAATATGGATACCTCTTTTGGTCAGACTGCTATTATTCCTCTCTCACAACAAAAGTAAGTTCAACAAGATCAAGACTCCTCATAGGCTTCCAAATACCATGCCTTCTCTGAATTCCTAATTGCATAACTAAACAAAATATATGATCTTAGGCCCAGACCTGGTCTTGGAAGACCCCCTAAGGAACCTCCAATAATTGAACCTTGTACCAAAGTTGTTGAAACTCAAACAACTATTATTCGACCATTAAATCAGTCAACTGATACTACTCAAATTGAAAAAACTGTTTTAACTACATTTAATGTTGAAAAGGAGTTAGAAAGAGTTAAAATTCCTATACCACTTTCAGAACTTTCCAAAAACCCTGGATATAAAAATCAAGTCTCCAAATGGATACAAAATACCTCGGTTGATGTTTAAAGTGATATCATTAGTCTTCAAGATGAAAAACTAGCAGTTATTTTTGGTCCTAGCTCAAATATGGTGGATGAAATAGTACCCCCTTTCTATGTGACTCTTAAAACAAATGATTCTATGTTATACAATTGTATGCTTTATTCTGGAGCATCACATAATCTTATGCCAAAAACTATCATGGATCATTTAAATCTTGACATAACTAGATCCTATCATGATTTGTACACCTTTGATTCCAAAAGGGTGCCTTGTCTAGGATTGATTAAGGATTTAGTAGTCACTCTCACCCAAATCCCAGTAAAGAGTATAGTGTTAGATATAGTTGTCACAGATATCCCTCCCAAATTTGGAATGATCCTTTCAAGGTCTTGCTGTGCCAAATTAGGGGGAACTCTTCAGATGGACATGTCTTATGCCACTATTCCAGTTTATGGGGGAGAGAAACTAAGGCTGTATAGAGAGGTCAGATTTGTGCACACTGTTTGCAAAACAGATCAACCAAGAAACCATCCCATATATGCAATTGATCAAGATTTTGGTTGTTTCCAACTTTCTTCAAACCAAACACATGAAACTCAAGAAAAAATTGAAGATGTAATTGAAAGACCTATACCAAATCAGACTGATGTCTGGAAGCTATTCTTTGATGGTTCTTTTACAAAGGATGGAGCAGGAGCTAGGGTAGTATTAATCTCACCGGAAAAAGAAAACATTACACAATCATGCAAACTTGATTTTGAAGTTACAAATAACATGGCTGAATATGAAGCTTTCCTTTTAGGACTGCAATTAGCCAAGAGCTTAAAGGTTCAAAATTTGAGTGTTTTCACTGACTCAGAGCTCATTGTTAAACAAGTAAGAAATCTTTGCCAAACAAAACATCCTAGGCTTAGATCTTACCGAAATGAGGTTTGGGATTCAGTTGAAAATTTCTTCAATGCTTTTAATTTGACTTATATCCCAAGGGATCAGAATATTCATGCAGATTCCCTAGCTGTTTCTACTAGTTCATTTAAAATCCCTAATCAAACTAATGTTCTCTATCAAATACAAGTCAAATACAGGCCATCCATCCCAGATAACCTAAAATACTGGTATATATTTGAAGATGATGAACAGTTGAAATATTTTCTTCAAGTTATAGATGAATTTTCAGTTCTACAAATTGATGAAAATACAACAGAAATAATTGAGAATTCAAATGAAAATGATAATTCAGATTTCAACTCAAAAATTTCCAATCATGATATCATTCAGTTGTCTAACAATTTTATTCCCAAAGGACTCATTCCTTTAGAAAAATTGTTTGATCAAAATGATGTCCACAGAAACCCACAGTCAATTTCTCCACAAGATGACATAGAGGAAGTAAACATTGGAACAAATGATGACATTAGGAGCCTCAAAATCTGTGCATCCTTAGATCCCAAAATTAAAGCTTAATACCTTAAGTTATTTGAAAAATACAAGGATGTTTTTTCATGGACCTATGCTAACCTAAAAACTTATGATACATCATTAATACAGCATAAGATTCCTTTAAAACCAGAAGCAAAACCTTGTCAACAAAAACTTAGGAGGATCAATCCAATACTTCTACCAACTGTAAAAAAGGAAGTTAATAAAATGCTAGATGCCCAAATTATTCTCCCTCTTAGATACTCTAATTGGGTTGCTAATTTAGTTCCTGTTAAAAAGAAGAATGGAGAAATAAGGCTTTGTGTGGACTTTAGGAATTTGAATAGAGCATAATTAAAGGATAATTACCCTTTACCCAAAATGGATCAATTCCTTCAGATGGTTTCAGGAGCACAAAGAATTTCCATGCTTGATGGTTTTTCAGGTTACAATCAGATAAATTTTGATCCAGCAGACAAAGAGAAGACATCTTTTACTACACCCTGGGGTACATTTATATACTCTAGAATGCCCTTTGGCTTGTCCAATGCTCAAGCAACTTTTCAAAGAGCTATGGACATAGATTTTGTGGGACAAGTAAACAAATTTGTAGTCATTTATATTGATGACATAACTATTTTTTCTAATTCTGATCAGAAACATCTAAAGAACTTGATGAAGGTTTTTGACAGGTGTAGGAAATTTGGAATATCCCTCAATCCTAAAAAGTCTATTTTTTCTATCAAAGAAGAAAATATGCTAGGCCATATAGTCTCAGAAGGAGTGGTGATTGATCCCAAACATGTTTCTGCAATAAAAGCATTGTCATTACCTAGAAATAAGAAGGAGATCCAAGCTTTTCTAGGAAAGATTAATTTTTTAAGGAGATTCATCCCAAATTATGCTGAAATTGTGAAAGACATAACTGATATGCTCTGAAAGGATCATGAATTTAAATGGACTATCTCTTCCAGGTATGCATTTGACCAAATCAAGAAAGTCATCTCTGAAGCTCCAACCTTGGCTAGTCTTGATTATACCGTCATTTAGTGTATTTTCCTTTGCCTTTGAAACAACCCTTGCTGTTGTGTTATTACAAAAGAATGAAGATTCACATGACCAACCTATAGCCTTTTTTAGTAAGGTTGTGAGAGATGTCAAGCTTAAGTATGACATAATTGAAAAGCAAGCCTATGCCCTAATATAAGCCCTGAAATCATTCAGGATGTATGTCCAACATTCACCTATTACTACTTATGTTCCTAATAGTGTTATGAAGATTGTTTTAACCCAACCTGACACTTATGGGAAGATAGGTAGATGGATCACTAAAAACCTGGAGTTTGATCTAACTATCAAAACTACAAAGCTAGTCAAGGGTCAAGGACTAGCTAAGATTCTAGCTGAATCAAACTATATATTGCTTGGCATCAACTCTATTTTGGAAATACAAGGGGAGAATCCACAAGAACCTCCTCAAAGTTCAAAAAGGGATAATCCATAAGAACCTTCTGTTCATGCAAAAGGGGAGAATCCACAAGAACCTTCCCAAAATTTGAATGAAGATAATCCACAAGAACCTCCTCACCATCCTGAAGAAAAGAATCCACAAGAACCTTTACCTTCAAATTAGGCCATATCTCTACACATTGATGAAAAATTTCTTTCTTCAAATTGGTATCAAGATATTGTAAATTTCTTGATCCATTTTGAATGTCCAGCATCATTTTCCAAAAGTCAATGTAAAGCTCTCAAATTGAAGGCAGTCAAATACTGTATCATAAATGAAAATATTTACTAGAAGGACCCACTAAATATCTTGTTATTATGTTTGACAGAATCAGAAACTGAAGGAATCATTGATCAGTTTCACACAGGATTTTGTGGAGGACATTATGCTTGGAGAGCAAAAACATATAAGATATTGAGGGCAGGATTTTATTGGCCCACATTATTCTTACAAGTAGGAGCAAAGGTTAGAAGTTGTGTCCCTTGTCAGATGTTTGCTAGTAAGCAAAAACTAGCAGCTCTTCTACTGATCCCAACAATATTCTCAACACCTTTTCTCCAATGGGAACTCGATTTTATTGGAGAGATTCATCCTACTTCAAGCAATCAGCATAGATTTATTCTCACTGCAAAAAACTATGTTACCAAATGGGTGGAAGAAATTCCAGTAAGAAATGCTACTGATTCAATAGTATTCAAATTCATTGAAGAAAATATCTTATCTAGGTTTGGTTTCCCAACACAAATTGTTAATGATAATGCAACAACATTTTCTAGTGTTAAAATGATTGAGTTTTGCAAAAACTATCAGATTCTGTTACATCATTCAATTCCATATTACCCTCAAGGTAATGATATTGAAGAATCCTCAAATAAAAGTTTGGTAAAGGTGATCAAAAAGACTTTAGCAGATCATAAAAAGAGTTGGGTTTCTCATCTAATTTATGCAGTCTAGGAAAATAGGATTACTCCAAAGAGGTCTACTGGAAAGTCTCATTTTCTGCTAGTCTATGGGAAAGATGAAATCTTCCCTAGCAACTTGGCCTTCCCTATTTTAAACTTCCTGACGAACCTGATGATTTTTCAAGGAGAATAAATCATATTATTGAACTAAATGAAAATAGAGATGAAGTTCATGATAAATTGAAAAATTATCAGAATAAGATGAAGAGTGTTTTTGACATAAGAGCCAGGGAAAGGAACTTCAAGGAGGGTGATCTAGTTCTAAGATGGGATTCCAGAAGAGAAGATAAGGGAAAACATGGCAAGTTTGATAACCTGTGGTTTGGACCTTTAGCTATTGTTGAAGTAAAGGGAAACAACACTTTTGTGCTACAAAATCTTGAGGGACTATATTCCACTTATCCTGTTAATGGAAGGTTTCTCAAACATTACATTTAGTACTGAGAAGTTGAAGTAGATTTCATTACTACCATTGTAAAAACTCCGGTTTATTTTACTTTTCAAACTATCAGTGTGAGTTTTTACAACAAAGACTCCATAGCCCGAGGAGAAGGCACATGGATCTGCAGGTTCTCTGCATTCTACAAGAGAAAGCAATCCCCAGTTGGAGCCGATGTTGTAGCATTTTTTTGGTTTTGGTAAGTTAGTATCAATTAGTCAAAAAATGAAAATATATTTCAAAAAATGTTAAGTTAGGATATGGACAAAAAGAATATTAAATAAAAAATGTTAGGGATATTTTTATGAATGAGTCCATATCAAATAAAATGATAGAATAAATGCCCTAAAAAATGGAGGCAAAGATAAAATGTTAGGTTAGAAAGAAAATCGAAAAATAATAAACTCTGAAAGTGTTGCAAATCCAAATGCCACTACTCTTAGTATAGTTTAGTTTTGCAAATAAAATTGTGTGTAGATTGTTTAAATGCCACACTAGTTCATCTAATCCAATTGTACAATTTAATCATGATTGGATTTGATTTAAATTGTTTGTCAATAGGTAGAAAATAAAATTGGCTCAACAGTTTAATCTGAGCCAATGGAGGAAATAAGGGATAGAGGTAGATTAGTCATTAAAAGGAAATATTGAGTTGCTAGCCTAAATGCACTCGGATGAATAAATGAAAATGTTAGGAGTATAAAGGGTAGGTAGACATATGAGAAATAATTGGAGCATGAAAGGATTTTATCCTAAGTTGTAACATTGGATAATGCTTGCATACGATGTTGCATTTTAAATTAACTATGGATTCTAAGTACCAATGTATTTTGCGATATCCTAACTTCAAACATTCATTCGCCATAACACCAAACTGTCACATCCGCCAGAATCATGACCCCACCATCACTTCCGCCTCACATGTTAAATCCCTTCCACCTTACCTTTCATCCCGCATGCTCCCCCGAGATCCGATGGCCCACATCCCTCCTTGACCCTCATTTGTCGTCTGAACTTTATCAGCGGGGGGGGGGGGGTCCAAAGTGGGCAGTTTCTGAAACCGCCTTCTTAAACCACCTTATCCTCATTTTAGTCTTTCGGGACTTAAAATCCCGAAATGACTTACCACCTTAAGCTACTCCTGAACGTGGTTTACAAGTGACCGTTAAATGCCACTCCATGTTGCCATCCACATCTACTCCACATCACTTATTCCATCCAATCAACTATCACCTATCCGTTGATCATTTAATTCATAACTCCCGTGAATTTATGTCCCAAAGACCCGTTAATTAATCCCGTTGGATAATTAATGCATATTTACCGTTCAGCCAACAGCTCTACTCCAATTTTTCCATTAAAAGCCCTGTTCCTCCATGAAAATGGTTACACAGTTCATTTCTTTAACCAAATTGATCACTGAAGATATACTACTTACATCTCAACAACCATTCAACACTTAAGCAGTCATTTTGTCCTATCCAGAAGAAAGCTGACATCCAGGTCTACTTGTCTCTTTGCCAGTCAAACTGTTTTTAATGTAATCACTCTGTTTCAAACCAATTTTTCCATTTCTATCATTTTCATTCTGCACATTCATTTCATAAAATGCCTCCTAAGGGAAAAGAAGTTGGAGAAATCCCAAATCCTCTTGTACATCCATAGGTTGGCTTCCATTATACCCCCCTGGTTGAAAGAGGTTATAAGATCATTGAGACTTCTTCTTAATTTGATCTATATGAAATTTACTACTAGATGGAAGATCACTTAATTCACCAGAACCTCATCCTTCAGCTGGAAGAAAAGTGCAACAGTGTGAATACAATAGTTCAAAGATTTTTCAGTAGGATTTAACCCTTGGCTAGCAAGGGTTTGCCCTCTATGCTTGTGATTAATGATAGATTAATGCCTATTGAGGATTATGTCTGAAATCTCACAGAGGTGGGTACAAATGCTGCTTTAGTTTCATACATAAGAGGTGTGGCAACACCAAGAGTGGTGCTAAATGCACTCAGGGACACCTTCTTCATTTTAGATGAAATTATGCATATATTTCCAGTAAAACCCACTTTCATGAAGTATACAAAGATGGATGAAATTTACAGAAGGGTAACCAAGATATCTATCTGAGATAAGAAACACTGGGAAGTATTAACTGATTTACTTGACTAGAGGGTGATCAAACATCATTCAGCCTTTAGAGGAATAGTCATCACAAGTTCAACATTTCTCAATTTTTTTAGCAACAGTCATCAAACAGCTCAGCACCAAAATAGTGACAGATCGACTAGCAATTTATATTCCTGATTTTGTAATGATCTATTTTTGTAAAATAGTTTAAGATATTTTCTCAGTTCTCAAATTGTATAAATAACTTTCTTTCATGAGTTCTTAAAGGTTTCACCCTTGAAGAATCATTTCTAAACATCGAAAGTACTTGACTTTTCTGGATCATTAATACAAAATAAAATGGATTCTGAATTCTGATTCATATAGTTTCATTTTTCTGTAAGTTTTTTCCAGTTTTATTTCACAGTGTTTTCTTTAGATCCTTATGTTTTACAATGATAACCAGGTAGGAGTAATTGTGTTTCAATTATTCTTATAAACTTCTGAAGTGATCACCTATAAAGAGAATGAATTATATAAACTGTTTGTTTTATTAATTCCCTCTAAATCATAATATCATCAGCATCTGTTGTAAGCTTAAGCATATTTTGATAAAACTTTTGGACATAGTTTGAATGTTTTCTTACTTATGATTATTTAATTTTCAATTTGAACACTGTGATAGTCATACCACCTCTCTATTTCTGCTCACCACCATGCAAGCTATATCACTTTGTGAATTTTAATAGCATCCCTCTCTTTAGATATTAATATTATTCAAAAGGTTAGGCATCACTGTTTTAAATATGTTTCCTACATTGGTCCTCCAAATTAAAACAAATCCCCCAAAACAATTATCTTAGATGCCCCAGAATGATAGCTTACCATTATCATCTCAGAGATACAACATGACTGACCCTTGGCATTCCCCTTTGTGACTATTCATCTACCCTCATGACTCTTCAACTACTCTATGACTATTACATTCAGCTATCGACACTTGAACTTCCACTTGACAAGACATTACATACAATCTGCACATGTACCCATGTGAGACAAAATAGGCTTGAGAAAGGCATGCAAGACATCACTATGACTCAGACAACTGTGGGAAGACCAACTCCTCAGCATCCTCATGATGGTAAATGGTGGCGAAGCGATGCCAAGCTCGGTATTCCATGATGGTGTCCGTGTACTCTACGGTGACATATGTCTGGAAAAGAACTCTTGCCTATGTTGCATCTGGGTACACTGCTTTGGCTTCTCTATCCAACTCATCTGATAACGTGCATCTCTTTGTCTTTAGTGTGGACGGACTAGCAACATACTGGTACATAGTGTCTGCATTGATCGCCAAGTGTGCGTTAGTGACTATGCGCATTAACTCGTCAAAGTACAAGTCTAGATCTAGTCGGATTTGTGCCTTTTTCTTTGCCTTGGTGAGTGTCCCAATAGATGGGATCACATGTGAATGCACAAAAAAATCCATGTTTCTGAATACCCATGCATGGGAAGCCTGCAAAGTAGTGATGAGTTGTGGGATTTTTTCATAGTTCTGAATCTGACTCTAGATGTGTGCCTTCAACTCAACCGCTATGGGCTTCATCATCTTGGGCAAGTGTAACAGGGATCCTTTGTATCTCATTGTCCATGTTTGCACGTAATTGACAGCAGTATGCAAGTTTGACAATATACGTGCTCTCCTAGCACATTGTTGCTGCCAACCATTGATATGGACAACTCCCTTATGCACGATACCAAACTTGGAATACAACACCCACATGACTGTCTCAAAGGGACGATACTTCATCCAGTATCACCTTCTTCAACTCTGCTCAGGCGGATGTTGTAACCAGTTCTCCTCCCGTCTTGGTCGTCTGTAACTCCTTAGCCATTCACTCATTATTTTCTATCAAGAAGCGAACACTCGAGCTAATGGCATCGACATATGCTCTGGTAGCATTGGCCAATGTTGCAAGATGCTTGTGCACGTCAGATACGAGCACTCATTCCTCAAACTACATAGGATATGTGTGGTCATCTTGAGTAGACATTCTACGTGATTTCACAACTCTATGCTGCAACTCGTCGAATGACATATTGTGCATCTCTTCTTCTGGATTGTCTCCAAGGATCTCAGTATCTCCTTGGTCGCTTGGGGCTTGCTCTGCTTCTGGATCCAGTGAAGGCAGTGGATCCTCCTCTCAGTGGTAAGGCATGAGGTCAATGTCTTTCTCTGACTCTGGTTGCTCCATCTTCATATCCATCTTCTCAAGTACTCATTCAATCTCTTGAGCAAAGTCCTGCTCTTGAGACTTCTGACCCTATCTGCTTTGCGCCAGCTTTTCAGATGAGTCTACCACCTGTATGGGCACAATTTCATCAGTCTGTGCATGTTTCACCCCATGCTATATATGTCCTTGTTGCACTTCCTTCTCCTGTCTGCACAACTTTTGTTCCTTCCAAAGTTTCTCCTTCAACTCATGCAACTCCTTCATTGTTTTCTCCATCCTCTATTTTTCTCTCTGCCTTTGCATAGTCCTCTTGTTGCATTGTTTCCTCTTTGCCTCTATTGCCAAAGCTACTTTCTGCACTAGTGGGTCTTCTCTAAACTTGCATCTTTGTTCTGCCTCTGCGTTGTCGACAATATTTCTCTTTCCTTTGCCGTGCGATGGTATGTTTACCTCTCCTACTGGTGCTCTCCTAGATGCTGCTTCACTAACCATTCCACAGCGATGTACACTAGTTCATTGGGCCTGGAGAAATTGTGACAATATTTCGATGGGTCTTCCTTAGCCCAATGACACGCCTCGTGGATCCACAAAAATGGTACTCTCATGCAATGATCCTTCATTAAACAATGCAGGTCATACGGATTGAAGCTACAGGTGCTGAAATTAAATTTCTTGAACTATTTTTTCGGCATCCACATGCTTGAGGTTTTGTATCTCATACAACCCGATCCGTAATGGAAGACTGGGCCAAGGTGGCTTCTTCTTCCGGTGTAGCCTAGTTGACAGTCCTGCCGAGATGTGGTACGACACTTCTTGCATGATGAGCTTATCCATTGTAAACTTTGGCAAAACATGTGAAGGCTCCTCCACGTTGTACATCCATATGAAGGTGCCAAAAGGTGAGGCATACCAATCTGCTATGTCGATCAGTGCCTCCATTGTTGCCTTCGACATGCAAGGTGGATGTTGCTCAAATAGCCTCTTGTACATTGGGGTGACAAAATGGTCTGACAACTGTGTGATGACCCCATGAAAGCTGTAATTGGAAAACAATTTACAATAAGTGTTGACATAGGTTTCCACTAATGTACATGCCCACTTCAAGCCCAGGAACTATTGTCAGGCAATATAGATTGCATCCAAGATGTAAGCGAACATGTATATTTATTCTTGTTGACCTTTGTGCAGCTGTCGAGCTCCTATTACCTATTCCTTCAGCCTGTGAGCCAACATGTCGAACCAGTTGCATGCTTTGCCTTCATTGGCCAGTTGGTCCAACGCGATCACCCAACTCTGCGGGAAGGTCTCCGTGCTCTCTTAGCCATACAAGAGACATGAAAATATGACCAAGCACTCATACGCCTTCCACAGTATCTTCATCTTGTAAATATGATTGGGTGTCATCCTGAATTTGGCTGGCTCCTTCACCCAATTCTTCAAGATATCCCTGGAGTTGGCATTGCTGTTGGGTATGCTGAAGGGTGTCTCCATGGTGATCACTAGCTTCGGTAAGTGGTACATCTGCTAATAATCCTACGCCTTGAAGGTAGAAATCTTTGTCTCATTGACACTGCTTAACACCATTGTCTCGAGATCAGTGTGCGAGACAATCCAGTGTATCATGTTTGCGCATGGGAACGTGGGATACCTGCATGCAATCCAGTACAAGCCAAACTTGTGAATGTTCACATAGACCTGGCGGTCTTCGAGATCTTCCCCAAATGTTCCTGAGAATGCATCATTAACCTCTTGCAATTTCAGCTTGATGTCTTTGTCTACGATCAGCTTGGTGTCTTCATATATCGACAAACTCATAGACCCTCGCTCAATTGCATCTCCAGTTGCACTTATGTCTGTGTCCTTTGAACCTGCTCTCTTGGAGGCCATTGACCCTGAACTATTGAGATAGGGATGAACACTTGCTATATCAGGAGACATGGCGACATGCATGTCAAGAAATATGCCAGTTAAAACTAAAGCGAACTTAAGGACTGACATGCAACATACCCGGGGAACTGCTGGCAAGGATTTCACAACTTTCACTAGGAGGTCGGGAGATTGATTGTCAAAACTACACAAAAGGAAGCCCAGACTTTCAGGAGGCTGGTTGATTGTTGGAATTATGAAATGTGCAATCTAGATTGGCCTCCTAGGTGTTGAGATTGTGCAATGCGCAATTTCAGCTGGTAAGTGATGCAAGCCTAGGGACTACATTGCACAATTTTCTGGGTGAGTAATCACTGCCTCTCAGAATTGCACAAAGCAAGACTGGAGGGCACTGACTGACTAGATTTGCACATTTTCTAGGAGGAAGGCAGAGCCTTCCCTCTCAAAATTGTGCAATGTTGTCCGGGCAAGTCAAAGTCTGGGCCATGCTTGCCCAGACCTGCCGATGTGCAACTGAAAGCATATGAAGATGTGAATTCATGGTGATACTGAGTCTAAGTAGGATTAAATGATCATGCATGCAAACAATGAATGCAAGATTCAAAAAATGGAACAACACGCATGTGTGTGAAAGAAGTCATCGAATCAGTCACTGTTTGTGCAAAATGGTGTCATGCATGTGACAGTAGTGAGATGCAAACGAAAACTGAAACGGTGCTTGTACAGGCCAACATGCATGCAAGTGATAGTATGCATTCACAGAAATCAAGCAAACAACACTCACACAAGCCAAAACAGAAAAAGCTACAAAAACGTTGCAAAAGAAAAGTAAAGTGGACTTACCTGAAAATAGCTGAGCTGGATGTGCCGAAGACTCCTGGATGTGATGTGGGATGTCAGAGCTCCAAGATCGATGTGAAGAATGAGCTCTGAAGCATTGAATAAATAAGTTTGAGGCTCATGATGCACATGCCACAAATCTAGGAAAAAGCGACACTTGGAGGGAATTTTCTAAAACAATATTTGCATGTAACCTCTAATTTCTAAAAATAGATCCCTAAAATATAGGGATTCTTTTTGCATGTTTCTTTTTTCCATTTTAGGAAAAAGTAACCCATGCATGCGAGTCAAGTTTCCTGGGTCCCGGATGGAACCGGTCAATCCTGAAGGCACATGCAATAACCTACTTGAATGAGGGAGAATTTTGTGCAATTTATGGGAGGAGTTGGGCTATATGTCTAGAGGGATTGCACAATTTCTGGTTGGAGCAGCTGACTGCTGCCTAGAATTGCGCAATTTCTAAGCTGAGATGCACTGTTGGGCCAGATTATGCAATTTTCTTGAGGAAGGTTGTTTGACTGAATTGCGAAATTTCTAGGCCCAATAGATTTGCGCAATTTCTAGAGGGAAGGTTGGTTCCCCTCCAGAATTGCACAATTTTCTGAGGGAGTTGCTCAGCCAACAACTGAACTATGTCTGGGAAGGCAGCCTGTGAGGGGAGTGAAGCAAACTGTCATGCACAGGCTGGCAAGCTACTGAAAACTCAATGAAGCTTATGTACTTGACTAAGTAAGACATGTTGCTAGGATGGTTGGTAGGGAGGCTCCAAAACAAAGCTAAGGCAAAATTTTGGAGGGTGGTTGTAGCCGCTAAAACAAACCCCTATGATTATGAATGTCCAAACTACTGCTCAACTAAGTTCTCCTCCACCTGAACAACATCAACCTCATCTTGATCCTAAAGTTGACCCTTGTCCTTCTTCACCTATTATTTCTTCATCCCTTTCTTCCTCTTCGCCCAATGAAAGTCTTAATCCTAGTAACTAGGAAGGTAGGATTAAGAAGAAAAGGATAAAGAAGAAGAAACAAAATAAGAAAAGGGGGAAACCAAGCAACCATTGCTACAAATGCAACTAGTATGGGAAAATCTTCCAATCATCCCCATAAAGTTAAATTCTCTTGCATGTTATGTAAGGGTTGCCACCTTCTTAGATATTGTCCTGGTATTCCCAAGGTATTAGAAGTGTGTTCCATAGGCTCACATTGACCTTTGTCTTTAGTTTCTGGAGATCATGCTCGTGACAAACTTTCAACTAGTGATAGTAAGGTCCATGGGAAAAAGGGTAAAGTCAAATTTCCCAGTAAGTTACGTGAAGGTAATCTCCTATTAACATTTTTCGTTATATGGATGAAACCTAAAAGGTGTTGGTAAAACTTAGAGCTTCTCAACCTAGACTTCTAGCTGGTTACCAGAATATTTCTCATAATCCTCCACTAGTTGATGAAATGATTGACCAGAATCTGAACCCCATCAATTCCACTTTCTCTGAACGTGAATCCCATGAGTTTGTTCCTGAACAACCATTGGTTGAGAATATGATTGACCCGATTCCACCTTCATTTGATCATACTTTTCCCATAGAGAGTAAGGATCATACCACTCAAGTTTTTCTTGTTTCTTCTAATTCTACCGAACAAGGGGGAATTTCTTCGTCCCTACGAAACCCCCTCCAAGGAAATTGGTCATTTCCTTTGATTGGAGTCGATTGATGGAACCTTGTCTCCCTTCTTACATTCCTTTTAAGATCATGGTAAATGATTATACTAAGTAAATCCATCACACTGTTATAAATGAGGGAGATTTTGTTAGTATTCTATCCCCCTCTACTTGGAAAGCTTTGGGTTCCCCACAACTTGTTTCTTCCACTCTGAATCTATTAGCTTTTAACAGAAGAACCAGTCAGCCCTTAGGAATCCTTCCTCAGTGTCCTATTACCTTGGGAGGAAAAATTGTATGTATTTATTTTATGATTGTCATAGACCCATTGGATTTCAATTTTCTCCTGGGGTGAGACTATGTTTATGTTATGAATGTTTTTGTATCCACACTCTTTCAAGTGATGTGATTCCTGCATGATGGATATATTGTGGCTATTGATCAAATTTTATTTATTGAATTAACCGCCAATCATCCTACTCCCTTAAGTGTTTTGAATATGAAAGTGTTATCTTCCCCGCCACAGGTTAATTATGTTACAGCATATCTCATTCATGTACTTACTGTTGAATATGATCCTTTCATTGTCTGCTAAATTTCTTTCGAACAAGATCTTGTAGGTGATATGGTGAATCATTTACTGGGGGCATTGGAGCCTGATATTTCCATTGGATCCTTTGATATATATCCCTTTCGGGGTGTTTTTCTTCCATCTGATGAGAACCTCTTGGAAGCCATGGTATCTTGGAGGCCATGATCTGATCTTGGAGTAGAGTTCCTTTTCTTGTGTCAAGCTCAGTAAAAAATGAAACAAGCTCAGAGCATAGTTCCTTTTCTTGTGTAAAGCTCATTAAAATATGAAACAAGGTCCTTTGAGAAAAGTTCCTTTTCTTGTGTCAAGCTTGTTAAAAAATGAAACAAGATCTTATGAGGATAGTTATTTTACTATGTCAACCTCATTAAAAAATGAAATAGGCTCCTATGAGAATAGTTCTTTTCTAGTGTCAAGCTCATTAAAAAATGAAACAAATCCCTTCTAATTAGAGCCTTTGATTAGATGTCGTAAATTCCTAGTCAAATCATTCAGTTGATCTCATAAATGAACCTTCATTCCATCCACCTGTTAGTAACTGGTAGTCTACTTAGGTGAAAGAAATGAAGTTTGGGGAGCATGTACCTCAAATTGAGTCATTATGTTGGGGGTATGGAAACTTATTTCAAGCATATTTTTTCCTCTATTTCAAGCTTGTGTTAAATGAAACCAATCTTAAGCATAGTTTCCCATGTTTCAAGCTTGCGTAAAAATGAAACAAATTTCAAGCATAGTTTCCCATGTTTCAAGCTTCTGTAAAAATGAAACCATTCCCATTTTACCCCTCATGATTTCCATTTTTATTAGCCTATTTTTCCCATATGAGCCTTGGTTTTTTCATTCCATTGTCACCATCTTCTTGGTCATTCATACGCTTTCACTTGGTTGTTTACCCTTTCCTGAGGAACTGTTGCGGTGAGTGGTCTTATTAGCTAGCCTCTTGACCTTTGTGTGTTTTGAGTAGTTCCATCATTACCAGAACCAGTTGCTACCCTTTATACCACTCGTTCCTTTAGGAGGAGTCCTCTTTAAGATATTTTCAGACTCCCAAAATATAAAAATATTGTTGAGCACTTGTCTTTTCGAACTCGTAAAAGTAAATGAAAAGATGTCTACTCAATATAAGTTTAACCTTTTTCTGGACTAACATAGACTAACTACAAAAAAGGAATACTTTAGTCAAACATGGTTAAGAGGTTCTCTTGGGTATTTTTTTCTACCTTTTCGGTCCTATGGGACTACCTACGAAAGGGACATTTGGAGTTTTCTTTTTCGCCTTTTTTCCTAACTCTCAAAACATGAAAAAGATGTTGAATTTTAGCTTCGTTGGATTCATAAAAACATGAAACATTGATGGACTCATTTATCATGACGTGGTCAAACCACTCCTTCTCAGTGTTAGTTAAATATACTCGAAGGGATTCATCCAAAGGATGAACTTACAGATCAAGCATATTTTATCCTCCTCAAGCTTATTAAAAAATAAATAGGTACTGACTAGTATGGTTGGGGAAATAGAGAAAACAAGGGATTCCATTTTTCTAATGACAGTGAGTCACTCTTGAACACAGCACTCTTCCACTTCATCTTTGTGGTCATTGGGTTGGGTAATTTTCTTGTCTTTTGGTTATCATACCAATTTCAAAGCCTCCATTTTGGTTTTCAGACAATGCTTCCAAATCCATTCAATGGGGTCAGTGTGTTCAAGGGAAGTCATTCAGTTGAACTTTGCTACAATAATCTTAAGCCTTCATTTCATGTCTGCCTTTCTTGATCTAGTTCGATGTAAGCATCATTCTGATCATTATGTCTCAATCATGATATCCATTTCATGTCATTAATGGGGGATACATGAAGGCCCTCATGCGATGGGTTGATTCCCGTTGACATCGGCACATCATCTAGGAAGTTGAATTAGAAACACACATTTTGTACCTTGGTGCTTGCATACATCAATGGAACTTTCCTTTCTCTCAATGATAGGTTTACATTAATGGCCTTTGACTGAAAGGTTTTGTGTGGTGTTCGACATCAACTCATTTACTTACACCATATGGATTGTACTATAGTACCTTGAGAGCCATTAACATCATCGGTGGTTTCTCTCATGTCTATTAATGGATTACATCATTCGCTGGTAATCAGATGGTTTCTACCATGTTCGACTCCAATTCATTGATTCACATGGTTAGACTTGTATGTTGGTTGGCTGTGTGAATGAGATAGAAGACCCCAGATCTAGTTTCATCCATCTGGGCTATGATTTCAGGAGTTATACAAAGTTTACAATTTATGATGGTCATGATAATATAGATATTCATCTTGTCATGGGTCCACCAATTACATTTGTGGACGCGTCTTTTGATCATTGTACATGTTATGTTAACTTATGAGATGAGTATGGGTATGCCTCCCTCAGAAAATAAATATTTCATGTTGTAAATGTATTGTAACAGATGAAGCTCATTGGTTTTCCTTGATCTTGACTTCTCACAAGGTAAACAACTTCAGTCATCAGTCACCATCTCTGACTTTGCACTTTATGGGGCATTCTATTATAGGCCATTTTTCCACATCTGATCAGTGAGCCTCCTAATGGGATCAATCAACATCCTATTCCCCCTTGTCACCATCTTGCACAAAACCATGAGCATGTTCCCTTCATCCCCCATAATTTCAGCCCTAAAATGCATCATTTGAGCCAGTTTGAGGACCAACGCTCCCTATAAGGCCACTGGGGTGGATTCACCTAAAATTTGCTCCACTATGGCCTGTATTGATCACCAGCAGATTTCTCCCCTTTGTGCCTACGTTGGTTGTAGAAATCTGGGAGAATGATCGAGATTCCAGAAGCTTTCCCTTCTAGGAGTTTCCAAAATTCATTTCAACTACTTACCTTGGATAAAACATTTGGATCCTATCCTTCCCTACTTTGGAGTTTTCACCACTTATCATTTGATCCTATCCCTCCATAAAAGGTGGATCTCTTACCCTATATTGGTAATTGGATAAGAACTCCCAACTTACCCTACTTCTCTATATATTCCCCGCCTTCTATGTGGTTAGGGGTTGGATTTTGGAGAGTGAGTATGCCCTTATGTTGTTGTAGTGAGTGGTCATCATCTCATGCATTTAGGGCGATTGGAGGTGCATATTGTGACAAGGAAAGTATAAGTCAACAACTTGGAGGAGCTCTTCTACAATATCAACTACTACTTATGGTTGTAATCTCTTTCCATTTATATTAATGAAAACAATTCATTGTTTTCCTATATATGATGTTGTTATTTCACTTATTTCAATACCATGTTGATCTATTGAATGAAGTACTTAGATGATACTACATAGATCTCGTAGTTTCTTGGCTTGTGTTATCTGACTATGCGGGTTATAAATTTAGCATTCAGACCTGGAATTGGAGCTTCCAAGCTAAAGAAGGAGAAAAGTATGTGAAGGATTCTAGTAGGCCTCACTTCATCATCTAATTACTTTAAGGAAAAGCATTGTGTTCCTTGTCTCTTTGTTGATCTAGGTTAGCCACTGACTTAGGGGAGATACTTTTGTCCGCAATCGTAAATTCCATATAACATATTGGAATACAATAGAACATGCACTCCCTGTATATATGTTATTGAAAGAAATTATAAGTTTGTGTGTCTAGGGTCATGTGGTAACTATCAACCTCATCAATGAGTCCTAGAAATCACATCCCTTGGGTGGGTGACTTCAAGAAAAAACTAAATCTACTTTTCATTGTGGCTAATAATTAGCCATGGTTGGCTTTATATGGAAAAATGTATTGTAGGAAATCCATATGATTTTTGCATAGCATGATTAGATCCTTAGATCAAATTCCATTTATACATGTTGATGTAGAGCTTTGATGGTGGTGATAAAAATGTCTTCAAGTCAAAACTTAAAAAGTGTATTGAACTTAGTTAACTCAACATGAAAGTAAAATCATTTTCTTAAAGTTCATGATTCTAACAAATAAAAGGGAATGTATGAATATCCAAGATTAATGTTGAATCCATAATTTGAATATGTATATGAATATACCAAGTATGTTCATGGCCCTAGAGAAATATGTATGGAAAATTATATAGTCACATCTACCATTATATTTTGTTCATTATTGTAGCCTTGCAATGAAACACTTTTTGATGTAAGGGGCATTCTTGGGTTTGCTTGATATGGCATGTTGTAGCTAAAAGGAAAATATAACAAGAGGTTGTATCTCCTCTAGTTATTCATTGATGAAAGTTTGTTTAATGAATGTGGTGCCATAAGTCCTTAGATTAATAGGTATAGAGTGCAAGACCAATTTGGATGCATTTTATATATATTATATATATATATATATATATATATATATATATTATATATATATATATTTATATATATATATATATAATATATATAACATTTTCCTATATGAGAATTAGTGGGAACATTATTTGGGTACATATGTGTCTTGATAGAAGGAAGTATGTTCATAAAATTCCCTATTGTTCAATGTTTATAGTTAGGTTGAATACAATAAATTCTTAATTATTTTGTGTGGTCCCAATGTTTGTCCAAAATATATGATTGGTCTCCAATTTGTATGTTGTTTTAGATGACAATCCTATAAGTAAATCATAATGGAGGAGCATATATTAAGAATTTGTTGTAGAGATGCTATAAATTTTCTATAATGAATAACTATTGGTTAGTTACTATAGTGGTGAAAGATGTATTCTAGCAATATTGTTTCACATCCAGTGTTAATGGTAGATATTTCTTAGTTGGAATTATGAGTTTGCAGCAGGGAGGACATAATGATGTTCTAGACATAACAGAAGTTTTTTGGAATTTCATACAAAAGCATGCCTATGGTATTCCTTTTGGTAGTAATGGAGATTGTTTGTAGGTGAAAAAACAAGGTACACCTTTTATTATATTGAATCAAAACTAGGACCATATGGAAATATGAATCACATCTTATATTTGGAGGAAGTCTAACATGGTGTGTGTAGATTATGTATATTGGTCATTGATGTTTTTATGCTTGATCTTAGCTAGAGTTGGTACTTGGGAGGAGTACTATAATAGCATGTGATATTATAAAATCTTGTACTTATTGACTCCGTGATATGGAGCATGTAAATAATATGTAACCATATCTATCTATGTATTATGTAAAGTGAATATCATTGTATGACTTTTGTAAGAAGGCATACCCATTATCCATGTGTCCTTGATGATCTGGATAACTTGTTTAATATAGTGCACAACCTCTTATAGAGTATGGGCCATGTGTCAGTTGAATTCTCTATGAGTGGATTGTGTTGTTTCTAAACTCTAGGGGGCATGATAGGTCTAAAAACTTGAATCTTCCTATACAATTAGCTAGAGTTCATTGAGAATATGAATGAACCATGTACTCGAAGGAGATCTGAGTGGGTCGGTAGTTGAAATAGTTAGGTACTCGTGTATTTTGGTGGATTGCCACTCATTTATGTGGATGCTGACAATTTGGTAATGTCTACATGCTCAAGGAATGAGATGAAAATGACAACTTATATCAATATACATAGATATATATATATATATATATATATATACATATATATATATATATATATATATATATAGATATATATATATATATTATATATATTATATATATATATATATATATATATTATATATATATATATATATATATATATTATATACATATATATACTTTATTGATCAAGAGTGTCTTTGATGCATTGAACCAATGGAAGATGATGATGAAGACTTACCTAACAAAGATAAAGACATGTCCAACTCAGTAAGGGTGAAAGTTGGGATTATTAACTCCTACCTATAATATACATAGAATATTATGTGATGCTTATGATCATACATGAAAAGGTTGTGGTTTATTAATTTATTGATCATTATGATGTAGAGTTGGTCTCAACATGTGTATTCTTCTTATGTGTTTTTAGGAGGTTGTTGGATCATGGATTGATGAAAGATTTTGGTCAACAATATTTTTTAAGTTAGTGCATAATTGAAATTTCCTCAACAAGTTTTTAATGTGCCAAGATAACACGCCTATCTCAAAACATACTCTTATTTATTTATATATTTACTATTACATTGTTAAATAAATTGAACACATAATTTTGGTGTATAAAATATGTTCACTCTCTTATTATTTAGATTAAAATTTCAAAGATTATTTTTAAATATATATCAAGTATATAAACAAAAATTAATCTTACATGAATTTCATTCTATCGCATGCATCCATAGGCTATTCATCCATCGGTACCTATGTGAACCCATGAAAAGAGAACTCTTTGGTTAGGTATATCATAATCCAGACAATTTTCCTTGTTCTTGGTCAAACAAGCCATGTCGGGAGAAATAAATGAGAAACAATTGGGGTATGCCCACAATCCACATGGATTTGTTCACTTTAACATATTGATGTCACTTTTAGAGATGGTGTACCAATTACCCTCTATTTAATAGAGATTAAAAATTTAACCACCCATAGGTCTTTATTGCTTTATCTGAATGGGAAAAGAGAAAAATATCATGCATGAAAAATAGTATGTAGGTCTCTCCATCGTGAAGGAGACATGTGTGGATGAAAAGTGGAAAAAGAAAACCTAAATGCATGTGATATATGTTTGCTTCTAACATTGAAAATGCCAAGAGTAGAGGTGATATGTGCATTTTTTTGACCTACAACATCCCCTCCATCTACTCTTATCGACTTTCATTTGCACCTTTTGATGCAATTTCTAGTTATAATAAGTTAAAATATTAGAAAGGTGAGTGCTATAACAACGATTTTGACATTGAATCACATTTGGAGGAAAAATTTTTATATCCCATTAGTAGGGAAAATAATCCCTTTATCTTTCCTTTTTAATGAACTATCTCACTTTTTGAAACCTTCACATCGTTGTTCCAATTCCTAGCAGTCGACAATTTTTTCCCTCCTATCACCTACATTCAAACCCTTTACTTATTCATTCCAAGTTGTGCATTCCTTTTTATCTAAACCCAACAACTGAAAATTGTCACTCTATATTCACCATACTCAATTGGTCTCACATTCAATTGCAAAGGAGCCTAGCAGATCAAGCGGGCCTTCTTTGTGTCCTCAACAACAAAGAAGATGCATGTGGTAGGGTTCCAAACACCCACGATGATGGGTAGGCAGAAGGAATCCAATCTCTCTCCTGCAAGTCCTTCAACTCCTACAGCCATAGGTTCAAATGTCTCAGCTAGGTAGCTGAGGTCATTGTACTGTAATGAGAGGCAATTTTATAATGGAACTAAGGCATCACTACTCTTCAACTAGTCAAAGGGCTTATCAGTGTCATTTTTGTCTACAGTCGGGCATGTCAAGGGAAGAGCTTCATTTAAAATCAAGTTTGTGGGGAAAATATTTTGTGAAATATATTTGTTTTCTTTCAGGGAAGACATAGTAACATTTCCTTTTTAAATTTAAACAACAATAATATTTACTTTATATCTCATATAACTCATAAAGTGTGGAGTTAGCACCTACCTCTACATGGAAAACGCTACAAATACATTTTGACTTGGTTTTTTCACCTTTTCTCCATTCTTTGTGTGGAGACTACGATAACAAGCTTCACATACTTTTTGTCCATAACTCTACGTCAGTGTAACTCTGCACATTTTCTTTGCCTCAACAAATTTTAAAAGCATTTGTGAGCTTCTCTCAAGGCACAAATACATGCTTCAAGCATGGAAATTAGCAAAGTTTCTAAAGAATAAAATAACCATGGAATTAACCTCTACCATTTCAAATCTTTCAGGATTCTATTGAGATTTTTTGGAGATAATTATTAAATGGCCCTCTTTTTTCCCTTTTTCTTAATATAAGTTAATCTCTTATTACATTTCTAATCAAAATATTTACATCAAATACTAGATCAAAGGGCCAAGGACTCTGCATAAATGTTTCCTTGTCCAATAGAAGAATAAATGATCAACATCTCAACTTGGCTCTAATGTCCTGGGAATTAATAATTGTTATGAAAATTGACTACTCTTGTTTGAATCTAGAAATATATTTAAGCTTTGAAAATGGATTTTCTCTCCAATCATGATCTTGGAAAGGTCTTTATTAAAGGCTTATTTATATCTTCTCCACTAGAATGAATGGCTTGTATGTTGAAAAGTCTAGCACAGTTTTCTTCCGTGAAGCCTGATCATCCCATTCTCACCAAGAGCTCCTCTTTTTCCCAAATTTGGACCCAAAAAAACATTGAGTACTCAAGTATCATCCAATTTGAGAAATCTTGTGTGACACTAAAATTCAAGAGGGCATCCTCCATCATATTTTTCTTTCATGTCTTAACATGTCACACAAAGTCCTGTTCATCTTGCATTGCGCATACTATCTTTATCTTCTAAACTTTGATTGAGTGTCTTCCATCCAGAAACTTGGAATTTGAAGGAAGCTCTGGTTGTCTATTTAGACTTTGATTATTGTTATTTGAAAATTTTAAAATTTTAAAACTGGACAAATGTGGTGTTTCCCAGTGAACAAATATGTGTGAAATGGTTGTCTAACAACAACTTGAAGAAGAAAAAATGGGAGTTATTTATTTTTCGAATTGTCAGGAAGGAGGAGAAGAGTTCTGTAGATGATAACAACAATTGAAAATCTAATTGAATTCATGCAATTCAATTCCTGAATTCGATAGTGGTAGTGCATGTTACTTGATGAGTTATTTATTACAAGATTTATTTATGAAATTATCCAAATAGTGGAAGAAATGTAATGGTTTGTAAGGAATGTCCAAAGTTTCTTCTACGATTTTTTTTTCCATAGAGAAAATTTTGTATTTATTTATTTAAGAAGAACCATAAGTACAATCTTCAAGTGCACATTGCACAGACAAAATATAGTGTTTCATCACTAACTGTCTACTTGATTTTAGTTTACTTGTTCATATACCTAGAAAAAAATATGACTCTTATGCTAAAGGGAGATCATTTCCAGATTCCATGACTTAAATCTAGTTCATTGTTTAACCTTGCATAAAGTGTATGACTAGTCTAATAACAACTCTACCATGGAGTAAAAATTCCATAAAACTAACATATTACGTATAAGTTCAACAAGAAGATAACAATTAGAAAGGACTTTAGACCAGCTACCTCCAGGTCACTAAAGGACCACCAAGTTATTCCTTCTCCATAGCTTAATTCTCCCGCAGCTAAAGTCCTTCCTTTGAGAGAGTACTTGTTGTCCTATTAAGTTGTCTAAACACATGAGACATTCTAATCATCTAGAACTGCTTAGAGAGCTCTTTCAACTGAGCAGCTAAGGGAGATAAGGAAGTATTATGAATCTGAATCTGTGCATTCATCCAATTAATTGCTAGTGTTGGGTCACCAAATACCTATAGATGACCAATATCCTTGTCAAATCTATTACAAGAGGCTAAAAGAATGGCCTTTTAACATAAAGAAATAACCCTAGAGGTCTAAAACTGTAACCCTAGAATCAACTTCTCACTTGTGCAACTTTTGCATAAAATCTTTGTTTGGGACACACAATAGTCCATTCGAAAGAACTATATGAGGATTAAAACTTTTGGTTGGGCCTAAGGAATGTCATGAAAACCTTTGGACATCTAAATGACCCAAAAACATCATTTAAGGCCTACAAATGACCCTAGAAGTTCGGGACCCAAAAAACCATAGAAAAATTGAGAAGAAGGTAATTGGTTGGTTCATAATATTATATATATAAATTTCCCTCCCCTTTCAAATGTATTCATTTTCCTCTAACCGTTAGGTTGACATACCTTCTTATTTATCCTTCCTTCAAGATCTATCTCTTCATCTTGTCCCGAAGATGAACCACATGTTGAAAATAGCAACAAGAAATGATAAAAATAGAATCCAGAAATTCCAATTTTAATTTGTCCTTGAATTAAAATTGTGAATTAAAATTGAATTTAGTCTTACCATGTTGGCTTGTATGGGCCTGACCCAGGTTCAGAGGTGAATTAGCCAAGCAAATCCTGGTACTAATGGCCCTTTCGGCAACAATCCGTGGAGCGCAGACTAAGATCTTACCTGAAGTAGTAAGGGAGGGTGCTAGAACCAAGTTTCCGCACCCTGGGGATGTCTGATGAGCTTCTGGCGGTCCACGGTTTGACCCTGCGCGCACGTCGCTACACGCACTGTCGGCTGGATAAGTCGTTCTTGCGGACAAGACCGACCTCCCTAGTATCTAATGATATCTAGCGACAAGCAAACCAACCAAATTCTATCTTTCTCTAAATATGCAATTGATAAATAAAGGCAAACAAGTGTTTTAGGCCTACCTTGGGTCCAATGCAAGTTTGTGGAAGCCTCGCTCCGTTGATCCAAATGAGCTCCTTTGTAAAGAATCTGCAAACACAAACAAGCACACAAATTAAATAGCACCTGAAAAGCCAATATAATAAAGCATATTTATCATGATGATCAAGGAATTCATGAAACAAATCACATAAGACAATTTGTTGAGAAAAATGAATCTGATTGTATTAACTTAAATCAAAGAAGAACTTTACAACCTGTGCCTTGATGCTGTACAAGCTCCTCCCAGGGTCCAGCAAGAAGTCTCCTCTACTTTGACAAGTTTCACTCTCTTCCCAATGAAGCCAAAAGGTATGTGATCTCTCCTCTAAAGCTTAAATAGGAAGTCTCAATTCCAACAACATTTACCCTAAAAAATGTTCAGCTTCTAACCTCCCTAGTAACCAACCCACTACCTTAATTTATAGAGCAGAGGAGGGAAGTTACTAGGTCCACCTTCAAAGGGATAAGTCCTCCTTCAAAGGGATAAGCTCCTCTCATCAAGGGGTTAGCTCCTTTAGTTATGGGATGCATGAACCACCTAGGAGCGAACCAACCATGTCAAGATTCCTTCTAGAAGAGTCTAGAATTAACCCAAAGTGAGTTTTTAAGAATAAACTTGCGCCTTTTTGACTTTCACAGGGGTTCGCACCCACTCCTTTAGAGACAGAGCAGGCAGGTCCGCAGGTAACATGAACAATGGGTGCGGGACCGCAGGTAATGGTAAGAGAAAGTGCGGAACCAGATATTTATTGATTTTCAAGGACTTTCTCTCATTTTTAATGCTTGACATGAAGAGCTGAGGTTTGAGACTTGCATAGGAGGTCAGTATGAGTGATGATAGACCCACACTGATTACAGAAAGTCATGGTGACAATATTTTGTGTAATAGATTGCCCCCTAAAGTGCGAAGTCTGTAGTAGATGAGGATTTCATTTATCATCTAAGAAGAGTGAAGTACTTTATCATTTCGAGGATCATCTTGTGGAGAGCCTGGTTGGAACCTATAAAAACATTCAATGCAAAATATATATATGAGATCATATCATCGTTGAGGTAGGCATTCCTATGCTCAGATCAAAACTGACTAGAAAACTAACTAAACTGCTCTGATATAGGAATGGTCTTGCAATACATCATAAGTATAGACACATGTAGACACAGTATGGGTGCAGCCATCTGTTTATAAATAGTCCACTGTATAATGAATACAAAATTCCTCGCAGCTTGGATGGTGGAAACTAGATCCAGGGTCTTCATTTCTACTTCCCGAAACAGTACGACTCTATCCATGTGAATAAATGTGTTGAAGTCGAACATGGTAGAAACCACTTGATTACCAGTCAATGATGTAAACTGTTAACAAGTGTGAGAGAAACCACCAGTAATGTCAATGGCTCTCAAAGTACTCAGTACAATCCATGAGATGTGAATAGATGTGTTGATGTCGAACATGTCACGGAATCCTTTGATTGAATGTCAATGATGCAACCTATCGTCGAAGGCGAGAAACCTGCCATTGAGGCATGCAGATCCCAAGGTACTGACGATTTCTAGATCATCTTTCTAGATAATGAGCTGAAGTCGATAGAAAGCGATTCGTTGTAGGCAAGCCCATAACACGAAATCATAGATCAAGTTTGAAGAAATTTAGTTGCAAGGACTGACTCAGGGATGGTCAAGATGGATGATAGATATTTTGCAGATGAATGGCTTATTTGCACTGACCTCTTGAACACATAACGACACAGCAGATGGTTTGGTGACAATTGACCCAAAGTTAATACCCAGAAACCGGCTGAAGACTTTCAATGTGGTTTGATCAACTGTTAGGCAAAGGATTTCCCAACCCAGGTGAATGAAAGTGTCGTGTTCAAGAGCGGTTACAAAGTATGACAAACAGGCTCATTTTTCTCTCTTTTCCCCCACCATTTTTGGCAAGTACCTCTTTATTTTTGACAAGCTTGAGGAGGATAAAATTTGCTTGATTATAAGCTCATCCTTCGGATGAGTCCAACTTAGTTTAAATTTGAACCCTAAGAAGGAGTGGTCCGTTCTTGTTTGTAATTGAACAGGTCCTTTATTATTAAATTTTAACAAGTCCAGTATAGGAGAAACTCGGCGTTTTTCAATTTTAGAGAGTCTGAAAAAACTTAAGAAGACTCCATGGTTGACCTTTTTTGTAAATTTGTGTCTTCCAATCCCAAAAAAGTATAAAATAATACTTGAGAGAACCGCTTTACCATTACGATCAAGGAGTACTTTTCATAATTAGTGTCTCTGATCTGAAAAGGTAAAAAAGTGATCAACAACACGTCGTTTTATAACCAATATCGAATTTGAAACGACAAAATCTGGCAATCTTTTCTTGTTTATGTGGTCAGAAAAGAGCTGTAAGTGGACCATCCTTTTAATTCCATTTTAGCGAGTTTAAAAAGGAAAAACTCAGCAATCTTTTCATATTTTACGAGTCAGAAAAGAGCTTAAAGAGGACTCGTCCTAGAGGAACAAGTGGTATAAAGGGTAGCAACTGGTTCCGGCAATGGAGGAACTGCTCAAAACATGTAATGGTTAAGAGGCTGGCTAATAAAACCACTCATATATGCAGTCCCTCAAGAATGGTAAACAACCAAGTGAAAGCATATGATCAGCCAAAGAGATGGGGGCGATGGAATGAAAACAACCAAGGCTCATCTAACAGAATTTAGCGGATAAAAATGGCAATCACGAGATATAAAACGGGTATGAGTTCATTTTTACACAAGCTTGAACCATAGAGAACTCTGCTAGGATTAGGTTTCATGTTTACGCAAGCTTGAAACGAAAAACTATGCTTGTTATAAGTCCGCATGCCCCTGGCATAATGACGCAAAATGAGGTACATGCCCCCCAAGCTTCATTGCATTCAACCAGGTGGATGAAATGAAGGTTTACTTTCGAGATCTTGGAAAGACTCGACTCAAAAAGGGAGTTGTTTCATTTTTTCATGAGGTTGACACAGGAAAAGAACTATCCTCAAAACCCTTGTTTCATTTTTTAAACGAGCTTGACACAAGATAAGGAACTATGCTCATGACTACTCTCTACAATCTACTTAACAAGGAACTATGCTCTAAAATCCTTGATTCATTTTTTAATGAGCTTGACACAAGACAAGGAACTATGCTCAAGTCTATTCTCTACAATCTACCTAACAAAGAACTATGCTCTAAAATCCTTGATTCATTTTTTAACGAGCTTGACACAAGACAAGGAACTATGCTCTAAAATCCTTGATTCATTTTTTAACGAGCTTGACACAAGACAAGGAACTATGCTCTAAAATCCTTGATTCATTTTTTAATGAGCTTGACACAAGACAAGGAACTATGCTCTAAAATCTTTGATTCATTTTTTAACGAGCTTGACACAAGACAAGGAACTATGCTCTAAAATCCTTGATTCATTTTTTAACGAGCTTGACACAAGATAAGGAACTATGCTCTAAAATCCTTGATTCATTTTTTAACGAGCTTGACACAAGACAAGGAACTATGCTCAAGTATACTCTCTACAATCTACCTATATAACCTACTGATTCATTTTTTTAATGAGGTTGACACAAGAAAAGAACTGTCCTCATACCTGATTCATTTTTTAGCGAGGTTGACTCAGTAATAGGAACCATCCTCTGACCAACTGATTCATTTTTTAACGAGGTTGACACAGGAAAAGAACTGTCCTCATACTTGGTTCGTTTTTTAACGAGGTTGACTCAGGAAAAAACTATCCTCACGCCTGATTCATTTTTTAACGAGGTTGACTCAGTAACAGGAACTATCCTCTGACCAACTGATTCATTTTTTAACGAGGTTGACACAGGAAAAGAACTATCCTCATACTCACTGATTCATTTTTTAACGAGGTCGACACAGTAAAAGGAACTTTCCTTGAACTCACTGATTCATTTTTTAAAAAGGTTGACAAAGGAAAAGAACTGTCCTCATGACTCCTTGTTTCATTTTTTAACAAGCTTGACACAAGACAAGGAACTATGCTCAAGAGTCCTTGTTTCATTTTTTAATGAGCTTGACACAAGACAAGGAACTATGCTCAATTATCCTTGTTTCATTTTTTTAACGAGCTTGACACAAGACAAGGAACTATGCTCCAGAAGTTCGCATGCCCCCAGCATAACGATGCAAAGTGATGTACATGCCCCCCAAGCTTCATTGCATTCAACTAGGTGGATGGAATGAAGGTTTACTTTCAAGACTTAACTCGAAAAGGGAGTTGTTTCATTTTTTAATGAGGTTGACACAAGAAAAGAACTATCCTCATGGACACCTATTCATTTTTTAATGAGGTTGGCACAGGAAAAGGAACTATCCTCGCACTCACTGATCATGGCTTCCAACTGGAAGAAAGACATGTCAATGGACACACCTTGATCATGGCTTCCAAGAGGTCTTCATCAGAAGGAAGAATAGTTCTCTGGAAGGAACACATGTCAAGGGACTCAAGAGGGATAAGAACATCATGTTCAAGTAATCCCATAGAGTTTTCCATGTCAATTACCGGATCTAAATCAAAGGAAGATGAGCAAATAGTGAGAGGCTCACTTACATTGGTAACGGAAAAAATGGGACCAGTCGCCACATAATTAACCCGTGGCGGGGTAGATACCACTTTAGAAACAGGAACATTTAGGGGTGTCATATTATTGGTAGTTGAAACAAGACTAAGGAACGAAAGCTGGTCTACAGTCACAATATTTCCAATGTGAGGGAAAGACATCACGCGAAAGAGTGTCGATACGACAGCTTTCATTGCATAAACATAGTCTCGCCCAAGGAGTAAATTGAAATCCAAGGGACCTCGAACTACCATAAGATTAATACAGATAGTTTTACCTTCCAAGATAATAGAAAACTTAGGAAGGATCCCTAAAGGTTCACTAATGGTTTTGTTAAAAGCTTTCAGATTCTGCGTAATAGGCACAAGCTGAGGGAACCCAAAGCTTTCCAAGCAGTTGAGGATAAAATACTAACAGAAGCACCTTCATCTACCTGTGTGCGGTGTATGTCCCTACCACCAGCCTTGACAATGATTTGGAAAGGGATGGAGGAAGGAAGATGAGGTTCTGTCAGTCTATTCCAATCAAAGGAAAATACCTCAGTACTTGGAGGGGGTTCTATAGAAACAGGTGAAATGCCCCCTGACGTAGAAGAATCTGATGTAACAAAAAGAACCTGAGCGGTATGAAGTTCACTCTCTAAAGGGAGAGCGGGATCGAACGAATGTGAAATTGAATCGACTACTTGATCAACTAAAGGATCATCAACCTGAGTGATATGAGTTTCACTCTCCAATGGAAGAGTGGGATCGACTGTACTTGAAATTTGATCAATCACTCCGTCAGTTGACGGTAGGTGGGAGAAAGTTTACGGTAACCATTGGAAATTCTTGTTGTGGAACAGTAAGGTTTTCCAACATTTTTGAGGCTTCATCCATGTGAGGGAAAATGTGAGTTTGATGACTCCCTTTGCATAACTTACAAGGAAACCTAACTTTACCCTTTTTCCCCAGGAACCTGACTATCACTGGTTGATGGATCAATGGAAAGTTGATGAGTTTTTCTGACCATACTTCCAAGACCTTTGGAATACCAGGACAATTGATAAGGAAGTGGTCACCCTTACAAAGCCTACAAGGGTATTTGGGTTTATGATGCATGTTGGAGGTTTCCTCAACACAACTAACACTTACAGCCATGGTTGGTTGGTTGACTTCTTTCATATCCTGCTTCTTCTTCTTCTTCTTCTTCTTCCCTTTCTTATTCTTCTTAGCCACCTGGTTACTAGCGTCAAGGCTTTTACCAAGCGAAGAGGAAGAAATGGAGGAAGAAAAATTAGGCGAAGAAGGTAAAGGGTCAACAGAAGGTTGGTGATGTTGAGATGGTGAACTCTGTTGAGGTGAAGCATTCGGTTGAGGTGGAACAATTGGAGTATTTGGGGCCAACGAAGTTGAAAATAACCATATCGGTAAACCTATTGTAAATCCAGGTAATGACGAAGTAGCCATATAAGGAGGACCAACATTTCCAAAGTAAGGAAAAGTACTAGGATTCTCATTAAGAGGGGTTACTTGGTTGGTAAATTCCGGAACAGTTGCCATTATATTCAACTTCAGTGAATTTTATTAACAATTTAAAACTAAAATTAACAATTCACAATTCACACCTAACAAATAAAATTCACATTTCACACCTATGGTCTCTAAAAGTAAAAACAAACAAATTAACACACGTTATCAAATCTAGGATTCAAACCACACACAAACAGTAACTTTCCGTACCGAAAACACTAGTTGGTGATGAAATCCAACCTCGCAGAATTCAATACAGAAATGGCGGTTGGAACAGTTACCCCGACAACCTGCTTAATGAATAGACTGGCACAAGTTTATCCACTAAACCGTCTCGAGTGAAGATAACCCCCCAGAAAGTCCAAGTGAGTCTAGTCGACATCTACTCCAGGTACAGTGGGATATTCCCTCCACCATCACCTTAGGAAAGAATCCTATAGATTATGGTCACTATGGTTACCAACAGAAACAAATATACACGGGGGAACAGTCTATGATCCGATACACACACAAGGGCAGAGTAGCAAGGCTCAATCCCCTTGAAGGCTCCTTGACATAATCCAAGGTTTACCAACAAGTGACCCCAGGCTCCTCGACAATGGTTAATCCGAGGTTTACCATTTTTAATACATGTATATCTTCTATCGTTCCCAATGAGGAAGGATTGATTACCCCACTGGTTCGGATACGACCTCGTGCTTGACTCCTTTAAGAGGAGCTTCCCATAGCATAGATGTAACAATTGGAATTTCTTTCCTACCGCAAGATCAACTACTTGTTTGTTTTACTGTCTTGGAGAGTTAACTAAAACCTATTCCAAGACACTAGCCTAAGCTAAATTGGTGGAAAGAGCCCTAAAAATGTAAAAATTACTAGATGAATTTTAATTAAACGCTGTGTTATTAAGGCTGTTATTACTCAAAAGGGGAAAATGGATATGAAACCAATGGTGTTTTGACCTGACCCAAAACTGAATGCAATCGAATATGATAATGTAATCTTTTCAATTCGATGAATCCTAACTAAAGTAAGGAGAGAGTTTCCATTCACTTCCAACAATGCAAAAAATTGATCACTAAGAGAAAATATAACAAATTCTCTAATTCACTAATTTCATCAAGAAAAACTAATGCAAATCAATTCCAAAACAGTTTTTATTTTTATTTTTGTGTGTTAAAAACAAGAATAAAAGTATGTAAATTCAAATCAAAGAAAGCTGATCTAAATCTAAGATTGATTTTTCAGAATGTAAACTATGCAATTGTAATCTATGCACAATTCATTTGAAAAGTATGCAAATGTAATCTATGCACATTTTTCATTCATATTCTGAAAATGAGAATTCTAATTATGCAAATGTGATCTATGCAAGAGAATTCTCAAACACAAGATGATTCTAAGGTAATCTAACAACCAATCAAGTGCAAGTCAAGAAAATTGGGTGAGAGTTCCAAAGATCAAAAGATAAAAACACTCAAAGGCGATTAACACTCATACACAAAGGCAAATGAGGGGGAAATTTTTTTGCAAAAACAAAAGCAAAAAGATGCAAAATTGTGAAAAGACTGAGACAAACCTCCAAGTAATAACCAAAGGAAATCAAATTAAGAATTTCTCAAAAAAGAGACTCAAAACACCCAATTAACTTAATGGAGATTGATGAGATGAGGAATTTGCTGAAAGAAACTCATAAACAAGGCTTTTTGACAGAACACATGCAGATCTGGGTAGAGGCTAAAAAACATAAACAAATCCTAAGCTTAACTGGATGAAAAGATTTTAGGTTTTTCAAAAATTTGACAGGGTCCGCAGGCCCTTGGTATAAACAGGTGCGGTACCACACTGTGCAACAAAGAAACAGTGCGGGGATGTCTGCACTGTGCTACAAATAGCAGGTGCGGTCCTCTCTCAAAAACTTGAAAAAACAAAAAACAATTCAAAAACTAAAATCCTACCCAATTCCACACACATAAAGCAAAACACCAGAAACAGAGAAAATTTTCTCAAATCAAAGTAAAAGTAAAGGCACAAAACCAAAATTCAAGTCCCCAGTGGAGTCGCCATTTTGTCGGCCGGATAAGTCATTCTTGCAGACAAGACCGACCTCCCTAGTATCTAATGATATCTAGCGACAAGCAAACCAACAAATTCTATCTTTCTCTAAATATGCAATTGATAAATAAAGGCAAACAAGTGTTTTAGGCCTACCTTGGGTCCAATGCAAGTTTGTGGAAGCCTCACTTCGTTGATCCAAATGAGCTCTGTTACACAAAAATATCGTCACCATGACTATCTACAGTCAGTGTGGGTCCATCATAACTTGTACTGTCCTCCTAAGCAAGTTTCAGACCTCAGCTCTTCAAGTCAAGCTTTAAAAATGAGAGAAAGACATTGAAAATCATAAAAGCTCTGGTTCTGCACTTTCTCTTACTATAACCTACGGTCCCGCACCCTTTGTTCATGTCATCTGCGTATCTGCACGCTCTGTTTGTAAAGGGGTGGGTGCGTACCCCTGTGAAAGTCAAAAGGCGCAAAGTTTATCTTAAAAAACTCACTTTGAGTTAATTCTAGAGGATTCTAGAAGGAATTTTGACGTGGATTGTTCGCTCTGAGGTGGTTCATGCATCCCAAAAGAGAAGGAGCTAATCCCTTGACTAAAGGAGCTATCCCTTTGAAGGAGGGCTTTATCCCTTTAAAGGAGGACCTAGTAACTTCCCTCCATTGCACTATAAATACAGGCATTGGGGTGAGGACTAGAAAGGTTAGAAGCTGAACATTTTGAGGGTAAATGCTGGTGAAATTAGGACTTCTTAGTTGAGCTTGAGAGGAGAGATCACATACCTCTTGGTTCCATTGGGAAGTGAGTGAAACTTGTCAAAGTAGAGGAGACATCTTGCTGGACCCTGGGAGGAGCTTGTACAACATCAAGGCACAGGTTGTAAAGTTCTTCTTCTTTTGAATTAATACAATCAAACTCATTTTTCTCAACAAGTATCTTATGTTATTTGTTTCATGGACTCCTTGGCTTTCATGTTAAATATGTTTTATGAAATTGGCTTTTCAGGTGCTATTTAATTTGTTTGCCTTGTTTGTGTTTGCAGGTTCGTGACAAAGGAGCTCATTTGGATCAAAGGAGCGAGGGCATCCACAAACTTGCATTGGACCCAAGGTAGGCCCTAAAAACACTTGTTTGCCTTTGTTTATTAAAGCATATTTAGAGAAAGATAGTGTCTGGTTGATTTGCTTGTCATTAGGTCTTCTTTAGATTCTAGGAAGGTCTATCTTGTCCGCAAGATCGACTCATTCCGTGTGACAAAATGGCGACCATACTGGGGACTTGATTGTTTTCCTTGTTGTTACTTTGACCTGAGAAACTGTGTCTTTGTTTCTGTTTTTGACTTGATGATTGTGGGATTGGGTAGATTTATTTGATTTTGAGTTAGTTTTTATTTTTCATAGTTTTGGGAGAGGCACGCACCCTCTGAGTTAAGCACAGTGCGTACCTGTACGCACTTTTGCTTTGTACACAGAGCGTGAACGCACCTGTGTAAACGGGTTGCCTGCGTACCCTGTCAAAATTTTGAGAAATTTTAAATTTTTCTCTTTTTTATCAGTTTAGATTTTGTTTATAGATTTTAGCCACTACCCAGACCTGCGTGTACCCTGTCAAAAGCTTTCCTTGGTTTAATTTCATTAGTGTTAGGGTTTTAGGTGAAATTCCTAGGAGTTTTGCTTGTTGGGCTTGTTTTTCATTTTGGTTGTGTAGTGGCTCTGAGCTTAGAAGCTGTAGGGACCTCAGATCACCTTGGTGTCTACCAGCCTTCTTATGAGTCTGACCATTTATGAAATCTCCCCTTGTTGAGGAATCCGCTTTGTGTTTTCTCATTACAAAACTTCGAAAAGCTTGTATTTAAAAGTTTGGATTTTCATTTTTAAAAAAGAAAACGAAAGATTGGTTGTTTTTTGACTGATTGTGATTCTGCATAAATTAGTCCTTAGCTCACATTTAGCTAAGTAAAACATCCTCAAAAAGACACTTTGTAAGCTTTGACTTCAAATAGGTTTTTTATAGTTTATAGATCTCAAAGTTAGTCATTTGCATAGTTTTGAGTGTTTTTAAAAATATAAAAAAAAATCTCTTTTGGAAAAAGTTTGTTTTTTGTAGTGATTGAGTGCTTTGAAAAGAAAAGGGAAATTTTTGTGAAATAACTAGTTGTCTCGTTTTGAGTGCATTGGAAAGGAAAAGCTCTTCTTTTAATTTGTTTGATTAAGAAAGATTTGTCTTTACAAAGTATTTGCATTCTCAAACTCTTTCTTAGTTTAGAAGTTCATCGAAGAGAAAAGATTGTTTAAATCATCTTAGGTGCATTTTTAGTGATTTTGAGTCGAGTCTTCATACCACGAGTTTCATCTCCGCACCTTTTGACTTAAATAAAAACCAATAAAAAATAACGCTTAAAGTAAAATTCATCTAGTAACATTTTTATTTCTAGGGCTCTGATACACCAACTTAGCTTAGGCTAGTGTCTTGGAGTAGGAGAGTAATTAACTCTCCAAGACAGTAAAAACAAACAAGTAGCTGTATCTTGTGGTAGGGAAGAAATCCAATTGTTGCATTTATGCTCTGGGAAAGCTCCTCTTAAAGGAGAAGCACGAGATCGTGTCCGAACCAGTGTGGGAATCAATCCTTCCTCATTGGGAACGACACCAGATATTCACGTATTAAAAACGGTAAACCTCGGATTAACCATTGTCGAGGAGCCTGGGGTCACTTGTTGGTAAACCTTGGATTATGTCAAGGAGCCTTCAAGGGGATTGAGCTTGCTACTCTGCCCTTGCGTGCGTATCGGATCATAGACTATTCCCCCAGGTATATTTGTCTCAGTTGGTAACCTTAGTGGCCATATTCTTTAGGATTCTTCCTAAGGTGACAGTGGTGGGAAGATCCCACTATACCTGGAGCAGATGTCGGCTAGACTCGGATTTTCTGGGGGGTTCTCTTCACTCGAGACGGTTAAGTGGAGGAACTTGTGCCAGTCTATTCATTAAGCAGGTTGGCGGGGTAACTGTTCCAACCACCATTTCTGTATTGAACTCTGCGACGTTGGGCTTCATCACCAACTAGTGTTTTCAGTACGGAAAGTTACTGTTTGTGTGTGTTTGATCTCCTAGATTCTTTAGGCGTGTGATTCAAATTTGTTTGGTTCTTTAGAGACTTTAGGTGCTTTTCATTGAGATTTTACTTTGTTTGTGTGTGAAGTAGTTAAAAGTTTTTAACTGTGGCTGAATTACCAAGGCAGTCCCGTAGACTTCGGGGCCAGTCTCCTGAGATTGTAAACGTGGCTGATTTACTGAGGAAGTCCCGTAGACTTCGGGGCCAACCTCCTGAGGAAGTACTGAGCCAGCTTGAAGGCTTGAAAGTCCTCGTAACTCCTAGAGACAGTAGAGTTGGGTCACCTGAAGAAGGAGAATCTTCTTTGATAGTACATCCTGATTTTCAAACATCAGTGGCAGATTATAATCCACAGTCAGTGTTTGTTTCCGAAGTTACTGGTAGCTTCTCATCTACTAGTGATATAGGTGAGGAACCTGAAATATCCGAGCCTGAAAGTGAATTTGTTGCTACTCCGACATCGGGGTTTGTTTCTCCAACTTCTAGTGGTCCTGGTTCACCTAGGGTAGAAAGAGTAATTACCCAAGATCTTCCTTCTGGTTTGATAGCTATTGAAGAACTTGCTACTCCAGAGGAAGAAGTAGGCATCCCTATCCCTGAAAATCAACCTGTTATTGAGCTAAGGGAGCGTGAATCAATTTTTTACAGTCCACCTAGGAGCAGTTCTTGGTATCTTTCTTTGACTAATTTTTTAGAAAACTCAGGGTTAAGTTTTTCACCACCTCGTGCTTCTTATCACCCAACACCTAGAGGTTTTTATACTCCCGTAAATATGTCAGGATAGTCGTCCATGTTTACTCAATCGCCTGAATCTTTTTTGTACGACGGTCCTTCTGTTCCCTCTGGGTACCAGTCACTTTCTGGTACTTTTTCGGGAGCATCTCCTCAACCCATTGACCAAGGGTTATTAACTGGAAGCAATGGTACTAAGCCGTTGAGCGTAGAAGACATTCTCATGATGTCAGGTTCTATTCCCAATCCTCAACCTCAAGGTGGCCAGTTACCACCTAGGGGGCAACCTCAATTATTGCCTGGGGGGCAACCTCAAGGTACTCAATTTGCATATGGGGGGCAACCTCAAGGATAGTATGTTCCTCAAGGTCAACTCCAGACTCAATATGTACCCCAAGGTCAACCCCAGTATCAATTTATACCTCAAGGTCAACCCCAGTATCAGTACGTACCTCAAGGGTATCAACCGTAAGGTCAGTACTCGAATCAAGGTTTCCAACCACCTTCCGGTCAAACGTATGTTCAAGGAACGGGAAATGTACCTTTCAATTATCAATCCTACCCTCAACCCGGTTAGGGTCCTCCATATTCTCAACCCGTTATGGGTCAGTACCCCGGAATGAATATAGTGTGGGATCCATCGCAAACTCAATAGGTGTTGCAGCCAAATGTACAGTTGTCATCTCAAACTGGACAACCCTTAGTTTCTAGTACACCCCAGCAACCAGTCCAGTCTAGCATTCAAACTTCTGTACCTTCGGTAGTTTCTCAGCCCGGGCCTAGTACGCCTCGTACTCCGCCTCAAACGACTGGTGCAAGTGCCACAACATCTATTCAATCTACCCCACCTACTTCTGGAGTATCGACAGCTCCGGTTTCTACAGTTCCTGTATCTACTCCTCAGACTTCTTTACCACCGTCTGGATCTACGATTCAAACTTCGGTTCAGATGCCTGTAGGACAACCTGGTTCAAGTACGGTTGTCACAAGTCAACCACAATTTACTTATCAACCGTACCAGGGACAGTACCAATTCAGTCCTGCTGTGCAGTAGCCAGTCTATCAGTATCAACTGTACCCTGGGTACACTTATCAACAACCTCAACAACCCCAGTATGGTCCGGTTAATCCTAGTTTTCCAGGAGGATACAATATCCCAAATGCAATTCCTATTCCTAGTTATCCTGGATATCCTCCTCCTGGAGCTGGTCTCATGACCTATAGTTTTAGGGACCCTAATCGTCAGTTACCGTTTATCGCAACTTTGGACTTGCCTGACTTGTTGCGCCTAACGAACGATCCCATTAATTATCTTCCATTTTGGCCGCCAATGCCGAATAAGTTGCCCAGTGACATTCCTAAGTTCGAAGGTAAATCAGGAGAGGACCCGTCGAACCATGTGATGACTTACCACCTCTGGTGTGCGTCTAACTCCATTTCAGATGATTCAATCCGTCTTAGACTTTTCCAGCGCACTCTAATTGGTCTCGCGGCCAAGTGGTACATTGAGTTACCGCGAGGTACTTTTTATAATTTTAGTCAGTTAGCTACCTGGTTTTTAACTCATTTTTAGTTGCCAGTCAGATATGACAATGGCACGAAATTGTTAACTTTGTTAAAGCAATCGACATCCACTTACATTTCAGATCATATTCATGAGTGGAGACGTCGACGGCGTTTAGTGAAGGTATTTATTCCGGATCAGATTTTGGCTGAGTGGTTTGTAAAGTCTTTGTTGCCAAAGATCACTGAAGATGTAGCTAAAGCCGGAGTAGTTACTGAGGAGCAAGTAATTGCTCAAGCACAGTACCTTGACTTGGTCTATACTCAGTCAGGTACGTTACACGAGAAAATCCCCGATCTTACCAAGCAGAATCAAATCACTGCAGCTCCTTCGGGATCTCATGCCACTGATGGTATGATTGGTACGGTTAACACTAAAAGTAAGAAGAAGTCTTCCAAGAATTCTTCTCCTATCATAACCTTGCCTGATTCCCCGACAGGAGATTCTTCTGCGGAGATTTCCGCCGATATTCACGTTGTAGAGTCATCTACAGCCAAATCAAAATCCGGTGGGAAGAAGAAAGGAAAGAAGAAGAATAAAACGGACAAAAGTTCAAAGGAGAAACCTGAAAAATCGGAATCCAATGATGAAAAGCACAAACCTCATTATCCTTGTCTCATTTGTGACGAAGAACATTTTACAAGAGACTGCCCTCATCGTGCAGAGGTTGCGAAGATTGTCAAAGGTTCCCAAACTCCTGCTGTTTTGAAGGATTCTTTTCCAGCTCAAGACAGTAAGATGATAGGTTCCTCCTCGAATGCCAATGAAGAACCCATATTGATGATGTCCCATGTAAGGGTTGCGACTCGATCGCAAGATTATGGAAGTAAAAGTCTTGTTGATGGTAAAGAAGCAGAATCTTCTCATTCTAATCCATCAACCTTAGCTCCTGGTTCCGATCCACTACAGATCGAGAAACCTAATCCAGACTTAGTAATCAAACCGCCCGCCAAGGGTATACTTCGAAAGTCAGCTTTCAATCCACATGCGAGAGCGGCTCAAAACTATAACATTGTTGAAGATTTAGCTGTTTCACCTTCAGCAATGTCGGCTTTGGAAGTGCTGCAATCATGTCTAGCACAGCGTAAATTACTTTTGTCGGCTATAGGAGCTGTTGACGTTCAGGACCCGAACCTAATAATTTTTGATCTAGAAAATAGTACACCACTTTTACCTCATCAAATGGCTTTCCAGATCCCAGTGATAGTCAAAAACAGGCCTATTCATCGGACTGTAATTGATGAGGGAGCCTCAACGTGTATTATGTCGATACAGTGTTGGAGATCGCTTGGTTCTCCTTCACTAAATCAATCCCCGACGATTCTTAAGGCCTTTGATGGCCGTGGGTTTCATCATTTTGGAATTCTACAGGATTTACCTATAGGGGTTGAAGGAAAAACCGTTAATCTAGATGTGGAGGTGGTTGATGCCCCTCTAGATTACAACCTTCTCTTGGGTCGAAGTTGGTCTTACGCTATGACAGTTGTCGTTTCATCAGTCTTTCGGGTTATAAAGTTTCCACATAATGGAAAGATCGTAACAATAGACCAGCTGGCTTACTTTTCATCCGACCCAGCCTCTGCTGAAAGCATTCAGCATGTCGGTAAAACGATTATCCCATATAAGGATGTTGGAGTAGGACTAGTTAAAGATGCCGGTTTACTGGGAACTTTTCCTTTTCCTCCGATCAACGCATCGTCTTCATTTGCAACCATTCATATGATTACATCAGACACCATTGTTTATGATGATCCTTGGATCATTCCTTCTGAATCTGAGATAGACTCATTTGGTAATGCTATGCCTTTGAGTCCATATGAAATTGCGTATCAGGCTGTGCAATCATTTACCGACCCATCTTCAACCGAAATCAACTTAATGAATGTGGTCCATGAGGAATCATTTTTCACATCAAACTCGGATTCAACAACGTTTTCTAAACTTGTTCACTCTGATGAGAAAATTTGTGAAATCCTATGTGTAGATGATTTACCATGGGAAGATCTCCATCACAGATCTTCGTTTTTACCCGAGAATGATCGTTTTGAAAATGATTTTTCATCAATTTTTACGACTGAATATGCCAAAGAAGCTTAGAATCCAATGAAACATCCTGATTCAGAGTTAAATTTTGGAAACATCTCTCGAACTATTCCTATTGACATTTCGGTTAAGTCTGGAATTATTGAGAACATTCATATAGGTGCCTCGTGTACAAATGATGAAATTCAAATATATAAGGACCTATTTCAAGAATTCCGCGATGTGTTTGCCTGGTCCTATGAGGAAATGCCAGGAATTGATCCCACGATTGTTGTTCATGAGATCAAGACTTACCTGGACGCTAAACCTGTCCGGCAACGTTTGCATCAGATTCACCCAAGAAAAGCTGCTGCAATCAAAGCAGAAGTTGAAAAACTACTGAAAGCAGGTTTCATTTATCCGATCCCGTTAACGGATTGGGTATCGAATATTATTCTGGCTTACAAAAAGCAGGGAACAATAAGAATATGCATCGACTATAGGGACATTAATCGAGCCTGTCCAAAGGACAATTACCCAACTCCCTATATCGATCAAATCATTGATGATTGTGCCAGCAGCGAAATATTCTCCTTCATGGATGGTTTTTCCGGATACAATCAAATCAATATTCTACCTGCCGATCAACCAAAAATGGCTTTCATTTGTCCATGGGGGGCATTTGCTTATTGCAAATTACCTTTTGGGCTCAAGAATGCCGGAGCAACTTTTCAAAGGGCGATGTCTTATGCGTTTCATGACATCAAGCACATTGTGCAACCATATCTCGATGACTTGCCTGCTCATTCATTACATCGAGCTGATCACCTCGTCCATTTACGAGCAATCTTTATGAGGTGTAGGCATTATCGGATTCGGTTGAACCCACACAAATGTGTCTTCTGTATAGAAACGGGTCGATTGCTGGGGTTTGTAGTTTCGAAAGCCGGCATTCGCGTTGATCCCTCGAAGGTCGAAGCTATCATTAAATTGCCTCCTCCTTCGAGTCTTCGCCAACTCCAAAGTTTGCAGGGGAAAGCAAACTTTTTACGACGATTCATTCCTAACTACGTCGAGGTTACAAAGGGTTTTACCGGTTGTTGAAACAGAACACTCCATTCTATTGGGATGAGATAGCTCAGAAATCTTTTGATGCACTTAAACACGCGTTGACCCATGCACCGTTGTTGCATCCTCCCAACTACAACCAGGATTACTTCTTGTATCTCGCCACCTCTCATTCCACCATTGGAATGGTCTTAGTTCCAGAAGATGAATTTGGAACTGAACATGTGATATATTACCTTAGTCGAACTTTAAATCCAACTAACCTAAAATACTCACATGTGGAGAAATTGGCATTGCCAGTTGTTCAAGCTGTCCAACGTTTTCGTCACTACATTCTACTACGTAAAACTAAATTAATTTCTGATTGCAACCCTATGATCTACATTTTGACCAAGCAATTGCTAGGGGGCAAGTACTCTAAATGGATTGTTATCCTGCAGGAGTTCGACTTGGAATTTGAAAAATCTAAGTCTAAGAAATCTTTAGTTTTTGCGGAGTTGATGTGTGACTTCCCGCGTGCTGACACGGAAACTGTGGTGGAGGAGCCCATTGCGGACGAATCCTTGTTTCTAATCAGCACTTTAGATCCGTGGTATGGGTATATCATCGTTTATCTCCAGACCCAATCCTTTCGGCCAGAAATTTCAAGGTCAGAACGTCGAAAAATTCGATTCCAGTCCCAACAATTCAAAATTATTGGAGATACTCTTTATCGCCGTGGGGCGGACTCTGTTTTTCGACGTTGCTTAACTCACGAGGAAGCTGAAAGGGTTCTAAATGACTGTCACTCTGGAGCGTGTGGCGGTCATATGTCTGGGTATGCCACAGCCCAAAAGATATTGCGCGCTGGCTACTTCTGGCCGTCTTTGTTTAAAGATTGTATTAACGCGGTTCGAAAATGCCACAACTGCCAAATTTTTGATCGAAAGATGCGCACTCCACCTGCTCCTCTCCACCCTATAATTTCCGTTGGTCCTTTTTCCAAATGGGGTATCGATTTTATTACATGTAACCCTCACTCGGCCGGGGGGCATGCGTATATCATCCTTGCGGTAGATTACCAAGTGGGCCGAGGCGATGCCTACATTTGAGGCAGACGGCAAAACAGCTGCAATTTTCATGTTCAATCATATAATTGCTAGGTTTGGTGTCCCACAAGCGATAATCACTGATCATGGGCATCATTTTTGAAACGTTATGATGACCGAACTTACAGGCCAGCTTGGGTTGCGTCACGATAGCTCAACTCCTTATTATCCACAAGCTAATGGTCTGGTTGAATCCATCAACAAAGTTTTAGTCATCATGATCCAACGAATCATTGGGATTCATCGGTCGAATTGGCATAACATGCTGTTTTCAGCGCTTTGGGCGTACCGAACCTCAGTGAAAACATCAACAAGGTTCACTCCTTTCCAACTAGTTTATGGTCTGGAAGCTATGTTACCCATTGAATGCGAAATCCCGTCACTGCAAATGGCCATCGAGTTACTTCCAGCTACTTCCGAAGAGGAAAAGCGTTTGTTATACTTAGCTCAATTAGATGAGAATCGACGTGATGCTGCATTGGCGATCGAGACTCATGCAAAACGTATGAAAGCTTAGTATGATCGAAATGTGACCCCTCGAAATTTTTCGGAAGGAGACCTAATGTTGTTGTACGATCAAGCTAATGATAAATTAGGCGCTAGAAAATTTGTTCCTATGTGGCATGGTCCCTATATTGTCAAGCGAAAGCTAACAAAAGGGGCCTATGAATTGGTAGACTTTGACGGGGACTCTTTAGGTAAACCCAGAAATGGTCTTTACCTGAAGAGGTATTATGCTTAAAAGATGGGTATGGAGATTTTTAGTTAGGTTAGTTTTTTCTTTCTAGCTGGTGTGTTTTAGTTTAAAAAGTGTGCTTAGCTTAGAGAGTGTTTTTCGTCATTATTCCTGCTTATCTTGGTTTTACTCTTGATATTGCAGATGTCGATGCCTCTCCAAACATACATTGGATTTGTTGATGGTGCTTGTCGTAATACACGGAACATTTCTTCCACAGCCTGGGTTATTTATTCGTCCTCTGACGAGTTGGTATCTATGCATGGGGTAAGCCTCGGTCAAACAACAAACAACATTGCAGAGTATAGTGCAGTGATTGAATTATTATCTGAATCTATTTCATTAGGGATTCAGAGTTTGATAGTGAGGTTAGATTCTGAACTCGTTGTATTACAGCTTAATAGAGTATATGCCATTAGAAATCTAGTGTTATTGAGATTGTTTTTGAGAGTGTGTCTCTTGGAACGTGAGTTTGATTATATTGAATATCAGCATATTCCAAGATCTTTAAATACATTAGCAGATGCAATTGCTTCTCGAATGTTAAGTAGACATTTGCAATAACCATACATGTAAATTTAAAACCATTCCATAACATGATTTACAAGATAAGCCGGTAATAGTGATATATATATAGGAGTGTGTCAAAAAATACATCGTCCTCGATCATAGGTTGAAAAACACCTTATGATCAGTAAAAATGATAAGTACAAAAAACAAAATGTCATATGTGCCTACAATAGGTGATCATCCTATCACTGGTGATGATCTCGATAAGAAACCACTGCACAGGCCACCTTGCAAAGGAACCTCCTAAAAGGTCCTGGGACCCCAATCACATAGCGCTGAAGTCGACGAGGAATGTCATCTATAGTGGTCTCCGAAATATCTCCTGTCAAGCGCTCGAGATGACCCTCCAACTCGGCCAAAACCTCTGCTGATTCGTCCTATGGGGCTGGCACGACTGCAACTGGTTGCTTCCTCTCGTAAGGCCGGAGAGCGGCTGGTCGCTGTGGACCCACATCTGCATTTTGAAACTTTTACTATCAGTTTTTGGACGATAGAAAAATAATATAAAAATAAAATAAAATAGGAAAATGTTGAAAATGATGTTACCTGAGTCATCCCACTGCTCTCCTGGTGGAAGAGCCATGTCTGGGTCACCACGAAAATCTATCCCAACGTAAGGGAAGTCCTGAATAGAAAAAACCTGGTTTTCCAACCATTGGAAATACTCAGGTTTGAATCGAACAACCTCTGTCCCCTCGTCCGGATGACGGGCCATAACTGTAACCCATTGCATCAGTTTGGGCTCTCAAGGAAGCCCGGCTCCAACAGTAAGGTGCTGCGGGATCAACATGGGAACCCTCTCCAGACCAAAACTCACAACCAAAGCCCCATAACCAAAGGTCTTTAGTCGTCCGTTTTTGGCCCTGGTCAGTTGGCCTTTCAGATTGGCCAACACAGCATCGCACTAGTTGAAGATGGTGCCTCGAAAGCAATCAACTGCCATACGCATCTGGGATCCGGTGGCAATATGTAATGCGGCAGCCCCGCAAATTCTGGTGACAGTAAACGCAATCACCATGAGTTCAGGACGGGATATGGTCTTAATGTCTATCCCTTTGTCTCTAGCCTGGCTGTTGCAGAACTCTAGCCGGAGGCTATCGACAGACTGGCCACCTGGCCTAGTCCCGGATAGAGTCAAGTCTTCGCCTCTCTTAGGCAAACCAGTCAAAAAGTATATGTCCGCCAGCTCGATCTCAAGCTGGTGGCCACCAATGAAGAAGCACTGGTCCTGTATGCTCCATCTGTCAACCAGCCACTGTAAGAAATCCACCTGAGCCCTCATGCCAGGAATGGTCCAGAATTTGTACAAGCCACACGCCTTCAAAGCATCAAGTGAAGGTTGATGATTCCATGCGGCAGCATCCACCTCCTCATGCTCTCTTTCACGCCAATCTAGCATGATGTGTTCTCTGCATCAAGTAAAAGGATAAATTAGAATGCTAGAAAATATTTTGTTTGGTCTAATTTTGAGAATTTTTAGGTTCAAAACCCTTGCCGCGGGGTACGCACCCTCTTCTTTAGAGACAGTGCGTGGGCACGCACCTTGCCTTCACCGAAGGTGCGGGCCCCTGAGTTTTTTCCCATTGCGAAAAACTCGGGGTCCGCGGGCCAGCAGTGGTACACCTGCGGGCCCCCGTGCGCGGATTTTAAGCCTAGAAACCCTCAAAAAAATGAAATGAATGACTAAAAAAAAAAATGAAATGGTTAAAAATGAAGAGCATGATGATGTGGATTACCTGGAGAAGACGGCGTTCCATTCCGACTGTTGGATTTTCCGCAATCTTCACGGGAAGTTTTCTGAACAAAAGCACTATTTTCTCACCCAAAATTCAAACGGTAAAAATGAATTGACGAAAGCCCTTTTTATAAGTTTTTTGAGTAAATAAATTGCGAATTTGTTTATGTTTCACTTTAGAAAGGTAATTTTTGCAACATTTTTATCCATTTCAAACAGGTATGAGTAATGTTTGCGTTTTTGTTTAGAATAACGGATTATTCAGGCGAAATCTATCATTTTCAACGAAAAACATTTAGAGTCACCTTTAAGCTCTTTTCTGACTCCTGAAATATGAAAAGATTGCCGAGTTTTTCTTTTAAACTCGTTAAAACGGAATTAAAAGACGGTCCTCTTATAGCCCTTTTCTGACCGTAAAAACACGAAAAGATTGCCGGATTTTTGTCGTTTCAAATTCGATATTGGTCATAAAACGACGTGTCATTGATCGCTTTTTTACTTTTTCGGGTCAAGGGCACTAATAACGAAAAGTACTCCTTGGTCGTAAAAGATTAAGTGGTTCTCTCAAGTATTATTTTATACTTTTTCGGGCTTGGGAGACACAAATTTACGAAAAAGGTCAACCCTGGAGTCTTCTTAAGTTTTTTTAGACTCTGTAAAATTGAAAAAAGCTGAGTTTCTCCTATACTGGACTCGTTAAAATTTCACAGTAAAGGACCTGTTCAATTACAAACAGGAACGAACCACTCCTTCTTAGGGTTTGAATTTAAACTAAGTTGGACTCATCCAAAGGATGAGCTTATAATCAAGCAAATATTATCCTCCTCAAGCTTGTCAAAAATAAAGAGGTACTTGCCAGAAATGGTGGGGGAAAAGAGAGAAAAATGAGCCTGTTTGTCATACTTTGTAACCACTCTTGAACACGACACTTTTATTCACCTGGGTTGGGAAATCCTTTGCCTAACAGTTGATCAAACCACATTGAAAGTCTTCAACCGGTTTCTGGGTATTAACTTTGGGTCAATTGTCACCAAACCATCTGCTGTGTCGTTATGTGTTCAAGAGGTCACTGCCAATAAAGCCATTCATCTGCAAAATATCTGTCATCCATCTTGACCATCCCTAAGTCAGTCCTTGCAACAAAATTTCTTCAACTTGATCTATGATTTCGTGTTGTGGGCTTGCCTGCAACGAATTGCTTTCTATCGACTTCAGCTCATTATCTAGAAAGATGATCTGGGAATCGTCAGTACCTTGGGATCTGCATGCCTCAATGGCAGGTTTCTCGCCTTTGACGACAGGTTGCATCATTGACCTTCGATCAAAGGATTCCGTGACATGTTCGACATCAACACATCTATTCACATCTCATGGATTGTACTGGGTACTTTGAGAGCCATTGACATTAATGGTGGTTTCTCTCACACTTGTTAACAGTTTACATCATTGACTGGTAATCAAGTGGTTTCTACCATGTTCGACTTCAACACATTTATTCGCATGGATAGAATCGTACTATTTCGAGAAGTGGAAATGAAGACCCTAGATCTAGTTTCCGCAATCCAGGCTGCGAGGAATTTTGTATTCATTATATTTTGGACTATTCATAAACAGATGGCTGCGTCCATATTGTGTTCACATGAGTCTATACTTGTGATGTATTACAAGATCATTCCTATGTCAGAGCAGTAGATAGTTTTCTAGTTAGTTTTGATCTGAGTATGGGAATGCCTACCTCAGCGATGATATGATCTCATATATATATCTTGCATTGAATGTTTTTACAGGTTCCGACCGGGCTCTCCACAAGATAATCCTCGAAATGATAAAGTACTTCACTCTTCTTATATGATAAATGAAATCCTCATCTACTACAGACTTCTCACTTTAGGGGGAAATCTGTTACACGAAAATATCGTCACCATGACTATCTGCAGTCAGTATGGGTCCATCATAACTTGTACTGTCCTCCTAAGCAAGTCTCAGACCTCAACTCTTCAAGTCAAGCTTTAAAAATGAGAGAAAGACATTGAAAATCATAAAAGCTCTGGTTCCTCACTTTCTCTTACTATTACTTGCGGGTCCGCACCCTTTGTTCGTGTCATCTACGTATCTGCACGCTCTGTTTGTAAAGGGGTGGGTGCGTACCCCTGTGAAAGTCAAAAGGCGCAAAGTTTATCTTAAAAAACTCACTTTGGGTTAATTCTAGAGGATTCTAGAAGGAATTTTGATGTGGATTGTTCACTCTGAGGTGGTTCATGCATCCCAAAAGAGAAGGAGCTAATCCCTTGACTAAAGGAGCTATCCCTTTGAAGGAGGGCTTTATCCCTTTGAAGGAGGACCTAGTAACTTCCCTCCATTGCACTATAAATATAGGCATTGGGGTGAGGACTAGAAAGGTTAGAAGCTGAACATTTTGAGGGTAAATGCTGGTGAAATTAGGACTTCTTAGTTGAGCTTGAGAGGAGAGATCACATACCTCTTGGTTCCATTGGGAAGTGAGTGAAACTTGTCAAAGTAGAGGAGACATCTTGCTGGACCCTGGGAGGAGCTTGTAAAACGTCAAGGCACAGGTTGTAAAGTTCTTCTTCTTTTGAATTAATACAATCAAACTCATTTTTCTCAACAAGTATCTTATGTTATTTGTTTCATGGACTCCTTGACTTTCATGTTAAATATGTTTTATGCAATTGGCTTTTCAGGTGCTATTTAATTTGTTTGCCTTGTTTGTGTTTGTAGGTTCGTGACAAAGGAGCTCATTTGGATCAAAGGAGCGAGGGCATCCACAAACTTGCGTTGGACCCAAGGTAGGCCCTAAAAAACACTTGTTTGCCTTTGTTTATTAAAGCATATTTAGAGAAAGATAGTTTCTGGTTGATTTGCTTGTCATTAGGTCTTCTTTAGATTCTAGGAAGGTCTATCTTGTCCGCAAGATCGACTCATTCCGTGTGACATCCTTTGTAAAGAATCTGCAAACACAAACAAGCACACAAATTAAATAGCACCTGAAAAGCCAATATAATAAGGCATATTTATCATGATGATCAAGGAATTCATGAAACAAATCACATAAGACAATTTGTTGAGAAAAATGAATCTGATTGTATTAACTTAAATCAAAGAAGAACTTTACAACCTGTGCCTTGATGCTGTACAAGCTCCTCCCAGGGTCCAACAAGAAGTCTCCTCTACTTTGACAAGTTTCACTCTCTTCCCAATGAAGCCAAAAGGTATGTGATCTCTCCTCTCAAGCTTAACTAGGAATTCTCAATTCCAACAGCATTTACCCTAAAAATTGTTCAACTTCTAACCTCCCTAGTAAACAACCCAATGCCTTAATTTATAGAGCAGAGGAGGGAAGTTACTAGGTCCACGTTCAAAGGGATAAGCTCCTCTCATCAAGGGGTTAGCTCCTTTAGTTATGGGATGCTTGAACCACCTAGGAGCGAACCAACCACGTCAAGATTCCTTCTAGAAGATTCTAGAATTAACCCAAAGTGAGTTTTCAAGAATAAACTTGTGCCTTTTTGACTTTTAGAGGGGTCCGCACCCACTCCTTTAGAGACAGAGCGGGCAGGTCCATAGGTAACATGAACAATGGGTGCGAGACCGTAGGTAATGGTAAGAGAAAGTGCAGAACCAAAGATTTATTGATTTTCAAGGAATTTCTCTCATTTTTAATGCTTGACATGAAGAGCTGAGGTTTGAGACTTGCATAGGAGGTCAGTATGAGTGATGATAGACCCACACTGATTACAGAAAGTCATGGTGACAATATTTTGTGTAACACGCACCTATTAGTCCCTCATAACCTGTGATGTTGCCTTCGAGCAGCCCTACTTGGGGCGTGATCCATATCATACCCAAGTTCCTTGCTATTTAACCTGTTATTATCCGATTACTTAACTTATCTGTGTAAGACTAGTGATAATTAACAGTATATCCAGCAATCATATAAGGGTGCATGATAAACAAAACAATATAAATGTAAAGAATTCAAGATAAAAGTAGATGCACCGAATTTGGAATCAGCTTCTCTTTATTATTCTTCCTTCAAGGTTACAGACTTGACACTGTCGTGTGCACTCAGCTGCGAACTCTACTAGGCCTCTGCACACTCAGCTGCAGAGACTCTTCCTACTACTACGACACAATACACTTAGACTCTTACTCTATGCTTTATCTTCACTCCTTCACTTCTTAGATGCTCTCTTTACAACTTAGCGCCTCACTCTATTTATACAATCCCATGGTATACGGACCATGGGTAGGCAACATGACATTACATTACCTTACAACACATAGGGCGGACAACCCTATGACTTAACCTATACTTTGCACTCCGCGCCTGCAATTCATGGAGTTTTACAATAAATTTGACCAAAACTTGGGCTTTGAGCCCCAAAACATGCTATGGGGGGATTCCATGCCCAACAGGCCCCCAACACAATCATCGTGACTCGTCCCCGAGTCACTCTATTGGCGCGGCGATCTTGGCATAGAGCCTCTGCAACTGGTCCTGTACTGCTCGGAGGTCCGCAACGCACTGTTCTATGGTTTGCTGGACCTATTGCATGCACTCTTTCGATGCTTCTTTGTGAGGATCGAATCCCTACCTTAGTGCATAGAGCCCATGCATCTATGCGAGCTTGCCCTCGATATATGCCATAATGGTGAAGGCCTCATCAATTCATGGTTGGACGCGTGCTTTGAGAAGTGCCTCTTTCTGTCTTGCAGCATCCACCTACTCTTTCAGTGCCCTTTCTTACTGCATCTTTGTGAGCCGTTGAGTGAGGACAACTGTCTACGCAATTCCCCTTACATTGTCTTACTTACCCTAAAGCTCCTGCGCCTTTATTTCCAGGCGCTGTATGTTGGGGTCCTCCTGTAAGGATGTGAGGACTTCAAAGGCTTGGTCCAACATACCGGTACAGTCCTATACTTCCCATCCAATTTATTCCAACCCTGTTTGGATAGTGCTAATGCACTGCTCTCTAACTTCCGGGGGAGTGGAAGGCTGCGCCTTCAGCCACAACTCAACAATATGGAGATTCATCTTCAGTTGCACACGTGTTGTTTCCTTGCATGCGTTTCAGACTCCACTTAACAAATAGTGGATCCACATTTCTATTGGTAGGTCCGCGGTGATGGACAACTCTGGGACTCACTGTCACACTTCATCAACTGTTTGCACTAACTATTGGTTTTGTGACACCAGTTTGTCACATTATAGGTTGAGCTATTCGATGTTGATCTTTTTCTCACTTATCACTTAAATCGCACGGCCCTACCTGGTGCGAAGCTCTATTGCTATTCCATCCTGCAGTTGGTATAATGTGTCTCGCGGAAGGGTAGCCAAATTAAGGCTAAGTCTCTTGATCATGCCAACCTCGGCTTTGTCGATCTCATTCTCTACTACTAGCACCCCTTCCGGTAGCATTATGGTGTTGGCCATCTTTGTGCATAGTAGCTGCTCTGCTGCTAATGTGCCAGCGATGCGGTAGGTGGCTACAGTTCCTTCCTGTGGGGGTTGCACCTGTAGTTCCTGCAGCTGTGCCCTTAGGGCCCCCAACATAGTCTGCTACTCTAACATGGTTTCTTGGAGTGCTTCCTTGGTGACCTCGCGAACCGTGTCACCGATGTCGTAGAGGTCACCTTCCGTTAACATGATCGGGTTGATGGCCAATTTGGAGGCCTTGAACTTTTTCCGTGGACCTGATCTCTCTGTGATGCGCGACCTTTTAAGTTGGGTGGAAGTTGTGCCTAGGTCCATGCCTTCTTCTATAAGGTCTGTGTCTTCTACCTCCTATCCTATAGACAATTCTTGGCCCTCCTCTTCCTATGTTGTTGTGGCCCCTATTTTATGCATTTCTGCTTTTACTTTAGCGGCCTTTGCCTGCTCCGCAGCTGCCTTTGCTACCTCGCGGACTGCCCTTACCTCTACTGCCACTTTTTCATTGTGCCTCTTCTCGGCCAGTTGCATGATGCACAACTTGGCCTCATCCTTTCTTTTCTGTGCTGCTGTCCTATCCAACTCTGCCAAATCCAGGGCGCGCCACTCGGGAGGCCATGATTCTAACACTGTAAAAATTACATCATCAGTGGCGATGAAGGGGAGCTCGATCCACTGTTGTGCCTGATCCTTTCGTGCCTTGATGTAAATATTATGCATGTCTGCCTTGAAGTCTGCAAAGCTCCACAAACTATTGTGCACTATGGGGGATAGGCACAGCCTTCTATTAATCCACATCTGGATGCTCACCTCCATGAGCACCCAGAAGATCTTCGTATCGTGAATCCGCTTTGCATCCTTGGCAGCCCAAAGCAATGTGTACTTTACAGCCTCTGGTAAGTCGAGCTCAATGCTTGGGAACTGACTGTCCTCTTGCAGTTCTCCCGCTACCAGGAAAATGGACAAGAGAAACCACGCATAGTGGAAGGTCTTACCCTGCTCCTGGGTTTCCTTGCAGTTGGTCAAGAATTCCTTGCAGAGGAACTCAGCCCCATTGAATTGGACCCCCTCTGCACATTGTTCGGCCAACGCAACTACTAGCGCTGGTACTTCATCGCCGTGACATTTTCTCATTACCTTCCCAGCCAGGAGTTGGGTGGCTATGCGTACCCCTTTATCTTTGATGCTGTTGATTACGTAACCCCTCTTTTTCTTCTCGAGCTTATATTTTTTCTTCATGGCTTCCACGAGAGCCAAATTGCTGTTTTTTCCTGCTATTTCCGTGGGGTCCTTTCCCTTACAGGGAAGCCGAGAAATTCTGTGGATGAGATACGCCGTAATGGGAATAGGCTCCTCCAGCCATAAGTACCCATCATGCACCAGGAAAAGTAGTTGCATGATGATGAAAATAGTGATGGGCACACAATGAAAGTGTTTTATCCACAACAGATGAAGCAATTCGGCCTTCTACACATCGCACAACCATTTTTGTTGCTCTAATGTTGTGACTGACCCCTTCGTGCTTTGCTTCATGAGGCTCTCCATCTCTAAGTGTGGGAACTTCTCGCTATCTGCAAGGTCCCAATATTCAAACTTCATCGTGGGCACGCGGCCCAGGTGCGAGCCTTCAAACATAATTGCATTATGGAGGAGCGGGGTCTGGAGTGCGCTGTTTGTGGTATCCAGATCCTTTGGTATCTTGGTTTTCCCTTTTCACGGAGGGACGTACTTGGGAAATTTCGCTGTAGAGCGCACCAGTTGGATATCCTCTTCCATGTCCTCTGCTTCCTCTATCTCATCGATGAGAGCCTATAGGTCCTCCTCCTCGTCATTTGTCTCAATGGTGACAACCTTGCCCTTTTCTTCCATTGAGAGCTTACCGAACCATGGATTCCTCGGGGACATGCGAACTAGTCCTGCTGCCTACTTATCTTTCTTGGGTCTCGGCGTCCAAGGCGATTTCAGGATTTCTGGCGCGACCCCAGTATCTTCGGGAACATCGTGTACCGTGGGGTTCTACGCGGCCTCGTCGGTGGTTCCTTCTGCAAAGCCCAAACCTCTCTTGGTAGCCGTCATCTTGTTTGAACTGTATGTGGTATTTCACGAACTTAGGGGCTCGAATATCGCTCGGTGCTCAACACTCTATGCTTTGATTAACTGCTCAAATATATAGTGAACAAGTGTTGTCTCGTGGCGAGCCCCGGGAGTTTTATAGGGCCTTTTGAATTCAAATTCGACCGTTCCCCCCACTTCTAGGCCATCAAGGCTTTCTTAGCGGCAGATTGTACCAAATATTGCCCTTAATTCATGTCTTAAATGCCCACTGCCCACTCCCTTTTTCCTTAAATCAGACATCCCATCATGAACAGTGACACCAACGGTCACATCCTAGCCTACCTGCGTGACAACGCAGCCCCCTGTGCACAGGCGCAAACCTTGTGACACGCTGATTCTGCGTGCACCTCCCTTATCGCGCAGCTCCCAAATAGATTCTTTTATAGTCCTGTGCTCTCTTTCAACTGCCTGGAGCGCTGAGACTGTGCTCCCTACGGTTAGTCAGGTGGTCATACCACCTGTGCGAGACTTCAACTCGCCTTCTAGTATATTCTGCTGAAAGTCCTCAATTGCCTTCGCAACAGCCGGTGCCATGTGTTCTATCGTATGTAGTGTGCTCCCCTTGTTACTGCGTTTGGAGAGGTGTGGTCGTAGCCATGGCAGAAGAGTCATAAATTCTTGGCGACAATCTTCTAATCCAGTGGTATGATCATCCACACCTTGTCTTGTCATCCTTGGTTTATCGACAAGACATGCTTTCTTGATCTCATTTTCCAGCCTCTTGATCTTGGTGTCCATCAAAATGATTTTCTTCCTCACGCGTACCTAGTCTTTTTCGAGTTCGTGAAGTCTAAGGTTCCCTCACAAAATGTCTTCCTCAATCTTTATGTGTTCGACTTCATGTAGCTGTGTGATTTCTTCATCCTGGTCTTCACGCATTTGGTGGACTCCTCTATTCTCTTCAGAAATTACGGTCTCTACTCCATTCCACACCTTTGGAATCATTTCTGTAGTCAAGGTTTTGCACATGGTCCTATAGGCCCATCGGACCACTGGTACGCACAAGTCCCAATCAGTGCATTTCGCTTGGTGAAACCTGTTTAGTACTTCGCACACCCTATCGAATGCTTCTCCGTGGATAATTGGTAGCACGCGTCGCCTTTACTACTGCTGCAGTTTGTTCTGATTCTCTATTCTGGGAGTGGTGTGCGCTTATGCGGGCTGTTCAGCATATGTTCGTACCCATTGGGAAAGGTGGGCGTGCAAGTTGTTCCGCCCTTGCTGACTGGCTCTCGTTCTGAGTTGGGGTTTTCCAAAGTGTAGGTGCATCATCCTTCTACATCCGTGCCAGTCCTCAAAACTTCCCTGATGCGTACCCCACCATCATGCAGGCATTGCATGCAACGCCCACTTCGGAGCATCGAATCGTTGTTGTTCTGATACTGTGCTTTCAAATTTGTTCAGGAATTCATCCACCACTTTCAACCCATCATATGTAGGCAGATCCCTTGCCTCTGTTGTCACGCACTGCAATGATCTAACCATCATGTTGCAATTAAGCGTTGTTACTTTGTGCAGTCGATTCTGACATCACTCTATCTCTTCGTCTAAATCCGAAGTGCAGGAACTTTCACATTCCCACGAAATCCTTCCATTTGCAGTCAGATTCTCCCAATCCTCTTCTCGCGTGGTTATTTTGTAAATACAAATGAGATCGTCATCACTATCATTGTCGTGCACCATTCAGTGCATCGCGCTCCTTCGGCTAGATCTAGTGGTACTACTATGCGTAGTCACTTCTTTTCAAAGATCATTTTGTGCTTCTTTAGATTTATGACTCCATTCATATCAGTGGCCCAGTCTATTCCTAGTAGCGCGAGATAGGGATTACTATCTTTGGCAATCTCTATCACTTCAAAATCTGCCTATGCGCTCACACCTTCAATATCTGTTGTTACCCCTTGCATTCTTCCCATGGGCAAGATCTTCTATTGGTTCACCATTCATAACTGAATAGGAGACCACTGTAGCACGGTCTGCCCATGCATTCCCATGTTTGTTTTGGTAGTGCATTTGCATCTGATCCGAGATCTAGGATTACCAGATCCATTTCATATTCGCTGATTTGCAGAGTCAACTCATTTCTCTTTCTATGCGCAATGCATGCTTTCCAAGTTTCCGGACCACGCGCAGTTCTCCTAACACCACGCACCTAGTGATAAGTTCCTATTGTCCTTTCACTGCCTTGCTGTCTCATAGCAGTTTCATGCATGTCTCCAAAAAGGTAGTGAGCATTGAAGGATCTATCCCTGATTCTGGTTGATCCTTACTACTTGAAGTGGAGGCCTCCGTGAAGCTCTTCTTAGCTTCCATGAATGTCTCCTTCACGCATTCTAAATCAAATTCAGGTTCCTTTGTAGGAGCCTTGCGAACCCATGCACTTTCTTCTGACTACTTACCTTTATCATCGTCAGTGGTCATACTGCTCCTGAGCATCATGTTTACATTTGGGTCTCCTTCGTGCGGTTCAGACCTCATCATTTGTTGATTCTGAGTCAAAGGGGGCTGAAGTACCCCTTTCTTGCACAATCTTGCTATCAATGTAGGGCAATCTTCTGCCTCATGATCAAACTAAGTACAGTACAAACATGATGTCCTTGTCAGCTTTGTACGATCACGGGCATAGTTCCCTGGCCCTCCACAATTATAACAAATTAACTGTCTACGACCCCTTCCTAGTCCCATTCCACCTCAACCTCGACCGCGCCCCTGAAATCCATCCCGTGCCATTCTTGCGTTCGGGTCGAGGGCTTGCGTTTTGGTCTGCACCCTATAGGCAGGAGTTTGATCCATCATTAGTTCGTAGCTTCTGTAGGTGCGCTCATCATGGCCTACCGACTTGCAGAAGTTACAAAACAATTTTTGAGATGTCTGTGTATACTTCTGCAATAAATGACAATTATTTGCAGTGTGTTTTCCTCCTATCTAACAGATCGCACACCATAATGTAGGTACCTCGCTTGGTCGTACCTATGCCTCAGGTCTTAACGGCATCGGCCCTCCTCCTACCAAGTAATTTGTGAACACTAGACAGTGGTCCTTGCAATGTCCCTAGCCTTTGCATTTTATGCACCATACCTCCTCGCATGCCTCTGGCCGAGGTGTCCTGTCCTGTTTCAAACTCTACATTTCCAGACACAAATTTTGCAGTTGCGTGTGGATTTGTTGGACTCCCAGACTAGGGTCTTGTATAGGGGTCTCATGCAATCTCATCACCATCTCCAAAGCTTTGGCCTGGGTGGAAAGTTTTTGCTGTGACAGTGCCATCCTTAAGTGCGGTGTCAGTGATGCTACAAACCATGCGTGGTGCTATCCATCTGTCAATGTCATGTTGGCTTCGCGAATCATGCCCTTTAGTCTTTGGTCCAGATCCCAGGGGGTCTCGCCCGGGAGCATCGCGATCTCCTTAAACCTGATGATTGATTGTGTTTCTGACTTTGGCCTGCTAAATTCCCTGTTCAGCACAGTTTGGATTTTTGCGATTCCTGCATTTGGATGGTCATTAGAATGCTTGATGTACCATGTTAATGCATGATCCCACAACATGCTCACTAGTGTAGCCTTCTTGATATTATCATCCACGACGCATTTTTCTTCCCATACTGCTCTTACCATGAACCAATATTGGTCTAGATCTTCATTCCCCACTCCTCTGAATACTGATAGTTTGATCGCACTCACCATACTGAACTGTGGTGGTGGTGGAGGTGGGGTGGGTGGAGATGGAGGTGAGGAGGGTGAGACGAATCGCAGTGTAGATGGAGGTGGTAGGCGCAGAATTTGTTGCCTTATCAAACTAACCGCGCTTCTCAGAGAGACTTTCGCGAGCTCTTCCTCGCTTTTCCGTGAGGGGGAAATTAAGGGACTGGTTTCCAATTCTTCACTACTTCCACTTGTGTAGATCTTCCCACTTTGCGTAGTCCAAAACATTAATTTATTCGCATAACCCACTTTTCACACAATAGCATCTTAATCTAAGTGTTCAAAGATTTAATATACTTACCTCGCGGTCCCTTGAGGAAATGTCGCTCCGCCTCACTATAGCTGATGGTCGTGTCTACCACGAACTCAATGATAAATCCTCCTATAATTCAATCGAGCCAATGGTCCACAACTTGCATGATCTTGTATCCTGATGCTTCTAGTTTGCGCACTACTTCCAGAGTCCACACGATTGGTTTTTCAAGCCTACACCTTCCCTGACTGTCTGCTAGCTTCGCAATCCACTCATACAACTCAGAAGGAAAGGATGCAAAGAAAATTTTGTGGATTTCCATATACAAGTAGCGCTCCAACCACTGTTCCTTAGATACTCATGGATTTTTGTTTTCCTGCGCCACGAACTCGTGAATCTTCTTATCCAACCACCCTTCAATTTCTTTCTTTGTTGGATTCCAGTGGCACGACATCAAACATCCCTTATGCAGATCTTGGTCCCGGCAATGGAACCATTTGTTGGCTTGTATGGGCCTGACCCAAGTTCAGAGGTGATTTAGCCAAGAAAATCCCGGTACTACTGGCCCTTTCGGTAATAGTCCATGGAGTGCGGACTGATGTCTCACCCGAAGTAGTAAGGGAGGGTGCTAGAACCAAGTTTTTGCACCCTAGGGATGTCTGATGAGCTTCTGGCGATCCGCGGTTTAACCTTGAGTGCACGTCTCTACGCACACCTATTAGTCCCTCGTAACCTGTGATGTTGCCTTCATGCAGCCCTACTTGGGGTGCGATCCATGTTATACCCAAGTTCCTTGCCATTTAACCTGTTATTACCCGGTTACTTAACTTATCTATGTAAGACTAGTGATAATTAACAGTATATCCAGCAATCATATAAGGGCGTGCGATAAAAAAAATAGTATAAATTGATAGTAGAAGTAGGTTATAGTATTCTGATTTGATTTATATTGCATTATCGGGTTAATCTACAGTTAGATTTTCTACATAGGTCTCAGAGCGAGATTTGTAGAGAATTTCCAGAATTTCATACATGGTATCGGAGCCAAGTTTAACAGAGCTATGAACAGTATATTGAGAAGAGAACTCGAAGTTTCAATTTCAGGGTTGCAAGGGCAAATCGAATTCATATCATACTTCAATTGAGATGCGACATTATGCGACTAATTGCCCATCAAAGAAGTCCAGGAAGGGATCCTCAGAAGGATCGGAACGTGAGGCATTAGCCTCTCAGTTCGAAATGGAATTTACCCTCATCACATGCATGGTGTCATCGATGATGGGTTGTGTCTGGTATATTGACAGTGGATCCTCATTCCACATGACCAGTGATAAAAGTTTATTCAGTTCCTTGGAGGAGAAAGACCTCAAGATGCACATAGAGATGGGTGACGATGGAAGGTATAGTGTTTTAGGAGTGGGCATGGTTGCTTTTCAGAGGGAGCGAGGAGCTCCTATCACCTTGACAGATGTGAAATATGTGCCTGGACTGAAGAAGAACTTGGTATCGATCGTGGTATTGGAAGATCATGGCTATGATGTGTTTTATAGTAAGGGAAAGGTTTTCCTTAGACACATCACCACGAGATAGGTGAAACAAATCGGTTCACGAGTTAAGAACCTGTATGATTTTGAGGTTCAAGATGCATGAAAAGCCTTGAGGAGCAAGGCAAATGTTAGAGACTTGGTGGTAGAGAGGGAGAGTAAATTACCTCTCAATATGCAGCCCCACAGAAGTCTTAGACAATTATGGAGGAGCCACAATTGATGAAGCAGAGAGGAGACCGAGTGAAGAGATCCACTCATGCAGATACCTCCATTAGGGGGGGATTTCAATCCAAGTGGTCAGAGGGATGACATGTAGCCGTACCTCCATGTGTGAGGTGGGGCGATGTAAAGTGATAGTCCCATGAAGGCTGAAACTGGGCAGGGTCCATTGAGAGGTTTTATCTCATGGATCGTACCTTGCTATAGGAGCCCAAAGTACATAGTAGCAGGAGGAATCAGTGGGATTGATGCAGTCAGAGATCAAAGTGACAGAGGCTAAAGCAGTCAGATACTAAGCAGTGCAAAGTTTTCATTTGACAGAGGTAATAGCAATCAGAGACTTTGATGACAGATGCATCATACTAATTCAAGTTGGATGTTTTTTTGTTTTTGGAGTTGCTGGAGCAACAACACTAGAGAGAAGTGTTGCATGCATAACATTCCAATGTTCATGATCAGGATCGAATTGAATTCCTTTCTTGTTGAGAGGGAGTGTTGAAAATAGCAACAAGAAATGATAAAAATAGAATCTAGAAATTCAAATTTTAATTTGTCCTTGAATCAAAATTGTGAATTAAAATCGAATTTAGTCTTACCAGCTACTTGGAAATAATTAATTAAGTTATTTTGACTTAATTAATTGGAGAAATTCAAGCTAGAAGTCTTTCTAAATTCATGCAAGAGTTATCCCTTAAATTAAGGAGATAAGATTGAGTTATATTTCAGTTGTAATTAGTTAACTCAGTTTACTCAGTTAAGTCCAGTTAAATTAGTTCCAAACTATTTGAGGAACTAATAGAGAGTTAGCAGTCAGTTGATGCATGCATGCACTCAACTAGTGTACTCCAGTTAACTGAAGATTCCCTCATCAAAAACTCATGCATGTCTATTCTGAGAAAGACCCAGTTGAGATTAAAGACAAGGATAGTGTACTATTAGTTGCATGTTTTTTCTTATAAAGGAAACTCATGCATGCAATCAAGGCATCATTCCTTGAGGATTGTGTAGTTCTAATAGTGTGTGAGATCAGGAGATCATCCACTTGGTAAATCGAGTTTTTCCACTTGGTTGAAGGAGATCATCCCAGAGGAACAACGCAAGGAAATAGGAGCTTGGAGGGCAGAGAGGAAGGCTTGTGAGAAGCCAGGATTGCTTGTGAGCATCTGTGAGGATTGTACAGAGAGATGGCTAGCTGTGAGAGCTATGGCTTTGTATACTCTCTATGTATTTCCACCTTGTATGATAATACAGATAGTGGGGTTTTTAGCTGAGGCTTTCCCCAAAGTATTTTCATGTGTATTGTGCATTAATTATTGTTCTTCTAGTTATATGTGTTCAGCTCGATCTTGCTCGATCTTTAACCTTCCGCAAATTGATAGTAGAAGTAGGTTATAGTATTCTGCTTTGATTTATATTTCATTATCAGGTTAATCTACAGATAGATTTTCTACATAGGTCTTAGAGCAAGATTTGTAGAGAATTTCTAGAATTTCTACACCACATTGGCTGGTTTGAAATGCATCGATCAAATACTCTCTATGTGATTTTTTCTGAAAATTTTCATGAATGAACAACATAAAGAACCATTGAGTTAGTGGAAGAGGTGGGTGGCCACCAATATTCGCCTGGATTAGAGTTCTAGACAAGTTTAGGGTGGGATATCAGGTATGGTTTCATTTGTATAAATAACACCTCTTAAGATCCCATTGGTAGTGTCCCCTTGTCTCTCCATTCTGATATAGGCCTTACACCAACACAAAGGTTGTGGGTGAAGTTTTTTTTTAAATTAAATATTCCATTTTCTTTGGCTTGAACCTTATATTTAATGTGGATATACTTCAACCATATTTTCCACCTCTCATAGGCACCTCATATTCCTACTTTGGCACACGTGTCTCACTAGGAGTCATATTCAACAAAAGTTTCCCCACTTGATAGAGGAAATTGACACAAAATGGACCACTTATTCCTAATGGGGAACAATTGATTCAAGAGAATACTAGTGACCACCCACTTGTTCCATTGATTCAACATTATTCCACATCTTGGTAGTTGTATTATAGTGTTTTAGGTCTGAAATTCTTGGTGCTTTTTTTGGGCATTTCCCTTGCATTTTTGACATTTGTCATAGGCTAAAGACACATAGTATGGATTGCAATGGTCCAGGAAATGTCATAAATAGAGTTTGCATGCAAAATTTGTAGCCTCGGGAAGTTGATATATCAATTATCCTTTTTGGGGCCCACATTCTTTTTGGCACAACATTTCCTAGGGTTAGGGTTTTTTATTTTAGGGTTTTGCATCTTAGGGCATCATACTTTATGTTCAAAGATATCTTTGGACTCTTGTAATTTTTTCTTGTGATTAAGAGTAGTTGACACATCTCTCTTCATAGATAAGCTACCACCATTCAAATTAGTTTGTATCACTTTGCAACTTATTGTTTTTTTTCTATTTCATTCATTAATAGAATTTGGATTTTGTTGTATTATTGTAATCTTTGCAATATATTTTCTATGTTTCCATTTATGTTTTTGCATAATAGATTCCCCTTCAAACCTGAGGCCTAACTATGAATTTTATTTTTTAGTAGAAGCCTTTACCTTTGGATGGTCATGGGTCCTAATATTTGAATATTGGAGCAAATTGCCAACTTTTTATATATTTATAATGGTTAAGAACATGTGCTTCCTCATAAGAGGTCATAGGTTCAAATCTAAAGGGGGACATAGTATGTACACCTTTGTAGACTTTAGTGGTCATATCACTATGCAGACCTAGGTCCCTTATCCTACAAACAATAGGATCTCATAAACCAATTTGAAAGTCCATTATCCTACAAATAATAAGGCATCACGGTCTCGCTTAGCCTTGAACTTAAAAATAGATTATTACTACTAAATTACAAATATTAACTCTACTTAACCTATATTAACCTCAATAACTATTTTTCCAATGAACAAAAAATATGCTTAAAAAATCTAGAGTAATGTTCAACATTTATTTTTTTAATATATACTTATTTTTTAAGTAATATAATTTTACAACTACTTGTTTACCCTTACTTTTTTTGTTTGTATATAATAAGGGGAACATTGGGGTTGGCTTGGGTATATAATATCAAATATGGAATATGTTCCCTACGTTTAACTCCTACCTCCATGTGCCCTCATTATTTTTAAGTAAATCATTTGGGAATGGAACGTTTGCTAATGGTGATGAGCTCTTTTATTCTTGAGCTTCAAGGAGAATTTAGGATTTAGGAGTAGGCTCTAGCTTGTAATACATGCTTCAAGTGACCCCACAGATGCCTGGCAAAACACTTGGGAATGAAACCTTGGTCAATAATTCAAAATCACTGCTCCTTGGGCCTTAAGGAGAACATGGGTTGGGTTTGGCTTCTAGATGAGTACTAAATATTCATCTCTAGGAGCCACATGACCAACACCTACTTCCATTTTCCCCATGGTTATTTCAATATGCTAGGAAAGGGCCATCAACCCTAAGCGCATTGGGCTACTTGGAATTCATATGGTATATAGCATCCAATTTCATTATATCCATGAAGATTTATTGTAGGTAAGCACGAGAAAATATCTTTAACCTCCTGAAGTCTAGACATTGTATTTATTTTTATTTTTATATGTGGGTTTTGGCAGGATTGTGGTAAATCCTAAGGGTGGAGACAAGAAAATTCCTCAAGGTATTGGTGAAGAAATTTTTAGGCATCCAAGCTTGTTTTGGGCCTATTAATACCTTAACTGGTTTTGGCAGGATTACAGTAAAGCTTAAGGGTGGAGGTGGTTTAATCTTCGGGAACCCTGGTTATTTATGTATTGGTTTTCTTATGTGATCTCTTGACTGGTTTTGGCAGAATTGTGGGAGCATGAGGGTGGAGGTGGTTTAAACTTTGAGAATCCTTGGTTTCTTTTGTCTTGAGTCCCACATTAATGCTTCGAATATGGTATGGGGATGATTGGTTGAAAGAAATATTTGGTTCAAATCAATCTATGGTCAAGTGGTATTTGGAAGTCCTGACTTGGATGCTTTTTCATATGTTAATAAGATCTCTTTTCCTCTTGTATTTCATGAGTACTTGTACTTTTTATTATGTGGCTTTGATGGTTGTTCTATCGTGTCTATTATTGTGATTATATGATGGTTATAAGCATGGTTTCGTAGCAGGCTCTAATTATGGTTCTTGACATGTTTTGATTAGTTGATGAATGGTTATTGAATGCATGAGCTAAAAGAGGTTATTGCATCTATTATGAGAGGGAATTAGACCTTCTTGATGATTCTTAGATAAGTATCAAACCCCTATGTTTATATATGCATTCATGACCTATAGATTACATGTTCTCAATATGTTTGATGAAATGATTGTCATGGTTAGGCCTAGTTAGGTCAATTTTTTATCAAAGTTTTGTATGAATGGCTTTGTCCTGATGTTAATTATCATTCTGGAAAGTCTCATTGAGTTCTAGGTAGTGGTCTAGAGGCCGACCCGAAATTTAGGTTAAGTATATAGGATCACACCCTTTGAAATAAGGGATTTAGGTTACAACCGCTACCTAGTATGCTTATGCATTCAGTTGGAGGCCCTTAGTTGCATGGATGCCTTCTAGTGCATGCGGTTGGGAGACCAAGTCACTAAAAAGGCATCCCAACTCAGGGTTTGGGCACCAGGAGTAGTTGTTTAGCTCCTGGGTGTCTTGTAGGTCCTAAGGAAGGTTAGTAAAGCTTCATTTTGTCGACTCTACTTCCTTAATTGTACTTAGGAGGTTGATTCATGTCATAGTAGCCCTCATCTCATGCTTACCTCGGTAGGCGAGTAAAAGTGGGTAAATGTGGGAGTAGTGTGTTACAGATTGGTATCAGAGCGGGTTTTGTTCTCTTTGGGTGATATCTGAGACTGGATTGGTATCAAAGCATGGTTAAAATACGTGGACTGAATGTCGCAGAATGTGATTGTCATGCATGCATGTTAATGTTTATATGGTTGTTATGCATGCATGTCAATGTTTATATGGTTTTTATGCATGCATTTTCATGGTTATGGTCACCATGCATGATTTCATGGCATGTAGTTGGTGTTATCATTCATGATGTCAATATATTGATATGATTATGTATATACATGTATCGTTCTAATATAGACTAATTTTGTAGACGAGATAGCATCCCCTAAACTTCACTAAGGTATGTTGATTATGTTTGCAATTGGTTTATCGGACATGGTATGTTTGCAGGAAGCAGAGGATCAAAGATGACTAATAAAATGGTGGATGACAATTCATGAGAATCTCCCTATAAATCAAATGAGCAACTAAGATATGGACACTCTCTTGATGTAGCAAACACCTTGAGAATTCTAAAGGCAGAAATCTGAAGTTGCAAAGTAGATAATGGCAGGATCATTCATTCACAGGAAATACTTTCCAGGGCACAACAGAAACAAACAGAGGTCAATGCAGTCATCCTTTAGTTCTTTTCAGACTTACAGAGATAGGGACAATCACAGATCAGTTATGGATAGGAGGAAATAACTAATGGGGCATATGGTAGTTGATATCATGGTGGGCACAGGTCAGACAGAGATGACACAATCATAGATAACAGGTTCCTAGATACACCTAATAGGAGGGGTAGTGGATATGGGTTCTACTCTGGTTCTGGTTCAGATAGGTATCATGGTCATCATCACTATCATCCTTATGGAAGTAGTGACTGAGGATATTTTCTGGATGAGTTCAAGAAAGCTAAGCAGCTTAGATTTTATGGAGAGCTAAAGAAACTAGAAAATGTAGAGGCATGGATTCTTGGGATGAAGAAGTTCTCTGAGTTGCATGATTACACAGAGAACATGAAGGCAAGGATAGTTATTTTTAGTCTAAAAAGGAAAGTAGACATCTAGTGGGAAGATGTGAAAAGTGTCAAAGATATCAGGACAAAGGATTTTATTTGGTAATAATTCAAGAGACTCTTTAGGAAGAAGCACTTGTCAGAGAGGTACTATGACAGTAAAGCCAAGGAGTTCTATAAGCTAAATATGGGATCAATGATAGATGAGGAGTACATGACTAAGTTCCTAGAGTTGTTGAGGTATGTGTCATATCTTAAGGATGAGAAAACCAAAGTTTAAATATTTATCAATGGACTGACATTAGTATTTAAGGATTGGATTGAGTATGATGAGCCTCAGTCACTAGAAGAAGTCATTATAAAGTTGAAGCATTGTTATGAGCAATCGAAGCGTAAGACCAATTCTAAGTACGGTTGGAAATGGAATGGAAATACTAAACGTAAATGGCCACCAAAGCAAACAAGACCTAAAGATGAAGGTGAGAAAGAGAATGTTTCTCCTTACAAGAAGTTTAATGTAGTTAAGAAGGGACACGAGTCATAGCCTGGAGAGTAGCAAAATAGAGGTGATGGTAGGAGACAATTACACTCTTGGATATTTGGCAAGGATCATCTCAATAAGGATTGTCCATCGCATCATGGTGGTAGGCCTCATATCTATAGTGCTTAGGAGGCGTGGACAATTGGGTGTTGGACAAATAATTCCTCATATCTAGGTAGCATTTGATAACAAGAGGGTGGATCACTAGGAATATATTATTGATATGGAAGGTAAGCTATGTGATTGAGTTGTTTCTATTTTGATCAACCTGAGATCTAATTATAGTTATGTTAATTCTAACCTAGTGGACAAGTGTGGCTTGAGAAAAGAATTCCATTCAGTGTCTTGGTTGGTACTAAGAAAAGAGTTCATAATTGGGTAAGAGCTTATGAATTTGATTTTAATGGTATACCTACATCAGTGCGTCTGAATGTTCTTCCATTGGGTTTGTACAATATGCTTATGGGTATGGATTGGTTGTACCTTCACAAGACTAAGGTGGATTTTTATGAAAAGGTTATTGAGTGCTTGGATGAAATGGAAAACAAAGAATATTTCAGGGTAAGAAGAATCCTACATTATTGAGAATAATTACAGCTATGTAAGAAAAGTGCAGTTGAAAGAAAGGGTGTGTATTGTTTGTAGTGCATGTTTCTAGTGATAAAGATAAGGATGTTGAGGATGCAAAAGTCTTGAAGAGGAATGTAGTCTTGGAGTAGTTTCACGATGTGTTTCCAGCCAAGATTTCAGAGTTACCGCCTCACAGGTAAGTGGACTTTTCTATTGAGTTGATGCCTAGAGTAGCACTAACATCTAAGGAACCTTATAGGATGAGCACTCCAAAGCTAGTGGAATTGAAGTTGTAGTTGAAGGAAATGCTTAACAAGGGATACATTAGGCCAATTGTGTCACCTTGGAGTGCACCAGTATTGTTTTTGAAGAAGAAGGATGGTACTCTGAGGTTGTGTATTGATTATAGACATCTGAACAAGTTACCCATCAAGAATAGGTATTCATTGTCGAGGATCAATGACTTGTTTGATCAGTTGAAGGGGGCATAAGTGTTCTCAAACATTTATTTTAGATTAGGATATCATTAGGTACGCATCAAAGAATATGACATTTACAAGACTGCTTTTTGGACCAGGTATGGGAATTATGAGGTTTTTTGTGGTTCCTTTTGGTTTAATTAATTCTCCATCTACTTTCATGTGTTTGATGAATAGTGTGTTGCATCCTTATCTAGACAAGTTTGTTATCGTATTAGTTGATGATATATTAATATATTCTAAGAATGAGGAAGAGCATGTAAAACACTTAGCAGTAGTATTGATATTGCTAAGAGAGCATCAATTTTATTCCAAGCTTTGTAAGTGTAGTTTCTTTCAAACAAAGGTACATTACTTGGGACATTGTTTCCAAGGAAGGAATAATAGTGGATCCGGAAAATATTAGAGCTATCATGGAATGGGCAGCTCCTAGGAATGTGGATGAGGTTAGATCATTCATGGGGTTAGTAGGTTATTACAAGAGGTTCATCAAGAACTTCTCATGGATTTCCTATCCTATTACATCATTGCAGAGGAAAGGAAAGAAATTTGAATGGACAGAGGAATGTGTAGCTAGTTTTGAGCAATTGAAGCAGTTGCTTACAAATGCTTCAGTTATAAATATTGTAGATCCAAATAAAGATTTTGAGGTGTGTACAAATTCTTGAAATAGAGGACTTAGTGGAGTCTTGATGCAGGAGGGATAGGTGGTATGTTACGAGTTAAGGAAACTGAATGAGCACGAGCAGAATTATGTGACTCATGATCTTGAGTTGGCAGCGATTTTTCATGCATTGAAAATGTGGAGGCACTATCTTCTTGGTAGGAGGTTGTGTTGATGAGTGACCACAGTGGGTTGAGATATTTGTTTAACCAGCCTAATATGAATGCCAGTAAAGCTAGATGGTTGGCCACAGTTAGTGAGTTTGACTTCGAGATCAGGTACATCAAGGGTAAAAAGAACAGGGTTATAGATGCTCTTAGTAGAAGAGTACGAGTGAATCACATAGAAGCTATGAGTTCATATGGGACAAATTTACAAGATCAGATCTTATACATAGGACAACAAGATGACAAGTATAGGGAGCTTAGGCATAGGTTACAGCAGCAAGGTACAGGTGATCAGGATGTGGATTATCATCTAACGGCAGATGGTTTAGTGAGATTTAGGGACAAGATCTATATTTCGAACAACAATGAGCTCAAGAAGATTATCTTGAGAGAATTTCATGTCAAGACATATTCAAGTCATCCAAGATATCAGAAGACTCTAACATTTATGAATAAGTTCTACCATTGGCCGAATCTGAAGAAAGAGGTAGTTGAGTTTGTCACAAGATGTTTGGATTGTCAACAAGTAAAAGTAGAGTGCAAGCATCTAGGTGGTCTACTGCAGCCAATTCTGATTCCAGAGTGGAAATGGGAGGTCATTTCCATGGACTTCATTATAGGTTTTTTGAGGACATCTAGACAACATTATTCCATCATGGTTGTGGTTGACAGGTTAACCAAGGTAGCTCACTTTATTCCAATTAAGTCTACTTATTCAACTAGTGAGGTAGCTTAGGTCTTCATCATGGAGATAGTGAGGTTGCATGGTATTCCTAAGAATATTGTATCTAACAGAGATACCAAGTTCACTTCCAGATTTTGGAAGGATTTGTTTGTAGGTTAGGGTACAGAGTTAGCCTTCAATACAACTTATCATTCGTAGACAAATGGACAGATAGAGAGGGTCAACAGGATTCTAGAGGACATGTTGAGAATGTATGTTATGCATTAGCAGAGAAGGTTGGAGGGGTACCTTTGATCCAAATTTAAACAGGAACGCAAAAAATTACAAATATAACCATAAATACAGAGATGCAACAGAAATAACACTTCATTTCATTAGTGGAAAAATACTTAAGCATGCTTACAAACATAATGGAAATAAGACTAGCTTGGGCAATGGTAGCTTATCTCTGAGAAGAGATGTGGTGGCTACATGCCTCTGAACTATGTTACAATGAGACTTAAAGGCCTGTTTATTATTAAGAAATAATGGAAAACCCTAATCATCCAAAAACATAAACCTAGGAGATGAAGCGCCAAAACTGTGGGCCCTGTTTGGGTAAATTGGTACATAACCTTCCCAGGGTCATAACTTTGGCATACGATCTCCATCGAAAACAAACTATCAAGCTAAAGCTAGTTTGGAATGTTTTTGGTCTCTCCGTTTTCCCTAAAAACGTCGTTTAGGGCCTCAAAACGATTCTGGAAGTTCAGGACCATAAAAACTGCCAAAAATAGTAAATTGTGCTACAATTGAGGAAACCAAAAGATTGAAAGAGACAGCGTTGGGGGTCCAAGTGGAATAGGTGGGTGGCCACCAATATCCACCTGGATCATTCCTCCCCCCTTAGGAAGCAATGGTCCCCATTGCATTGAGTGTCCCCGTGAGATGGGGAAACTTCTGTTGAACTTGGTCCCTGGTGAGATGTTCTGCAATCTTTGATGTGTCCAGTAATGTTGGGAAGCATGGTCGAGGAAGGTCCACATTGAACACTCAGTGCAAGTCAAGGAATGAAGGAATTATGCGCTGTTGGCTTATGTGGGCCTAACCCAGGTTCAGAAGAGTTATTTAGCCAAACAAATCACGCAGCTATCAGCCCTTTCAACAATAGCCTGTGGAGTGCGGACTGAGGTCTCACCCGAGGTAGTAGGGGAGGGTGCTGGAACCAAGTTTCCACACCCTAGGGCTGTCAAGATGTGGTTTAGGGGACTCGCGCACCCTTCTACTGCTTCGCGCTGCTCTGTAGTCGCGTAAATCTGGACCCGGAGCAACTTCCACTTTCTATTGATTACTGATCTAATCTAATTAATGGAGTGTATCAGATTTTCTTAGTAGGGTCTTTAAGCAAACATTTAACAAGTTTAACCATTCGCGCTCTTAAAATGAACCCATATTCGCATACATTCATCACATTCACATTTAAACAGATATAGAAAGGTAAATCATAAAGTCAGATGCACGATAACATAGAATTACAGAAGCAACTTATCTTTATTATTATTCTTCACCAATACATCCAGATCTACCCTGTGCACTCAGCTGCAGGGTTCGCACACATAGCTGCGGACTTTCCAGGCCTCTGTGCACATAGCTGCAGAGCCTCTACCTACTACCCCAACCCTCGACTCAGACTTACAGATGCTTTCAAACTATTTTCTTCAAAAACCCATTACATTTCATCCTCCAAAAGAACTACCTTTCCCTCATAGAGCCTCACTCTATTTATACCCTTCCTTGGCCCGCAATCCCTGCACGGGCCGACTCTATTTACATTTCTTTACATTATTTTCCAGGCAGACTACCCTTTGACTCAACCTATTATATTTCACACTCCGCATACTTCGGAGTTTTTACAATAATTTAATCCTAATTTTTGGGCTTTCTGCCCCAAAACCATTACGTGGGACCTCCGCTACCCAACAGTCCCCCAACACAATCATTGTGACTTGTCCTGAGTCACTCGCTGGCGCGGCTAGACGCTCTGCCTTGGCTTCGTGGTTCACCTCCCTTTGAGTGATGCTCGTCGTCCTGCTTCTCCTTCATCGTCTCCTGCAACGCTTCGTCCGACTCCTGCTTCAGTGTTTCTACCATGTCTCACAACTGATGATGCTCATTCTGCTCTGCTCGATTAACGCAGAACACCCCCTCGTAGGATTTTAGCACGAGCGGGGGAGATGCATATTGGACCACCTGGTACCACCGTAGCCATTGCCGACCTTCATATCTTCTCTTCGCACCGTCTACTGCAGTTTGTGTTGCAATTTTGCGAGATCCTGGCTGTTGTCTGCAAGATCGCAATCTTCGAGGGACATCAGAGACGACTTATTAACTGTATATCTACCCAGGGTCACTATCGGTCCATTCTTTCATTGTTATGTTGTAGTGCGTCGGCCTGACCCTGGGTGAGGCGACGGCATCCGGACCAATTCTGCTTTGTGTTCCCTCTTTTCCAGTACATCCCCTACTGGTGATGCTGCAGCCTGTGGGGTGCCCGCAGCTGTCAACACCATACTCCTTAGAGAGTCCTACTTCTCCATCAGCCAGATCACTACCTTCGGGCGCATGCCTTGTGCAAAGATAATGAACAACTCCATATGTGTTTCTGAAGTGTAGGCCACCCAATGGATTCCCCTCGGTGATTTATAAGCCATGTGAATTTCAAATGCACTGATTGCCACCTGTTCCAGTTCATGTAAACTTCTCGTGTAAAACCTATGGCAGCTCATTCCATATCTGGCTCGTACTGTTTCTCTTAATTGCCCGCTGCCTGCTCCCTTTTGCCATAATGCAGACATCTTGTCATGAATAGTGATATCAATGGTCATCATTCCTTTTATCAACGCATCCGCACAATCCTTCTCGTGCAACCACGACCCTTGTGTTTGGTCAAATGTACGTGCATCGTGTTACTCGCGCATGTGTCCCCCAGGCTACTTTATCGTACCCCTCTCTCTTTCAACTGGGTGGAGAAGTGAGGCTATCCTTGGAACAGCTAGTTAAGCGGTTGGCCCGCCCGTGTAGAGCTTTAGGAAACTACCATTCACTCTTCCTGGGAAGGGGTCTCCATTGAGTTTAGCCAGCATAACCGTGCCCCCATCGGTAACTTCTTTGACAACATAGGGTCCCAACTAGTGCATGCGGAGTTTACCTGGGAATTTTTTGAACTTACTGTCATAAAGCAATACTAGATCATTCTCCTTGAAGGTGTGCACCTTGATATGGCGATTGTGCCACACTTTCTCATGTTGTTTCTGTACCTGCTGATGGAATCCAGCCAGAAACCATTCCTCCTCCAATTCTTCTAGCTGTGCGAGCCTCTCTTCCAATGTCCGACAATCTTCCATACCTGTGATTGCCATGATCCGTAGACTAGACACAATATATTCCATAGGCATAATGGCCTCCTTGCCATAGACTAAGAAAAACAGTGACTGGCCTGTCAGTTCTTGCACATAGTTTGGTATGCCCATATCACAATAGGGATGCGCAAGTCCCAGTCATTTCGTTGTGCATTACAGACCTTAGTCAGCTCGGTCTCCAAAATTTTGTTGAATTCCTCAACAGTCCCATTTGCTTGCCGATGGTAGGGCGTACTCTATTGCTGATATATCTGGAATTCCTCAGTGAGTGCGCTAATCGTTTCATTTAGAAAATGTGTTCCCCTATCACTCATGAGAATTTTGGGGCAGCCAAACCTAGTCAATATGTTTTCAAACAAGAATTTTGCTGTTGTTGCAGCCGTGCAATCCTTAACTGGTTATGCCTTAGCCCATCGGGTCAAATACTCAGTGGCAGTGATGATATAGCGCGTACCCATCTTTCCTCATGGTTCAATAGGCCCAACGAAGTCGATCGCCCATTTCTCAAATGGTTGTAGTGTCATCTGTGGCTGAAGTGGCATTTTCATCTCTTCGCGACAGTTTTCCCGTCCGTTGACATACATCGCAGGCCTGACAGTATGCTTTCGAATCTTGATGTAGAGTGGGCCACCATAATCCGGCGTGAAGAATCTTCTGGGCTGTGGCGCGGCCCGCATAATGTCCGCCAGCAACCCCTCCATGTGCTTCGGCCAGGATCTGTCTGCGCTCAAATTCTGGTACATATCTGCGCAATATTTCGTCGTTGCCCATCTTGTAGAGGTGGCCTACAATTACGGTAAAATCTGTTGCGCGTATCACCAATTCCTTCTTTTGCTGGATAGAATACCCCTGTGGTGTAGTGCCTGTAGTTAAAAAGTGGATTATATCTTCAAAGTGGCCATCTACAATGCGCACGACATATAATTGGGTGTCCAGGAGTCCCTCCTCTAGATTTGTTGGTTCTTCGCCGGTCTCAATTCGGGACAGGTGATTTGGACCTGCATTCAGACGTCCCGACTTTACAACAACCTCAAAGTCATATTCTTGAAACAACAGCAACCATCGACAGATGCGCCCCCCCAACACAGGCTTATTCGCTAGGTACTTGAGCGCAGAGTGATCTGTATACATCTTAAAATGTCCTCTGAGCAGATAGTGGCGGAACTTTTGGAGCACGTAGACCATCGGAAATCCCTCTCACTCAGTAGTAGAGTAGTTCTTTTCTGCTTTGGACAACCTTCTACTTGCGAACACAATCTGGTGATCCCTCCGCTCCTTCTTGAGTGAGTACCGTACCCAACGCGATACACGATGTGTTGACATCTACATGAAATTCAACGTCCCACTTTGGAAAGACTAAGATAGGGGCAGATACCATCTTTTTCTTAAGCATTTCCAGGCTTTTGTTACATTCCTCGTTCCAGCAATACGTAGCATCCTTCTTTAGTAACTGTTCCATTAGATCCGTGATCTGGGCGTAGCTTTTTATAAACTTCTAATAGTAGCCCATGTGTCCTAATGTAGTGTGTAGTTTCTTTACACTTTGCGGTGCTTGCAGATTTAGTATGACAGTGATCTTTGCCGGATCCACCATCAGTCCTTGCTTACAAACCACATGGCCCAACAAGTTCCCAAAAGGGACGAGGAAAGTACACTTCTTTAGGTTGAGTGCAATCTGGTGCCGGCGGCAGGTATCCAGCATCAATCGTAAGCTCGTGACATGTTTCTTAACCAAGCCAAATATGGTCCAGTCATCTAGGTAGACTTCTAAGAACTTGTGGATAAATTCCTTGAATGCGGCTACCACAATACGGGAAAATATCGCCGGTGCATTCTTCAGCCCAAAGGGAATTACCGTATATTGAAAACAACCCCATTTAGTAGAAAACATTGTCTTGCTCCGATCCTCTAGCGCGATCTTGATCTGATGGTACCTGGAGAACCTATCTATGAAGGAGTATGCTTCCTGCCCGCCCACATTTTCTAGTACCTCATCTGTAAAGGGTGTTGGAAATGGATCATTAACACAAGCATCATTGAGCTTCCACAGATCTACGTAGATGCGGATCTCACCCTTCTATTTCTTCTCCTGTACGACCATAGGGCTTACCCAATCGGACTCCTCGACTAGTTCAATAATTCCTGCTGCCAACATCTTGTCCAATTCTTCACGGACCTTTGCTTTGTATTTTGGATTCAATCGGTAGGGTCGCTGCTTCACTGGCTTTGCATCTGGCTTCAAAGTTATCTTCATCATTCCTAGGTCTCCTAGAATCCCTTTCAGCTCCATAATTTTTGTAGGGAATAAATCTCGATATTCTCGGAGCAGCTCGACGACCTTTTCCACCATGGCGTTGTCCCAGTAGTCCCCAAGCGTAGCATACTTCAGCTCTTCCTCTGTTCCAATATTCACTTGCTTTGTTTTCAATGGCGTCGTGATGTCTGGATCTTCTATCTCGGGACTGCGCACCTCACGACTCCCTTCGGATTCTAGTATATTGATGTTATGCAGGTCATCCTCATCATCGTCTACTTGTACATTGTAACATGCTAAGGCCTGGCTCAACTGTCGCGACCAGTCTAACGGCACGACTTCTTCTGGTTCTGGCAGTGTTCTGAATATGGTGGTCTTTACTAGCTGTAATGCATCGTCCACGATATCCATCCATTGGTCTTCAAAGAGAAATGTCGACAGAAACCCTTTGCACAGGATATCCCACTCACCGGTGCCATGTCGGAGCTCTGTTTCCATATACCAGTTCCTTGGAATGACATCCAAGGTATGATAAAATAAGTGCACCCATTCTGGTTGAGGCTCCGCACCATAAGTTTTGGTCCATTTGGTTAGGTGCAGGCATGGATCATCTCGTCCATCGTATTTCTCCATTATTTGTAGCTCTGGCTTCCCAAATCTTATCTACATCATGTGCTTGCAACTTCGCCAATCTTCGAAGGTTCCTTCATGGGTATCCCACCATCGCGCCGGTGTCGTATGCAATGTCCATTTTAGCACATCAAACCATTGGTACTCTGGTACCGCGCTTTCGAATTTAACCAGGAATTCATCCACTACTGTTAGCCCATCATACATCGGCAGCTTGCGGTTCTGAGCTTTAACATAAGACAGGGATTTCGTCATCATATTATAGTGTAACGTGGTTTCCCTGTTCACCCTATTTCACCATCGTACGTCCTCTTCATCTGAATCACTGGTGCATGAGCCAGTGTAGCCCCGTGAGAATCTCCACTCATCCTTTGGCCTATTTGCAGCAATTTTGTAGATACAATCCAATGCATCGTCCCTTTCTTTGTTGCACCCAGGTTCTGTGTAGCGCAGTCCGTCTGTTGGATCTAGCGGAACAACTACATGGAGTGACTTCTTCTCAAATATCATCTTTCTCTGTTTGAGGTCAATAACCCCATTCATGTCAGTGGCCCAGTCTATCCCTAGCAACGCAGGGTATGGGCTATTTTCGTCCATGATTTCAATAACTTCGAAATCCATCCGGGTACTTGCACCATCAATATCTACTGTAATTCCTTACAGCCTTCCCATGGGCAAGATCTTCTACTGATTGGCCATACACAATTGGATAGGAGACCATTACAGTGTAGGCTTACCCATGTGCTCCCAAGTCTGTTTAGGCAATACATTTGCATCTGAACCTAGGTCTAGAATGACCTGATCCATCTCATAGTCGCCAATCTGCGCCGTTAACCAGATCTCCTGACCCGTCCGCGATGCGTGTCTTCCTAATTTCCAGACTATGCGAGTTTCACCCCACCCTACACATCATTAACCACTTCATGTAATCCTTTAACTACCCTGTTGTTGCGAAGCAGTTTTATGCATGTCTCTAAAAAGGTAGTCAACACCGAGGGATCCCTAGCTAGCTCAGGCTGATCCCTACTACCTTGGGTAGAGACGCCCGTGAAGCTTTCCCTAGCTTCCATATTGGCCTCCCCATTGACCTCTCCTGTGGTTGTGCCACTCTGCAATACCATGTTTACCGTGGGTTCGTCATCACGTGGTTGGGATCTCATCATCTACATGTTTTGCATTGTTGTAGGAGGAGTTGTCTTCTTTTCACGAATCTGTGTGATCAGCATGGGGAAATCTAGAAACTCATGATTGAATTGCTCATAATAAGGACATGATATTCGGGTTAGATTGGTACAATCCCGTGCGTAATGTCCTGGCCCTCCACAGTTGTAATAGATTAGCTACCCACGACCCCTACCTAGTCCCATTTTACCCCATCCTCGAACCCGTCCCAGGAACCCACCCCGCGCCATCGCCGTGGCTGCATCCTGTCCTCACACCTCAGTCTACATTCTGTAGGTAGGTGCCTGGTCCATCAACATTTGATAGCTATGGCAATCTCTTTCTTCATGACCCACTGATCTACAAAATTTGCAAAAGAGCTGTTGGGGGGTCTAGTTGTATTTTGGCAATAGATGATAGTTATCGATGTTGTGCTTTCCTCCTACCTGACAGATTGCGCACTAGAGTGGGGCGATCACGCTCGGCCCTGCCTGTGCCTTTGGTCGCAATGGTGTCAGTCCCCCCATGACTACAAAATTCACCGAGACTAGACAATGATCTTTATCGTGTCCCTGGCTTCTGCACTTTATACACCATACTTCCTCCCAGACTTCTGAATGCGGTGTCTATTCTTGTTTTAACTTCTGTATTTCCAAACACAAATTTTGGACCTGTGCTTGGATTTGCTGAACTCCCAACCCTGGGTCTTGTACCAGGGTTTCGTGCAGCCGCATTGCTGCCTCCAGCACTTCCGCTTGGGTTGAGATCTTTTGTTGTGACAAAGCCGACTTCAAATATGGCGTTAATGATGTGACGAACCAAGCGTGGTGTTGTGCATCCGTCAGGGTCATGTTGGCCTCGCGAATGGTGCTTTTCAACCTCTGATCCAAATCCCACGGGGTCTCACCAGGCATCATCGTGATCTCTTTGAATCCTACGACCGACTGCGCTTCTGAATTTGGCCAGCTAAACTCCTTTTTTAATTCAATATGGATGTCCGTTATCCCCGCTATTGGGTTGATGCTTGAATACTTCATGTACCATGTTAGCGCTCAGTCCTGCAATGCACTGACTAAGATGGCTTTCTTGATGTTGTCATCCACGACTTGCTGCGCGTTCCATACTGATGTTAGCAAAAACCAAAATTGTTCTGGGTCTTCGCCTCCTGCTCCTTCAAACACTGGTAACTGAATTGCGTTCGCCATAGTTACCCTTGCTCTACTACCGTTCCTGATCCTTTCGATTCTTCAATGTTCTTTTCTATAGAGTCCCCGCATTCCACAATAGACACCCCTTAGGTAGATCTCGGTCCTGGCAACGGAACCATTTGTTGGCTTATTTTTATTGACATTTTTGGGCACTGCAACCCCAATCATACATGTCCATAAACCAAGGGCTTCTCAGTCCCTAAAAGTGTTGCTTCACACCCTAAAGGAACAAGGTCAGTTGATTACATCATCTCCTAGAAGTTCTCCATGGAAAACTGCTCAGAACTGGTCAAAACTGGACCATACAGGTTGCTCAGTGCTAAGCGTGCGATGCATCTCACCTGCTCAGTGCAAAAAGTGCAATGCATACTAGAAATCCCTTCTGTAGGGTGCGATGAGCGAGAGTGTACAAATGGCAGAGACAGTCTGCAAGGTGGAAGATCATGGAATCTTCCAGAAACTTCTCCTATGACACTTGCCTCTCTAAATTCGCCCAGGGATGAGTAAGAGATCATGAATCTCCAAGTGGAACCAAGAAATATCAATGAGAGGACACTAATCAGAAACCCAGCAACTGACTCAACCCCCTGCAAACATCTATATATGGATCCCTCATCACAGAGATCAAGAGGCTGGAATCTTGTATTTTGTAAGGAAGTGCTGTTGGTTTCTTGGTGAAATATCATAGTGTTGGGTGATCTAAGCTTTTCATGAGGTGAAGAAGGGCTTTCATGCTGGGAGGATGACGCTGGGTCAAAACAATAGGTTGTAATCCTCTTTGCTATTCTTGATATTAATAAAGCTATTCAAGTTTTCCTCCACATTCTTGTATGTTTGATGATATATGCATTTGTGTGGTCAATATATATCTAGTCCTATATTGTTTATGATTGTAGATCTCCATTCTTCGATAGTATTATGTTGCTTTGACTCTACAGGTGCTCTTTGAAGCTGGGCAAGTGAGGAAGGAGCGGCAAAGATCTGTCAGAAGGGAGAGGAACCAAGCAAGGAACCAAGCGCAAGACTGAGGTTGGTATCCTTTGTTCCCCTCTTATCTACTTCTCATAAAGGAAAGCGAAAGTAGCTTTGGTTTGTTTGTTTCTAAGATAGCTACCCGTCTTAGTGGGACTAGCAGCTCCGAGTGGACACTAGATTTCCCGATAACAAAATGGCGACTCCACTGGGGAGCGAATAGCTTGTTTTCTTGTCTATATTTGTTTGTTTTATAAACTTACAGATGGAGCCTGAAGTCAAGCCAGCTAGCCTTCGAACTGCATTTGCTATGCAAGTGCAAAGTAGATCAATGTTGCTTCAGTCTATCTCTGGGTTTTGTTTATAAACTGAACAATCAATTTGCAAACATTCTAATTGCCCTGGTGGTGGCTCTAGTAACCTCATTAGATCAGCCCCTGTGATTTATATTTACTGACTATCACTTGCTCGGCCTAAATCCCTGAACTGAGCTGCAAACTGTGATCAAGAACCAAGTTAAAGTCTCGTACTGGTACCATCGCACCCTCTCTTCAAGGAAATCAATATGCATCGCACCTCCCATGTGCAGTAGGTGGGATGCATACCTGTTTCCCTATGTAACAGGTGCGATGATCAGGTAAGGCTAATTTTGCCTTCAGACTTTGGTTTTTCTTCACTCTCTTTAGCTCTATTCAGGAGTTTTGTTGTCTGTGATCAGTATACCACTGTGGAAAATCCCTTCCTTTCCATCATTCCGCCTCCATCGTGCAAAGAACTGTGAATTTTTTTTATGTATTGTGCGCCATTTTCAGTTCTCTTTTACAAAGAAGTAGCGTAATCAAACTGTCGTTTCTTGGTTTGAAAGTGTCGCAAGTGTCATTTTCAGTCAAGGAAAAGAATCCTATTGTTCTTGATGGTTGATTATACTGTTACTCTTGTATTTGATTTGAATTAGTGGTTTTTCAAGTGTCGAAAGCAATTTTTCAAAATCGGAAAGTGTCGTCATTATCTTCCTTTCGTTTTGAAGAGAAATTTGTTAATACTGTCACTTTGAAAAGATAATTCAGATTTGTGCTCAGCATTCTTTTTGTCATTCACACATTAAGAAAGCGAAAAACAAATATATGCATGTGCATTTTCATTTAGACTGCTTGTTGGTTTGATTTAGGACAGTGCATCTAGTGTGAGCTCTGTGCTCTATGTTGAAAGATTCTCATTTCTCTTTCCTTAGTAGCTAGGATTTTCATTGCAAAGAGAAGATTAAACGATTGTTTATCATCTTAGATTGCATTTTAGGAATTATATATCTACATCACACAGTGAACCTGAAAGGCAAATTTCTTAAGCAAGATCAACTGTAAAATAAATTCAATGAACACAAAAATGCTTTGGAACCTAACACACAACATTTAGATGTCTAGGCTAGAGACGTATTTCGGTGTCGTAAAGCCTAGTAACTATCGCTTTCATTGCTGGATTGGGTGATTCCTCCTCTTTGAGACGACAAGTGCCAGTACGGACTTGTGCTCCCACGTACCGTCGAGTATATTTTGGGAGACCACAATAGGCTATATCCTTTATCCTTAGGAAGCCGTGTCTGCCGCCCTATCGATCGTAATGCACTGAACACAGCATTCAGGAAGATTGACTGCCATATCGTAAAAAGTATTCTGCAGTTTTTTGATTGGTTTGGTAATCCCTCTGTCTAGATTTCCAGAGTAGTCTCTTTCGTTCCTTTTCAGACTCCTTAAAGGAAAATGTCCATCTGAGCACTTGTCACTTCAGGCTCATTAAAAATCGAAGGCGACTAGAGTCATCTTTTGTTTTTTCTCGACTCTTAAAAATTGAAAAAACAAGTTGTGTCAAAGCGTCTAAAATTTATTTTAATCGAAATAATATCACTATTCCTGCGTTGGTCTTAGGTTGAGGAAAATGGATTCCACCAACCAAGGATTTCCCCTTGGAGGAAATCCTCGTCCTTTCTCCTCTTGGGGAGATGTTGGTGCATCTCATATGGCCACATTGTCACTTCTAGGATTGACGATTGGTTTGCCAATATGGCTCTTCTCGACCTCTGTCGTTCAGAACACCGTGATTCCTGAATAATCAAGTCAGCAACTAGATGATACTAAAGTTACCCCCCAACCTTCTACTTCGTCCATTTCTGCCTCTCCTCCTTCCTCTTCGCTTGATGAGGCTGGTAAATCCAAAAATCAAGTAACTAAGAAGGAGAAGAAGGGGAAGGAGAAGAAAGAAAAGAAGAAGAAGGAGCCAAAGGCAAAAAGGGGTAACCGTGCGTCAACTAGCGAAAATCCACACACTGCACCGTCTAAGCCTAAATATCCATGTGTCATTTTCAAAGGAGACCACTATCATAGAGATTGTCCTTGCATCCCTCAGATCTTAAGGGACTGGTCTCCTCTTTTGCACAATCCGGTGTCATCAACCTTTGAAGATCATGTTGAAAGTACACCGTTAACTAGTGAAAGTGAAGTATTTGGACAGAAAAGGAAATGTAAATTTCCTTGTAAACTATGTGAAGGCGATCACATCGTCCACCGTTGTCCCTTCCTAGACGAAGCTAAAAGAGTCTTGGATAACCGTCCTGCTTCACCGCTACAGCTTCCTCCTAGATACAAGAAACTCTTGCCGAGTCCATCGCTAGTTGAAAATCCGATTGACACGCCATTGTGGTCGGTTGAAGCATCTATCATTGAAGATAAACCCTCTGAATCCACGCCAGACAAAATTCAAAAGGTCAAGGTGGCGGTCGACCCGGTCTTGCCTTCAGAAGGCCCATCTTTAGATGATACAGTCACTGAAGAGAATGAGAACGACACCGTTCAAATTATTTTCGTAAACACGGACTCTGATGAACATGGGGGCAATCTACCCATTCCTTTACCACAGGAAGAAAGTTCGTCAGAGTCATATCCGGCCGTCTATTCGGTCCCACCTCCAAGCAACTTGGTCATTTCCTTCGATTGGAATCTACTAGGCAAACCCCGTTTACTGTCTAGTGTACCATTCTGAATTATTGTACAAGCTTACAAAATGGTCATGGTCGGTACCATCATAGAGGAAGGGGCTTCTGTGAGTATTCTTTCCTTAACTGCTTGGAAAGCGCTTGGCTCGCCATCGCTTCTACCTGAGATGAGAAATCTGACAGGCTTTGGCAAAGGAACCAATCGACCGTTAGGGATCCTTCCCAATGTGCCTATAACGTTGAGAAGGAAAACCGTTTATGTGAATGTAATGGTAGTCCAAGGACCTCTAGACTATAATCTACTCCTTGGGCGTGACTATATTTATTGCATGGGAGCCATTGTCTCCTCACTCTTTCAAGTAATGTGTTTTCCGCATGAAGGCAGAATGGTCCAGCTCGTAGACCAGCTTTTGTTCCTCGGTTCACACATAGCTAATAGTCAAAGGCCATCCCTAAATGATCTTTTCATGCAAGGAATGTCTCATCAATCTCTAGTCCGACCACCTGAAGAACGCGAGTAATTCGGGGGGTCATGACTGAAACCAGGGGGCATGCACCCCGGCCTGCTTCGGTAGGGAAACTTTAGGTATAGGGTAGGTTTCTGCGGAGGATATATGACTGGTCTGACACCTGTCCGTATAGGAAGAGGGAGTTAGACTGGAAGAAGATACCTCTGTCAAGGTAGGCCTTTCCCAATAGAACGAATGTTTTGTCTGCAAATTGAAGGGTAACCTAAAAAGGTAGGCCTTTCCCGATAGAACAAATGTTTTGTCTGCAAATTGAAGGGTAACCTGGAAACTCTACTTCACTATACCTGGGGGCATGCAAACCTCTTGTGCGCAAGTGAAAAATGACCTCTATAGTTCCGCTAACTTCAACTGCTTAAGTTGGGTGAGTAGTCGAATCGACCGTTCGCCTTCGCAGGGGCCAAATGGCACCGGCAAAGTAAAGGAAAAATTTTCCTACCTGACCTTAGTAGTTAACTAACCCCTAGGATAGTAGTTGGTCATTCCTAGCTTGCATGCGAGAGGCAGCAGAGAAAAGCTTCGAAAGGTGCAAGCTCCATAAAAATGGAATCTATCAATGAGATGTCCTTATTATATGACTGGCACAAGCAGTTTTTATGTGAATTTCAAGCTCGTTAAAAATTAAACCTAAGCAATAAGCAAATTTTTCCCCCAGAGTTTAAGCTCATTAAAAAATGAACCAATCTCCAGTAAATAGCCATTGTGAATTCATTATCATCAGCTTTTGAGCCTTGCTCGTGTCATCATCACCTCCACTCTATTTTTGTCCGATCATATGCCTCCATTTGATTTTTTACCCTTTTTGAGGAACATCTGCGACGAGTGATTCTGTTAGCCATCCTTGTGACACTGCCGTGATTGGAAAATTCCAAACCTTACCTGGAATCAGCTGCTACTCGAAATCATCACTCGTTCCTCAAAAGACGAGTCTCCTTTAAGATCTTTTCATCTGACTCATAAAATATGAAAAGATTGCCGAGCGATTGGCCTCTCCAGCTCATTAAAGCTACCAGAAGTGCTATCCCTCCTCTAGATTTTAATCTTTTTGGACCCGAAGGATTATTACACAAAAATATCAAGCACTTGTCTTGTTCGGCTCGTTAAAACTATCGAAAAGTCACCCCTTTCGTATAATTTTATACTTTTTTGGACTTAAGGGATTATATGACGAAAAAGGATTATTGGAGTTTCCTTTCCATCCCTTTTCAGACTCTCTAAAATTGAAAAAGGATCGAGTTATCATTGTCGTTAAACTCGTTAAAATCAATAGTGACAAACTTGTCCATATAGACAATAACGAGTTTCACTGTCACTAGGCTCATTAAAACATAGCTACAGGTTCGCCCGAAGGGCGAATTATAGAACAAGCATATGTTATCCTCCTCAAACTTGATAAAAATAAAGAGGTACTGGTTAGCAATGACTGGGAAAAATTGGGAAGAAAACTTGAAGAAACTTTATTGGTAGCAAGTCATTCTTGAACATGACACTTTCACTCCACGTCCGAGTCGAGTTGGGTTTTCCGTTCACCGGTCATATCACCATTGGTCCATCGTACCATCCATATTTGGGGTTAACGCTACCAATCCATTTCAGTGTCGTTGGTATGTTCAAGAGAAGTCACTCAAAGAGTTCACTTGTGTCTCATCCACTGCAATACATTCACGCTCCATTCTTTCATGACCACCACCCTAAACCTTGTATCATCAGATCGTTTTCACCTCCAAAATCATTTGCTCCATTCCATGTCGTAGATGTGGGATTCATTAAGGCCCTCCTACGACGGATCGCTTCTTGTCGACATCAGCTCATTATCCAAGAAGTCGACCTAGGAACAACCCTTTCAGTACTTTGAAGCTTGCATGCCTCAATGGCAAGTTTCTCACTTCCGGTGACAGGTTTACATCAATGGCCTTCGACCGAAAGATTTTACGTGGTGTTCAACGCCAAGTCCCTTTTTCACACCACGTGAATTGTACTGTCGTACCTTGAGGGTCATCATCATTATCGGTGATTCCTCTCGTGCCTGTTAACAGCTTACATCATTGGCTGGTAATCAGGCGATGTCTTTCCATGTTCGACTCCAGAACATCTTTCACATGGATCGACTTGTACTCTAGACGAAGATTGAACGAGTTTGAAGAACCCGGATCTAGTTTCATCCATTCGGGTTGCGATATATTCAGGGAAATAAAGACATCAAATGTACATCATTGCCGAATAGATGATCATCCAAATCAAACGATGATGACTCCGTCCGAATCATCAATCTGCTACACAGACGGTTGTCTATCCTATGTACATGAAAATGAATTTATAAAGCTGAGCATGGGAATGCCCGCCTTAGCTAGATCATGAAAATATTATGAAGATAATGTATTGTATTGTATCTTATTACAAGTCGCCTTCTAACTCGAAAAAACCTCGGATCCTCATGATAAAGCATTTCACCCAACATCAAAAGATTAACAACCTCATGCTTTAGGGGGCAACTGTTATAGACATTTTTGGGCACTGCAACCCCAATCATACATGCCCATAAACCAAGGGCTTCTAAGTCCTTAAAAGTGTTGCTTCACACCCTAAAGGAACAAGGTCAGCTGATTACATCATCTCCTAGAAGTTCTCCATGGAAAACTGCTCAGAACTGGTCAAAACTGGACCATACAGCCTGCTCAGTGCTAAGGGTACGATGCATCTCACCTGCTCAGTGCAAAAATTGCGATGCATACTAGAAAGCCCTTCTGTAGGGTACGATGAGCGAGAGTGGACAAATGGTAGAGATAGTCTTCAAGGTGGAAGATCATGGAATCTTCCAGAAACTTCTCCTATGACACTTGCCTCTCTGAATTCGCCCAGGGATGAGTAAGAGATCATGAATCTCCAAGTGGAACCAAGAATTATCAGTGAGAGGACACTAATCAAAAACCTAACAACTGACTCACCCCCCTGCAAACATCTATATATGGATCCCTCATCACAGAGATCCAGAGGCTGGAATCTTGTATTTTGTAAGGAAGTGTTGTTGGTTTCTTGGTGAAATATCATAGTGTTGGGTGATCTAAGCTTTTCATGAGGTGAAGAAGGGCTTTCATGCTGGGAGGATGACGCTGGGTCAGAACAATAGGTTGTAATCCTCTTTGCTATTCTTGATATTAATAAAGCTATTCAAGTTTTCCTCCACATTCTTGTATGTTTGATGATATATGCATTTGTGTGGTCAATATATATCTGGTCCTATATTGTTTATGATTGTAGATCTCTGTTCTTCGATAGTATTATGCTGCTTTGACTCTACAGGTGCTCTTTGAAGCTGGGCAAGTGAGGAAGGAGCGACAAAGATCTGTCAGAAGGGAGAGGAACCAAGCAAGGAACCAAGTGCAAGACTGAGGTTGGTATCCTTTGTTCCCCTCTTATCTACTTCTCATAAAGGAAAGCAAAAGTAGCTTTGGTTTGTTTGTTTCTAAGATAGCTACCCATCTTAGTGGGACTAGCAGCTCCGAGTGGACACTAGATTTCCTGATAACACTTATGTGGGCCTGACCCAGGTTCAGAAGAGTTATTTAGCCAAACAAATCCCACAGCTACTGGCCCTTTCAGCAACAGCACGCGGAGTGTGGACTGAGGTCTCACCCGAGGTAGCAGGGGAGGGTGCTAGAACCAGGTTTCCGCACTCTAGGGCTATCAAGATGTGGTTTAGGGGACTCATGCACCCTTCTACTGCTTAGTGCTGTTATGTAGTTGCGTAAATCCGAACCCGGAGCAACTTCCACTTTCTATTGATTACTTATCTAAGCTAATTAATGGAGCGTATCAGATTTTCTTAGCAGGGTCTTTAAGCAAACACTTAACAAGTTTAACCACTCATGCTCTTAAAATGAACCCAAATTCACATACATTCATCACATTCGCATTTAAACATATATAGAAAGGTAAATCATAAAATCATATGCATGATAACATAGAATTACAGAAGCAACTTATCTTTATTATTATTCTTCACCAATACATCCAAATCTATCCTGCGCACTCAGCTGTAGGGGTCCGTGCACACAACTACAGAGCCTCTACCTACTACCCCAACCCTTGACTCGGACTTACAGATGCTTTCAGACTATTTTCTTCAAAAACCCATTACATTTCATCCTCCCAAAAGAACTGCCTTTCCCTCATAGAGCCTCGCTCTATTTATACCCTTCCTTGGCCCGTGATCCCTACATGGGCCGACTCTATTTACATTTCTTTACATTATTTTCTGGGTGGACTACCCTTTGACTCAACCTATTATATTTCACGCTTCGCATACTTCAGAGTTTTTACAATATTTTAATCCTACTTTTTGGGCTTTCTGCCCCAAAACCGTTACGGAGGACCTCCGCTACCCAACATGTGCTCTAAATCATTGTTTCCCACAGCCTTGCTAATGGTGTAAGGACCATATCAGAGTGGTCTGAGTTTCTGATGTGCTCTTTTAAGATGTTATTTCTACAAATTTAACTAGACTTTGTCACCCACCTGAAACTTGTGTGGAACTCGATGTTAATCATGTCGTTGCTTGTACTTGGCATTTTCCACAATGGAGCAATGATATATCGACCCATTGGATAGGGGTGCTCCAGGAGTGAGATTGAATGAATGCTTGACCTGACAATGCAATGGTACCCTTGTGGGTGAGGAGAAGATGTCCCTATATTCTTTCATGGTCATATCCACTTGCTTCTGTTGCGTGGAGGAACCCTTCCTAGGGATCATGGATGTGGCTACGATCTTCCCCTTACTTTGAGAGCGAACCAAAAAGAAAATAAATTTCCTAGTCTGGGAGATGATCTTACTACATTTCTTGGTAGAGATCAAAGAGGTGGCAGTAGGTGGGGCTACCTCTGGTATCCTGTATAACGTATCACCCAAATAAATAATCACAAAGTGAGGTCTAGACTCATATACATCATGTTGCTTCCACAGGTATGGTTGTCCTAATAATACATCACAAACGTCGAGAGGAGAAACATCGCACAATACCTCATTTGTGAAGGGCTTGATGTTGTAGGGAAGGCGATACTATTTGCTGACTCGAAGATCTCATCCTTGGTGAAGCCACCCGATGTTGTACGACTATGGGTGTGGTATGGTGAGTAAGCCCAGCCACTTCACGACCTTTGTTGAAATGAGGTTATTTTGGTTTCCATTGTCAACAATGAATTGCAGCGGCAAACCCTTCACCCACATCTATGAGTGGAAAAGGCTCTCCCCTTCCTCTGGATCATTGGGCTCAATATTCTGGAACTTGGCGGTGGCAAAAGTGACATTGGGCTTCGCATCAATAATATTCTTCCCTTTGTCATTCCTCTTGTCGGGTTCTGACTCAGGGTCGAACATTCTTCTGAGTCTGAATCCTTCAACTCGGCCACCAACAATTGCTTGGTTCGACACTCACTTGTGTTGTGAGTGGGGCTCTTATGGAACTCACACCACTTTCTTGTGTCCTTATTTGACTTCGTGGTGGTGTTATTTTCTTGCAACTTCGACGGATTGTCTTCGGTCACCCCACCTTGGCTTTCTCCTTTGTTCTTCGTATTTGCAAATCCAAAGTCTTGCTTCTTTTGTTTAAACTTCTTCTCGATCTTGATAGCTTATTGGTACACCGTGCCAAGTGAGGAGATGTCCAAGAAATCCATCTCGTTCTGGATGTACCTGTGTAGGCAACCGTGATATTTGAGTACCAAATGCCACTTTGAATCCTTGATACCTAACTTTGTGAGAAGGGTATGAAAAATATTGGTAAACTCTAGCACTTCTTGGTCCCTTCCCTACCGCAGTGTGGTCCACTTTATGTATTTATCCTCATAGCTTCCAATAGGGTAGTAATGCTCCTTGATGGCATCCTGGAATCCAAGTGGGTTCGGATGAAAACAGTGAGGTCATACTTTCATCCTTCTTCTCATAGTAGGTTTCCCACCAGTCCCTGACATAGAGGGCGGCTTTGAAAAGTGCAAAAGTGATCTTTTCCTGGTTGGAAAAATCATGAACAGAAAAATATCCTTCTAGCAAATTTAACCATCTATCTATGGCATCCGCATCTATCTGACCCTCAAATATGGGAATGTCAAAATTAACTTGTACATTAAAAGGTGTGGCACTTCCAAACTAGCTGCTGGAAGTAGATGCACTACCCCTAGGTAGCCGCTAAAGGATCTGGGCAAAGTTGTCCGTCATCTCGTTCCTTTGCCACTCGAGTGCTTCTTCGAGCAAGATTTTGATAAGATCTCCTACCCCCTCATCTTTCTTTTCATCCGCCATGGGAGGCTTTCGAGATTTGCGAGGCTGATCTTGCAAAGGTTATACCAGATTGAACCCTGACTCCTTATATCCCAACCTTGTTCGGGACATGCAAAGAAAAACAGAGAAAAAGCAAACCCCTTTGATACCACTGATCCAAATTTAAATAGGAACACAAAAATTATGAATATAACCATAAATACATAGATGCAGTAGAAATAAAACTTCATTTCATTAATAGAAAAATATTGAAGTATGCTTACAAATAGAATGGAAATAAGACTAGCTCACGCGATGGTAGATTATATCTGAGAAGAGATGTGGTGGCTACATGCCTCTGAACTATGTTACAATGAGGCTCAAAGGCCTATTTATTATTGAGAAACAATGGAAAACCCTAATCATCAAAAAACCTAACCCTAGAAGATAAAGCGCAAAAACCGTGGGCCCAGTTTGGGTAAATTGATACATCAACTTCCTAGAGTTGTAACTTTGGCATCTGATCTCCGTTTGGCTATCATAATACCTCATTTCGAATATCTCAAAGAGAAGGCCAAAAACAAATAGGTAAGCTAGTTTGGGGCGTTTTCAATCTCTCTGTATTCCCAAAAAAATGTCGTTTAGGGCCTCAAAATGGTTCCAGAAGTTTAGGACCCAAGAAACTACCAAAACTAGTAAATTGTGCTACAATTAAGGAAATAGAAAAACTGAAAGAGACAATGTTGGGGGTCCAAGTGGAATAAGCAGGTGGCCACCAATATCCACCTGGATCAATCTTCCACTGGTTGAGCTTGCTTACAATAACAGGTATTAGGAGTCACTGAGGATGACTCTGTTTGAGGCACTTTATGGGAAGAGTTGTAATACTCCTATCAGTTGGAGTGATCCATTGAACAAGGTATTGTTTGGACTAGACATGTTGGTATTAATGGAATAGGAAATGTAGGTTATCAAGAAGAATATAAAGGAAGCATAAGACAAGAAGAAGAGTTATGCATATCAACACAGGGAACTTAAGGAGTTTTGGGTTGGGGAGCATGTGTACATGTGTATCAATCCCAAGAGGATATCCTTGAGGATTGGATCATGTTCCAAGTTGGCACCTTGGTATTATGGGTTTTTTGAGATCCTTGAGAGGATTGGACCAGTGGCATATAGATTTGTGTTACCGTCGACAGTGAAATTACATGATGTTTTCCATGTTTCATTTCTTAAGAGATATGTAAAATACGTTGATCATGTGATTGATTGGTCTATATTGTAGGTGGAGCTAGAAGGAGAATTCCAGTTGGAACCTCAGTGCATTTTGTAGTGAAAGATGCTTATGCTTCGAAACTGAGCAATCGAGCAAGTTAAAGTTCAGTGGAAACACTTTGTGCCTGAAGAAGTATATATAGGTTGTTGTTATAAATACCACAATGAGCTATGTTATAAATCTCCATTAAGTGGTATCATTGTCATGTTGGTTTTTCCTTTCAGTGGGTTGTTCATTGTAAATACTGCATGGAGCTAAGTTTTAAAGCTCCATGGGTAGTATGTTTTGGTTTTCAATGGTCTTGTTGGTCATAGGTGTCATAGAACACTGACGAAGGCATTCCCCTAAGGGGGAGGGGTTTGTAATAGCCTCGAGTTAAAAGTTCATGTAATAAAGTTAATAAAGGAAAAATAAGACCAAGGTCATGGGATACGTATTCCAATCTGAGTGTTGAGAAAAACATCCTAGTGGGTATTCATTTGGTTTGTTATGGCTAAGGAAATTGGAAAAGGCAAAGAGGTGTTAATTAGCATTTTAGTTATGAAAATAAAGGATAAAAGGAGAAAAGGAAGGTGAAAGGTCACATATTTTCATGAGAATGAAATTGAAAGAAAATAGAAAAAATTGAAGAAAAATAGAGGCCTCAATAATAAAAAGGCTTTTAGGGATCAGTACACAACTTTTCGTTAAGAGAAGAACACCAAGAGGAGAAAGCAAGCAAAAGAAGGAAAGCAAAGGACAAGTAAGGAAAAGTTGGATCAAGCAGCTTCAACAGGAATACTTGTAGGTAACAGGTTTCACGTGTACTTTTCTAGCTAGTTTGTGAATGCATGGTACATGCATGTGTGTATTTGGTTCTCTTGTTGTCACTGGCATGAGTTTTTTCAATTGTGATAATGGTTCCAGTCTTTCCTTGCCATTTTCGGATAACCATAGTGTGATGGGGTTCTTTTATTTATTTGAGCTTTGGATTAGCGGATGGTTTTGGAACCGGGTGAGGTGGTCTCAAGAAAATTCCCATAGGGCCTAGGAATCCCTTGACCAGTTTTGGCAAGATTACAGTAAATACTAAGGGTGGAGGCAGGAAAATTCCTCAAGGTATTGGTGAAGAAATTCTGAGGAATTCAAGCTTGTTTTTGGCCTAGTAATCCCTTGACTGGTTTTGGTGGGATTGTGGTAAATCCATGAAGGTGGAGGTGGTTTAATCTTCAGTAAACCCTAGTTGTTTATGTATTGGTTTGCCTATGTGATCTCTTGGATGATTTTGGCGGGATCGTGGGAGCATGAGGGTGGAGGTGGTTTAATCTTCGGGAAGCCTTGGTTATTTTTCTCTTGATTCCTACATTCATGCTTGGAATATGGCATGGGGATGATTAGCTAAAATAAAGATTTGGTTCAGCTCAATCTATGGTCGGGTGGTACATGGAAGTCCCTGACTTGGTTGACTTTTTTATATGTTAATAAGAGATATTTTCTTCTTATATTTCATGAGTAATTTTACTTGTTATTATGTGGCTTTGATGGTTGTTCAATCATGGTTATTATTATGGTTACATGTGGGTTGTAAGCATGGTTTCATAGTAGGATCTAGTTATGGTTGTTCACATGTTTTGATTAGTTGATGAATGGTTATTGAATGCATGAGATAACAAATGTTATTGTAGTTATTATGAGAGGGAATTAGACATTCTTGATGATTCTCAAATAAGTATCAAACCCCTATGTTCAGATATGCATTCATGACCTGTAGATTACATGTTTTCAATATGTTTGACGAAATGGCTTTCATTGTTAGTCTTGTTTAGGTCAAGTTTTTTTTATCAAAGTTTGTATAAATGGCTTTGTCCTATTGTTAATTATTATTTTGGAAAGTCTCATTGAGTTATCGATAGTGGTCTGGAGGCTGACTTGGAATTTAGGCTCAAAAGTCGGTACCGCACCCTCTGAACTGAGGAATTTAGGTCACAACCACTACCTTGTAGGTTTATGCATGCGGTTGGAGGCCCTTAGCTGCATGGAGGCCTTGTCATGCATGCGGTTGGGAGCCCAGGTCACTAAAAAGGAATCCCAGCTCAAGGTTTGGGCACTACGAGTGGTTGTTCAGCTCTTGGGTGTCTTGTAGCTCTTGAGGAAGGTCAATAAAGTTTCATTTTTTTAACCCACTTCCATAACTGTACTTAGGAGGTTGAGTCATGTCATAGTAGCCCTCATCTCATGTTTACCCCGACAGACTGGTGAAAGCGGGTAAATGTGGGAGGAGTGCATCACAAATGGCACATAATGCATAAACCTATGTGGCATAGGAGATACATCACCCCCCAATGTCCCTACATCTTCTCATAGGGGAAGGGAGATGGAAAGAAATTGTTAAACACATACATGGCAGCAACAGAAGATGAATGATAAGCATGAGAGTACACATATTGTTGACAATGATATACATTTATAGTACATGGTGTGACCCTTGGATTCATATTCCAAGTGGTCTCTTGGACTCCCTTTGGCTGTTCAGCTTCCACATCAACCCTTATAGGATTAGGTGTCCAACATTCTCCCCCTTAATCTGAAGGGTTATGTATGAGTCCAAGAAAAGAGTTGTAATGCAAAAAATGCAAAAAATGCATGGCATCACTAGGCTGAATGTGCTCTCTGAAATGTTGGTATAAAGGGAGGTGGTTTAAGGATGACCACCAACACTCGAATTCTTAGTGCAGTTCCCAGAACTCTTCCAGGTCTAGCAAGAAGCTGAGGTCTTCTGCTAGAGGAAGTGCCCTTGATGTTTTGAAGAGGGGAAACCTTCAACCATGAAAGGGAGGCCTCACCCCGCATAAAAGGGAGAACCTCAACTTGAAAAGGGAGGTCTCAACCTGTGATGGTTTAAGGATGGCCAACAACTCTGGTAATTCCTGGAACTCTTCCAAAACTGGCAAGAAGCTGAAGTCTTATGCTAAAGGAATTTTCCCCAATTCTTTGAATAGGCATCACCAACTGAAGGCATGCTCAAGGGCATCTTTGTCTCTTGCTATAACTCTGAATATGGTATGGCACGTTGTGGCTCAGGCTCGCTTGATGTGGATTTGAAACTTGTAGATAACCATCACTTCCCCCCCCACCCCCCCTATCATATACAAGGTGAGATGATGGAGAAAAATCAACTGCAAGACTGTTCAATACTCTAGAACAAGTTCGTACATAAGACTGAAATGTCTTCTTGGCTATTGAAGCCCATTTCCAAGAAGCGATCCGTCCAAGATGAATCTTTGTTCTTGCAAGAGGTTTGTTTCTGAAGCATAAGTTTGAAGAATGACTAGTTTTATGATGGTGCTTACATGGATGAAGATCAAAACAATGATCTTTCACATGGCCAATTCGGTCACAATGTTGGCATTTAACATTTTGTTGTTGTTGTTGTGGAAAATGAACAAAACCTTAAACAACTGAAGGTGAACTATCATGAAGGAATCCAACACTCTGAAACTGAATGGGATTTGAGTAATATGGAATATGAAAAGACATGTCCTTCTCATATCCAAGACTAGTTTTGTGCTTTTTGTGGACAAGCTCTTCCCAAGGTCTGATGATTGGCTTGGGAAGTGCAGACTGAATTTCTTCTTTTGCATGAAAATTTGTTGTTGCATTAGGCATTGAATGTGAATCTTCCTCAACCTTAGTGATTTTATCATTTGCTAGTTGTTGATGGGTGTTTGTTTTAACCTTGAACAGAGAATTCTTTTGAGCAGAAAACAATTTAGAATGACAAATCTGTTGAAGCTCATCTTGCTGGAACTGAGATTCTAGTTGCAAAAAATCAATATTTTCCTGTGCATTATGTAAGCAGGTTCGAATGTCAACAAGAGAAGCTTTGTTGATTCTTACTGTATCATGATCAGAGGAATGTATCAGAGTTTTTAAGAACTCTAATACTTCACCAATTCTGGCTACCTTATCCATTGTCAAAATTACACTTAAAACTGATCACAACTATAGACCCATATAATTCAGCTCATCTTCAATGCACAAATATAGACCAAGACATATGGAGAGCTCAATCAACATACAATATATTCGATGTTGAAATTAGGCACAAACTTCAACGCAAAGAGTAATAATGTAGATATCATATATACTCACATATGAACCAGCAATAGAGGCATATGAATGGACCAACGCACATATGATGAGGTTTTAATCAACACACAAAGAAGGAGATGAACCAAGCACTGCAATCAATAGATTTTTAATGCACCTCTAGGAGTTCGACCCCAACACATTTATAACTTCAATGTTGCTCTAACCCACGGCTTCTCGCTGCTCTCACCCTAGGAACCGCAGTGCCGCGGATCCAACATAGGCCAAGAAAGGGCTGATGTAAATTTCCCCACCAAATGGGCATCCCTAAGCTTAGAATACATTTTATATCTGACAAAAATTACAAAGGCCTCGGATAATACTATTTAAACCTTTCAAATATCTACAAGACTACTTTATAGACAAAGAAATTGCATTGACCGCAAACAAAATTGTCAAAAATAAGTCTATATTTTTCTGTTCTTGTTGTGCTATCGAGAGTAAAAAGTCTATTCCAAAGCTTAAAATCTGGTTTAAGCCCCTTCTCTCACACAGAGAAAACAACTGAAAATACCATTTCACGCGCAAAAGAATCAATTCTTGCCCAAAACACGAATACACCTTCCACCACCAAAGATGTTATATGCAAGTCCAAGAATTGTTCCGATGGGAACTAATGGTTGTAAGGTAAGAGAACCACATGATTAATCACAAATTAAAGAAATAGTTAATGGGCAGTCATGAAATGCCCAAATTCATCATAGTGAATTTCAAACCAACTAGCCAGATTTAATAGTCTTCAATACAGAACCGGTTCATCGTTCTTGGTGTTTATCATTCATACAAACTATTCTTGGTTTTGAATCCCGTTTTTCACTCATCTCCTTCTCGAATTCAGATTCAGTGATATCCACTTGAATTTTGATCTCTCTCAAGTACAAAGCAAGGGCATAAATGTATCAAATGTGCTTGATCCTATTTTTCTTACTGCTATAGCTCAATTATTGATCCAAAATCCCTCATGTACAACTTGCTTCTAAGCAATGTTCTCAGTTACAACTTCTCAATAATCTTTGACGGGAATTTTCCATCAAAAGACATTAATGGTCGAGCTGCAAAGTTTTTTTACTAGGCATCAAGAATGCAGTGGTATTACGAGTAATCACAAACAGCTTGAGCATAGGGATAACGATTTTGATAGACTGCGTCTGCACCAGTGAAACGTTAAATGTCAGCGTTCTGACAAGGTAACAGTCTAGCAAAGAAAACTAACATGGGAGTCATGTCTGGTGAGGAGAGCGATGCCAACATGGGCCAGCCAGATATCAAGGAAGAGGTAACGGGCCTCAGACATAATAAAATTGGAGACCTCGCTGATGGACAGAGATGGCAGGGAGTGTTTTTCATTTGATTTTCAGAACTGTATGCAACACATGCCAATGCTATTCAAGAAGAATCTTAAACTGGGGACCTGCAAACCTAACGCTATTCTTGGCACTCCTCAGAGCAGCTGCAATAGGCACATAGGAGTTACTACTGAGCAGAAAGATTTGATATGAGAAGACTGGCACAAAAACACTGGCAGATAGGTGAAGAGGCAGATCTGACAACCTTTAATTAGGTGTGGATGGTAGCACTGAGCACCCAGGCTAAAAGTGTGGGAGCTGAGAGGATAGAGTCACCGATAGTAACATTCATGACCATTCATTTCTTGCTGGCTTTCCCAAAATTTACGCTGAGTATGAGGAGACTAGCCTTTTTTTTGTTGCTATGTCGAGAATGCAAATAGAAAGACCACAAAACTAGTGGTTCAAATTGGGGCAGGGCCAAAATTTGCCCGCTCTGATACCATGCTAAACACATACATGGCAACAACAAAAGATGAATGATAAGCATGAGAGTACGTCTATTATTGACAATGATATACATTTATAGTACATGGTGTGACCATTGGATTCATATTCCAAGTGGTCTCTTGGACTCCCTTTGGTTGTTCAGCTTCCACATCAACCCTTAGAAGATTAGGTGTCCAACAGAAACATTCCCTTTTTTTGAACCTTAATGTAGAACCAAAACAATTTTACCCACATCAAATTTAGTGTTGTTATAAAAACTATAAAATGTTAAAAAGATAAAAGTCGCACTAATGTAGCTTATATCTCATCAAAAAACTCAAACATCAAATCCCACTATAAATTTTTCCTATATTTTATTTTGGCTACCTATAGCTTAAATCAAAAAATTAGAATAAGTTGTGGACAACACTAAGAATCGTAGATGAAAGTGTTGAAGCATTATAAGAGAGTATTAATTGAGTTTGGTTGGGGATTCAATTGAGTGCAAGTGAAGATTCAAGAAATATTTGTTTTTAGGCTATATGGGAATTCAAATTTTCATGTTGATAAGTTTGGAATTAAATTTATTTATTTTTATAATTCATTTTTATTAAAAATTAAAAAAAGTATTTTTGTTTTGTAGGGAATGGTATATGTTTCATATGAAAAATTTTAATTTGCAATATTATGTTTTATCACCTACTAGAGTTGGCCCATTTTATTGGTGTAAGCTTTGATATCTTATTAAGGTAACCACTTGAGATATGCTTTCTTCCCCTCTCTTGTGTCATAAGCTTGTCTCTTTGCTCCTACCTTCCTACAACTTACTACATCATGGGTATAATTTGATTTTGACATTAATAAGATATGAAAAAGGTAAAAATGTGAACTTAAAAGCCTAGAACAATGAAATGTGTTAAATACAACATTTGATAATACATAATAAGTTGTAACTCCTTGCATCATCGACATAATTTGATTTGACATTTTTGGTTTCATCCCAACAACTTTGTGTTGTATTTTGCAAATAAATCAAATTGGCTAATGGTTACCCATATTTTAGACCAAACTCTTTTGTGCTTTGGATTTAAAATCTACATTGCATTTTTTTTGTATTTGGGAAATATCTATTTGTATTCTTTGTGATGGATATATTATTGAAACTTCCATATAATTTTTTTATCATGGGCGTTAGGGATCATTTCGTTTTTCCTTTGTGGTTTAAGTGTGCTTTTATTTTCCATGTATGATGTGGCATTTCTTAAGATGTGATTTTTGCATGATTTTTTTTTAATTGTATCTTGTTTCAAGTCTTTAAAGTAGTTGAGAAAAGGTTATGATAGAACCAGGGCCAGTGAAATGGGGAAAAGTTGTAATTTCCTTTGTAGAAGATCCAAATGGTTATAAATTTTAGTTGATAGAGAGGTCCTACTCCAAAGCCATTATGTCAAGTCAAGTTGAGAGTAGGAGATCTTGATCGCACAATTAATTTTTATGAAAAGGTGAGGCATGGAAATATTCAATTTAATGAAGCATATTCAAGGTTTAGAGAGATAGCATTCGATTTTGTGACAAAAGCATCAAAATTATAAAATCACTAATTTGTCACAAATTTTAAAAAATGCAAGCTAACCATTCATAGTTAATCTAAACTCATATTCTAGTTTGCATTTAAACTCAAATCAAGTTTGGTATTGAAGAATTGCATTGCATAGAAGGAATTATATTGATCATGATGAATAGACTATTGTTTGTCAAAACTAGATGATGTGTATAAGACAATAGAAGCAATTCGACAAGATGGGGGGAAATAACTCATGAACTTAGTCCACTAGTTGAAATCACAAATATTGTTGGGTGCAGGAATTGTGGTCAAGCAAAATCCTTCAACACTTAATTGTCAACCCGAGGGTTTCGTAAACTTAGAGACAAAGAACATGAAATGCCAGAAACGATATGAACTTTTCCAAACTCTATTCCTACTTCCTTAATTGCAAGCTTGCAGAATCAAAGAGAAAAGATCACCCGAAAATTTACACCAAAGATGTTCTAGTGTTGGAATAAGAAAGAAAGTACTTTTTCAGGAAAATAAATGAAAGGAATTCTCAAAACCTCTTACAACAATATTTGAAAATGTAAATCTATGTTTATCTTTAGTATAGTTGTGTTCCAAAATAATTGGACCCTTGAATATGTCTGGATCATTTTAGATCTTCCTCCTTGTACTAAGTTATTATTCCTGTGCTTCTGCAATGTGTTTGCACTAGTACCAGAACAAAGTTTAAGTGTTGGGAGTATATTTTACAACCGTACTGAAGTTTTATGTATTTATGTAGGAACTCTAAGCCTCAAGGCTTGAGCACTCTGTTCCTGTATCAAGAGATCAATTCTTTTACCAGGACAGAGGTTCCTGCACAAAGCTTTCCAATCCTTCTTTCAGAAAAAATAAAGAATGTGTTAACGAAGAAAAATAACTTGCAAAGGTGAGAAAAACTTTTAAAGTAAATTCCTCAAATCGAAAGATGCTTCAACTAATCTTTTAATGTCTAAAACAAGAATTAACTCTAAAGTCAAAGCACACCTTCAAGTAAGGAACTTCTGCATGTAATATAAGAGATCATTGAAATATGATAGTAGGCTTCAGTCCTGTAATAGTTATCCACACTTCTGATTTGCATGCATAACCTTTTAAACCCAGAAATATTTCCTTTAAGAAATATTACGCATGAATCAAGTCTTTCCTAAATAGTATAAAGTGCAAGCACAAACCAGTGTGTGTGTCGCAACAACATTTTGTTTCAGAAGTGTATTTAATTCTAAATATCAAGAAAACTTCAAAATGGAAATCACACTTTCAAAATCGCATTAAAACATAATACAAATCACACTCTTCATGACCACATTAAGATTTATCAAATAAAAACAAAAGACCATTACTATAATGAACCGAAAGAATCAATATGCGAAACTGCAAACGCACTAGTGCAGGAATGTGTGCCTGCACGATCTAGGCAGAAAACAAGATTAAACTTCAAAGAAGGAAATCATAAGATTAAACTTCAATCTAACTTGCACACCACAGATCCATCACACTGTAATGAAATTAGATTTAAACCTTGCAGAAAGATAAAATAAACATCTACTTACTTTACACTTTGCTTAGAAATAATTAACACGCCTTAATCAAAAGTGAGAAGAACACAAGGGAGAACGAGCTGGGTTGGTTGGGCCCTAGCCAACCAGCTCGTTTCCTTGTTTAGGAAACGTAAAAACTCGGCTCTTTAATCAACGCATCAACATAGAGTTATAGTGCAAGATTGAGAAAACATGGCATAGTTCCTTTCTATTAATGATCATCAAATATACATCATGGATTCGAATCCAACCCAGAACGAGGGCGATATAAGAAAAATTACAAAAGAACCGAATCGTTGAAATATGGCAGCAAGAATATTCCAATTTAATTTGTCCTTGAATTAAATTGTGAATTAAAATCGAATTTAGTCTTAACAGCTACTTGGAAATAATTAATTAATTAATTTTGAATTAATTAGTTGGAGAAATTCAAGTTAGAAGTCTTTCTGAAGTCATGCAAGAGTTATCTCTTAAATTAAGGAGATAAGATTGAGTTATATTTGAGTTGTAATTAGTTAACTCAGTTTACTGAGTTAAGTCCAATTAAATTAGTTCCAAACTGTTTGAGGAACTAATAGAGAGTTAACAGTCAGTTGATGCATGCATGCACTCAACTAGTGCTACTCCAGTTAACTGAAGATTCCCTCATCAGAAACTCATGCATGTCTATTCTAAGAAAGACCCAGTTGAGATTAAAGTTAAGGACAGTGTACTATCAGTTGCATGTGTTTTATTATAAAGAAAACTCATGCATGCAGTCAAGGATCATTCCTTGAAGATTGCATAGTTTTGGAGGCTTGATCATCTACTTGGTAGGAGAACATCCACTTGGTTGAAGGAAAATCATCCACAAGGAACAACGTAAGGAAATAGGAGCTTGGAGGGTAGAGAGGAAGGCTGGAGAGAAGCCAAGATTTCCTGTGAGCATCTGTGAGGATTGTACTGAGAGTTGGCTAGCTATGGGAACTAAGGCTTTGTATAATTCCTATGTATTTCCACCTTGTATGATAATACAGATAGTGGGGTTTTTAGCTGAGGCTTTCCCCAAAGTATTTTCATGTGTATTGTGCCATTGATTCTTCTTCTTCTGGTTATATTGTTTAGCTCGATCTTTAAGCTTCCACAAATTGATAGTAGAAGTAGGTTATAGTATTCTGCTTTGATTTATATTGCATTATCAGGTTAACCTAGCATCAGATTTTTTACATGGTATCAGAGCGAGGTTGTAGAAAAATTGTACATGGTATCGGAGCTATGAATAGTATATTGAGAAGAGAATTCGAAGTTTGAATTTTAGGGTTGCAGGTGCAAATCAAATTCATATCATACTTCAAGGTTGGCCAATGGTGTTCTATGGCTTGAGATTCGAGTATGCCTTGGAAGGTAGCTCGAATTACATAGCATGGAAATAGAAAATGCAGGCTGTATTAGAAGACAATGGCTTGAAGGAATTCATTGATCAAGAAATCCCAAAGCCAGCTTCAACTAATGCACAAGAGTTGGCCGAGTGGAAGAAGTGTGTGGCGAAGGTGAGACGGATCATCCTTGAGGGAGTTCGGGACCATATTGTCTTGAGTCTCCATGGGAAGGATACTCCATTTTCACGGTGGAAGACATTGAAGGACCTCTACCAGAACAGTAGCGACCAGAGGCAATTGGCGCTCAAGGATAAGCTTCAAAGAATCAAGATGGAGAAGGGAAATACTATTTCCACATATTTGAACAAGCTCACCACCTGCAGAGATGAGCTTGGCAGTGTGGGAATAACTACTGTCGATGATGATATGGTGAACCTCGCTCTCCTTGGTCTTCCAAAGTGTTGGAATAGCTACCAGGACTTTGTGAATGGAAGGGAGAAACTACCGGATTGGGAACGACTGTGGTCAGATCTTATGCAAGAGGAGATCAAGAGGAGCACACGAGATGGTTCTTCATCCAAGAATGATGATGAAGAAAATCTGGCCTTAGCAAGTAAGGCAATGAAAGGGAAGGGGAAGGCTTCCCATTCCAAATCGAATTCTTTACATGGAGGGAAGAAGGGTGACATGTCTAAAGTGAGATGCTTTAATTGTCATGAGATGGGACATTATGCGACTAATTTCCCATCGAAGAAGTCCAAGAAGAGATCCTCGGAAGGATTGGAAGGTGAGGCATTGACCTCTCAGTTCGAAATGGACTTTACCCTCATCATATGCATGGTGTCATCGATGATGGGTTGTGTCTGGTATCTTGACAGTGGTGCCTCATTCCACATGACAAGTGATAAAAATTTATTCAGTGCCTTGGAGGGGAAAGACCTCAAGATGCGAATACAGATGGCTGATGACGGAAGGTATATTGTTTCAGGAGTGGGCACGGTTGCTTTTCAGAGGAGCATGGAGCTCCTCTCACCTTGACAGATGTGATGTATGTGCCTGGACTGAAGAAGAACTTGGTATCAGTTGTGATGTTGGAGGACAAAGGCTTTGATGTTGTCTTCAGTAAAGGAAAGGTGTTCCTAAGACACATAGCCATGGGTCAGACCAAGAGGATAGGGATTCGGGTGAAGAATCTTTATAAACTAGAGGTAGATGATTATGCAACATTGAGTACGAAATAAGAATTGGTGTAAAGCAAAGACATTGGCGAGTTGTGGCACAGGCGGTTGGGCCATTTGCATCATGGGGCTTTGAAGATAATGCAGTAGATATCTACAGGACTTCCCAAAGGTAAACTTGAGCAAGTTGACACATGCAAAGGTTGTACCTTGGGAAAGTACACCAAGTCTTCCTTTGATGATCGAGACAATCGAGCAGAGGCTATCTTAGTGTGAGTTCATACTGATGTGTGTGGACCATTCTTGATGGCATCCACAACAAAGAAAATGTATTATGTGATTTTCATTGATGACTATTCTCATAAATGTTGGATTTATTTCATGCAGAAGAAGGACCAAACTTTCACAAAGTTTTGTGAGTTCAAATCTTTGGTCGAGAAAGATTCAGGGAAGAAGATCAAGGCCTTGAGAAGTGACAACAGTGGAGAATATGTCTCTCAATAGTTTAAGGACTTCTGTGCAGCGGAAGGAATTAAATGAGAGTTGACGGCACCTCATAACCCACAGCAAAATGGGGTGGCCGAGAGGAATAACAGAACTATTGTAGGGGCAGCACGGGCAATGTTGCATGACCAAAGCCTACCAATTCACTTGTGCACTGAGGCATGCAACACAGTGGTCTATTTGTAGAATAGAAGCTTGCATCGTATACTTGGGATGAAGACACCAAAGGAAGCTTTCTCTGGTAAGAGACCAGATGTGGGTTACTTCAAGAGATTTAGCTCATAGGTATATTGTCATGACACAAAGGATGCATGGAAGAAGCTTGAGCCAACAATAGAGTTGGGGATATTTGTGGGGTACACTGATACACTTCATAACTATCGAGTGTGCTTTCCCACCAGTCAGAGGATAGTGGCTCGAAGACATCTCAAGTTTGATGAGCAGAAGGCCATGCAAGTTTCCCTTGAGAGGGAGCTCCAACTACAGGCTATGGAGGAACTGTTGGTTCCTAAGGAGGAGGAGCCTCAGACTGATGCAGAGTAGCCGCATGCAGAGGTTCCAGGAGTGGATACATCCACTCAAGCAGAGTTGTCAAGGGATGGACGAAAGCACACAAAATAAGCTGACAGATTGTTGGAGGATGCGAGAGAGAATGTGGGAGCACCATCTTCTCAGCGTAGACAGAGGAGGTCACCTGAGAGGTACACTAGATACATGGCCCTTGTTGGGGAATGTGTTGAGATCAAGCCATCTTCCTTTGAGGAAGCAGTGCAGTAGCTGATTTGGGTTGATGTTATGGTGGAGGAGTATGACTCCATAGTTCATAACAGTGTTTGGGACGTGGTTCCGAGACTGGAGAACAAGTCAGTTGTGAGTTCTCGTTGGCTTCATAAGGTAAAGCAAGCTGCTGATGGTAGTGTGGAGAAGCATAAGGAAATATTTGTTGCCTATGGCTTTTCACAGGTCAAGGAGATTGACTATGATGAGACTTTTGCTCTTGTTGCAACATACTAATATATCATATCTATGTTGGCACTATCAGCACAGATGGGTTGGAAGATCCATCAGATGGATGTGAAGATTGCATTCCTCAATGGAAAGATTGAGGAAGAGGTGTACATAGAGCAGCCAGAAGGTTTTGAGACCTTCGATCATGAGTCACATGTGTGCCGACTCAAGAGAGCATTGTATGGGCTGAAGCAAGCACCTTGTGCTTGGTACACCAGGATAGACAACTACTTCATCGGGTTGGGCTTCACAAAGAGTGAAGCAGATGCAAACCTGTACCACATCGTGGTGAAAGGTAAGTTGTTAATCATCATACTTTATGTTGATGATCTCATATTAACTAGTGATGATCGGTTGATCGTGTCTTGCAAGGAGGACCTTGCAAGAGAATTCGAGATGAAAGACATGGGTCTCATGCATTACTTCCTTGGCATGGAAGTGTGGCAGAAGGATGGGGATTTGTTTGTGTCTCAGGGCAAGTATGCCAACGAGATACTCAGGAGATTCCACATGGAGAAGTGCAAGCCCATGTAGACTCCTCTAGCTGGTAACTGGAGGAAGGAGGATGCTACTTTAGGAGAAGTAGTGGAAGCTACTGTTTACAGGCATCTTGTGGGTTCACTGATGTACTTAGTGAACACATGACCAGATTTGTGCTATGTGGTGAACCAGCTGAGTCAAGCGATGGTTCGGCCTACCAAGATGTTTTGGAAGGAGACAAAGCATGTATTGAGATACCTCAGAGGCACATAAGTATGGATTATGGTACAGACGAACAAAGGGAGTGAAGCTACAGGGCTTCACTGATGCAGATTCAGCGGGGAGTCCATTAGATCAGAAGAGCACATCAAGAGGGATTTTCAACCTTGGGTCAGTGGCAGTTTCTTGGTACAGTAGGAAACAGAGGTTAGTTGCACTTAGCTTGGCAGAGGCAGAATACATGGCTGCAAGTCATGCAGCATGTGAGGCCATCTGGATGCGGAAAATCCTAGTTGCTTTGTTTGATCAGAGGATGGATCCAACTGTGATCTATTGTGATAATCAAAGTTGTATCAAACTCTCTAAGAATCCAGTATTTCATGATAGGTCCAAGCACATCAATATCCCATATCATCATCTCACAGATTGCGTAGCAAGGAGGATCATGTTGCTGTAGTATATTTCGATAGAGGAGCAAGATGTTGACATTTTGACAAAGGCATTGTCAAAGTGTAAATTCGAGTTCCATAGAGACAGGATCAGGGTGGTAGATAATCCCTTTCTTGTTGAGAGGGAGTGTTGAAATATGGAAACAAGAATATTCCAATTTAATTAGTTCTTGAATTAATTTGTGAATTAAAATCGAATTTAGTCTTAACTACTACTTGGAAATAATTAATTAATTAATTTTGAATTAATTAGTTGGAGAAATTCAAGCTAGAAGTCTTTCTAAAGCCATGCAAGAGGTATCCCTTAAATTAAAGAGACAAGACTGAGTTATATTTGAGATGTAATTAGTTAACTCAGTTTACTAAGTTAAGTCCAGTTAAATTAGTTCCATACTATTTGAGGAACTAATAGAGAGTTAACATTCAGTTGATGCATGCATGCACTCAACTAGTACTACTCCAATTAACTGAAGATTCCCTCATCAGAAACTCATGCATGTCTATTATGAGAAAGATCCAGTTGAGATTAAAGTCAAGGATAGTGTATTATCAGTTGCATGTGTTTTATTATAAATAAAACTCATGCATGCAGCCAAGGATCATTGCTTGAAGATTGCACAGTTTTGGAGGCTTGATCATCCACTTGGTAGGAGATCATCCACTTGGTTGAAGGTAAATCATCCACAAGGAACAACACAAGGAAATAGGAGCTTGGAGGGCAGAGAGGAAGGCTGGAGAGAAGCCAAGATTGCCTGTGAGCATCTGTGAGGATTGTACTGAGAGCTGGCTAGCTGTGAGAGCTAAGGCTTTGTATAATTCCTATGTATTTCCACCTTGTATGATAATACAGATAGTGGGGATTTTAGCTGAGGCTTTACCCAAAGTATTTTCATGTGTATTGTGCCATTGATTCTTCTTCTTCTGGTTATATTGTTCAGCTCAATCTTTAAGCTTCTGCAAATTGATAGTAGAAGTAGGTTATAGTATTCTGCTTTGATATATATTGCATTATCGGGTTAACCTACCATTATATTTTCTACACGAATCATAGTATCCTTTCTAGATCTATCACTCGCTACCATTTTCTATCTGAGTCCTATGTTTTATGCATTCATCTAGGCCTGCGGTCGTAACCAAACTACAACGAGCATTCCAATCTGAGCCTTTCGGCCATAACAAAATAACAACAATAGCTCATGCTGAGCCTTTTGGCTGTAACAAAACACTATTCTAGGTATTCGGCCAACGACCTAATCTCCACCATATCCCTGATTTTCCTCCATGCTCCAAGCCCAACTTGAGTTAATAGTTCTAGAACACGGCGTCCACATCGAGTGGTGAGCTATCACGGTAGTTGAAGATTTGCCAGCGGTGCAGGAATTCTACATGCACTCGAGCATGCTAATAAAATAATTAATTCATTGTCCATCAAATACTTTCTAGGAAGAGAATTATTAGTTGCAAATATTTAAAGGCATAAAATCTATGAAAATGATTAATTAAGCACATTCGTAACTCTTAAACATGAAACATAAAGTTAGTGTGGGAAGGGATACGATTCTTGGACTAGTGTAGGAATAACGGATTTTGTAAGGTTAAAACAGAGGTATAAGGTCATGGTTTTGAAGGGAAAAAGGGTTGAAAATGGAACAATTTGGCCTACCAACATCCTCCCCTCCTTAAGCTTTTGTGGGTCCTCACACAACCCTTACCTACTGCAAAAAAACCAAAATAGAAGGGCCTCCTTTTAATTTTGAAATTGTATACTAATTCCTACTTCCATTATTTTTCCTTCCTGCTTTGAACCTTTTTAAGTTTCTTGGTCACCTTCTTAAGATGCTCATAACACTTCGAAGCCCAATACTTCCATATCTTAATTTGTCACTTCTACTCCTTCACCTCCCCTACCAATTCTGCGTTTGCTCTTTTCTGCTCTGTATGGAGTTCCTCCATGGCTCGGTTGAACACCTCCAAGCCATAAACATGTTGTTTGAGTTATTCTATACAACTTTTTAAGAAGAGGGTGGAATTCTCCTCGGGCAAATTTTCAGCAGTCGACTTCAAACATGTGCCATAATTATCAAGGTTGAAATTACCTTGGCCACCTTTCAACTCCTGCATTATAACATCATCAAGGGTTTTGACACCTGGAATATCAATATCATTAAGGGTCTCAGTGCCCTGCATTTTTACCTTATCAGGGGTTTCAGTAGCCTGCTCCTCAAAGTTATTAAGGGCTTCAGTGCCCTACTCATCTATCTCACCAGGGGTTTTAGGACCTTGTTCTTCAAAACCATTGAGGGTTTCAGCACCCTGCGCATTCATCAAAGCAAGGGTTTCAGTACCTGCTCATTCATCATGTCAAGGGTTTTAGTACCCTGCTCTTCGAAATTGTTGAGGGTTTCAACACCCTATGCCTTGTCATCCGGCTAACCCTCTATCAGGTCCTTACTTGTGCTCGACATCACCTTTCTTTTCTTAATTCTGCCAAGGAGGACCGACAATGGTGTGTCGTATGCCTTCACATAGTCACCATCAAGCAGTATGTGAGATGCTACCTCAGCAAGAACTAAAAGATTATCTTTACCTAGCAAAGCAAGTGGCAAGTCATCCAACGGTATAAGAGAGATCGACTTAACGTGACCTGCCCTTGGGGAGGCAGTTCTTCACCTGGCCAATCTCCTGGTCCCTGTAGGACGCGAAGTCATCGTTTCTAGTTTCTTGTTTTTTCCTGCACTCCTCTTCTGAGCCGACTTCAATTTTTCTGCACTCCGCTTCGGGGTCAACTTTCCTACACTTTTCTTTTGAGTTGACTTCTCTATGCTCCACCCCCGAAACTCCTCCAAGAATTCCTCCCAAGTCATACTTCTAGCTTCTAGTTCCTTCTTGACTAAGATTGTAATCAGCCCATGGTGATATAGTTTGCATGTGGCCTGATTGGATTTTCCTTTCTAAACCCCCTTCGCCATCTTTTCTAAACTTCTCAGCAAATAATATGGGAAGTTGATGAGCTTACCAGACTCAAAGTGTAAGAGTATGCGTATGTGGTAGAGTAAAGTTAGAGAATAACGACCTTCACAAGTAAGTAACTTCTGAAACACATACAGGAGATCCTTCCACTTCCCCATCATGACGTTCCACTGGAGGCCATTCTTCCAGTCTACCTTCTACTTTGGATTCACCACGAACCAGTGCCTTTGTTTATTTTCCAACTTTTCCTTCTTGAACCATTTCTCCCCTACTGTTGGCAACCTTGTAGCCTGAGATATTGATTCTTATGTTACTGCAAACTCTAATGAACCAACCTTGGCTTGGCTCCCATCGAAGGTCCAGGAAAATTCTATTGCTACAGCTGAGTCAAACCCATCGAACTTCTGCAGGAATAGGAGGAACTCGAATTCCTACAATAGTGCAAGACTATTCCTGTACTCAGTTGTCTGTTCCATTTCTATGGATCATGGCTCGATCCTTACAGGCACCATGTATGTTCAAATTCACCACTCTCAGTTTCAAGAAAAATATCGCGAAAAAAACTTCAAATGGTGATCGAGCTACACACCCCCTGTTAAATCAACCATTTCCCAAAGGGTTGATATTCATCATTAAAATCACACGAATGCGAACGTGAATTGGTGTTGGTACAGGCAGGCTATAATGATTGGAAGAGGCGGTGGTTTAGACAATAATTTCACATAACGGTCATGCAAGGTCAGACATGGGGTGAGGCTATTATTATCAGGTGATGAGTTTTTCAAGGGAAGGTAAGTATCGAATTTTGGGAGAATCGTACCGCTCCGCATTTACTCCATGATTTCACATAAAGCATACTTTAGTACTCATTAAAAATATAAGATTTTATAGCCTAAAATATCCTTGCACTTAAATTATTTCTCCCTAATCTAGTAAATGATGAAACAAAGCATTAATCATAATATAAATTGAATGTCATGGTCTGTAGATGGAACAGTTGTTCTACTTGTACAAAGGTTCATGAAACAAAAGATAAGCTTCACTACGCATTTTTTCTGCACCAGGTGTTACTGCACCGAACATGTGTTTTGAGTTCGGTGCGCTCAACAGTGAGGACCCCTGCACTAAATCACACATGTAATTGAATGTGCTTGCACCAACCATGTCTGCATCGAGCGTGCTTGCACTTTATACATGCTTTCACTACCCATGCCTACACCAAATCTTCTTGCACTTTGAACACACATTCCTGCACCAGGGATATTTGTAGTGTAATAGGAGCCAAAAGAAAATTCTTATAGAATACAATTCATAGGCTGGATTGAAAAAAATGTTGAATATACAAAGGAGATTTTATTCGCCATTCCTTGGTGTTAACATATGCCTTTCAATCTGATTTGTAGGTTCACATCAGATCCTGCAATCAATCCATGAGGGAAAAAGAAGTGGGAAAAGGGTAAATTTTTAGAATGGGAAGGAAATTACAACAGGGAATTCAAGAGCAAAACCACCAAGAGGGATAAATTGAAAAGGGATTTTGGGGAAAATAATTTCAAGGGAAAAGAGGGAAATACGAAATCGGATAGGGAAATTTCTTTGAAGAAAGGGATGGTAAACTTTTGGGATATTAAAAGAAGAAAATAAGGGGATTTTTTTCAAAAATGGGAATAGAAGAAAGGCAGAATTTCACCTAATATATGTCTGCATAGTGTTGATCTGTAAAATAAATGCAGCGAGAATTAAGTGTTTCCTGAAACAAAAATTCCCGTGCCAGCTATCCCAAACTTGGATAAGGGCTCAATTCCTGTACTTGAACCTGCTTCTTCTTGGTGACAGTTAACACATCTAAAGATCAAACAACATTCCCATTTTATTAGAATTGATCTCCCTGCCAGCAAGCTAGTTTTCAGGTTTATCCTTCTACAATTATGTTAGTAGAACTGATTTTCACAATCATAGGAAAAATTATTTTTCCTTTTCTTTTTTAATTTTTTTTCTTTTTAATTATTTATATAATTTTTTTGGATTTTCCTTAAATTTTATTTCATGAGAGAAGAAATAAGATCACAATAGGCTGGCATAACCACCTACCAACTAAAGTTCAGACTGTTGCTGCACTTGTTGTATGAAGTATTCCTTTGTGATGGGCTGAAAATATACTTTAAGCCTATGCCCATTCACAAGGAAAATTTAATCTCACTCATCAATGGTTTTGACTTCTACAACCCCATTGTCGAAGACTTGAATTACCTCATACAGTCCCATCCAACGAGTATGGGACTTCCCTTTAAAATGTTTAAAGCTAGAATCATAGAGAAGTACCCAATCACCTAGTTGGAACTTATTTTCCTTATAAACTTGTCATGCCATTTCTTGCGTTGCTGCTGCACCAAAATATTCTGTTGAACAACATCCCTTCAAAATTCATCCAATTTGTTTAGCTGCAATAGATGTTGTTGCTATGCTTCCGAGAGATCTAGACCCAACTGAACTGTAGTCCTAAAAGTCTTTACCTGAAATTCAATTGGAAAAAGGACTTGTTTTCCATACACCAGCTCATATGGTGTATGCCCCGTGTTGTTCCTCCAAGTGGTTCAATAAGCCCATAAGGCTTCAGGCAACCGACTAACCCAATCCTTCTTGTGCATGTTTACTGTTTTGGTGAGGATGGATTCGATCACCTTATTTGTGGATTCCACTTGGCCATTTTTTTGTGGGTGGTACAGTGTAGATTTCCTGTGTCGAATATTATATTGATTCATGATTTCCTGTACCAAGTTAGAAACAAACTGCAGTCCATTGTCAGAAACGATTTCTCTAGGAACACCAAATCTAGTAAAAATTTCATCAAACAAAAAATCAACAACAACTCTTTTAGTGGCAAAAGAAACAGCTTTAGCCTCTACCCATTTAGTAACAAAATCAGTACAAACCAAGATATGCTTTTTATTTAAAGATGTGGGATTTATGGGTCCTACAAAATCAATAGCCCATTTTTCAAAGGGCTCAATCATGACTTGAGGACATAAAGGCATTTCATTGGCTTGAACAGGCTGACCCATTCGTTGACAACTATCACAACGCTTAACATATTGTTTGGCATCCTTAAACAAAGAAGGCCAAAAATAGCCAGTGCGTAAAATTTTATATGCAGTTCGTTTGTCAGCAAAGTGGCCACCGCAAGGTTCATCATGGGTAGATTTTAAAATATCAAACATTTCTTCCTCTCTTACACATCTACGAATAAAAAAAATTGGTCCAGTTAAAAGAGGTCTCCTTGTATCCAAGAATATGAAGCACTTTTCTGAATAATATTCCGCTTTTCATGAGTGGATAAGTGAGGTGGTGTCTTTCTGGTGACTAAATAGTTGGCTATGTCAGAAAACCATGGAGATTTTTCTGACATAGCAAAAATATGTTCGTCAAGGAAATCATCATCAACAGGAATTGCTTCGCCGAGATTGTTTAATATGGAAAGATAATCAGCTACAACATTATACTTTCCTGGCCTATCAACAATTGTAACATTGAATTCCTGTAATAAAAGTAACCACCTAGTCACTCTACTGCTAGTTAAAGGTTTATTCATTAAATATCTTATAGCACAATTATCAATATGCACATAAACTTCATATCCTGTAATATAATGTCTAAATTTATTGATAGCAAAAATAACGGCTAAAAATTCTTTCTCAGACATTGTATAGTTAAAGTCTCTTCTTGTCCTAAGGCTACGCCAATAGTAGTGTCTGAAGCATCAGAAGAAATATGAAATGGCAAGGACCAGTTTGGTCCTCTCAAAACTGGTGTCTATACTAATTTTTCCTTCAATGTTTCAAATGACTGTTGGCAAGTTGTGGACCAAGTGAATTCACTATCCTTAGCTAGTAATCGAAAAATGGGGGTAGCAATCTTGGAAAAAATTTCAATGAATCTTCGGTAATAACCAACATGTCCCAGGAAACCTCTCACTTCCCTTTGAGTTTTGGGTGCAGGAAGATGAATAATAACTTCAATTTTAGCGGGGTCTACCTAAATACCTTTGTCAGAAATCAAATGACCAAGAACCACTCTTGCTTTGCACATTAATCTACATTTTTTATCACTCAAAGCAAGATGGGCCTCTTGGAAACGTAAAAGAACTTTTTCTAAATTTTTAAGAGCTTCATCAAATGAGTTACCAAACACAGAAAAGTCATCCATATAAATCTCAACACATTCAAGATCAGCAAAAATAGCCAGCACAACCCTTTGAAAGGTAGCAGGTGCATTACACAACCCAAAAGGAAGCACTCGATAGGCAAATGTACCCCAAGGGCATGTAAAGGTGGTTTTGTCTTGATCTGAAGGTGTGATCTGGATTTGGTTATACCCACTGAAGCCATCTAAAAATGAAAATTACTTTTTACTGGCAAGGGTATCTAGCACCTGATCAATGAAAGGAAGGGGAAAGTAATCCTTGAGAGTGGCTTTGTTTAATTCTCGATAATCAATGAAAATACGCCATCTCCCATATTTCTTAGGGACTATCACTAATGGAGAGACCCACTGGCTGTCAGAAATGGGGTAGATGAAATTAGCATCTAAGAGTTTTTGTAATTCTTCCTTAACAATATCTCTTAGTGCAAGATTCATTCATCTCTGGGGTTGTCGGACAAGTCAGGCTCCCTCTTGGATATAGATATGATGAGTACAAGTCTCAGGAGGAATGCCTTTCATGTCTTCATAACTCCAAGCGAATGCATCCAAATGATCTCGCAACAAGGTAACAAGCTGCTCTTATTGAGATGAATCCAAGTCTCAACTAATGTGTAAGGATTTGCTTGGACTGATTTCAACAAGAGTAGTCTTGGGCTCAAGAGTACAAGAAGATGATGCCACAGTATGGGATAAGGAAGGTTGGGAATTAGAGTTCTCTTGAAAATCCAGACTAAATATCTGATGAAGTGTATCAAAACTAGGCATGGTGTCTAGATTTTTCAAGAAATCTCACAAGTCACCATCCTGAGCAGACTCGGTATGATGTTGAATCGAAGAAATAAGCTGGGTCTCCTCATCACTACTATCATAATCTAACCATAAGGTATCCTTAAGTTCCCAAATAGGTCTATCAGGTGGGTATAAGGTGACCTTTTTCCTAGAGTCTCCATGTGAAATGTACATGTCACCAGAGTGGCATCCAATATAGGTGTCAACTGTGGCAAGCCATGGTTGCCACAGAATCAAAGGATTTCTTCCCATGGGATTATTTGGCTGAAGCATAATAAAATCTGTGGGGTATTCCCATGAATCTATAGAGACAACCACATTGTCCAATACTCCATCGGGCTTGATTTTAGATCTGTTTGCAAGTTCAAGCACGGTGGGTGTAGGACGAATGTGGCTCAACCCAAGTCGTTCCATGGTCTGCCTAGTCATCACATTGATGGATGACCCCATGTCTATTAATACATTATAGACAAGGATATCACCTATCTAGACAGAAACAACTGGGTTTCCAGGACCTGTATATTTCTCCATCAATACGTATCATGTCATCAACTCATCTACTCTACTAATAAACTGAATGGTCCGAGGGTCTAGTCTCTTCCTCCCTAGATTTTTAAGACATAATTCCCGGATGATCTTGGTACATATGGGAATTTCTTGGATAGCCTGAAGTAAAGGAACCTTTATACAAATATTCCTTAATTCGGAAGCCAAGGTGGACTCGGTGTCACTCTTCTCCATGGCCAACTGCTCTGGATAGGGGACCTAGTTTGAAGAAGATGGTGAATCTAAAGGTACAGGAATGGGCTGGAGGGTAATATTGTTTTTTGAATGATTAGGAGTTGCCTCGTCATTTTTCTCCTCAATAATCATCATGGACTGTTTTTGTTTTTTTGTTTTAACTACCCTTCCCAATCTTAATTGAAGCTCATTTATCCCAACCGGCAAGGTTCGATAGGTATGGAAAGGGGATGGTCCAACCGAATGAATCAGTTGTATCACCTTATTATTAGGATTCGGTACCAGTTGAGTAGGTAGTTGAGGTGGTGTGAATGGTGGCGACAAAGGAAATGGTGGCAATGATTCACTCTACTGAGGTAGAGAGGGAAAGCATGGTTGTGACATATGGTGTGGTGCATAAGAAGGAGGATATGATGGCATCTGAGTAGGATAGGAATGATATGAATGGTTTCGTTCTCTCCATCCTTGTTGCCAAGGTTGAGAGGACTGTCCATGATGGAAATGGTTTCCATGCTACCAATGTTGAGATTGATTATTGTTATTATAATAGGAATATGGAGATGCATTATAGCCATAAAAATGTGGTTCAAGAGCCATACTTGCACTTACCTAAGGCCAATTCCTTCACGCTCCCATGGAATGTGAAGACTCAGGGTCAAAATTCTCTCCTTCGAGTAAAACTTTTAATCCTGGTATGGAGGGGCAATCCTTGGTGGCATGGTTCTTTGTACAAATAACACATTTATTAGAACTTCTCATATCAACTGGACATTCTCTTAAAGGACGCTTCTTTCTACACTTTGGACAAAAAATAGACAATGACTCTTGTTCTTTTTCTAGTTTTCGCTGAAATTTCAAAGATTCTATTTGTTTGCTAACAGTATTCATTATTTCAATTTTCATGTTGTCCATCTTATTCTCCAAGCCAATGATCATAACATTTGTAGATCCCAGTTTGTTAGTTTTTCTTCGACCTCCTCTAGTGGATCTAGATTGGTTTCTGGAGAACTTCCTACACAAGTCACAAATTTGTTCAAAAGTTTTCTGAGCAATGTCTCCTTGTCCTAAAAAATTCAGATTATGTCTAGAATCCTTAGTAAGTCCTCATAGGAACAAGGTTCGAATAGTACTTAAATCAAATTTGTGTTTGGACCTTTGGAGTATATACAAAAATCTCTCTAAGTAATCCTCCAAGGTCTCATCATCACCTTGTACAATGGTGAAGATCTCATCCTGCATTTCTCTAGTTTTGTAATATTCCTGATATTTATTCAAAAATACTCTCTTCATTTGGTCCCAAGAACTTACAATGTTTCCTCCTAGTCCCATGAACCAGCGCAAGGCTGAATCCTTGAGAGTTGCAGGAAACAACTTTAATTTCTGGGCATCAGAAGAATAATCATAACTCCAACACAATATATCAAATTCAAAAAGAAATGAATCTGGGTCTTCATGCACCTTACCATGAAAGTGTGGAAGAGATGAAGGTGAAATATTCTTCATTTGTACATTCTCTTCTGAGTTCACTATTGGAAATCCAAAAGTGGATTGCTCGTCATTTACCTAGTTCTCGCCAGACCCCTCTGCATGGTCTTCATGATCAACCATTGTTGTGCCTCCAATCGAACTACTTCTAGAAGGTGAAGGTTGACTAATGCTGAATTGAACTTTCTAATCACCTTTAGCCTCCTTCTTCCCCTTTTCAAGTTGTGTCACACCTGAATCACTGTGTCCAGAATCCAGGTGGACTATTCCGGCGTGATGAGTTTGTGTTAACTTGGACTTCCTACCTGCAAAAGAAGGTCCAATATGAGAAGAGTTTTCAGATCTTTCAGTATTTTTTTGGCCCTTATTGGGCTTTGGACCCCTACCTTTCTTAGGCATTCATTTAAAAAAAAAAATCAAATCCAAAAACAAAATTCAAATGCTTATAAAAGAAAAAGAATTTGTTAATTGCTGCAAATGGAAAATAAAATCAGCACTCGTAAAATCATCAAAACAACAGAAGCTTACTGTAGGAAAAAATAATACAAACTTACCCCTATTGTAGAAAAATAGAAAGTTCTTACCAATTTCAAATTGCCTCCCCAACAACGGCGCCAAAATGTTGGGTGCAGGAATTGCTATCAAGCAGACTCCTTCAACACTTAATTGTCAACCTGGGGGTTTTGTAAACTTAGAGACGAAGCACAGGAAATGCCAGAAATGATATGAACTTTTCCAAACTCTATTCCTACTTCCTTAATTGCAATCTTGCAGAATCAAAAAGAAAAGATCACCCGACAATTTACACCAAAGATATTCTAGTGTTGGAATATGAAAGAAAGTACTTTTGCAGGAAAATCAATGAAAGGAATTCTCAAAACCTCTTGCAACAATCTTTGAAAATGTAAATGGTTCATGAGGCACAATACTTGCTAAGGTTTTGCAAATGGGGTAGCAAGCTAAGTGGGCTTGATTGTGGGGAAAAACTCCACAGTTAAGCGCGCTTGAGCCAGAGGATTTCTGGGATGGGTGACCTCCTGGGAAGTCCTGGTTACCGGGTGCAAGCCCCGGAAGTGATGATTGAGGCTATGTGATTTGTTCTCCACATTTCACTAGTCTCAATCCCACTTCTTCACCCCTGTGAGCATCACCCGATGCAATGAGTGCTAAGTGAACTATTCAAAAATCATGAGAAATTAGTCAGTTACGACTACCTCTCATGGAAATGGTCATACGTTTGAATGACTTACTTAACGCAGTTGAATCCCAAAAATGATATCTAATATAATGCAATGCGTAAATCCCCCATACTAAAAAAAAAAAAAAAAAAAAAAAATGTAAATCTATGTTTATCTTCAACATAGTTGTGTTCTAGATTAATAATTGGACCCTTGAAGATGCCTGGTTCCTTTTACATCTTCCCCTGTACTAAGTTATTATTCCTATACTTCTGCAATGTGTTTTCACTCGTACCAGAACAAAGTTTAAGTGTTGGGAGTATATTTTACACCCGTACTGAAGATTTATGTCTTTATGCAGGAACTATAAGCCTCAAGGCTTGAGCACTTTGTTCCTATATCAGGAGATCGATTCCTGTACCGGAACAGAGGTTCCTACACCAAGATTTCCAATCCTTCTTTTGGAAACAAATAAAGAATGTGTTAACGAAGAAAAATAACTTGCAAAGGTGAACAAAAATTTTAAAGTAACTTCCTCAAACCGAAAATGCTTCAACTAATCCTTTAATGTCTAAAACAAGAATTAACTCTAAAGTCAAAGCACACCTTCAAGTAAGGAACTTCTGCATGTAATCTAAGAGATCATTGCAATATGACAGCAGGCTTCAGTCCAGTAATAGCTGTCCACATTTCTGATTTGCAGGCATAACCTTTTAAACCCAGAAAGATTTCCTTTAAGAACTATTACGCATGAATCAGATATTTCCTAAATAGTATAAAGTGCAAGCACAGACTAGTGTGTGTGTCACAATAGCGTTTTGTTTTAGAAGTGTATTTAATTCTAAATATCAAAAGAACTTCAGAATGGAAATCACGCTTTCATAATCGCATTAAGACTTAATAGAAATCACACTCTTTAGGATCGCATTAAGATTTATCAAATAAAAACAAAAGACCATTACTATAATGAACTGAAAGAATCAATATGTGAAACTGCAAACGCACTAGTGCAGGAATGTGTGCCTGCATGATCCAAGTAGAAAACGAGATTAAACTTCAAAGAAGGAAATCATAAGATTAAACTTCAATCTAACTCACACACCATGGATCCATCACATTGTAATGAAATTAGATTTAAACCTTGCAGAAAGATAAAAGAAACATCTACTTACTTCACACTTTGCATCATAAATAATTAACACACCTTAATCGAAAACGAGAAGAACACAAGGGAGAACAAGTTGGGTTGGCTAGGCCCTAGCCAACCATCCCGTTTTCCTATTTAGGAAATGTAAAAACTCGACTCTTTAATCAACGCATCAGCATAGAGTTATAGTGCAAGATTGAGAAAACATGGCGTAGTTCCTTTCTATTAATGATCAAAAAATATACATCATGAATTCGAATTAAGCCTAGAACGAGGGCGATATAAGAAAAATTACAAAAGGATAGAATCACAGTATCCTTTCTATATCTATCGCTCACTACTATTTTCTGTCTAAGTCCTACGTTTTATACATTCATCCAGGCCTGCAGCCGTAACCAAACTACAGCAAGCGTTCCAATCTGAGCCTTTCGGCCATAACAAAATAACAACAATAGCTCATGTTGAGCCTTTCAGCCATAACAAAACACTATTCTAGGTATTTAGTCGGTGACCTAATCTCCACCATATCCCTTATTTTCCTCCATGCTCCGAGCCCAACTCGAGTTAATCGTTCCAAAACACGGCGTTTGCATGGAGTGGTGAGTTGTCACGGTAGTTGAATTGATACAGGTGGATATTGGTGGCCACCTGCCAAATTCACTTGGACCCCCACCATTGTTTCTCTCAGTTTTTTCAGTTTCCTTAACTGTAGCACAACTTACTATTTTTAGCAGTTTTTTGGGTCCTGAACTTCTGGAGCCGTTTTGAGGCCCTAAACGATGTTTTTTGGGAAAACTAGGAGTAATATGGGTCCATGGATCGATGTTTCTCTTCACAAAGTTGTATTTCTCGGATAGATCTTTCTAATGAGATATTGTGTGTGTCAAATGGAGATCATATGCCAAAGTTACAACCCCGGGAAGTTGATGTACCAATTTACCCAAACGGGGCCCACAGTTTGGTGTTTCATCTTCTAGGGTTAGGTTTTTGGATGTTTAGGGTTTCCCATTGTTTCTCAACAATAAATAGGCCTTCGAGCTTCATTGTAACATAGTTCAGAGGCATGTAGCCACCACATCTCTTCTCAGAGATAAGCTACCATCGCCCTAGCTGGTTTATTTCCATTTCTAAGCATATTTCAGTATTTTACATTAATGAAATGAAGTATTATTTCCGCTACATCTCTGTGTTTATGGTTATCTCTGTAATTTTTTGCGTTCCTGTTTAATTCCAAATCAGTGGTATCAAAGCAGTCTTCTTTTCTTCTCTGTTTTTCTTTGCATGTCCCCAACGAGGTCGGGATATAAGGAGTTAGGGATTGAACTGGTCGACCCTTTGCAAGACCAGCCCCGCAAATCCCAACGGCCTCCCATGGCGGATGAAGAAAAAGACAAGGTGGTAGGAGATCCTATCAAAATCTTGCTCGAAGAAGCCCTCGAGCAACAAAGAAACGCGATGATGGACAATTTTTCCTAGATCCTTCAGCGGCTACCTAGAGGCGACGCATCGTCTTTCGACAGCTCCTCTAGAAACGCCACACCCTTTAAGGTACAAGTTAATTTGGAAATCCCCATCTTCGAGGGTCAAATAGACATAGATGTCGTAGATAAATGGTTAAATCTGCTAGAGGGTTATTTTTCTGTTCATGATTTTTCCAGTCAGGAAAAGATTATTTTCGCTCTTCTCAAAGCAGCCCCCCATGTCAAGGACTAGTGGGAAACCTACTACGAGCTGAAGGATGAAAGTACAGGCTCACTATTTTCAGCCACACCCACTTGGGATTCATTCCAAGATGCCATCAAGGAGCAGTACTACCCTGTCGGAAGCTATGAGGATCAATACATAAAGTGGACCATGCTGCGACAAGGAAGGGACCAAGACATACTAGAGTTTACCAATATTTTCCATACCCTTCGCATAAAGTTGGGTATCAAAGATTCGGAGCAGTGTGAGGTACTCAAATACCGCAGTTGCATGCACAAGTACATCCAGGAAGAAATAGAATTCCTAAACATCCCCTCGCTCAGCACGGCATACCAATATGCCATCAAGGTCGAGCAAAAGTTTAAACAGAAGAAGCGAGACTTTGGATCTATGAATTCGAAGCAAGGGAAAGGTGCCCCCAAACCGCAGAATAAAGGACAAAGCCAAGGCAAGATGGCCCAAGACAACCCGCCAAAGTTGCAAGCAAAGAACAGCGCCGTGAAGCCGAAAAAGGACACGGGAAAGTGGTGTGAGTTCCATAGAACTCCACTCACAACACAAGTGAGTGTCAGGCCAAGCAATCACTGGTGGCCAAGTTAAAGGTTTCAGAATCAGATGCATGTTCCAACTCTGAGTCATAACCCGACAAGGGGAATGACAAAGGAAAGCAGATTATCACTGTGGAGCCCAATGCCACCGTTGCCACCACAAAGATACATAAGGAGGAACCCGAAGATCCAGAGGAGGAGGAGCATCTCTTCCACACCCAAATGTGGGTAAAGGGCTCCCCACAATAGATCATTGTCAACAGTGGGAGCCAAAAGAACCTCACTTCGGCAGAGGTCATGAAGTGGTTGGGCTTACCGACCACAGCACATCCACAACCGTACACCATCGGGTTGCTTCACCAAGGACGAGATCTTCGCGTGAGCCAGCAGTGTCGCCTTCCATACAACATCAAGCCCTTCACGGATGAGGTATTGTGTGACATTGCTCCCCTTGAAGTTTGTGATGTATTATTAGGACAACCATACTTGTGGAAGCGACATGCTATGTATGAATCAAGGCCCCGTGGTGTTATTGTTACACTGGGAAATAAGTTGTATAGGATACCGGAGGTAGCATCGCCTACTACCATCTCTTAGGTTACTGCAAAACAATGCAGTAAGCTCATTTTCGAAACCAGGAAATTTTTTTTCCTAATGATACGCCCTCAAGGAAAGAAGAAAACGATGGCCACGACCTCCAAACAGGGCCCTTCCGCACGACAACTACAGATGGACAAGGTCGTGGAGGAGTACGAGGACATCTTCACCGCAGGGGTTCCTCTGCACTGTCAGGTCAAGCACTCCATCAATCTGACCCCAAGTGTGCCACTGCCCAATGGACCAATCTATTGGTGCTCCATTCTAGAGAATGATGAAATCAAGAGGAAAATTTAGGAGCTGTTGTAGAAAGGTCACATCTGTCCAAGTTCATCACCCTATGGGAGCCCGATCGTGTTGATACAGAAGAAGGATGGGACTTGGAGACTCTATATTGACTATCGGGCATTGAACAAGATCATTGTTCGTAATAGGTACCCGATCTTACAGATTGATGACCTCTTAGACCAACTAAAGGGGGCAAAATATTTTAGCAAGATCGATCTGAAGTCAGGATATCACCAGGTACCAATCAAACCCTTTGATGTGTGGAAGACTGCCTTCAAAGCCAAAGAGGGCCTTTTCAAATGGTTGGTTATGCATTTCCGATTGACGAATGCTCCTACAACCTTCATGAGGCTAATGGATGACATCTTGCAGCCATTCACCAACTCATTCATAGTCGTATACTTGGATGACATCCTGATCTTCAGCCAGAGTTGGGAGGAGCACCTCCACCACATCCGACAGGTTCTCCAAACACTGCGACAACACAAGCTATGTGCCAATTTGGAAAAATGCACTTTTGGCATGACCCAGGTTAAGTATCTGGGATACCTTATTGATGAATAGGGGGTGCATGTGGATCCAGCCAAGATCCAAGTCATTCAGGATTGGCCATCTCCAACCACTCTGACAGAGCTCCGTAGCTTTCTAGGTCTTGCCAACTTCTACTGCAGGTTCGTGTTGGGGTTTTCTCATATCACTTGGCCCTTGAGTCAAGTCACCAAGGGAGGAGTGAAAGAAAAATTCTTTTGGTCTGAACCTCAACAGAAGGCATTCACAGAGTTGAAAGATCGCCTATGCACGACACTAGTGCTCGTGTTATCAGATTTGCAACAACCATTTGAGCATCCAATGGCATATCACAGTGAGACACTTTTAGACACAGTCCGGAAGTATCCCACTTATGACAAAGAAATGTATTCCGTTATGTAGACTTGCCGACAATGGAAGCATTACATTTTGGGGAAGGAAACGGTCATCCACACAGACCACCAACCCCTGCAGTTCATATAGACCCAAGGGAAATTGCAGAATGATTTCCATCAGAAGTGGTCTACATACCTGCAACAATTCCATTTGAATATCAAGTATAGGAAGGGCAACACCAATAATGTTACAGATTGCCTCAATGTTAGGTCCCTATAATACTAGTGATTACCCCATTACTATTGTAGTTGTATCCCTTATTAATATTGTTGTGCCGCTATTGTCCCCATATTTTTATTACTGTGCCCCATGGAATCCCTCTATTGTTATTTTTGTGGCTTTATATTATTATTGTTAGGTCGGCTGGGTTATATTGTGACTCCTTAGGCTCCTATATATAGAAAGGAGGTTTTGTCATTTGAATCATCCAAGAATTGTTCATTTCTGTAATGTAAAGGAGGTTGGCCCCTTGAAGAGGCTGAATTCTAAGGCGTTGATCTTTCTTTTCTATCTTTTTGTGAGCTGGTTTCATAACATTTGGTATCAGAGCTTTGGATTCTAGGGTTTCGCTACTCCGAAAAGGTCATCGTGGCATTTTCGCTATAACTTTTGTTTTGTGACGTTTCAGAAGCGACAAAAAAAACCCATTTGAGACAAAATCATATTGAACCTCGGGTCCGAATTTCAAAGATTTTTGTGCTATATTTGCAAATATGTGATCTGAGGAAGTTGGTCTTTTTGCAGACTCCTGAATAACATTCCAAACAAGTGACCTGGGGAAAATCGTCATAACTTTCTCTCTGAGCATTGGATTCAAATTTTGTAAGAAGGTACAAAAATAGGACAGACTGTAGTTTCTTGTATATATTTTTCAAAGCCAAAGGTTGAAACAGTGACACATGGCACTTCATAGAAGTTCGCTCTTCTGGAAAGGTTATAATCACATCATCTTGGGAGATTGTGCATAACTCTTCCTTGGAGAATCCAATTCGGATCAGACTGGTGGCATTGGAAAGAGGACACAGAGGGCTACTACAGGTCGCAATTTCAGAACTGGATGATCCGAAATTGCAGAGATACATTAGATTCAATATCAAGCTTCTACAAAGTGAAGAAAGGTGTGTAGTTTTTTTTTAATTTTTGCATAAGCTTGGTTTGAAAAATTAGTTGGAAGGAATTAAAAGGGTATAGTAAAGCATTATTATCGATAATTGATGCCACGAGGAAAGAAAATGCAAACACCTAGTAACCAACCTGAAAGCTCTAGCATGACTCATGAAGAAGAGGAATAAATGCAACATGATATATCAAAATTACGAGACCAAGTGCAACAAGTGTCACTTGCACAAAAAGCAACAGAATCTAAGATGGATGGTTTAAGGAAAGATTTAGAAGCTAAGATGGATGGTTTAAAGAAAGGTGTAGAAGCTAAGATGGATTGTTTAAAAAAAGGCGTAGAAGCTAAGATGGATGGCATGGAAGCTAAGATGAATGGCATGGACGCTAAAATTGATGGCATGGATGATAAGATGGAAGAATTGAAGATAAATATGAATAAGTTGCTACAAGAAATGGTCACTAATGGTGAAAGGGTAGTAAAGGAAACTCATGATGAGAACAAAATAAATGTTAATCATGATTCCATAGACTCTAATGTTGGATCGAAGACCCACCATATTCCAAAAATCGATATGAGGAAGTTTGATGGCAAGGATCCCGCAACATGGATATTACAGATGGAGCAATTTTTCGATCTCAATAATGTGCAAAACACACAAAAGGTATGTATTGCAACTTTATATTTGGAACCAAATCAGTTTGTATGGTATCAATGGCTTTTCTCTTGTAAACAAATTATCACTTGGGCAATTTTTATGGAAGAATTGACAGCACATTATGAGGATACAAAAAGCAACACTTTTTTTAGCCAATTGATAAGTCTCAAACAAAAGGGTTCAATAATGGAGCACATTGAGGAGTTCCAAAAATTGAACATAAGGGTAAAAAATATTCCAGAGGAGCATAGGATTGATGTGTTCATAGGGACTTTAAAGGATAATATCCAACATGATGTTCACCTTTGGGAACCTGATTCATTAGAGAAGGCATTCAGGTTAGCAAGAAAAATGGAAAGCAAAATTATGGCAACCAGGAAGCATACCAGTCACAACTATAAAGATGGAAGTGTTGTTACCCCTAGCCTTCCACAACCTATAAGGTTGACACCACAACAATTGGAAGAAAAAAGAGCAAAAGGGCTTTGTTACAGTTGTGATAGCAAATACACTAAAGGTCATAAGTGTGCTAAGAAGAAATTATTCTACATAGATTGTGAAGAGGAAGAAGAAAAGGAGCAAGAAAGGTCAAAAGAAGAGGATATACTCCAGGAACAAAGCCTAGATAAAGAAGAAATGAATCCGACCATATCTTGTAATGCATTGGCGGGAATTACCACTCCTCAAACCATCAAGATAGAAGGACAAATCAAGAAGAAAAAGGTAATAGTGTTGATTGATTCAAGAAGCACCCACAATTTTATTCATTGTAAGGTAGCAAAAGAATTGAATTGCTTCCTATATCCAGCACCAGAGTGTCAAGTGATGGTTGCAAATGGAGGAACGATAAATTGCTTTGGAAAGTGCCATAATATCAAGCTATCCATGGGAGAATATGTATTGACTAGCCCAATGCTTTCCATTCCAATGGGAGGTGTTGATGTTGTACTAGGATTCCAATGGCTACAATCCTTGGGTACAATATCTTTTAATTTTCAAGAACATTTCATTAAATTTTCTACGGAAGGAAAGGAAGTTGAATTAAGGGGTATTGCAGGGAAACCAAGAAAGATAATCAGCTCTAACGGTATGACAAAGCTTCTAAAAAAGGAACAAAGAGGCATAATTGCACAATTATGTTCGCTAGATGTTTCCACATCGGAATCATCTATTTCTCCAGATCTCCAAAAAGCCTTGGACAATCATTCCAAGGTATTTGAGACTCCCAAAGGTCTCCCACCTATGCGTGATCATGATCATGCTATTCATCTGATTCCAAGAAGTGTTCCTCCAAACATCAGGCCGTACAAATATCCCTATGCCCAAAAGAGTGAAATTGAACGTATGGTTGCAGAAATGCTAGACGCTGGTATAATTCAACCTAGTCAAAGTTCTTTCTCTGCTCCAGTAGTATTGGTGCACAAGAAGGATGGATCATGGCGCATGTGTCCGAATTATAGGGAGCTCAACAAACTCACTATTAAAGATAAGTTTTCCATTCCTGTCATTGATGAATTACTGGATGACTTGCATGGATCAATTTACTTCACCAAGTTGGATCTTCGTTCAGGATATCATCAAATCAGAATGAAGACTGAAGACATTTCAAAAACAACATTTAGAACTCATGAGGGTCATTATGAATTTTTGGTCATGCCTTTTGGCCTTACCAATGCACCTTCTACATTTCAAGGTTTGATGAATTCCATTTTCAAACCCTTCCTTAGAAAAAAAAAATTAGTATTTTTTGATGATATACTAATCTACAGCAAGTCTTGGAAGGATCATGTTCAACATGTTGACAGGGTGCTACAACTATTGGAGGAGAAACAATTATATGCAAAAAGATCCAAATGTTTCTTTGGAGTACAAAAGGTGGAATATCTGGGTCATATTGTATCTCATGAAGGAGTTAAGGTAGACCCTATCAAAATTAAAGCCATTAAGGAATGGAAAATCCCCACATCCATAAAGCATCTGCGAGGATTTCTCGGGTTGATAAGGTATTATCGCAAGTTTGTTAAGAATTATGGGAGAATAGCAACACCTCTAACAACATTATTGAAGAAAGATGCATTTTCATGGACTCCAGAAGCAACAAAGGCCTTCGAACATCTTAAAGAGGCAATGTGCCAAGCACCGGTCTTAGCTACACCGGACTTCACAAAAACCTTTATTGTGGAATGTGATGCTTCAGGAAATGGAATTGGTGCTGTTTTAATGCAAGATGAAAGACCTGTTGCTTTTGAAAGTCATCCAATCAAGGGAAAGTTTTTACACAAAGCTATTTATGAGAAGGAAATGTTGGCAATACTACATGCACTTAAGAAATGGCGACCCTACCTAATGGGAAGACACTTCAATGTAAAAATAGATCATGATAGCTTTAAATACTTTTTAGAACAAAGATTATCCTCTGAAGAGAAACAAAAGTGGGTCATAAAGATGTTGGGTTATGACTTTGAAATCATCTACAAAAAAGGGAAGCAGAATGTGGTCACAGATGCACTCTCAAGAAAGGATGAGGATGTGGAAGCATTGTTGTGCGCCATTTCTATTATCCAACCAAATTGGATAAACGAAGCAAGGGAGGAATGGAAGAATGATGAAGAAATGTGGGCACTTATTCGAAAGTTACAACAAGATTCCAGTACATCTGATACATTTAGCTGGCAAAATGATTCATTATGGTACAAAAATTGCTTATACCTCTGTTAGAATTCGCAACTCAAACAAAAGATTCTTATGGAATTGCACACTTCTCCCTTAGGAGGGCACTCAGGATTTTTAAAAACTTACCACGGGGTTAAGAAGTAATTTTTTTGGGATGGCCTTAAATCGGATATTCAAAAGTTTGTGGTAGAATGTTTGCTTTGCCAACAAAATAAAGTTGAAACGGTTAAGACCCCGGGTCTATTACAACCTTTATCCATTCCAAGCCAACGTTGGGAGGAGGTTTCAATGGATTTTATCACAGGTTTACCCAAGTCTAAGGGAAAGAGTGTCATCATGGTGGTAGTTGACAGACTTACCAAATATGCACACTTTTGTGCATTATCACATCCATTTAAAGCCAGTACAGTTTCTACTGCATTTATGGAAACAATTCAAAAGCTACATGGAAACCCAAAGATTATTGTAAGTGACAGAGATCCCATTTTCATTGGAAATTTTTGGACATAATTATTTTCTTGTCTTGGTACTCAGTTAACTCATAGCTCATCTTATCATTGTCAATCTGATGGGCAAACTGAGATAGTAAACAAATGTTTGGAAGGATATCTTCATTTCTTTGTATCTGATAAATAGACACAATGGGTCAAATGGTTGCCTCTGGCTGAATGGTGGTATAACACTTCCTTCCATACAACAACAAAAATGACCCCATTTATGGCACTTTATGGATATCAACCACCATCCATCACATCATATTTAAGAGAAAATTCTAAGGTTCAAGCAGTGGAACATCACATCGAACATCAACAACAAGTCCTCCAACTCTTAAAGGATAACCTCGTGTTGGCACAGAATAGAATGAAACAACACGCAGATCAACATCGCAGTGAAAGAAGTTTTGATTTAGGTGATTGGGTATTCCTACGTCTACAACCATATAAACAAATGTCCCTCAAGTAAGCTAAGAAGGATAATAAATTATCACCAAAAGTATTATGGTCCGTACAAGGTGTTGCAAAAGATTGGTACTGTGGCATACAAATTGGAGCTTCCTGCAGCTTCTCGAGTGCACCCAGTTTTCCATGTTTCATGTTGAAAGAAGGTTATAGGAGACAAGCTCCCAGTTCAAACAATATTGCCAGAACTTGATGAGGAAGGAAAAATTATATTGGAACCGGAAGCAGTCACAGAAACAAGAACTCGACAGCTACGAAATCGATCAATTTCAGAGTATCTCATCAAGTGGAAGAACTTATCCGCTGGAGATTCCACATGGGAGGATGAGAATTTTATACAGAAGCATCCAGAACTACTCAAGCGTTGAGGATAACACTTTTTTTAAGGAGAGGGGCATGTTAGGTCCCTATAATACTAGTGATTACCCCATTACTATTGTAGTTGTATCACTTATTAATATTGTTGTGCCCCTATTATCCCCATATTTTTGTTACTGTGCCCCATAGAATCCCTCTATTGTTATTTTTGTGGCTTTATATTATTATTGTTAGGTCAGTTAGGTTATATTGTGACTCCTTAGACTCCTATATATAGAAAGGAGGTTTTTTCATTTGAATCATCCAAGAATTGTTCATTTGTGTAATGTAAAGGAGGTTTCCCCCTCGAAGAGGCTGAATTCTAAGGCGTTGATCTCTCTTTTCTATCTTTTTGTGAGCTGGTTTCATAACACTCAGTCGACCACTGATCATGGCGTTAACCACCATGCTCAACTCTTGTGGGAACGAGACTTCTGATTGGCCACTTCTCTACAAAAGTGACCTAGAATTCGGCCAAACATTCCAGACACTCTTGGAGGGTCAGCATGTTCCTGATTTTCACCTCCAGGATGCCTTGTTATGCCACCTGGATCACCTTTGTGTTCCTTCAAGTGAGCATGCCTAGATGATTTGGGAAGCACACTACAATCGGACTGCTGGGCATTTCGGGGTCGAGAAAACGGTGGCAGTACTACAAAAGTATTTCTATTGGCCGAATCTTCGACAGCATGTCAGGAAGTACATCAAATCATGCACTGCCTGCATCATTGCCAAACCGACCATCAAGAAGCAATGCCTCTATACCCCGCTACCTACCCCTAGTTGACCTTGGGAATCCATCTCCATGGATTACATGTCAGGCCTTCCTTCCACTAAGCATGGAAACAACTGTGTTTTTTTGGTTGTCGACAGGTTCTTGAAGATGGCCATTATGGCGGCTTGCAAGAAGAATATCACAGTAGAAGCCACTGCTACACTCTTCTTTGAACGAGTGTGGGTGCACTTTGGGATCCCACTCTCTATCATCTCAGATCAGGACAGTCGGTTCCTCAGTACATTTTGGTCTAGTCTCTGGTCGATGTTGGACACCAAACTCACTAAGTCCACAACCTTCCATCCTCAAACTGATGACCAGACAGTGGTTGTCAACAGGATGATTGTACACATTATGCACATGTACAACTCAAAGCATCCACGCACATGGGACGAGAGCCTCCCCTATGGTCAACACAGCTACAACCGAGCTCTTCACAGCTCGACTAGCCACAGCCCTTTTAAGGTGGGCTTGGGATTCCAGCCATTATGTCCCATTGATGTGGCCATGCCATTTGCAGCTACTCACACAGATTCATCTTATGTCCAGTCCGAAAAAGATAAGGCAACCAGCTTCATTGAGCACATCCAACATATTCGCCAACAGGTCCATGAAATTATGGAGAAATCAAATGCCAAGTGCAAGCAATGACATGATCAACATTGGGTGCCACACAAGTTTCAGGTGGACGATAAAGTCTGGTTGCATCTGCAAAAGGAACGCCTTACCGGAGCCTATCAGAAACTGAGACCACTTCGATATGGTCCTTACACCATTACCAAGGCTATGGGAGACAATGCATTTGAGCTCAGCATTCCCCCATTCCCTGGCCTCTACCTAGTGTTCAATGTGGGCCACCTTCAACCATACTTTCCACCATTACTAGGCACATCCGACATTGCAGAATAGCTCACACCCATAGAATTAAATCCAGATTGCATGGAACAAACTGCAACTGATCGGATCATGGACACAGAGATCAAGCACACTCACCAACAAAATATCCAACTGTATCGAGTTGTCAAAGCAGGCCAACTCCTTCACCAAGGCAAGTGGCTCACCAGGGACCAAGTTCAGCAAAAGTTTCCTCATCTCATTGAGGAACTCAACGCAATGGGGACCATTGCTTCCTAAGGGGGGAGGAATGATCCAGGTGGATATTGGTGGTCACCTGCCAAATCCACTTTGACCCCCACCATTTCTTCTCTTAGTTTTTTCAGTTTCCTTAATTGTAGCACAACTTACTATTTTTAGTAGTTTTTCGGGTCTTGAACTTCTGAAGTTTTTTTGAGGCCCTAAACGATGTTTTTTGGGAAAACTAGGAGCAACATGGGTCCATTGACCGATGTTGCTCTTCCCAAAGTTGTATTTCTCGAATAGATCTTTCTAACGAGATATTTTGCACGTCAAATGGAGATCATATGCCAAAGTTACGACCCCGGGAAGTTGATGTACCAATTTACCAAACGGGGCCCACAGTTTTGTGTTTCATCTTCTACGGTTAGGTTTTTGGATGTTTAGGGTTTTCCATTGTTTCTCAACAATAAATAGGCCTTCGAACCTCATTGTAACACAGTTCATAGGCATGTAGCCACCACATCTCTTCTCAGAGATAAGCTACCATCACCCTAGCTGGTTTATTTCCATTTCTGTTTGTAAGCATATTTCAGTATTTTACATTGATGAAATGAAGTATTATTCCCGCTACATCTCTGTGTTTATGGTTATCTCTGTAATTTGTTGCATTCCTATTTAAATCCGGATCATGAATATTCACCAGTGGTGCAAGAATTCTACCTGCACTCGACCATGCTAACAAAATAATTAGTTCATTGTCCATCAAATACTTTCTAGGAAGAGAATTATTAGTTACAAAGATTTAAAGGCATAAAATCTACGAAAATGATTAATTAAGCACATTCATAACTCTTAAACATGAAACATAATGCTAGTGCAGGAAGGGATACGATTCTTGGAATAGTGTAGGAATAAGGGAGTTTGCAAGGTTAAAATAGAGGTATAAGGTCATGGTTTTGAAGGGAAAAAGGGTTGAAAAATGGAACAATTTGGCCTACCAACAAATATTACAACTTTCTTTGATCTCGATGGCTAGAAAGTGGTATGTTCTATCTAATTGGATCGCACTTCTTGTTGACACATATATTTTTAAAGGTGTTATTTACTTTGTGTAGATCATTGTTCCCAATTAAAGTCGATCTCACGAGTATCATGGTGCCATGAAAAATATTATTTAAAAATATAATAGAATAGAAGTATGGTTATTACATTGACCGACACATATATGGATCAACTATCATGATTTTTTTTTGTGTATTTAATACCATGATGGTTAGTTAATGGTACACTATAGCATTATCTACATTTAGAGTGTTTCTATTTACCATGAATTTAGGACTTTTTCATTTTTGAATTTTTAAGTTGTTTCATTAAATCCAATATTAACCATAGTATTTCACATATATCATACTATGCTCTAATATTCTACTTATATTGTATTATTATTATAATATTATTATTTTATTATCTTATAAAAGCATGGAAATAGGTTATGATCCTTATATGTATATTATTTTATGAAAATTAGTATATACTAAGTATATTATATTATGTTCCAATATTTTATTTATATTGTACTATTGTTAATATTACATAATTTTATATGATGATGGCAGCCAAAATATGGGTATATACAAATCCCTCTTCTCCTAATTTCGTAATTATTATTATTGGTTTTCTAGCATTCAAATCCATCCATCAAATTAGGAGTACATGCATCCATTTAAGGTTGGGATGTCATTAATATATTCTCCCAATTTGTTGAGGATTAATGCACGTAACCTTTTCACAAAATTTGTTTGTCATGGTAGCAAACATTTGTCTATTGTCAATATAGGAATGGTCAAAATAAACTTGTATGTTAATTCGCTAAGTCACTAAATTTTCTTGTCACTATGTAGCCTAGTGATTCTAATAGATATCATCATCTCCTCTGGTTGGATAACTAGCTTTCATCATATTTAGTGTATTAATATAGATGTACAAAACTCATTTTGACTTTGCTTGGATGTGCAAGTGTTTATTGACAACGTTGATTCCTTAAGGAGCTAGTTGTAAATCTAGTTGGGAAGAAGTTTGTTGATAAGTTTAATATTTACCATAAAAAATACATCTTACTATCCATCATGAGTCAGCCATGATTGACCTTACATGTACCACCAATCATGTCACATAAATCTATTAAAGAGCACCTAATAATCTATAATGTTTTTTCTACAAAAGTACTTGTATCACTGGAAATATATTCTTAAACAACAATACAATTCATTGTTTTGACATACTTTTGATACAGTAAATTTATTCAAAGATGCAAAATCATATGTTTTCCTCAATTTAATGAATTGATTCCACTAAAATATTTATAAACCTATTAATATGAACAAATTTCAACATGAAACTAAGAAAAAGAATTCAAATGGAAAACTCACTAAGAGGCCAAATTAAAATACAAGCTAAGATTTGCATTAACCATCCATAGTGAATAAATAATAGATGATGGTTGATTAACATAATTGTACATTCAAATGGAGTTTTAGTGATAAGCAATTTTATTTTCAGTGATTTATCTATTTGTGAAATCACTCATGTTCTTGATTAATACATTGGCAAAATGACTTGTATTATCTACTAACTCTATGGGATTGATATGTGAATCCATGTATATGATGAAACTTAGGTTTATTTGTGCAAATGCACATTAATGCCATGGAAAATATTATTTAAAAATATAATAGAATAGAAGTATGGCTATTACATTTATAGTTGGAGTGTTATTTATTAAATTCCATTGATTACGGGTAGGATATTGGTCTCCAATTAAAGTTTTCATCTTCTCATCTCCTTTTCATTTAGCATGAACTCATTTTTAGTGAGGCTTCACTAAGTAATAAAATGTATTTCTTGTAATCCCCCCTCCACATGCATCTCCTTATATACCACTTTATTAAACCTAAACAAGATAAATCATATTCTCAACTACTTCTAATGCACTTGGTGGACTATGAAATGTAGCTTAAGTTTATATGTCTAGTTAGATGTTACTTTTAATGTGCTTGGTGCAGTAGGAAGTGTAGTATAAATATAGATGTGAAACTAGATGTCTCACTTTTCAAAATAAAATGATTTAGGTATTCTTATTTGAAAGACTAGTTTGAAAAATATTGTATATTATTTAATCCACACTCCTTGGAGTCCTTTGGACCTCTACAATTTCTATAATGGACATATTTTGATTATTTTCACCCAAACTTTGTAGGTGATAGATTTTTTTATGATGAGATAAATAACATATTTCTTCCTATGTACATTTATCTTCTTATTCTAAGAAGAGGAAAAAATATTTTTCTTTACATCTAAAATCTGCAAGATGTAGGACTCTACCTAATAAGTACTCCATACTAGGGTTTCATTAAGAAATTAAGCATCTTCAATAAAATTCACCTTTTATTAAGGAGATACATGTACACTACTTCTGTCCATGTTAGAACTGTAAAATAAATTAGAAAAGACAATACCAAAAGGTGATAGTCTTCATTCTCATGAACTTGGATTGTGATCGAAGTGTTTAGTAGTAAATTATTATCACCTAAAATTTATTTATTGTTATATTTTTTAATATTGTCTTTCATATTGTCTTAATATTTGTTCTTTGAGTTTCCAAAGGTGTTGTGGCCCCAAAGATGGTGGTAACCTACATTTTTTGTATGGTGATCATCCTCTAACCTCTCTATCTTTTAGTATACACCATACCACCAATGCTTCATTTACTTGATTTCTTGGGTAGGGTTGTTGTCTCTTTCCATGATATAGTATCTTCCATTTCATTACTCTTGAAGGCAGTGTATGGCATTCTCATGTATGACCCTCCTAGACACCTGAAGATGCATGTGAAGGTTTCACACTAATTCCATGGGACATTAATATCCCATATGGTGGTATTAAACACCTCCACTAGGATGATTAATTCTCACTAATGTAATGCTTGGGGCTATTAGTTGGACTAGGGAGACTATTCACAAAGTAATGCATTATCAATTTAAGTAGTAGACCAAATATAAAAATCATCATTTCAATAAATTAGTTTTTAAGATGTTTAATTATTATACCACAAGTTTACTCAGTAGGCCCTTGATTCTTGTAATCACTTTGATTATTGCAACATTGGATGGAGTAGTTTGACCCTCAACATCTTAATAATCAAATTTAAATCATAGAACATGTTAATAATCCTTATGAAAATCATCCTAAAAGGAAAATTTCAGTTAGTGAAATTGGGGTAGTGTTATTATCTCCATAAATGCTCAATTCATCAAATAAGTGGCATATGTATTCTTGTAAGGGTTTATTGATATCCAAAAACCATGTTTATCCAAGTCATATTGAGTGATACATGAATTGACATGTAAATATATGGAAGTGTCAACATGTTGAAAGGTGGTTAATGCCCAAATATAATCAAGGGAACTTTTTCAAGTTTCTTAATAATCCCTATGATCATGGTTAGTGCCAATCATGTCTTTAAAATTCACTTGTGCTTCCACATCATTATTAGCATTATGACATAGTCCACATGCATATTTTATTAATATTTTCCCTTTTGTTTTGTTCACAAGGTTGCTTGTTGAGGATTTCTTTTGAATACCATTTGTCACCCCATTGCATAATATTTATTTTAGAACCTTTGCCTAAGAAATTATATTTTTTTATTGGACATCAACTTATTCAAATTTAATCACTTCTTATAGCTTACACATATATTTATCAATTTTATTGGGAGCAAGATAATTTTAGAGATAACGCTTGGAATATCAAGGGATGAAGAATAAGCATAAAGACATCACACTTATGTATAAATGAATTACAACATACATGTATATACAATTTTGATAATCCGCTACTAACATGATTACTAATGCATCACTAATACACTATTCATATAAATTATCATCAATATCTTAGATGGGATGAGATAAATTTGCATCAATACGATGGTGGGTGACTAACTTTAGAAGATATTTTTGTGAGGTGTGAGTTCAACAAAGGGATGAGGGAAATGGTGGGGGTTGAGATAGGCCTTAATGGCTTGTCCTCCGGGTGTTAAACCACATAATAATGTTTGATGAAAAGCTCACTTAGGTATTGCAACATCATGGCCTCAGCTTGTGTGTTAATGTAGGCAACAATGAAGTTCTTGGTGACAGTTTCATGGGTATATGGTTGAAGCCTTAGGCTTTATGGTGAATCGAGAATATATTAGGGTTGAAATTTGACAAATTAGCTATTTTTTGGTCATTTTTCGAAAAGAAATATTCTTCGATTTGGTTAAAAATTTGTCTTTTTTTGCATAGATATTATTAAATTGATCATATTTGCCAAAAAATTACCGGTTTTAATAATAAATTACATGTTTTTTATTGAATATTTGCCTACATTATATATATATGATTTTTCAAACTATAATAGTTACTTAGAATATTATACATAAGTATAATATTTGAATCCTTAAAAATACCCATTGTTGATCCCAAACTCTAAGGTGTGTTAGCATTTGATATTTGGTTTTAGATTGTTCTTCTAAGGAATTTATTGGGGGTGTCATTATTTTGTTTTAATGAGATTATATAAATTAGAAAGGGTCCCTTTGATTTGTGAATTGTGTTGTATCCTTTCAACTATCTAAAATAAGGTAAGATTACTAGAAAAAGGTGCATTGGGGGAGGGAAAAAGAAATAAAAATAGGTGCAAAGGCCTACCAAGGAAGTGGAGAGTTGAGATCATGGTAAAGCAAGAAAAACAAAACCTACCACAACAAGATTTTATAAAATACCAACATAGTAGTGGAGGAAATCAAGGATAGGGTTAGAGAACATAAAGGTGTAACTCCTATCAAGCAAGTTGATGAGGAAATTTTAGAATGGATTCCAAACACCAGCTTTTCAAGGAGTACATATCAAAAATCTTGAAAATGGTGGAAATTTATGGGCATAAGAAGACCATCATAGACATGACAATGGAGATAGGAGGAGCTCATCAAAATGAAGCCCTCAATAAACTAAACCTATTGGAATCATGAGTACATGACATTGATGATAATTATGATAATCTCATCCATAAAATATCACAGTTCAAGGCAATGTGACATCAGGGGAGAGGAAGAACAACCTAGAAAGGTGAAGGAAGAGGAGTTGGTCAATGTGGATGCAATGACATCTAAACAAGTTTCCATACCCAATTTTGAGGATGACTTACCTCCAATATTCATCAACGTTGATTGAAAGTTTGATGATTAGCCATAATCTTTCCAAGTTTTTATTGTTTCATAGGTTTTTAGCTTTGTCATATATACAATCATCACTAATCTAGAATAGCAGTATCATAAGCTTATGTTATGTTTATCTTGGTATGGAATTATTGATAGTGTTGGATGTTCTGCCAATAGTAGGGGGTCTCCCCAGTATGAAGTCCCAATTAGACCTCACACCATTTCAGATAGGAGCCTCATCTGGATACCAGCCCAACTGCCATTATATGTGTATTTTTCTCTTGGATTCAAATGTAGAGATAAGAGTGAGACCAAGTGTACCATGTCAAAAGAATAATGACGAAATCAACCCTCCATTGATGACTTGCAAAACATGATACAAAAATATAACAACAACATAATGAGAAAGGATATACCATAAGGAATAATCAAATAGTTGAAACTAATTAAGACATATACAAGTAAAAGAGTGAAAAAGACCAAAATTGAATTAGTTCACAATTAATCACTAACATAACATTGAATGAAGAGGCAAAGATTCAAATCCAACACACCAGCCGCTTGAAACGAAATAGTTCAAAAACATGAAACCAACATGTCAATCCACATACATAAAAAACAAAAGCATGAATAGTCATTAAAAATTGCATTAGCATATATGGGAATCAACACATAAATTTAAATATTCTCATCGATAATGTCGCCCATTCATGTACATGTAAGCAAGCTCATCAAAAACCAATAGTGGGATGATAGCAGTTCATATCATCTTCATGACATAACACTAGCCTCACAATCCCTCCACCTATAGGCTACCAAGAGAAAAGGCTTTCAACTCTTCAAGCACAAGATAGAAAACCTATATCTAGCCTAGCTTAAGTGATAAAATTCCACTTGCTTGAGGCATGAGGTTACATTTATAGAAATGAGGAGGGTGCCCTTTCACCTTCTCCTATAACCTTTGGACTATCTCATGACCTTCCATCTTCCAAATTGACTCTTCATCTTCCCAAGGACCTTTTAGACTTCCAACTGACTCTTTAGCTTCTAAGTGACCCTTGGGCTCCCATGTGATCTTTGGCATTCCTTCTTTTGTCTTTTTCGTGACTTCAATATTTTCCATTAATGAAAAAATAAAATATTTACAAATTAATGATATGAGCCTTGGTGTAATGAGCTTTGACATAGTATTATGTAGGAAAGGCATTGGTCTTCAACATTTTTTCAATGTCCTCATAATAATACGAGGCCGCCTTAGTAGTAATTGGATCATTTGATAGTTTTTGTTGACCTATATCATGTCATCATGAGGTATCTAGATGTAAATGACCAACACTACTTGACAACCTCAATCCTACAAACATACAATCATTAATTAGGATACAAAACGAAAGATTTTCATTAATAAAATAACAAATTATTATCATGAATAAAATTGATCAAGATAATAAGTGTCAAGATATAAATAAGAGTTCATAGCCATAAAGTGTCGTTAGTAAATTTTCTCGACTTGATCTTAATTCACCCTTTGCAGTTATCATTGTTGCTTATTTCATGGTTTTTGTGAAACCTTAAGATGGTCTCCAAATACTCTATTTTTATGATGCATGGTCACACTTTAATCCTAAAGTGCCTCACTTCCACTCTTACACTTTGTTCTTATGATTTCATTCCTTTATCGCATTTCCTAGTCATGTCACTTTGATTATAGTCTTTGAATGCATCCTTAGTAGTCCAACACATACCATTCCTCCCTTATGTGTATTGCTTTGTATGCAGTCAAATGGTAAGTGTGACCTTATTATGCCCCTTATGATGGTTATGCAACGCATCCATTATCCTCTTACTCTTTTGTAATACACACTTATTTTCTATTACTTGGAATGAAATACATTGTCCTTTGCTTGGGATGCGCACTTTTATCTTGGTGGGAGATAAATAGTTATCGCACAATTGTGATCTAATTAAATGGTCACACTCTGGTGGGGTGAGTATTGAAGCAATAGGCATAAAACTTCATATATTTAAGTTGTGCTAATGCACCGGTGTTGGCATGCCAATGCTCCTGTCACATTGAAATTCACTCCTGGAAAAACACAAACAACCCCACAAAACCACATATTCTATCTTGTTTACTTATGAAAATTATTCACTGTGAAAGGAAAATGCACTAGATTGAGGAATGAGTGTACAAGCTTGAGGTAACGGCAATCGCACTGGTCTTTAGAAATGTGTTATGCACTAGGTTTGAAAGATAATCTCTTCTTGGCACAGAGTGAAAGACCTAAAGGTAGTGGATGGAGGTCTAAGTGCCAGAAATGCATAATGCACTACTATAGAGGGAGAGTCTTTGTGTTGAGAGCAAGTCACATATACAAGAGGAAAGAGTGGCATGTCTGCTCAATGGAAATGTGTTATGTGCTCATCAAGGCAAGGCTTCCAATTATGGGTGTAGGTCACAAGTTTAGGAGACAAGGAATTATGGTGTGTGCACTGGGAATGTGTTATGCGTTAGGCAGGCTCAGTGATGGGTAGAGGTCATAATTTTAAGAGAAAAGGGTTTCATAATTAAAGCTTGAGAGTGCACTATGTGCTCATCACTTGGACTAAGGGATCACTATGACTTAGTGCAAGGATTGAGAACAAGGAAGCACCCAAAAATTGGTTGTGTGAGATCAGTTGAGTGAAGAAGAGAACAATAATATGCATAACACGATCACACACATACGCACAATAAAACCCATGACACGAATATGCACAATAACAAAACCAACATGCATGAACTAAGACGAAAGCATAACAAAAATGATCTCCAAGTGTGATAGATGAGTTGCAAGCCTTTGCGATCGAAGTGTCACCTATAACTAGAAAGCGTGCTAGGTCAAGGAAGTGTGCCCAATGCATGTTCCAAGGGAAAGGATGATTTGCTAGCTCTTAAGAATGTATTAGAGCTACTACTAGATAATTCATTGGCACTGTTAGCGCTGCTATGCAAAAGGCATAAAAAATGAATTTAAACACTCCGAGACAAGCAAAAATTTAAAATCGCAGGCCTAGCAGTTCAAATGAGCGACAGCCGTTTGATCCGGCCGATCATCGGTCCAGATCGCATCGGCGGGTCGCAATCGAAGGAGGTAGATCGGCGGGTCTTATCGCATCGGGGGGCGGCAGCGGCAGTGATGTGGTATCCCTGATGAGCAATCGCCGATATCGCATCGACATATCGCTATCGGCATTTCAATGGAGCATGGCCTGCGCATATATGAGTGACCGCCGATGGGCCGGACCCGGCGATCATACAGCGTTGTCTTCTATAGTGTTTTCGGATCCGCAATGTTCGCTGATATCGCATCGGCATTTCGTTGTTGGGATGCCAAAGTGGACAAGGTCTTTACCTTCAGTTATCTGCCGATGTGATGGGCCGGATCCGATGGGTGTACTGAGGTCCTTTTTATAAATTTCAAATCCGCGCTTAAGCCACTTTTAATGATTTTGGGCGCATTCTCTGTGTTTAATGAAATATAAAAATACAAGGGGCGGACCCGATAGAAAAGATATATGTGTGAGGGCCTTTGACTTTTAAAAAATAGTAAGGTGGGCAGTATTTATAAATGGCGCGGAAATGATTAATGCAAGCATGCAGCAGTACAGCGCAGTAGGCAGCTGTCTTCAATCGACAGTATGGCCTAGCAGGAAAGAAGATGTGCCCAAAACAGATCAACATTTATCAGTCATGATTGACCTGTGGTTGGGACTTTCAAGTCCAGATGAAGCATTGTGGGCGGGAATGAGCAGTGTAGCAGTGTTTCAGTGTCGCCAAGCCAGGCAGTCATATTAGAGCCGTTCAATAATTCAACAACAACATTTAATCAGCAGTATGGCCGAGGAGGAAATAGGACGCCACAGATCCAGTCAAAGCATTCAGTGGTTATGGGATTTGCCCATACTTCGTCTCACCTGCCCTAGAAGGATCGCAGAGCACCAGAGAGGGACAAACCTATTCAAAGCACTGCCAGATTTGTACCAGAGGCCCATTCTTGAATGTAAATATGGTTGGTGGGCATTTATAGGCTCCTCCACGCATTGTTCAGCAGAGATATTTTGTATTGTAACAGTATATATACCCAGAACAGAGATGTAATGGATTGATGAGTGTTTGATGAATGAGAGCTTATTGTAGCCTTTTAACTTCTGGAGACTGTAAATACTATGAGACCTGCAGCTTCTGGTCTTGATTTCTATTAATACAAGCTTCTTTTTCTATCACCTGCTCACTTTCCACTTCTTCTTCTTGTTCTAGACTGCGCCTGCTTGCATTTATTTGATGTGCTGTGAATTTTTGGCATCGGAGGGGCTGTCATCCCACCTCTATGTTAAAATTTAGTAGTTTATTGAAACTTGTTTGCAGGTTGCTATTGTTCAAATAGCAGAGAGCTGTCATCCTCACTGCCTATTGAATAATAGTCGTGCTGATCCTCTAACTGATTGCAGCTGGCCATCGCAGAGCTCTGTGCATCTGCTGGTGCAATCAGTCTTCTCCATCATCACCTTAACTTTAAGCTGTGAGTAGTTGGTGGTTGAAAGCCTTGTAGTCTGGGGGTCTTCACCCATGTCTGGGGTAAATCATAGTAGGAGTGGTTATCTGGCTTAAAGGTGCTGCACATCTTCCATTTATCCATCATTTTATCCAACAAAATTGTTGAATTTTTAATGTTCCTGAGCATCACTGATTTACAACCTAGGTGAGTTTCTTGTGGTGATAACATTAATTGGCACCGTTGCCGGGGAGAGGAGAATCGAAGCTCAACTTCCCTGGGAGATGACACAGCTTCAAACTTTGATGACAGACAAGGTTTGAACACAGATTTTGGTTGTAATCATCTGTCTGGCGACTCCACATTGAAGTTCTGGCGCAGTTTGTGAGGCATACTAGAAGAAATCCGCAGAATTCTTCAGCTGTTCCAGTGCCTGACCCTGAAAAGATAGTTAACTCGAAGAAAACATCGCAGAAAGGAGCATCAGGATCAGGTAAGCCCAAGAAATCTAATTTGTCTCTGTATGAGGAGTTTTTAGTTGAAGATACACAGTTTGAAGATTTAGAGCCTAGTACTGTTAAGGAATAAATACCTACAGAGACTCATAAAGCTCCTTCTCCATTTAATTCCCCTTTGAAGCTGAGTCCGAAGAAAGTTTCCCATACTGTCCAAAACATCCCAATATCATTCCTATCCATTACATTATCTCCTACTGCTCCATCTGTTAGTATTCTTCCGCATATTCCAAACATGGCAGGACAGCAAGCACCAACTAGGATTGAAAGGATTGTTGCTGCTAGATATGGACCTTTGATATTGCCTACACCTTTAAATGCCATGCCTACAGGAGAATATCAAAAATATATGCCCAAATTTACTGGAACAGAAGGAGTTACAGCAGAAGAACATCTTGAAGCTTTTTATAGTTATGCTGATAATTTAGACATAAGTGAGAACGATGTATGGATGAGAGTTTTTGTCCAAAGTCTTGATGGAGAGGCTAGGAAGTGGTTTAGAGAACTACCCCAGAGATCTATAACAGATATAGAAGCATTAGATGAAGCATTTTTGAAGCAATGGGGAGATAAGAAGGACTTGCTGTATTATCATACAGAGTTTGGAAACTTGAAAAGAGAAAAGGGTGAGTCTTTGCCTGACTTCAATAAAAGATTTAATAGAATGTATAGTAAAATACCAGCTGAGGTAAAGCCTACCCCTACTGCTGCCAAACTCACATATGCCAATGCTTTTGATTCTGACTTTTGCTTATTGTTGAGAGAAAGACGATGTGTTACGCTGGGTGATATGCAAGAGGCAGCCTTGGAGGTGGAATCAAATATTATGGCAGCAGAAAAGTTAAAGAGTCAAGGTGACAGAAGAAGGCCTAGAGCTGAGGCTTCTTCTTCCACTGCATCAACTTCCGAGCCTAAGTTAGACAAAATGACCAAAATGATAGAGTCATTGGCTGCTGAAATTTCTAAGTTAAAGGTTGATCAGACCTCAGGCAAAACAAGGCAGCAAAACACATTTGTCCCAAGAAATCCAAACCCCTTCAGAAAAGCAAATGAACAGCTGCAGATTATGCAAAGGGGTGAAGAAGCAAGAGAAGATCATAAAGTAAAAGCTCCCTTTCAGAATGCAGTCATGGAGGGTGAACGATCCGAAGAAGACGAGGATGAAATTCACTGCTTGGAGGATAAAGGGAATGCTGCATTTTTAACATTGGCCGAGTATGAAGAATCATTGCTGCAAGGGCAAAACAGCCAGAGGTGGGACAGTGGTGCTGTTCTGCAATCTGATGAACAACAGCAAAGATATAATCTAAGATCCAATGCAAAGAATGTCAAAGAAAATACTGCGCAAGAAGCAGCTGCTCGAACAGTGCCACAAAATAGCAGGCAAAGAAGACCAGCAGCTGATCCTGTCACCCTCAGAGCTCCAGTTCAAGAGGTAAAAACTGCTGATAAAGTATCCTCTTCTTTTAGTTTTGAGTCAGAAATTCAGAAATTGAAAATAGCTGTGCCTATTGCTGAGTTGGTGAAGAGTGAATTATTTAGGAAGACCATCTTTAAAGCCCTCGAGCTAGAGCCTAACCAACCCTCCATTGACTCTGTCAATTTGCAAGACGACAAACCTGCTATTGTGCTTAGCCCTATGATTGAACCTGCAGATGATACTTCTCCATCTTTTTATGTTTCATTAACTATCCATGATAAAATCCTCCACAATTTCCTGCTAGACACAGGGGCCAGCCACAATCTAATGCCAAAAACCGTCATGGAAGGGTTAGGCCTTGATGTCACTAAACCTTATCATGATTTGTTCTCGTTTGATTCAAAGAAGGTAAAATGCCTTGGATTAATTAAGGATCTGGCTATTACCTTAACCCAGCTGCCCATGAAAAGTATGATGATGGATATAGTGGTGGCTGATGTTCCTCCTAAGTTTGGTATGCTGTTGTCTAGAGGGTGGATTAAGAGACTAGGAGGGACATTACAGAATGATCTGTCTTATGCAACTGTCCCAGTGTTTGGAGGAGAAAGCAGGAGGTTATATAGAGAAGCACAGCTGGCATATGTTATTAGTGATGAGAAGAATCCTACAAACCATCCCATATATGCAGTGGACACTGATTTTGGGGCTTGCATCCTCCAAATAGAAGAATCTCAGAAGGCTGCATTGCATATCCGGAAACCGGCAGCTCAGGCTGAACATGACATGGGTGGTCAGATTTGGGAAATGTTTTTTGATGGAGCATGTACCAAGGAGACTGCAGGAGCAGGGGTGGTGCTAGTGTCTCCACAGCAAGAAACAGTTCAGTTATCTCTAAAGCTGGTTTTTCAGGTGACAAACAACGTAGCAGAATATGAAGCACTGCTGCTGGGCCTTTATGAAGCCAAAGATAGAGGAATAAAAAATCTGAAGGTTTTTGGAGATGCTGATCTGATAATTCAGCAAGTAAACAGAACGTTCCAAACAAAGCACCCAAGGCTGAAAGCTTATAGAGATGAGGTATGGAGAGTCAAAGAGTTCTTTGATTTTTTCTGCATTTCATATATTCCTAGAGCCCAAAATCAGCTTGCCGATTCCCTTGCTGTCTCTGCTAGTTTGTTAATCCCTCCATCGCCTCCCAAACTAGTTTATGAGGTACAAATGAAGTATAGACCCTCTGTGCCTGATAATGTCCACCATTGGAAGGTTTTTGATGATGATAATGAGTTAAGTAGGTTCCTTCAAGTCATTGATGAGTTCTCTGAAATGCAAATTGACCAAAACGATGATGCTTTGTTAGAAGATCCCAAGTCCCAGCTTAGAAATAAAATTGGCAAGAATAGCATAGTCCAGCTTCCTAGTAACCATATTCCTAAGGGTCTAATTCCTCTGGAGAAATTGTTTGACCACAATGATGTGCCTTACAGAGCTGCCCAAAAAGAAGATCAGTCTCAAGTCTGCAAGCATGATATAGGAGGTCCAGGTCAGCCCAAATTCATAAATTTGTCCACTAAGCTATCTGCTGATCAGAATGCTGAATATTGCAAATTAATGAGGCAATTTGCCGATGTGTTCGCTTGGGAGTACAGTGATATGAAAACCTATGACAGGAGTATAATACAGCATAAAATTCCGCTTGAAAAAGGCACTATTCCTTTCAAACAGAAGCTCAGGCCAATGAACCCTAAGCTCCTTCCTCTGGTCGAGAAAGAAATTAAGAAGTTGTTGGCGGCCAAAATTATAGTGCCTCTCAGATATTCTAAATGGGTGGCCAATCTGGTTATTGTGAGGAAGAAGAATGGAGAAATCAGACTGTGTGTTGATTTCAGGAATCTAAATAAGTGCTCCAAAAAAGATAATTATCCCTTGCCCAAAATGGAGCATTTGTTGCAGCAGGTTTCAGGTGCCAAGGTGATGTCTTTATTAGATGGGTTTTCAGGCTTCAATCAAATCGCTGTGCATCCAGACGATCAAGAAAAGACAACATTTACCACTCCTTGGGGCACGTTCATGTATGCAAAAATGCCGTTTGGGCTAATGAATGCTGGAGCCACCTTTCAACGCGCTATGGATATTGCTTTTGTGGGTGAAAAGGATAAATTCGTGTTGATTTATCTTGATGACATAACTGTTTATTCTGGCAGCCACCATGATCATTTACAGCATTTAAGAAAGGTGTTTTTGAAGTGCAGGAAGTTTGGAATTTCACTCAATCCCAGAAAGTCCCATTTCGCTTTAGAAGAAGGCAAACTGTTGGGGCATGTAGTGTCTGCTACAGGTGTTCAGATTGACCCAGAAAGGGTAAAAGCAATTCAGGCCTTGACTCTTCCACGATCAAAGAAAGATATACAGTCTTTTCTTGGCAAAATTAACTTTGTACGGAGGTTCATCCCAAATTTTGCAGAGCTGGTCAAGCACATAACCTCTATGTTGAAAAAGGGAGCAGAGGTGAAGTGGACTGATGCGGCCAGAAGATCTTTTGAGTCCATTAAGATGGCTATTGTAGAAGCTCCCACTTTAATAAGCCCTGATTATAGCAAGGAGTTTCATCTATTTTCATTTGCCTCCAAGGATACCATTGCAGCTGTCCTGTTGCAGCAAGATGAAGCACGGCAAGAGCATCCAGTTTCCTTTTTCAGCAAAAATTTGAGGGATGCTAAACTAAGGTATGATATTATTGAAAAGCAGGCTTATGCGCTTATCAAATCTTTAAAGGCTTTCAGAGTATACATATTGCATTCCAAAATAGTTGCATATGTCCCTTCTGCCGCAATAAAGGATGTTTTAACGCAGCCTGATGCCGATGGAAAAAGAGCGAAGTGGATTGCAAAAATAATAGAATTCAACATAGAGCTGAAACCCACCAAGCTGGTAAGAGGTCAGGGGCTTGCTAAGCTGTTGGCTGAAGAAAATTGCAGGTCTTTGGACATTGATTTCTTGTTCAATATAGCAGAGATTGGCCAAATAGAAGAACATGAAACAGCCGAAACGCAGAAAGGACAGTCAGTGGTCAAGAACCTAGCCTCATGTAGCTGGTATGCTGCAATAATTAATTTCCTGCTAAAGCTAGAAGTTCCTTCAGAATTTTCTCAAAGTCAAGCAAGAACGTTAAAGCTCAAGGCAACGAAATATTGCATCAATGGTAGCTTGCTTTATTGGAGGGATCCATCTGGAGTGCTTTTAAGATGCCTGGATAAACAACAGTCAATAGAAGTTATGCAGCAGTTCCATGACAGCATGTGTGGAGGACATCATTATTGGAGGACAACAGCCCAAAAGATTCTCAGAGCCGGGTACTATTGGCCCTCTCTATTTTCTGATGTATTTGCTTTTGTTAAATCTTGTGACAGGTGCCAGAGATTTGAAGGTAAGCAGCAGTTGAAATCCCTGCCCCTAAAGCCAATCATTGCGAAAGGACCTTTTCAGCAGTGGGGCTTGGATTTCATTGGTGAAATCAACCCACATTCCAGTGGCCAGCATAGGTGGATATTAGTCGCCACTGATTATTTTACAAAATGGATTGAAGCAATCCCAACAAGGAAGGCTGATCATAATGTGGTAATGAAATTTTTATCAGAAAAAATTTTCAGCAGATTTGGTTGCCCACATAAGCTTATAACAGATAATGCAGCAGCCTTCAAGGCAAAGGAATTGGTGGAAATGTGTGATTCAATGGGCATTAAACTTGTTCATTCCACCCCCTATTACCCCCAAGGGAATGGTCTAGCAGAATCCTCTAATAAAAGTCTGATCAGGATTATAAAGAAGCTGTTAGAGGAAAATAAGAAGAATTGGGATGCCAAGCTCAAATATGCACTTTGGGCAGATAGAGTGACTATCAAAAGATCCACAGGTTGCTCTCCCTTCAAGCTGGTATATGGTACTGATGTCGTTTTTCCCATTCAACTTACCCTCCCTGTGGCAAAGTTGCTCCAAACAGCGCATAATGAGGAAGATAACATGGCCAATAGAATCACTGATTTAACAGAATTATATCAGATCAGAGAGCAGCTGATTGAAAAGGCTACATCACATCAACAAAAGGTCAAGGAAGCCTTTGACAAGAACACAAAAAGTAACAACTTTCAGGTTGGGGATTTGGTCATGAAATGGGATGCTTTTAAAGAAAAGAAAGGCAATCATGGGAAGTTTGATGCTCTCTGGACAGCGCCTTTCATCATTTCACAGATTCAAGGGAACAATACCTTCATACTGAAAAGTATGGGAGAAGACAGAGTCTTTGATGGCCCAGTTAATGGGCGATTTCTGAAGAACTATGTGATTTAAGGTCTTTTGGCCTTAAAAGATGTAAATATTCTGCTTTTATCAGTTTTTAGTGTAGCCTGTAATAGACTCCATGCCCAATGGAACACTAGGAATTTTGGCTAATTTGTTTGCTGCTGGAAAGGCATTGATCTGCAGGTTCTTGAGACCTCACAGGGAGGATCTCATCCCCAGAAGGAGCCAGTGTTAGCGCTGCTATGCAAAAGGCATAAAAAATGAATTTAAACACTCCGAGACAAGAAAAAATTTAAAATCGCAGGCCTAGCAGTTCAAATGAGCGACAGCCGTTTGATCCGGCCGATCATCGGTCCAGATCGCATCGGCGGGTCGCAATCGGAGGAGGTAGATCGGCGGGTCTTATCGCATCGGGGGGCGGCAGCGGCAGTGATGTGGTATCCCTGATGAGCAATCGCCGATATCGCATCGGCATATCGCTATCGGCATTTCAATGGAGCATGGCCTGCGCATATATGAGTGACCGCCGATGGGCCGGACCCGGCGATCATACAGCGTTGTCTTCTATAGTGTTTTCGGATCCGCAATGTTCGCTGATATCGCATCGGCATTTCGCTGTTGGGATGCCAAAGTGGACAAGGTCTTTACCTTCAGTTATCTGCCGATGCGATGGGCCGGATCCGATGGGTGTACTGAGGTCCTTTTTATAAATTTCAAATCCGCGCTTAAGCCACTTTTAATGATTTTGGGCGCATTCTCTGTGTTTAATGAAATATAAAAATACAAGGGGCGGACCCGATAGAAAAGATATATGTGTGAGGGCCTTTGACTTTTAAAAAATAGTAAGGTGGGCAGTATTTATAAATGGCACGGAAATGATTAATGCAAGCATGCAACAGTACAGCGCAGTAGGCAGCTGTCTTCAATCGACAGTATGGCCTAGCAGGAAAGAAGATGTGCCCAAAACAGATCAACATTTATCAGTCATGATTGACCCGTGGTTGGGACTTTCAAGTCCAGATGAAGCATTGTGGGCGGGAATGAGCAGTGTAGCAGTGTTTCAGTGTCGCCAAGCCAGGCAGTCATATTAGAGCCGTTCAATAATTCAACAACAACATTTAATCAGCAGTATGGCCGAGGAGGAAATAGGACGCCACAGATCCAGTCAAAGCATTCAGTGGTTATGGGATTTGCCCATACTTCGTCTCACCTGCCCTAGAAGGATCGCAGAGCACCAGAGAGGGACAAACCTATTCAAAGCACTGCCAGATTTGTACCAGAGGCCCATTCTTGAATGTAAATATGGTTGGTGGGCATTTATAGGCTCCTCCACGCATTGTTCAGCAGAGATATTTTGTATTGTAACAGTATATATACCCAGAACAGAGATGTAATGGATTGATGAGTGTTTGATGAATGAGAGCTTATTGTAGCCTTTTAACTTCTGGAGACTGTAAATACTATGAGACCTGCAGCTTCTGGTCTTGATTTCTATTAATACAAGCTTCTTTTGCTATCACCTGCTCACTTTCCACTTCTTCTTCTTGTTCTAGACTGCGCCTGCTTGCATTTATTTGATGTGCTGTGAATTTTTGGCATCGGAGGGGCTGTCATCCCACCTCTATGTTAAAATTTGGTAGTTTATTGAAACTTGTTTGCAGGTTGCTATTGTTCAAATAGCAGAGAGCTGTCATCCTCACTGCCTATTGAATAATAGTCGTGCTGATCCTCTAACTGATTGCAGCTGGCCATCGCAGAGCTCTGTGCATCTGCTGGTGCAATCAGTCTTCTCCATCATCACCTTAACTTTAAGCTGTGAGTAGTTGGTGGTTGAAAGCCTTGTAGTCTGGGGGTCTTCACCCATGTCTGGGGTAAATCATAGTAGGAGTGGTTATCTGGCTTAAAGGTGTTGCACATCTTCCATTTATCCATCATTTTATCCAACAAAATTGTTGAATTTTTAATGTTCCTGAGCATCACTGATTTACAACCTAGGTGAGTTTCTTGGGGTGATAACAGGCACTACTTCTAAGAAGTGCGTTATTCTATTCTTAGAAGATGTGCTAGGCCTACTTTTAGAAGGTGCACTAGGATTAAGGGAAAGCTCTACAACTAGAAAGTATGATAGCACTACATCAAGGAAATGCACTAGCCAATGTTTTGAAGGTGTGCTCTTCTTGTCTCTAGAAGGTGTGCTAGACTTGCTCCTAGAAAGTGTGCTTAGCGCAAAAAATTGTGACAAGGAGTGTTGATTGTCACTACGAAGTGTGGTTGCACTAGCCAAGAACAATGTTCTATGCTTAGAAACTGTGACTACGATCTGATAGGATGCATCAAGACTAATGGCAAGTAAACATTTAAAATATCATAGAAGCTTATTCATTTGACATGATCACAAAACACAAGACTTCATTTCCAACAGTCGCCAAAATAATATTCAAAGCATGTGTTTCCATACGTTATGCCTATAACATAACATAGAGAGCATGAAACTTGAGAATGCATCATGAAAGCAACAACTCAACAAACCCTAAGGCATTAGATAGGAGGAGAACCAATATGGAACAAATGATATGCATGTAAAACATTCCTTGTAAACATGAGAAACCATAGAATTTGATGGGAACTAGATCATGAGAGATTCGATTAATCAAATCATAGACATGACCATTGAAGCCTTCGAAAGCAAAGGAGGACCCAAATTTGGGTATTGGTGAAAAAATTAGGTGTTGCTGTATCATCTACAACAAGAAACGTAGCATTGAATTGATATGTCTTCTCTAAATATTTTGATGTTTTGTGTTCTTAGAGATTATGATTATCTTTACAACCATTTTTTTTGTAAAATAGTATAAAAGCTAGCTAGAACATATGTGTGCGCGTGGGCGTGCGCGCACACACACACGCGTACACACACACATTAACAATATATCATAAATATCATCATAACATTATGAATATATCAGGATGTATTAATAATATATACATCTAATCATTAGAATAACAATTAAATTTTGCATTATAAATATGTTATTAATTGCTAATATATTTATTATCAATAAATTGATACTATTAGTAATACATTCATTATACATGATGAAGTTATTATTTAAACATTAAGATATTTATTTATTTATTTTCAATCTTCTCTGACTTTTCTTACATAATGTCAAGTTATAAGAAACCATGTGGATTTGTGTGGATCTTGTTTTAACAATTTTTTTAATTTTATTGTATTTATTTCAATGCCTTAATAATGGAAAAGAATCTAGAAAAGGAAATGACATTATTTGGTTATGGTAATAGAAAGTAACATATATGAAATGTTTAGGAGTGGCAGGAGTGGGAAGGGTGATATGTTTCCCCGAGGAATATGAAGAGATAAGTTACACTTGGGGTTTAGGCATAACCATAAACAACAAAGTTGTATATCTAGCATTGTGGAAAGGACTAGATATTTCTAGGAATAAATGCATAAGAAAGTGTAAACTCCTTGGGGATTTGATGATTGTTGGTAGAATGATCACTAACTCTCTATCAACTAACGACTCTTGATTTCCTCCTATTGTAAGAATAATTGCAATCCAGTTGAAAAAATTCGAAGAAATCTCTCTCTTTCATGTTTTGATGCACCTAAATGGAGAGGAAAATAGATTAGCTAACCTCAAGGTGGAGCTTGAAAGTAGAATCATCGAAATGAATGGAAATGGCAAGGGACTCACCCTAGTGCCATGACCTAATGCAAATGATCTTGGATTGAAGAGCCGACTAAATTGGCAGTCATTTGAAACTTTGGTTAAGGGAGTTTAATCCTTGTATGTACAAAGGCATTGTCATGATAATCAAGGACAGACGACTTGGAGGCCTTAATAAAATTATATTGATACGTGGTAATTCATCAAACATAGCATTATTCTTCAAATATGCTAGAATTGGGACAATGAACAGTTGGATGGATTTGATCCTAAGTGCTTTAATATCCCTCCTGGGTGCATTAATGGTGCAAGGCAAATCACAATTCCTCCCACAGTTATTCATAAATTCTCTTAGAAGATTGTTGGTCCAACTTCTCGTGAAGGAAAATTATGCAACGGATTTGGAGTTCAATGAAGATCATGTCTTAATGAAGATAGAGGAGCATATTTCCGGGAGAAAGGATGGGGAATGCCTATTTAAGAAGGATTATCTAGGTCTTTGGTCACTTTCCTTCTATTTATCTTAGTGTTCACTTCGCATTTGTGCACATCTAGAACGTCTAGCGATGGCGTCAAGAGGAGGACAACCCTTAGAGTCTGAAATGGTGAGTTGGAAGAAAATGGTGGAGCTCTTATTCTAATTGTTGATGGGACAAAATGATATTATTTCTAGAAGGCTAGACCTAATGGAGAGTGGAAGAGAAGTGAGGGCTAGATTAGCTGAAGAAAAATGTAAAGGCCTTCAGGCAATGGTGGAAAGAAAATACACAAAGTTGGAGGCAAAGTTATTGTCTAGTAATGTTGAGGTATCAAACTTTGACCTCTTCATAGATGTTTAGGAATTCATGTTTAATGAGACATATCCATATACTGAGGAGTAACAAAAGCACTTTGGTGGTGGTGCAGCATGTGCAAGAGTGAGCAAAGGAAAAAAGGTCATCTGAAATGGAACTGATGAAGTCGGGCCCTCAAAGCCTATTTAATTCTTCCATTGTCTATGTATTGCAAGTATGTTTTGTTTTTGGGTCAATTTTTTAGAATATATGGAAGACACCAATGCAGAGTTATAGTCCAGAGAGCCTATAGAGGCAAGAATATTGTTATGGATTTATTGGAATGTTGAAGCAACAGAGATAATAGAGGCAAGTTTTTTAATTTCATATGTAAATGGTTTTGGCCATGCATTCCAGACTTTATAATAGAAATCTAACCATTTCTTTAAAAAATAAATAAATGAATAAATAAAACATATATGAAATATTTGTTGAACATTTCCATAGAACCGATGTTTTGAAGAGTTTTCACAACATTTATTTAAAATTTTATAGTAGAAATGTTATACATGAAGATAAGAAAATAAAAACATCTCAATGCCATCTATACGTGGACTTAAAAAAAAAACCTTAGTATAGATTTTTCTCATTTATTTTATATATTTGGTAGGCTATACAAGATTGAAGTAACACATTTTCAATATAATTATTATTCAAATCACTTATAACATTTTATAATTTTTACAGTTGATATTAAAATTATTTAATAATTTTGTTGGTCTCTATTATAAGAGATAAAGTCAATCTCACTCATCTTGAAATTTTCATCCATATGTTTGAATATGTACTAGTCATAAATAATAAATAAAAATAAAAATAAAAATTGTTAGTGCAATGGTAGTTTTATAGATTTTTTTTAATAGTCATTTTTATATAGAATGTTTATAATAATATTAATGTAAGTGGACTTGAGTGTTGTATTAAAGGGCAACATTGCAATTAGCCAATTTAAGATAGAGCTACATAATATGCAAAATTAGGTTATTAAAGATCAAATTAATTAATTACAAAAGAAAATAAAAGAAATAGTGCCTCTAAAAAGGTAAGTCTAGTTAGAGTTTAGTAGCTTGCTTATGTAAGCAATTGATTAGGAGGACTTTAAAGTTAATGGATTTTGTTATTTATCTAGTCTAATTAGGTTATACTTGGCTCACACATGAAGTCTTCTCTTTGCAAAAATACAACCTCCAAAAAAATGGTATTGTTGCAACACTTGCCTTTAAAGTTAATGGATTTTGTTATTTATCTAGTCTAATTAGGTTGTACTTGGCTCGCACATGAAGTCTTCTCTTTACAAAATACAACCTCCAAAAAAATGGTATTGTTGCAACGCTTGCCTTTGAATAATTCTCCCCACCTTTGAATTCAAGCCTTCATTTTAATCCTCCACCAAAAAAAATTTTGGTAGAGTTGGTATAATCTATTTGTTGTTCGCATTCTCAATACCCCTATATTTCAAATATTCTTCTACATCTTTTTAATGAAATGGAAATGGTGAAATTTTTCTCCATTTTCAGTGGACACTATTTCTTTTTGAATAATCGCTTTTAATAAAAATGATGCAAGCTTTAATTTTCGACATGATCGAATTTACACTCTAGTCATTATTATATTTCTAGGTTTGGTTAACATTGACTTTGTACATGTAGGTTCATAACTTCTCTGGAGGAAAACACACTACTCTAAAGTTATGTATAAATATACTAGTCTCATTCATAATTTAGCATCATGTGATTCGTTTTTTTGTCAAGTTGTCTAAGTTCTCCACAGAGTACATCAGGCTTGACCTGTGGCTTGAGAAACTGCAACCTAAGAGCATCTAAACAGTTTAATTTTAATATATATTTTAAATGTTTTTGGTTTTTCATATATTAATTGAAATAATTTTAATATATATTTTAAATATTTTTGATTTTTAATATATTAATTGAAATAATCTTAAGATATATTTTAAAATTGTTGTTGTTATGCATTATTATAGAGTAATCTAAATATATATTTAAATGTTTTTGGTTTTTAACGTAATAATTAAAATAATCTTAATATATATTTCTAAATTGTTGTTTTTATTCATTATTATAGATTAATCTTAATATATATTTGAAATGTTTTCCGTTTTTAATGTATTAATTGGAATAATCATAATATATATTTTGTAAGGGAGCGTAAGAAATCCCTTTTTGATACAAATATAGGAAATTACTTAGTCTGATCGAAATGCACAAATAAAGCATAAAAGAGACCCTTTTCGATACAAATAGGGGCGGTGAAATATTTTTTCTACCACTATGATCTAATTCACAAATAAATCAAATCGAAAGGTGCGGTGAAAAAAAGAAATTACCCCTATGATTGACAAATAAAGACGGCGCGGTGAAAAAACGAAAAAGGGCGCTGTAAAATAAAGAAGCCAGATACGGCTATCAGAGCCAGGTTTCGAATAAAGAAAAAGCCACTTCTGATACGTCTATCAGAGACAAGTCTCAACTAAAGAAGCCACTTCTGATACAGCTATCAGAGCCAGGTTTCGATCCTGGGACCTGTGGGTTATGGGCCCACCACGCTTCCGCTGCGCCACTCTGATAGCGGACGAAATTGAAGTTTAAAGTAATGAATTTCTACAATTAAATACGCGCTACATAATATACGTGTATTTATAGTATACCTGTTTTTCACTCGTGTGACCAATAACATGTTCGTTTTGTAGACATGGAGGAATGGAAAAGAAATCAGAATTGGAAGACTTAAATCACCTTAAAATATAAAATTTATATATGTTTTCTAACTTCACGTTCAACCGGCAGTAAGCCAATATTTCTATTAAAATCAAGATGTTCATCCTTATCACGCCATTAATTTTTAAATCAATTATAAATTTTTAATAAAGACATTATACAAGGATAGATTTCATGAATGATATAAAAGCATTATACAATGATAGATTTCATGAATGATTTAAGCTTTTATACTCGTAAAATATAAGTTTTGAAAAATACTTGTAAAATATAAATTGAATTAAATATATTCATTTTATTAGTCCCTGCCTCCGGCATAGCAGGGACTATAGTGTTCGATAGAACATTTGACCGCTATTAATGCATCAGTTGACCTGTTTTTTTGAGGTTTCTTGTATTTTAAGAAAAGTTTATTCTAACAATTTTGCGTTCTGAAAATTTTAACCAAACTTCTGAATTTACCCTCTTATTGCAGGCCTCACGTGCCCCTTCACGTGCCCCAACGCTGTTTCTGTTGTTTCTGTTTTTAGCGAGGGGAAGCTATTTTATCCTAAGTTTTTTAACTGGCAGTTGGGGTAGGTTACATAAACTCGTCGAGCTTACAAGCTTACACTTGTCACTGCCAGGATTGTTTACAGCTACCAGCTTCATTCGAGCACCCTCTTACGCCCTCTTCACGTCTTCATTGCATTGAGGCAATCTGCTTCGTATTCAACGGGTGATGATGATATGAGCGGCCCGACTAGATAAATTTGGGGCATTCGCCTAGCATTGGTGGGATCAACCTTTCCATTTGCTTTGATCTGTACACCCTCCAGTTCCTCGAAGGTGTTTATCAAAATCCCTATGGCTTCCGACAGGCGCGAGGAATGCTTCACGAACCAGTGAAAGGCCAGTTGCATAGCTTCTCACAACCTGAAGCAGTTTATGAGGGCCGAGGCCTCTGGAGCACTGTAGAGGGTCTCGGAAGCTTCCCTGTCAGGTAGGCAAGATCCTCTGTGAATCCTGCATCATCCGCATTGATTTAGCGTATTTCAAAATAAACAATAAATTCAATTACTGATGTAAAATGTGAAAGATATCTCGTATTTCAGAATGAAAAACAAATTCAGTTACTAAAGCATTTACTTAACTTGGATTTCTAAATTTCAAAAGAAAGTAATGCAAAATTTCAAATTCTCTTCATTCGCATCATAGGCATTACTGCTTTCCCAGCAATAGACAGACGTCTCTTTATTTAAAAATTAAAAAATGATTTCTTTTACAATTTCAGCATTGTACTCCGACAAATACAAATCATTTCAAAAAAATTATGCATAAATCATTTAAAAACAATTTCGACGGACATTTATTTATAAAAAAATAAAAAATTACTCTTACAATTTCAGCAGAGCAGGGTTGGCAGTTCTGTACTTACCTCTTGGTTGAGCGGTCTAACTCGGCTTAACAATTTCAACGGACATTTATTTATAAAAAAATAAAAAATTACTCTTACAATTTCAGCAGAGCAGGTTGGCAATTCTATACTTACCTCTTGGTTGAGCGGTCTAACTCGGCTTAGTTGCAAACTTGCAGGGTTTTGTTGCAAAGAAATATCCATCTCAACTTTCACTTACATGCGACAAAGACCTGCAATAATCATCATATATCATAGGAAAAAAGGTTCTTGTGGTACTCATCCTGCAGCAGAAAAGATGTACAATAATCATCCTACATACTGCAGAAAAGAGTAGAAAAGACATGCGTGGAGCACCTAGCTTCTGTCGGTGCGATGACAGTGCACAGATATAATTTATCCAGTAGAAACAAATAAGATTGGCATATTTGTAACTTAAAGGTCTTACAGACTACCCTGACTATAAAAATGTTAATGATTCAATTTGAAGAGCCATGACTGAGACAAAAATTATTGGTTTTCTCAACAAAATTGATCGTTCTGTTCAGCTCTAAACCCTGCTTCCTCTGCTTGCAAACCCGAATCAAAGTTTCCGAGCTAAAAGAATTTCACATAATTTCTTCATCAAATATGACAATCCTCCTTTTCAATCAGAGAATTCCAAAAATTCCACATATGCACAAAATAAATATCCCAAATTGTCCAGGGCTTTACGTTCCGAAGCAATGAGTCTCCAAAACAAAACCTACGGATTGTAACTACACATCCTAAGAGGCCGATTCTTCGGATTCCGACCAGCGTTTGTAACGGACCCGATCCGAGCAAAACGCCATTCGTTCCGTAAGATTTTTATGGAAAAACAAACGCGCACAACTCGTTACGCATAATGTTACATATTGAGATCAAATTTGATCAACCTGTAATTGCTCTAGCTAGCTTTAGGGTTTGCTTACATTTTTCCGTTGGATGTCAATTTCTACAAAATTAACAATCCTTCTACATACTGAAACAAAAATTGTCGAATTCCAGCTATGGTTCGTGCTGAAACCGATTCAAATCAAACAGCATTTGCTCTAATCAAATACGACTGACTTCATACGTTTCACTGTAAATTTTTGCACAAAACTTGCCGATACTAGATCTCAAAAACCGCTATAGCATGCTACAACATCTTGTTTTGAAGCAAGTAGATTCATCGTGACATATGCAGGAACCAGCACGTGTAATACATGCAGGTGGTTCCATTGTCGCTGGGTGTCCAAATGCCCAATACGAGTGTTCTATTCGACGACTGTCCGAATGGCCGGGTTTTTTATTCCATGGGTGTTCTATACACAATGTTATCATCTTTCATTTAGTTCATTTACGCAAGCAAGTTATCGTCATTAAAATGTGTTACAAAAACTATAAAGAATTCCCTTTAACCCTTAGTATGAAGAATTATAAAAATTATGAAAGTATCGTAAAACATGCTGGAGGTGAACTTTGATATTTTATTTTTAAAAATGATGATGGCTTTCAGGCTTCCATTGCTTCTTGTCCTATTGGCTATTTGAGGTCAATGTCACAGAATACACAACCACTTTTATTTGTTCCACCCATTCCTTTTCTGGTAGATCAATAAGATAAGGTATCAGTGGAAGGAAGCTTAAATTTGCATAGTTAAAAATAAGCCCGGGCAATAATAAAATGTACCATCTCATGACATCAAAAACAAATAAAAGTTATATTCTCTAATATATAAAATATTAGAGTTGTATACAAGTTTTTTTATTATTATTTAAAATTACAAAGATATGTAATGAATAATGAGTAAAAGATCTTAACCTTATCGAATCATTTTTTTTTATTTTATGTCTTAGTTTTTAAACTAAGATTTGAGAGATGAAAGTTTATTTAGGTTTCATTTAATTTTTAAATTGCAAATCTCAATGTTGAGTAACACTCTGACACTCGACTTCTACAATGAACTAAAGCTCGCTCGAGCTCGAGTCATTCGATTACGAATAAGCGCTTTGGGGGAATGGTTGCGATTCATTTAACTCCACCGCCAAAATCCTTTCGATTACCGATCCTTCTTCGTGGAGACATCTGGCTCTTTTCTTGGTTATATTATTCTCGTAATGCTTGCCACGTTTCTTTGTGCATGTCCTACACCCGTGTCGTTCTATTCGACGTCGGCCCTTAATAATACGCCGTTACCCTCCTTCGTCACCTTGCATCGTGATTGTGACTTCAGAGATTTTCGGTTCTTCTTTACAATCTGCGAGCACCAGGGGTTAAACTGTGTGCAAGAGGCCGCCTATGCATGTATTTACTTCCTTGACGGTGAGTTATGTCGTTCTTTATTTATGTTGCTGAATCTTTCAATTCTGTTATTGATTTTAGAATCATATTTTACCATTCTATAATCCTGGATCGTTATTGATCGATGGTCTTGTTTTAAGGAATTTGATAAAAAACTAATTATAATTTAAGATGCAAAATGTTTATTGGCTTTGTACCTCCCATATTAAAGCTCATAGCAGCACCTATTCAAGCAATAGTTGAATGTGTCTTGGGTGAACATACACTAAACCTCAAAAAATTACATTTATGTATTATAATATTGTTTCACGTAGCTTGGAGATTTTCTGCTGGATCATAGAAGGCGGCCATGGTTGAAAAATCACCAGTACAGAATCTACATGCCACCTTAAGCAGCCATATACATTTCGTCACAGAAAGTAATTGTGGTGCAGCCGCCAGCCCTAGTGAGCAGAAGTCCGAAGAGAGTACCTCTTCGGTACATTCCAACATTTTCACTGATCAGAAATAGATGCAATCCAGAAGTGACATGATCGCTTGAAAGAGTGACAAAACGAAGTCATCATCTTGCCCTGAAACCCATCAAGAAACCCATCTCGAAGATGTAACCTTGCCACGCAGCCAAGAGCCAATCCAGAGAATCGAAGACCATGTCTGGAAAAGTGTTCCACGCACAGCAAAATATGCTTGAAGATGCAACCATACCATGTAGCTAAGAGCCAATCTAAAGATCTAAAGTCCATGGCTAGAGATGTGTGTTCAATGCATAATAGAATACACAGTCAAAGAAACAGGAAAGACACAATTGAAGAAAGTGGCAGGAAATCAATTCGATATGAATACCGCACGCCGAACTGGAGTTTCTCAACCCCGGCAGGGACTACCGCTACGGCAGTGGCTCCCTTGTTATAATAAAGTCCTATTTTATCTCTTATTTTCCTATATATGATGTAATATACTTTTTTACTCATCTTTTAAAGATCAAATAATTTTGAAAGTTGAGCTATTAGTCTGTATTTAGGATAAAGATCTTCGTTTTCTTTTTTGAATTATTTTTTATCTCCAAAAAAATGTGGCCATATAATTTGGAATATTTCGCGTTTGACCAAAAATAAAAATGGAGTTGTCTATAATGCGACTTTTTGAGATTCCGGTGACGGAATCCGGCGGAAGAAATTGAGATGAAATCATGATTTGTTGCAGTTAAAATGGTTTTTTAACTGCATATTCGGATTCAGCACCCTGAAAAACCCCTGGGACGCTTTCATTGTGCAGAAACTAGTTATCAAACTTGGATTTCAATAAATTACTGCCGGATTTTCACCGGAAAAAATCGCCGGAAAAGCTTTCAAAAAGTCGCGTTAAAGACTACGGCAATAAAAATTAGTTAAAAAAAATTATTTATATTTACGGTGGAAGAAAAAGAACATATGGATAATTACATCGTCCTTAAAAACCTAAAAAATGCTAAAGTCAAAGACTAAGGTCAAACTCAAATATAAGAATTAAAATTAGATCCAAATAAAAGTTAAAGGGAAGAAATTTTAAAATAACAAATTTCAATCATTTAAATTAAAAAATAAATTTAAATTTCTAGTAGCGTGGGACAAATCATGAAAAGTAGCAAGGTCAAACTCAAATACAAGAATTAAAGCTAGATCCAAATAAAAGTTAAAGTAAAGAAATTTTAAGATAACAAATTTCAATCATTTAAATTAAAAAATAAAATAAAATTTCTAGTAGCGTGGGGCAAATCATGAAAAGTAGCAAAGTTGTAGGATTTAATTTTGTACATAAATTACCTGTAAATGAAGGAATTCTTAAAACAGAAAAATAAACAATGGTAAGAACATAAAATATACACAGAGATTTTCTTTTAGAACACAAACTCAGAAAACCAATTTGATTTTTCATTATATTCCTTTCAATATTACAATACATATATATGCATGTCGAAGCATTCATAACCCTAAATCCATTAACCCTGGATTAGAACATAATTGTAGTTCCCTTGATCGGATCTACAAAATACCATGGGAAAAACCCATCATACCCAAAACCATGCATGAAAACCATGGGTAGGTCCACCCACCATCTTTGGGTCCAGCCCCTATCCTCGGGTCCACCCCCTATCCTTGGGTCCACCCAACTATTATTGGGTTTGCCAAAAAAAAAAAAAAAATCTCGGGGTGTTGCCTTGAACCCCACACAAGGGGTTGTCACCCCCCTACTACACCCGACACAACATACAACACATGTCGCTAGTTGTGGAAACAATTATAACACATACCCAACAAAAGTATGAATACGTTGTATAAACACATCTACAAATAAAACCTCAAGAAATAAACCATGTGCAAGAGTTGGGAAAGATAGGTCAACCTTTTGAAGAAAGCCCAAAAGATAAATTTCTAGGGTAAAGTTCACAATCTGGAAGGAAAAACAACAACATCATCAAAATTAATGATTAATTAAATAAATTGTACAAACAATTTTCAAATCAACTAACACATTTATATTTCCCTTCCAGCTTATGAAACAATTAAATTTTCCAAGGTACCTAACATCATAAGTTAATGGAAATGCTTAGAAAAATAGATTTTATATATTTGTTCATGTGCAACATTTCACAAAAACCCATAAATTATAGACTTTTTTTTTGTTAAAGGTTTCGGGATACACTATACATTTATCTTGTCAAACTATGGTTAGTAAACTTGTGAGGCACTTCATGCAATATACATAAGAAGTGAGTTCCTCACCTTGTCCTAAATGGCATAAGTCTATTAAGTAGGCAAAATATATGGGAACATGGTTTCAGATGGAAGGATTTTCCAAAGGATGGCCCACAACTTAATTAGATGGAGCATGATGCACCAAACTCTTATTCTTGGGTGACTAGCTTTGTGTCACTAGTTAGGCTTGAATCCTAGCCATTTTGCAGCATACTGATTCCACAACATCTGCTTGCCACAACTCAAATAAAGTTGACTCTGTAGCAATTAGCTATAGGTATTGTTCCCCGATGAAAAAATCTCAAGAAAATGGTCCCTAGTACTATTAATCAACAAATTTGCGAATCCACACCTATCAATGGTATTAACTACTTCAAAATACCACAAATTTAAATTAACTTTGCATAAAAATATCCAAATAACATAAAACTACTATAAAAACAACTATCATTCTACTTGCAGAAATAAAGAACAAAAGATTAGCACAACATGTTACCTTGAACGGTCCCTTCTCCAAGATCGGTTTGTGACTCTACACTATCAAACTATCAGCATAGGCTCGAACACATCCACATTATTCACACCAAAAATTAAAAACATAATCACAGTCCTTGAATCACTTTCATAGCACTCACGCAAATTTTATGTTGTATTAAATCTAATAACAGAGACCGAGTATAGAACATTGATTTATGAGTATCCCCTTGCTTCAAAGAAGAATACTTATATATAATTCGAAGGGAATCATTGTTTAATGTATTACAAAATGATTCCACCAAACGGTGGACAAAATAAGAAAAGAAATATTTTTATTAAAGTATGGACAAAAACAAACAACATTCAAGCATTCATTGGGCGGTGATGCCCTTCATGATTTTATGTTGGCCATATAGGCTGATGGTGTAGCTACCAACATTGCATGTTGAACTAACTTGTGCTTTGTTTAATTCCAAAATTCTTGTGTTTTGTCAGGCCTTGGATATCACCATATGCGTACCATATAAATCCTTATTGTTTATCATTACTTTGATGGATATTTTCTTTGCAAGTTGGCCCTAGAAATCAGGCATCGATATCTTTCATCATTGGGCAGAATCATCCTCATGAACTTCAAAGGTTCCAACCACAAAATCTCTAGTATGCCCCTACATCTTTATACCTTTGAATTGATAATTAATTCAGGATTATACACTTCCAATGGTTGTCTAACTGCATCTTATGAATCCTTCTAAATAGGCATAGCCAGTCCTCTTTATTATGCACACATCATTAACACACACACACACACATTTACCACCTAGACTTGATAACTCTTCAAAAAATTCCTTAATTCAAATCTTTAAATAAGAAATCGAAGAAACATAATAATCATAGATACTTTTGAGCTAAAAATGGTAAAGAGCATGTTTAAAGATCCAAAAATAGGGAAAGAGGAATGAACTTAAGTAAAAATGAAATGGTTTGATAGGAAAAAAGGATGTCAATTTGGCAACTCATTATCTCCCCCTGACTAATTTGGTTGCATGTCCTCATGAAACTCATTCTATTTCTGGAATTCCTACATGCACACCACCCCAGTTGTAGGTAGGGTGTCCAAACTATCCAGGGTTGTAGTACCCCAATGTCTTCTCCATTTGCATCGACTTTGATCTATCTTCTTCCTCATCCCATTCAGTGGGAGCTCTATAAAACCTTGTGGGACACGGTCCACAACAAAGGATAATAAAAGCAAAGCCATACCCACCATGGACCATGTTTTAACAAGGAATAAGGGTAGAAAATCACCCTATTAAGGGAAAGACTGAAGTAAGGATATCCCATACAATGACTATCCTATAAATAAGGTGGCAATCCTTCCAAAATATCATGAAAAACTAGAAGGGATTCTAATGAATATCTTCTGGACATCTCATGGTACTCTGTATAGAATTTTGGTAATTGTGTCTAATACTAATTGATTCACTTGATGTTGGCTTATGGGGGCCTGACCCAGGTTCAGAGTTATTTAGCCAAACAAATCGCTACACTACTGACCCTTTCGGCATCAGCCCATGGAGCGCGGACTGAAGTCTCACTCGAAGCAGTATGGGGGGATGTTGGAACCAAGTTTTCGCACCCTTGAGATGTCTGTGATGTCGATTTAGTCCAACTATGACCATCTTCACGCAAGTCACTTCATGCACTATTCCAACCTTTAGTACCTTCATGATCTGTTACAATCGTCTTTTGCACAACCCTAACCAAGGGCTGAGATGCTTTCGCGCTGCTATGGCAGCGAACTGCACTATTTCCCCAGACTATATCGCGTATCTTACTTATCTTCTTAATAGATCTTAGTTAACTTCGAGTAAACAGATATTGTATCTTGCATTCACTTAATAAATACAATTATACACATTCACGCATCATATAAGTATTAGAAGTGAATTTCATACCCAAGATAATAGATGCATAAAACAGGAAATAAATACACAGAAATGATAGGAAACTTCTCTTTATTAATACTTCCAACTGTTACAGACTCGTCTCACCCTGCACACTCAGTTGTAGGGGTCTGTGCACTCAGCTGCAGAGCCTTCTACTCTACGACCCAAAACTAGACTTTACACTTCAGGTCTATCTCGCACACATCATATGGTCTTAATTTTCATTATGCCTATTGCTATCAAACTACTTAGAGCCTCACTTTATTTATACAATCACATGGTCCGCAAACCATGGTAGATCTCTACAGCCAACATTATGATAACAAAACTAAGGGTGGACAACCCTATGACTCTTTAACAAACTACACGCTCCATGCCCACAAAATGCGGAGTCTTTACATTGGAATTACAATTTTTGACCAAAATCTGGGCTCTGAGCCCCAAAACTTCCCTTGGGGGATCCCACACCCAATAGACCCCCAACGCAAACATCATGACTCGCCCTTGAGTCACTCTTTTGGTGCAGAAATCTTTGCCCAAAGACCTCCCAACTCTGACTGGATCATTGCAAGTTCAGCAGCGCACTGAGTGGCTGCCTATTTTACTTCCTCTACGCACTGTTCAGTGACCGCTATGGCTGAACTGCTGCCCTGAATCCTCTCCTATGTTGCTTGTAGCTGCATGAGCTTTGCTTCAATGGAGGTTGTAATGGTATAAGTCTCATCGATCCACCGCTGTAGGCATGCCTTCAAAACTACTTCATTATGCCGAACAACATCGACCTGCTCCTTGAGCGTTTTAGCCTGCTGCATCCTCGCGAGCCTTTATGTAAGGGAAACCGTCTGCATGGTCCCTTTTACTTCGTCATATCTTTTTTGCAACTCGCACGCCTCTGTCTCCGGGCGCTCTATGTTCGGGTCCTCGTACAGGGTGGTGAGGACCTCAAACGATTGCTCGAACAACTTTGTGCAGTTTGTCACTACATTGTTAACCGCCGCCATTGTTGTTGTGATTGTGATGGCGCGTTGTTCCTTAACCTCTGGCGGAGTTGAAGGCTGCACCTTCAACTGCAGTTCTGCTATCTGAAGGTTCAACTCCAGCTGAACCTTGGCCATTTCCTCTCTTGCGTCGTGCATCCCTGTTGCTAACTTACATACGCGCGCCTCCAGCGATTCCTCTATTAGGATAGCCAACTCCGAGACCATCTAGCAGGCTTCCTCCACCACCTGCACTATCTGTCTGTTTTGCACCACTACCTCGTCGCACTACAAGCTCAACTGCTCAATGTTGATGTGTTTCTCACTCATTACTTGTATCGCGCGGCTCTCCCTAGCCCGAAGCTCTGTAGTGACTCCATCCTGTAAAGTATAGAGTGTCTCCCAAGGGAGCACAACCATGTTTAACCTGATCCCTTTCAACCCGCTGACCATAGGCCTGTCAGCCTCATTTTCTGTAACGAGTGCTCCATCTGGCAGCACTATTGTGTTGGTCATCCGGGCGCACAGCATTTCCTCGGCCGCGGACGTGCCTACTGCGAGGTTGGTTGACACAGTGCCAGCCTGTGGAGTGCGCACCTGCAACTCCTGTATTTGCATCCGGAGAACCCCCCAACACCATCTGGTGTTGCTCCTCAAACTGTTGGAGGGCCTCTATGGTGACGTCCCTCACCGTCTCGCCAATATCATGTAGATCCCCCTCAGTGAGGGTGATTGTTAGGTCCCTATAATACTAGTGATTACCCCATTACTTTTGTTATTGTATTCCTTATTGTCATTGTTGTGACCCTATTGTCCCCATATTGTTATTATTGTGCACCCAAAAAGCCCACTATTGTTATTTATGTGGCCTTATATTATTATGGTTAGGTCGGCTTGGGTTATAATGTGACCCCTTAGACTCCTATATATAGAAAGGAGGTTTTGTCATTTGTATCATCCAAGAATTTTTCATTTGTGTAATGTAAAGGAGGTTTCCCCCTCGAAGAGGTTGAATTATAAGGCGTTGATCTATCTTTTCTATCTTTTTGTGAGTTGGTTTCATAACATTTGGTATCAGAGCTGTGGATTCTAGGGTTTCACTGCTCCAAACAGGTCATCATGGAATTTTCGCTATAACTTTTTTTCTGCGATGTTTCAGACACTAAAAAAAAAACCCATTTGGGTTGAAATCGTTCTAAACCTCGAGTCCGAATTTCAGATATTTTCGCGCTATATTTGCAGAGATATGATCTGAGGAAGTTGGCCTTTTTGCAGACTCCCGAATTACATTCCAAACAGGTGACCTGGGGAAAATAGTCATAACTTTTGTTTTGAGCATCAGATTGAAATTTCGTAAGAAGTTACAGAAAGAGGACGGACTTTAGTTTCCTGTGTATATTTTTCAGATCCTAAGGTCAAAACAGTGACACGTGGCACTTCATAAAAGTTCTCTCTTCTGAAAAGGTATATAATTAGGTCATCTTGGGAGATTGTGCATAACTCTTTCTTGGAGAATCTAAATTCGATCAGACTGGTGGCATTGGAAAGAGGACACAGAGGGATACTGCAGGTCACAATTTTAGAACTGGAAGATCCGAAATTACAAAGATACATCAGATTCAATATCAAGTGCCTAAATAGGTCAACCTTTTGAAGGAAGCCCAAAAGATAAATTTCTAGGGTAAAATTCACAATCTGGAAGGAAAAACAACAACATCATCAAAATTAATGATTAAATAAATAAATTGTACAAACAATTTTCAAATCAACTAACACATTTATATTTCCCTTCCAGCTTATGAAACAATTAAATTTTCCAAGGTACCTAACATCATAAGTTAATGGAAATGCTTAGAAAAATAGATTTTATATATTTGTTCATGTGCAACATTTCACAAAAACCCATAAATTATAGACTTTTTTTTTTTTTGGTTAAAGGTTTCGGGATACACTATACATTTATCTTGTTAAGCTAGGGTTGGTAAACTTGTGAGGCACTTCATGCAATATACATAAGAAGTGAGTTCCTCACCTTGTCCTAAATGGCATAAGTCTATTAAGTAGGGAAAATATATGGGAACATGGCTTCAGATGGAAGGATTTTCCAACAACTCAGTTAGATGGAGCATGATGCACCAAACTCTTATTCTTGGGTGAGTAGCTTTGTGTCACTAGGTAGGCCTGAATCCTAGCAATTCTGCAGCACACTGATTCCACAACATTTGCTTGCCACAACACAAATAAGGTTGACTTTGTAGCAATTAGCTATAGGTATTGTTCCCTGATGAACAAATCTCAAGGAAATGGTCCCTAGTACTATTGATCAACAAATTTGTGAATCCACACCATTCAATGGTATTAGCTACTTCAAAATACCACAAATTTAAATTAACTTTGCATAAAAGTATCCAAATAACATAAAACTACTATAAAAACAACTATCATTCTACTTGTAGAAATAAAGAACAAAAGATTAGCACAGCGTGTTACCTTTAGTGGTCCCTTCTCCAAGGTCATTCTGTGACATCTACACTATCAAACTATTAGCATAGGCTCAAACACATCCACATTATTCACACCAAAAATTAAAAACATAATCACAGTCCTTGAATCACTTTCATAATACTCATGCAAATTTTATGTTGTATTAAAACTAATAACATAGACCGAGTATAGAACATTGATTTATGAGTATCCCCTTGCTTCAAATAAGAATACTTATATATAATTCAAAGGGAATCATTGTTTAATGTATTACAAAATGATTCCACCAAACAGTGGACAAAATAAGAAAAGAAATATTTTTATTAAAGTGTGGACAAAAACAAACAACATTCAAACATTCATCGGGGGGTGATGCCCTTCATGATTTTATGTTGGCCATATAGGCTGATGGTGTAGCTACCAACATTACATGTTGAGCTAACTTGAGCCTTGTTTAATTCCAAAATTCTTGTGTTTTGTCAGGCCTTGGATATCACCATATGCGTACCATATAAATCCTTATTGTTTATCATTACTTTGATGGATATTTTCTTTGCAAGTTGGCCCTAGAAATCGGGCATCGATATCTTTCATCATTGGTGATCCAAAATGGATCCTAAAAACCCTCTAAGTCTTCAAAAATCGAAAACTATCGCAGAGGATGAACCTTAATGGCGGAAAACACTATTGGAAGTGAAAAACATGAAGAGACAGTGAAAAACAAAGCTATCGGAGGTCAAAAGAACAATGCACAGGAGGCGTTGGATTTGGCCGATCAATGGTCCAGATCCGATCAGCATATCACAATCGGAGATGGCAAGCGGAGGCTATCGGAGGCTATCATGTGAAAGTTGTGACAACGATCAGCGCGGGTCAACGAGGACCATCGATCAAGCGCGCAGATCGACGACCCAGGTTAACCCGCAATATCGCATCGACAAAATACAATGGAGCGCTTACCAAAGGCCCAGGGACTATGCGATATGCGATATCGCAATATCACATCGGAGCGATACAAAAGAGCAGGCCGATACATGCGACTTGCGATAAAATCAGACTCGACGGGTCTTATGGGTCAAAATATATATTTTTTGAGTTCAGTAAAAAGGAGTTTTTCAATGTAAATTCGAGTTTTCGTTAAATAAACGAAAATCAAAGGAAATGCGAATTGGGCGATAGAACAGACTCGAAAGGGTTTTTATGCAGCGATATGTGTTTTGAGTTCCAAAACGAGTGGGATTTCGGGCGGGCCTTAGGCGGTAAGTGGTATTGGTCGGGCTCTGCCCGAGCCCATACACTAGCCACCACGTGGCCAGGCGCCGGAGAGAGAAAACCACCCTTTTCAAGCAGGTAATCTTTGTGCATGTTAGCAGTTGTAGGATCATGATCACTTGCGATAGCGCCCAAAGACAGATCTGAAGGGATTATAGGGTGAAATCGATAGTATTTGAAGTCCGATAAAAGGTGTTTGGGCAGATTTTTACAGTTTTTCTGTGTATTCTCTGTGTAAACAAAGAACGACTGTTTTGGGGATTTCTAAAGCGTCGATGGCTCCTTCCGTTGCAAAACAAGTGGCCACCATCCCTGAAGACGTTACACCATGATTGGTTAATGCTCAGAGGGGGTTTGAATGGACAGAGGCCGGAAGCCAGAGAACCCAGAAGAGGAAACAAATAGACAACACCGATTGGCTTAAAAGCCACAGAATGACAGAGACAAAAGCAAGCAGTGCTGATACAGAGAAAACAAAGATAGAGAAGGAGAGGGAGAGTTTCTGTACTCAGAGAGACTTAAGAGGTTCAAGTAAACTCCTGCTGTTTTATATCTATTGTGTTGAGACTCAAATTGAGCTCACTTTTGTAAAACTCTACTCTTGAAGACATAATAGAGAGGTCACCATTGAAGGCTGGACTAGGAGATGTAGCCCAGGAGTTTTGGGTGAACTCCTTGATTATCTTGCTATGTTATGTGTGTGTGTCTGTTATGCATCTTTAACTGCTTCATTTTCTATATTATTCGCAATCTTATCAATCCATTTCAATAAGTAATATAGGCAAATCCTACACATGAGTCTGTAATACCTTAATGTTAGTCTAAGATCTCATTTTCAGATCAAGTGGTATCAGAGCTTTAGGTTTGTTAAGGTTAGACAAGCTTGTGTTGGATTGTTGAATGCTAACTAGGTCAAAGCTCAAACTAGGAGAAGGAGAACTTGTTGAGGCTAATCCAGAAATTGGAAGAGTCTATCCTAGGAGGAGAATGGCAGAACAAACCCCATTGGAATCAAAATCTCAGTTCATGGACAGTTTCATGACCATGAGAGCCATGGTAGAAGAGATGTATTGAGAATTCAAGAAGGGTCGAGGTGAAAGCACTTCGACACCCAAACAAGACAAGGGAGCAGAGGAACCTTCTCTAGATGCCCTAGAGGGCAAAGGGAAAGGGGAAAATCTTCCTCCATCATCTCCTCCACCATCACCTCCATCATCCTCATCTCCTAGCCCTGAAAAGAAAAAGAAGAAAACATCTTTGATTAAATTAGATGTAAAGTTTGATTTGCCAATCTATGATGGAGAATTAAATGCAGAAAATCTAGATAACTGGATTAGACAGATTGATGTATATTGCAGGGTGTAGAACATTGATTCAGAGAGGAGAAATATTCAGCTGGCTAGCCTTCGCCTTGGAGGAACTGCACTAGTGTGGTGGGAAGGCAAGACACAAGCTGATTTGAAGAAGCATGGTAAAATTCTTTCTACCTGGAATGAATTTGTTTTTGCCATTAAAAAACAATTCTATCCACTAGCTTATATGCAGCAAGCAATGATGAGTTGGAAAACTCTTCGCCAATTAAAGGGGAAAAGTGTACAAAGCTATACCCAGGAATTTAGAAAAAGAGCTTTAACCCTAGGCATTTCTCTAGACTCACCTGAAACTTTGTTGAAGTATATAGGTGGTCTACATAGCTATTTGAAGCACACCATTCTCATGTTTAACCCCACTAGCCTAGATGATGTATCAGTTTAGGCTACACATCTAGAGGCTAGAGGCAAGAATGTGAACCCAAAAATTGGGGGATCATCAAAACCCTCTGCAAGCAAGAACAAGGAAAAGAAGAAGTAGAAATGGAAGGAGAGGAAGGCAAACGTTGTACAGAAGGACAAACCTTCATGCACTCACTGCAAGAAGGATGGACATGATGATGAACACTACTGGTCTTTGCATCCGGAGCTGAAACCCAAGAAGTTTGGTGGTAAGAAGAAGAAGACTGATGTTGCTATTCAGAAAGACTTGGGGTCAGACTCGGGTGATGAAACAACAACCACAGCCACAGGTATAAAAGGTAAAAATTCTGAAGCATCTACAAGTAATTCTACACAATCTATTGATAATGAAGATAATGAGAGGAAAAGACATGAGCTTTTTCATATTAGAGTTATTTCCAAGCACCAAAAGATTGATACTTTATTTGATAGTGGTTCACAAGTAAACTTGATTTCTGAAACAATTGTAAAGAAGTTGGGCTTACTAAAAACACCTCACAAGAAGCCATATCCATTAGGTTGGGTATGTGATAAAGCAAAGCTACAAGTGACTAGACAATGTAAACTTAGGTTTGCTATTGGGTCAACATTTGTAGATGAGGTTGAGTTAGATATAGTTCCCTTGGATATATGTGGTATTGTTTTAGGAAGTCCTTACTTGTATGATAGAAAAGCCATTTTCTATAGAGCTGAAAATAAGTATCAACTCACTAAAGATGGAATAGAATACATTGTAAGAGCTCATAAACTCAAAAATAACTACTCTCTCATAAACTCAGGGCATATGGAAAGAATTGTGAATTCATGCAAGCAATTTTTACTGATGGTTGTAAAGGAAAAGAACCCTGATAAAACCAATGTATTTGAGGGCTATGATGCTAAATAGAGAGGTGATTTAGATAAAGTTGTTTCAGAATATGATATCATATTTCAAGAACCTAAAGGTCTGCCACCCAAAAGGGAAATAGTACTTGATATTCATTTATAGCAAGATGCTCCATTGCCTAACATCGGAATGTACAGGTTATCCGCTTTAGAGAATGCAGAGATCAAGAAGCAGGTACAAGAGCTGCTCGAGAAAGGGTTCATAAGACCAAGCACATCACCATGCGGATCTCCAATCGTGTTGGTGAGGAAGAAATATGGTTCGTGGAGGATGTGCATTGATTACAGAGCACTGAATAAAATAACGATCAAGAATCGTTATCCTCTTCCTCGCATTGATGATCTATTAGATTAGCTGAAAGAAGCAGTTTACTTTTCCAAGTTGGACTTACATAGTGGCTATCATCAGGTCAGAGTAGCAGAACAAGATGCATGGAAGATTGCTTTCAAAACAAAGCAAGGGCTGTATGAATGGTTGGTTATGCCTTTTGGCTTAACTAATGCTCCTACCACTTTCATGAGAGTTATGAATGATGTACTCCGACCTTTTATTGATGATTTTGTAATTGTATATTTAGATGACATTCTTGTTTTCAGTAAAACATGGGAAGAACATTTGAAGCATGTAAAGCAAACTCTAGATGTTTTGAAAAGAGAAAATCTCTATGTGAAGTTATCAAAATGTGAATTTGGAAAAACATCTTTAAATTATTTGGGTCATATTGTAGGGGGTGGTGAATTGAAGATAGATCCCTCTAAGGTTGAAGTCATTGTGAACTGGCCTAAACCCAAATCTGCTACAAAAGTTAGGAGTTTCCTAGGAGTAGCACAATATTGGAGAAAGTTTATTGCTAACTTTTCCTTGATTGCAGCTCCCTTACATGCTTTAATAGGATTGAACAAGGTGTTTCAGTGGGGAGGCAAATAGAAGAAAGCCTTTGACACCTTGAAAGAAAAAAATAGTACAACACCAATACTAGCACTGCCAGATCTTCAACGACCATTTGAGATTGAAACAGATGCCAGTGACTATGCCATGGGAGCAGTGTTGATGCAACATGGTAAACCCATATGTTATCATTCTAAGACATTTACTTCTGCAGTAGTTAATTATCCCACATATGATAAAGAATTGTATGCATTAGTACATAGTGTGAAAAAGTGGAAACATTACCTAATGGGCAAAGAAACAATTGTACATACAGATCATCAACCACTTCAATATTTTCACTCACAAACTAAATTGCAGCAATCAAGACACTATAGGTGGATGGGTTTTCTACAATAGTTTCATCTTGTCATTAGATATAAGAAAGGCATACACAATAAGGTTTTAGATATGCTATCAAGACCAATCATAAATGCATCTACTATACTTAAGCATAACTCAGTATTGCATGAAAGCTACATTGAACAATATGCTCAAGATGTAGATTTTAAAGAGCTATATGCAACTTTAAGTCATGGCAAACAAGTAGAAGAAATGGATTATCATGTTAAGGACCAACTCTTATATCATTTGAGAAAGTTATGCATTCCTCAAACTGAAAGGGTTAACATAATTTGAGAAGCACATACTTCTCTGATATCAGGCCATTTTGGTGTAGGTAAAACAATTGCACAGCTGCAAAGGTTTTGTTATTGGCCAAGAATACATGAAACAGTTTCTAGATATATTAAAGGGTGTACCATGTGTGCTACAAGCAAGCCTAGTAATAGAAAATTAGGCTTGTACACTCCACTTCTAGTTCCTTCTCACCCTTGGGAAAGTGTTTCCATGGACTTTTTTGGGGGATTGCCAAATTCTAGAAAAGGTCATGATTATTTATATGTTATTGTAGATAGGTTCAGCAAAATATGTATTTTAATACCTTGTAACAAGCAGATTACAGCTGAACAAACAACAAAGTTGTTCTTTCAGCATGTATGGGTTCATTTTTGGTTACCCACTTCTATTGTATTTGATCGAGATTCCCGATAGTTGATGGACACCAGATTGAAGAAGAGCACAACATTTCATCCACAAATAGATGTGGTCAATAGGACAGTGATCCAGTTGCTCAGGGGCTATTGCAGCAAGCATCCCAAGCTTTGGGATGAGCATTTGTGTTATGTGCAACATGCTTACAACCGTGGCAAGCACTCTTCTACACAGAGATCTCCTTTTGAGACTTGTTTTGGTTTTAAACCAAAATCTCCCTTGGATTTTGTCTTTAGTAAAGACATAGCAGTTGATAGACACAGTGATGTGGACAAAGCAACCAAGTTCATTGAACAGATCCAAAAAATTCACCAGGCAATGTAGGAACAGCTGGAAAGAAGCCAGGCCAAGTACAAGGCAAGGCATGACAAGCATCGAATTGAGCATAGCTTCCAGGTTGGTGATCAAGTCTGGCTGTACATCAGCAAAGACAGAATGCAAGGTGAAGGTAAGAAGATGAAACCAATAAGGTATGGGCCTTTCAAGATACTTGAGAAAATTGGTGAAAACGATTTTTGTCTTGATTTGCCAGCCTATATGCATATCTATTCAGTCATTAATGTATAGAACTTGAGACTATATGAACCTTCATTGATTGAAGATCCCGAAGAGCAAAGTTAGTTGCCTTCTATTGATGATCTGTTGCCTGAATATCTCAATGAGTTGCAAGAAGACACAGTTCTGGACAGGAAGGTGAGAACTACGCGCAGAGGGGATGTTGAGTACCTGAGAATTGGACTCAAAGGTTCAAAACCAAGCAGTGCAAGATGGATAGAGATTGGACAAGTGAGGAAGCTGTATCCTCACTTGATCGATGCTTAAAAACCAACTTTTGGTGGTCCAAAAGCTTTTTCAGTGGGAAGGCGTGATCCAAAATGGATCCTAAAAACCCTCTAAGTCTTCAAAAACCAAAAACTATCGCAGAGGATGAACCTTTAAAAATGGCGGAAAACACTATTGGGAGTGAAAAACATGAAGAAATAGTGAAAAACAGAGCTATCGAAGGTCAAAAGAATGATGCACAGGAGCCGTCGGATCTGGCCAATCAACGGTCTAGATCCGATTAGCATATCGCAATCGGAGATGGCAAGCAGAGGCTATCGGAGGCTATCTTGTGAAAGTTGCGACAACAATCAACATGGGTCATCAAGGACCGTTGATCAAGCGCGCAGATCGACAACATAGGTTAACTCGCAATATCGCGTCAGCAAAATACAATGTAGCGCTTACCAAAGGCCCAGGGACTATGCGATATGTGATATCGCAATATCGCATCGGAGTGATAGAAAAGAGTGGGGTCGATACATGCAACTTGCGATAAAGCCGGACCCGACGAGTCTTATGGTCAAAATATATATATTTTGAGTTCCGTAAAAAGGAGTTTTTCAATGGAAATTCGCGTTTTCGTTAAATAAACGAAAATCAAAGGAAATGTGAATTGGGCGATAAAACAGACCCAAAAGGGTTTTTATATGCAACGATATGTGTTTTGAGTTCCGAAATGAGCGGGATTTTGGGTGGGCCTTAGGTGGTAAGTGGTATTGGCCGGGCTCCGCCCGAGCCCATACACTGGCCACCACGTGGCCAGGCGTCGGAGAGAGAAAACCACCCTTTTCAGGCGGGTAATCTATGTGCGTGTTAGCCACCTAAAATCAATAACAGCCGTAGTATCATGATCATTTGCATTAACGCCCAAAGATGGATTAGAAGGGATTATAGGGTGAAATTGATAGTATTTGAAGTCCGATAAAAGGTGTTTGGGTGGATTTTTATAGGTTTTCTGTGTATTCTCTGTGTAAACAGAGAACGACTGTTTTGGGGATTTCTAAAGTGTCGATGGCTCCTTTCGTTGTAGAACAGGTGGCCATCATCCCTGAAGACATTACACCATGATTGGTTAACACTCAGAGGGGGTTTGAATGGATAGAGGCCGGAAGCCAAAGAGCCCAGAAGATGAAACAAACAGACAGCGCCGATTGGCTTAAAAGCCACAGAATGACAGAGACAAAGGCAAGCAGTGCTGAGACAGAGAGAAACAAAGACAGAGAAGAGAGGGAGAGTCTGTGTACTCAGAGAGACTTGAGAGATTCAAGTAAACTCCTGTTGTTTTATATATGTTGTGTTGAGACTCAAATTGAGCTCACTTTTGTAAAACTTTGCTCTTGAAGACATAATAGAGAGGTCATCACTGAAGGTTGGACCAGGAGATGTAGCCCAGGAGTTTTGGGTGAACTCCTTGATTATCTTGTTGTGTTATGTGTGTGTGTCTGTTATGCATCTTTAACTGCTTCATTGTCTATATTATTCGCAATCTTATCGATCCGTTGCACTAAGTAATATAGGAAAATCCTGCACATGAGTCTGTAATACCTTAATGTTAGTCTAAGATCTCATTTTCAGATCAATTGGGTAGAATCATCCTCATGAACTTTAAAGGTTCCAACCACAAAATCTCTAGTATGCCCCTGCATCTTTATACTTCTTATTTGACAATTAATTCAAGATTATACACTTCCAATGGTTATCTAACTGCATCTTATGAATCCTTCTGAATAGGCATAGTCAGTCCTCTTTATTATGCACACATCATAACTTACACACACACACACACACACACATATTTACCACCTAGACTTGATAACTCTTCAAAAAATTCCTTAATTCAAATATTTAAATAAGAAATCGAAGAAACATAATAATCATAGATACTTTTGAGCTAAAAATGTTAAAGAGCATGTTTAAGGATCCAAAAATAGGGAAAGAGGAATGAACTTAAGTAAAAAGGAAATGGTTTGATAGGAAAAAAGGATGTCAATTTGGCAGCTCATCATCTCCCCCTGACTAATTTGGTTGCATGTCCTCATGAAACTCATTCTATTTCTGGAATTCCTACATGCACACCACCCCAGTTGTAGGTAGGGTGTCCAAACTCTCCAGGGTTGTAGTACCCCAATGTCTTCTCCATTTGCATCGACTTTGATCTCTCTTCTTCCTCATCCCATTCAATGGGAGCTCTATAAAACCTTGTGGGACACGGTCCACGATAAAGTATAATAAAAGCAAATCCATACCCCCCATGGACCATGTTTTAACAAGGAATAAGTGTAGAAAATCACCCTATTGAGGGAAAGACTGAAGTAAGGATATCCCATAAGGTGACTATCCTATAAATAAGGTGGCAATCCTTCCAAAATATCATGAGAAACTAGAAGGGATTCTAATGAATATCTTCTGGACATCTCATGGTACTCTGTATAGAATTTCGGTAATTGTGTTATTGATTGATTCACTTGATTTTGGCTTATGGGGGCCTGACCCAGGTTCAGATTTATTTAGCCAAACAAATCCCTACACTACTGACCCTTTCGGCATCAGCCCATGGAGCACGGACTGAAGTCTCACCTGAAGCAGTATGGGGGGATGCTGGAACCAAGTTTCCGCACCCTTGAGATGTCTGTGATGTCGGTTTAGTCCAACTATGCCTGTCTTCACGCAAGTCACTTCACGCACTATTCCAACCTTCAATACCTTCGCGATCTGTTACAATCGTCTTTCACACAACCCTAACCAAGGGCTGAGATGCTTTCGCGCTACTATGGCAGCGAACTACACTATTTCCCCAAACTACACCGCATATCTTACTTATCTTCTTAACAGATCTTAGTTAACTTTGCGTAAACAAATATTCTATCTTGCATTCACTTAATCAATACAATTATACACATTTGCGCATCATATAAGTATTAGAAGTGAATTTCATACCTAAGATAACAGATGCATAAAACAAGAAATAAATACACATAAATGATAGGAAACTTCTCTTTATTAATACTTCCAACTGTTATAGACTCGTCTCGCCCTACGCACTCAGCTGTAGGGGTCCATGCACTCAGCTGCAGACTACTAGGCCTCTGCAGACTCAGATGCAAAGCCTTCTCCTACTCTACGACCCAAAACTAGACTTTACACTTCAGATCTATCTCACACACATCATATGTTCTTCATTTTCATTATGCCTATTGCTATCAAACTACTTAGAGCCTCGCTCTATTAATACAATCACATGGTCCGCGGACCATGGGTATATCTCTACATCCGACATTACGATAACAAGATTAAGGGTGGACAACCCTATGACTCTTTAACAAACTACGTGCTCCACACCCACAAAATGCGGAGTCTTTACATTGGAATTACAATTTTTGACCAAAATCTGGGCCCTAAGCCCCAAAACTTCCCTTGGGGGATCCCGCGCCCAATAAACCCCCAACACAAACATCATGACTCACCCTCGAGTCACTCTATCGGTTGCGGAGATCTTTGTGCAAAGACCTCCCAACTCTAAGTAGATCGCTGCAAGTTCGGCAGCGCACTAAGCGGCTGCTTGCTGTACTTCCTCTACGCGTTGTTCAGTGACTGCTGTGGTTGAACTGCTACCCTGAATCCTCTCCTGTGTTGCTTGTAGTTGCGTGAGCTTTGCTTCGATGGAGGCTGTAATGGTATAAGCTTCATCGATCCACGACTGTAGGTGCGCCTTCAAAACTTCTTCCTTATGTCGAGTAGCATCCACCTGCTCCTTGAGTGCTTTAGCCTACTGCATCCCTGCGAGCCTCTGTGTAAGGGCAACCATCTATGCAGTCCATTTTACTTTGTCATATCTTTGCTACAACTCGCGCACCTCTGTCTCTAGGCACTCTATGTTCGGGTCCTCCTACAGGGTGGTGAGGACCCCGAACGATTGCTGAAACAACTTTGTGTAGTCTTTCACTGCATTGTTAACCACCGCCATTGCTGTTGTGATCGTGGTGGTGCGTTGTTCCTTAACCTTCGACAGAGTTGAAGGCTGCACCTTCAACTGTAGTTCTGTTATCTGAAGGTTCAGCTCCAGCTGAACCCTGGCCATTTCCTCTCTTGCATCGTGCACCCCTGCTGCTAACTTATGTATGCGTGCCTCCACCGATTCCTCTGCTAGGATGGCCAACTCCGGGACCATCTGGCAGGCTTCCTCCACCACCTGCACTATCTATCTATTCTGCACCACTACCTCATCACGCTGTAAGCTCAACTGCTTAATGTTGATGCGTTTCTCGCTCATTACTTGTATCACATGGCTCTCCCTAGCTCGAAGCTTTGCAATGACTCCATCCTGTAAAGTATAGAGCGTCTCTCGAGGGAGCACAACCATGTTTAACCCGAACCCTTTCAACCCACTGACCATACCCTCTCAGCCTCATTTTCTATAACGAGTGCCCCATCTGGCAGCACTATTGTGTTGGTCATCTGGGCACGTAGCATTTCCTCGACCGCAAACGTGCCTCCTACGAGGCTGGTTGACACAATGCCAACTTGCGAAGTGTGTACGTGCAACTCCTGTATCTGCATCCGGAGAGCCCCCCAACACCATCTGGTGTTGCTCCTCAAACTGCTAGAGGGCCTCTACGGTGACGTCCCTCACTGTCTCACCAATATCATGTAGATCCCCCTCAGTGAGGGTGATCGGGTCGAATGAAGTCTTTGAGGCCTTCATCTTCTTTCGCGGCCCTACCTGCTCTCTTGGGCATGGATGTTTTAGCTGGGTGGCCGTTGTTTGTGGGTCCGCACCACCTTGTTCTGTATTAGTCTCCAGCTCGGGCGAAGGCGACTTCTGTCCTTCACGCTCTTCTTCTGTTGCCTTCTGCTACTCCTCTACCAACTTCGCAGTGTCGTGCGCCACCTGGGCCTCAGTCGCTGCTTCCTCCTTCCTGTGTTTTTTTGCCAGCTGCGCCATCCCTAGTTTCACGTCTTCCTTCTTCTACTGCGCTGCAGACTTCTCTGCTTCCATAGTGAAGCTAGCTGGAATGTGCCACTCTAGCAACCAAGACTTAAGGACTACAAAAATTACAACATCGGTCACCAAATAGGGTAGCTAACGCCACGTCTTCATAGGGTCCTTTCGCGCCCTGATGAAGACATGGTGGAAGTCTGCTTTGAAATCGTGAAGCTCTGCAGACTGTTGTAGACTGTGGGCGATAACCGCAGCTTGCGATTAATCCCCATTCTGATGTTCATCTCCATGAGCACCCAGAATATTTTGCTTTCCCTTATCCTTTGTGCATCCCTGGTTGCCCACAGTGAAGCGTACTTTGCTACCTCTGGAAGGTCCTGCGTGATCGTCAGGAACTGGCTATCTTCGGGCAATTCCCATGCCACCAATACTATTGACAACAAAAGCCATGCATAGTGAAAGGTTTTTCCCTGCTCCTGTGCCTCGCGGCAGTTCTCAAGGAACTCACCACATAGATAGTTTGCCCAGTTAAATTGGACCCCTTCTGCGCATTGTGCTGCTAGTGCAACCACCGGCGTGGGCACCTCATCTGCGCGACATTTCCGCATCACCTTCCATGCCAATATCTACATCGCAACCTTGATCGTAGGGTTGTTGATGCTAGAAATGACATACCCTCACTTCTTCTTCTCCAGTTTAAATTTCTTCTTCATGGCCTCCACGATGGCCAAATCATCACTCTTTCCCTCTGAGATGTTTGTTGGGTCCTCCCTTGTGCAAGGGAGCTAGGTAATCCTATGAATCAAATGGTCTGTGATGGGGATGGGCTCCTCCAACCACAAGCACCCATCATGCACCAAGTAGAGTAGCTGCCTGATGACAAAAATGGTTACTAGGGCGTGATGGTAATGCGACACCCAGAGCAGGTTTAGTAACCCTGCTTTCTCTACACCTCTCAGCCATTTGTGTGGCTCCGACTCTATCATTCTAGCCGATCCGTCTATGTTCTATTGGCATTATGATACAGGTGTTGTCCTTGATGGCAACTCACTCAGATGAAAGATCACGGTGTAGCATGTCAACAGCAAAGAATTACAGATCAGACTACAAAGAATGAAGAAAGAGAGGTATACGCAGGTTCACCTTGACCAAGCTATGTATACATGCAGGTTCCCTGAACACAAGTAGTGTATACGTACACATGCACTTTCACAGAAGGAAAAGCGTGTATATGTTGGAAAACTAAGTTTTTGGTCCGAGGTATTTGGTCCAAGGTATTTTGATCCATGGTATTGGTCCAAGGTATTTGGTCCGAGGTATTGACCCTAGGTATTTGGTCCAAGGTATTGGTCCTAAGTGGTTTTGATCCATGGTATTGAGAAAGGCCTAAAACTATATAAGGAGGAGAAGATCATTAGGCCAAGGGGTGCAAGTATCGAATATCTGATGAAGTGTGAGATCTAGTATGCAGGTTATTGGTTTATGGTGCTTTGCTTGATTTGAACCAAGGATGAACCTTAGCGGTTGATGAGGGATAAGATCTAATGATGGATTGGGATCTTAAGGCTTGAAATGAATTATCATTATATGGTTTGATCATGTATAGTCTAGATATGAATACTGACGCATGTGTTATTCTGTAAATGTTATGATCTGGGTATAACTGAAGTCTGGAATAGTTGCAAAATTATGAATTAATATTTACAGATGTGTACACTGGTTGGCTTTGATAAAAGCGCGTATACATGTTGGTTTGACACATGGAAGTAGCGTATACCTTATAAAGTATGTTTCAATTGCAGAGTTCCGAGTTCTGCTTTGGGTTCTGGTGACTGTATTCTGGTGACAGTGTTCTGAATGATCAGATTCAGGTTATGATGATTGAGTTTCAGTAATTGGTTGTTGCAGATGATTGTATTACAGTTGTTAACGGGTCTAGTATGAAAATTGAATGAAACATGGCCTTCAGATTATGGTGTTGTGTTCCAGGAGTATCCAGTCTGAAAATTCATGAAACGTGGTCCCTGGTAGAAGAGTGGAGTTTTCTGTAGGCTGGCACCTACGTACTAGTAAACATATTGGCTAGTACAAGAGCTAGGGGGTTGTAGCTCCTTTCCAGTAGTAGCTGGAGAATGAGACAAGGTTGTAGCCTTCTGCAGGTGAGTGCCTGCATACTTGTATGAGTCTGCACCAGTACAAGATTGTAAACATATTTTCTTATTATTAAAAGAAGACAGAGACGACAACAACAGGTGGTTTTTACCCACATTGGGTTTCCACCTTATATCTTGGTGTTCCTATGTGTTGCTTATGTGTGATGATTTATTTTTGCATTCACTGCACTGTCTAATAAATCTATGATATATTGTCTAAAGTTCAATACATGATAAACTGTCTAAATCAAAAGTTCTCTGCATATACGCTAGTTGTTTTAAGTACAGTCACGTGTACACGTTATTTCACTTAGTTGAAGTAGCATATATAAATCTATTTTGGAAATTGAATTATTGATTTGATAATATTGATTCACCCCCCCTCTCAGTATTATTTCCAACATCTTATAACGCATTAGCTGCGCGGTCGCGAGATGTGGGAACTTATCGTGGTCTGCGAGGTCCCAATCTTCAAATTTCAGCACGGGCACTCGTCCCAAGTGCGCTCCTTCAAAAATAATATCGTCAGGGAGAAGCGGAGTCTGAAGAGATCTCTTTCTCTCATCTATGTCCTTGGGCACCTTTACTTTACCCTTCCACAGAGGAACATATGCAGGCAGTTTGGTGAGAGGATCTGCACCCTAGTTTTCGACCTCCATCTCTACATCCTCCTCCTCAACTAGGATTTCTTTGAACTCTTCTTCCTCATCAGCCTCCAAATTGATAGCCTTCCCCTTTTCTTCCATGGTGAGCTTGGTCCTCCGCAGATTTCTAGGTGATACATGCATCGGTACCATGGCCTGCTTGTCTTTCTTGGGTCTCGGCATGCGCGATGATTTAGGGATCTCATCCTGACGCTCTATTGGGCTTCCACTTCTGTAATTGCCTACGCGGCTTCCTCAACAGTCATTGCTCCAGTATCCATGGCTTCTTCGAGTGCTACCATAGTGCGATTCCACAATTCTCTAAACGTCTCGGGTAATTGCTCAAGCAATGAATTTGCCTTCAGAAGATCGAAAAAGTCTTGGTTCATGAATGTTTGAGTGTGCAACTACTCAGTTCTGAAATTGCCAAGTGTTTTTTGCTGGATAGCCCTTTGTAATTTATAGTGCCTTTTGAATTTGAATTCAACTGTTCCCCCCACATTCGGTCCATTAATGCTCGATTGGCATCAGATTTTCAAGAATCTAACCCATAAAGTTCAACAACAGAACCATTTGTTGGCTTATGGGGGCCTGACCCAGGTTTGGAGTTATTTAGCCAAACAAATCCCTTTTGGCATTAGCGCGCGAAGCGTGGCCTGAAGTCTCACCCGAAGCAGTATGGGGGGATGCTGTAACCAATTTTCTACACCCTTGAGATGTTTGTGATGTCGGTTTAGTCCAACTATGCCTGTCTTTGCACAAGTTGCTTCACACACTATTCCAACCTTTGGTACCTTTGCGATCTGTTACAATCATCTTTCGCATAGCCCTAACCAAGGGCTAAGATGCTTTCGCGCTGCTATGGCAGTGAACTGCACTATTTTCCCAAACTACACTGCGTATCTTACTTATCTTCTTAACAAATCTTAGTTAACTTTGCGTAAACAGATATTCTATCTTGCATTCACTTAATCAATACAATTATACACATTCACACATCATATAAGTATTAGAAGTGAATTTCATACCCAAGATAACAGATGCATAAAACAGGAAATAAATACACATAAATGATAGGAAACTTCTCTTTATTAATACTTCCAACTGTTACAAACTCGACTTGCCCTGCGCACTCAGCTGTAGGGGTCCGCGCACTCAGTTGCAGACTACTAGGCCTCTGCGCACTCAGCTGCAGAGCCTTCTCCTACTCTACGACCCAAAACTAGACTTTACACTTCAGATCTATCTCGCACACATCATATGTTCTTCATTTTCATTATGCTTATTGCTATCAAACTACTTAGAGCCTCGCTCTATTTATACAATCACATGGTCCATAAACCATGGGTAGATCTCTACAACCAACATTACAATAACAAAATTAAGGGCGGACAACCCTATGACTCTTTAACAAACTATGTGCTCCGCGCCCACAAAATGCAGAGTCTTTACATTGGAATTACAATTTTTGACCAAAATTTGGGCTCTAAGCCCCAAAACTTCCCTTGGGGGGTCCTGCGCCCAACACTTGGGCCTTCCCTTTGTCTCTGCAGATCATTGACAACCTAGTTTGTAAGTGGATATTCTTCCCTAATCGTTAAATTGACCTCTATTTTTGTTCACTCATAAAAATCTAATGCTTTCTTCCATTTTACCAGACTAGTCATATAAGACATAAAGGCTCTGAGTTGCAAATCCCCAACCAAAGGGTTAGGGTTCCAATTAGAATTATGTTGAAAAGTAAAATTGAACAAGTAGAGTTCACAGAGAAAATTTTGTTCTACAGTATCTGCATTATAATAAACATCAATAAAATTATTGTGGTTGGTCGATCTTATGGGGTTGATCATCTTTAATCTACCTAATCCTAAAGGAATTCCACTGGTCATGCAAGTATATTAGATATACTCTAGAGGGAACTTGGTAGGCTAAGGCTTCCAACGCCAACTCACATGTTGCTTGTTTAAGCATTTTCTCCTTCAAATAGAGATCTTTCTATTTTTTAATCTCAACCTTCCATTTCTCCTCTTATGCCAAATACATGGAAAACCATCTCTATTTCATTTTCTCGATGACTTGTTGATGGATTTTTATTTTCTAATACCTAAATCAAAGAGATCATTGTTTATTTTCCAGTGGGGCATGTCTAATTGTAGCTAGACAAAGACATATGTATTAGTAGGAATTTCATCTAAGATGACACTAATGAATTTTTGGGCCTCCTTAGAATACCATTTTGAGAATTGCTTAGCCCAGATTCAGGGCCCTCTTCATGGTATATAATATCAAGAAAATAGCTTATATTACTGATCTTTAGCTTAGCTCAGTGTAGCTTAGCCCCGAGCTTCTGGTTTTGCATAATTAATTTATTATTTTTCTTTAAAAGAGTTTGGCAATTGGGGCCACAAAAATGAAAGAATTTGGGAATCAAAATCATACCTTTCCCCTTTTTAGCTTACTCGACCCAACTTCTCTTATTTCAATAGTGGAATTTTATTGTGGATCCTTTACCATGTCCTCTGATAGTGGGGAAATGGTGGTTTCAACTACATCAGCTGCATTGTGCCTTTTCTCATATGGTGGTGTAGTATCCAGTACTTCAATGAATTCCAAGGTCCCAGTGCTCTGTTTTGGCTCCTTACACTTTTGGGTATTTATCCTTGTTGCCTAGTTGGAATTCCATACTAGGCACAGAGGTGGTCTCCTACTTAACCTGTCTCTTACATGGTAGAACCCTAGATCACGGTTTACTCCAAGATCCTTGAAGGAAAACATCCCACAACATATCCAAGCAATGCAATTTAGTTGTAATCAACATTTTAATCAAACCCTAGTGGCATAGCCTAGTCTCTAGGTCATTCCATCTCACAACATGTACCATATTAGTTAATATTTTCAACAAGTAATAACGCATGTTAAGTGGTTTATGCCCTAACAAGTGCATGATAATTTTTATGTGATAAAGATATACCATGCTATACCAACCCTCACAGGTCACAATTTTTTTCACAATAAATACTACTCTACGCCACAAGGGAAGTATGTCTTCTCGACGAATTCCTCACATCAAATCAAGTAATAGTGATGGTTCCTCCAAAAAAGGATAACATCTCTCACTGGGAATTTTAAAGTTCTCAGACCAGGCTTCACCCTCCCGCGAGAGCCTAGATATTATTGTGATCATTTCCTCGTTCAGTACCATAGTCAGTTTTCTCACTTATTCTCAAACTCCATTAAACGTATAAGTGAATTATAGGGTAATGGAAATGTCATGCCCCTACAACCTAGTGAGCAATTAATCCCATCCGCCCATGACAAATACTTCCTATACTTCTAGTTCAATCTACACAACCTCGATGTTAGTTGGCTTGACCCTATTAATTATCCACCCATGGCATTCAATTATCATTGTAAACTCAACTTTGATCCCATATGAGTGCAATTCATTGAGAAAATAGACCTTGAGAGTGATTAGTGATGGTTTTTATGTTTCTCATCACACGTAGTGAATAATGGTTATGCATAGGGATGCCAAATAATCCTTTCCCAAGCTGTGAAATAATAGCTATGTAATGTAGTGGAGGGTTTATTTGGTAGCATCAATTTAAGTGTCATCCTTGGCATTAGAACTTCTAGAAAGCCTTATAGTGTGAAAGTTTGTGAACACAAGGAAAAGAACTCAAGAATGAGAACCTGAGAAATCCAAGATTCTATCATTGGATTTGTCAATTAGAGGAATATAAATGAAGGTTGTTACTTATTTTATTAGGTTGGGACAACCTTTTATAATTGGGTTGATCACAAAGAACCCAACACAAGGAGTCATAACTTGAGAACAAGAACTTGAGAAGTTTGAGATTCCATCGTCGGATCCATCAATTGTTGAAACAAAAATGGAGGTTTTTAGTTATTTTATTAGGTTAATATTCCCTTCTCAGATCAGGTTGGTTACATAGAACTGAATGTAAGGACTGAGAATTTGATAAGTTCAATATTTCATTGGTTTATTTGTTAATTATAGGAAAAAAGTGTGGAGACTATGTTAGATCTGGATGATCTTCTTAGATTAGGTCAATCGAGGAGAAATTGTGATACAAAAATGACCCAAGAGCTCGAGAATTCAATATTTTACTGTTAGTCATTAGAATAGGGGACTATTAATTATTGTATCAGGTCAAGATGGCCTTCTTATATTGATAAGTTTGTGGAGTAATTGTGATACAAAAATGACCCAAGAGCCTGAGATCTGATAATGATGCAGGGTCTTCTCCTATGAGTTATGTGCCATGGCTCCATGACATATGCCTTGTATTTATATGGGATATTTATAAATGATTTTATCTGATAGGTCTCTCATTTATGGGGTTAACTTTTTATGGTATGGTTAAAGGTCAAACCACCCGCCCCCTTCCCTCCCCCCCTTTTTATTAGAACTCAAGACTTTGGATTATTTTGACAAAGGAGAAAAAATGGAAGGAGGAAAACTTCTTCATAAGATATTTAAGAATTTAAGGGGTGGTTCCCTCTCCCTTTTCTTTTTCTTTTTTAATGATACAATCCATTTCAATAAAATCTTGTCAAGTAACCTTATAAAAGAAGTCTTTGATCCATGAATGGGAAATATAGTAGCAAGAAGGAAAGCTTAGAAGGAGGAGAGATTAGGGGGGAACTTTTAGAGAGGCATAGGGTATCTTAGGTATTTTACTCATTATAATTCCTTTAACTTCATACTATATAAAATAAATCGAGGAAATGTTACAGGCAACACCTAAGTCAAATGAGGGAATATAGTGTTTCCATGCTTTGATTAATGTGTCTCATGCATAACTATATTTCGAGTAGCTTTGCAACCATCCTGAAAATAACTTGCATGTCCTTATTAGGTTCCCAATACATATATCAAGAAAAGTATTAAATAACTAGCTATAACAAACATTTTTATCTTCTTCTTCTTCTTTTTTTCTTTTTTTCTTTTCAGTTTCTGCTAGTAGATTCCTTAGTTTTCTAACCAAAATCTCCCCAATTAAACTTTCCAAGAATGTTTTCATAGTTGGGGAGTTTCCTTTTTCCTAGCGATATTGTCTAGAGATTGGTTTTCTAATATCACTAAGTATTGAAAGCGCCTGAAACCAGGGTTCTCTAATAAAGATTAAATCAATGTCTGTTTTCCATTAACAGGGTTTGTCTATCATCAATAGTGCATAAATTAATGGAACCATTATCATATATTATGTCAAGTTCATATGGCCCAAGCCATCTAGTGTAAAATTTACCCTTGAAATATTTATACCTAAAATCGAACAGGATATCCCAATCTCCTTCTTTAATCTTTTTATTTTCGATGAATCCATCATACCACTTTAATTATTAAACAAGAGTCATTTTTTGTATGGAATCCTAGCGGAGTTCATCAATCTCATTAAGTTTATCCCGTTGATGTTGTTGTGCTTCTGTAAGGTCAGTCCCAACTTGAATTGTTGTCTTCAAATTTTTGACTTCAAATTTGATTGGAAATACTGCTTGTTTCCCATATAGAAGCTCAAAAGGAGTGAGGCATGTGATGTTCCTCCAGGTAATTAGATAAGCCCAAATTTCTTCTAGGAGATTTTCAACCCAATCCTTATGATGTTTCTATATTGTCTTGGTAAAAATAGATTCCAATATATTATTAGTGATCTCCACCTATCTATTTTCTTGTGGATGGTATGGGGTGGACATTCAATGCTTAATCCAAAATTGTCCAGTGATGGATTTAATGAGTATAGATGTGAACTAGGTTCCTTGATTGGTGATTATTTCTTGCGGAATGCCATAAAAAACAAAAAATTCCTCATATAGAAAGTCAGCCACTACTTGTTATGTAGCTTTTGGTAAGGCCTTTGCTTCAACCCACTTAGTTACATAATTAGTAAATACTAAAATGTATGTATTTTCTCTTCATGGTGGGTTGATTGGCCCTAGAAAATCAAGGGCCAATTTTTCAAAAGGCTCTATCATGAATTTAGGTTGAAGTGACATCTCATATAATTGTGCAGGTCTTCCCATCTATTGACATTTGTTGCAACTCCTGACATATCGACATCCCTAAAAATGGTTGGCTAGTAGTATACCAATTGTAGGACCTTGTTTGCGATTCTCTTATCAACGAAGTGTCCTCCACATGGTTGATTGTGACATTCTTTAATGATGCCATATATCTCATCTTCTCGCACACAACTTGAGATCACGATATCTGGTCTAGTGCAGAACAAGTACCCCTGAACCTAGGAATACAATGCATTGTGTCTAATAAAATTTTGACGTTCTCTTGGTGATAATTTTTGTGGAAGCTCCCCTGTAGCCACATAAGTAGTGATATCTAAAATCCAAGGTGTATTTCTAGATAGTGCAAACAAATGTTCATCACGAAAGACATCTTCTATGGGAACATGTTTTTCTTTATTATTTAGTCTAGAGCGAAAATCAACTACAACAATCTCCTTCCTAGGTCTAGTAGGAATAGTAATATCAAATTCTTGGAGGAAAAGAATCCATATAGTCACTATGTCATTATTAGTAGGTTTATTCATGAGATAACATATGGAAAAATGATCAGTGTGCACAAAGACTGGGTGTTCGGTGATATAGTGACCAATTTTTTTAATGACATGTTGACAACAAGAAATTGCTTCTTGATCACATTGTAATTTTCTTCAATTGGAAATAATATTTTTACTACTATAGTAAGTAACATAAGGTTGTTTTTATTCCTTTTGTCCTAACACATCTCCAATGGTTTTTTTGAAGCATTAGTGGAAATATAAAAGGGAAGGGACCAATTAGGTCCTCACAAGATAGGGGTTGTGGATAGTTTTTTTTTTTAACTTCAAAATCCAATTGGAATTTTTTGATTCCAACAGATGTCCACTTTTTTAGTTAATAAATGAAATAAGGGTCATGCTACTTTAGTAAAGTTTTTTATACCAAAAAATTGAAAACATCTTTATATGTAGTTGGAGTTGGGAGATTACAAATAACCTATATCTTATCCAAATCTAATTTTATCCCTTCACACGATACATGATGTCCCAACACCATGCCCCCAGTAAGAATCATTTTATATTTTTCACTGCTAATGGAAAGGTTTGTTTCTTTGCATCTAATTAGAACTTTTTCAAGATTTATCATGGCATCCTCAAAAGTATCCCCATATACAATGAAATCATCCATGTAGATCTCCACATAATCATTGGCAAGTTTAATAAATATGCCAAGGATAGCCCTTTGGAATGTAGCAATGACATTACATAAACCAAAGGGAAGAACTTGATAAGTATGTTGGGTGTGGAGCATGATTATTTAGAGGTCTTTGTTTCAGTCGGATGTATACCCCAGGAAGTTGTACACCCCTCCACGCGGGGGGGTGCGGGGGGGACTTGTCCCCCCCACGGGGGTTCAAGGGGGCCCATCCCCCCCCGGCTGGGGGGTTCGTGGGCCAGCGGTACCCCAACGGGGGTTTCGGGGGCAGTGCCCCCGAATCTAAAAACAGATGTAAAATTGCCTTGTCAAAGTATAGTAATTCCTAGTCAATCTAGGCCGTTCATTAGGCGGATGATCTGACGGTAGAACTTATGTTTAGTTTAGGGATTTTTTCCTTAGAAGGCAACCCCTCTCTTTGTATGAGGGCATTGTATTGAGGCTGAATAATAGATGTGTATTCTCCGAGCTAGAAATAGAGAGGTGAGACTGTGAGAGAAAACAGAGGATATTACAACAGATCTGCTGTAGGTTGTGTCTCTTCATTTTTCTAGATAATAGAAAGGAACGATTGGCTGTTCAGGGTGGACGTAGCCTAAACTGGGTGAACCACGTATATTTGTGTCTCTCTGGTTTTATGCATTTTCTGTGTTTATATTTCTGCAATATGCTATGTGTTCCATTGCTCTGTAATATATCATTTTCTAACAACTGGTATCAGAGCCGAAGGTCTATTTGGTTGACAAACTCACAGGAGAGAAGGGTTCCTGGTTCGAGTGGGAGTAATGGCAGAAGATGGTAAGTTTAGGGTCAAGAAATTTAATGGCCAAAACTTCTCATTGTGGAAGATGCAGATGAAAGATTATCTGTATCAGAAAGATCTGTACCTACCATTGGGCGGAGAAACAAAGATGCCGATGGGTATGACACATGAAGAATGGAATCTTCTCGATAGAAAGGCACTTGGAACAGTACGGTTGTGCCTCGTAGCATCGGTCGCCTTCAACATTTCGAAGGAAACAATGACAGAGGGTTTGATTAAGGCGTTGGCAAAACTATATGAAAAACCCTCGGCCTCAAACAAGGTATTTCTTACGAAATGGTTATTTAATATGAAGATGTCGAAAGGTGGATCTATTGCAGACCATTTAAATGATTTTAATATTGTTACAAGTCAGTTAAGTTCTGTAGGGGTAAACTTTGATGATGAAGTTAGAGCTCTGTTATTCTTGTGTTCATTTCCAGAAAGTTGGAATGGTTTAGTAATGGCCATTAGTAACTCTGTTTCTAGATCTAGTACTTTAAAGTTTGATGATGTTGTCAGTACTATCCTTAGCGAGGAAATGCGATGGATAAGCTCCAGTGAGACATCAGGTAATGCTTTAAGTGCAGAGTCTAGGGGAAGAAAAATGGAAAGAGGAAAGAGCTCAGGATATCACAGTAAAGCAAGGAAAGGCAGATCCAAGTCCAGATCGGGGATAGTCTGCTGGAAATGTAGAAAGAAAGGACACCTAAAGAAAGACTATAGATCTTGGAAGGGAAAAGAAGGAGATGCACAGCAAGAAAACAATCATGAAGAAAATGTGACAGGTGAAGTGTTACAAGATGCTTTGATTCTTTCTTTTGAAAATATTACTGATTCCTAGATGGTAGATTCAGGGGCTTCATTCCATGCCACACCTGATAAGAAATACTTACATGACTATGTTCAAGGAGATTTTGGACAAGTCTGTTTGGGTGATGATAAACCCTGTAAAATTGTTGGAATGGGTAAGGTTATTGTAAAACAGCAGAATGGAAACCAATGGCTACTAAAGGAGGTAAGGCATGTTCCAGATCTGAAGAAAAATCTGATTTCAACAAGGCAGTTAGGTAGTGAAGGTTGTGTGACAACTTTCACAGATAAAGCTTGGAAGGTCACCAAAGGAGCCCTAGTAATAGCAAAAGGTGAAAAGGTTGGTACATTGTATTTATGCAATGGTATTTCTAACTATGTTAATGCTTTAACTTCCAAAGGAGCAGATGCAGCATTATGGCATCATAGGCTCGGACACATGAGTGAGAAGGGGATGAAGATTCTTCACTCAAGGAATTTGTTGTCGGGTTTGAAGAATGTTGATTTGGACTTATCTGAGAATTGCATTTATGGAAAACAGAAGAGAGTTAGATTTCTTAGAGTTGGGAAAGAAAAGAAGAGCAAAAAATTAGAGCTTGTGCATACAGATGTATGGGGACCTGCTCAGGTATCATCTCTCGGTGGCTCTTGTTATTATGTTACTTTTATTGATGATGCAACTAGAAAAACTTGGATTTATTGTATTAAGAATAAATCTGATGTATTTGATACTTTCAAGAAATGGAAAGCTTTGGTTGAGATTGAGACAGGAAAGAAATTGAAGTGTCTCAGATCAGACAATGGAGGTGAATATTGCAGCAAAGAGTTTGATAGGTATTGTTTAGAGCATGGAATTCACAGAGAGAAGACAGTTCCAAGAACACCACAAGAAAATGGTGTGTGAGAAAGGTTGAACAGAACAATCATGGAGCGTGTGAGGTGCATGAGATTGCATGCAGGATTGCCTTTACATTTTTGGGCAGATGCTGTAGATACTATTGTTTATCTAATAAACAGAGGGCCTTCAAGTTCCTTGGATGGTGGTGTTCCAAAGGAAGCATGGACAGGTAAAAAGGTAAACTACTCTTTTTTAAAGCCTTTTGGTTGTGAGGCCTTTGTCCATATTAATAAAGAAAATAGAACAAAGCTTGAGGCAAACTCAAAGAAATGTACCTTTATTGGATATGGTGTTAATGATTTTGTTTATCACTTATATGACTATGAAAATCACAAAATCATTAGGAGAAGAGATGTAATATTCAATGAAAAGGTCTTGTATAAGAATCAATTGCAGGAAAAGAAACAGGAAAAAGAAAACTAGGAATACATAGTTCTTGATGAGAAAACTTAAAAAGTAAAGGTGCCTGAAAATAATAATAATCAACAACCACAACAACAGCAACCACCACAACAGCAACAGGCACCCCAAACACCTGAAAGTGGTGTTAGAAGATCTACCAGGATAAGTATACCCCCTGAACGATACTCTCCTTCATTATATTATTTATTGTTGACTGATTCTAGTGAACCCGAATGTTATGAAGAAGCAATGCAGGTTGAAAGCAGGAAGAAGTGGGAGCTAGCCATGGAAGAAGAGATGGACTCCTTAATGCATAACCAGACTTGGGACTTAGTCAGGTTGCCTGCAAGTAAAACTACATTGCAAAATAAATGGGTTTACAGGTTGAAGGAAGAAGATGGAGGAAAACAGAGGTACAAAGCTAGACTTGTGGTGAAGGGGTTTGCACAAAAGAAAGGTATTGATTTTGATGAAATATTTTTTCCTGTTGTTAAAATGACTTCAATCAGAACTATTTGAAGTCTAGTAGCAGTTGAATATTTTCATCTTGAGCAGTTAGATGTAAAGACAGCCTTTCTCCATGGGGATTTGGAGGAAGAGATATATATGCAACAACCATAAGGATATGAGGTGAAAGGGAAGGAGAAACTTGTGTGCAGGTTGAAGAAGAGCTTTTATGGCTTAAAACAGGCTCCAAGACAGTGGTATCTAAAATTTGACAAGTTTATGTCTGAACAAGGTTATACTAGATGTCACTCTGATCATTTTGTTTATCTGAAAAAGAAAAATGATGGCAGCTATATTATATTGTTATCGTATGTAGATGACATGCTTGTTGCAGGGTCTAACATGCAGGAAATAAATGTGCTCAAAACAAAATTGGCAAACTCATTTGCAATGAAGGATTTGGGAGCTGCAAAACAAATCCTTGGTATGAGAATAACTAGAGACAGAAAAAATCACAAATTAACATTGTCTCAGAATGAGTACATACAAAAGGTGTTGAAAAGATTTAATATGCACAATGCAAAACCAGTTAGTACACCTTTTGCTAGCCATTTCAAACATAGTAAGGAAATGTGCCCAAAGACCCAAGAAGACTTGGATTATATGTCTAAAGTTCCATATGCATTAGCAGTTGGAAGCTTAATGTATGCAATAGTCTGCACAAGGCCTAATATTGCACATGCAGTGGGAGTTGTAAGCAGGTACATGAAAAATCTAGGAAAGGAACATTGGATGGCAATGAAATGGATTCTCAGATATTTGAAAGGTACCACAAATCAAGCATTATGCTTTGGTAGTTCAAACATTTCTCTACAGGGATATGTTGATGCAGATATGGTAGGTGACAAAGATAATAGGAGGAGCACTACAGGATATGTATTTACTGTAGGTGGAACAGTTATCAGTTGGGTTTCAAAAATCCAAAGTGTTGTTGCGTTTTCAACAACAGAAGTAGAGTATGTTGCTACTACAGAGGCTAGTAAAGAAATGATTTGGTTACAAAGGTTTATGGGTGAATTGGGTAAGAAGCATGATATGGGCACATTATATAGTGATAGCCAAAGTGCCATTCATCTTGCAAAGAACTCAGCATTTCATTCCAAGACTAAACACATACAGCTCAAGTACCATTTCATACGATCAGTGTTGGAAGATGGAGAGTTGAAGCTAGAAAAGATACACACTAGCCGTAATCCTGCAGATATGCTAACAAAAGTTGTAACCAGGGAGAAATTGAGAATATGCTCAGTTTCAATTGGCCTTCAAGGATGACGATGAAGATGAGAAACAACTAGGTCCAAAGAGGAGTCATTGTCCAACAAATGAAGCAGTGGTGGAGTTGCTACAATCATTCTCCAAGTGGGAGATTGTTAGGTGTGGAGCATGATTATTTAGAGGTCTTTGTTTCAGCCGGATGTATACCCCAGGAAGTTTGTACACCCCTCCACGCGGGGGGGACTTGTCCCGCCCGCTGGGGTTTGAGGGGGCCCATCCCCCCCTGCTGGGGGGTCCAGGGGCCAACGGTCCCCCAGCGGGGGTTTCGGGGGCAACACCCCTGAAGCTAAAAATAGATGTAAAATTGCCTTGTAAAAGTATAGTAATTTCTAGTCAATCTGGGCCGTTCATTAAGCAGATGATCTGACGGTAGAACTTATGTTTAGTTTAGGGCTTTTTGCCCTAGAAGGCAACCCCTCTCTTTGTATGAGAGCATTGTATTGAGGCTGAATAATAGATGTGTATTCTCCGAGCGAGAAATAGAGAGGTGAGAATGTGAGAGAAAACAGAGGATATTACAGTGGATCTGTTGTAGGTTGTGTCTCTTCATTTTGCTGGATAATAGAAAGGAAGGACTGGTTGTTCGGGGTGGACATAGCCCAAACTGGGTGAACCACGTATATATGTGTCTCTCTGGTTTTATGCGTTTTTTGTGTTTATATTTCTACAATATACTATGTGTTCCATTGCTCTGTAATATATAATTTTCTAACAAAGTATATGTACTTGAGGGGCATGTAAATGTTGTTTTCTCTTGATATTTAGGAGAAACACGAATCTGGTTATAGCCATTGAATCCATCAAGAAAAGAGAAAAAATTATTCCCTACTAATGTATAAAGGGACTTATCAATGAATGGTAGGGGAAAATAATCCTTCAATGTATCCTTATTCAGTTCTCGGTAATCTACACACACTCACGACTTACAATTCTTCTTAGGTACAATAACTAGGGGTGAAACCCACTCGCTATTGGAAATAGGATAGATAAAACTTACATTGAGTAATTTTTGAAGTGCTTCCTTAACTGTATCCTTTAGGGCATGATTCATCCTCTATTGGGGCTATAAAATAGGTGAAGAATATTCCTTAATTTGGATATGATGATTACATCAGTTTGGGTGGATTATTTTCATATTAGTGTATTCCCATGCAAAATCATGGTTATACCTTTGTAGTATTTCAGTAAGTTGTTTTTGCTAAGAAGGTTCCAATCCACCATTGATATTTAAGGTTTTCCCGAGAAAAATATCAATAGTGAGGACATCTCCCTCAAAGACAATAGCTAGATGTGCCATGTAATCCCTTTGCAGAATTAGTTTAAAAGGTGAGTAATTCTCTTGAGAGTTCCTCTTCAGGAGATGTGCAAAAGGTAATGGGTTAGATGTGTGAGGTTGAATCATAAGGGTGAAAATCAAATCATCTTCAATGCTTTCCTTAAATTTTGAAGCTTGGTAAAGAGTAAGGAGAGGTTGAAGTTCTTCTTCATCACTATCTTTGGTCTAAATGGAGTCTCATAATCAAGAACAATCCTGGCATTGGGATAGACAGTCAACTTCTTGGTAGAATTACCATGAGAAATAGTCATATCCCCAGATATATCACTGATGTATGCATCAATTATAGCTAGCCATGTCCTTCCTGAAATCAAAGGATATCCCCCAAGATTGGTTTTTGGTTTTAGAAACATAAAGTCCACAAGGTATTCCCACAAATTTATGGAGACAACTATATCTTCAAGGACTTCTTCTAGTTTTAGAATAGACCTATCAACGAGTTAAAGCATTGTTGGAGTTGGTCGCATTGTTGATAGTTCAAGTTTTTCCATAGTTTCCTATCATAATATTAATAACTACCCCTAAATCTATTAAATTATTAGGTATGGGAGTATTGTTAATATTAACACTTATGACTGGACTCCCATGGTTTGTATATTGAGCTATGACTATTTCTCACAACATTAGGTCACCTAGTTTCCTTATTACCTTAACGGTATTAGAGTCCTTATTTCTCCTTCCTAGCCTCTTAATCCAAAGTTTTTGAATGGAATAAGCTTAATTTGGAACATATTTTATGGCTTGGAATAGTGGAATCTGTTGGAAATAATACTGAGAGGGGGGGTGAATCAGTATTATCTAGCAATTTAATAAATCTTCCTTATTTGATCTTTGAATTATTTTAGCATGTCAGTACCATAAAATAATGAGCATGAAAAACAGATAGTCACACCAAAGAACACAAGATGTAAGGTGGAAACCCAATGTGGGTGAAAACCACCTGCTGCAATATGTCTCTATCTTCTTTCAATTTAGAAACTTCTTTTACAATGATTTTGTACTGGTGCAGTCCTTTACCAGTACGCAGGCTGCAACCTGCAGAGAGCTACAACTCTCTCTCTCTCTCGTTTTCCAGTCTACTCCTGGAAGGGAGCTACAACCCCCTACTTCTTTTCATAAAGCATCAGATGATCAACAAGTACATAACAGATATAGATCACTACAGATATCAGATCAGAAACAACAGAACTAACCCAGAACACCTTATCAATAGAGAAATTCAATCAACAAAACATCTTAAAACAGAGACGCAGTTTTTCTTTCTGTGGCCTGCGACCAGACGCCGTTAACCTTCTGCTACTCTGCGTCCACGCGCAGATATCCTTCTGCTCCGCTGCATGCCCACGCACTGTTCCTTTGACTGCTCTGCGTTCTGTTGCTTTAGGGACGCACCCAAAGATACTATCGCGTCGTGTCTTTCGCTACAGAGACGCAACAGAAAACACTATCGCGCCGCGTCCTTCTGCTTCAGAGACGCACCTGAACCTTGATCGCCCTGCGTCCCCACGCAGGTCTCTCTCTACTGTGCTGCGTCTCGGCGCACTTGCCCTTTACAGTACCTACGTCCCGGCGCACTTTCCCTTCACTGAACCTGCGACCCTTTAGATATAAATGATATGAAGGCTTCAGGACAAACCCAAACAGTCAGATCTACAGATCTGATCATGCGCCATAGAGATCACAGTCCATTAGAAGATTCGCCCTCTTAGATCTGGACTAGATCTCACCAAATAAGATATTCAACCCAAGACAATTGCTCAATCCAAATGAACTCCTTTGCTTTATATAGGCAAGCTCCTCCCCAAAACATGGAACAATACCACGAGCCGACACCATAGAAACATAAAACCGTCGGCTAGATACCACACAAGAAACCCCCACGTGCTTTTCTCTGCCTTGAAATGTGTGCACTGGGTAGACGCACCCCCTGAACGGCTGGCCGGCGTCCCTGGACGCGGGTTCTGCATGGTATACCTGCGGGGACGCACTTTCTGAACAGATTGCCTGCGTCCTTCTTAATTTTTCAACAAACTGAGAGCCTTACCACTGGAGTTGCCATCAAGTACAACATCTGTAACATACAGTCATACCAGATAACATAATGCCAACAGAATCTTGAGACATAAATTTTTAAGTTCCCTTAGAAAATCAAACTCTTGTAGTAAAGGAGGTTTTTCTAAACATAACCTTCTAGATATGGGGGAAATGGTTCTTTTCTTGATATGATTTTAGGAGGAGAGTGTCTATTTTCAAAATTACTTGGTCTTGCAATAATTTCCTCATCATCCTATCCTTGAATAACAGGGGTAACTTGACCACTAAACCTATTTCCTGATTGCAATTGGATATATTAGCAATATGTTGGAGTGATAGCATAAGTTGGAAAGTTGGGTAGCCCAAAATTGTAGGCGGGCTATGCTACTTTATTATTTGGGTTAGGGATGGGTTAAATAGGTAGTTTTTGTCTTTGCAATGGTTGATTGGATGGTTTCTACAGTTGTTGAGGTTCAGGGGAAGAATATTGTGGAGCTTGTGGTGGCATGTCGCCAAAAGGAGAAGGTTGCCTCCTTCCCTATGGCCAAGTTTGATTTTTCATTGGAGTAGTCCATTGCTACTAGGGTGTTGGGATGTACAACTAGGAAATGGATTTTGATAGAGGGTGAAATATTAACCGACTGGTTTGGGTGACTTAGGCTTCTTTTGGGCTACAAAAGAGATTTGTTCAATTGCTTCATCATCCTCTTGGAAGATTACTTTAAGCCTTAGTAAGGATGGACAATATTGGGTGGCATGCTTTTGTTCTTAGATGCTACATTCTTGCACACCATTCAGGGGACACTCTCAAAGTGGGTGTTTCTTCCAATATTTGGAACAAAAGATAGCCAGAGCCAACTTGAATTCTTCCCTTTTCTTTTTATCTTGTAAGCTGTCTATTTTGGAACTAAGCATGCTAAGAACATCAGTCTTAAAGTTATCCTGCAGGTTTCATAGTCTAGCCTGGGTCACATTAGTCCCTTGTGATCGATTATTTTTAAAAATACCATTATGATAATCTCTTCCATACATATAGCTTCCCATAGAATATCATTAACATAATTAACATATGTCTTGATAGGTTAATTTGGAAAATCCCCCACCCCATAAGGTTTAGTTTGTATCAATGCAATCCTATTATATCCATTTAAGAAAAAGGATGCATAAGATATCCTTTATAGGTTTTATTGAAATATTTTGACATAGTCCTCCAAACTTTTGTCATCCCTTTAGCACATATTGAATATTTTTTCCTTAATATATCAAACCTTACAATAATATTGATACTTCTTAAAAAAAATTGTCTTCATCTCATCCTAAGTTCGAATGGTATTTCCCCTAATTCCCATAAACCAACAAAGACCTGAGTCCTTTTGAGTGGCTAGGAATAAAATCAATTTTGTGCATATGTGGAATACTCATAACTATTACAAAGAACATCAAACTCAAACAAAAAAAATGTCTAGGTCTTCACTTGTGAGATCGTGAAAGTATAGAAGAAAAAAATGATGGATTCTTTTTATTAAAACCACTCCATCATTTTCTTATATAGGGAATTCAAATGAAATAGTTCCCCTTGATTCATTTTTCTCTTCATTCCCCCATCCCTATGAATGGTTACTCTTGTTTTGGGGTCTTGTTGGAACCTTTGGAACTTTCTAGTTCCTCCACTATTACTGGTTCTTCCTTGTAGAGTTGAGCTATATGGTGCTATAGAGTCCTTCTAGAGGATTAATTTGCTCACGTATATTTTCCAGGATGTTTAATATGGGTGGATCCTACTACATCAATGTTGTCGCTACTAAAACACCCTCCAAAACTTCACTACATTCAAATTTTGGAGCCTACCAAAATGTTGTATCAAGCGTTACTTTGGTTATCTGTAACACCCTCCTCCCACATCTACCAAAGAAACCGACCAACATAGGTAAACATGTGATGAGAATTTACTATGATACGATTCGACTCCCTATGTGTTAGTTAAGGAAGTGGAACCAGTGGAACACATCACATAGACCTTCCACATCAACAACAAAATTCTTAGGAGCCATCCCAACCACTCAGGTAACCAGCCCCTGAGACAAACTAAAGTTTTAGTGCATCAAACCCCTGGATTCTCCCTTGATATGGAGAAAGTTGCATCTAGGAGGCTCCAAAAGCTCCCACAATAGGGTGAGGGATCTTCCGAGGACTTTTTTCCCCAGTGATATGCCTACAACTCTGAGATTTGTGCTACTTTTTCAGGCCCAGAGCCCAAGTCACTGCCCAAAACTCAATGTCAACTTCAGAAATGAAATTTTATAGTGGAACAAATATACATTTGCAAAAACATCAACAAGGACTAGACTGGACCCCTACTAGACATGATAATCATTTCATCAAACATGTCACAAACATGAAAGCTATAGGTCTTAACAGTAGAACTGAACATAGGGGTCTCATACTTATCTGAGAATCGCTAAGAAGCATTGATGCCTCAACACATTAGCTACAATTTCATCTATTAGGCCATAGATACATTGTTCATTCATTTACAAGTAAAAACATGATGAGAGACATACATTTCCATTGTAATAAAACACATTCATAACCAACATATAAACAACAAAATATTAAGGATATAATAACCATATAAACCACATATAAACTATATTTACCCATCACATACCAAGGAGAAAAATGTTGTTATTGATGATTACATAGGTTGACCAGGTATGGGACTTCCACGAACCACCCAACCGTAGATTGGCTGAACCAAAGTTTTCTTTGAGCTAATCACCCTCGTGCCATATTCCAAGCATGAATGTGGAACTTAAAACCAAACTCAACCAGGCCTTCCCGAGGCTACACCACCTCACCCTCATCAATAGAACTAGGCTTTATCGCAATCCATCCCGGATCACTAGGCCATAAAACAAACATGGATGCCACTAGATTTCTACACCTACACTGTGAGGAATTTCCCTATCTCCTAGTCTCTAGGCTCTACCATAGTCCACAGTCTAATCCAAGGATAACTAGGCCATAATTGAGACACAAGTCTCTTGGCTTTAACACAATCCACACCGGATCACTAGGCCCTAACCAAGACTCCACCCTCTAGACTTTACCGTATATCCCACCATTCACCGACAACGATTCCTAGGCATAATCAAGAAAAACCACCTCTAGGATTTACCTATATCCCACCATTAATTGATCGAGGATTCCCAGGCCCACCGAAGCACACAATACCTAGCTTTACTGCAACCCACAGTCTATTTTAGGGGTCACAAGGCCAATGGCTTTACCACAATCGACAATCTGGTTCAGGGATCACTAGGCCATGTGTTCTTTCTTTCAAAGATCCATTTCGCTCAGCGTTGAATCCATTCGACAATCTAGCTCAACCAAAACATGAGAAACCCATCACACCACGACTATCTGGAAATGGAAACGCTAGGCTGAAAACATTGTCACAACTAGAAAAAACCATGCCATGACAACAAACAACCACATGTAATATCATGCATGCCAAATCTGCAAGGAAATCACACATGCAAATCGGTACCTACAAGAATCCTGCTCATGCAAATCTAACTTGATCTTGCTCTTCCCTACTTGCTCCTTCCTTCCTCTTACCTTTTTTGCCTTTCTTGATCCAAAGTCAAAGTGCTTGAAGAAAACTCTAAGTGTCCAAGAGTGAGAGAGAGAGAGAGAGAATAATGAGAGAGATCCAAAACTGAACTGAAAAAGCTACACTAACCAAGCCTAAGCAAAAGCTTGCCAATTGTTCCTTAGAAGCCTTTTTATCAATGAGGTCTCTATTTGCTTTAATTTCCATTGTTTTCCTTCATTTTCCTCCTCACATGCAACCTATGACCTTTCACCTTCCTTTTCTCCTAATTTCCATTACTTGCATAAATAAATGTGCCAAAAATTCCATTTTTCCTTTCCAAATCCTTTTCCATTTCCTTTGCCATTTTCCTTAGCCATAGTAAACTAATGAACAACCACACTAGGATGTCTTGCCTGACATTTAGCTTGGAATACATGTCCCATGACCTTGTACTTATTTTTTCCTTTATTAACTTTTACATGGAATTTTGACCAGGGTTGTTACATAACCCTTGCCCTTGGGGGAACACCATCCTTGGTGTTCAATGAATCCTATTACTAGCAAGACTGTTGAAAATAAAAACATACTACCCATGGAGCTTTATAACGCGGCTCATTATAGTATTACAATGACATCTTGCTGAAATATGACAATCATACCATTTACTGGAGCTTTATAACACAACTCATTATGGTATTTACAATAACAACCACATTTTCTTCAACTAGCAAATAACCATATTGTTCATGGAGCTTTATAAATCTAACTCGATACAATATTTACAATAATATACAGATATACATATATGCTCATTTTCTCAACCAACAAATAAAAGGATACGATTCCTGTATCCTGTTGTGGTAAAACACAACCCCCCCCCCCCCCACCATTTTTATTTATTTATATGCTTCAATAATGGGGACCCTTTCTATTAATTTTTGGCTAAAACACCTTCTACGATTTCTATTAAGTTAATTATCTTGCAATTTTGTTATTTTTTCATTTTTGTCAGATTTCCATTTTGATTATTTCATTAAATCTGATTTTTCACAAGATTTCCAACGATACTTGTTTTGCCTCATTTGGTCAACCGGGTTGTAAATGGCACTCCTTTGAAGTTTGATCGTTTTCTCGCCTGGACTAAAAATGTAAATAACTGTAAAAAATTTCAACTTTCATAGCTAAATAGTCATTCATTGTAAATATTGACTTTTAGTTAACTTTTATTAATTTTTCATTTTTCACTAACGGTCCTACAAAATGACCCATCTAAATCATACAACAGATGAAATCATGTTTCGGGATCTTCATAATTTATTCCAATTTATTATTTTAAGAGAAATTGCTAAGACCAGGTTCTCAAAAATGCAAAATAGCTATCGTTCAATTTGTGAGATTAATAAATCATGCAGGCCCCACTTGTCTTCATTAATTTAATAGCCCCCAAGACCCAAAACACAAAAAAACTTATAAAAAAAAAAAACATTTCTCGCAGAAAACAAATTTCTCACAAATTTTCTTCTCACAAAGTCTTATCGCAAATTTTTAGAGGGCCTTAATGTTTTTATAAATCAAAATGCGATACACGATGAGGCCAAATGCGATGGGTACAAAAATTTAGTATAAGGTTTTTTTGTTTTACTCCTTATGCCTCCCGTGCCTCCACCTCACTCACCCTCACATCACACTCACCTCACACTCCACTCACCATATCCCTCCATAAACTCACGTGGATGAATAAATAAGGAATGATTGATTCTAATGGTTTGTATGGTATGAACTTTGGATTGATTCTAATGGTTTATTTATATAATAGATTGATTCTAATGGTTTGTTAAAATATTATATTTACATTATAATATTATTATATCATAATTATAATTTATATTATAATTATGATATAATTTAAATTATAATATGAAAATATTTTAATTAATTTTTAAATTTTATTTCATTCTGTTAATAATTATTTTGTAAATAATTTAGATTAATATCAGATTAGCATTAACTAAACTTAATTGTAACTTAATTAATTTTTAATTAAATGAGCATTAATTAAAATTAATTATTAGTTAGTTAATAATTAATTTAGAATTAATTATTAAATAATCAAAATCTAATTTAGGACTAGAATTTAATTAACAAATCCTGATTTTTAGCCTAGGCAATAGAATTTCCAGAATTCTGACAGTTTTGACTCATCAACTTTGGAGACTCATAGATTAAGTTTTACTTGGCCAAATGAGCCCCAAGAGGGCTCATTGGAAAGATAAAATCATGGAGAACATTTCTGAGGAGATTTCATTAACAGATTTGGTTATTAATTGGGTCTAAAATACAGTAGAAGATCAAGCTCTGAATTTTGAATAAAACTAATTTTCTTGAGCTTTATTTTCTGCATTTTCATTTGCTTAAGCCTCTTCTGAATGCAAATCCATTCGTCAATGATATCCTTGGCCAATTAAATCGTCACAGGAATCAATAGAAAGCTTGGATTTCCTTTCAATTATTTATTTAATTAAATTTGATTAGATCTGTTTTAATTCCATATTTGGCATTTTGATTTTATTTTTACATTTTAATTTTGTTTTGATTTGTTTTTGCAGAAAAATAGTTGAAAAGATGAGGAAAACAAGATCTCAATCAATGAGAATACTCCAGCAATTAAAGAATGGAATTTTCAGCAGATGAAAATTGATTGAGAAAATCTCTTCTTCAACAAACTTTCCTGTAAAGAATTCCTTTGCAAATATTATAAATAGCAGATTGCAAAAAAGAGCTTCTCTCCTCTGCAATTTTGGAATTCTAAAAGCACTTTTGTAATAAGGATTTAGAGTTGTAGGTGGGAGGAGTGGAATCTCAGATCTGGAGATTATTGAGGTTTTTCTTTTACATTCTGAGTTATGTATAATGAATAGAGTTTGCACTATTGTAGCTCTAGTTTTGAAAGCGGAAGCTCAAGCATTGTAAAGGACTATTAGAGACCGGAGCTAGAGAAATGGATTCAATAAATTGGTATTTCGAATACTATTGTTTTAAATGCTGGTTTCATTTTATGATGATAGAATTGTGTCAATTTACTTACATATTTGTGCACTTTTGTCGGTATGGGTAATTTGTCTCTATTTTATGTTATTATTTATCTCTGCTCTTATGGGCTGAATTTTGATTTCTGAGTAACTATTTACTCATAAATCTATCTTTTAATACTGGTTTAATAAATAGTGATATGTTGTGAACTTCTTCTGCATATTATTGTTTAATAATTCAAGTTACTGATTAAATGATCAAAATCATTCTGAGAACTTCTTCTTGAGTGTTGTTGATTGATTATTTCAGTTAAGAGGTCTCAATAGGATGTGTGTGGTATTCATAATGTCAGTTAATTGAACTACTTCATTAGCTTGATATTCATTATAAGCCAGACATATTTAAATCCCAATACTTTAAATATCTTGCTCTTGGTTGGGTTAGATCTATATCTGCCTAATTGAGATAGGATTAAGATAGTTTCTTTTGCTTGCATCTAAGAATAAATTTGCATTTAGATTAATTTCTATATTCTTTTAAGTCCTCTTCCCAAAGAGGAAAAATTTAGTAGTGGCTTGGTTGAGCCTCAAATCAGCTTAAGGATCACTTTCTTACCTAATCAGTAAGAGGGTCGATCCGATGTCTCTTCTCCATTGGTGAGTGAAGGTCATATTTTAAATCCATTGCAGATTGAGAGAAGGTAACTAGACCTAGTTAAACCAGTAGGAACCACCATTCCAAACGAAAAAGGAGTTGCTTTAAGGCCCGGACTGGGTGGTCATCCCCCATGTTGTTGCAGCGATTTTCGAGGCTTCAACATATCCACAGCAAGGGAGTCCATAGGCTTACACCTCCACGCTCAAAATTAATACCAGGATTCACCTCCTTCCAAGGAATTCCAGAATCCACAGCAAGGTCAAATCTGCATCCATTGTCCAACGCTATAATCCGACACCACTTGACCACTCAGTGAACATTTACTGACTCATTTTTCCAGGGCACACTCCCAATATGCATTTGATTCCATATGGTAATGCTAATGACAAAAAAATATATATCCCCATCCTTCCCTTCTCTGCTACACAGTCCCTCAGGTAATCTAGTCACTCCCTTCTCAGGCACACCCATCTCGGGCTGTCCATCCCTCGAAAAGGTTTCCTCACATCGGAAGGTCCAAAAACCAAGGCATATCCCTACCTTAAAACCGTCATACTAGTCACAACATGCTCATGGAAATCAATGGACACTATTGGGTACCCATGTCCCACAATGGCCCTACTCCTGAATTCTTTACCAACATACTGTTGCATATTCCAAATCCTTTTCTTGTTGCTATTAATGATTGCTGTCAGTTTCAACCACCCAACCGAGCATTTCATGATTTCCTGTACCAAGTACATAATTTCCATTAGATTCAAAATAAATTGAAATAACTTCAAATCATACCTCATTGGTGGCCCATCAATAAGGTACACTTGCAATTATGTTCGCTTCCTATCACAACAAGTCAAACTAGTATCTTTGATTAAATCATCATGTATAAAAATATCATATAAGGTTAACTCAAAACACAACCATCATATATCAAAATCATAAATCACGTGTAACCATTATAAACCAGAATCATAGATCACATGTAATCATCGTAGACCAGAATCATAAATCACATGCATAATAAAACTAAAATAAAATACTGATACTTATCCTTTAATCAATCCTTAGCTTCTACCTTTGTCCTTATTGTATACACACTCCAGATCTGTTGCCACACCTGAAAAACACCTCATTCCTTCTCTTCAACCATGTACAGATACACATAGTATAAATCACACACATATAACCAAACATGACATACAACACCATGCAATACATGCACCTACACCTAACATACAACACATACACCTACACCCAGTGTACAACACAACACAATACATAGTACAACACAACACAATACATAGGCCTACATCTGGTGTACACCACCAGAAAATACATACACCTACACCCGATGTACAACACAATACATATATGTACACAAAGTACAACACAACGAATACACATGTCATGATACCATGACTACACAATGCACATACATAGTACTGCATGTCTGCAACACAACATGTATGACATGCACACAATACCACATGTACACTAATAACATATGTTCAACATGTACACAACACCACCTGCACAATGTGTGCACATCATCACATGTACACAAGACCACCTGCACAACGTGTACACAATGCCATATGTACACCACACCACCTGTATAATGTGTACACAATACCACATGTACACAACACCACATGCATGGCATGTACACGACACCACATGTACACAATGACACATGCATGATATGCACATAACACCCCCTATACACAACACCACATGTACAGTCATGCACACAACACCATATGTACAACATGCACACAACACCATATGTACATAGCACTGCATATACAACATGTACATAGCATCATATGTACACAACACCGCATATCCAACATGCGCACAACACCATATGCACACAACATCGCATATCCAACATGCGCACAGTACGATATGTACATAGCACCACATATCCAACATGTACATAGCACCATCTATACCCATCACTGCATATGTAATATACACACAACACCATATATACAACATGCATACAACATCATATGTACATAATACTACATATACAACATTACACATCGCCATAGGTATAATCTGTTATATACCTAGGGGGGATAATATGGGGTACCAAGGGAGGTACCCAAGGTAATAATGTAATAATGGGATGAGCCATAGTAATAAATAAGGTGGTTAACCCATATCATGTAAGGGACCACAAGTAGTTAATAATAATGTAATGGGCCCATGGTATTAGTTCGATGGTATGAGGGAACCATGGTATTGACCCATGGTATTGTATGTATGAGGCCTATATAGAGGCTAGAGATTCCACATGGGAGAGAAGGAATAGTGAAGGATTATTGTATGAACAGGCATATGGCTTGTGGAGTGTTCTCCTTCCTTAAGGAGTGAATGTATGGTGTTGCCCTACCATAAGGGTTTTGATAATAAAGAAGCATTTTCATTTATTTTGATCTTGTTATTATTGGGCATATTTGTTATTTCTCATATAATTTCGGGTTAGATCTATAACAAGTGGTATCAGAGCTACAACAATTGGTATCGGAGCACTTTCTTGGGCACAAAATCTTCTATGAACAGGCATATGGCTTGTGGAGTGTTCTCCTTCCTTAAGGAGTGAATGTATGGTGTTGCCCTACCTTAAGGGTTTTGATAATAAAGAAGCATTTCTATCTATTTCTCTCTTATTGTTTCTGGGTTTATTTCCATTATCATATATTTCTGGGTTAGAGCTATAACAAGTGGTATCAGAGCACTTTCTTGGGCACAAAAGTGGAGAATTTTTTTTTTTAATTTTTTGCATGATTTCGGGGGCGGCGAGTTTGCAGATCAGATCTGTATGTTTTGGTAAAAAGTATACAAAATCTAATTGCATATCTGTATTCTTTGCGAAAAAATAGCCGATTTCAAAAAAAAAATCGGTTGAATCGGAGTCCGGATGAAGGAGATATCGCTGATCTAAAAATCAGTGGAGTTGCAGACAATTTTTCAGGGAAGCGAGTTTGTGGCATAGATCTGGACGTCCTGGTGCAATATCTGCAAAAACTAATTGTAGATCTAGATTTTTTGTGAAAAAATACCCAAATTCAAAAAAACAATCAGTCGAATCGGAGTCCGGATGAGGGAGATATCGCTGATTTAAAATCAGCTCTTTTTTGCAGAAATTTTGGTGACGGCGGGAGAGTTGCAGCATAGATCTAAAATTCTAGTGTCTGGATCAAGATTTCTATCACATGGAAAGATGCAGAATGATTGTTCCATTTCTGGAAACAGGTTATAATAGGGATTCTGAGCAATATTGACGGAATTGTGACCATTTCAAATTTTCGCCAATTTTTTGTGATGGCGCGCCTAGATCTGAATTTGAGGGACTTGTATCCATTTGATGGCTCTCATCCAGCCAAATGGATAGCACAAATGGAGAAATGTTTTAGATTGAATTACATCATGGATGATGAGACTCAGCTGAGTGTGGGAACAATGTACTTGGACATTGAAAGATTGCAATGGTGGCAAGGGCATCAACGTTGCTGTCGAAGGCCCTTGACTTGGGACAAATTCACAAAAGCTCTTATGGACCACTTTGACCGTAAAGCTAATCTTGTGGATAAGATCACACAGACAGACACACAACCTAACAAAGATTTTATTTTTACAGGAAAGAAGGAAACCAAGGAACCTAAAGGGTTATTTTCTGCTGGTATCTCTTTATTGCAGGTTCATGGATTCATTCAAAAGGAGAAGATCATTGTGTTTGTAAATCCTAGTTGTAAGCATAATTTTATCAATGTTAATTTGGCAAAAAAATTGCAAGTTCCAACAAAACACATTGAAAACATACAGGTTGATAATGAGGATGTTCAAGTTTATAAAGATTTGAAGCTTTCTATGGATAAGTATGTGTTGCATTGTGACTTTTATACTTCAGATATGGATAACATGGATGTTGTTTTGGGATATCCTTGGATGGAATCTGTGGGTATGGTCAATATTAATGTGCAAAAGAAATTCCTGAAGCTCTGGTATAAAAAGAAGAAAATTACATTACAGGATATTTCCATCAATAAACAGGTAGAGTCCACGGAAGTTGACGCAGAAGATGTTCCAGGGACTGACATATCAGATGATGAGCATATGATGGTTGAAAATCAAACACAAACAGAGGTTGAAGCTGAAAAGGTAACAAGTGCTGACACATCTGATGAGGATTCAGTGGTTGAAGTCATATTGGAAACGAAGACACCACAACAGGCACCACAGCAGGGTGAATTAAAGAAAAAGGCACCGTGGGTTAAAACTTCAACATATCATCACCCACATCACCCCGCAAGAAAACAACCAACAAGATGGCAACCAATTAGTCATAAGGACAACAACCCCCGTATGACGGATAGCGAGGAGAGAAGATCCACCTACCACACATCAACACAGAAGAGCTGCCACGGTCAAGTTCCATCTCAAGCGAGCGAGGCATCAGCGAGATCGAGGGTTCACCTTTCTCTTGGATGGCTAGATGCACGTGCATGGTATCAGTGGACTACTCTTTTGAGTAGATCTTATTATTTGTGTTCTTCCCATGTTTCGAGGACGAAACATGCTTAGGGGGGTGGAATGTTATATACCTAGGGGGGATAATATGGGGTACCAAGGGAAGTACCCAAGGTAATAATGTAATAATGGGATGGGCCATAGTAATAAATAAGGTGGTTAACCCATATCATGTAAGGGACCACAAGTAGTTAATAATAATGTAATGGGCCCATGGTATTAGTTCGATGGTATGAGGGAACCATGGTATTGACCCATGGTATTGTATGTATGAGGCCTATATAGAGGCTAGAGATTCCACATGGGAGAGAAGGAATAGTGAAGGATTATTGTATGAACAGGCATATGGCTTGTGGAGTGTTCTCCTTCCTTAAGGAGTGAATGTATGGTGTTGCCCTACCATAAGGGTTTTGATAATAAAGAAGCATTTTCATTTATTTTGATCTTGTTATTATTGGGTATATTTGTTATTTCTCATATAATTCCGGGTTAGATCTATAACAAGTGGTATCAGAGCTATAACATAATCACTTAATATACAACATGCACAACATATACACAACAATAGTACTGCACATCCAAAATCATACTACCTCTATTGAGAAACCTTGCTTCCAGTGTCTCTCTTCCATCCATGCTTATCCTAGCATCCTGCAAAGCACGTTGTTTTCATTCTATTGATGTATCATTCAACATTACCAATCATAACATAAACATTGGCACAATACAAGCATACAATTTCAATTCATATCCACATGATACTGACCTCATATATTTGGCATGACTACTCTTCCCACTTGATTCCTCATAAACTAGGAAAATCTTCATGCCATTCACCTGCATAAGAAATCATTCCTCCATAAGAATGATCCCTAGTGACCCTATCATACAACAACATACATACATACTTGTATACATATAAATGTCAACATAAAACAATCACGATCCCTGATAACTATTACAAGTCTATTTGGGCACATCACTCCTGACGATCAAATCAGTGTAAACAGGGTCTATCAAACCCTAATTCAGTTGCTACATGCCCTAGACATGCCACTTCATTGAGTGCTTTCATCCATAAAAGTTTCCTAGTTTGAAACCCTGCTGAAATGCCTCCTTGGGACACCAACGCACCCTTGGTCAGGGGAAACTACTCTGCATAGTAGGTAGGCCCATTCAGACCTGTGCTGCATAGCACTTAGGCCCACTTAAGCCTACGTTGGGCGAGGATGAGCGAAATTGGCATAGGATTCTGGGAATATTCCTTGATTCTAGAGCATTCTAGAAGGAACCCAGCTCCTATCCTATCAAGATGAGCTCGACTTAGGATAGCCTTGGATCATCTAATCCTCTATCCTCTAATCCCTTTGAACATGGAAACTAATCATCTAATTATGAAAAACCATTCAATGCCATATTAATGACAAAACCACTTGCATACATCTATAAATTGGTCTCCCATCAAAGAGCCAAGGGGGTTGGAGCTTGGATATTATAGAGAAATATTGTTGGTTTAGAGACTTCAAATCATTGTCAAGTAATGTTATGCTGCAGGGTTGATGTTGTTATTGGTGTGATGAGGGTTTGGACTAAGCTGGATGAGTGACACGAGATCAAACCACATTGGGTGTAACTTCTCCTTCTATTAATCAATAAAGTTGTTTGTTCCTTTTCCAATACTTTTGTCTATATCTATGATGAATGTATGTTCAAATGTTGTCGATTCCAATTGTTTACAATAAATAGATCATATGCTTTTATTGTTATCTTCTTCTGTTTCTGTTGGCAGGTACCAATTGAGTGAATTCAGTTTGAGCGGGAGTGACGGGAGCAACTCAAAGGAGATCAAAGGAAGCGAAGGATCACACGTAGGTTCCTTTATCTTATTTGTTTGTTGTAGGAAAATGTTAAACATATTTACTTCAATTGTTCTAAGTGTAACTACCCACTTAAGGAAGATATACTTATCAGTAGGTATAAATTCTGTATAACAATAACCCTGTCAGATAACAACGTACATACATACATATATGCATATAAACATTAGCATAAAGCAATCATGATCACAACATAATTACCAAATATCATAAGGTCTAGGTTAAGAGAACAATATTGAGAACAACCATTCCCAACATAGAAAATGAATTGGATGCCTCACGTCCATTCACTTTATCTTTCATGTTAGCTTTCTCATGATTCTCCTGCCACCATCCATTTACACTAATGGACCCAACCAAATTTTCCGATTGGCATACTCTTACCTTTAGCTTCCCTTACACATGAAACAACTTCATCCAAGTCTTTCATTACCTATTGGGTATCACGCAAATCTTTCTGAACTCCATTAAATTTCTTCTTTCCCAAACCAATTCCCAAGAATCAAAACATAAAAGGCAAGCACAAGAAACAAACAAGAATAAGACCATGAAAACCAATAACAACACGACACCACAAAAAAGTGGAAATTCCTTGCACTAGACATAATCAAAACTGCAAAACACGCTCAACAAATCACAAAAGACCAAAATCACAAGACTCTCAACAGACACCATGACTCAATCCCCATGGTCCCCAGTGCTTCCAAGGGAAATCTCAATTTGAGCCTTCTTTAAGATTTCATGGAAATTTCTTTGCCATGCAATTCTCTGTATCATACTACCATAACACATAACTGTTAGTGCATAAATAAATGTAACAATATACCAATTATCTTACCTTATTGTGCCAATCACTCTTCCTTGTAACTGATCACACATGTCAACCACATGTTCCAAATATCAAGATAATCATATCTTAGATTTCATACTTCTACAATTGTTATCTTGTTTCAAATGAATTTCTGGATCCATCACATTAATGATAGGATTATCAACATTTTGAACCCCCAAATGTGGTTCATCTTTAGGATGTAAAGAATGTGAAAGATGAACCACAGTTGGGGGTTCGAAACATCGATAATCCTGTCATTAATGCGATGAATCTAGAAATTCATTTGAAACAATCATATCTATCAATTTGAAATCAACCTTTACCAAGACTAACAATCATGTCATAATCCATAGTCAACTCATAGTCATTAGACATAATGCTACAACTTTCACCTATTACACTCAAGTACATGTCAGCTATCTCAACACATATGTGTGAGTAAAACCATCTTAAAACAAGATCATTTCTTGATGCAATCTTATAGACACATACTCATATCACACAATTAATCAAACATTCAACAACATATAGACGACATAATAGACACCAACACTCAAACACCAAATATACGACATAATCAAACATTCAACCACAAAGTAGATGACATAAGCAAGCTCATACCTTAATGTAGCTCAGGGGAGGATATCTTGTCTATGTAATCAAGACATATTAGCATGATATAACTTCACAACATATCAAATCAACCATAAATAAGGTCATGATATCCATAAAAGTAACTAGCTATCATGTTCACATCACTGCTCATAAACGATTATCATTCAAGCATAACAATCACATATGCAAAGTCAGTCTAGATTAGTACAACACAATATCACAAATATGTCGACTCATACCTGAATGTAATAACCTAAACCATCTGCATAGGAAAATCCAATTTAGCATGATACATATAACATCAAGATCTCAGTTGCAATAACCTTAATCATCAAGTTAACTAACATATAACAACAACAAGTCAACATATAAAATACTCATAAAGTTAACTAACATAAAACAACAACAACAATGAATATAACAACAATTTATTATCATTCATGACTATATGGCCACACTGATTCACTAGCATCTACCATGCATGTAACCACAACAACAATAAAATGAAAAACATGTATATAACCCTAATGCATATAACAATCCATTAACTAACATACCTGCATGCCAAACATACAATACATGTATGATGATCTTCTCTTACCCCAAAGTCTAGTGCTGCAACCTCACTCTAATGATCTACATCTCTTTTGCTATCTCAACCAACACATTAGCATCATAACATACCAATAACATCATGATGACATAATTACATACAATGACCTCACAATGCATATATGACCTACCATACATGCATAACCATAAACATGACAATGCTTGCATAACAACATGTAGACACTGACATGAACAACAAATGCATATACAACCGACTTGCATTCATGACAAACACATCCCAACAAAAGCAGCATCAACCTTCACATGGAGACATCACTACAACCATGATCAACACCATGCAAATGCAACAAGCACATGGTCTTACAACACAAGAAACACATATGCAACTAACACGAATGCATGACCAACACACATCCCATCCATTCCAAGGGGTGATGCATGGTTTTATACCACTTTGTGGTATCAGATATAGCCCAAAGAGAATGGAAACTAAACATCTCCCAAAGAGAACAGAACTCACTCTGATACCACTCTGTAGTATCAGATATGACCCACAGAGAGCACAAATCACTCTAATACTACTCTGTAACACCCTCCTCCCACATCTACCAAAGTAACCAGCCAACTGGGGTAAACATGTGACGCGAAGTTACTATGATATGATTTGACTCCTTATGTTCCAATTAAGGAAATGGAACCAACGAAACACATCACACATACCTTCCACATCAGCAAAAAAATTCCTAGGATCCATCCCAACCACTCAAGTAACTAGCCCCTAAGACCAACTAAATTTTTAGTGCATCAAACCCCCGGACGCTCCCTTGATATGGACAAGGGTGCATTTGGGAGGCTTCAAAAGCTCCCACGGCAAGGGCAAGGAAGCTTTCAGGGACATTTTTCCCCAGTGTTGTGCTTGCGACTTCGGGATTTGTGCCACTTGTTCAAGCTCAGAGCCTAGTTCACTTCCGAGAACTCAATGAAACCTTCAGAAATGAAATTTCAGAGCAAAAAAAATATACATTTGCAAAAACATCAACAAAGACTAGATTGGACCCCTACTAGCCATGACAAACATTTCATCAAACATGTCACAAACATGAAAGCTACAGGTTTTAATAGCATAAATGAGCATAGGGGTCTCATAGTTACATGAGAATCACTAAGAAGCATTGATGCCTCAACACATTAGCTGTAATTTCATCTATTAGGCCATAGACACATTTTTCATTCTTTTACAAGTAAAAACATGATGAGATCCATACATTTCCATTGTCATAAAACTCATTCATAACTAGCATATAAACAACAAAATATCAAGGATATAACATCCATATAAGCCACATATAAAAAAGTATATTTACCCATTACATAATAAGGAGAAAGAGAGCTCTTATTTATGATTGCATAGGCCGACTAGGTATGGGACTTCCACGAACCACCCAACCGTAGATTGGCTGAACCAAATATTTGTTTCAACCAATCACCCCCGTTCCATATTTCAAGCACAAATGTGGGACTTTAAACCAAACTCAACCAGGGCTTCCCAAGGCTACACCACCTCACCCTCATCAATAGAACCAGGCTTTACCACAATCAATCCTGGATCACTAGGCCATAAAACAAGCATTGATGCCACCATATTTCTCCACCTATACCATGAGGAATTTCCCTATATCCTATTCTGTAGGATTTACCACAATCCACAGTCTGATCCAGTGATCACTAGTCTATAACCGAGACACCAATATCAAGGCTTTACAACAATCCACACGAGATCACTAGGCCCTAACTGAGACTCCACCCTCTAGGATTTACCGTATATCCCACCATTCACTGGCAAGGATTCCTAGGCCTAATAAGGGGAAACCACCTCTAATATTTACTGTATATCCCACGATTAACTGGTCAAGGATTCCTAGGCCCATCGAGGCACATAATACCTACCTTTAATGCAACCCACAGTCTGGTTCAAGGTCACTAGGCCAGTGGCTTTACCACAATCCATAGTCCGGTTCAAGGATCACTAAGACATGTGTTATTTATTTTGGAGATCCACCCCACTCAACTTCGAATCCATCCAACAATCTAGCTCAACCAAAAAATGAGGACCCCATCAAACCATGGCTATCCGAAAATGGAAAGGCTAGGCTGAAAACACTGTCACACCTGGAAAAACCCATGCCATGATGACAAAGAACCACATGCAATACCATGCATGCCAAATCTACCAAGGAAATCGCACATGCAAATCGATACCTACAAGAATCCTGTTGTATCTACTTGATCATGTGCTTCCTTGCTTGCTCCTTCGTTCCTCTTGCCTTCTTTGCCTTTCTTGATCCAATGCCAAAGTGCTCCAAGAAAACTCTAAGTGTCCAAGAGTGAGGGAGAGAGAGAGAATAATGAGATAGCTCGAAAACTAAACTGAAAAAAGCTACACTGGCCAAGCCTGAGCAAAAGCTTTCCAATTGATCCTCAGAAGCCTTTTTATAAATGAGGCCTCTATTTTCTTCAATTTCCATTATTTTCCTTCATTTTCCTCCTCACATGCAACCTGTGGCCTTTCACCTTCCTTTTCTCCTAATTTCCATTACTTTCATAAATAAATGTGCCAAAAATGCTATTTTTCCTTTCCAAAGCCTTTACCATTGCCTTTGCCAATTTCCTTAGCCATAATAACCAATGAACACCCACACTAGGTTGTCTTTCCCAACATTCAGCTTGGAAGACATGTCCCATGACCTTGGTCTTATTTTTACCTTTATTAACTTTTACATGGAAATTTTACCAAGGTTGTTACATTGTCAAGTGTTGTTTCAAGTCATTCCATGTGTTTCAAGTGTTTTGATAATTCCTAAGTCTCGTCGTAATGTTTAGAACATATATGGTACACTTCATGGTTATAATACCTTTGTTGTTGTAAAACGACACTTTTCGTTGCAGTTGCACACACTTTATTTATTATACTTGGGGAGTGTTTGTAAATTGGCATTTTGATGTGTATTTATCATTGTTTGATCCTGCTTAAGTCTTATTGATGAGTTTTTGTGTGTCACACTCGATTTTATTTCTAAACTCATTGTGTTTGTTTCTTGTTTTATCTTTCAGTCTTAGACAAATTTTGGTTGCACAAGTTATCCCACTAAGGCTAGGAGATTCAATGGGTGCTTAGTCGGGACCCCTTCGATGTTCCAAAGTGTGCCTTGTGACCTTCAAGAATGCATAGAGCACTCCAAAACATCATTCCCCCTTCTTTTTTCCAAAATGTTTCGTTAAAGTAATTCTTCCTCCTTGTTGAGCGCATGGCACACCATCAAAGCAACATCATCAACCCTTCAGCCTTCATCCTTGCACCCTCTGCCCTCCTTGGCTCCCTTAATTGCACAATGCACTTGGGAATGCCAAATATTCACCCCTTTAGCCTTAATACTTATGCCTTGCACCCTCCTAGATTCTCTTGAGCGCATAACACACTTAGGAAGGCTAAAGCATGATCCCTTCAGCCTTCGGCAATGTGCCCTGTGCCCTCCTTGGTTTTCTTGAGTGCATAATGCACTTCCAAGCCTAAAGTGGCCTTCCTTTGTCCTTCAAACCTATGTCACATTCCCCCCTTGAGCTTCCTCTCTCCCAGTTGAGTGCATAGATCATCCTTGAAGCCTTGTGCACTCAGTCTTCCCTCCTTGGTAGTGCGCCATGTGCTCGAAGTCCTCCTTGTTCTTCCCAAGCACACTGTTAAGTCACAAACAAAAATTTTACATGAAACATGTTAATATAGGATATTTTTTAAACTCATTTTTGCTTTGCATGAGTGATTTCAGTTGTAAGTATTCTATAACAACATGGCGAGGATGCATGAAGATCTCTAACAAAGAGGACAGTCAAAGGAAGAATTCAAGAACGAATAACATGTGATGAGACAAAAGGAAGAATATTGAAATCCTAATGACCGAAGTATTCCAAAACAATCCACGTGATCAAATACCCTTTGAAGGGAGAAGACATCAATAATATGGAATTTCATTCAAGATCAAAGATACAAGTGACAACATTGTCACCTATCAAGAATGTCCATGTCATTAATAACTATGAGTCCAAGTCACCATGTTGGTGACTTTACATGTTCTCATCATATGATGATATGGAAATCATGATGTAATTATGTAATTATTGTAAAGACAAAGAAGTGTAAGTACAAGAGTCATGGATGGACAAAAGAGCCATATGAAGAAGCCCAAAAAACATGTAATTCCAAATGTCATTTAGAATTCCAAGATTATATAGAAGTCCAAAGGTCATTAGAAGTTGAAAAGTAATATGAGGAACTCAAGAGTCATAGGGATATGAAAGGTTATGCCTCAAGTTATAAAAGGAGCCTCACTACTCAAGTAAAAGGCGTTTGACATTGGATTCTCCCCATAAGGCATTAAATATATAGAGATAGTACTTTTGGGGGCAAGTAGTGGCTCTAACACTCCACTGTTGGAGCTAGTGATGTTCATTGCACTTATGTATCTTGGAACTTTTGCTTAATACTTGAAGCCATTCTAATAACACATTTTCATGCATGGATCATAGATGTTTTGAGACTATTCTTCTAATGTTTGCGGTTTATGTCAGTTGTCATATGTACTAAACTAATTGAACTACTTCAGTCACTTTGGTGCTAAACTTGTTAGAAATTTCTTGTGATGATTTTAACGATCGTTGCACCTATGTGAACTATTTCTCCTGATTTCTAACGATTCTTCCTTGTTTATGTGTGCACATATTTACTATATTAGTATGATTACTTCTATTTTAGATACTCACTTTTCCTCCTTGTAGCGAAAGAACCTTGATACACTTAAAATTGAACATTCCGCAAGGCACACTCTCCTGCTCATTCAAAAGCACATCCATGTTACTCTCTCCTACTAATTTCTTAATCCAAGGAAAATCTCTAAGTTAATGGAAGCTAGACCATATTTCCGGATGGGACTCCTACACTAAACAATGTGAGGTCTAATTGGGACCTCATATCAGGGAGATCCCCTGTATGTTGGCGGGATCCAACACCATCAACATCATGGCGCTAGAAGGAGGGAAACCAATTTTTTATGGTTGATAACTCATCACATCCTAATAATTCATCTTCTAGACAAGGTATTAATATACCGAGTTCCACCCCAACTCATATTCCTGAGGTAGGAGGGACTTCTCAACCTAGTTCGAAGTTAGCCTACAAATTTACCTACGATCAACTTCAGGCAATTCATCCTATTACTCATCAGTTTGTGAAAGCTATCAGTTTACTTCCCATTGCTCATAATATTCCTCATCATCCAAGAAGAAAGAAACAACTCGTACTAGTGCATTGGTTACATCAATGGAATATTTGGTTTTTTCCACTCTTGATGAATTAGCAGAGTCTTTAGAAGACACAGTCCAATAATAGCCACTTCCATCTATTAACGAATAATACAAGGAATATATTGTTCTCTTTGGCAGATAATAACTGGCAATTGATTTTGAGTTTAACAGAGACTTGAATGGTGAAAAGGTAGGCTCATCAGATTCATAAAAGGAGGAGGCAGAGGGAGACGAAGACATGTTTGATCAAGAACTAGATTGGATGGCCCAAGGGCCACTCACTCTTCTGAATAATCTTCATAGAATGCCTAAACATTAGGAGAAGTTGTTATCAAAGTTTGATGCTGAAAATAATATTAAGGCAGAGGACCATCTTGATGATTTCTATATGCATCTATGAATGCTCGAGGTACGATATGATAATGTTTCTTGTATGGTCTTTCCTTTCACTTTAGAAGGTAGAGCAACTATATGGCATCATAGTCTACCTGTTAATTCAATCCATGGTTGGAGGTAGTTTAAGAAATTATTTTTGGAAAAAATTATCGATGATAAAACTCCCACTATGCTCTTAAAGGAGCTTAGAAATATTAATATGGGGGAAAGGAGAAATTTAAATATTTCAATAAAAAATTTAATCATATATTGAACAAGTTTCCTCCAAACACGTAGCCTGACATTTCTATTACTATATATTATTATACAGATGTCTTGCAAACAAACATTTATGTTTTCATTAAGAGGGTTGCAAAGGATACATTGGCTTTAAATTTTGTAGAAGCAATCATCATAGAGAAATATTTGCATGCCATTGGAGATATTACTGATGATGATGAATCTAAAGAATCCAAGGAGACTGGAAAGAAATCTTAACCTTTTTCAAATAAGGCTAAAGAAAAATATTTTGTTGATATTGAAATCTTGACTAAATATTTAAAGTCACTCACTAATGAAGTCTCAAAATTAAAGAGAAAGTCAAGTGAGGCTTCTACCAGTAGAAAGTCCCTAAGTCTTTCATATTCAGAAGGAATAACAATAATAAACCAACTAAATTTTCCTAGAGCTCAAATGTTGTGTTGAATGTTGAAAGTATAGGCATGGACAACTATTGCTCCTTCCATCAGGAATGGCATTCAAAAAAAACTTGCCCACAATGGAACCACAACATGAATTCTTTGGTAGCCCATATTGTTGATATTCTACTAGCAGATGAGCATTCTGAGAAGACAGAAGAAAAAACAGAGTTTGTAGCTATAGAGGAAAGTACAGGTATTGGACACACAATTAATACTTTTGATTTCATTCTTAATACTAACAAGAAAATTGCTTAACTACTGCCTAAAAGTGAATCCCCCCTCATAAACCAAATAGTCAAATTATTTGAGGAGCAAAGGCCTGTTTCTGAGCATGAAGTGACAAGACAAGAACTGAAGAAGAAATTGTTAAGAAGGATTTCACCACCAACCAATCCTGCTCAGAATGCACAAAACAAGTCTGAAAATGCTATTGCCTCTAAGAACACTTCCACTAGCAGCAAAAACAAGTCTATCACTATGGAAGTTTCAAACAAAGCTACACCTCCAGAAACTACAACACTGCCAACAAAAATGAAACTACTGATTATAATATAGTTCAAGATTTGAAAATAACTCATGCTAAAATTTATATCTTTGATTATGCAAAGATAACAGGCTAGTGAGAGTTGCTTGTCCAAGTCTTCTCATGACCTTCATCAGGTGACAAAGCTTCTATTTATCAAAAGGTGTCCAAAACATCTCTTGGAACTCTCAAATATGTGGTTAATGTTGTAACTTTATATGCTAACAATATCTATCCCCCATTTTTGCTAACTTTTAAAATATTTAATTACAATGTCCATAATTGTTTGGTTGATTTGGGTGCATCTGTGAATGTGTAACAACCCCGGGATAAAATATCATGTAATAAAGTTAATGTTACATGTCAATTTGTTGCCATGACACTTGATCAGTTTATGGATATTTTTACCATCTGTGAACATGTTTGAACCAGCTCCCTTAGAAGTCAAACAACCCAAAATATGTTGAAGTACATGAGAAATTTGAGTCAAATAGTTGTTGCACCTTTTTATGTTCCACCTGCGCCAATTTATCTAGAGTTTCCAGCGCATGCGCTGGAATTGACTATGAAATCAGTGCAGAGCTGTGCTCTGTCTATAACTATAAAACCACACAGGTGAATTCTAGAAAGTAAAAATAAAAAGTACATTCTAGAAACATAGTTGGTCGAATATTTCGCAACTGAAAGCTTCCAAGTGATGACTATTCGAACTATAACCCTCAAAAGGTGCATCTCCATCCTTTTTCTCATGGTAACCTAGTCCCTCAAAGAAGGAATTTCATGCTCCTCTCATGGATCTGAAACTTCCTCCTCTTACCCTATAAAATGACTAGAGGGTAGACGGATTGAGTAGGTCAGAATTAAGAGAAAATAAACTTATGTTGTTGGTTTGAGATTGGAAATCTTGTCATCTAAGGAAGAGATTGAAGGCATTTGGGAGGGACCTCATGGCATCAAGGTGAAGGTTGTAAGGCTCCTCTTATTTTCTGATTAATACAAATGAACACTTTCTCCCATTGATTTTGTATTATGTGAATGATGAATTGTTTACAATTGTTTCTAATGTTTATTAAGGAAAATTCAATCCCTAATATCATTGATCATTAGGCTAAGTTGTTTGGATTATTATAACACATGTGCTTTTGGATCCTTTTCTAGGCTATGGTTGCAGGTCTTATCAAGCATTGAAGAACTGCATCAAGTCACAATAAGGGATCTTCATCAGACATTTCGTGAAATAGGTAAGAGGCTCATCCATCAGCTATACTGCTTATAATTCGAACAAGTTTAACTTAGGGAAAGAGTCAGTTCAATTGTCATGATTGTTTCTAGTTTCCATTTAGGATCTAGGGAGATCACTCTTGTTTGCAAGAGGGATTATCTGGTGTAACAAAATGGTTACCATACTGGGGAACGTCTCTGTTTTCGTCTTTTTCCTTAGCCTGGTTTTCTGATTTCTCCAATTTATCTAGCCCAAATTCTTCATAAATTAATATCTTTTTAGATCTGAGTGGCTGATTCTTCGAATTTTTTGATTTTTTCTTATGTTTTTCTCCCTACATTGTTTCTATTTGTTAATAGAGCGTAGTTCTACACCCTTTGTGCCTTAGCAACGGAGCGCATCTGCTCTATTTTCTACTGAATACCTGTGTAGGCCTTGGAAATTTTTGAAAAAATTGTTTTTGCTTCAACCCAGACCTGAATTTGTTTTTCTGAAAGTGTCATTATCTTTGTTTGGACTGTGTTGTGCCTCTTCTAAACTCAATTGATTGATTTGTTGATGATTTCTGAGAATTAGGTCTTTTTGAAAAAAATCCTTAGGGTTTTTCCTGGTTGATTTGCTAATTGATCAAAACAAGATAGGGTGTCCTTCTAATAATGATATTCTTATTTTTTTCTATCAAATACACTGGTTAAGCCTTAATTGTTGCTTATTTGTGGTCAAAATCATTTTGAATTGGAAATGAGGTTTCTTAAGACCTTGTGCTTGAAAAAAATGTACTTGTTTTTGCTTGATAAAAAGAATTGTTACTTTCAACTTGGAAAAATTTTCATGATTCCACTGATTGTTATCATTAGATCAAATCATTCATAGGAGAATATATTTTTTCTCCAACTCTCTTGATTGATTTCTATGTGCTTGAAAGTTTTGAGTGATTAGAAAAAGAGTATTTTGTCTTATTTGATGATTAAGGAAACCTGGAAATTAGTTTGTTGACTGCATTTTCATTATAAAATAGTGAAATTGGTTGCTTTATAAAATTGGAAAAGTTGTGAGTTTTTGCATTTCATTTCTCGAAAAATCAAAGAAACTCTTTCTTTTCTCTAAATAGAATTTCATCAAATTTGAAAGTTTCTATTGCATTTTAGAGTGCATTAAGATTTCAAGTCGTGTCATAACATCATAAGTTTCACCTTCATCACCTATTGAGTAAAGAACAACTTAATAATACAATGTTAATTAAAATTCACTTAGAATTTTATATTTTTTAAGGATCTTGTCACCTACAGTAGGTTAAGTGTAGGGATTTGGAATAGGGAAGGAAGTAAAATTTCCAAAGGTACAAACAAACAATAGAATCTTGAGTTAGGGAGAGAAAATCCAATTATTTCCATTTTTCTATGGGAAGCTCTTCTTATACATGAGTTAAGCACAAGGTTGTGTCGAATCTGGTGAAGTGATTGTACCCACTTCATTGGCCTAGATACAGTGATTTTCACGTATTACAACGGCGCCGAAAGGTACTTGGGGTCACTTGAAAGTAAACCTCCAATTGATCATGTGGAGGATCCTTCAAGGGCATTGATCTTGTTACTCTTCCCTTGCGTGTACATCCGATCTACGACTGTCCCCTTGGGTAAAGTTGTTGTATTTGGTAAACTTAGTGACTATATTCCTAGGGATCTACCTAAGGTGACGACAGAGGGGAGGTCCTATTGTACCTGGAACAGATGTTGGCTAGACTCACTTGGACTTTTTAGAGGGTAATATTTGCTTGAGATGGTTTATAGCAAAGTTACTTGCACCAGACTATTTCATTAAGCAGGTTGTCAGGGTAACTGGTTCCAAATACTCATTTTCTATAAAACTTTTCACCTTGATCTTTGCGATGTTGGATTTCATCACAAACTAGTAATTATTGATCTCTGGGAAGAGTAAGTTTGTGTCGTTTGAACTCCTAGATTTTTAGCGCGTGTTACTTTCTATGTTGTTTTTACTTTTTAAAGAGTTCAGGTGTAATTTAGATAGTATATAATTGATCAATTGACAATTTTTCATTTTGGCGGAACTACCAAGACAATTATGTAGGATACTCGGGGATCCCCCTGAGCATACACTAAGTCAGTTAGAAAAGATTAAAGCAAAAAAATCTAAATCATCTGAAACTGGAACTGCGGCAGAAACTACAAATTTTACTATTATAGATTATGATGTAAGAGGAAATGAAGTTAATCAACCAATAACATCTACTATTTTAGGCCTTGAAGTAACAGAAAATGAATTTGATCAAACTCAAAATTTAACATCACACTCAACAGCAACTAATTTACAAATTTCTAAACTCGTTCAAACTGAATAAGATACTGGAGAACTTTCAAATAGAAACCCCGTTTCTGAACCAGATATTGACAGACCTGAGTATAATATTTCTAAGCCTGAAATTCATACATCTGCTACAACACATATTCTAGATTCTCCACTTTCACTGCATGTGAAACTCATTATTACTGATAGTCTCCCTCTTGGTCTCATTACCATTGAAGAACTTGTTTCAGACGAAGAGGAAGAACCTATATTTTTTTCCAGTGAACCTGTAGATATCTCAGAACTTTTGTTTCAATCTCTTCACCCTGACCCTTGGTATTTTACACCCTTGAAATTTTTAGGACAAGGGATTCCGCGATATGCGACTCCTTATTCTATTGTACCAAGTTTTGACTAGTCTACAATGACTGCTAGAAGTACCACATTAGATACATCCATGTTTTCTACTTCTCCAAAGTCAACATTGTATGGTGGTTTTTTACTACCTGGATATCACTCTCTCGCAGGAGATTATTCAAGATATTCTTCCTCAAACTCATCTTCGAACATGTCAACTGGTGTAATTAACCCTACTAATGAAGTTTTGACATATGAACAATATATTAATATGATTTCTGGTAATGTTAGTAACCCGCAACCTAACCCAATAGGTGGTTATTATCTGCCTGGGGGGAAACCATCATATCCTCCACCTGGAGGACAACGTTTTGGTGGGCCTCACCCTACAGCTGGGGGACAACCCCCTACCAAAAGTTACTTTAATTATTCTCAAATGCCACAAATTGGTTTTGGTCAGCCTATTATGCCTCAACCCACCGTTGGAATGCCTTAACCTGAATTGAATACAATCTGGAACCCTTCTCAACAATCAATTCCCATTGCTTCTCAAGTGCCTTTGTATCAACCTGGCCAACCTATGTAGAAAATTTATTTTCAAGGTATGCCCTTTCACATCCAATCAATAGTCCACGCTAACCCATCGACACCCGCCAAACAAAAGCTTCAGTGACCTGTCTCAAGTACTCATCAAACCTTGGTGCAGTTTGCCATGCCAACGACTGTTCAAAACCCAGGTTCGAGTTTGCCTCAAACTCCCATTCCAGGAATATCACAAGTAACCGTCTTGCTTACATCACAAGTTACTATGCAACCCCTTATGCAGTCTTTACCTCAGGCATATGGTGTTCAATCTATTCCTACAATTCCATCAACACCTCAAATACCTATTGTACAACCTAGCATCCCATATATGCAAGTACCGTTTCAAGGACTACCTTTCCAAGGTTTACCCCAGAGTCAGTTTGTTCAGGGTCCACCTTTTCAAACTCAATTTCTCCAAGGTCAACCCTTGCAAAGCCAACCCTTTCAGGGAAAGTTTGTTCAATTTCAAATGGGTCAGAGTTTTTCCTTTCATAATCAACCATACCCAGGTCATACGTTTTAGCAACCTATTCAACCGAAATACGGTATGGCTCATCCTGGATACCCAGGATGTATAAAAATCCCAACTGCTTTGGCTATCCTCCTCCTGGTACGGGACTCGTCCCTCGGGGTTATCAATATCCATTGTAGGACCCTAATCGCCAGTTGCCCTTCATTTCAACTTTGGATTTGCCTAACCTTTCTCAGTTAACTAAAGATCCACTTCTTTATTTATCGTTTTGGCTGGCTATTCCTACTAACTTGCTCAGTGATATTCCTAAGTTCAAAGGTAAGTCGAGTGAAGATCCATCCAACCATGTTATGACCTATCATCTTTGGAGTGTGTCAGCCTCATTAAATGATGATTCTATTAGATTACAACTTTACTAATGAACCTTAACTGGTTCGAAAACCAAATGGTGTGTAGAATTGCCGCGCACTTCGTTCAACACGTTTAATGCTCTTTCTACAACCTTTTTGACCCATTTTTAGTTGCCCATTCGGTATGATAATTGATCCAAATGGATCCAAGAAACACTCTCTATGTCTTCAAAATTATGAAGACCATGCCAAAAACCAAGGAGAATCACATAAGGTAGCCTTTTAGTACACTATCCGGAGGTAAAACCCGTGAAATTATTGAAAAGAATAGAGTAACAGAGGCGGAAAAAATAACACACAGTAGGCGTCTGATCTGGCCGATCAACAGTCTAGATCGGATCGGCAATCGCAATCAGCGGTGACCTTTGGCAGAGATCGACGGGATCCACATGAGACCTGCGACAACGATCAGTAGAATCGGTGGGATCCACATAAGGCATGTGACGGCGATTGGCGGAGTTAATCTAGATAGTCGATCAAGCGCGTAGATCAACGACCCATATTACATCACCGAATCGCTATCGGGGGATTGCAGAAGTGCTTACAAACGGCGAAAGGGTTATTGCGATGAGCAATTGTGATATATCGCATCGCCGCATCGCATCAGAACTGTGCAATGGAGAGGGGTCGATAACAATGATAGCAAAGATGTCACGGACCCGAAAGGGTTTATTAACAATGTTGAACCGTATTTCAAATCCGGAAGGCGGGATTTCACAGTGTTTTAGTGCATTTTCGCAGTTTAACATATTTTGTTAAAACACAAAGGAATGGGCCCTTCCGATATGCGATAGCAACTTGTGGGCAGACCCAATAGGGGAATGAATCACAGTTGAGGAAATTTGAAGTCCGAGATATCAAGTTTTGGTAGAGTTTCTCTGTTTTGAACATATTTCCCTGTGTATGGCCGAAAACAGTTGCGTTTGGGAATCTGAAGGATTTCAAGGGATTCAGGCACTATGGCATTACAGAATGGGTGGCCACCTCCTCTCTGGGTGTTAAACAATGATTGTATCTCATTGAGAAAGGGATTTGAAGTGGACAGAGGCCGGGGAGACCGAGAGACAAGATATGAAACGAACAGGCAGTGTGGTTGGCTTTAAAAGCCACAGACAGAGAGTAAACGGGCAGGCAGTGTTGCAAGCAAGTGCGAGACAGAGTTAGGACAGAGATTGAGAGCTATGAGGGATTTTGTGTACTCAGAGGAAGCTTGAGGGATTCAAGTGAGGCTCTTGTAAATGCATCTGTTGTGTGTAAGGCTCAAACTGAGCTCACTATTGTAAAAACTCAGTTTGAAGACTTAATAGAGAGGCCACCACTGAAGGCTGGACCAAGAGATGTAGCACAGGAGTATTGGGTGAACTCCTTATTAAATATGCTGTGTTTTTATGTGTTTTATCTATTATAGTGTTTAACTGCTTCAATGTCTATGTATTTCACAATCTGATCGATCCATTGCATAAAATAACATAGGCACATCCATGCACATAAATCTGTAATACCTTATTATTGTCTTAGATCTCATTATCAGATCAAGTGGTATCAGAGCTTTAGGTTGCTAAGGTTAGACAAGCTTGTGTTGGACTGTTTGTGAATGATAACTAGATCAAAGCTTAAATTAGGAGAAGGAGAATTGGTTGAAACTAACCCAGAAATTGGTAGAGTCCATACTAGGAGGAAAATGGCAGAAGAAAACCCTTTGGAATCAGACTCTCAGTTCATGGACAGTTTCATGACCATGAGAGCCATGGTAGAAGAGATGTATAGAGAATTTAAGAAAGGTAGAGGTGAAGATTCTTCCACTTCCAAACAAGACAAAGGAACAGAAGAATCTCTTATAGATGGCCATTCTAAAGGCAAAGGGAAAGGAAAAGAGGTTCCTCTACCCACACCTCCTGACAGCCCTGAAATTAAAAAGAAGAAAACATCTTTGATTAAATTAGATGTTAAATTTGATTTGCCTGTTTATGATGGAGAGTTAAATGCAGAGAAGTTAGATAACTGGATTAGGCAGATTGATGTGTATTGTAGGGTGAAAAATATTGACTCAAACAGAAGTAAGATTCAGCTGGCTAGCCTACGCCTTGGAGGAACTGCCTTGGTATGGTGGGAAGGCAGGACACAAGCTGACTTGAAGAAGCATGGTAAAATTCTTTCTGTCTGGAGTGAATTTGTTTATGCAATTAAAAAACAATTTTATCCACTAGCTTATATGTAGCAAGCTATGATGAGTTGGCAAACTCTTTGCCAATTAAAAGGGCAAAGTGTACAAAGATACACCCAAGAGTTTAGAAAAAGAGCTTTGATTCTAGGCATTTCTTTAGACTCACCTGAAACTCTGTTGAAGTATATAGGTGGTCTACACAGTTATTTGAGACATACCATTCTCATGTTTAACCCTACTAGCATAGATGAGGTATCTGTTTAGGCTACCCATCTAGAGGCTAGAGGCAAGAATGTGAAACTAGAGGTTGGGGGATCATCAAAACCCACTGCAAGAAAGAACAAGGAAAAGAGGAAGCAGAAATGGAAAGAGAGGAAGGCCAATGTTGTACAAAAGGCCAAACCTTCATGCACTCACTACAAGAAGGATGGACATGATGATGAACATTGCTGGTCTTTGCATCCAGAGCTGAAACCCAAAAAGTTTGATGGCAAGAAGAAGAATATTGTTGATGCTATACAAAAATATTTGGGGTTAGACTCAAGTGATGAAACAACAATTGCAGCCATAGGTATAAAAGGTAAAAATTCTAAAGCATCTACTAGTAATTCTGCACAAACCATTGATAGTGAAGAAAATGAGAGAAGAAGACATGAGCTTTTTCATATTAGAGTTATTTCCAAGCATCAAAATATTGATAGTTTATTTGATAGTGGCTCACAAGTGAACTTAATTTCTGAAGAAATTGTAAAGAAACTGGGACTGCTAACCACAACTCACAAGAAGCCATATGCATTAGGTTGGGTATGTGATAAAGCAAAACTACAAGTGACTAGACAATGTAAACTTAGGTTTACATTTGGGTCAGCATTTGTGGAAGAGGTTGAGTTAGATATTATTCCCTTGGATATATGTGGAATCGTTTTAGGTAGTCCTTACTTGTATGATAGAAAAGACATATTCTATAGAGCTGAAAATAAGTATCAACTCGTTAAAGATGGAATCAAATATATTGTAAGAGCTCATAAACTAAAGAATAATTATACTCTCATAAACTCAAGGCAGATGAAAAGAATTATAAATTCATGCAAGCAATTTTTAGTGATGGTTGTAAAGGAAAAGAAACCTGATAAAACCAATGTATTTGAAGGTTGTGATGCTAAACAACAAGCTGATTTAGAAAAAGTTGTTTCAGAATATGATATCTTATTTCAAGAACCTAAAAGTCTACCACCCAAAAGGGAAATTGTACATGATATTAATTTGTAGCAAGATGCTCCATTGCCTAACATCGAAATGTACAGGTTATCTGCTTTAGAGAATGTAGAAATCAAGAAGCAGGTACAGGAGCTGCTCGATAAAGGGTTCATAAGACCAAGCACATCGCCATGCAGATCCCCAATAATGTTGGTGAGAAAGAAGGACGGTTCGTGGAGGATGTGCATTGATTATTGAGCACTGAATAAAATAACGATCAAGAATTGTTATCCCCTTCCTCGCATAGATGATCTATTGGATCAGCTGAAAGAAGTTGTTTACTTTTCCAAGTTGGACCTACGTAGTGGTTACCATCAGGTCAGAGTAGCAGAGCAAGATGCATGGAAGACTTCTTTCAAAACAAAGCAAGGGCTGTATGAATGGCTAGTTATGCCTTTTGGCTTAACTAATGCTCCTGCCACTTTCATGAGAGTAATGAATGATGTACTCAGGCCTTTTATTGATGATTTTGTAATTGCATATCTAGATGACATTCTTGTATTCAGTAAAACATGGGAAAAACATTTGAAGCATGTAAAGCAGACTCTAGATGTTTTGAAGCAAGAAAATCTCTATGTTAAATTGTCAAAATGTGAATTTGGTAAAACATCTTTGAATTATTTAGGTCATATTGTAGGGGTGGTGAACTGAAGATAGATCCCTCTAAGGTTGTAGTCATTGTAAACTGACCTAAGCCCAAGTCTGCTACAGAAGTTAGTAGCTTCTTAGGGGCAGCACAATATTGGAGAAAGTTTATTGCTAACTTTTCCTTAATTGAAACTCCCTTACATGCTTTGACAGGATTGAACAAGGTGTTTCAGTGGGGAGGCAAACAACAGAAAGCCTTCGACACCTTGAAAGAAAAAATTAGTATAGCACTAGTACTAGCATTGCCAAATATTCAACAACCATTTGAGATCGAAACAGATGCCAGTGATTATGCCATGGGAGCAGTGTTGATGCAACATGGTAAACCCATATGCTACCATTCTGAGACTTTTAATTCTACAGTAGTTAATTATCCTACATATGATAAAGAATTGTATGCATTAGTCCAGAGTGTGAAAAAATGGAAACATTACTTAATGGGCAAAGAAACAGTTATACATACTGATCATCAACCACTTCAATATTTACACTCACAAACTAAGTTGCAACAATCAAGACACTATAGGTGGATTGGTTTCCTACAGCAGTTTCATTTAGTCATTAGATATAAAAAGGGCATACACAATAAAGTTGCAGATATATTGTCCAGACCAATCATAAATCAATCTACTATACTTAAGCATAACTTGGTAATGCATGAAAGCTACATTGAACAATATGCTCAAGATATAGACTTTAAAGATGTATATAAAACTTTAAGTAATGGCAAAAAGGTAGACAAATTGGATTACTATGTTAAGGACCGACTCTTGTATCATTTGGGAAAGCTATGCATTCCAAAAACAGAGAGAATTAATATAATTAGGGAAGCACATACTTCTCTGATATCCAGTCATTTTGGGGTAAGCAAAACAATTGCACAACTACAAAGATACTGCTATTGGCCAAGAATTCATGAAACAGTTTCTAGATATGTAAGAGGGTGTACCATGTGTGCTAAAAGTAAGCCCAGCAATAGAAAACTAGGCTTGTACACTCCACTACTAGTACCTTCCCGTCCTTGGGAAAGTGTTTCCATGGACTTTGTTGGAGGACTGCCAAAATCTAGAAAAGATCATGACTATTTGTATGTTATTGTGGACAGGTTCAGCAAAATGTGTATTTTAATACCTTGTAATAAGCATATTACAACTGAACAAACAACGAAATTGTTCTTTCAGCATGTCTGGGTGCATTTTGGGTTACCCACTTCCATAGTATCTGATTGAGACTCCCGATTTGTTGGGAAGTTTTGGTCAAGTCTGTGGGAATTAATGGACACCAGACTGAAGAAAAGCACAACTTTTCATCCACAAACAGATGGCCAAACAGAGGTAGTCAACCGAACAGTGATCCAGTTGCTCAGGGGTTATTGCAGCAAGCATCCCAAGCTTTGGGATGAACACTTATGTTATGTGAAACATGCTTACAACCATGCTAAACATTCTTCTACACAGAGATCTCCTTTTGAGACCTGTTTTGGTTTTATACCAAGGTCTCCCTTGGATTTTGTCTTTGAAAAAGACATAGTAATTGCTGGACACAATGATGTGGACAAAGCAACCAGGTTCATTAAACAGATCCAAAAAATTCACCAGGCAGTGTAGGAACAGTTGGAAAAGATCCAAGCCAAATACAAGGCAAGGCATGATAAACACCAGGTGGAGCACAACTTCCAAGTTGGCGATCAAGTCTGGCTGTATATTAGCAAGGACAGAATGTAAGATGAAGGAAAGAAGTTGAAGCCAATAAGGTATGGGCCTTCTAAGGTACTTGAGAAAATTGGTGAGAATGCTTTCTGCCTTGATCTGCCAGCATACATGCATATCTATTTAGTAGTAAATGCAGAAAATTTAAGACTGTTTGAACCTTCATTAATTGAAGATCCTGAAGAGCAAAGTCAATTGCCTTCCATTGATGATCTGTTGCCTGAATACCTCAATGAGCTGTAGGAAGATATAGTTCTAGATAGGAAGGTGAGGACAACACGCAAAGGAGATGTTGAGTACCTAAGGATTGGACTCAAAGGTTCAAAACCCAGCAGTGCAAAATGGATAGAGATTGGACAAGTGAGGCAGCTGTATCCTCACTTAAGTGATGCTTGAAAACCAACTTTTGGTGGTCCAAAAGCCTTTTCAGTGGGAATTTGTGATCCAAATGGATCCAAGAAACACTCTCTATGTCTTCAAAACTATGAAAACCATGCCAAAAACCAAGGAGAATCGCATAAGGCAACCTTTTCATACACTATCAGGAGGCAAAACCCGTGAAATTAATCAAAAGAACGGAGTAACAAAGGCAGAATCAATAACACACAGTAGCCGTCCGATCTGGCCGATCAACGGTCCAGATCAGATCGGCAATTGCAATCAGCGGTGACCTTCGGCAGAGATCGACGGGATCCACATGAGACTTGTGACAACGATCAGCGGAATCGATGGGATCCACACAAGGCATGCGACAGTGATTAGCAGAGTTAATCTGGATCGTTGATCAAGTGCGTAGATCGATGGCCCATATTACATCGCCAGATCGCTATCAGGGGATTACAGAAGCGCTTACAAATGACGAAAGGGTTATTGCGATGACCAATTGCAATAATCGCATCGCCGCATCGCATCGGAACTGTGCAATGGAACGGGGCCGATAACAATGATAGCATCGATGTCACGGACCCGAAAGGGTTTATTAACAATGTTGAATTGTATTTCAAATCCGGAAGGCGGGATTTCATAGTGTTTTAGTGCATTTTCACAGTTTAACATATTTTGTTAAAACACAAAGGAATGGGCCCTTCCGATATGCGATAGCAACTTGTGGGCGAACCCGATAGGGGAATGAATCACAGTTAAGGAATTTTTAAGTCCAAGATATCATGTTTTGGCAGATTTTCTCTGTTTTGAACATATTTCCCTGTGTATGGCCGAAAACGGTTGCGTTTGGGAATCCGAAGGATTTCAAGGGACCCAGGCACTATGGTGTTACAGAATGGGTGGCCACCTCCTCTCTGGGCATTAAACAATGATTGTATCACATTGAGAGAGGGATTCGAAGTGGACAGAGGCCAGGGAGACCGAGAGACAGGATATGAAATGAATAGGCAACGCGGTTGGCTTTAAAAGCCACAGACAGAGAGTAAATGGGCAGGCAGTGTTGCAAGCAAGTGCGAGACAGAGTTAGGACAAAGATTGAGAGCTATGAGGGAGTCTGTGTACTCAGAGGAAGCTTGAGGGATTCAAGTGAGGCTCTTGTAAATGCATCTGTTGTGTGTGAGGCTCAAACTGAGCTCACTATTGTAAAAACTCTATTTGAAGACTTAATAGAGAGGCCACCACTGAAGGCTGGACCAGGAGATGTAGCCCAGGAGTATTGGGTGAACTCCTTATTAAATATGTTGTGTTTTTATGTGTTTTATCTATTATAGTCTTTAACTACTTCAAAGTCTATGTATTTCGCAATCTAATCAATCCATTGCATAAAATAACATAGGCACATCCATGCAAGTATGTAATGCCTTATTATTGTCTTAGATCTCATTATCAGATCAATAATGGAACTGAACTTTTAACTTCCTTAAAGTAGTCAACACCAACCCATATCTCAGATCACATTCACGAATGGAGATGAAGACATCGCTTAGTTAAAGTTTACATTCCAGACCAGATTTTGGCCAAATGGTTCATAAAATCTCTTTTACTAGTAATAACTAAAGGCGTGGCCAAAGGGGGTGTTGTAACTAAAGAGTAGGTAATTTCTCGTGCTCAATACCTTGATCTTGTTTATACTCAGTCTAGTATGAGAAGATCCCAGATTTACCCCAATCTACCCCAAATAATCCACCTCTTCCAGGATCACATGCCGCTAATGGCATGATTGGTTATGTGAGCCAGAAATCTAAGAACAAAAAGAAAAATTATAAGAAAGCTCTAGTTTTGGCTCTATCTGATTCACCTGATGAAGATCCTTCTCCCGAAATTACTTCAGAAATTAACATCATAGAATCATCTACTGGAAATGGTAAGAAATATGGAAATAAGAAAGAGGAAAAGGCAAAACTAAACAAGACAATCGCTCTAAGGAGAAATCAAACAAGAATGTATCGTCTGATGAAAAGAGAAAACCTTGATATCCTTTCTTAATTTTTGAGGAAGATCATTACATGGAGGAGTGCCCTCATCGGGCCAAAGTTTCTAAATTCATCAAAAGTCACCCACACCTGCTATTTTAAAGGATCCTTTTCCTCCACAAGACAGAAAAATGGTTTATCATGACCAATCCTCCTCATCCGCATAGGCAGATATCATGATGATGTCTTCCAGAGTTATGGTAGCAACGAGATCCAAATATTATACATCAAAGAGTCTTGTTGAAGATGAAGATGACTCCAACTCACCTGGTCAAAATTTTGTGTCTACTCCTCCTTCTTTTGAACTGTTACATATTGAAAAACCAAACCCTGATATGTTAATTCATTTGCCTCCTAAGGGTATGCTTCGTATGTCATCTTTTAATCCTCATGCGAGGTCTTCCCAAAACTATAACATTGTCGAAGATCTAGCTATGTCACCTTCGGCCATGTTTGCCCTTGAAGTGCTGCAAACTTGCTAAACACAAAGGTAATTTATTAGAAATAGGAGTAGTATATCCTCAAGACTCCCATTTGATTGTTTTTATCTTGAAAATTATTTCCTGCGTCTTCCACACCAACTGGATTTTCGGATACCAATTCACGTCAAAACTCGACAGGTTTTTTGAACAATGATTGACAAAGGAGCATCAACATGCATTATGTCCATTACCTATTGGAAATCCTTGGGTTCTCCAACAATCAATCAATCTCCCACAACTTTGAAGGCCTTTGATGGAAGAGATTTTCATCTGTACAAAATTTTAAATGATTTAACAATCAAATTAGAGGGAAAAGCAGCTACAATAGATGTTGAGGTTGTTGATGCTAAACATGACTATAACCTTTTGCTTGGTTGGAGTTGGACTTATGCCATGGTAGTAGTACTCTCATCATATTTTAGGATGATTATGTTTCTTCACAAAGGAAGAATTGTGAAAGTAGATCAATTATCCTACTATACCTCAGACTTTAATTCCACCAGTAGTATCCCATTTGTTGGAAAATCAAACACTCCTTATCAGGAAGTTGGTGTTGGCCTACTCAAAGACTCATCTTTGATGGGAACTTTGGCATTTCCTCCACCCAATTTCCCTCATAATGATGCCTAGATTAACATGATTACGACAAGTACTTTCAAATCAAGAGATCTGTGGAAAGTACCTTTAGAATAGGAAATGATCTTATATGGTGATGAAATGCCTCGTAGCCCTTTTGAGTTAGCCTACAAGGTAATTCAGTCATTTTCCAACTCATCAACATTTGATAATGATCAAATGAATACAATTATTGATGAATATTCTCATTTGTCATGCTTGGAACCAATCTCTATGCCTGATCCTTTTAACACAGATTTTTTAACTGATGAAGGGATTATGGAAGTCATGACCTTGGACGAAATGCCATGGGATGATACTCATCATCGTTCAAATTTCTTTCCATCCTTTGACAAAATTGAGAACAATTTTTCATCTATGTTTTCATCTGAGACCCTTAGTGATCCTCAATGTCCAATGTCTACCCTTTCTTCCAGTTTTGAACAAAACTTAGGGAACATATCAAAAATGATACGTATAGATATCTCAGTGAAACTCAGAATAAATGAAAATATTCATATAGGAGCTTCTTATTCTTTAGAAGAGATTCAACTTACAAAGCCCTATTTTAGGAATTTCGTGACATTTTTTCCTGGTCCTACAAAGAGATGGTAGGAATTGACCCTAGCATTGTTGTACGTGAAATATAAACTTATCTAGGTGCTAAGCCAGTTAAACAACGATTATGTCCTATACATCTGTGAAAAGTTGTCGCTATTAAAACTGAGGTTGAAAAATTGTTGAAAGCGGGTTTCATTTACCCTGTTCCTTTAACCGATTGGGTGTCAAATATTGTGCCCATTAATAAAAGGAAAGGAACTATTTGAGTGTGTGTTGATTACTGAGATATGAATAAAGCTTGTCCCAAGGATAATTATCCGACTCTGTATATCAACCAAATTAGCGACGACTATGCCAGAAATGAATTTTTTTCCTTTATGGATGAATTTTCTGGCTACAATCAGATAAAAATACTCCCTTCTGATCAATATAAAACCACATTTATATGCCCATGGGGAATTTTTTCTTATCGCAAACTCCAATTTGGCCTAAAAAATGCTAATACAACTTTTCAGTGAGCAATGTCTTATGCGTCCCATGATATTAATCATATTGTTTAGCCTTATTTAGATGACCTACCAACTCATTCTATGAAATGACAGGATCACCCATTGCACTTAAAATAAATTTTCATTAGGTGCAGGCATTACAATATTCACTTGAATCCAAACAAATGTGTTTTATGTTTACAATCAGGTCGGCTTCTAGGTTTCATCATTTCAAAGGAAGGCATTCATTTCGATCCCCTCAAGGTAGAGGAAATCTTGACTTTGCCTACTCCTTCTAGCCTTACTCAACTCCAAAGTTTGCAAGAGAAGGAAAACTTTTTGAGTAGATTCATCCACAATTATGCTGAACTAACCCAGGGTTTTACTCGACTATAGAAAAAGGGTACCCAATTTTTCTGGGATGAGCTTGCTGATAAATATTTTGATGCATTAAAACATGAAGTGACTAATGCACCATTACTGCATCCACTCGATTATCATCGAGACTACTTTCTTTACTTAGCTGCATATGATGCCACCATTGGCATGGTGTTAGTCCAAGAGGATGATTTTAGCAGCGAACATGTGATTTACTATTTGAGTAGGAGTCTCACTAAAACTGAGATTAAATATGCACATGTGGAGAAGCTAACCTTGGCAGTTGTGCAAGCTATTCAATGATTCCATCACTATATACTTCTTCGAAAAACAACTATCATTTTAGATTGAAACCCTATGATTTACATTCTCATGAAACCATTGCTAGGGACAAGTACTCGAAGTGGATAGCTATTCTACAAGAGTTTGAATTGGAATTTGAAAAATCCAAATCAAAGAAATCCTTGGTTTTCACCAAACTATTGTGTGACTTTCCCCATACTGATATAGAAAATGTAGCAGAATATTCTTTTGCTGATGAATCTCTCTTTCTTATTAGTACGTTAGATCTGTGGTATGGAGAGATCATTGTATATCTCCAAACACAAAATTTTAGGCCCAAGTTATCCAAAACTGATCGTTGGCGAATTCGATACTAATCCCAAAAATACAATATTGTTGGAGACACTCTTTACCATCGTGGTGCCAATTCAGTATTCTAACATTGTTTAACTTTTCAAGAAGACGAAAAAGCTTTAAATCACTACCACTTTGGAGGTGTGGTGGTCACATGTATGGGTATGCTACTGCCCAAAAGATATTGCACGTTGGTTATTTTTGGTCGTCAATGTTTAAATACTTCATCACTACAATCCACAAATGCCATAATTTCCAAATATATGATCGCAAAATGCGAGCACCCCCAACTCCTCTTCACCCTATCATTGTTGTCAATCCTTTTTCAAAATGGGGCATCACTTTGTCACATGTAACCCTCACTCGTCCGAGGGGCATGGATACATTATCCTTGTAGTCGATTACTTTACAAAATGGGTTGAAGCAATGCCTACATATAGAGACGACGATGAAACTCCAATAGTTTTCATTTTCAATCATGTAATTGCTCAGTTCGGTGTCCCACAAGCTAGTTTTATAGACCATAGTAGTCATTTTCGTAACTTTATGATGGTTGAACTATCTGCACAATTCGGCCTTCACCATGATAGCTCTACTCTGTATTATCCACAAGCTAATGGTCAGGTTGAAGTTGTCAATAATTTTTAACCAATATGATTAAATAATTAGTTGGTATGCATAAAGGAAACTGACATTCTATGCTCTTTTCAGCATTGTGGGCTTACCGTACTACTGTAAAAACATCGATCAATTTTACTCCTTTCCAACTTGTTTATGGTTTGGAAGCCATATTATCTATTGAATGTGAAATCCCATCCCTCAAGCTAGCTATCGAATTATTACCTGCTACCTCTACAGACGAAGAACACTTTGTGCATTTAGCTCATTTAGATGAAAATCACCCTAATTTTGTATTGGCTAGCGAAGTTCACCAGAAATGTGTCAAACACCAATATGATCAAAATATTAATCCTCGTAAATATTCATAAGGCGACTTAGTCTTGGTTTATGACCAAGCTCATGACAAGTTAGGTGTAGGGAAATTTGAGCCCATGTGGCATGGCCCTTACGTCATACAATGTGTATTAGCTAAAGGTACCTATGAGCTGGTTGATTATGATGGTGTTCCTTTGGGAAACCCCAGAAATGGTCTTTACCTAAAAAAAAAAATTGCATAAAATTCTTGTGAAGATTTGTACATTATTTACCATTTTTTAGGAATGTGTGATTAGTGTTTTTTACATTTTCTACTACTTCCCCTGCTTATCTTGTTTTTGCACTTGATTTACAGATGTCAAAGTTCTCTCAGACTTACATTGGCTTTACTGATGGCACTAGTCGTAGTACTCGAAATTTATCTTCCACAGCTTGGGTTATCTATTCACCTAGTGATGAGTTAGTTTCTATTAAGGGAATATGCCTCGGTCAAACAATGAACAATATAGCAAAATATAGTACAGTCATTGAGCTATTAGTTGATGTCATCACATTTGGTATCCGAAATTTGATTGTTAGGTTAGATTCGCAGCTCATGGTATTACATTTAAATGGTTTCTATACAGTAAGGGGTCTAACCATGTAAATAGTATTTTTACAAGTCTGTCTCTTGGAAAGGCAATTTGATTACATTTAATATCAACACATTTTGAGATATTTAAATACATTAACAGATGCATTGGCAAATCATGTGTTAAATAGACATTTTCAACATATGTAAATTAAAAACAATATTCATTCATACATTGCTCAAGATAAACATAGGTACAAAGTAGTAGGTTTTTCATTAAAATAGAGTTTGGGTGTGTTTACAAAATATGTCATCTAAGGACACGAGGCCTCGTGGCATTTTATTTTCCAAATATGCTGACACCCAAAAGTCAAAAATGGTCCTAGGAACTAGAACAGCTAGGCATGATGATGCTCATGATAACACACGATAGCATGAGAAACTCGATGCAACAAACATATGAGAGGCCCTGGAACCCCAACTACGTGCCTCTAATAGGTGCGTGGAATGTCATCAACCCCAATCTATGGGATGTTGGAAGTCAACCTCTCAAGGTTGTGATCCAACTTTGTCAGGATGTCCTTTGCCTCTGGATTCGCTGCCGCAGCTAATATAGGTTGTTCACCTCATCTATCATATCGTCTCAACCTGGCTGGTCAGGCTGGACCCACATCTTCACATGCATTTATGATAATTAACCTTTGAAGACAAAAAACACATAAAAAGTTTCAAAATTTAAAATTTTTTCAAAATGATAAATTCTTACCTAGATCACCCCACTGATTTTGACAACAAGTGGGATATTAGGATCACCTCTGTAATCTATCCCAACATATGGAAAGCCCTCGATCAGGACAATCTGCTGGCCCAACCAGTGAAAAAACTCTATCGTATACCTGTTACACAACATTTTTTCACTGTCCCTGTACTCCCCATTCCTTGCTCCTAGAGGACCTCTACAGTGAACCCCGCATGCTTTGTCCCATTATGTCCCTCTTCATGAGCAGATCATTTCCATTTTGCACCATTTTCCTTGAAACTTCTGTTTTGCCCAATTTACAAGGCCGACGCTAATGACCTTTGTCTCCCTCACGTCGATGTGCAGATATTAGAACTATTCCCTGCGTCGATCAGTGTGACTAACCTGTGTTCCAGTTGCGTCGATCCTATTATGGAAATTGTTTTAAATTAGAGCCAAAGCTTCCAACTCTAGAATCTTTGTAACATAAGTGTGGTAAATGGTTTGGCTAGATGGGGTCGAGGATGATAGTTTGGGCTCCTTTCCCCTATAATGATGGAACTACCTCAAGGGATAAGTCCTTATCCCATGAGAAGAGGATCAATCTCCCATCCATATTTCCTATATAAACCTCCCTTCTTCCCAAGCACAAGCTAGTTAGAGTGTTGGTTGAGTGTGAGTATACTATTTTGATTAGACAAGCAAGCTATTACTAGTTTTAGCCATCTAGTTGTATGAGGGAGAAGTGTGTTTGGTTTGGAGTGAAGTCTAAAGGGAAGAGCCTTTAAACTATTTTTGTTTGAAGCCATCATGGAATGCTAGCAGAAGTGTGTGGGAACCTGGTCTTGTCAGAGGAAGACTACGACGTCAAGACGAATGGTTGTAATATCTCTTTGATATTAATATATGCAACTATCGATTGATTTCCTACATGTTTTGTAATATTATATATTCATGTCTTGATGCTTCTTGACTTGTTAAGTAGGTTGAATTGCAATTTTTCTATCATTATGTTTGTGTGTTGTTGTCATTTACTTGTTTTAGGAACTTGAAGAAGGAAGTGAGAGATTTTTGGAGTGAGCAAGCGAGGACATCATCAAGTAGGATAAGCAACCAAGAGGTAGGCCCTCTTGATTGATTCTAACCTAAGGAAATATTCCATAGAATGTATATGTTGTGGCTAGACCCATTATCGGGCTAGAGGAATTTGTTCATGTTCGCACTTATAATTTTACTTCACCACAAATTGGCGAATCCACTGGGGATCTTCTTTTGTTTGTTTTGGATTTCATGATTTCGTTGGAAATTTGCTAGTTTCATGTTTTCCCTTTGGTTATGTTTCTTTTCTCCTACTTATTGGCCTAAGTCTAAAATTCATAGTAGCAGATCTGGTCCCTATTTTGAATTTTTTTTTTTAATTTTTCCTTAGTTCCCTCAGACAATGCGTTTAATCAATTGACAATCGCGTCGACCAGCGCGAATTGCGGAGGAACAGTTGCGCCTACCAACCTCTGGTGCTTGTTGTCAGTTAGGCAGTCGCGCCGATCCTTGTAAGTGAAGATTAGGGCTAGACCCCAATCTTGGCCAATGTGTTCTGCTCTTGTGTTTTTGACCCCGTAAGCCCTTTTGACTGTTTTCTCCCTGATTAGGAAGCTACTTTTCATTTGGTTTTGCTTGCTTGTTGGCTTGTCATCTTACTGTTTGATTGATCGAGTCATTGAATGGATAGCGACACTAGGGCATCTAGCTAGTCACCCATTCAGCAGCTTGTGGACTCATCAAGTCCAGTTGTGGGTGTGTTTGCTCCTTGCATTTGCTTTTGGTCCCTCTTACGACTTTGACCTCTTTTTGCACAAGTTTGAAAAAGTTTTGTTTACTAGTTTGAACGTCTTTTTCCGACATAGATTACATTGTCGGTCTTGTGTTTGGTAAAGTCGGTGTTTCATCGATCTAAATGAACTTCTCTTTTCATGTTTGCATCTGCTTAAGTAGCTCATAGTCTCGAAAAAAAATTCGTTGAAAGATTGTATCCGAAAAGTTTGTTTCGTTGTTTCATGAGAAAATATGAAATTCTAGCTTATTGCATCATTATGATCTGCATCTCTTAAAAACTAGAATTGCATCAACATTTGAAAAAGGAAGAGAATTTTTTTTCATTTTTAAAGGACTGATAGATAAGTGCTTGTTAGGAAATTAGGAATTGGAATGCTTTTTTCATTAGTTTATTTATAAAAAAAAAAAGTGAAGTAGAGAAAGATCATTTCGTTTTCAGTTGCTTGATTGTTTGCATTTGATTGAGTAGTTTCTACCCTCTCTAGTGTAGGCATTTCATCGAATTGAAAGGGCCTTGTCCCATTTAGTTGCATTTTAGGTTTTTCGAGTAGCATCACTAAGACCTGAAAACTGAAACTTAACTCAAGATCAACTCTAAAATGAATTCAATTAACCTAAGGCGCATTTTACATTAACGATCATATCTAGAAGGTCTAGGCTAGAGACGTGTTCTGGCATCTGTAAACCTAGCAGCTATCGTTAGCTTCGACATTAGATAGCGCTAGCACAGATTTGTGCTCCTTGTACCGTCGAGTATATAACGGGAGAACCTACTAAGCTGCAATCCTTTTATCCTTAGGAAGCTGAGTTGGCCACCTTGCAAACGTGATACACCGAACACAACATTTGGGGAGATTTCCTGCTCGTACTTCTTGGTTCGCCGAGGTATTCTACAGTTCACGATTGCCTGGTAATCTTGTTTACCTAGATCATCCAAAGTAGTCATTTGATCTTTTTCACTCATTAAACTTAAAATATCATTCGAGAACTTGTCCTTTCGAGCTCGTTTCCAATCGAAAGTGATAGAGTCATCTTTGTTTCTTTCTCGACTCTTTAAAAATGAAAGAACATCAGTCTTTTATGCATCTTAATAATTAATTGCCCACGATCCAAAACATCCTCTTAATCATTTTGACCAAATTGTGAGTTCCCTTAAAAGGACATTTTAAAGCCTTGAAGTTATTTGTTCTGTCGACTAAGACAAGGTCATCGTGGTTGAACCATCTGGTTCACCCAATTCCTCTTCCTCTCCTCTCCCTAAAATATTTTATGAGGAGCCATTTCCTGAGTTATCAGAGTCACTTGAGGACCAAAATGTTGAACTCGCAATTGTTTTGAGTGTTTAGCCATTGTCATCTCATCCTCCACCTACTTTTGATTCAGTGTCATCTGCTGATCTTGGCCCAGAATCTCCGAATAATCCCATTCAAACTCCAGAGGACTCACCAACCACTAACGGCCAGCTTGGACTGGTTATCTATCCTCTGAACCCTCTGTTTGACGTTGTTGAGATATCACCACAGCGTCCTTATAGTCTGTACGACCAACCGGGTGTTCCTTTGGAACTATCCCCCAGTACATGTTCGGCCATTCATCATCGTTTGTTTTCAGACATGGAACCCGAAGGCGATGCTCCAGTCACTTCTCTGGATGAGTCTGAAGTTTCTACTCCACACACTGTTGAGGGAGAAGAATTGCAACTGTAGTTTCCTCCCGAGGGATTCCCTTATTCGGAAGGTATTCCCGCCAGTTTGCCACCCGGCTATGTGTCTTTGGGACACTTAGTTTCAAGCACACCTAGTGCCTCATCACTCTACCATAATTCTATTTGGGTGTCAGACGTCAAGTCCATTCATCATGAGCATGACCTCCCAACTAGTTGTTACTTCAGTCCCGGTGCAACCCACCGTCCCGAATACTCTTGTATCATCAATCCCAGTTACACGTCAGTCACAACCGGTGGTTTCAAAGATTGTTTCCATCAGTTCTTTTGTCCCGTTAGTCAATGGCTAGGTTGTGCCACCGCCTGGGGGGCAGAACCTGAATGTCTCTATGGTGTCAGGTGCCACTAATGTGAGTAGCTCACAAGCTCACATGCTTGGTATAAACCAACCCTCTTCTAGTATTATTTATAACCCTGCTGACCCCACTGGATCAAGCAATGTCCAGTACCAATAGGTTCAGAATCTTGGTGGTCTGTTTGGATCAAGCAATGTTCAATATCAACAGCCCTATGGGGCTCAAGTCCAATACCAAAATCCTTACATTCCATATGGTTCTCAAGGATTGGTTAATCAACCTTACACCCTCCAATCTGGGCAGTACATCCAGCCTGGCTACGGCCAGATTCAATTCGGTAATTTCCTAGGCACTGTTCAAGTACCCTTGCAACAGCAAGGACAAACTTTACACCAACCAGGGCAGCCTTTGTTACCACAAGGGAAACCTTTTCTACAGCAAGGGTTTTCCATGCAATAGCAAGGGCAGATTATCCTATAGCAAGGTCACCTACAACAACCGCAAGGTTAGTCCTTTCAACAGTTGCAGCAGGCCACGCAACAGCAGATGCAATATGCTCTACATACCTCTCAACCCATACACTCACAGGACCAACCTATGCGGCCCCAGGGACAAAGTTTGCAACCGCAAGGTTAGCCCTTACAACAACAAAATCGGTGGTTTCAAAGATTGTTTCTACAGGGTTAAAACCTACAGTATCATCAATCCCAGTAACACATCAGCCACAACCGGTGGTTTCAAAGATTGTTTCTGTCAGTTCTTATGTCCCATTAGTCAATGGCTAGGTTGCGCCACCGCCTAGGGGGCAGAACTTGAATGTCTCTATGGTGTCAGGTGCCACTAATGTGAGTGGCTCACAAGCTTGGTATAAACCAACCCTCTTCTGGTATTATTTATAACCATGCTGACCCCACTAGATTAAGCAATGTCTAGTACCAATAGGTTCAGAATCCTAGTGGTCCGTCTGGATCGAGCAATGTTCAATATCAGTAGCCCTATGGGGCTCAAGTCCAATACCAAAATCCTTACATTCCATATGGCTCTCAAGGATTGGTTAATCAACCTTACACCCTCCAATCTGGTCAATACATCCAACCTGGCTATGGCCAGATTCAGTTCGGTAATTTCCCGGGTGCTGTTCAAGTACCCTTGCAACAAGAAGGACAACCTTTGCACCAACGAGGGCAGCCTTTGTTACCGCAAGGGAAACCTTTACTGCAGTAAGGGTTTTCCACGCAACAGCAAGGGTAGATTATCCCGTAGCAAGGTCACCTGCAACAACCGCAAGGTTAGTCCTTTCAATAGTTGTAGCAGGTCGCGCAGCAACAGATGCAATATGATATGCATACCTCTCAACCCATACCATTGCAGGGCCAACCTCTGCAATCCTAGGGACAAATTTTGCAACCGCAAGGTCAACCCTTGCAACAACAAAACCAACCTAGGCAGCAGTAACCCTTGTATACATATCAATAAGGTCAACCCTTGCAGGGACAAGGTCAAGGTCAAATCCTGCAGTAGCAGGTGTAGAATCCTCTTGTCCAAAGTCAACAGGTTCAAAATCTTATCGGCCAAGGGCACCAAGTACAAAGCCCCTATGTCCAAGGGCAACAAGTGTATTAACCTTATGCCCAAGGACTGCATGTCCAGAACCCTCTTGTTCAGGGACAACAGGCCCAATAGCCCTATGTTCTAGGACAACAAGTCCCATACCCATATGTCCAAGGTCAACAGGCTCAGCAGCCTTTTAACCCATACGTTGCCTATCAGCAACCTGTGCATGGACAGTTTCAAGGTATTCAAGGTCTGAATCCTCCCTATGGTCAAGGTAATCCACAATGGGGGCAGCCTCAAATGCCATATGGCCAAAATCCCCCACTGTGGGGTCAAAATCCTTACTAGCAGGAATGGGCACCTCCTTATGGGCATGCTTATCGACCTCCCATGCCTTTTAACACTTAATTACCTTTCTTGGCTACACTCGAGTTGTCGGATGTATCGCGTCTTACGAATGATCTGATTCTTCATTCGCCATACTGGCCTCCAGTGCCATCCAAGATACCAAGTGATTGCCCAAAGTTTGATGGAAAAGCTAAAGAAGATCCTCAGGCCCATGTGATGACATATCACCTCTGGTGCTCGTCAAACTCATACGTGGATGATTCCATTCGTCTTCATCTTTTCCAAATGAACCCTCACGGGTGTCACAGCGAAATGGTACATCGAGCTACCTCGAAGTACTTTCCATGACTTCAATTCATTGGCCATGGCTTTCCTCACACATTTTTAGCTGTCGGTTCGTTATGAAACTGGCACCTATTTGCTCACATCGCTTAAGCAAGACATTGTGACGCACATCTCTGATCATATCCATGAATGGAGACGTAGACATCGCCTGATCAAGTTCAAGATAGCTGATCAATTGCTCACTAAATGGTTTACCAAATCATTTGTAGCCCCAATTGCTCATGATATAGCTATGGGTGGATGCGTCACTGAAGAGCAAGCCATTGCCCATGCCCAGTACTTGGATCTAGTTTACTCTCAGTCTGGCACCTTATACGAGTTGTTACCTAATGCTCCGTAGCCATCATCTGATCCCGCAGCATTAAAGTCACCAGTTTTTCCTCCTGTTGATGGAGTTATTGGTTCAGTATCCCAAACCCCTGCTAAAACTTCTTCCAAATAGAAGTTGGTCTCGAATGCTGCTCCTCATATTGGATCTCAAAATCAGCCAAGCCCTGGTAAAAACTCAGAGATTCATGTTGTCCAGTCTACCGCAATGGACAAATCTTCATAAGGAAAAAAAAGGGCAAAGGCAAAGCTAAAGTCGATGCCCCAAAACAGGGTCCCCCAAAATTGTCTACTGGCGAATCTTCACAACAGAAACCTAAATATCCCTGCCTCATTTGCGAGGAGGATCACTATACTAAGGATTGTCCATGATGATCCGAAGTTAGTCACCTGCTCAAAGGAACCCCAGTTGTCCTTAAAGAGCCATTTCCATCTTAGTAGACTCAGATGGTAGACTAACCCCGATCTACTTCCTCTAGATCTCAAGTTTTCATGATGAGCATGCCCATTAATGTGGCTACCTGATTGAAAGATTATCAAACTCCAGCTCCAACAGCTAGGAAAGAAAAAGAAGTTGCACCTTATTCTTCTACCCCGAGTTCTGGCCCTCTGCAAATCGAGCGCCCTAACCCTAATTCCACAACGCAGCCACCCTCTCGAGGTGTGTTGCAGAAATCCTCGTATAATCCCAACGCCCAAGCTGCTCAGCACTATAATATTGTTGAGGATTTGGCCCAGGCACCATCAGCCATGTTGTCTCTCGAGATACTCCAAAGCTACCCATCACAGCAGAAATATTTTCTGTTGGCTATAGGGGGCATCGATCCCATTGATTATAATTTGATTTGTTTTATCTAGAGAACCATGTTCCACGGCTCCCTCATCAGATTGCCTTTCTTATTCAGATAATCATTAACAAGAAGACCATCCACCGCACTGTCATAGATGAAGGTGCTTCCACCTGCATCATGTCAACTGCATGCTGGAAGGCTATTGGTTCCCCTGCATTGAACCAGTCTCCAAACACTTTGGAAGCTTTCGATGGGCACGATTCGTGACCCTTTGGTGTCTTACCCAACCTTGCCATCACCCTAGAAGGCAAGACAGTAAAAGTTGAAGTAGAGATTGTTGACGCCTATCTTAATTATAATCTTCTACTCGGCCGAATTTGGACTCATGCCATGACCTCCTCTTTGTTTCGTGTGATCTGTTTTCCACATCAAGGGAAAATTTTCACCGTCGATCAACTTTCTTTCTTTGCCTCTTCCTCCTCGGATGGCAATGTTCCATACGTTAAGCACTCTGGTTCTCCCTATGAGAGTGTGGGGGTAGGTCTCTTCAAAGATTTTGCCTTAATGGGAATTTTTCCACTCCCACCTCCTCATGTTGCCTCTGTCAACATGGTCTCGGTCAAATCTAATCCCTGGGTCATACCTACACCAGATCTTGTTGATGCTTGGGGCGAGGTCATGCCACTTAGTCCCACCGAAGTCAATTATGTGGAAATTGTTTTGGCTTTGAACTCTGCATCCTCTGATTCTCATATGTCGAAGACCTCTCTCGATATGTATTCTCAATCCCCCTGGCTTGGCACTTTGGAATCATCTGATCCCTTAGCCGAGACCTTCCTTGCTGATGAAGGTATCATGGAAGTCATGTCTCTCGAGGAACCACCATGGATCGATACCCATCATCGCTCCTCGTTCCTGCCTCGCCCAACAGTCATGTCTACCACTTTCGAAGAGTCCTCTTCTCCATTTTCGCCACCGACTATTACTCATGAAGTATGGTCGGAAGGAAATTTGGGTAATATTACCCAAATGATGCCGATTGATATTTTTATCAAACCTGGTGTCATTGAACATGTTCACATTGGGGTATCTTGCTCTCCGGATGAGATCAAGACATATACCCGTCTATTTCAGGAATTCTGTGATCTATTTGCATGGTCTTATGAAGAAATGTTTGGCATCGATCCTAGCATTATGGTGCATGAAATACCAATGTACCCACACGTGAAGCCTGTTCACCAACGGCTTCGCCCGGTGCACCCCAGGAAGGCCGCTGCTATTAAGGGTGAAGTTGAAAAGCTTCTCAAAGCTGGTTTTATCTATCCCATCCCCCTTACAGACTGGGAGTCCAATATTGTCCCGGTGACTTAAAAACAAGGCACAATTCGCGTTTGCGTGGATTATCAAGATCTTAATCATGCTTGTCCTAAAGACAACTATCCTACTCCCTTCATTGATCAAATCATTGATGAATGTGTCGGGAGCAAGATCTTTTCCTTTATGGATGGTTTTTTTGGTTATAACCAGATCAATATCGCACCGGCTGACCAAGAGAAGATAGCCTTTATCTACCCATGGGGTACGTTTGCATACAAGAAGCTCCCTTTCGGCCTCAAAAATGCTGGATCCACATTTCAATTGGCAATGTCCTATGTGTTTCATGATATTAGCAACATTGTCTAGCCTTACTTGGATGACCTTCTTGCCCATTCTCGTAAGCATCGAGATCACCAAGACCATCTTCGGCATATTTTTCTACACTACAGACACTATAAAATTTGGTTAAATCCACACAAATGTGTTTTCTATGTGGAATCAGGATGACTCCTTGGCTTCATCGTTTCCAAGGATGGGATTCACCTGGATCCACTAAAAGTTGAGGGCATTGTAAGTTTACCCCCTTCATCTTCACTGCACAAACTCTAGAGCCTGCAAGGAAAGGCCAATTTTATTTCTCATTTTATACCCAACTATGTCAGGCTAGCTATAGGATTTACCCAATTGCTCAAACAAGGAACGCCCTTTGTATGGGACGAGGTGGCCCAAAAATATTTTGATGATCTTAAGGTCATCCTCATAAATGCTCCTTTGTTGCATCCACCAGACTATTATTGAGATTACTTCCTTTACCTAGCCGCAGCCCCTAGCACCATCACTATGGTGTTGGTTCAAGATGACGACGAAAGTGGCAAACATGTGATCTACTACCTTAGTCGGAATCTCCTCGACACTAAAACACGTTATGCACATGTCGAGAAGTTGGCTTTGGCTGTCGTTCAGGCTGTTCAACGTTTTCGACACTATATTATTTTATGTACGACTACAGTGATTTCTGAATGCAACCCTATGACCTATATCCTGACTCGTTAGTTGCTAGGGGGCAAGTATTCTAAATGGATTGTTATCCTGCAAGAATTTGATTTGGTCTTCACTATGGCCAAATCTAAGAAGTCACTTGTTTTCGCTGAATTGATTTGTTCCCTTCCCTCCAAAGCTCTCCCTACTGGTGCAGATGAACAGCTTCTAGATGAGACCCTTTTCCTGATTAGCACCCTTGATCCATGGTACGGTGATATCATCGTGTATCTCCAAACCTCCACGTTCTGGTCCGCGTTGACCAAGGATGATCGTCGAAGGATTCAGCATCATTCCCAACCCTACCATATTATTGGCGATACTTAATACCGTTTCGGCGTCGATTATGTTCTTTGTCGATGCCTCATGATCGAGAAAGCTGAAAGAGTTCTCAATGATTACCAATCTGGGGCATGCGGTGGTCATATGTCTGGTTACGCTACAACTCAGAAAATCCTTCGTTCTGGTTATTTCTGGTCATCTATCTTCAAAGACCACATTCTTGTTGTCCGCAAGTGTCATGAATGCCAAATTTACCAACACAAGATGCACGCCCCACTCACTCACCTACACCTCGTCATTACTGTTGGTCCCTTTGCCAAATGGGGCATCGATTATATGACATGTAACCCTCATTTGGCCGGGGGGCATGGCTATATTATCATCGCTGTGGATTATTTTACCAAATGGGCCAAAGAAATGCCTACATATTCTGCAAATGGTAAGACGACGGCTCAATTCCTTTTTAACCATGTTATTTCCAGGTTCGGCGTACCCCAAGCCATTGTCACAGACCATGGCTCCCATTTCAGAGATTACATGATGGAAGAACTGACATCTGCATTGGGCTTGTGCCACGATGGCTCAACCCCATATTACCCTTAGGCCAACGGCCAAGTTGAAGCCATGAACAAGGTTTTGGTCACCATGCTTCAGCATACTATTGGGATGCACAAGTCAAATTGGCATCTCATGCTTTTTTCAGCTCTGTGGGCCTACCGAACTTCAACCAAAGATGCAACTGGTTTCACACCATTCCAGCTGGTCTATGGTCTGGAAGCAACATTGCTGATCAAATGTGAGATTCCTTTGCTCAAGTTAGCTGTTGAAATCCTCCCCGAAACATCACCCCAAGAGAAGCGACTCTTATATTTAGAACGACTAGATGAGACTCGCCATCTCGCTGCCTTGGTCATCAAAGCACAAAAGAAATGGGTCAAATCCCATTTTGATCAGTTGGTCTCCCCTCGCGCTTTCTCTAAGGGTGATTTGGTCCTGCTATACGACCAAGCTAACGATAAGTTGGGGGCAAGAAAGTTCGAACCTATGTAGCATGAGCCCTATATTGTAAAACACATTTTGTAGAAAGGCGCCTATGAGCTTATTGATTATGAAGTGAATCCTCTCGATAAGCCCCGAAATGGGCTTTACCTCAAAAAGTACTATGCTTAGGTCATCTTGCATGGTTACTTATGCACATTAGTGTGTGATTCATTTTTGTACAGCGTGGTTTTATGTGATAGTTTTCAAACGGTTTTCCTATTTACTATGCTCTTCTTACTTTGCAGATGTTTGTAGCTCCTCACATTGGTTTCACTGATGGTGCTTGCCGAAGTACTCAGAACCTATCATCCATGGCATGGGCTATCTATAACCCTAATAGTGAGTTGATTGACCTTCAAGGTATCTACCTAGGTCATACAACCAACAACATTGCTGAATACAGTGCGGTCATCAAACTGTTATCAGAAGCCATCACCCTGGGCATCAGGGAATTGGTTGTCAACCTGGATTCACAGCTTGTCATCCTTCAACTCAATAGGAAATATTCCGTCAGGAACCCTCAAATATTACGAATGTATCTCCGTATCCGTCTATTGGAAAGACATTTTGATTATATTACATATCATCATATTCCTAGATGCATGAATACATTGACAGATGCATTACCTAATTACGTTTGATAGACATTTGCGAAACATGTAAAAGATAAGACAAACCATTTGTACCATAATAGACAAGAAAATACAACATACATATACATATATATATATATATATATATATATATATATAGATAGATATATATATAGATATATATATATATATAGATATATATATATATAGATATATATATATATATATATATATATATATATATATATATATATATATCTGTGTGTGTGTGTGTGAGAATGTTTGATACATCAGAACCCAAAAAATAATATGTGTGTCTATAATAACATCAGCGGCTCGCAGGCCTCGTACATCTATGGCACGCAGGCCTCAAAAAATATGTAAGTGATAGACCTAGGAACTACTCAGCATGGTGGTCATGATAGCATGAGACAGCTTGTGCGACATGACTCAGCAGTCAGCAGATCCGATCTAAGACTCCCATTGTGTGCCTTTGGTACCGTCGAGGCATGTCTCCTGTGTGCCTCTGGTACCGTCGAGGCATGTCTCCTATCCCAACATACTGCGGGATACCATGAGTCGGCCCCTCGAGGTTCCTCGCAATCTCCTCCTCGTTATCGGTCCCTTCCTGATAAGGGGCGATAGCATCAATAAGATGGGAGACGTGCCTACCTATTGGGGACATCTCAGCTGGCTGCTCTGGTCCAACATCTGCATAAACAAGAGAAATGTAATAAGCATGCAGATACCAAAAGCAATTTAAAAAACATCAAAATCAAAAATTTGATTTGATTTTTTACCTTCATCATCGAAGTCCTCTACATATGGTAAGGGCATATCCAGGTCTCCACGGAAATCAGTGCCATTGTATGGCCAGTCCTCCATGACAATCTTTTGTCATCATAGCCATGAGAAGAATGTTGGTCGGTATGACATATGCTAACCCCCAATGATCCTGGGCATCAAATGACTCTAGTGGGCCATCTGCGGATCGCGTGGCGCAGGAGGATCGACCTCAATCAACTGATACTGGAACAGTGGCACTCATTCTAGGAAAAAGGTCACAAGTACTGATCCAAAGCCAAATTGCTTCAAATTCCCTGCCTTGGCCTTGGACAACTGGTGCTTGATGTTCATCTTCATTACCTCTATCCAGTTTAAGACTGTAGGAGTTGTGCAGTCAATAACATAAAGGAACTTCGACTTGTTAGTCTCATGTTCTGCCTGGGACCCCGCCACTCTATTGATAGTCAATAGAAGCACCCTCAGTGTCAGATCCTACACACTGGAAATCTCTATCTTCCCACTCTTGGATTTCAAGGCCTCAGGACAATGTTCGGCAAGCAGGGAAGATATGCTTACCCCGATCAGACGTGACCCATACAAGTTCAATGGCCACCTCTACGAGATAATCCAGTGATGAAGTAGATATCTGAAGTTGTCAACTCCATCTCCTGGTCCCCAATGACAAAAATCTCGCGATTGATGTACCAAAGGATTATCAAGTATTGAAGCAGCTCGGGCTAGGCCCGCATCCCTGATGTAAGGAAGAATTTGAGGAGCCCGCAAGCCCTCAAAGCCTCCAAGAAATTTCGATCGTTCAATGCCTGGATGTCAACATCTCCATGTTCTCTTTCCTTCCAATCCACCATTTTCGGCAATTTCTCTCCTACAAAAGCCATTTATTTGAGTCAATCATCACTTTTGACACATAAAATTCAAGTTTTAACGATCATTTCTTGAGAAAAAATGTTTTTTCCCTATCCACGGTGTCGGCACGCCTATTTTAGAAATAGCCGCACCAGTTGGTACGGATGGTTATGCAAATAACCCTTGGCCGGCGCGATCTTGTTCCTGGAAATCGCGCCAACCAAGGGCGAAATTTTTTCTCAAAAACCTCCCTAAATATTCTAAAAAATGGCTAAAAACATAAATGAATAGCATGAAAATGGAGCTCAGGGTTTCGGCTGTTACCTAGAACTGACGGCTCGTCGATTAACCTCCCAGATATCCTGTAATCAGCTTCGGAGAAACTAGGTCAAAAGTGGGTAAAAAGTCTTCACTGCAAAGGTAAAATGGTAAATGGTAAATATATATTTACTTTTCCCCTTTTTATTCATTTTTTCATGAAAATATTAGGTTTTGTAAATATCTTGACCTATTTTACCTCAAGGACTCGATAATACACTTTACCTTGCTTGTGCAGCGACAGGTGATGGATGTTCAATGATGATGATGAGTCACGTTTCAGCTCTTTTCTTGACTCGTTAAACTTACATGAAAAGATCGCCGAGTATTTTTTGCTTTTTGACTCGTTAAAGAGAATAAAATGGGGGGTCCTCTTTCAACTCTTTTTTGACCCTTTAAAAGCGAAAAGATGGCCGAGCCCTTGTCGTTTCAAACTTGTTAATGGATGCGAAACGTCGTGCACCCAGTACAAGTTTACCCCCTTTTCGGGCTCGGAGGCACTATTTACGAAAAAGGTACTCCTTGACTGAAATGGTCAAGCGATTCTCTCAAGTATTATTTTCTACCTTTTCAGGCTCGAGAGACACAAACATACGAAAAGGGACCATGTGGAGTTTTCCTTTAAGTGTCATTTTCAAACTCTCTAAACATGAAAAAGATACTAAGTTACACCTTTGTCAGACTCGTTAAACTATTAAACGACATCGGATTTGTCATCTTGACGACCATGAGCTTCTCCTTCCTAGGGCTCGTTAAACTTACTAGGTCGGATTTGTCCTAAGGATGAACTTACAGTGCAAGCATATGCTATCCCCTTCAAGCTTGCGATTAAAAAATAATTGGGGTACTCGCCAGAAATGGTGGGGGGGAATTTGGAAATATATTGAGTCGTGTCGGCAACTTACTCTTGAACATGACACTCTTTTCTTCATCTCAGGTTGGGACATCCTCCTCTGCATCGTTGACATTCCTAGGTTTGGGCCGTTCAGTTTTCCTTCCATTTGATCTCTGCTATGTCATCATGACCACCGATCCCATGGATCCAAAATCTGCCAAACTTCTAGTTGTGTCGTCAATACGTTCAAGAGTTTTCCTTTTACACTTACACTTACCTCTGATTCTCTGTATCATCCAAAATCATTTTGCATCCTCTTGTCTCGCGTTGATGATGTGGGATTCATTATGGCCCTCCTTTGACACGGTCACTTTCCGTTGACTTCAACTCATTATACAGGAAGTTAACCGAGAGACTCCCTTCCAGTACCTTAGAGCTTGCATGCCCTAATGGAAAGTTCTTCGCACTCGACAATAATTTCACATCATTGGCTTTCGATTAAGTGATTTCATGGGTGTTCGACTTCAGTTCCTGTATTCACATTCCGTGAAGTGTGCTGATAGTACCTTGAGGGCCATTGTCATTATTGGTGGTTTCTCTCACGCTTTTTAACAGTTTACATCAATGACTGGTAATCAAGCGACTTTCTAGTATGTTCGACATCAACACATCTATTGACATGCTAGGATCTGTACTCTAATTGGGTCATGTTGGAGCGCAAGACCTTGGGCTCAGATCACACAAGTCCAGGTTGCAAAGTGGTGTGACATGGTTTATGATGATATGCATGTCTCTTTTAGATGGCTAGCTGCAACCAAACCATGAGTATGTGATCCTTCTCATTATTGGATGCCTGCGACTATACCTTGGTTTCATTATGATCCTCTTTGACGGATGGTTGCGCCCATACATGGACCCATTTATATGATCATTCTCTGGATGGCTGCATCCATGTCACAATTCATGTATCATTTGACAGAGATCTCAGTCTATGTATATGTATATGTACTTGCTTGCAGGTTTTCCGACAGCAGACCAGTTCCCCGCACTGATTTATAAAGCATTTCATCCCTCGCTCTGGCTCGGCCTTCACTCTTTAGGGGTAATATGTTACACATCATTTTGTCACTGTCCCTGTACTCCCCGTTCCTTGATCTTGGAGGACCTCTACAGTGAACCCCGATGCTTTTCCTTTATGAAGAAACTCCCATTATGTCCCTCTTCATGAGCAGATCATTTCCCTTTTGCACCATTTTCCCTGAAACTTCTATTTTTCCCAATTTACAAGGCCGATGCTAATGACCTTTGTCTCCCCCACGCTGATGTGCAAAGATTAGCACTATTCCCTGTGTCGATCGAAAGTTTTTTAAATTAGAGCTGAAGCTTCTTGCTCTAGAAGCTTCGTAACGGAAGTCTGGTAAATGATATGGCCGGATGGGGTCGAGGATGACAATTTGGGCTCCTTTCCCCTGTAATTATGGAACTACCTCAAGGGATAAGTCCTTCTCCCATGAAAAGAGGATCCATCTCCCATCTACATTTCCTATATAAACCTCCCTTCTTCCCAAGCACAAGCTAGTTAGAGTGTTGGCTGAGTGTGAGTATACTATTTTGATTAGACAAGCAAGCTATTACTAGTTGTAGCCATCTAGTTGTGTGAGGGAGAAGTGTGTTTGGTTTGGAGTGAAGTCTAAAGGGAAGAGCCTTTAAAATATTGTTGTTTGAAGCCATCATGGAATGCTTGCAGAAGCGTGTGGGAACCTGGTCTTTTCAGAGGAAGATTGCGACATCAAGATGAATGGTTGTAATCTCTCTTTGATATTAATATATGAAACTATCGATTGATTTCCTACATGTTTTGTAATATTACATATTCGTGTCTTGATGCTTCTTGACTTGTTAAGTAGGTTGAATTGCAATTTGTCTATAATTATGTTTGTGTGTTTTTGTTGTTTACTTATTTCAGGAACTTGAAGAAGGAAGCGAGAGATTGTTAGAGCGAGCAAGCGAGGACATCATCAAGCAAGATAAGCAACCAAGAGGTAGGCCCTCTTGATTGATTCTGACCTAAGGAAATCTTCCATAGAATGTATCTGTTGTGGCTAGACCCATTATTGGGCTAGAGGAATTCGTTCGTGTCAGCACTTAAAATTTTACTTCACCACAATACCTCACTACAAGCCCATCACCTCTATGGTGTGCCATCAGTGCAACCCACCTCATCATGCGTGGATCCCTCAGACTCCCCTCATCTACCAGAATCTGTTGTGGCCGAATAATGAAAACCCTCTCTAAAAAATAGCAACAAGAATGGAACCATAACTGAAGTTCTTTAGTTTACCATTCTTGCACCTAGTTAACTTTCCCTTCATGTTCATCACTACTGCGTCACACCAATTGTATACAGTGGGTTACCAACATTCCACGACTGTCTACATATGTGTCTGTGTGGCTAGATGAAGGGAAACACTACCACACAATTTGCAAACAATGAAAGCAATGGTCCTCAAGGGTAAAAGGTCGATAGGCTGAATGTCAATTTGTCCATGTTTGGGCAGTGCACCCCTGCAAAAGTGTTGTAGGAATCCATTAGTAGTATCTCCCCCTGCTGTTGATCCAAATTGTGAAAGATCGGCTCCCTAATGAGACAACCCAGTTAGGAATTAGATGTCATCAGCGTCAATGGTGAGGCGATAATCAACAATCACAAAACACTGTTCCTAGACATTCCAGGTCCTCACCAACCACATCATTAAATCTACTTGGGCTTTCATCCCAGGGATAAGCAAGTATTTTAGGAAGTCACATGTCCTGAGAGCATGTAAGCTTAACTATACTTGGGAGTTTGAGTCATGTCATAGTAGCCCTCATCTCATGTTTACCCTAACAGGCTAGTGAAAGTGGGTAAATGTGGGAGTGCATTACAAATGGCACATAATGTATAAATCTATGTGGCATATGAGATACATCACCACGCATTGGGGAAATGTCCCCACATCTTCTCATAGGGGAAGGGAGATGGAAAGAAACATTCCCTTTTTGTGAACCTTACAAAACCAAAAGCATTTTGCTCACCTCAAATTTAGTGATGTTATAGAAACAATAAAATGTTAAAAAGATAAAAGTATCACTAATGTAGCTTATATCTCATCAGAAAACTAAAACATCATATCCTACTTTAAATTTTTCCTATATTTTATTTTGGCTAGCTTAGCTTTCATGAAAAAATTAAAATAAGTTGTGGGCAACACTAAGAATGGTAGATCAAAGTGTGGAAGCATTATAAGAAAATATTAATTGAGTTTGGTTGGGGATTCAATTGAGCAGAAGTGAAGATTCAAGAAATATTTGGTTTTAAGCTGGATAGGAATTCAAATTTTCATATTGATAAGTTTGGAATTCAATTTTTTTATTTTTATAATTCATTTTTATTAAAAATTAAAAATATTATTTTTATTTTCTATGGAATGGTATATGTTTCATGTGAAAAAAATTAATTTTCAATATTATGTTTTCTCGCCTACTATAGTTGGCCCAATTTATTGGTGTAAGCTTTGATATCTTATTAAGGTAACCACTTGAGATATGCTTGCTTCCCCTCTCTTGTGTCATAAGATTGTCTCTTTGCTCCTACCTTCCTATAACTTACTACATCATGGGTATAATTTGATTTGGCATTAATAACATATGAAAAAGTAAAAATGTGAACTTAAAAGCCTACAACAATGAAATGTGTTAAATGCAACATTTGATAATACATAATAAGTTGTAACTCCCTGCGTCGTCGACATAATTTAATTCAACATTTTTGGTCTCATCCCAACAATTTAGTGTTGTATTTGGCAAACACACCAAATTGGCTACTGGTCACCCATATTTTAGACTAAACTCCTTTGTGCTTTGGATTTAAAATCTACATTGCATATTTTTTTGTATTCGGGAAATATCTATTTGTATTCTTTGTGATGGATATATTAATGAGACTTCCATCTAATTTTTTATGATGGGTATTAGGGATCATTTCATTTTTCCTTCGTGGTTCAAGTGTGCTTTTTTTTTCCATGCATGATGTGGCATTTCTTAAGATGTGATTTTTGCATGATTTTTTTAATTATATCTTGTTTCAGGTCTTTAAAGTAGTTGAGAAAAGGTTATGATAGAACCAAGGCCAGTGAAATGGGGAAAAGTTGTAATTTTCTTTGTAGAAGATCCAAATGGCTATAAATTTTAGTTGATATAGAGGTCCTACTCCAAAGCCATTATGTCAAGTCATGTTGAGAGTAGAGATCTTGATCACACAATTAATTTTTATGAATAGGTGAGGCATGGAAATATTCCATTTAATGGAGCATATTCAAGGTTTAGAGAGATAGCACTCGATTTTGTGACCAAAGCATCAAAATTATAAAATCAGTAATTAGTCACAAATTTTAAATGAAAACTAACCATTCACAATTAATCTAAACTCATATTCTAGTTTGCATTGAAACTCAAATAAAGTTTAGTATTGAAGAATTGCATTGCTTAGAAGGAATTATATTGACCATGATGAATAGACTATTTTTTTCTAATATATATGATGTGTATAAGACAGCAGAAGCAATTCGACAAGCGGGGGGAAATAACTCGTGAACCTAGTCCACTAGCTGAAATCACAAATATTACAGCTTGCTTTGATCTCAATGGCTAGAAAATGGTATGTTTTAGCTAATTGGATCACACTTCTTGTTGACACATATATTTTTAAAGGTGTTATTTACTTTTTTCAAATCATTGTTCCAAATTAAATTCGATCTCAAGAGTGAATTACGAGACAATCATATTAAAACTTCATATCTTGTGATTTAGTATGTGGGCATGCATTAACACGTGATAATGGAACCTTAACTTGGTAGATATTGATCGAGTATCATGATTTTTTGTGTGTAGTTAATACCAAGATGGTTAGTTAATGGTACACTATAGCATTATCTACATTTAAAGTGTTTCCATTTACCATGAATTTAGGACTTTTTCATTTTTGTATTTTAAGTTGTCTCATTAAATCCAATATTAACCGTAGTATTTCACATATATCATACTATGCTCTAATATTCTACTTATGTTGTATTATATTATTATTATTATTATTATTTTATCTTATAAAAGCATGCAAATAGGTTATGATCCTTATATGTATATTATTTTCTGAAAATTATTATATACTAAGTATATTATATTATGTTCCAATATTTTGTTTATATTGTACTATTATTAATATTACATAATTTTATATGATGATGGCAGCCAAAATATGGGTATATACAAATCCCTCTTCTCCTAATTTCGTCATTATTATTATTGGTTTTCTAGCAATCAAAACTATCCATCAAATTAGGAGTACACGCATCCGTTTAAGGTTGGAATGTCATTAGTATATCCTCCCAATTTATTGAGGATTGATGCAAGTAACCTTTTCACAAAATTTGTTTGTCATGGTAGCAAACATTTATCTATTGTCAATATAGGAATGGTCAAAATAAACTTGTATGTTAATTCACTAAGTCACTAAATTCTCTTGTCACTATGTAGCCTAGTGATTCTAATAGATATCATCATCTCCTCTGGTCGGTTAACTAGCTTTGATCATATTTAGTGTATTAATATATATGTACAAAACTCCTTTTGACTTTTCTTGGATGTGCAAGTGTTTATTGACAATGTTGATTCCTTAAGGAGCTAGTTGTAAATCTAGTTGGGAAGAAGTTTGTTGACAAGTTTAATATTTACCATAAAAAGACATCTTACTATCCATCATGAATCATCCATGGTTGACCTTACATGTACCACCAATCATGTCACATAAAGAGCATCTAATAATCAGTAATGTTTTTCTACAAAAGTACTTGTAGCACTGGAAATATATTCTTAAACAACAATACAATTCATTGTTTTGAGATGATTTTGATACAATAAATTTATTCAAAGATGAAAAATCACATGTTTTCCTCAATTTAATGAATTGATTTACCACTAGCATATTTATAAACCTATTAATATGAACAAATCTCAACATGAAACTAAGAAAAAGAATTCAAATGGAAAACTCACTAAGAGGCCAAATTAAAATACAAAGTGAGATTTGCATTAACCATCCATAGTGAATAAATAATAGATGATGGTTGATTAACATAATTGTACATTCAAATGGAGTTTTAGTGATAAGCAATTTTATTTTCAGTGATTTATCTATTTGTGAAATCACTCATGTTCTTGATTAATACATTGGCAAAATGACTTGAATTATCTACTAAATCTAAGGGATTGATATGTGAATCCATGTATATGATGAAACTTAGGTTTATTTGTGCAAATGCACATTGATGCCATGTAAAATATTATTTAAAAATATAATAGAATAGAAGTGTGGCTATTTTATTTATAGTTGGAGTGTTATTTATGAAATTCCATTGATTACGGGTAGGATATTGGTCTCCAATTAAATTTTTCATCTCCTTGTCATTTAAGATGAACTCATTTTTAGTGAGGCTTCACTAAGTAATAAAATGTATTTCTTGTAATTCCCCCTCCACATGTGTTTCCTTATATACCACTTTATTAAACCTAAACAAGAGAAATCATATTCTCAACTACTTCTAATGCACTTGGTGCACTGTGAAATGTACTTTGAGTATATATGTCTAGTTAGATGTTACTTTTAATGTGCTTGGTGTAGTAGGAAGTGTAGTATAAATATAGATGTACAACTAGATGTCTCACTTTTCAAAATAAAATGATTTAGGTCTTCTTATTTGAAAGACTAGTTTGAAAAATCTTGTATATTATTTAATCCACACTCCTTGGAGTCCTTTGGACCTCTACATTTTCTATCATGGACATATTTTGATTATTTTCACCCAAAATTTGTAGGTGATAGATTTGTTTATGATGAAATAAATAACATATTTCTTCCTTAATCAGGTGCTTAATATTTAGCTCAAAAATCAAAGTTCTCAGAATCACTCGAAACCTAAACGATCGCGTCCGTCTCGGCAATAAAATCCCAACACAACTTGTTTCACTCAAAACCGAGTTTGTATGAGGAAGATATCATGTTCTGTCCGCTTTGCCAAACAAAGGAATTTTTGCAAAAAAAGTACAGTCACTGCACAGTCAACAGTCTGTACTGCTGACGTGGCAGGTGATTGGGCAGGTCAACAAATTGGTCAATGTCCAATCAACTTTCACCAAGTCTCATGTTGTGGTTGGTCTGTAGGTTGGTGATGTGGATTTTTTTTATTGGTCAGAGGTAGACCAATGAGGAGGGGACAAGTGGCAAGCCCAGAGGCTGCCACGTGTCCCTCCCCAAAGGCTTGGTCATCAATGCACTACAGTGGCAAAATTATGGGGCAAGTTGGTGGAGAAGAACCCGCAACCTCGCCCCCACAAAGCCAACGTTCCACCGTTCTACTGCCATGTTAGTTCTTCATATATAATGGTCGCATGTTATATATAAAGTGTTATGTCTTGGCAGTTGGGGGGAGGAAGGAGCCAACCCGCGAGCCAACCCCCTCCCATGTGAACACCACCAAACACTTCGATGGTTGACGTTTAACGGTTATCCAATAAAACCACGCCAACTAAACAGTAACCGCAACCATTTACCGCCACCATATGTGAACACTATCGCATTTAATGCTAACTATTTATCCATTAACCACACAATTAGCGCCAACCTCCAATTAACGTGTAATTAATTGTGCTTATCCATAATTAAACTTGTCGGAGAAGTTAGTGGATCCGACAAATCCGGGGATTCCTCTAGTTTTAGCAGAGTTAACTGGAGTTCCTCTAGTTTTAGAGAAGTTTTCCTAGGGAAAATTGGTTCTGCCATAACTTTGGCAAAATTCAACCATATTGGGATTAGGAAAACGTGTTCCTAGATGATTTTGATGTTCTAAGTACATTGAAGTAGGTTTTAGGAGCATTAGAGCATTTTAAATAGAAAATTTTCCATTATTGAGCTAATATAGAGGCCCAAGACATGGAAGTTGGACCAAGGAGATGTAGCCCAAGAGGGGTGAACTCCTTCGTCAAAACATTGGGTTAAGTATTCAATTTGATGGTTTGTTGTACATTTGTTTCTTGTTGTTTAGCACTTTATTTTCATGTTATTTTTCTCATGAACTTAACATAAAACTTGACAAATTTAATTGTTTTCAATCACAAACACCATAAGGAAACCTATGCACATGAAGCAAAAGATAAGAATTTGTTTTTAATTCTAAAGTTTAAATTAGCACAACAAAACTAACATTCAACAATAGATGAAGTTGGTATTAGAGAAAAGGTTATTTTCTTGTTTGCTTGAGTTTTGTGCAAGTAGGGTTTTAATGGTTGCAAATTTGTATGCTTACAAGGTTAAAGTTGCAGAGAGGAGAAGGGAAACTATTGGTTGCAAATCCTAAGGTAATGCCTAGAAGAAGGAGAGACAGGAGGCCACAATCTCCACCCAAAGTTCCAATCCCAACAGCACTTTAAGCACCTCAAGTTTTACCTTCAATTGAGATTGAGGAGGTACAAGTAGTACCAGTAGCAGAGCTTGAATCCAAAGCCATCATGTCTAGAGTAGGAGAGACTGAAGGCCTTTCAGAAGAGGAAGCATTCAAGAAAGATTTCTATGACTTAACTGACATGGTTAGATTCCTCTATGAAGAGAGGAATACTAGAATGGTTGGAGAGAGTTCTAAGTCCCTGCATAGAGAGGGAAACTCAGGAGATAAAAAGAATGGGAAGAAGGATCCAAAGGGTAGTGGAGGAAAGCCACCTACATCTCCACCATCTTCATCATCTTCCTCATCATCTTCATCATCTCAAACATCATCATCTTCCACTTCCACCACAAAAACTGTTCATACTCATTCAAAAGCCCCAAAGGAAAAAACTCCCTTACTCAAATTGGACATTAAGTTTGAACTTCCCATGTACAATGGTGAGGTGAATGCAGAAAAGTTAGACAATTGGATTTGATAATTGGAGGCTTATTGTAGAATTCAGAACCTTCAAGAAGATGACATAAAAATCCAATTGGCTTCATTGAGGCTAGAAGGAGCAGCACTAGTCTTGTGGGAAGCAAATGCTCAAGAGGAAATGTGAATTCATGGTAAGATATCCATTTCTTGGGTTGAATTTGTTTCTGCAATTAAAATAATTTTTTATCCTTCAGCCTATATGTAAAAATCCATTATGAGTTGGAAAACTTTTAGGCAACTCAAGGGCCAAACAGTTCAAGGCTATACCCAAGAGCTTAGGAAGAGGGCTTTGTTGTTAGGAGTAAACTTGAATTCCCAAGATACATTGTTGAAATATATTGGAGGTTTAAATTCCTACTTAAAACATACTATCCTTATGTTCAATCCAAGCAATTTAGATGAGGTATGTGTGCAAGTCACACACCTTGAAGCAAGAGGAAAGAACATTCAAGAAGAGGGCAGTAAGAAGAATCCATTCAAGGGTAAGGAGAAAGAGAAGGGTGGAAAATAGAATGGGAAGAAGAATGCAAGTGTGAAGAAAGAAGGGGAGAAAACCATATGCCAACATTGTTCCAAAGTTGGACATGATGAAACCCATTGTTGGAAATTAGATCCCGAACTAAGGCCTAAGAAACCAAACAATAAGGGCAAACAACAGATGACCGCTACCACACAACATGATCTTGGATCAAATTATGGTGATGAGACCAAGATTTCAGCCATGGTCACAAAAGGAAAAGAATCTATTGCAAGCACTAGTTCCTCACATAGTCACAACAACACTCCAAATGAAGAATCAAGGATAGAGTTGTTCCATTTAAGGGTAATTTCAAATCATACAAAGATTGATGCATTATTTGATAGCGAGTCACAATCGAACTTAATTTTAGAAGACTTGGTCAAAAATCTTAACCTTGAAATTGTACCTCAGCATAAGCCATATCCATTGGGTTGGATAGTCAATAATATAAATTTACAGGTTACAAGGAAATGCTTATACAGGTTTTCCATTACTGAAAATTTCATTGATGAAGTTGAGTTAGATCTAGTTCCACTTGAAATCTCATGAATCATTTTGGGAAACCCATATTTGTATGATAGGAAAGCATTATTTTATCGCCATGAGAACAAATACCAATTGCTCAAGGATGGAGTAGAGTATATTGTGAGAGCCCATCGCAAAAAGTTAAATATTTCTTTGGTTAATGCATGGCGGATGAAGAGACTAGTAAATGCAAGTAAAATTTTTGTGCTTCTCATGATCAAGAAAAATAATGATATTGATTATGAATATTTTGAAGGTTGTGATGATAAGTTAAAATCTGATTTGTTTGATGTGGTAAGAAAGCATGGCGAGACATTTCAAGAACCAAAGGGGTTACCTCCCAAGAGGGGAATTCAGCATGAGATATAGCTGCAGCAGGATGTTCCACTTCCAAACATTGGCATGTATCGCATGTCAATCATGGAGAGCATGGAAATCAAGAAGCAAATTCAAGAATTGTTGAACAAAGGTATCATACGCCCATCTACTTTGCCATGTGGTTCACCCATTGTCTTGGTGCCAAAGAAGGACGAGACTTGGCGCATGTGTGTGGATTTCCGTGCACTGAACAAAATAACGGTAAAGAATCATTATCCACTCCCAAGAATTGATGATTTGCTTGATCAGTTGAGGTATGCAAAGTATTTCACTAAGTTATACTTACAAAGTGGTTATCATCAAGTTAGAATAGTTGAAGAGGACATTTGGAAAACCACATTTAAAACTAAACAAAGATTGTTTGAGTAGCTTGTTATGCCTTTCGATCTTACGAATTCTCCAACTACTTTCATGAGAGTTATGAATGATGTATTGAGACCATTTCTAGATGACTTTTTCATTGTTTACTTAGATGATATTCTCATATTCAGCAAATCCAGAGATGAACATGTCATGCATGTGAACAAAGTACTTGATGTCTTGAGAAAAGAACAATTGTTTTTAAAGATGTCAAAGTGTGAATTTGGAAAGACTTCTTTAGTGTATTTGGGACACATTGTTGGAGGAGGTGAGCTGAAGATAGACCCCTCTAAGGTTGAGGTCATTCTGAATTGGCCCAAGCCCAATACAGTTACAAAGGTAAGAAGCTTTCTTGGGGTAGCACAATATTGGAGGAAATTTATTGCTAATTTTTCTTCCATTGCAGCTCCATTACATGCATTGACTAGTGTCAAGAAAGTCTTCCATTGGGGAGATGTACAACAAAAAGAATTTTATGCTTTAAAGCAAAGATCAGTTCATCACCGGTATTGGCTCTTCTGTATCTTAGACAGCCATTTGAGATTCAAACAGATGCTAGTGATTATGCCATGGGAGTTGTTCTTATGCAACATGGTAAGCCCATTTCATTTCATTCTGAAATTTTTAATGGAGCTATGACTAACTATCTGACTTATGAAAAAGAACATTACGCATTGGTACAAAGTGTCAAAAAATGGAAACACTACTTGATGGGGAAGGAGACCATTATCCATACCGACCATCAACCATTCCAGTACTTACAGTCACAGTCAAAGTTGCAACACTCACGAAATTTCAGATGGATGGTTTTTCTACAACAGTTTCATTTGGTTATAGTGTACAAAAAGGGAATCTACAATAAGGTAGTTGATATGCTTTCTAGGCCTATTGTAAATTCATCTATTATACTCAAGCACAATTCTATTTTACATGAAAGTTACATTGAGAAATATGCATATGATAATGACTTTCAAGATGTGTATGCAAGCTTGAGGTAAGGAAACCAAATTGAAGAGTTAGATTACCATGTACATAATAGTTTGTTGTATCACTTGGGCAAGTTATGTATTCCACAGGGAGAAATAAACAATATCATAAGGGAGGCACACACTTCATTGATTGTTGGACACTTTGGTGTAGGAAAGACAGTAGCAAATCTCCAAAGGTATTGTTATTGGCCACGCATGTTTGATAATGTATCTCGTTTCATTAGAGGATGTTCTTTATGTGCAACAAGTAAGCATAGCAATAGGAAACTAGGATTGTACACTCCACTTCTGGCACCTTCACGTCCATGGGAGAGTATCTCAATGGAGTTTGTAGGAGGTCTTCCATTATCAAGGAAATGTCATGATTACTTATATGTAGTTGTAGACAAGTTCAACAAGATGTGTATTCTAATGCCATGTAAAAAGAAAATTACAGTTGAACAATTCATCTTTTCTTCCAAAATATTTGGGTTCATTTTGGTCTTCCTACTTCCATTGTAAGTGATCGAGATTCTCAATTTGTTTGGAATTTTTGGTCAAATTTGTGGGACATGATGGACACTAAGTTGGAGAAGAGTACAACCTTTCATCCACAAATAGATGGAAAAATTGAGGTGGTCAACAAGACATTCACTCATCTTCTTAGAGGATATTGTAGAAAGCATCCCAAGTTGTGGGATGAATAGTTTCATTACATACATCATGCATACAACAGGGCAAATCATTCTTCCACAAATACATCGCCATTTGAGGCATGTTTTGGGTACTTGCCAAGATCACCATTGGACTTCATCTTTAAGAAAGATGTCACCATCAATGGTCATAGTGACATCGATAAGGCAAGGAATTTCATTGAGAAAATTCAGTTGATACATCACACAGTGCAAGAATAGCTTGAAAAGAGTCAAAGCAGCTACAAGGCAAGACATGACAAACACTGCGTCGATCATAAATTTCAAGTTGGAGATGAAGTTTGGTTATATATTAGCAAAGAGAGACTTTAAGGGGAAGGTAAAAATCTTAAGCCAATTGGTTATGGTCCTTTTAAAATTCTGGAAAAGATTGGTAACAATGCGTATAAGCTAGATTTGCCTCCTTGTATGCAAATATACTCTGTTGCTAATGTTGAGAATTTGAAACTATTTGAGCCTCCTTTGATTGATGATCAAGGAGAGAATGTTTAGCTGCCATCAATAGATGATTTCTCACCAGAATATCTTGATGAACTTCAACAAGATATCATACTTGACAGAAGAACCAAAACTTCGAAGAGAGGGAATGTCGAACACCTTTGAGTGGGATTGAAGGGAAAAAATCCTTATAAGGCCAAATGGTTGTAGATCGAGAAGGTGAGGGAGATGTACCCTCACCTGCTAAACAATTGATAGTATCTTTTGGGGTCCAAAATGCTTCCAGTGGGGAGGAATGATCAAGTGCTCAGTATTTACCTCAAAAATAAAAGTTCTCATAATCACTCAAAACCTGAACAACCACATTCGTCTCGGTGATATGATCCCAATGCAATTCGTTTCACTCAAAACCGAGTTCGTATGAGGAAGATATCGCGTTCTGTCTGCTTTGCCATACTGAGGAATTTTTTCAAAAAAAGTACAATCACTGCACAATCAACAGTCCATACTACTGACGTGGTAGGTGACTGGGTAGGTCAACGAATTGGTCAATGTCCAATCAAGTTTCACCAAGTGTCATGTTGTGATTGGTCTACAAGTTGGTGATGTGGCTTGTTTTTATTGGTCGGAGGTGGACCAATGAGGAGGGGACAAGTGGCAAGCCCGGAGGCTGCCATGTGTCCCTCCCCAAAGGCTCGGTCATCGGCGTGCTGCAGTGGAAAAATTATGGAGCAGGTCGGTGGAGTCAAACCCACGACCTCGCCTACACAGAGCCAACATTCCACATTCCATCGCCATGTTAGTTCTTAATATACAATGGTCGCATGTTATATATAAAGTGTTATGTCTTGGCGGTTGGGGGGAGGAGGGAGCCAGCCCGCGGGCTAGCCCCCTCCCATGTGAACACCACCAAACAATATGGAATTTAACGGTTAATGGTTATCCAATAAAACCGCGCCAACTAAATGGTAACCACAACCATTTACCACCACCATATGTGAACACTACTGCATTTAATGCTAACGATTTATCCATTAACCGTGCAATTAATGCTAACCTCCAATTAACGCATAATTAATCACACATATCCATAATTAAAGTGTAGTTAAACTTGGTGGAGAAGTTAGCAGATCCGAAAAATCTAGGGATTCCTCCAGTTTTAGCAGAGTTAACTGGAGTTCCTCCAGTTTTAGAGGAGTTTTCCTAGGGAAAATTGTTTCTGCCATAACTTTGGCAAAATTTGACCAAATTGGGATCAGAAAAAGGTGTTCCTAGATGATTTTGATGTTCTGAGCACATTGAAGTAGGTTTTAGGAGCATTAGAGCATTTTAAACAACACTTTTTCCATTATTGAGCTAATACAGAGGCCCAAGCCATGGAAGCTGGACCAAGGAGATGTAGCCTAGGAGGGGTGAACTCCTTCATCAAATTATTGTGTTAAGTGTTCAACTTGATGGTTTGTTTTACATTTGTTTGCTATTGTTCAACACTTGATTTTCATGTTATTTTGCTCATGAACTTAACATAAAACTTGACAAATTTACATGTTTTCATTCACAAACGCCATAAGGAAACCTATGCGCAGGAAGCAAAAGATAAGAATTTGTTTTTAATTCTGAAGTTTAAATTAGCACAGCAAAACTAACTTTCAACAACAGATCATTCCTATGTACATTTATCTTCTTATTCTAAGAAGAGGAAAACATATTTTTCTTTACATCTAAAATCTACAAGATGTAGGCCTCTCCCCAATACGTACTACATACTAGGGTTTCATTAAGAAATTAAGCATCTTCAACAAAATTAACCTTATGTTAAGGAGATACATGTACGCTACTTTTGTCCATGTTAGAACTCTAATATAAATTAGGAAAGACAATACCAAATGGTCATAGTCTTAATTCTCATGAACTTGGATTGAGATTGAAGTGTTTAGTAGTCAATGATTATCACCTAAAATTTCTCTATTGTTATATTTTTTGATATTGTCATTGATATTGTCTTAATCCTTGTTCTTTGATTTTCCAAAGGTGTCATGGCCCCAAATATGACGTTAACCTACATTTTTTGTATGGTGATCATCCTATAACCTCTCTATCTTGTAGTATACACTATACCACCAATGCTTCATTTACTTGATCTCTTGGGTAAGGTTGTTGTCTCTTTCCATGATCTAGTATCTTCCATTTCATTACTCTAGAAGGCAGTGTATGGCATTCTCATGTATGACCCTCCTAGACATGTGAAGATGCATGTGAAGGTTTCACACTAATTCCATGGGACATTTATATCCCAGATGGTGGTATTAAATACCTCCACTAGGATGATTAATGCTCACTAATGTAATTCTTGGGGTTATTAGTTGGACTAGGGAGGCTATTCACAAAGCAATTCATTATCAATTTAAGTAGTATATCATATAAAAAAAGTCTTTGGTATTTACACTTATAGAGTAAGGGGTGTTTAGTTAAGCTCGTCATTAGTGTTACCCTTAAGTAACGTAGAAATTCATACCTCAATCTTCTCAAATTTATTTTACCATTTTATGAGATTTTCCTATATACCAGACATTAAAATCAACATTTGCAATAAATTAGTTTTTAATATGTTTAATTGTTATACCAAAAATTTACTCAGTAGGCCCATGATGCTCGTAATCACTTTGATTATTGCAACAATGGATGGAGTAATTTGACCCTTAATGTCTTAATAGTCAAATTTAAATCATAGAACATGTTAATAATCCTTATGACAATCATCCTAAAAGGAAAATTTTGGTCAGTGAAATTGGGGTAGTGCTATTATCTCCATAAATGCTCAAATCATCAAATAAGTGGCCTATGTATTCATGTAAGGGGTTGTTGATATGCAACAACCATGTGTATCCAAGTCATATTGAGTGATACATGAATTGACAAGTAAATATATGGAAGTGTCAACATGTTGAAAGGTGGTTAATGCCCAAATATAGTAAAGGAAACTTTTTCAAGTTTCCTAATAATCCCTATGAGCGTGATTAGTGGCAATCATGTCTTTAAAAATCACTTGTGCTTCTATATCATTATTAGAATTATGACTAGTCCACATGCATATTTTATTAATATTTTCCCTTTTGTTTTGTTCTCAATCTTGCTTGTCGAGGATCTCTTTTGAATACCATTCATCACCCCATTGCATAATATTTCTTTTAGAACCTTTGCCTAAGAAATTATAATTTTTTAATTGACATCAAATTATTCAAATTTAATCACTTCTTATAGCTTACACATATATTTATCAATTTGATTGGGAGCAAGAGCATTTTAGAGATAACACTTGGAATATCAAGGGATGAAGAATAAGCATAAAGACATCACACTTATGTATGCATGAATTACAACATACATGTATATACAATTTTGATAATCCACTACTAGCATGATTACTAATTCATCCCTAATACATTATTGATATAAATTATCATCAATATATCAGATGGGATGAGATAAATTTGCATCACTAGGATGATGGGTGACTAACTTTAGAAGAGATGTTTGTGAGGTGTGAGTTCAACAAAGGGATGAGGGAAATTGTGGGGGTTGAGATAGGCCTTAATGGCTTGTCCTCCAGGTGCTAAACCACATAATAATGTTTGATGAAAAGCTCACTTGGGTACTTTCAACATCATGGCCTCAGCTTGTGTGTTAATCTAGGCAACGATGAAGTTCGTGGTGAAAGTTTCATGGGTCTATGGTTGAAACCGCAGGCCTTATGGTGAATCTAGAATATATTAGGGTTGAAATTTCACCAATTAGCTATTTTTTGGTCATTTTTTGAAAAGAAATACTCCCATTTGGTTAAAAAATTGTCTATTTTTTTCATAGATATGATTAAATTGATCATATTTGCCAAAAATTTACCAGTTTTAATAATAAATTACATGTTTTTTATTGAATATTTTCCTACATTCTATATGTATGATTTTTCAAACTATAATAGTCACTTAGAATATTATACATAGGTATAATATTTGAATCCTTAAAAATACCCATTGTTGATCCCAACCTCTGATGTGTGTTAACATTTGACATTTGGTTTTAGATTGTTCTTCTAAGGAATTTATTGGGGGGTGTCATTATTTTGTTGTATCAAGATTTTATAAATTAGAAAGGGTCTCTTTGATTTGTGAATTGTGTTGTATCCTTTCAACTATCTAAACTAAGGTAAGATGACTAGCAAAAGGCACATTGGGGGAGGTAACAAGAAATAAAAATAGGTGCATAGGACTACCAAGGAAGTGGAGAGCTGAGATCGCGGTAAAGAAAGTAAAAAAAACCTACCACAATAAGATTTTATAAAATACCAACAGAGTAGTGGAGGAAATCAGGGATAGGGTTAGAGAACATAAAGGTGTAACTCCTATCAAGAAAGTTGATGAGGAAATTTTAGAATGGATTCCAAACACTGGCTTTTCAAGGAGTACATATGCAAAATATTGAAAATGGTGAAAATTTATGGGCATAAGAAGACCATCATAGACATGAAAATTGAGATAGGAGGAGCTCATCAAAATGAAGCCCTCAATAAACTAAACCTGTTGGAATCATGAGTAGATGACATTGATGATAATTATGATAATCTTATCCATAAAATATCACAGTTCAAGGCAAAGTGATGCTAGGGGAAGGAAGAACAACCTATAAAGGTGGAGAAAGAGGAGCTGGTTGCAATGATATATAAACAAGTTTCCATACCCAATTTTGATGATGACTTACCTTCAATATTCATCAAGATTGATTGAAAGTTTTATGATTAGCCATAGTATTTCCAAGTTTTTATCGTTTCATAGGTTTTTAGCTTTGTCATATATACAATCATCACTAATCTAGAATAGCGGTATCATAAGCTTATGTTATGTTTATCTTGGTATGGAATTGTTGATAGTGTTGGATGTTCTACCAATAGTAAGGGGTCTCCCCAGTATGAAGTCCCAATTAGACCTAACATCATTTGGGATAGGAGCCCCATCCAGATATGGCCCAACTACCATTGTATGTGTATTTTTCTCTTGGATTCAAATGTAGAGATAAGTGTTACACAAAATATTGTCACCATGACTATTTGCAGTCAGTATGGGTCTATCATCATTCATACTGTCCTCCTTGGCAAGTCTCAAACCTCAGCTCTTCATGTCAAGCTTTAAAAATGAGAGAAAGTCCTTAAAAATCAATAAAGCTCTGGTTCAGCACTTTCTCTTACTGTTACCTGCGGTCCCGCACCCCTTGTTCATGTTACTTGCAGACCTGCCCGCTCTGTCTCTAAAGGAGTGGGTGTGGACCCCTATGAAAGTAAAAAAGGCGCAAGTTTATTCTTAAAAAATCACTTTGGGTTAATTCTGGATGCTTCTAGAAGGAATTTTGACGTGGATGGTTCGTTCCTAGGTGGTTCATGCATCCCAAAACTAAAGGAGCTAATCCCTTGATGAGAGGAGCTTATCCCTTTGAAGGAGGGCTTTATCCCTTTGAAGGTGGACCTAGTAACTTACCTCCATTGCACTATAAATTAAGGCATTAGGCTGGTTGCTAGGGAGGTTAGACGCTGAACATTTTTGAGGGTAAATGCTGGTGGAATTAAGACTTCCTAGTTAAGCTTGAGAGGAGAGATTACATACCTTTTGGCTTCATTGGGAAGAGAGTGAAACTTGTTCAAAGTAGAGGATACTTCTTGCTGGACCCTGGGAGGAGCTTGTACAGCATCAAGGCACAGGTTGTAAAGTTCTTCTTTGATTAAAGTTAATACAATCAGATTCATTTTTCTCAACAAATTGTCTTATATAGTTTGTTTCATGAATTCCTTGATCATCATGTTAAATATGCTTTTTTATATTGGCTTTTCAGGTGCAATTTAATGTGTGTGCTTGTTTGTGTTTGCAGATTCTATACAAGGGAGCTCATTTGGATCAACGGAGCGAGGCTTCCACAAACTTGCATTGGACCCAAGGTAGGCCTAAATCACTTGTTTGCCTTTATTTATAAATTGCATATTTAGAGAAAGATAGAATTTGTTTGGTTTGTTTGTCGCTAGATATCATTAGATACTAGGGAGGTCGGTCTTGTCCGCAAGAACGACTTATCCGCATGACAATAAGAGTGAGACCAAGTGTACCATGTCAGAAGAATAATGACGAAATCAACCCTCCGTTGATGACTTGCAAAATATGATACAAAAATATAACAACAACATAATGAGCAAGGATATTCTATAAGGAAGAATCAAATAGTTGAGACTAATTAAGACATATAAAAGTAAAAGCGTGGTAAATACCAAAAGTGAATTAGCTCACAATTAATCACTAACATAACATTGAATGAAGAGGCAAAGATTCAAATCCAACACACTAGCTGCTTGAAACGAAATAGTTCAAAAACATGAAACCAATGTGTAAACCCACATACATAAACAACAAAAGCATGAATAGTCATTACAAATTTCATTAACATGTATGGGAATCAACACATAAATTGAAATACTCTCATTGATAATGTATCCTATTCAAGTACATGTACATAAGCTCATCAAAAACCAATAGTGGGATAATAGAAGTTCATATCATCTTCATGACATAACACTAGCCTCACAATCCCTCCACCTATAGGGTACCAAGAGAAAAGGCTTTCAGCTCCTCAAGCACAAGATAGAAAACCTATATCTAGTTTAGCTTAAGTGATAAAATTCCACTTGCTTGAGGCATGAGATTACATTTATATAAATGAGGAGGGTGACCTTTCACCTTCTGTTATAACCTTTGGACTACCTCGTGACCTTCCATCTTCCAAATTGATTCTTCATCTTCCCAAGGACCTTTTAGACTTCTAATTGACTGGTTAGCTTCTAAGTGATCCTTTGGCTCCCATGTGCTCTTTGGCATTCCTTCTTTTTTCTTTTTTGTTACTTCATTATTTTCCATTAATGAAAAAATAAAATAGTTACAAAATAATGATATGAGCCTTGGTGTAATGAGCTTTGATATAGTATTATGTAGGAAAGGAATTGGTCTTCAACAATTTTTCAATGTCCTCATAATAATAGGATGTTTCCTTAGTACTAATTGGATCATTTGGTAGTTGTTATTGACCTAGATCATGCCATCATGAGGTATCTACATGTAAATGAAAAACTACAAACATACCATCATTAATTAGGATACAAAACGAAAGATTTTCATTAATAAAATAAGAAATTATTATCATGAATAAAATTGATCAAGATAATAAGTGTCAAGATATAAATAAGAGTTCATAGCCATTAAGTGTCATTAGTATATTTGCTCGACTTGATCTTCATTCACTCTTTGTGGTTATCAATGTTGCTTGTTTCATGGTTTGTGTGCAACCTTAAGATGGTCTCCAAATACTTTGTTTGTATGGTGCACGGTCACACTTTAATCCTAAAGTGCCTCACTTACACTCTTACACTTTGTGCTTGTGATTTCATTCTTTTATCACATTTCCTAGTCATGTCACTTTAATTATAGTCTTTGAATGCATCCTTAGTAGTCCAGCACATACCATTCCTCCCCTATGTGTATTGCTCTGTATGCAGTCAAATGGTAAGTGTGACCTTAGTATGCCCCTTATGATGGTTATGAAATGCATCCATTATCTTCTTGCTCTTTTGTAATACACACTTATTTTCTGTTACTTGAAACGAAATGCATTGTCCTTTGCTTGGGATGCACACTTTTATCTTGGTGGGAGATAAATAGTTGTTGCACAATTGTGATTTAATTGAATGATGACACTCTGGTGGGGTGAGTATTCAAGAAATATGCATAAAAATTCATATATTTAAGTTGTGGCAATGCACCGGTGTTGGCATGCCAATGCTCCTATCACATTGAAATTCACTCATGGAAAATACACAAATGACCCCACAAAACTACCTATTCTATCTTGTTTACTTATGCAATTTATTCACAGTGAAAGGAAAATTCATTAAATCTAGGAATGAGTGTACAAGCTTGAGGTAAGGGAAATCACACTGGTCTCTAGAAGTGTGTTATGCACTAGGGTTGAAAGATAATATCTCCTTGGCACAAAGTGGAATACCTAGAGGTAGTGGATGGAGGTCTAAGTGCCAGAAATGCGTAATGCACTACTATAGAGGGAGAGTCTCTCTGTTGAGAGCAAGTCACATATTCAAGAGGCAAGGGTGGCATGTCTGCTCAATGGAAGTGTGGTATGTGCTCAACAAGGCAAGGCTTCCAAGGATGGGTGCATGTCACAAGTTTAGGAGACAAGGGATTAGGTTTTGTGCACTAGGAATGTGTTATGCGCTAGGCAGGCTCAGTGATGGGTAGAGGTCATAATTTTAAGAGACAAGGGTTTCATAATTAAAGCTTGAGAGTGAACTATGTGTTCATCACTTGGACTAAGGGATCAATATGATCATGGCTTAGTGCAAGGATTGATAACAAGGAAGCACCCGAAAATTGGTTGTGTGAGATCAGTTGAGTGAAGAAGAGAACAAGAAAATGCATAACACGATCACACACATACACACAATAAAACCCATGACATGAATATGCACAATACCAAAACCAACATGCATGAACTAAGACAAAATCATAACAACAATGATATCCAAGTGTGACAGATGAGTTGCAAGCCTTTTTGGTCGAAGTGTCACTTGTTGCTAGAAAGCGTGCTAGGTCAAGGAAGTGTGCCCACTGCATGTTCCAAGGGAAAGGATGGTTGGTTAGCTCTTAAGAATGCATTGGAGCTACTACTAGATAATTCGTTGGCACTACTTCTAAGGAGTGTGCTATTATATTCTTAGAATATGTGCTAGGCCTACTTTTAGAATGTGCACTAGGATTAAGGGAAAGATCTGCAACTAGAAAGTATGATAACACTACATCAAGGAAATGCACTAGCCTGTGTTTTGAAGGTGTGCTCTTCTTGTCTCTAGAAGGTGTGCTAGACTTTCACCTAGAAAGTGTGCTTAGTGCAAAAAATTGTGACAAGGAGTGTTGATTGTCACTATGAAGTGTGGTTGCACTAGCCAAGAACGATGTTCTATGCATAGAAATTGTGACTATGATCTGATAGGATGCATCAAGACTAATGACAAGTAAACATTTAAAATATCATAGAAGCTTATTCATTTGACATGATCACAAAACACAAGCCTTCATTTCCAACAGTCGCCAAAATAATATTGAAAGCATGTGTTTCCATACGTTATGCCTATAACGTAACATAGAGAGCATGAAACTTGAGAATGCATCATAAAAGCAACAACTCCACAAACCCTAAGGCATTAGATAGGAGGAGAACCAATATGGAACAAATGATATGCATGTACAACATTCCTTGTAAACATGAGAAACCATAGAATTTGATGGGAACTACGTCATGAGAGATTCGATTAACCAAATCATAGACATGACCATTGAAGCCTTCGAAAGCAAAGGGGGACCCAAATTTGGGTATTGGCAAAAAAATTAGGTGTTGTTGTATCATCTATAACAAGAAACGTAGCATTGAATTGATATGTCTGCTCTAAATATTTCGATGTTTTGTGTTCTTAGAGATTATGATTATCTTTACAACCATTTTTTTTGTAAAATAGTATAAAAGTTAGCTAGAACATATGTGTGTGCATGGGCGCGCACACACACACACACACACACACACACACGTACACACACACATTAATAATATATCATAAATATCATCATAACATTATTAATATATCATGATGTATTAATAATATATACATCTAATCATTCGAATAACAATTAAATTTTGCATTATAAATATGTTATTAATTGCTAATATATTTATTATCAATAAATTGATACTATTAGTAATACATTCATTATACATGATGAAGTTATTATTTAAATATTAAGATATTTATTTATTTATTTTCAATCTTATCTGACTTTTCTTACTCGTATGCAAATTTCTTCTAGTTGTTATGATTATTTTACATGTAATTTTGAAAAGAAGAAAAAAAACTACATGGTAAGTTGTTATATGGATTTGTGTACATAATGTCAAGTTATAAGAAACCATGTGGATTTGTGTGGATCTTGTTTTAACAATTTTTTGAATTTTATTGTATTTATTTCGATGCCTTAATAATGGAAAAGAATCTAGAAAAGGAAATGACATTATTTGGTTATGGTAATATAAAATAACATATACTAAATGTTTAGGGGTGGCAAGAGTGTGAAGGGTGATATATTTCCCCGAGGAATATGAAGAGATAATTTACGCTTGGGGTTTAGGCATAACCATAAACAACAAAGTTTTTTTATCTAGCATTGTGGAAAGGACTAGATATTGCTAGGAATAAGTGCATAAGAAAGTGTAAACTCCTTGGGGATTCGATGATTGTTGGTAGAATGATCACTAACTCTCTATCAACTAATGACTCTTGATTTCCTCCTATTGTAAGAATAATTGCAATCCAGTTGAAAAAATTCGAAGAAATCTCTCTCTTTCATGTTTTGATGCACCTAAATGGAGAGGAAAATAGATTAGCTAACCTCAAGGTGAAGCTTGAAAGTAGAATCATCGAAATGAATGGAAATGGCAAGGGATTCACCCTAGTGCCATGACCTAATGCAAATGATCCTGGATTGAAGAGCCGACTAAATTGGTAGTTATTTGAAACTTTGGTTAAGGGAGTTTAATCCTTGTATGCACAAAGGCATTATCATGATAATCAAGGAAAGACGACTTGGAGGCCTTAATAAAATTAGATTGATACATGGTAATTCATCATACATAGCGTTATTCTTCAAATATGCTAGAATTGGGACAATGAACAGTTGGATGGATTTGATCCTAAGTGCTTTAATATCCCTCCTGGGTGCATTAATGGTGCAAGGAAAATCACAATTCCTCCCATAGTTGTTGGGTAGCGGAGGTCCCGTGTAACAGTTTTGGGGCTTAAAAGCCTATAAGTTAGGATAATAATATTGTAAATCTCCGAGATGTGCGAAGTGCGAAATGTAATAGGTCGATTCAAAGGTTTGTCTGCCTAAGAGATAGTATAGAATAATAGGAAGTAAGTCGGCCTGCCCTTGGTCCGCGGACCATGGGAATGTATAAATAGAGCGTGGCTCTAAGGGTAAAAGGTAGTTCTTGTTGTGATGGATCTTGGTGCTATGGGGTGGTGAAGATAGTATCTTCTACATCTGTAAGTTCGAGTCAAGGGTATTGGGGAGTAGGTAGAGGCTCTGCAGCTGTGTGCGCAGAGGCCTGGTAGAGTCAGTAGCTGTGTTCGCGGACCCCTGCAGCTGAGTGCGCAGGGCAGATCTGGTTGTGTTGACGAAAGAATTGAATAAAGATAAGTTGGTTCTAAAATACTGTGTTGGATCTGAAATATTGTGGATCTGGTTAATTTATGGTTGATATATCTATTTGAGCTGTGTGCTTATGCTTATATTATGAGTTTATGCAAATCTATAACTTTTCTAGGTGCATGAATTGGTTATCTCTATTAAATGTTTGCTTAAAGACCGTAAAATGTAGATCTGATCTATAATAGCTTATTAATAATAAGTATTAAGGAATTACCTTATTTCGGATATACACAGAAGCAAAGTGGCGTGAGGCCATAGAACGGCGTGCGAACCCTCCAAACCACATCAAGACATCCCAAGGGTGCGGAAACCTGGTTCCAACACCCTCCCCTGCCACCTCAGGTGAGACCTCAGTCCGCGCTCTAGGGGCTGTTGTCGAAAGGGCTGGTAGCTGCGGGATTTGTTTGGCTAAATAACTCTTCCGAACATGGGTCAGGGCCCAATAAGCCAACAAATGGTTCCATTGCCAGGACCAGGATCTGCCTAAGGGATATTTGATGTCAGAACGCTAGAATCCTATGAAGAAAGAGTTTGAGGATTGATTGAATCAGGAGCAGTACGAGTTCATAAAAGGTCCTAGTGCACCGACGCGCAAACCAGAAGTTAAAGATGACGAGCGCGATTCAGTTGCCGGTATTCAAAGGAGCAGGAAGCGAAGATCCAAAACAATTTTGGTTCATGGTGACGGCAGTATGGGAAGCGCACAGAGTTACGGACGACAACATCAAAAAGGCTACCCTGGTTAGCGCACTGCAGGACCGCGCACTGACGTGGTATATAAAGTACTCAAGCGATCACCCGAATGCAAGGACAGCGGAGATCCGGGCTGAATTGAAAAAAGAATTTAGCCGGCCAAAATCAGAAACACAGTCGATCATAGGGTTCAAGGAGATCGCAATGATGCCTAGTGAAACTCCGTGGGATCTAGATCAGAGATTGAAAAGTACAATCTGCAAGGCAAATATGGCATCATTGACACCACATCTAAGGACGGTGCTGTCACAGCAAAAGATCTCAACCCAGGCTGAAGAATTAGAGACAGCGATGAGGTTGCATGAAACTCCAATACAGGATCCGGGGTTGGGAGTTTAGCAAATCCACGTGCAAATACAAAACCTATGTTTAGAAATGCAGAGTTTAAAAAAGGAAAAGGTGCCCCGACCAGAGGTTTGGGAGGAAGTGTGGTGTATAAAGTGTAGAAGCCAGGGTCACGATAAGGATCACTGTCTGATTTTTGCGAACTATGTGGCAGCAGGGGGACCAACGCCGTTGCAACTAGAGGCACAAGCAGGGCCGAGCGTGGCACCCTCGCTCTGGTGCGCAATCTGTCAGGTGGGAGGAAAGCACAACACAGACAACTGTCATCTACTACCAAAATTTAACCAGACCCCCCAGCAGTTATTTTGCAACTTTTGTAGATCAGTGGGCCACGAGGAGCGAGACTGCCGTAGTTATCAATTGTTAATGGATCGGTCACCTGCCTATAGAATGCAGACTGAAGCGCGAGGTCAGGATCCAGCTGCGGCGATAGCGCACGGTGGGTTCCAGGGACGTGGACGAGGATGGGGAGGAATGGGGCCAGGAAGGGGTCGGGCAGCTAATCTGTTACAACTACGGAGGACCAGGACACTACACACGGGACTGTACCAACCCGACCAGAATATCATGCCTTTACTACGAGCAGTTCGATCATGAAATGATAGATTGCCCCACATTGATAGCACAGATATGTGAGAAGAGGGTAGCACAACCTACGATGATGTAGAATGTCTAAATGATGAGGGTCGAACCACGCGAGGAAGACCCCAACATAAACATGGTGCTCAGAAGTGGTGCAGCTATAGGGGAGGATAAGAGGAAAGTGACCAAGGACAATGCCGAGGTTTGCAAGGAAACAGATCTAGAAGCTAGGAAGAGCTTCGTGGAAGTCTCTACCCCAGGTAGTAAGGATCAACCCGAGCCGAAGAGGGATCCCTCAATGATAACTACCTTTTCAGAGACGTGCATGAAATTGCTTCACGACAATAGGGCGGTTAAAGGATTACAAGAATTGATAACTAGGTGCGTGGGGTCGGGGGAACCTCACGTGGTTTGAAAATTGGGGAAACAAGCGTCGTAGACTGGGCAGGAAATGCGACTAATGTCGCAGATTGGCGATTTTGAGATGGATCAGATCATTCTGGACTTGGGCTCATATGCAAATGTACTACCTAAATAGACTTGGGAACGCATGGGAAAACCCACACTACAATGGTCTCCTATTCAATTGTGGATGGCGAATCAACAAAATATTTTGCCCATGGGAAGACTGCAAGGAATTATAGTAGATATAGAAGGCACGAGCACCCGAACGGACTTTGAGGTAATAGAAATCGTGGATGAAATTAGCCCTTATCCTGCATTGTTAGGGATAGACTGGGCCACCAATATGAATGGGGTTATTAATTTAAAGAAGCGAAAAATGATATTTGAGAAGAAGTCACTCCGCGTAGTCATTCTACTAGACCTAGCTGAAGGACTGCGTTACACTGAGCCTGTGCGCGACGAAGGAAGTGATGATGAATTAGATTGTATCTACAAAATTACCGCACGAAATCAAGATTGGGTCAATTCGACTGCGGAAGGAAGAATATTGTGGGGGCATGCAGAATCCTGCACTGAAGATTCAGATGAGGAAGATGAGCGGTGGCATAATCGGTTGAACAGGGTAACCACGTTAAACTACAATATGATGACTAAGTTGATGTATTGCGTCAAATCTCAGGATCGCGAACTGCCAATGTATGATGGGTTGACAGCAGTAGATGAATTCCTGACCAAATTTGAAAGCGTGGTTCCAGAGCCCCAATGGTTTATGCGTTGTGATGGTCATTGTGTGCGACACCTGCACGTTGGTGGGGCACACATGAAGGAACTTTCAACGATTGGCGCAGCTATAGGCACATGATGCAGATAAGATTTGGGAACCCAGACCTACGAATAACTGAGAAATACGATGGATGTGATGACCCGCGCATGCACCTTACCAGATGGGTCCAAGCCTATGGAAAAGAGCCTCAACCGAAGTGGGTACACTTATTTTATCATACCTTGGATGTCATTCCAAGTAACTGGTATACTAAAACTAAGCTCTGGCACGATACAGGTGAATGGGATATCTTGTGCAAAGGTTTTTGGTTAACATTCTTCTTTGAAGATCAATGGATGGATACGGTGGACAATGTGTTACAGTTGGTGAAGGCTGCTATCTTCAAAATACCACTAGAACCAGAAGAAATCGTGCAGCCAGACTAGTCGAGACAGTTGAGCCAGGCCCTGGAATGTTACAATGTGCAGGTAGAAGATGATGAGGACGACCCTAGGAATATCAATATTCCGGAAACAGAGGGGAGTCGCGAGGTTCGTGGACCAGCAATCGAGGATCCAGACATCACCGCACCATTGAAAACAAAACAAATAAACATCGGAATGGAGGAAGAGCCGAAGTATGCAACGCTTGGGGACTATTGGGACGATGCCACAGTGGAAAAGGTTGTCGAATTGCTTCGAGAGTATCAAGACTTATTCCCGACTAAAATCACGGAGTTAAAAGGGATCATCGGTGACCTAGGAGTGATGAAGATAACCTTGAAGCCGGATGCGAAGCTAGTTAAGCAACGGCCTTACCAGTTGAATCCAAAATACAAAGCGAAGGTTCGCGAAGAGTTGGACAAGATGCTCGCAGCCGGAATAATTGAACCAGTGGAGGAGTCCAACTGGGTAAGTCCTATGGTGGTGCAAGAGAAAAAACAAAAAGGTGAAATTCACATCTGTGTGGATCTCCGGAAGCTCAATGATGAATGCGTTAACGATCCATTTTCGACACCATTTACAGATGAAGTACTGGAAGATGTGAGAGGACAGGAAGCCTACTCTTTTACAGACGGCTTCTCGGGGTACCACCAGATCAAGATTGCGCCGGAGGATAGGAGTAAAACAACGTTCGCTACCGAATGGGGCTGCTTTTAGTATACGGTGATGCCCTTTGGACTAAAGAACGCGCTGGCAATATTCTCACACGTTGTGGTAGCGGCATTCAAGGAGTTTATACACAAGTTCTTAGAAGTATATCTTGATGATTGGACCATGTTTGGGCTGGTTAAGAAACATATCGTGAGCTTACAGTTAATGCTGGATACTTGCCGATGGCACCAAATTGCGCTTAACCTAAAGAAGTGTACCTTCCTCGTCCCCTTCAGAAACTTGCTCAGCCATGTGGTTTGTAAGCAAGGTCTGATGGTGGATCTGACAAAGATTGTTGTCATACTCAACCTGCAAGTGCCGCAAAGTGTCAAACAACTGCGTGCCACACTGGGACACACTGGTTACTATCGGAAGTTCATAAAAATCTACGCACAGATCACAGCACCAATGGAACAATTACTGAAAAAGGATGCTACGTATTGCTGGAATGAAGAATGTAACAAAAGTCTAGAAACACTTAAGGAAAAGATGGGATCAACCCCTATATTGGTCTTTCCAAAATGGGACATCGAATATCATGTGCATGTTGACGCGCCGTGTATAGCGTTGGGAGCGTACTCACATGGGAAGGAGCGGAAGGAATCAATCACCTGATCGCGTTCGCGAGTCAACGATTGTCAAAAGTTGAGAAGAACTACTCCACTACCGAGCGAAGGATTGGCGATGGTATACGCGCTCCAGAAATATCACCACTATTTGCTCGGAGGACACTTTAAGATGTATACTGACCACTCTGCACTAAAATACCTAGTGAACAAGCTTGTGTTGAGGGGCGCATTTGTAGGTGGTTGCTATTATTTCAAGAATATGACTTCGAAGACATCATAAAGCCGGGATGTCTAAACGCAAGCCCAGATCACCTGTCCTGGATTGAGAACGGCAAAGAGCCCACAAACTTAGAGGAAGGACTACCGGATGCATAGTTGTATGCAGTACACGTCGCGAATGGCCATTTTGAAGATATAATCCACTTCTTAACCACAGGAACTACATTGCAAGGATATTCCATTCAGCAAAAGAAAGAATTGGTGATACGCGCAGCAGATTTTACTGTTATTGCAGGGCACCTCTACAAAATGGGCAACAACGAAATATTACGCAGATATGTACTTGAATTCGAGCGAGGACAGATTCTAGCCGAAGCACATGGGGGGGTTGCTGGAGGACATTACGCGGGCTGCGCCACTGCATAAAAGATTCTTCGCGCCGAACTATGGTGGCCAACTCTACATCAAGATGCGAAAGCGTACTGTCGGGCCTATGATGTATGTCAACGGACTGGAAAACCATCGCGGAAGGATGAAATGCTGCTCAAGACACAAATGACGCTGCAACCATTTGAGAAATGGGTGATCGATTTTGTGGGGCCGATCACACCTCCAGGAAATACGGGAGCACGGTATATCATCACGGCCATAGAATACTTGACCCAATGGGTGGAAGCACAATCGTTTAAAGACTGCATGGCCGCTACAGCCGCAAAATTCTTGTTTGAGAATGTGTTAACATGATTTGGATGCCCGAAAATTCTAATGAGCAACCACGAAACACATTTCCTGAATGAGACTATCAGCGCGCTCACTGAGGAATTTCAGATATACCATCAACAGAGTACGCCGTACCATCCACAAGCAAATGGGACCATTGAAGCGTTTAACAAAATTTTGGAGACAACGTTGACCAAGGTATGTAATGCGCAGCACAACGATTGGGATTTATGCATACCTATTGTGTTATGGGCATACCGAAAAACATGTAAGAAGTTGACAGGCCAAACACCTTTCCGGTTAGTCTACGGTAGGGAAATCGTCATGCCCATGGAGTACATTGTACCTAGTTTACAAATAGCAGCGGAGATAGGCATGGCAGACCGCAGGGCTTTGGAAGAGAGGATCGCACAACTGGAGGAACTGGAGGAGGAGTGATTTCTGGCAGGATTTCATCAGCAAGTACAGAAGCAACGAGAGAAGGCTTGGCATGATCGCCATATCAAGATGCGCATGTTCAAAGAGAATGATCTAGTATTACTATATGACAACAAGTTCGAAAATTCCCTGGCAAGCTCCGCATGCACTGGTTGGGACCTTATGTAGTCAAAGAAGTTATAGATGGAGGCGTGGTCTAGCTTGCTAAGCTCAATGGAGACCCCTTCCCGGGAAGAGTAAATGGCAGTCGCTTGAAGCTCTACACGAGTGGGCCGACCGCCTAACTAACCATCTGAAGGACAGTCTCACCACTCCAGCTAGTTGAAAGAGAGTGTGGGACGATAAAGCAGTCTGGGGAGCAGCTACACGACAACCGTGGTGCACATAGATTTGATCTGTCACAAGGGTCGCGGTTGCGCGAAAAGGGCTACGCTGCTGCGATGACAAGCAAAGAGGTGACTGTTGCTGTCACTATTCATGACAAGATGTTGGAGTTATGGCAAAAGGGAGTGGGCGATGGGCAATTAAGAGACGGGGTACGAGCCGGATCTGGAACGATCTGCCGTAGGCTTAGCATGAGGGCACCAAGAAAGGCAGGAGCCAACAAATTTGAATCTCGAAACACTTATAAATCACAGGGGGGCATCCACCGAATGAGCTACGCTTCTAAGAATAGTAAGCTAGTGTGCCTTCCCATCGCTATGGAACTATTCATTATCTACGCTCAAGGAGTAAGGCCGAGGGTTGTGATATGGCCATTGGAGGTGCCGGGCTTTCTGAAAAGGACGATGTTGACAATTGCAAGCACCATGCAGAGTTTAGCATCGATGGTAGGGGATGTGCCGGAAATTTATAGACACAAAGCAGAACTGGTCTGGATGTCGCTGCCTCACCCATGGGCTAGACAGTGAACCACGAACAATAAGGGAAAGGCTGTAAATACAGAGACACATGGTGGACTTGCAGTTAATAGGTCGTCTTTGATGCACCTTGATGATTGGGATCTCGCAGACAACAGCCATGGTCTTGCAAAATTGCAACACAAGCTGCAGCAAAAAGTGCGTATAGAAGATTCGAAATTGGGAAATGGCTGTGTTGGTACAGGATTTCCTGTATATGGTGCCCCAGCTAGAGCTAAAATCCTATGAGGGGGTGTTTTGTGTTAACCGAGCAGAGCAGGATGAGCAGTATCGGTTGCGTGAAGTGGTAGCGACAACGAAGCAAGAGCTAGGAGAAGTGTTGTAGGAGATAAAGAGGGAGCAGTACGTCACTCACAGGAAGGTGAATGGCGGAGCCTAGGCAGCACGTATCGCCGCACCAACGAGTGACTCGAGACGAGTCACGATGATTGTGTTGGGGGCCTGTTGGGTAGCGAAGGTCCCGCATAACAGTTTTGGGGCTTAAAAGCCTATAAGTTAGGATAATAATATTGTAAATCTCTGAGATATGCAAAGCGCTAAATATAATAGGTCGAGTCAAAGGGTTGTCCGCCCAAGAAATAGTATAGAATAATAGGAAGTAAGTCAGCCTGCCCTTGGTCCGCGGACCATGGGAATGTATAAATAGATCGTGGTTCTAAGGGTAAAAGGCAGTTCTTGTTTTGATGGATCTTGGTGCTATGGGGTAGTGAAGACAATATCTTCTGCATCTGTAAGTTCAAGTCAAGGGTGTTGGGGAGTAGGTAGAGGCTCTGCAGCTATGTGCATAGAGGCCTGGTAGAGTTTGCAGCTGTGTGCGCGGACCCCTGCAACTGAGTGCGTAGGGCAGATCTGGTTGTATTGACGAAAGAATTGAATAAAGATAAGTTGGTTCTGAAATACTGTGTTGAATCTGAAATATTGTGGATCTGGTTAATTTATGGTTGATATATCTATTTGATCTATGCGCTTATGCTTATATTATGAGTTTATGCAAATATATAACTTTTCTGGGTGCACAAACTGGTTATCTCTATTAAATGTTTGCTTAAAGATCGTAAAACGTAGATCTGATCTATAACAGCTCATTAATAATAAGTATTAAGGAATTGCCTTGTTCCAGATCTACGCGGAAGCAGAGTGGCGCGAGGCCACAGAACGGCACGTGAACCCTCCAGACCACATCAAGACATCCCAAGGGTGCAGAAACCTGGTTCCAACACCCTCCCCTGCTACCTCGGGTGAGACCTCAGTCCGCGCTCCGCGGGCTGTTGCCGAAAGGGCCGGTAGCTGCGGGATTTGTTTGGCTAAATAACTCTTCCGAACCTGGGTCAGGGCCCAATAAGCCAACAATAGCTATTCATAAATTCTCTTAGAAGATTGTTGGTCCAACTTCTCGTGAAGGAAAATTATGCAACAGATTTGGAGTTCAATGAAGATCATGTCTTAATGAAGACAGAGGAGCATATTTCCAGGAGAAAGGACAGGGAATGCCTATTTAAGAAGGATTATCTAGGTCTTTGGTCACTTTCCTTCTGTTTATCCTAGTGTTCACTTCGCATTTGTGCACATCTAGAACATCTAGCGATGGCATCAAGAGGAGGACAACCCTTGGAGCCTGAAATGGTGAGTTGGAAGAAAATGGTGGAGCTCTTATTCTAATTGTTGATGGGACAAAATGATATTATTTCTAGAAGGTTGGACCTGATGGAGAGTGGAAGAGAAGTGAGGGCTAGATTAGCTGAAGAAAAATTTAAAGGCGTTGAGGCAATGGTGGAAAGAAAATTCACAAAGTTGGAGGGAGAGTTATTGTCTAGTAACGTTGAGGTATCAAACTTTGACCTCTTCATTGACATTCAAGAATTCATGTTTAATGAGACATATCCATATACTGAGGAGTAACAAAAGCACTCTGGTGGTGGTGCACCATGCGCAAGAGTGAGAAAAGGAAAAGGGGTCATTTGAAATGGAACTAATGAAGTCGGGCCCTCAAAGCCTATTTAATTCTTCTATTGTCTATGTATTGCAAGTATGTTTTGTTTTTGGGTCAATTTTTTAGAATATATGGAAGACACCAATGTAGAGTTATAGTCCAGAGAGCCTGTAGAGGCAAGAATATTGTTATGAATTTATTGGAATGTTGAAGCAACAGAGATAACAGAGGCAAGTTTTTTAATTTCATATGTAAATGGTTTTGGCCATGCAATCTAGACTTTATAATAGAAATCTAATCATTTCGTTAAAAAATAAATAAATGAATAAACAAAACATATATGAAATATTTGTTGAACATTTCCATAGAAATGATGTTTTAAAGAGTTTTCACAACATTTATTTAAAATTTTATAGTATAAATGTTATACATGAAGATAAGAAAATAAAAACATCTCAATACCATCTATACGTGGACTTAAAAAAACAACCTTAGTATCATTAGATTTTTCTCATTTATTTTACATATTTGGTAGACTATACAAGATTGAAGTAACGCATTTTCAATATAATTATTATTCAAATCATTTATAACATTTTATAATTTTTACAGTTGATATTAAAATTATTTAATAGTTTTGTTGTTCTCTATTATAAGAGATAAAGTCAATCTCGCTCATCTTAAAATTTTCATCCATATGTTTGAACATGTACTAGTCATAAATAAAAAATAAAAATAAAAATAAAAATTTGTTAGTGCAATGGTAGTTTTATAGATTTTTTTTAATAGTCATTTTTATATAGAATGTTTATAATAATATTAATATAAGTGGACTTGAGTGTTGTATTAAAGGGCAACATTGTAATTAGCCAATTTAAGATAGAGCTACATAATATACAAAATTAGGTTATTAAAGATCAACTTAATTAATTACAAAAGGAAATAAAAGAAATAGTGCCTCTAAAAAGGTAAGTCTAGTTAGAGTTTAGTAGCTTGCTTATGTAAGCAATTGATTAGGAGGACTTTAAAGTTAATGGATTTTGTTATTTATCTAGTCTAATTAGGTTACACTTGGCTCACACATGAAGTCTTCTCTTTGCAAAATTACAACCTCCAAAAAAAATGGTATTGTTGCAACACTTGCCTTTAAAGTTAATGGATTTTGTTATTTATCTAGTCTAATTAGGTTGTACTTGGCTCGCACATGAAGTTTTCTCTTTGCAAAAATACAACATCCAAAAAAATGGTATTGTTGCAACGCTTGCCTTTGAGTAATTCTCCCCACCTTTGAATTCAAGCCTTCATTTTAATCCTCCACAAAAAATATTTTGGTAGAGTTGGTATAATCTATTTGTTGTTTGCATTCTCAATACACCTATATTTCAAATATTCTTCTACATCTTTTTAATGAAATGGAAATGGTGATATTTTTCTCCATTTTCAATGGACACTATTTCTTTTTGAATAATCTCTTTTAATAAAAAATGATGGAAGCTTCAATTTCCGACATGGTCGAATTTACACTCTAGTCATTATTGTATTTCTAGGTTTGGTTAACATTGACTTTGTACATGTAGGTTCATAACCTCTCTTGAGGAAAACACACTACTCTAAAGTTATGTATAAATATACTAGTTTCATCCATAATTTATCATCACGTGATTCGTTTTTTTTGTCAAGTTGTCTAAGTTCTCCACAGATTACATCAGGCTTGACCTGTGGCTTGAGAAACCACAACCTAGGGGCATCTAAGCCGTCAAAATCACACAGAGATCACCCAGCCTGAGCCACACCAACCCCTAACATGGCTAGATTTTTTCCCACAGGATTCTCAAACCAATGATCTTCACATCATGGAGTGACTTAAGAATACACTCCATCACAATCCATTCTAGGCCCATAAACTTTTTTATACATTATTATTACTAACTAACTTCAATATATATTTTAAATGTTTTTTTGTTTTTAATGTATTAATTGAAATAAATTTAATATATATTTTAAAATTGTTGTTTTATGTATTATAATAAAATAATTTTAATATATATTTTAAATGTTTTTGGTTTTGAATGTATTAATTGAAATAATATATTTTAAAATTGTTATTTTTATGCATTATTATAAACTAATTTTAATATATATTTTAAATGTTTTTGGTTTTTAATATATTAATTGAAATAATCTTAATATATATTTTTATATATTATTATAGAATAATTTTAATATATATTTTAAATGTTTTTGGTTTTTAATATAGTAATTGAAATAATTTTAATATATATATATTTTAGAATAATTTTAATATATATTTTAAATATTTTTGGTTTTTAATATATTAATTCAACTAACCTTAATATATATTTTAAAATTGTTGTTGTTATGCATTATTATAAAGTAAGAAAAATATATATTTAAATGTTTTTGGTTTTTAAAGTATTAATTGAAATAATCTTAATATGTATTTTTAAATTGTTGTTTTTATGCATTATTATAGATTAATGTTAATATATATTTTAAATGTTTTCCGTTTTTAATGTATTAATTTGAATAATCATAATATATATTTTAAATGTTTTCCGTTTTTAATGTATTAATTTGAATTATCATAATATACATTTTAAATGTTTTCCGTTTTCAATGTATTAATTGAAATAATCATAATATACATTTTAAATGTTTTCCGTTTTTAATGTATTAATTGAAATAATCATAATATACATTTTGTAAGAGAGCATACGAAATCCCTTGTCTGATCCAAATTCACAAATAAAGCATAAAAGAGACCCTTTTCGATACAAATAGGGGCGGTGAAATATTTTTTTAACCTCTATGATCTAATTCACAAATAAATCGAATGGAAAGGCGCGGTGAAAAAAATAAATTACCCTTATGATTCACAAATAAAGACGGCGCGGTGTCACAAATAAATCGAATCGAAACGCGCGGTGAAAAAAAGGAATTACCCCTATGATTCACAAATAAAGACGTGAAAAAACGAAAAAAAGGGATCCAAATTCACAAATAAAGCATAAAAGAGACCCTTTTCGATACAAATAGGGGCGGTGAAATATTTTTTTAACCTCTATGATCTAATTCACAAATAAATCGAATGGAAAGGCGCGGTGAAAAAAATAAATAAATAAAAGGAATTACCCCTATGATTCACAAATAAAGACGGCGCGGTGAAAAAACGAAAAAGGGCGCAGTAAAATAAAGAAGCCACTTCTGATACAGGCTATCAGAGCCAGGTTTCGATCCTGGGACCTGTGGGTTATGGGCCCACCACGCTTCCGCTGCGCCACTCTGATGGCAGATGAAATTGGATTCTAAAATATTAAATTTCTAGTTTGTATTGCGCGCTATATAATATCAGATCTGGAAGAATAATAATAACTTTGTTTATTTGTATTTAAATTTAATTTGAAGCATTAGAAAAGCCGTTGTGTCTTCGCGCCAATATTTCTATTAAAATCAAGATGTTCATCTTTATCACGCCATTAATTTTTAAATCAATTATAAATTTTTAATAAATAGATTATACAATGATAGATTTCCTAAATGATTTAAGCTTTTATACTTGTAAAATATAAATTGAATTAAATATATTCATCTTATTATAATAAAGTCAAGTTGAAATAATATCTATTTTATCCCTTATTTTCCTATATATGATGTAATATATTTTTTTACTCGTCTTTTAAAGATCAAATAATTTTGAAAGTTGTGCTATTAGTCCGTATTTAGGGTAAAGATCTTCGTTTTCTTTTTTTTGAATTATTTTTTATCTCCAAAAAAATGTGGCCATATAATTTGGAATATTTCGCGTTTGACCAAAAATATAAATCAGTTTAAAAAATTTATTTATATGTACGGTGGAAGAAAAAGAACATATGTATAATTACATCGTCCTATATAGTTTTGCCTCAAATGATTTCACAATTTTGTAATTTTATATGTGTGTTTGGCACATAATGTTACCAAATTAATTCAAGCTAAAAAATAGTAGGAGATTTTCTCTTTTACCTAGTTCTGCAAATATAGAATGGTGGTGTAGGAGATTTTCTCTTTTACTTAGTTATACAAATATGCCCTGGTATATTTGTTTAATTGGTTGCAAAACAAATAGAATATATATATATATATATATATATATATATATTATTTTTTACTTATATTAAATTAAAATTAGCATCAAACCAAGTCCAGTTAAAAACTTAACAAATGCTAAAGCGAAAGACTAAGGTCAAACTCAAATATAAGAATTAAAGTTAGATCCAAATAAAAGTTAAAGTAAAGAAATTTTAAAATAACAAATTTCAATCATTTAAATTGAAAAATAAATTTAAATTTCTAGTAGCGTGGGACAAATCATGAAAAGTAGCAAAGTTATAGGATTACCTGCAAACAAATTCTTAAAACAGAAAAATAAACAATGGCGAGAACATAAAATATACACAGAGATTTTCTCTTAGAACACAAACTGGGAAAACCAATTTGATTTTTCATTATATTCCTTTCAATGTTACAATACATATATATGCATGTCGAAGCATTCATAACCCTCAATCCATTAACCCTGGATTAGAACATAATTGTAGTTCCCTTGATCGAATCTACAAAATACCATGGGAAAAAACCATCATACCCAAAACCATGCGCAAAAAGCATGGCTAGGTCCACCCACCATCTTTGGGTCCACCCTCTATCCTTGTGTCCACCCAACTATTATTGGGTCTCCCAAAAAATAAAATCTAGGGGTGTTGCCTTGAACCCCATGCAGGGGGCTATCGCCCCCCCTGCTACACCCGACACAACATACAATACATGTAGCTAGTTGTGGAAACAATTATAACACATACCCAACAAACGTATGAATATGTTGTATAAACACATTTACAAATAAAACCTCAAGAAATAAACCATGTGCAAGAGTTGGGAAAGATAGGTCAACCTTTTGAAGAAAGCCCAAAAGATAAATTTCTAGGATAAAGTTCACAATCTGGAAGGAAAAACAACAACATCATCAGAATTAATGATTAAATAAATAAATTGTACAAACAATTTTTAAATCAACTAACACATTTATATTTCCCTTCCAGCTTATGAAACAATTAAATTTTCCAGGGTACCTAACATCATACGTTAATGGAAATTCTTAGAAAAATAGATTTTATATATTTATTCATGTGCAACATTTCACAAAAACCCATAAATTATAGACGTATTGATGGTGTATTTATTTGTTTTTTATTCTGTTAAAGGTTTCAAGATACACTATACATTTATCTTGTCAAACTAGGGTTGGTAAACTTGTGAGGCACTTCATGCAATATACATAAGAAGTGAGTTCCTCACCTTGTCCTAAATGGCATAAGTCTATTCAGTAGGGAAAATATATGGGAACATGGCTTCAAATGGAAGGATTTTCCAAAGGATGACCCACAACTCAGTTAGATGGAGCATGATGCACCAAACTCTTATTCTTGGGTGGCTAGCTTTGTGTAACTGGGTAGGCCTGAATCCTAGCAATTCTACAGCATATTGATTCCACAACATCTACTTGCCACAACTCAAATAAGGTTGACTATGTAGCAATTAGCTATAGGTATTGTTCCCTGATGAAAAAATCTCAAGGAAATGGTCCCTAGTACTATTGATCAACAAATTTGCGAATCCACACCATTCAATGGTATTAGCTACTTCAAAATACCACAAATTTAAATTAACTTTGCATAAAAATATCCAAATAACATAAAACTACTATAAAAACAACTATCATTCTACTTGCAGAAATAAAGAACAAAAGATTAGCACATCATGTTACCTTGAGTGGTCCCTTCTCCAAGGTCGATCTGTGACTTCTACACTTAAAACTATCAGCATAGGCTCGAACACATCCACATTATTCACACCAAAAATTAAAAACATAACACAGTCCTTGAATCACTTTCATAACACTCACGCAAATTTTGTGTTGTATTAAAACTAATAATAGAGGCCGAGTATAGAACATTGATTTATGAGTATCCCCTTGCTTCAAAGAAGCATACTTATATATAATTCGAAGGGAATCATTGTTTAAAGTATTACAAAATGATTCCACCAAACTGTGGACAAAATAAGAAAAGAAATATTTTTGTTAAACTAGGGACAAAAACAAAAAACATTCAAGCGGTCGTCGTGGGGAGGGGGGGAGGTGATGCCACTCATGCTTTTAGGTTGGCCATATAGGCTGATGGTGTAGCTACCAACATTGCACGTTGAACTAACTTGAGCCTTGTTTAATTCCAAAATTCTTGTGTTTTGTCAGGCCTTGGATATCACCATATGCGTACCATATAAATCCTTATTGTTTATCATTACTTTGATGGATATTTTCTTTGCAAGTTGGCCCTAGAAATCAGGCATCGATATCTTTCATCATTGGGTAGAATCATCCTCATGAACTTCAAAGGTTACAACCAAAAAATCTCTAGTATGTCCCTGCATCGTTATACTTTTGATTTGATAATCAATTCAAGATTATACACTTCCAATGGTTGTCTAACTGCATCTTATGAATCCTTCTGAATAGGCATAGTCAGTCCTCTTTATTATGCACACATCATAACTTACACACACACACACACATATTTATCACCTAGACTTGATAACTCTTAAAAAAATTCCTTAATTCAAATCTTTAAATAAAAAATCGAAGAAACATAATAATCATAGATTCTTTTGAGCTAAAAATGGTAAAGAGCATGTTTAAGGATCCAAAAATAGGGAAAGAGGAATGAACTTAAGTAAAAAGGAAATGGTTTGATAGGAAAAAAGGATGTCAATTTGGAAACTCATCATCTCCCCTTGACTAATTTGGTTGCATGTCCTCATGCAACTCATTCTATTTCTAGAATTCCTGCATGCACACCACCCCTATTGTAGGCAGGGTGTCCAAACTCTCCAGGGTTGTAGTAACCCAATGTCTTCTCCATTTGCATCGACTTTGATCTCTCTTCTTCCTCATCTCATTCAATGGGAGCTCTATAAAACTTTGTGGGACACAGTCCACAACAAGGGATAATAAAAGCAAATCCATACCCACCATGGACCATGTTTTAACAAGGAATAAGTGTAGAAAATCACCCTATTGAGGGAAAAACTGAAGTAAGGATATCCCATAAGGTGACTATCCTATAAATAAGGTGGCAATCCTTCCAAAATATCATGAGAAACTAGAAGGGATTCTAATGAATATCTTATGGACATCTCATGGTACTCTGTATAGAATTTCAGTAATTGTGTCTGATAATGATTGATTCACTTAGGCCTTCCCTTAGTCTCTGCAAATCATTGACAACCAGTTTGTAAGTGGATATTCTTCCCTAATCGTTAAATTGGCCTCTATTTTTTTCACTCATAAAAATCTAATGCTTTCTTTAATTTTACCAGACTAGTCATATGAGGCATAAAGGCTCTGAGTTGCAAATCCCCAACAAAAGGGTTAGGGTTCCAATTAGAATTATTTTGAAAAATAAAATTGAACAAGTAGAGCTCATAAAGAAAAAAAAATTCTACAGTATCTGCATTATAATAAACATCAATAAAATTATTATGGTTGGTCGATCTTATGGGGTTGATCATCTTTAATCTACCTAATCCTAAAGGAAGTCCACTAGTCATGCAAGTAGATTAGATATACTATAGAGGGAACTTGGTAGGCTAAGGCTTCCAACCCCAACTCACATGTTGCTTGTTTAAGCATTTTATCCTTCAAATAAAGATCTTTCTATTTTTTAATCTCAACCTTCCATTTCTCCTCTTATGCCAAATGCATGGAAAACCATCTCTATTTCATTTTCTCGATGACTTGTTGATGGATTTTCCTTTTTTAATGATACCTACATCAAAGAGATCATTGTTTATTTTCCAATGGGGCATGTCTAGTTGTAGCTAGACAAAGACATATGTATTAGTAGGAATTTCATCTAAGATGATTATAATGACTTTTTGGGCCTCCTTAGAATACCATTTCGAGAATTGCTTAGCCTAGATTTAGGGTCCTCTTCATCATATATAATATCAAGAAAAGAGATTAGATTACTGATCTTTAGCTTAGCTCGGTGTTGCTTAGCCCTGAGCTTCTGGTTTTGTACAATTAATTTCTTATTTTTCTTTTAAAAAGTTTGGCAGTTGGGGCCACAAAAATGAAATAAATTGGAATCCAAAATCATACCTTCCCCTTTTTAGCTTACTCGACCCAACTTCTCTTATTTCAATAGTGAAATTTTATTGTGGATCCTTCACCATGTCCTCTGCTAGTGGGGAAAGGATGGTTTCAACTACATCATCACCCATGAAACCTTTAAAGCCATCAGTCATGGGCTCAAAATCTTTATCAGGTGTGTAACAACCCTAGTAAAAAATCGATGTAATAAAGTTAATAAAGGAAAAATAATAACCATGGTAATGGGACACGTATTCCAATCTCAATGTTGGGCAAAAAACATAGTGATGGGGATCACTTGTGATTAATTAGTGGCTATGGAAATTGGAAAAGGCTTTGAAAAGGAAAAGTGGCCTTAATTGGCATTTTATTTATGAAAATAATGGAAAATAGGAGAAAAGGAAGGTGAAAGGTCATAGGTTGAATGCGAGGAGGAAAATAATGGAAAATTGAAGAAACTAGAGGCCTCATTAATAAAAATGCTTCTGAGGATCAGTTGACAGACTTTTGCCAATTCATTTTTGAATCTCTCCCTCTATTCTCTCTCTCTCTCATACTCTTGGACACTGAAAATTTTCTTGGAGAACTCTTGGAGGAGTGTGGCATACTTGGGATTTGGAGCAAGAAGGAAAAGGGAAATCAGGAAGGAAAGAGAGGACATGATCAGTAGCCACATCGTGTTTTTCTTGCATGTATCAAGTTGAATGTATAATTTCCTTGCTAGTTTTGGTATGCATGGCACATGCATGTGGTTTCTTGGTTATTATTTGTCATTGACATGCAGGATTGCCCAAATTTACAGTGGATTTTCCTAGCCTTTCCATTTCCTAGATATCCATGGTGTTGTGGGTGTCTTTCCATTTGTTTTTTGGTTGGTTCTCATATTCGTTATGGTTGTGGGTTGAGTTAATAGTTCCTGGAATCCTTGGTTGGACAAACACTCTGGAAGCCCTGTAACAGCTTGGGTTGAGTTACTAATTCTGGAACCCTTGGTTGGAAAAACACTGTAGAATCCCTTGGTGGATTGAGTTACTAGTCCTAGAAGCCCTAGTTGGACAAACACTCTAGAATCTCGACGACAGTTGTGGGTTGAGTTACTAGTCCTAGAGGCCATGGTTGGAACAAACAATCTGGAGCCTTGGAAAACTTGGGTAGAGACAAATTTGGTGATGATTAGTGATGTCCGACCGTGAGGTGGAATCACTGGTTGAGGGTTAAGGTGGCTTGGCCTTTGGAATCCCTAGTTTAGTTTTGTTTGATTTGTTCCATGGGATCCCACATTCATGCTTGGAATATGGCATAGGGGTGATTGGTTAAAAGAAATATTTGGTTCAACTAATCTATGGTTGGGTGGCACGTGGAAGTCCAAAACTTGGTTGTATTTTTCATATGTTAATAATAGCTCCTTTCCTCTTGTATTTTATGGGTAAATCTACTTTTTCATATGTGGTTTTCATGGTTGTTATATATTTGTTATTTTTGTTGAATATATGATGGTTAAGAGGATGTTTTATGAAAGTCATGATGCATGGCTCTCATCATGTCTTGATTAAAACACAAATGAACAATGAATATATGACCTAATATATGATAATGAAGCTATTTTGATAAGGAATCAATGCTTCCTTATGAATCTAAGATAAGTATGAGACCCTTATGCTTAGATCCATTGTTATGACCTATAGATTTCATATTTGTGACATGTTTAACGAAATGCTTGTCATGGATATTAGGGGTCAGATCAAGTACTTGTACCAATGATTTCATTAGTAGCCTTATTCCATTGTTATTTATCATTTCTAAAAGTTCCATGAAGTTTTGGGCAGTGGCTTGAGCCTTGGCCATGAAAAAGTGGCACAGTATCTGGGGTCAGTGACTCAGAACTAGTTGAAAATTTTCATAGTCACCGACATGCCTTGTTGTGGGAGTGACTAGAAGACCTAAGTTACATGCATGGCTTGTCATGAGAGCAATTGAGGGCCAATATCAGTGAAATTTCAAGTTGTCTCAAGGGTTGGTCACCTAGAAGGGTTGGTTGGATCCTGAAGGTTTTGTAGCATGTGTGGAAGGTCATAATGGTTTTGTTTTGTCAGTTCCAATTCCTTAAATGTACATGGGGAGTTGAATCACACCATAGTAGCCTCTCATTCAATGTTTACCCCGGCAGACTGGTTAACTTGGGTAAATGTGGGAGGAGGGTGTTACAGAGTGGTATTAGAGCATGGTTCACCCCTTAGACTGGATGGGAAGTGTGTGTTGGTTGTGCATACATGTTGATTTCATATGTGTTCCTTATTCTTGTGGTCTATGTTCTTGTTTCATATGCATGGCATTGGTCATAGTTGCAGTGGTGTCGCCATGTGAAAATTTGATGGTGTTGTTGTTGGATGTGGTCGTCATGAGTGCATGTTGGTTGTGCATTGGTCATGCATGTCAGTGTTTATATGTTGTTATGAATACATTGGCATGGTGATAGTTGTTGTGCATGAGGTCATGGTATGTGGTTGGTATGGTCATGCATTGATGATTGGATAATGATTGAAATGATGATTAAATGTTGATATGATTATGTTTATATATGTATTGCGCTAATATGGTTGGTCTTGCAAACAATATATCCTCCCCTGAACTAAACTAAGGTACGTTGGTTTGTTTATGATTTGGTTTAGCTGACATGATATACCTTGCAAGAAGAGAAGAACAAAGATGACTAGCAAGATGGTAGACTACAACTCACAAGATTCTCCCTATAGATCAGATGAGAAGCATGGTGATGGATATTATCCTGACATAACAGACACTCTAAGAAGTTTGAAGGAAGAAATAAGGAGTTTCAAAGAAGATAATGATTGAATCATTCAATCACAATAGAGACTTTCTAGGGCATAGGAGAAAAAAGCAGAGGTTAATGCGGTGATTCTTCAGAGCTTGTCATACTTGCAGAAACAGGGACCACTTAGAATCAGTTATGGACAAGAGGATAAGACTAATGGAGCATATGGTAGTTGGTCACATGGAGGGAATAGGTTGGATAAAGATGACATGGTTAGAGATGAAGATTCTTGGATACACCCAATAGACGAGGTAGTGGACATGGGATTTACTCTAGTTTTGGTTCAGACAGGTATCATGGTCATCATCATTATCATCCTTACAAGAGGAGTGATAGGGGATATTTGTTAGATGATTTTAAGAAAGCAAAGCCACCTACATTTGACGGAGAAATAAAGAAGTCACAATATGTCGAAGCATGGTTTCTTGGGATGAATAAGCTCTTTAGGTTGCATGATTACTAAGCGAACATGAAGGCCAGGATAGAGACATTCAATCTTAAAAGTAAAGTAGATATATGGTGGGAAGATGTAAAGAATTTCAGAGGTATTCATGAAGAGGAGCTGACTTGGAGTGAGTTCGAGAGACTATTTAGGAAGAATTATTTATTAGAGAGATACTATGATGACAGGGAAAAATAGTTCTGTGAGTTGAAGATGGGATCTATGACTGATGAGGATTACACTAGCATATGCTTATCGTTATTGATGTATGTGCCTTACCTCAAGGAGGAGAAGGCCACGATCCAGCAATTCATCAGTGGGTTTCTACTAGCATTCAAGGGCAGGATTGAGTTTGATGAGCCTAGATCATTAGAGAAGGCCATTAGGAAGCTAAAGCATTGTTTTTAGAAATCAAAGTGCATATCTAAGACGAATTTGGACTAGAAAGGTAATGAAAATAATAAAGGAAAATGGGACAAGAAGTGAACAAGACCTCAAGATACAAGTAAAAAAGAGGATGTGGCACCACATAAGAGGTTCAATGCATCTGATAGAGAACAAGGATTTTTCTCTGAACAAGGGTGCAGGTTGGAAGCCTTTGTAGTGTTGGACTTGTGGAGGAGAGCATCGCAAGAGATATTGTCCATAACATCAAGGTGGTAGACCACAGATCTACAATGCACAAGAGGCATAGACAATGTGGGATGTTGGACAGAGTATTCCACATATTTATGCAGCATTGGAGAACAGGTAGTCAAATAACCAAGTGTCTATTATCGAGATGGACGATAAGCTTTGTGATCAAGTTGTTTCTATTTTTATTGACCCTAGATCTAATTATAGTTATGTTAAACCTGACTTGGTGGATAAGTGTGGTTTGAATAAATAAGTGCACGTATAATCTTGGTTAGTGCAGTTGGTTATAGGTACAAGAATAGAGTTCATCACTGGGTAATAACTTGTGCATTTGAGTTTAATGGTATGCCTACATTAGCACATTTGGATGTATTTCCGTTGGGATCATATAGGATGTTGTTGGGCATGGATTGGTTGTATCTTCATAGGACCAAGGTGGATTGTTATGACAAGGCTATTGAGTGCCTAGATGACAATGGGTAGAAAAGAGTCTTGCATGGTAAGAAGAAGGAAACATCAGTTAGAATGGTGATATATATATATATATGCAAGCTAAGTGCAGTCACAGGAAAGGGTGTGTGTTATTTGCAGTGCATATTTCCAGTGACAAAGGTAAGGAAGTTGAGGATGTGGATGTCTTGAGTAGGTAACCAGTTCTACAACAATTTCAGGATGTGTTTCTAACAGATATTTCAGAGTTGTCACCTCACGTGGAAGTGGAATTTTCTATTGAGTTGGTACCAAGGGAAGCACTAGCATTAAAGGCCCCTTACAGGATGAGCACACTAGAGTTGGTGGAGTTGAAGTTGCAATTGAAGGAAATGTTTGGAAAGGGATACATTAGGCCAAGTGTATTGCCTTGGGGTGCACCAGTGTTGTTTTTGAAGAAGAAGGATGTTACTCTCAGGTTATGCATTGATTATAGGTAATTGAACAAGGTGACCATCAAGAACAAGTATCTGTTGCCAAGGATTGATGACTTGTTTGATCAGTTGAAGGGAGTAGCAATGTTCTCGAATATTGATCTGATATTAGGATACCATTGGGTATGCATCAAAGAAGAGGACATCTACAAGAATCCTTTCCCAACCAGGTATGGGAATTATGAGTTTGTTGTAGTTCCATTTGGTTTGACTAATTCTCCAACTAATTTTATGTGCTTGATGAGTAGTGTGTTTCTTCCTTACCTGGACAAGTTTGTTATTATATTCATTGATGATATATTCGTATATTCTAAGAATGAGTAAGAACATGTCAAACCTTTAACATAAGTATTGTGATTTCTAAGAGAGCATCAGTTGTGTGCTAAGCTTAGTAAATATATTTTCTTTCAAACAGAGGTACACTATTTGGGGAATGTGTTTTCCAAGGAAGGCATAACAGTGGATCCTGAAAAGATAAGGGATATCATGGAGTGGGAAGCTCCTAGGAATGTGGATGAGGTAAGGTCATTTATGGGGTTAGTAGGTTATTACAGGAGGTTCATCAGGAAATTCTCACAAATTTATTATCCTATTACATCATTGCAAAGGAAAGGTAAGAAATTTGAATGGACAAAGGAATGTGCAACAAGTTTTGAGTAGTTGATTGAAAAATGCTCCAGTTTTAAAGATTGCAGATCCAGACAAAGGGTTTGTGGTATGTACAAATTATTGCAAGAGAGGGATTGATGGAGTCCTTATGCAGGAAGGACAGGTAGTGTGTTATGAATCAAGGAAACTGAATGAGCGCGATCAGAATTATTTGACACGTGATCTTGAGTTGGTGGCGATCATCCATGCATTTAATAGTTGGAGGCATTATCTTCTTGGCAGGAGATTCGTATTGATGAGTGATCATAGTGGATTGTGGTATCTATTTGACCAAATGAATATAAATCCCATACAATCTAGATGGTTAGCCACGATCAGTGAGTTCGAATTTGATATTAGGTACATTAAAGGTAAAGAGAATGGAGTTACAAATGCTCTTAGCAGACGGATATAGGTAAATCACATAGCAACTATGAGTTCTTATGGGACAGATTTATCGAATCAGATATTGCAGGCAAGACAACAAGATGATAGGTATATGGAGCTTATGCATAGGTTACAACATGGTACAAGTAATTAGGATGTGGACTATCATCTCACATTAGATGGCTTGTTCAGATTTAGGAACAGGATATATGTGCCAGACAACAGTGAGATCAAGAAGCTTATCTTGAGGGAATTTCATGTTAAGACATATTCAGGTCATCCAGGAAATCAAAATACATTGACAGTGGTGAAGAAGTTATACTATTGCCCGAACTTGAAGAAAAAAATGTCATAGTTTGTGGCTAAGTGCTTAGATTTTCAATAGGTAAAAGCAGAGAATAAGCATCCAGGTGGTCTACTATTGCCAATTCAGATTCCAGAGTGGAAATGGGAGGTCATTTCCATGGAATTCATTACAAGTTTATTGAGGACATCTAAACGACATGATTCTATTATGGCTGTGGTTGATAGGTTGACAAAGGTAGTGCACTTCATTCCAATTAAGTCTACATATTCAGCTAATGATGTAGCACGAGTATTCATCATAAAGGTAGTGAGGTTTCATAATGTATCGAAGAATATTGTGTCAGACAGGGATGCCAAGTTCACTTCTAGATTCTATAAAGAGTTATTTGTAGGTTTGGGTACAGAGTTGGCCTTCAGCACAACTTATCATCTGCAAATAGATGGACAAATAGAGAAGGTCAACATGATATTGGAGGAAATGTTGAGGATGTATGTGATGCATAAACAACATAAGTGGGAAGAGCATCTTCCACTGGTTGAGTTTGTTTACAAAAATGGGTACCACGAATATTTGAGGATGAGTTTGTTTGAGGCATTGTATGGGAAAAGTTGTAATACTCCCATCAGTTGGAGTGATCCAGTGAACAGGGTGTTGATTGGACCGTACATGTTGGTAGAGATGGAATAGGAAATGCGGGTGATCAAGAAGAATCTGAAGGCGACATAGGATATACAAAAGAGTTACACAAACCAAAACAGGTTTTTTAAGGAGTTTCAAGTTGGGGAACAAATGTAATTTCACATCAAGCCCAAGAAGATCTCCTTGAGGATTGGATCATGTTCCAAGTTGGCACCTCGGTTTTGTGGACCTTTCAAGATTCTTGAGAGGATTGGACCAGTATCCTATTGACTTGCACTACCTATGACAGTGAAATTCCATGATGTTTTCCATGTGTCATTGTTAAAGAACTATGTTAAAGATGTTGATAATGTGATTGACTGGTCTTTATTGTAGGTGGAGCTAGAAGAAGAATTCATGCCAGAACCTTAATGCATTTTGTAAAGAAAGATGCTCATGCTCTGGAATTGAGCAACAGAGCAAGTTAAAGTGAAATGGAATCAATTTGGGCCCAATGAAGCTACATGGGAGATGGTGGCAATGAAAATTTTAACGATGGAAAATTATCTTGAAGTTTAAAAGCATTGTCAAATCTCACTAGTCCGTAATATGCAAACTATAAAATGTTTACTAATGTATTTGTAAAATTTTTCAAATTTATAATGATTTTATATATACTCTTTATATAATGTTGGCGATTTTTAAGGTAAAATAATTTTATATTGTAAAATTTGGGTGAATCATTTTTTATAAAAAAATGGAAATTGGCGAATCTTTTTTTGGAAAAATCATGGAAAATTAGCCCACCTGTGAATATTAGCCCCTAAAATTTTCCATGGATGGTGGATCAGATGCAGGCTATGTATCCTTCTCTATTCGCTAGTTGAGAAAATGTTTTTGGCATATGTTTTGGTTTGATTATTGGTATAAGTATACATGTATATGGATGTATATATCGCCATGAGTTATGTTATAAAGCTCCAATAAGCAGTATGGGTGTCATGTCATTATGGTTGTCATGTGGTTATGTTTCTCATGTTGGTTTTCTTCTCAACAAGATGATAATTGTAAATATTGCAATGAGCTAAGTTATAAATCTCCATGGGTAGTGTGTTTTTCTTTTAGCAATCTTGCTGATTGTAGGTGTCATTGAACACCAAGGACGGTGTTCCCCCAAGGGGGAGGGTTCTGTAATAGCCCTGGTCAAAAATCCATGTAATAAAGTTAATAAAGGAAAGATAATAACCATGGTCATGGGACACGTATTCCAAGTTGAATGTTAGAAAAAAAGCATAGTGATGGGGATCAATTGTTATTAACTAATGGCTATGGAAATTGGAAAAGGCAATGGCAAAGGATTTGGAAAGGAAAAGTGGCATTAATTGGAATTTTATTAATGAAAATAATGGAAAATAGGAGAAAAGGAAGGTGAAAGGTCACAGGTTGCATGTGAGGAGGAAAATGAAGGAAAATTGAATAAATGAGAGGCCTCATTAATAAAAAATCTTCTAAGGATCAATTGACAAACTTTTGTTAGTTCAATTTTGGAGCTCTCTCTCTATTCTCTCTCTCTCATACTCTTGGAAACTTAGAGTTTTCTTGGAGGACTCTTGGAGTGTGGAATACTTGGGATTTGGAGCAAGAACTCAAAGGGAAAGAAGGAAGTCACAAGCAGATATCAGGATCAACAGCTACAATGACTTTTTCTTGTAGGTACCGAGTTGCATGTATAATTTCCTTGCTAATTTTGGAATCCATGGCACATGCATGTGGTTTCTTAGTTATGATCTGTCATTGGCATGGAGGATTGCCTTGATTGACACTAGATTTTCCTAGCCTTGTCATTTCCTAGATATCCATGGTGTTGTGGGTGTCTTTCCTTTTATTTTATGGTTGGCTCTCATGTTCGTTATGGTTGTGGGTTTAGTTACGAGTTAATGGAAGCCTTGGTTGGACAAAGACTCTAAAAGCCCTGTAACAGCTTGGGTTGAGTTACTATTCCTAGAATCTTTGGTTGGAAAACCGCTCTGGAAGCCCTTGGTGGGTTGAGTTACTAGTCATGGAAGCCCTTGTTGGAAAAATGCTCTGGAAGCCCAACAACAGTTGTGGGTTGAATTACTAGTCCTGGAAGCCCTGGACAGCTTGGGTAGAGACCAATCTGGTGATGGTTAGTGATATTTGACCATGAGTTGCAATCACTAGTTGAGGGTTGAGGTGGCTTGATCTCTAGAAGCCCTGGTTTAGTTTTGTTTTATTTTACCCATGAGATCCCACATTCATTCTTGGAATATGGCACATGGGTGATTAACTAAAAGAAATATTTGGTTCAACTAATCTATGCTCAGGTGGCACGTGGAAGTCCCGGACTTGGTTGCATTTTTCATATGTTAATAAGATATCCTTTCCTCTTGTATTTGACGCGTAAATATACTTGTTCATATGTGGGTTTTATGGTTGTTATATCTTTTTTATTTCTATTGAATATATGTTGGTTAAGAGGGTGTTTTATGACAATCTTGATGTATGGCTCTCATCAGGTTTTGATTAGCACACACATGAACAATGAATATATGACCTAATAGATGATAATGAATTTATTGTGATAAGGCATTAATGCGTCTTTATGAATCTCAGGTAAGTATGAGACCCCTATGCTCAGATCCATTGTTATGACTAGTAGATTTCATATTTGTGACATGTTTGACGAAATTCCTGTCATGGCTAGTAGGTTTCAGATCAAGTAATTGTAACAATGATTTCATTAGTAGCCTTATTCCATTATTATTTATTATTTCTAAAAGTTTCATGAAGTTATGGGTAGTTGGTTGAGCCCTAGCCCTGAAAAGGTGGCACAAAATTCGGGTTCGCTGTCTCAGAACTGGCTGAAAAAGTCCACAGTCACATGCATGCCTTGTTGTGGTAGTGACTGGAAGGACTCAGTTGCATGAATGGCTTGACATGGGATGGATAAGGGTCTAGATTAGTGAAATTAAAGTTGTCTCAAGGGTTAGTTACCTGGAAGGGTTCGTTGGATCCTTAAGGTTTTGTAGCATGTGTGGAAGGTCATAATGGTTTTTTTTTTTCTTATTCCCCTTCCTTAACTATACATGGAGAGTTGAATCACACCATAGTAGCCTCTCATCACATGTTTACCCCAGTGGACTGGTTAAGTTGGGTAAATGTGTGAGGAGGGTGTTATAGGGTGCATTGTGCCTTTGCTCATATGGAAGTGTAGTATCCAATACTTTAATGAATTCCAAGGTCCCAGGGCTCTGTGTTATCTCCTTGCAGTTCTAAGTATTTATTCTTGGTGAGGCCCTATTTGGGAAATGCAGACTAGGCACAGAGGTGGTCTCATATTTAACCTGCCTCTTGCATGGTAGAACCATAGCTCATTGTTTACTCCAAGATCCTCGAGGAAAAACATCCCACAAAATATCCAAGAAATGGAATTTAATTGTAATCAACATTTTAATCTAGCCCTAGTGGCATAGCCCAGTCTCTAGGTCATTCCATCTCATAATAGATACCGTATTAGTTAATATTTTTAAAAAGTAATAATGCATGTTAAGTGATTTATACCCTACCATGTGCATGATAATTTTGATGTGATAAAGATATACGATGTTATACCAACCCTCACAGGTCACAAATTTTTCACAATAAACACTACTTTACACCACAAGGGAAGCATGTCTTCTCAACGAATTCCTCACCTCAAATCGAGTAATAGTGATGGTTCCTCCAAAAACAGAAATCATCTCTCATTGGGAATAATAAATTTCTTAGGTCAAACTTCACCCTCCCATGAGAGCCTAGATATTGTTGTGATCATTACCTCGTTCACCACCATAGTAAGTTTTCTCACTAATTCTCAAGATCCATTAAACATCTAAGTGAACTCTAGGGTAATGGTAATGTCATGCCCCTGAAACTTGGTGAGGAATTAATCCTATCCACCCCTGACAAAGACTTACTATACTTCTAGTTCAATCCACACAACCTCTATGTTAGTTGGTTTGACCCTATTAATTGTCACCCCATGGAATTCAATTATCATTGTAAACTTAGCTTCGATCCCCTATGAGTGCAATTCTTTCAGCGGATAGCCCTTGAGAGTGATTAGTGATGGTTTTGATGTTTCTCATCACACGTAGTGAATAATGGTTATGTATAGGGCTGCCAAATAATCCTTTCCCAAGCTATGAAATAATAGTTATGTAATGTAGTGGAGGGTTAGATTAAAATGTACACCATCACTACTTTTTAATTCTTGCCATATTATTGTTGACTATAAGTCAATTTGGAAAAAAAAATTGATAATGAGGTTGATTTAGCAGCGTCAATTACAAGTATCATCCTCGGTGTTAGAACTTCTAGAAAGTATTATAGTGCGAAATTTTGTGAACACAAGGACAAGAACCTGAGAATGAGAACTTGAGAAATCTAAGATTTTTTCATTGAATTTTTCAATTAGAGGAATATAAATGGAGTTTGTTAGTTATTTTATTAGGTTTGGATGCCCTTTTTGAATTGGGTTGGTCATAGAGAACCCAACACAAGGACTCATAACTTGAAAAGTTTGATATTCTATCGTCGGATCCGTCAATTGTTGAAACAGAAATGGAGGTTGTTAGTTATTTTATTTGGTCAAGATGCCCTTCTCAGATAAGGTTGGTTGTAGAGAACTCAATGAAAGGACTGAGAACTTGAGAAGTTCAATGTTTCATTGTTGGATCTATTGATTACAAGAACAAAAGTGGAGACTATGTTAGATTTGGATGATCTTCTTGGATCAGGTCAACCAAGGAGAAATTGTGATACAAAAATGACCTGAGAGCTCGAGAGTCCAAGATTTTATTGTTAGTCATTAGAATAGGGGACTATTAGTTATTGTATCAGGTCGGGATGGCCTTCTCAAATTGATAAGGTCACGGAGAAATTGTGATACATAAATGACTCGAGAGCCCGAGATCCGATAACGATGCAGGGTCTTCTCCTATGAGTTATGTTCCATGGCTCCATGACATATGCCTTGTATTTATATGGGATATGTATAAAATATTTTATATGATTGGCCTCTCATTTATGGGATTGATTTTTTATGGTATGGTTAAAGGTCAAATGCCCCCCATTTTTATAATAGGAGCTTTAGAACTCAGTACTTTGGATTATTTTGACAAAGGAGCAAAAATGGAAGGAGGAAAACTTCTTCATAAGATATTTTAGAATTTAAGGGGTAGTTCCCTCTCCCTTTTTTTTTCTTTTTTAATGATACAATCCATTTCAATAAAATCTTGACAAGCAACCTTATAAAAGTAGTCTTTGATGCATGAATGGGAACGATAGTAGCAAGAAGGAGAGCTTAGAGGAGGTGTCAATAAATATCATAAGGGAGAGATTAGGGGAAATTTTTTAAAGAGACATAGGGTATCTTAGTTATTTTTACTCATTTTAATTCCTTTAAATTCATACTATATAAAAGAAATCAAGGAAATATTAAAGACAACACCTAACTCAAAGGAGGGAATATAGTGTTTCCATGCTTTAATTGATGCATCTCATGCATAACTATCTTGTGAGTAGCTTTTCAACCATCCTAAAAATAACATGCATGTCTTGATTAGGTTCCCAATACATATATCAAGAAAGATATTAAATAACTAAATAGAACAAAACATTATTATCTTCTTCTTCTTCTTTTTTCTTTTTTTCTTTTCGAATTATGCGAGTTGATTCCTTGGTTTTCTAACACAAATATCCCCAATTACACTTTCCAAGAATGTTTTCATAGTTGGGGAGTTTCTTTTTTCCTAGTGATATTGTCTAAAGATTGTTATTCTGATATTGCTAAGTATTGAAAGCGCCTGAAACTAGGTTTCACTAATATAGATTCTATCGATGCCTGTTTTCCATTAATGGGTATGTCTATCATCAATAATGCATAAGTTAATGGAACCATTATCATATATTGTTTCAACTTCATATGTCCCATGCCATCAAGTGTAAAATTTACCCTTAAAATCTTTAGACCTGGAGTCGAGCAGGAGATCGCAATCTCCTTCTTTAATCTTTTTCTTTTTGATGAATCCATCATGCCACTTTAATTATTAAACAAGAGTAATTTGTTGTAGGGAATCCTAGCAGAGTTGAGTCAAGCTCATTAAATTGATCCATTTGATGTTGTTGTGCTTGTGTAAGGTCCATCCCAAATTGAAGTGTTGTCTTCAAATTTTTGACATCAAATTTGATTGGAAATATTGCTTGTTTCCCATATAGAAGCTAAAAAGGAGTGAGGCATGTGATGTTCCTCCAGGTAATTAGATAAGCCCAAATTTATTTTGGGATATTTTCAACCCAATCCTTATGATGTTGCTAGATATTCTTGGTAACAATAGATTCAAATATATTATTAGTGATCTCCACCTAGCCATTTTCTTGTGGATGGTATGGGGTAGACATTCGATACTTGATCCAAAGTTGTCAGTGGTGGATTTAATGAATCTACATGTGAATTGGGTTCCTTGATTGGTGGTGATTTCTCGTGAAATGCCATAAAAAACAAAAAAAATCTCATATAGAAAGTCAGCCACTACATGTTATGCAGCTTTTGGTAAGGCCTTTTCTTCAATCCACTTAGTTACATAATTAGTGCATACTAAAATGTATGTCTTTTCTCTTCATGGTGGGTTGATTGGCCCAACAAAATCAAGGGCCCATTTTTCAAAAGGATCTATCATGAATTTCAGTTGAAGTGACATCTCATTTGATTGTGTAGGTCTTCCCATCTATTGACATTTGTCGCAACTCCTGACATATTTCTTGGCATCCCTAAAATGGTTGGCTAGTAGTATACCAAACGTAATACCTTGTTTGACATTATCTTATCAACAAAGTTTCCTCCACATGGCTGATTGTGACATGCCTTAATGATTTCATATATCTCATCATCTTTCACACAACTCTAGATCACAAGATCTGGTCCAATGCAGAACAAGTACCCCTGAACCTAAGAATACAATGCATTGTGTCTAATAAGATTTTGACGCTATCTTGGCGAAAATTTTTGTGGAAGCTTCCCTGTAGCCACATAAGTAGTGATATCTAAAATCCAAGGTGTATTACTAGATAATGCAAAAAGATGTTCATCACGAAAGACATCTTCTATCAGAACATGTTTTTCTTTTTATTTAGTCTGGAGCAAAAATCAACTACAACATTCTCCTTCCCAGGTCTAGCTGAAATAGTAATATCAAATTCTTGGAGGAAAAGAATCCATATAGTCACACTGTCATTATTATTATTATTATTGATGATATAATGTATGGAAAAATGACCAGTGTGCATAAAGACTAGGTGTCCGGTGATATAATGACCAAATTTGTTAATGGCATGTATGACAACAAGAAATTGCTTCTCGATCACATTGTAATTTTATTCAATTGGGGTAATATTTTTACTACTATAGTAACATAAGGTTATTGTTATACCTTTTGTCCTAACACAACTCCAATGGTTTTTTTTTAAGCATTAGTGTAAATATGAAAGGGAAGGGACCAATTAGGTCCTCGCAAGATAGGGGTTGTAGAGAGTTTTTCTTTTAAAGCTTCAAAATCCAATTGTAATTTTTCATTCCAATAGGTTTCCACTTATTTAGTTATATGAAATAAGGGTCATGGTACCTTAGTAAAGTTTTTTTTATAAATATTTTATAGTACTGTGCATATACCAAAAAATTGAAAACATCTTTATATGTAACTGGTGTTGGGAGATTACAAATAACCTATATCTTATCCAAATCTAATTTTATCCCTTCACATGATACATGATGTCCTAACACCATGCCCTCAGTAAGAAGCATTTTACATTTTTCACCACTAATGGAAAGGCTGGTTTCTTTACACCTAATTAGAACCTTTTTAATATTTCTTATGGCTTGCTCAAAAGTATCCCCATATACAGTGAAGTCATCCATGTAGATATCCACACAATCATTGGTGAGTTTAATAAATATGCCAAGGATAGCCCTTTGGAATGTAGTGATGACATTACAAAAACCAAAGGGAAGAACTTGATAAGCATAAGTACTCTAGGGACATGTAAATGTTGTTTTCTCTTCATCTTTAAGGGCAACATGAATCTATTTATAGCCATTAAATCCATCAAAAGAATAGAAAAAAAGTCTCCCCTAGTAAGGAGAGGTTGAATTTCTTATGCATCACTATCTTTGGGCCAAAGTGGAGTTTCATAATCAAGAACAATCCTGGCATGGGGATAGAGAGTCAACTTCTTGGTAGAATTACCATGAGAAATAATCATATCCCCATATCTATAACTGATTTATGCATCAATGATAGCTAGCCATGTCCTTCCTAAAATCAAAGGATATCCCACAAGGTTGGTTTTTGGTTTTAGAACATAAAGTCGACAATGTATTCCCACAAATCTATGGAGACAACTATATCTTCAAGGACTTCTTCTAGTTTTACAATAGACTTATCAACGAGTTGAAGCATTGTTGGAGTTGGTCATAGTGTTCATAGTTCAATTGTTTCCATAATTTCCTATCATAATATTAATAACTATCCCTAAAACTATTAAATTATTAGGTGTGGGAGTATTGTTAGTATTAACACTTACGACTAGACTCCCATGGTTTGTATACTGAGCTATGAATATTTTTCATGACATTAGGTCACCTAGTTTCCCTGTGATTTTATGTTGGGTAGCGGACCCCCCCATGGCATGTTTTGGGGCTTAAAGCCCGAGTTTTGGTCAATGTAATGTAAAGACCTTGCAAAATGTGGGCGCAGAGCATGAGAGTCTAGGGTTGTCCACCCTAAAATAATGTAATTTAATATAGAATGTGTCGGCCTACCCATGGTCCGTGGACCATGGGATTGTATAAATAGAGTGAGGCTCTAAGTGTAAAAGTCAGTCTTAGCTTTGAGAAGTAATATGGGTTTTTGAATGAGGAATTCACTCTGAGTCTGTAAGTCTGAGTCTTGGGTCATAGTAGTAGTAAGAGGCTCTACAGCTGAGTGCGCAGAGGCCTGGTAGAGTCCGCAGCTATGTGCACGGACCCCTGTAGCTGAGTGCGCAGGGTGGAGTTGGGATTGTACTTGGATAGAGAATTAATAAAAGATAAGTTGATTCTGAAATACTGTGTGTTTATACTCCTGTTATGTTTATGCATCTCTTTACAGTTTATGATTGCGCGCACTTGCTATGAATGTTGAATGATTAATGAGAATATTGGGTATATGCAATTAAGTTAAGATCTATAATAATAGTACAGTAAGGATAAAGGATCTAGACAACACCTCTTCGCGCTCTCTATAGATCTGCACGAAAGCAGTCGCACAAGCTGCGAAGGACAGACAGCTGCGTGGAGCAGCACAAGCACGTAGGATCAGTTCGCGAACTTCCCAAACTTCATCAAGACATCCCTAGGGTGCGGAAACCTAGTTCCAACACCCTCCCATACTACCTCGGGTGAGACCTTAGTCTGCGCACCGCAGACTGTTGCCGAAAGGGTCAGTAGTACCGGGATTTGCTTGGCTAAACTCACTGCTGAACTTGGGTCAGGCCCCACGTAGCCAACAAATGGTTCCATTGCTGGGACTGGGATCTGCCTAAGGGATGTCTGATGTCGGAACACTAGAATCCCATGAAGAAGGAAATTGAAGAGTGGTTGGATCAGAAAATTCACAAGTTTGTGACACAGGAAAACAGAACTCCACAGATATCCAAGAAGAGGTGGCTGTATCGCTACGTATATACAGAAATCTATGAAATCTTCTTCGCGTCCTTCCCTTCTGAACTGTATGAGTGGATCGCGAGGTTAGTCGACAGCCAAGGAAGGTATAAGCTCGATCAATTGACAATGTGGACTCCATAATTAGTGTGCAGACTAGAGACATCAGAAGATAACATCGTGCGGGCTGTGGACCATTGGCTCGACTAGATAATAGGGGGATTTATCACTGAGTTTGCGATAGACATGACTGTGAGCTACAATGAAGAAGAGTGACGTTTTCTCAAGGGACTACGAGGTAGGTACATTAAATCCCTGAATACCTGGATTAAGATGTTGTTATGTGAAAAATGGGTGATGTGAATACATTAATGTTTGGAACGACGTGGAGTAGAAGGATATACAAAGGTAGCGAGGAATTAGGAAATAGTCCCTTGATTTCACCTTCATGAGAGAGTGAGGAAGAGCTCGCTTGGGTCTCTCCGAGAAGTGCGGTTAGTTTGATAAGGCAGTGCATTCTGTAGTTACCACCTCCACTTATGCCACCACTCGCTTCACCTCCTTCACCTCCATCTCCACCCACCCCACCTCCACCACCCCCACAGTTCAGCATGGCAAGTGCGATCAAGCTACCTGTATTTAGAGGAGCAGGAAATGAGGATCTGGATTAGTTTTGGTTCGTGGTAAGAGTAGTGTTGGAAGCACAAGGGGTCACGGATGACAATATTAAGAAGGCCACATTGGTGAGCACGCTACAGGATTGCGCATTGACATGGTATATCAAGCACTCGAATGATCACCCAAATGTAGGAATAGCGGAGATCGAGAACACGCTGAACAGAGAATTTATCCGGCCGAAATCAGAGACATAGTCAATAATCAAATTTAAAGAAATTGCAATGCTTCCGAGCGAGACCCCCTGGATCTGTATCAACGGCTGAAGAGTACAATCCGCGAGGCTAATATGATGCTAACGGATGTGCAGGACCGCGCATGGTTTGTGGCATCTTTGACACCACACCTGAGGACGGCGCTATCACAGCAGAAGCTTTCAACCTAGGCCGAAGCATTGGAAATGGCAATGAGGTTGCATGAAACACTGATACAGGATCCGGGGCTAGGAGTTCAACAAATCCACGTGTAGCTACAAAATATCTACCTGGAAATGCAGAGCTTGAAGCAAGATAGGGCACCGCGGTCAGAGGTGTGCAATGAAGTATGGTGTATAAAATGCAAAGGTCAGGGCCATGACAAGGATCATTGTCCAGTATTCGCGAACTACTTGGCAGGAGGGGGACCGATGCCGTTGAGACCAGAAGCACACACAGGGCCGAGTACGACCCCCGCGTTATGGTGCGTGATCTGTCAAATAGGAGGAAAACACACAATGAACAATTGTCATCTGTTGCAGAAGTATACACAAGCTCTGCAACAGCTATTTTGTAATTTTTGTAGGTCGGTGGGCCATGAGGAGCGTACCTGTCGTAGCTACGAGTTGATGATGGAGTGGACCCCAGCCTATAGAATACAAACAGAAATGCAAGGCCTCGACCCAGCTACTAGGATGTTGCACACTAGATTTTAGGGCCAAGGTCGAGGACGAGGAGGAATGGGGCCAGGAAGGGGCCGCGAACAGTTAATCTGTTACAATTGCGGAGGACCAGGGCACTACGCTCGTGATTGTACCAACCCAATGAGAATATCTTGTTCGTATTGTGCTCAATTTGATCATGAACCAATGGATTGTCCTACGTTGATCGCACAAATGCATGAGAAAGGGGTACTACAGCCTACTCCGACTCAAAATATCCAAATGATGAGGTCTGAACCATGTGATGAAGACCCCAATGTGAACATGATGCTCAGAAGTGGCATGACCATAGGAGAAGATAAGGGGAAGCAGCCTGAGGAAGATACATGGGTTCGCAAGGCTCCTGCAAAGGAACCTGAATTTGACTTAGAACGCGCAAAGGAGACATTTATGGAAGCTAAGAAGAGCTTCGCAGAGGCCTCTACTTCAGGTAGTAAGGATCAACCAGAGCCAAGAATGGATCCTTTTATGCTTACCACCTTTTTAGAGACATGCATGAAGCTGCTGCATGACAATAAGGCAGTCAAGGGACTACAGGAGTTGATCACTAGGTGCACAGGATTAGGGGAGCCGCACGTAGTCCGAAAACTAGGAAGGCATGCCTTGCGCACCAAGAGGGAAATGAGATTGAGGCACAGATTAGCGAGTATGAAATGGATCAGGTAATCTTGGACCTGGGGTCTAATGCGAATTTGTTACCTAAGAAAACCTGGGAACGCATGGGCAGGCCTGTGTTGCAGTGGTCCCCTATTCAATTACGAATGGCGAACCAGCAGAAGATTATGCCCATGGGAAGGTTGCAAGGGGTGACAGTTGATATCGAAGGCACGAGCACGCAGACAGACTTTGAATTAATAGAGATTGTTGATACAACAATCCTTATCCCGCATTACTAGGAATAGACTGGGCCACTGATATGAATAGCGTCATCAACCTGAAGAAGTGGAAGATGATATTCGAAAAAAAGTCCCTACCTATAGTAGTTCCACTAGACCCAGCCGAAGGAGCGTGCTACACTGAACCTGTGTGCAACGATGACAGCAATGATTAGATAGATTGCATTTACCAAATAATGGCGCAAGACCAGGATCGCGTGAACCCAACTGCAAATGGGAGAATCTCGTGGGAATGCAAAAATTCTTGTGCTTCAGATTTAGATGAAGAAGTATAATGCTGGCAGAATCGGTTGAATGAAGTGACAACGCTGAATTGCAACATGATGATTAGATTACTGTGGTGTGTGACGACAGAAGAAAGGGAGCTACCAACATATGATGGAGTAACAATGGTGGGTGAATTCCTGGACAAATTTGAAAGCACAGTATCAGAACATCAGCAGTTTGATGCGCTAGAATGGGCGCTGCATGCAACACCTGCACAATGGTGGAGTCCACATCAGAAGATTACTGGAAACTAGCACGAATGTAGAAGACAGATGTGCTTACGGTTTGGAAGTCCCCAGTGTCGAACGAGAGCCGGGTAGCCAGGACGAAACAATTCGCATGCCCACTTGTGTCAATGGGTGCAGACATGTATTGTGCAAGCACATCCCAGACTAAGGTTCGAGAATCAAAACCTGAGCCGACAGCAGGAAAAGAAATGCATGCCACAAATAGTCTACATAGCGGCATTCACAAAGCTATGCGGAATCATGAACAAAGTTTACCAGGTGGAACAAACTGATTGGGACCTGCGTGTGCCAACGGTCCGATGGGCCTATGGGGCCATGCACAAGAACCTGAGTGCGGGAATGATTCCGGAAATGACGAGCAGAGTCGAGGTCGTAGTTTTGGGAAAGAATCCTCGAGTAATAACTCCCATAATTGGTACAGCACGCGAGGACCAGAGCGAAGAAAGTATGTAGCTACGTGAGGATGAACATATGCAGATTCAAGAAGCCATTTGGCGAGCGACCGTTGAGCTTCACGCACTCGAAAAAGATCAGGTACGACTGAAGCAGGAAAGTATATTAGTGGACGCAGATATCAGAAAACTGGAGATCGAAATCACGCAAACATGTCACATTGACGGAAGGATAGGACAAGATACGGGCAGCCATACCACCGCATTAGAAGAGGGTCACTGAGAATCTCTAGCTCTACTACCATGGCTGCAACCGCACCTTATCAAACAAAGGAACCAGGGGAGCGCACCGCATAAGGAAGAACGTGAGACGCTGACTAGTGCAAGGGTAACTAGGGGAGGCCCGCAGACCAAGTTGAAAGGTGACTTGGAGCCTCACACCACGGGTGCGACCACCTGACTATCTATATGAAGCACAGTCTCAGTGCTACAAGCAGTTGAAAGAGAGTGCGAGAGTATAAAAGAGTCTGTATGGGAACTGCGCGACAAGGAGGTTGCACACAGGATCGGTATGTCACAGGGGTTAGGCCGCGCATAGGGAGCCATGCTACTGCGCGAATAGGCTGGGAGGTGACCGTTGGTGTCACTATTCATGACAAGAGGTCCAATTTAAGACAAAAAGGAGCGGGCGACGGGCAATTAAGACAGGAATTAAGAGCTAGATTCGAGACGATCTACCGCCAATAAGGTATTAATGACTCAGAAGTGGAGGGAATGGTTGAATTCAAATTCAAACGAGACTATAAAATCCCTTAGGCTAGCCTCGAGGAAACACTTGGTTGTTTAAGATTTGAGCCAGTACAGAGCATTGAGCACCAAGCACTCTTGCCACCCTTGAGTACGCGACCGAACAGATCCAGTGTAGATACGATGACGGCTGCGAGAACCAAAGTGCGATTCGTGGAAGTTACCCCAGAGCCCCGTATGATCCAGGAGGAGCCTGGAGAGGCAGCAGCTGCACCAGAGGTTCCAAAGTCACCATGCACGCCGTGACCACAGAAAGACAAGCAGACAATGGGGCCAATCTGGGTATCACCACGGAACCCACAGTTTAGTAAATTGTCAATGGCAAAGAAGGGCAAAGCCATCACCCTTGAAACAGAGGAGGAGGAGGAAGATTTGCAAGCCCTGATCACCCAAATTGAAGCATAGGACGATGAGGCAGAGAATGTCTCCCAAGTGCCTTCAACGATAAAGTTACCCCCCTACATCCCCTCGTGGAAGGGGAAAGCCAAGATACCTAAGGACCTAGAGGCCACGAAGAGTGCGCTCCAGACCCCACTTCTTCCAGATGATATAAGGTTTGAAGGTACGCTGATGGGATGGGTACCTAATATGAAGTTGAAATACTGGGACCTCGCAGATAGCGAGAAGTTTCCACAGTTGGCTGTGGAGCAATTATTGAAGCAGAAATGGTTACGCGGTGTGGAGAGAGCAGGGTTACTCTATCTACGATGGATACCCCACTACCACCATGTGCCCATCACAATTTTTGTCATTTGGTAGCTGCTATGCCTAGTACATGATGGGTATCTCTGGCTGGAGGAGCCGATTCCCATCACGGCCGATTTAATTCACCGGATTTCTCGGCTGCCCATCAAAGGAAACGACCGCGCAGCCATAGCAGGAAAGAGCAACAACTTGGCCCTCACAGAAGCTATGAAGGCCAAATATAAGCTAGAGAAGAGGAAGCGAGGGTATGTAATAGCAAGCATCAAGGACCAAGGGGTGCGCGTAGCCACCTAGCTATTGGCCGACAAGCTGATGAGGAAATGTCACGCAGACAAAGTGCCAGCGTCTATAATTGCATTGGCAGAGCAATGCGCATAGGGGGTCTAGTTCAACTATGTGCAGTTCCTTTGTGATGAGTTTTTAACAAACTATAGAGAGGCCCAGGAGCAGGGTACTATGTGTGGTTGCTCTTATCCATCCTGTTGGTTGCAAGGGAGCTGCTAGATGACAGCCAGTTTCCCACGCTTGAGGGTGACCTACCCGAAGCCGCAAGGTACACCTCGCTTTGGGCAACGAAAGACGTGACGGGGATTGGTGAGATAAAGGTGTTTTGGGTGTTCGTAGAGGCAAGCATACGAACATGGATCAATCGCAGGTTGCGCTTGTCCCCCACAGTCCATAACAACATACAGAGTGCGACAAAGTTCAAGGCGGATATGCATAACCTGTATATCCAGGCGCACAGAGATCCCGCACAAACATGGGCGAAGGTCCCGTTCATCACAAAGGATGATGTGATCTTTGTGGTAATGGAGTCCTTGCCCCTGGAGTGGCATGCCCGAGACTTGGAAAAAATGAAAAAGATTGCGGCACATCAATGAAATAAGGATACCAAGCTATGCATTGTGTAGTTAGCAGAGAGAAGGCGCCAGGAAGAAGAAGCGGCCATGCAGCAGAAGGCAGCTGAGGCAGCAGCGGTAGTGTAGACGGTAGAGACCACAACCGCGCCCACCAAAGAGACCGAGTAAAGCTAGGAAATGTCCACCGAGCAGGAGATACAGGCGAACTCTGAGATAGAGGAATGCACAAACCCTGCACCAAAATCAACCCAACTTAAGAGGATGCACATCCATGAGAAGCAAGCCTCACGGAAAAAGACAAAGGCAACAAAGACCTCCGCCGACCCAACCCAGCTCATCAAGGGAGACCTTCTTGACATTGGCGAAACAGTTCACGATGTCACTGAGGATGTTTTTGAAGAATTAATGACGGAGCATAAAATTGTGTTGGGGGTGCTCGGAGCATAGTTGCAGGCATTATAGGTGCGGCCCCCAGGAATAATGGCACCACACGTTGAGGCAAATACATCCGAAGCCGAGCCAATGTTGCACGCCCACACCATAAACACTTTTGTATTACCAGAAGGCGTAGTCTTAATAGCCGCCGAGGGCAACGGGGCCACAACAAGTAAAATGAAGGGCCGGGGGTTTAATTTGGCCACCCTTCCCAAAGAAACCCTATACCAACTACAGGATGGGGTAACTACTGAGCTTCACGCCAGGGAGGACCGTGCCCTCTAGGTCTTGAGTGAGCAGAGGTTAAATTTAGAACAGCTCAGCCTACAACATGACAACCTGGCCACACAAACCCAAGGATTGGAACAGGCCGTGGAAGAGGCCTTTAGCAGTATACCGGAGTTGGCCGTGTGGCGGTACTCCCAAAAGCAGAAAAGATTCAGCAATTAGCGGTTGGAGCCCGTAAGGCATAGGAAGAGGCCGCGAAGGTTCAGTTGGAGCTGAACTTGCAGATCATTGAGCTGCGGCTGAAGGCGCAACCCTCTACACCCCCAGAAGTCAGAGAGAAATGCCACTGCACCATTCAATTAGGGTTGGAAGCAATAGAGCACGCTGTATAGGACTACATGGGATTGTTGGATCAGTCCCTCTTCACGCTCACCTCACTGCAGGAAGATCCAACCATACAACGTCTGGAGATAGAAGCATGGCAGTTACAATAGGCATATGACAATATCAGGGGGACTGCATAGACGGTTGCCCTTACTCAGTGACTTGCCAAGATGAAGGAGGCCTAGGCTCTAAAGGAATAGGTGGATGTCACATGCCAGAAAGAAGCAGTGCTTAAAGCACGCATCTAGCCTTGGCTCAAGGAAGCATTCACAGTCACTGCCACGATCGAGGGAAAGCTGGCACAGATGCAGGATACATATGCACTAAGGCAAGAAGCTGCCCCTGACAATGATGCATCGGAGATTCACGCACAACTGATACAGTGGACAACAAAAGAATGTGCTGCGGACATAAATGAAGTGCAGAAGTTACTGGATGAACACTGTGCAAAGGTCACCGCACCAGCCGAGTGACTCGGGATGAGTCACGATGATTGTGTTGGGGGCCTGTTGGGCAGTGGATCCCCCCATAGCATGTTTTTGGGGCTTAAAGCCTGAGTTTTGGTCAATGTAATGTAAATACCCCGCAAAATGTGGGCGTAGAGCGCGAGAGTCTAGGGTTGTCCACCCTAAAATAATGTAATTTAATATAGAATGTGTCGGCCTACCCATGGTCCGCAAACCATGGGATTGTATAAATAGAGCGAGGCTCTAAGTGTAAAAGTCAGTCTTAGCTTTGAGAAGTAATATGGGTTTTTGAATGAGGAATTCACTTTGAGTCTGTAAGTCCGAGTCTTGGGTCATAGTAGTAGTAAGAGGCTCTGCAGCTGAGTGTGCAAAGGCCTGGTAGAGTCCGCAGCTGTGTGCGCGGACCCCTGTAGCTGAGTGCACAGGGCGGAGTTGGGATTGTACTTGGATAGAGAATTAATAAAAGATAAGTTGATTCTGAAATACTATGTGTTTATACTCCTGTTATGTTTATGCATCTCTTTACAGTTTATGATTGCGTGCACTTGCTATGAATGTTGAATGATTAATGAGAATATTGGGTATATGTAATTAAGTTAAGATCTATAATAATAGTACAGTAAGGATAAAGGATATAGACATCACCTCTTCGCACTCTCTATAGATCTGCACAAAAGCAGTCGCACAAGCTGTGAAGGACAAACAGCTGCGTGGAGCAGTGCAAGCGCACAGGATCGGTTTGCGAACTTCCCAGATTTCATCAAGACATCCCTAGGGTGTGGAAACCTGGTTCTAGCACCCTCCCATACTACGTCGAGTGAGACCTTAGTCCATGCACCGCAGACTATTGCCAAAAGGGCCAGTAGTACTGGGATTTGCTTGGCTAAAACTCACTGCTGAACCTAGGTCAGGCCTCACATAGCCAACACCTTAACAATATTAGAGTCCTTATCTCTCCTTCCTAATCTCTTAATCCAAAGTTTTTGAATTGAATTAGCATAAATTGGAACATATTTTATGGCTTGGAATAGTGGAATATTGAGATAAACGTTTTTAAGTTCCCTTAGAAAATAAAACTCTTGTAGTAAGGGAGGTTTTTCTAAACATAACCTTCTAGATATGGGGGGAATTTCTCTTTTCTTGATATGAGTTCAGGAGGATAGGGTCTATTTTCAAAATTAATTGGCCTTGAAAGAATTTCCTCATCATCCTATCACTCAATAATGGGGAAAACCAGATCAATAAAATTATTTCCTAATTGCAACTGGATACCTTGGAAATCTATTGGAGTGATAGCATAAGTAGGAAAATGGGGTATCTAAACATTGTATGTGGGTTATGTTACTTTATTATCTGGGTTAGGAATGGGTTTAGCAAGTAGTTGTGGTATTTGGAGTGGTTGATTGGATGGTTGCTATAGTTGTTGAGGTTGAGGGAAATAACATTATGGAGCTTGTGGTGGCATGTCCCCAAAAGGAGAAGGTCCCCTCCTTTGTTGTGGCCAAGTTTTATTTTGCATTGAAGAGTCCATTGCTATCACGGTGTTGGGATGTACCAACTAGGAAATGGATTTTGATAGGCGGTGAAGTATTAATCGAATGGCTTGGGTGACCAATGTTTCTTCTAGGCTACAAAAGATATTTTTAAATTCCTTCATTACCCTCTTGGAATATTACTTTAAGCCTTAGTAAGGATGGATAATCTTGGGTGGCATGTTTTTGTTCCTATATGATACATTCTTCCACACCATTGAGGGGACACTCTAAAAGTGGGTGTTTCTTCCAACATTTGGAACAAAAGATAGCCAGAGCCAACTCAAATTATTCCCTTTTATTTTTAGCTTGTAAGGTGCTTATTTTGGAACTAAGCATGCTAAGAATATCAGTCTTAAAGTTATCTGGTCGATTTCCTAGTCCAACCTTGGTCACACTAGTCCCTTATGATCGATTAGTTTTAAAAATAACATGCTAAGAATCTCTTCCATACATATGGCTTCCCCTATAATATCATTGGCATAATTCACAGATCTCTTGATAGGTTAATTTGGAAAATCCCCTACCCCATAAGGTAAGTTGCATTAATACAATCCTATTATATCCATTTAGAAAAAGGATGTGCGAGATGTCATCATCTAGAGTGTTTTATTTAGTCCTTTCTAGGTTGTATTGAAATATTTTGACATAGTCCTCCAAACATTTGTCATGTCTTTAGCACATATTGAATGTTCTTCCTTAATATATCAAAGCTTACAATCATCTTGATACTTCTTTAAAAAATTAGTCTTCATCTCATCCTAAGTTCGAATGGTATTTCCACTAAGTCCCATAAACCAACAAAGATTTGATTCCTTTCGAGCTAGGAATAACTTCAATTTTGTGCATCTATGGAATAATCATAACTATTACAAAGGAAATCAATCTCAAACAAAAAAATGTATGGGTCTTCACTTGTGAGACCATGAAAGCATGGAAGAAAAAGAGTATGGATGTTTTTCATTAAAACAATTCCATCATGTTACTATATAGGGAATTCAAATGAAATAGGTCCCCTTGATTCATTTTTCCCCTCATCCCCAATCCCTATGAATGGTTACTCTTATTTGAGGGTCTTGCTGGAACCTTTGGAATTGTCGCATTCCTCCACTATTATTGGTTCTTCCTTGTAAAGTTGAGTTATGGTGCTATAGATTCCTTCTAGAGGATTACTTTGCTCACCTCTATTTGCAAGGATGTTTAATATGGGTAGCTCCTACTACACCATTGTTGTCGTTGCTACAACACCCTCCAAAACTTCACTACATTCAAAGTTTGGAGCCTACCAAATTGTCGTATCAAGTGTCTCTTTGGTTTTCAAGTGTCGTTTCAATTCAGTCCATGTGTTTCAAGTGTTTTGATAATTCCCAAGTGTTGTTACAATGTTTATAATATTTCTAGCGTGCTTCATGGTTATAATACCTTTGTTTTTGTAAAATGACACTTTTGGTTGCAGTTGCACACACTTTGTTTATTATACTTGGGGAGTGTTTGTAAACTAGAATTTTGATGTGTATTTATTATTATTTGATCTTGCTTAAGTCTTATTGATGAGTTGGTATGTGTCATACTTGAATTTATGTCTAAAATCATTTTGTTTGTCCCTTGTTTTATCTTTTAGACCTAGACAAATTTTGGTTGCAAAAGTTACCCCACTAAGGCTAGGAAAGCGAATGATGCACCCTTAAGCCTTAGTTGGGACCCCTTCCCTGTTCTAAAGTGTGCCCTGTGCCCTTCAAGAGAACATAACGTACTCCCAAACAACATTCCCCCTTCCTTTTTCCAAACTATGACATTAAAGTAGGTCTTCCTCCTTGTTGAGTGCATGGCACACCATCAAAGCAACATCATGAACCCTTCATCCTTCATCCTTGCACCCAACACCACCCTTGGCTCCCTTGAGCACAAAATGTACTTGGGAAGGCCAAAGCTTTACCCCTTAAGCCTTCAAAATTGTTCCCTACACCCTCCTAGCTCCTCTTGAGTGCATAGTGCAGTTAGGAAGGCCAAAGAATGATCCCTTCAACCTTCGGCAGTGCACCTTGCACCCTCCTTGGTTTTCTTGAGTGCATAGGACACTTCCAAGCCTCAAGTGGTCTTCCTTTGTCCTTTAGACCTGCACCATGTGCCCTCCCTTGAGCTTCCTCTCTCCCATTTGAGCACACAATGCATCCTACAAGCCTTAAGCACTCAGTCTTCCCTTCTTGGAAGTGCGCACTATACTTGAAGTCATCCTTGTTCTTCCCGAGCACACTTTTAAGTCACAAATAGAAAATTTACATCAAAAATGTTAATATAGAAGATTTTTTAGATTGTTGTTTTCTTTCCATGAGTAATTTTAGTTTCAAGTGTTCTATAACAAAATGGCAAGGATGCATGAAGAGATCTGACAAAGAGGACAATCAAAGGAAGCATTCAAGAACAAATAACATGTGAAGAGACAAAATGAAGAACATTGAAATCCTGATGATCAAAGTAGCCCAAAAGACTCCACATGATCAAAGACCCTTTGGAGTGTGAAGGCATAAACTACATGGAAATTTCATGCAAGATAAAAGATACAAGTGACAACATTGTCACCTATCAAGAAATTCCATGACATTAATCACTATGAGTCCAAGTCATCATGTTAGTGACTTGGCATGTTCTCATCATATGATGATATGGAAATCATGATGTAATTATGCAATTATTGTAAAGACAAAGAAGTAGAATTCCAAGAGTCATGTATGGACAAAAGAATCATATGAAGAAGCCTAAAAGACATGTAATTGAAACATTCATTTAGAATTCCAAGAGTTATATAGAATTCCAAAGGTCATTAGAATTTGAAAATTCATATGAGGAACTCAAGAGTCATATGGATATGAAATTTCATGCCTCAAGTTATAAAAGGAGCCTCACTACTCAAGACTTTTCACCTTAGATTCTCCCCATAAGGCATTACAGAGATAGAGATATTACTTTTTGGGAGTAAGTAGTGGCTATAACGCTCCATTGTTGGAGCTAGTGATGTTCATTGTACTTATGTATCTTAGAACTTTTGCTTAATACTTGTAGCCATTTAGTCAACACATTTTCATGCATGGATTGTGGATGTTTTGAGACTGTTCTTCTAATGTTTACGGTTTATGTCATTTTTCATATTTAGTAAAGTAATTGAACTACAGCCACTTTGGTGCTAAACTTATTGGAAATGTGTTGTGATGATTTTAACAATCATTGCATCTATGTGAACTGTTTCGCTTGATGTCTAACGATTCTTCCTTGTTTATGTGTGCACATATTTACTTATTAGTACTATTACTTCTCTTTTAGATACTCACTTTTCCTCCTTGCAGTGAAAGAACCTTGATACATTTAAAATTGAACATTCCACAAGGATCACTCTCCTCGTTCATAAGCACATGTGCGCTACTCTCTCCTGCCAATTTCTTATGCCAAAGAAAATATCTAAGTTAATGGTAGCTGGGCATATTTTCGGATGGGACGTCTAATTGGGACCTCATATTGGGGAGATCCCATTTATGTTGGCGGGATCCAGCACCGTCAACATTCTGGTGTTAGGAGGGAAGCTCATTTCTTATGGCTGATAACTCATCACATCCCAATAATTCATATTCTAGACAAGGCATTAATATACTGAGTTCCACCCCAACTCCTATTCCTAAGGTAGGAGGGACTTCTCAACCTGGTTTGGAGTTAGCCTATGGATTTACCTATGATCAGCTCTGAGAAATTTGGACTATTACCCATTGGTTTGCAAAAGATATCGGTTTACTTCTTGTTGCTCATAATATTCCTCATCATCCAAAGAAGAAAGAAACAACTCATCCTAGTGCATTGGTTACATCGGTGGAAGATTAGGTTTTTTCCACTCTTGAGGAATTAACAGAGTCTTCAAAAGACACAACCCAACAAGAGCCACTTCCACCTATTAGCGAAGAATACGAGGAACATCTCGTTATCTCTGATGGAGAATAGTTGGTAGCTAATTTTGAGTTGAATGGAGACTTGAATGGTGAAAGAGGAGGCTCATCAAATTCAAAAAAGGAGGAGGATGAAGGAGATGAATACATGGTTGATCAAGATCTAGATTGGATGGCCCAAGGGCCACTCACTCTTTTGGATAATCTTCATAAAATGCCTAAACATCCAGAGAAGTTGTTACCAAAGTTTGATCCTAATAAGAAGATTAAGGAAGAGGACCATCTTGATGATTTCTACATGCATCTACAAATGATTGAGGTACGATATGATGATGTCACTTGTATGCTCTTTCCTTTCACTTTAGAAGGTAAAGTAGTTATATGGCATCATAGTATTCCTATTAATTGAATCCATGGTTGGAGAGAGTTTAAGAAATTGTTCTTGGAGAAATTTTCCAATGATAAACCTCCCACCATGCTCTTAATGGGGCTTGGAAATATTAAGATGGGGAAAAGGAGAAATTTAAATATTTCAATCAAAAGTGTAATCATATATTGAACAAGTTTCCTCCAAACATGTAGCCTCATGATTCTATTACTATAGATTATTATACATTTTTCTTTCCAACAAGCATTTATGTTTTGATTAAGAGGGTTGCAAAAGAGACATTGGCTTTAAATTTTGCAGAAGAAATCATTGTAGAGAAATACTTGTGTGCCATTGGAGATATTACTAATGACGATGAGTCTAAAGACTCCAAGGAGTCTGGAAAGAAATCTCAACCTTATTCAAATAAGGCTAAATAAAAATATTTTGTTGATATTGAAAGCTTGACTAAATATCTAAAGTCACTCACTAATGAAGTCTCAGAATTAAAGAGAAATTCAAGTGAGGCTTCTATTAGTAGAAATCCCCCTAATTTTTCCTTATTCAGAAGGAATAACAATAATGAACCAACTAAATTTTCCTAGAGCTCAAATGTTGTGTTGAATGTTGAAAGTATAGGCATGTACAACTATTTATCTTTCCATCAAGAATGACATTCAAAAAAAAAATTCCCACAATGGAACCACAACTGGAATGCTTTGGTAGCCCATATTGTTGATATTTTACTAGAAGATAAGCATTCTAAGCAGACAAAAGAAATAAATGAGTCAGCAATAGTTGAGGAAAGTATAGGTATTGGACACTCACTTAATACCTCTGATTTCATTCTTAATACTAAAAATAAAAGTGTTGAAATACCACCTGAAAGTGAATCCCCCCCTCAAAAACCAACTGGTCGAATTATTTGAGGAGCAAAAGGCTCATTTCTGAATAGGAAGTGACGAGACAATAACTAAAGAAGAAATTGTTAAGAAGGATATCACAACCAATCAATATTGCTCAAAATGCACAAAACAAGTCTGGAAATGTCACTACCTCTAAGAACACTTCCACTAGTAGCAAAAACAAGACTATCACTGCGAAGTTTCAAACAAAGCTACACCTCCAAACACTACAACACTACCTGCAAAAATGAAAATATTGATTATAATATAGTTGAAGACTTGGAAATATCTCGTGCTAACATTTCTATCTTTGAGCATGCAAAGATAGGATGCGAGCGAGAAATACTTATCCAAGCCTTCTCATGGCCTTCAATAGCTGAAAAATCTTATATTTATCAAAAGGTGTCCAGAAAGTCTCTTAGAAATCTTAAATCTATTGTTAATGTCGTAACTTTAGATGCTAACAATCTCTTCCCCCAATTTTTACTAAATTTTGAAATATTTAATTACAATGTCCATAATTGTTTGGTTGATTTGGGTGCATATGTGAATGCGTAACAACCTCAGTTTAAAAGTTCATGTAATAAAGTTAATAAAGGAAAAATAAGACCAAGGTCATGGGACATGTATTTCAAGTTGAATGTTGGGCAAAACATCCTAGTGGGTGTTCATTCTAGTTTATTATAGCTAAGGAATTTGGCAAAGGAATTGGAAAAGGCATTGAAAAGGAAAGAGGCATTAATTGGCATTTTATTTATGAAAATAAATGAAATTAGGAGAAAAGGGAGATGAAAGGTCACATATTTGAATGAGGAGGAAATTGAAGGAAAAATAGAGGAAATTGAAGAAAATAGAGGCCTCAATAATAAAAAGGCTTACGAGGACCAGTTCATAGCCTTTTGTCAGTTTGGCTTTGGAATTGGTTTTAGAGAGAGAAGAGCATGAAGAGGAGAAAACAATCAAGGAAGGCAAAGGAAGGACAAGAAAGCAAAGGAAAGCAAGGATCAAGCAAGGAATATTTCGATCAAGTGGCTAAAACGAGATTACTTTGTAGGTATCAAGTTGCATGTATTATTTCCTTGCTAGTTTTGGCATGCATGGTACATGCATGTGTGTATTTGGTTCTCTTGATGTCATTGTCATGGGTTTTTCCAGGTGTGATAGTGGTTTCAGCCTTGCCTTTCCATTTCCGGATAGCCACGGTGTGATTGGGTTCTTTCATTTGGTTGAGATTTGGATTGTCGGATGGTTTTGGAATCAGGTGTGGTAACCTCAGGAAAATTCTCAAGGGCCTAGGAATCCCTGGATGGGTAATGGAGTGATTGCGACAAATAATGAGGGTGGATATGGGAAAATTCCTCAAGGTATTGGTGAATAAATCTAAAGGCATCCAAGCTTGTTTAGGTCCTAGTGATCCCTTGACCGGTTTTGGGGGATTACGGTAAAGCTCGGTAGTGTATGTTTCTTTGTTTGGGCATAGGAATCCCTTGATTGGTAATGGAGGTATTGCGGTAAAGCCTGGTTGGGTGGGTGCTTACTTCAGGCCTAGAAATCTCGTGACCGATAATGGTGGGATATGCAATAAATCCTGAGGAATCCCTGGTTGTTCTTTTGTAAGCCTTGCATTCATGCTTGGAATATGGCATGGGGGTAATTGTCTAAAAGAAATATTTGGTTCAGCCTAATCTATGGTCCAGTGGTACGTGGATGTCCCTGACTTGGTTGGATTTTACATATGTTAATAAGAGATATTTTCCTCTTGTATTTCATGAGTATTTATACTTGTTATTATGTGGCTTTGATGGTTGTTTTGTTATTGTTATTATGTTGGTTATAAGCATGGTTTTATGACAGCTATAGTTATGCCTCTTATCATGTTTTGATTGGTAAATAAATGGTTATTGAATGCATGTCCTAATGGATATTATTTTAGATATTGTTAGAGAGCATTAAACCTTCTTGATGATTCTTAGTATCAGATCCCTATGTTTAGAAATGCATTCATGACCTATTGATTATATGTTCTCAAAATGTTTGACGAAATGTTTTTCATGGTTAGGCTTGGTTAGGTCAAGTCCTTTATCAATATTTGTTTTATATACTTTGTATTTGTGTCATTTATTGTTTTGAAAAGTATCATTAAGTTCTGGACAATGATCTGGAGACTAGCCTTAAAAAGGCGACACAAATCTCGCGGTTGCAGTATTGTAACTGGGAAAATGGGACTGTAGTTACTCCCTTGTAGATGTATGCATGCGACTGGAGTCCTACAATTGCATGGATGCAGCCTTGTGCATGCAATTGGGAGTCCAGGTCAGTCAAAAAGAAATTTGACTCAGAGTTTGGGCACTTGGAGGGGTGGTTTAGCTCTTGGGGGTGTTGTAGCTCCTGAGGAAGGTCATTAAAGTTTCGGTTTGTCGATTTCACTTCCTTAACTGTACTTAGGAGGTTGATTCATGTCATAGTATCCCTCGACTCATTTTTACCCTAGAAAGTTGGTGAAAAGTGGGTAGATATGGGAGGAGTGGTTACAGGGTGGTATCAAAGCTTCCATGTTCAAACACTTGGACTAGATGGGCAGAATGTATTGTCATGCATGAATGTTAGTCATCTATGTGATTGTTATGCATGCATTGTGATAGTGAGTGTTGCAGTTTGGGCATCATGATGTTGTTGGTAGTTTATGATGCTAATGTGTTGGATGAGATAGAGCAAGAGAAACAAATTATTAAAGTGAGGTTGTAGCACTGGACTTTCGGGTAAAAGCATATCGTCATACATGTATTATATGTTTGGCATGAAAGTATGTTGTTTAATCATTGTTATAAGCATTACAGTTATGTACATGCTTGTAATTCTCTCATTGTTATGGTTACATGTATGATAGATTCTTGTCGATCAGTGCGGTCATATGCACGTGTCAAATAGTCGTGAATGTTAGTAATGTGTTGTTATATGTGTTATGGTCATAAACATGATGATTATGGCCATTTAATTTAATAACTTGATGTTATATGTATCATGCTAATATCGATTGGTCGATGCATATGGTTCTGGTTATGATATTCAAGTATGAGTCGATATATTTGTGATATCGTGTTGTACTAATCTGGATTGACTTGTACAAATGTGATAGCCTCCCCTGAGATACATTGAGGTATGAGTTTTATTATGTCGTCTATTTGGTTTATCTAACATGATATGTTTACAGGTTGTTTGAATGTTTGATTAATTTCATGATATGAGTATGTGTCTATAATATTGCATGAAGGAATGATCTTGTTTTAAGATGGTTGTACTAACACATTATGTGCTGAGATAGTTGATATGTACTTGAGTGCAAGTGAGTGCTAGTTGTAGTATTATGACTAATGATTGTGAGTTGATTGTTGATTATGACATGGTTGTTAGTCTTGGTAAAGGTTGATTTCAAATTAATAGATATGATGTCTTGATATTTGGAATGTGTGACTGACACATGTGAGCAGTTGTAGGGCAACATGCTTAGTATTAGCATGACAAGGTCACAGTTGATTTTTTTATATAACTAGCAGTTAGGTGATGTGATAGCACGTAATAAGACTCAAATGCAGCGAGGTAAAAGTTAAAAGAAAGGAATTGAGTGATAATTCCTTTGGAAATTTTTTGAAACCGTAATTCCAAATGAATGAGTGCTTGCATACAAGAAGTCTTCTTAACCTTGATTTTGTTTGAAATTGTGTGGATATGTGCTATATTCATGAACATGTGTTTGACAGGTATATCTGTTGGATTCTAGCTATATTTGGATTCGTAAAGAGATTCGAATCCCTGAGAGATGATATATGTATGTGTTCAGTTACAAGGTAGCGTGATTGGCACAATAAGGTAAGGTAATCAATATATTGTTATGTTTATTTATGCACTGACACTTATGTGTTCATGGCAATATGATGCAGGGAGTTGCATGGAAAAAGATACTGCCATGAAACCCAGAAGAAGGCTCAGGTTTTCCTTTCCCTTAGAATTATTGGGAACCCATGGGGATTGAGTCATGGTGTTTGTTTCTAGTTTTGTTCTTTCGTTATTTTGTGATTAGTTTACATCTGACTGTAGATTTGTTTATGTTTGGTGCATGGCCATGCCACTTTGTTTGTGTTGTCATATTGTTGTCGATTGTCATGGTTTTCTTCTTGTTTGTTTCTTGTTCTTTCCTTGTATGTTTGAAGCTATTGGGTATTCATTGGGGAAAGAGGAAGTTAATGGAGCTTGGGGAGAGCTGAATGAAACCTGACAAGTAATGTAAGACCCGAATGAAGCCTGGTGCATGAATAAAGGGAAATTGAAGGAAATAATATGATAGCCAGTTAGATTGGTTAGGTCCATTAGGATAAATGAATGGTAACATGAAAGGTAAAGTAAATGGATTTGAGGTTTCAGATGCCTTGGCTATGTTGGGAACTATTGTTCTCAATGTTGTGAATGTGATGCACAGATAAAGGGAGTTCTCTTAGCATTGACCTTATGATATCTGGTAATAATGTTGCGATCATGATTATGCTGGTTTTTATATATGTATACATCTATGTATGTATGTCGTTGTATGACAGGGTCGTTAGGGATCATTCTTGTGGATGAATGATTTATTTTGCAAGCGAATGACATGAAGAGGTTCATGGTCTATGAGGAATCAAGTGGGAAGAGTAGCCCTAACAGATCTATGAGGTCAATATCATATGGATATGATTTGATATTATGTGCTTATACTATGCCTATGTTTATGTTATGGACATGTTATGCTAAGGGATACATTAGCAGAGTGAAAGAAGTGTGATTTGCAGCATTCTTGGACAAGAATGGATAAGACACTAGAAGAAAGGTTGCTTGGTGAGGACAGTGTGGTCTTAGGATGTGCAGAACTGGTGTTGTGTACCTATAGCATATACAGTATTCTGTACCTATGGTGTTGTGTGCTTGTTGCATATGCAATATTGTGTACCTATGGTGTTGTGTGCATGTTGCATATATGGTGTTATGTGCATGTTACATATATTGTATTATGTACATATAGTGTTATGTGCATGTTGCATATATTGTATTATGTACATATGGTGCTATGTACATGCCGTATATGCAGTGCTATGTATAAATGGTGTTGTGTACATGTTGTACATGTGGTGATGTGTGTGCATGGTGATGTGTACATGTTGTGCAGGTGGTGTTGTGTCCACGTTGTGCAGGTGGTGTTGTGTACATGTGATTTTATGTACACGTTGTGCAGGTGGTGTTGTGTATATGTGGTTTTGTTTACAAGTTGTGCAGGTGGTGCCATGTACATATGTTGTGTACAAGTTGTGCAAGTGGTGATGTGTATAGGTGATACTGTGTACATGTTGTACATGTGGTATTATGTACATGTAATACATGTTGTGTTGTTTATATATGCTATTGTGTTACAGGTATTGTGTATTCGTTGTATCGTGACATGTGTATTCATTGTGTTGTACTCTATGTATGCATATGTATGTGTTGTGTTGTAAGCAAGGTGTAAGTGTATGTGTTGTGTTGTACACTGAATGTAGGTGTATGTATTTTGTGGTGTTGTACACCATGTGTAGGTGTATGTATTGTGTTATTGTGTACAACAGGTGTAGGTGTATGTATTGTATTGTACATCGAGTGTAGGTGTATGTATTGTATTGTACATCAAGTGTAGGTGTATGTATTGTATTATACATCGGGTGTAGGTGTATATATTGTATTGTACATCAGGTGTTGGTGTATGTATTTTGCAGTGTTGTATTTCATGTCTGGATGTATGCGTTTTTTTATGTAAATTGTGCCTATGTATTTGATTGAAGAGAAGAGAAACATTGGGTTCTTTTTGGGTGTGGCAACCAATTTGGTGTGTGTACAAACAAAAAATTAAGGTAGAAAAATACGCTTGTAATTTACTAGACCAGTCCCTACCTAGTAATACATCGTAGGCTTCCAAGTTGTCCATAATTACTATGTTTATGCATTGGTGAACTCGTTGATCAGATGATATGTGAATAAGAACATTTTTGAGTTCACCAATAGCATGGAAAAGAGTCTTATCCAGTTGAATGATATGTGCATCTGTCTTATCCCATTTAGAATATTTTTTTAGCTACGAGTAATGGAATTACATTTACAGATGCACCATAATCAACTAAGCAATTGTGTACATTGTAATTAAAATTTTCAAATGTCAATAAAAACGAATGCCATAGTGTGTTTGCTTCTAATGTTAATCCACTAAGAATAGACTCTAGGGGACCAAAAGACTTACTAGATCCCTTTTGCAAAGAATTGTTATCACCTGAGGAATATTGATCAAGAGCTTAGACAAGCAGTTCTCATTGGCTTGCGATCCTTGTAAGTTAGAAGACTAAAATGTTAACGTGAGCTTTCTTCATTTCTTCGATTATGTTATAATAAAGCATGGAGGGAATTGCCAAAGTGTCTAGAGGAGTGATTCTGGAATGGTTGAATTTATTTTATCGGTTGCGGAAGTAGTTTTCACTGTAGCAGTATTTCTAGACTTGTTCTGAGTGTTTTGAGATGAGTTGACAGGTGGTGTGATCTTCCTTAACAAGTGTTCTTTCAATTTCTGCCATGTCAACTCTTGTTCGAAAACCAACCCTTCACTTCTCAACTTATATCGACTACTTTTATTTTGAGGAGGGTCCTCACTCAATGGCAGTTCTTTGGCAGTTTCCTTTTCAACTGCAAATACACAACAAAAAGTATTCACAGTGTGCCCAATGCTCGCAATTTCTTCAGCGCAATAGTTTCTTCCTTCTTTTCCACTAGGTCAATCTACTCATCTAAAATTATAGTTTCAATTATATGTGTAGCCAGAGCATTTATGTTGTGATTCCACTACAGGTATGTCTTTTATGAATGACATTCTTGATGAAAACAAAAATACTAGTCCATGCCCATGCTTTCAACATTCAGCATGACGTTCGAGCTTTATGAAGACTTGGTTGGTTGATTATTGTTGTTGTTGGAGTTGGAAGCCCTTCTCAAGAAGTTGAATTTTGGGGGCTTACTATTGATGGTGGTCTCGCTCGACCTTTGTTTTAACTCTGCCAGCTCATTGGACAAAGTCTTGATGGTACGAGTCAAGCTTTCAATATTGGTAGTTTTTTAATCCTTGCCCTTAATTGAGGAGGCCTGAGACTTTTCACCTATGTCCTTGGAGTCCTTTGATACTTCATGATCAATGATGACTCCAATTGTGTGCAATTCCTTTTCAACCGCAATGGCTTTTTCATAATTTTCGATGAGATTTCCTTTCATAGTTATATTAATGAATTGTGTGATGCTTGTCAATAAGGCAGAAGTGTAATAATAAAGGGTGATGGAATCATGAGGTTTCATATTCGTAGTAAATCTGTTCAATATGTGATTGAACCTATGATTCAAATCTTTAAATTTTTCTTTCTGCTCCATCTTCAAATTGCCCAGCGCTTTTAATAACATGGTTGGGGTTTTGTCATCGGAAAAAAATTTCAAGGAACAAATTTTTAAACCCCTTCCAATTCTGGATTAAGTTTGGGGGAAGACTATGGTACCATATAGCTACTCTACCATCTAAGGTACAAGAAAAAAGTCTACATGCATAATCCATGCATGAATAATGTGTTGGACATTAGGCTTCATATATTAAGTAAAAGTCCCAGGACACATGTATACAACGAACACCACAAGTTCCAATAGTGGAACATTGGAGCCACTACTTTCTCCCCAAAACAACTAGCTTGTCTCTTTGATGCATTGTGGGAGGAGCCAAGGTAAAAATTCCTTTTCATGTACAATGAGGGTGTATATATAACCAATGGGGTGATCCTTCACCTCCTTTGTGAATCTTTGACTACCCTCATGATTGTTTCACTTCCCTATGACTTTTCAACTTTTTCTCGACTCTTCATATTTTGTACATGTCCCTTGGAATTCCACTTAACAATACATCTTCAAATAAGAATTTACAAAATCCGAAAAATTATGTGGCATATGCTGACTCATTGTTTGGATGGACTCCCCCAAGTCTAAGTTTTTTCTAAATTTTGAATCAATTTTGATGTAATATTGTAAAGTCTTTGCATTTTGAGGAGCGAAGCACAAATAACATAGAACATTAAGAGTCAAAGGGGATTTTAGGTAGGTCAAAGCCCCTTATTTCGTAAATGGATGGGTTTTTTTATTAAGTAATAAGCTTCGCCCATGGTTCATGGACCATGTTAATGTAATGTAAAATTTATAAAAGGAAGTCATCTAGGAGCCATTAGGCAGTTCATGAATGGGATTTTGAGTCTATTTTGTCTGTAATTTTGTATTCTAGGGAAGGGGAAGGCTCTTGCAGCTAAGTGTATAGATACCTTGTTGTTGGCTGGATGGGCCCTGACCCAGTTTCAGCATTAGTCAGCTAAGAAAATCCCTACACTACTGGCCCTTTCAGCATCAATCCATGGAGCACGAACTGAAGTCTCACCCGAAGCAGTATGGGGGGATGCAAGAACCAAGTTTCTGCACCCTACCATGGTTGTGATGTCGGTTTTATACCTTAAACCCTTCCTTTGTGCAGATCGATAAGCCTTTAGGGCTTATCGATGTAATTTCTCTTCCGTCTCTTATAACCTCCATGAAGGTATATGATCGTCCTTCGCACAACCCTAACAAATGACTTAGGTACTTACGCGCCTTTGCTACTATGTCATTGTCTAATTTCCTGAATTATCTTAAGTGTTCGCCAATTTTACCATGAAATTAAGATTATCTTTGCGTAAACATATATCCTTATTTGCGTTCATAAAGCAGATAGAAACATATACATTCGCACATCAAATTAGCATTATAATATAAAATCAAAACTTAACATAACATAATCACATGCAATCCATAGAGGAAAAATACATAGTAATTTCATAATACTTCTCTTTATTGATGATTCAGATTTCCAATACAGACTCTATCTACCCTGTGCACATAGCTACAGGGGTCCGCGCACTCAGTTGCGGACTTCTACCCTAGGCCTCTATGCACTCAGCTGCAGAGCCTCTTCCTACGCTAAGACTCTCGCTCTTAGCTCTTCACAGACTCATCAAGAACTCAAACTTACTTAGAACTCTACTTCCCCCTCTTAGACTCTTCTAAGACTCCTCTTTTATACAATCCCATTGTTCGCGGACTAAGGGTAGATCTCTAAAGCTGACACAAGCTATCTAAACTAAGGGCAGAAACCCTTTTTGACTCTTGATATCTTCGTGCTCCGCGGCCACAAAATGCAGATAATTTACATTCCTTTGTACAAAATTCAGGCTTTCTACCCCAAACTTAGGCTTTTAGTCCCAAAAATGACCCCAGGAGACCCGTTCCCAATAGGTCCCCAACACAAACATGGTGACTCGCCCGCAAGTCACTCAGCTGATGCGGAGATCTTGTCACGAAGATTTCCTAGCTCGACTTGGACTACTGCAACTTCGATGGTACACTGTGTTGACACCTGCTTCATCTCTTCGACCAGCTGCTCCGTTGTTGGCCTTGTGTCGTCTAACTAAATATTCTGCTGTGTCTTCTGTAGGCTAGCCATCTTGCCTTCATTAGTGGCTGTGATCAAATAGGCCTTATCCAACGAAGGCCGTAAGTGAGCCTTCAACATTACTTCCTTGTGCTGAGATGCATCTACCTTCTCTTTCAAAGCCTTAGCCTCCTACAGCTTTGCCAGCCTTTGCGTGATGGCGATAGTGCATGTCGTTGCTTTAACTTCGTCGTAGCACTGCTACAGCTCCTGCGCTTCTATTTCCAGCCTCTACATAGTGGGGTCTTCTTGAAGGCTGGTGACCACCTCGAGCGACTGCTCGAAGAGTGTCATGCAATCCTTTACTACATTGTCCACTATTGCTACGATGTCTTTCACAGCTGACTCAATCTGTTCTCTGATTTCTGGCAGAGTCGAAGACTGGGCCTTCAACTGCAACTCTGTGATTTTGAGGTTCAGTTCTAACTGGACCTTTGCCAATTATGTACGTGCGTCGCATACTCCAGCAGTGAGCTTCTAAACCTACACTTCTACTGGCTCAACCTCGGGAATGTCCAACTCTGGGACAGATCTTCATGCCTCAACCACAACGTTAGCTAGGCACTGATTCTTGTCCATAAGGTCTTTCACAAGGTCAATGGCAGAGTCTCATTGTACAACCATCTGGGCATCATTGATATTCTACTCACTGATTACCTATAACACGCGTTGTTCGCGGGCCCACAGCTCCGCGATCACGCCATGCTGCAAAATGTGAAGCACCTTACTGGGAATCACAGCCAAGTTAATTCCAACTCCCTTGAGGGTGCTGACAGCGGGCCTGTCAACTTCTATCTCTGTATTCAATGCTCCATCAAGTAGCACTATTGCCCGGGGATCCTATGTGCACAGCATCCCTATGGCTTCTGAGGTGCCAGGCATCAAACTGGTTGATGTCGTGCCGGTATATACCTTTGATGCGTGGATCTGTAGCTCACGCAGACCCGTCTAGATAGCACCCAAAGCCTGTTGTTGCTGCTACTCGAACTACTGCAGTAGTTCCGTGGTGGCATCCCACACCGTATCACCTATGTCATTCAAGTCCCCCTCCGTTAGGGTGATTGGGGTGAGAGACTTCTTTCTAGCCTTAGAATTCTTCTACGGCCCTACTTTTTCTACATCTCTATTGTGCTTGGTGTGGAATGGAGTCGTCTCCGAGTCCTCTCCTCCCTGCTCCATCTGTTTGTCCTCTTCTTCTGTCTCCAAGTAAGGCGAATTCTAACTCTGGTCAGAGCCACACTCCTCTTCTTTCGCTTTCCCACCCATCTGCTTTGCGGTAGAGCGCTCTGCCTTGTCCTCCTTCCTTTTCTTCGCCTCCAACTGTTCCATCTTCAACTTGGATTCTTCCTTCTTTTGCTGTGTGGCAGACTTGCTAGATCCCGCTGTCAAGTCCATGGCAGTGCGCCAATCTACCGGCCAGCGGTCGAGGAGCGCTGCAATCACATCATTTGTGGCCAAGTATGGTAGATCATGCCACTCCTGTTTAGGGTCCTTTCACGCACATATTGAGACATGGTGGAAGTTTGCCTTGGATTCCACATACTCCTACAGTTTATCAAAATTTGTTGGTGACAACCACAACTTGCAGTTGATGGCCATATGGATGTTGATCTCCATCAAGATCCAAAATATCTTGTTGTCCTTGATCCACTGAGGATCCTTCGTAGCCCACAGAAAAGAAAACTTTGCTACTTCTGGTAGGTATGGCACAATCGGAAGAAATTGGCTATCCTCAGGTAGCTCCCATGCAACTAGCATTATGGACAACAATTTCCATGCATAGTGGAATGTCTCACTATGATCCTGTGCCTCGTAGCAGTTCGGGAGGAACTCACCGCAGAGGTAGCACGCCCAGTTAAACTGTACGCCCTATGTGCACTAGGCCGCCAAGGCTATCCTACCAAGATTTGTGTTGCCACTTTGACCATAGGGTCAGAGATACTTGTGATGGAGTAGATGTGTGGCTTCTTTACTAGCATGAATTTTTCATTCATCACCTCAGCAAGGGCATGCTCACTGGCCTTTCCACCAAACGCCATGGCTGAATTATCTCGAGTGCGGCAGCCGCGTGATCCTATGGATTAGCATGTCAGTGATGGGTAATGGCTCCTCCAGCCATAGACACACATCGTGCACCAAGCACAGCAGCTTCTTGATCACGATCATCGTGATGGGCACGCGGTTGTAATGCAACACCCATAGTAGGTTTAGCAGACCTACCTTGTCCACGCCTTTGAGCCACTTCCTTGGCTCCAAAGCAGTCACTCAAGTGTTTTTGTGGAAGACACGGTGCATAAGTTGGTCTATCGCTAAATGAGGGAAATGCTCCGTGTCAGCTAAATCCCAGTCTTCCAATTTTAAAAGGGGGACACGCCCCAAGCACAGTCCCTTAAAGACAATTTTCTCTGGTAGTAGGGGTGTGTGTAGGGTGACCTTACTCTCATCAATATCCTTCGACACCTTTGTTTTGCCCCTACGCAGAGGAATGTACTCAAGTAGATTAGAAATGGGTTCAGACCCCTCAACCTCAACATCCTCCATTTCCATCGCAATATCCTTGTCATCCATGGGGATTTCTTCGACCTCTTCTTTTGGCTCTAGGTCAACCACCTTGCCCTTTTCCTACACGGTGGGCTTATCCTTCTGTGGGTGCTTTCTAGGTGATGTGTGCACTAGCTGCAGTGTCACAGTCTGCTTTCCTTTCTTGTTCTTCAGACCCTCCTTGGTCGGGGTAGGCCTCAGCCTGGGTGACCATGATGACCTAGGTACTTCAGCATGGCAGCCCCCTCAGCTGCCATGGCCACCTCTAGAACACCTCCTTCGGCTGTCATTGCTTCCCCAACATTTACAGTCTCAGCAGGTGTCGACATGATGCTATTCAACAACTCCTGTGTCTCCTTTGACAAATTTTCAAACATTGAACTCGCTATCAAAGCTTCAAAGTATTCACAATTTATGCACGCCTAAGAGCTCAACATCTCAATTCTTAAAATTCCAAGTGTTTTCCACTGGGCAACTCTTTGTAATTTATAGGCATTTTCAAATTCAAATCCAACCATTCCCCCCACAATCAGTTCATTAATGCTAGATTGGTGGCAGATTTTCAAAGATCTGGTCCATAAATTCTGACTTAAATGTTGCCCCCCACTCCAATTGGTCGTTTTTTTATCGTCAAATCATGAACAATGACTTTAACGGTCACTTTTTGGCTGTCCTGCGGGGTTTTTCCTTTGGTAGCACAGCTCCTTACGTGCTTCTAGGGGCTCTATGACATTTCTTCATTCCGCGCAGCTTCCCAATCACGCAGATCTCCGACCGGAGTAGTGTAGTTTATAGTCCTGCGCTTCCTTTCAGCTACCTGGAGCACTAAGATTGTGCTTCCCTCATATAATCACCTAGCTAGATCATCGATGTATGGCTTCAATTGGTTTCCATTCACCTTCCTTGGGAAGGGTTCTCCATCAATTTGACCAGCTGAACTGCTCCACCATCAATAATCTCCTTGATGACATACGGCCCTAGCTAGTGCATCTTAAATTTCCCTGGAAATTTATCAAACTTGTTGTCATATAACAAGACAAGATCATTTACCTTGAAGGTGCGCAGTTTGATGTGTTGATCGTGCCATGCCTTTTCCCGCTCCTTTTGAACTTGTTGATGAAATCCAGCTAGAAACCGGTCCTCCTCAAGCTCCGCTAGCTGCACGAGCCTCTCTTCCAAGGTTGCACGATCCACCAGTCCTATGAATGTCGCTATGTGCAGATTAGGTACAATGTATTCCATTGGCATCGTAGCTTCTATGCCATACATAAGTCTGAAAGGCATTTGTCTAGTCAGCTTCTTGCAAGTCGTTCTGTAGGCCCATAACATCGCTGGTACATGCACATCCCAGTCATTTCTCTGAGCATTGCAAACCTTCGTTAGCATGCTCTCTAGTATCTTATTGAATGCTTCTACCATCCCATTATCTTGTAGATGATAAGGTGTACTTTTCTGATGATACACCTGGAATTCCTCTGTCAACGCGCTGATTGTTTTGTTAAGAAAGTGCATACCACAATCACTCATCAAAATATTTAGACACCCGAATCTCGTTAGGACATACTCAAAAATAAATTTTGTTGTTGTCGTACCTGTGCAATCCTTCACAGGCTATGCCTCTTCCCATCTGGTCAAATACTCAATGATGGTGATGATGTATTGCACACATGTCTTCTTTCCTGGAGGCTGAATTGGTCCCACAAAGTCAATTGCCCATTTTTCGAATGGTTGTAATGTCATCTGTGGTATTAGAGGAATCTCATCCCTCTGTGATGGCCTGCCAATCCTTTGACATGCATCACATGCCCTACAATATGCTTACGAATCCTTATGGAGGGTCAGCCACCACAACCTAGTGCGTAGAATCATTTGCATTGTTGCTTTCCTTGCATAATGTCCTCCTGCAGCTCCTCCATGAGCCTCAATGAGGATGCTGCTTCATTCAAAGTCAAGCACATAATGTCGCAATATTTTTTTTCTGGTCCCATTTTGTACAAGTGCCCTGCAATGATAGAAAATTCTATCACGTGCACTACCAGTTCCTTCTTTTGTTGACTTATATAACCTTCCGGAGCTATTCCTGTCGTCATGAAGTGGATAATATCTTCAAAGTGACTGTCCGCGATCGGCACTGCAAAGAGTTGTGCAGCAGTCCTTCCTCTAAATTAGTAGGTTCCTCTCTAGTTTCAATGCGCGATAGATGATCAGGTCCCACATTCAGTCATCCTGGCTTCACAATAACTTCAAAGTCATACTCCTGGAACAACAACAGCCACCTACATATTCCCCCCCCCCCCCCCCCCCAACACAGGCTTGTTGACCAGGTACTTCAACATGAAATGATCCGTATACATCTTAAAGTGTCCACCCAACAAATAGTTCCTGAACTTTTAGAGTGCATACACCATAGCTAATCCTTCGCGTTCTGTCATGGGATAATTTTTCTCTACTTTAGACAACTTCCTACTTACAAATGCTATAGGATGATCCAGTTCTACCTCACCAACTTGTGTCAGTACGGCTCCCAACACAATACATGATGCATCCATGTGCACATGAAATTCCTTCTTCCAATCCAGGAAGACTAGGATCGGCGCGATGACCATTTTCTCTTTCAGCACATCCAAGCTCTTCTGACATTCATCATTCCAACAGAACATAGCATCCTTTTTCAACAATTTCTCCATAGGCGCAGTGATCTGGGCATAACTCTTGATGAACTTCCTATAGTATCTGGTATGCCCCAGGGTTGTGTGTAGCTATTTCACACTCCTCAACGTCTCCAAGTTGATTATCACCACGATCTTCATAGGGTCTACCATCAATCCTTGTCTGCATACCACATGACCCAACAAGATCCAAAAAGGGACACAAAACAAACACTTCTTCAGATTGAGCGCGATCTGGTATCTCCTACATGTATCTAGAATCAAGTGCAGACTTGCCACATGGCACTTGACTAATCCAAACACTATCCAATCGTCAAAGTATACCTTCAAAAATTTATGAATGAAGTCTTTGAATGTCACAATGAATACGCGTGAAAAGATCACTGGCACATTCTTCAGCCCAAAAGGCATTACAGTGTATTGAAAACATCCCCATTCAGTCACGAAGGTCGTCTTGCTTCTATCCTCTGGCGCGATTTTGATCTGATGGTACCTAGAGAACCCATCAGTGAAAGAGTATGTGTTGGGCATGGAATCCCCCCCATGGCATGTTTTGGGGCTTAAAGCCCAAGTTTTGACCAAGTCCATTGTAAAGACTCTGTGATTTTTGGGCGCAGAGCGTGAAGTCATAATAGAGTCACAGGGTTGTCCAGCCTTGTTTTTGTAATGTAATGTTGGCTTGAAAGATCTACCCATGGTCCACGGACCATGGGATTGTATAAATAGAGTGAGGCTCTAAGTGTAGAAAACAGTTAATGAAAAAAGCATGATGAGTCTAAGGAAGTGATTGAGTCAAAGTGTAAAGTGTGTCTTTGGGTCATAGAGTAGGAGAAGGCTCTGCAGCTGAGTGCGTAGAGGCCTAGTAGTCCGCAGCTGAGTGCGTGGACCCCTGTAGCTGAGTGCGTAGGGCAGGTTGAGTCTGTAACCGTTGGAAGCATGAATAAAGAGAAGTTTTATCATATTTCTATGTATCTTTTCCTATTTTATGTATTATTGGTTATAAATTGCAATTTTATTGTTTATTTGCTACGCAAACTCATACGAATGTGCTGGATAAATAAGTATAACATAAGGCATCGATTTACGCAAAGATAATTAACCGGTGTAAGAAGATAAGTAGGATCTCGGGTGTGACTTCAGAAAATAGTGCAGAGCGCTACTCCAGCAGCCTGGAAGCCCCACAATCCCTGGTTAGGGCTAGGCGAAGGTGGATATAGCAGGGCGCGAAGGATAGGGAAGTGCGCGAAGTAACCTATGCGTAGGGACTAACAGTTGGACCCAATCAACCTCTCAGACATCTCAAGGGTGCAAAAACTTGGTTCCAGCACCCCCCCATACTACTCCAAGTGAGACCTCAGTGCGTGCTCCACAGACTGTTCCCGAAAGGGCCATTAGTATAGGGATTTGTTTGGCTAATTAACTCCAAAACTGGGTCAAGCCCCAAAAAGCCAACAAATGGTTCCATTGTCGAGACCGGGATCTGCATAGAGATGTCTGATGTTGTATCACTAGAACCCAACTAAGAAAGGAATTGAGGATTGGTTGGATAGGAAGATTTACGAGTTCGCAGCGCAGGAGAACAGGAATCTGTGACTATCAAAAGAAGAGTGGTTAGACTGCTACTTATACACAGAGATCCATGAAATTTTCTTCGTATCTTTCCCTACTGAGCTATACGAGTCGATCGTGAAGCTAGCAAATAGCCAAGGAAGGTGCAAGCTCAACAAACCTATTGTGTGGACTCCAAAATTGGTGTGCAGATTGGAAGCATCAGAGGATAAGATCGTGTGCGATGTTGATCACTGGCTTGATAGAATTATAGGAGGATTCATCACTGAGTTCGTGGTAGATACTTCAGTCATCTATAGCGAGGCAAAGCAACACTTCCTCAAAGGACCGCAAGGTAAGTACATTAAGTATTTGAACACTTGGATTAAAATGATACTATGTGAAAATTGGGTTATGTGAATAAATTGATTTTTGTGGCTACGTGAAGTGGGAGAATCTACAAAGACAAAGGTAGTGGAGAACTAGAAACTAGCACCTTGATTTCACCTCCGTGAGGGGACGAGGAAGAGCTCGCAAAGGTCTCACCAAGGAGTGTGATTAGTTTTATAAAGTAGAGGATTCCACGCATACCACCCCCACCCACACCACTACCAGTTTCACTGTCTTCACCCCCATCTTCACCCATACCACCTCCGCCACCACCGCAAGTCAATATGGCAAGCACGATAAAGTTTCCAATGTTCAAGGGAGTAGGAAATGAAGATCCATACCAATTTTGGTTCATGATAAAAGTTGTATGGGAAGCATAGGGAGTTACGAATGGCAATATAATGAAAGCAACGTTCGTCACTGCTCTGCAAGATCGCGAGCTGACCTGGTACATTAAGCATTCCAATGACAATCCAAATACGGGGATCGTGGATATCTAAACTGCACTAAACAAAGAATTTAGTAGGTTGAAGTCAAAGGCGTAGTCAATCATTGGGTTCAAGGAAATCACAATGCTACCAGGCGAGACCCCTTGGGAGTTGGATCAGAGACTGAAGTGCACAATTCGCGAAGCTAACATGACATTGATGGATGGACAACACTGTGAATGGTTTGTAGCATCGTTAATGCCGCATCTAAGGAACATGTTGTCACAACAGAGGCTAAAAACTCAGGCCGAGGCCTTGGAGATCATGATGAGACTGCATGAGACCCCAATACAGGATCCCAACCTAAGAGTTCAGCGGATTCACGCACAGTTGAAAAACTTATGCCTTGAGATGCAGAGTCTAAAACAAGATAGGACAGCTCACCCAGAAGTGTATGATGAGGTATGGTGCGTAAAGTGCAAGGGTCAGGGACATGACAAGGACCACTACCTGGTGTTCGCGAATTACCTCGTGGGAGGAGGACCAATGCCATTGAGACTAGAGGCACAAGCAGGACCTAGCGCAACACTTGCATTATGGTGCGCAATTTGTCAAATAGGAGGAAAGCATGCTACAGACAACTGCCATCTGTTGCAGAATTACACACAGAATTCACAATAGTTGTTCTGTAATTTATGTAGATCAGTGGGACATGATGAGTGCACCTATAGAAGTTATGAGCTAATGATGGATAGGAATCCTACCTACAGAGTTCAGGCCGAAACACGGCCCCTTGACCAGAATGCAGGGATGACGTGAACTAGATTTCAGGGGCGCAAATGAGGTCGAGGTGGAGGAGGACCTGGAAGAGGTCGCAGATAGCTTATATGTTACAATTGCAGAGGGCCAGGACATTATGCCGGTGATTGTATGAATTTGACGCGTCCATCATGCTTGTATTGTACAATATTTGATCATGAGATGGAGGATTTTCCCATACTAATAGTGTGGTTGTGCAATAAAGGAGCGCTCCACCCTCCCTTGACTCAGAACCTGCAAATGATGAGGTCTGAGCCACGCGAGGAAGACCCTAATGTGAATATTATGCTCCAAAGTGGAATTACGATAGGGGATGACAAAGGCAAGCAACCTGAAGAGAGTACTTGGGCTCACAAGGCTCCAATGAAAGAACCAGAGTTTGATTTGGAGCTGCTAAGGAAACCTTCATGGAAGCTAAGAAGAGCTTTGTTGATGCCTCCACTTCAGGAAGCAAAGATAGAAAGGACCCGGACATGGACCCATTGATGCTCATGACATTCCTGGAAACATGCATGAAGCTGTTGTGCGATAGTAAGGCTATAAAGGGGCTATAGGAACTCATAAATAGATGCGCTAGGACCACGCCAGGCAAACCGCACGTAGTTCAGAAGCTTGGAAAGCATGCGATAAGGACGGGAAGGGAGATGAGATTGACCGTGTAGATTGGAGAATATGAGATGGACCAAGTGATTCTAGACCAAGGATCAGATGTGAACGTTCTGTCGAAGCAGAAATGGGAGTGCATGGGAAGGCCTATGCTGCAATGGTCTCCTATCCAGCTGTGAATGGAGAACCAACAAAAGATACTACCTATGGGAAGACTGCAGGGAATCACAGTGGATATCGAAGGAGCAAGTGCGCTAGCATATTTCGAAGTGATAGAGATTGTTGTTGACAACAACCCCTACCCCACGCTATTAGGAATAGATTGGGCCACTGGCATGAATGGGGTGATAAATCTGAAGAAGTGAAAAATGATTTTTGAGAAAAAGTCTCAGCGCGTAGTTGTACAATTGGACCTTGCAGAAGGATCATGCTACACAGAGCCAGTGCGTGACTATGAAAGCAATGACGACTTGGACTGCATCTACAAGATAACCGTGCAAGAGAAAGACTGGGTAAATCTAACCGTGGATGTATGAATCTCATGGGAGTGCAAAAGCTCCTACACATCGGATTATGACGAGGAGATAGAACGATGGCATAACTAGTTACACGAGGTAACCATGTTGAACTGTAACATGATGACGAGATCATTGCATTGCGTATCAACGGAGGTAAGGGATCTGCCTACGTATGATGGGTTAAGTAAGGTAGATGCCTTCCTAAATAAATTCAAAATGGAGGTTCCGGAACAGCAACGCTTCGAGGCTTTGAAATGGGTACTGCGTGCTACGCCCGCGAGGTGGTGGGTTACACACCAAGGAAGCTTTGAGGACTGGCATGAATGTAGGAGGATGATGCGCATACAGTTTGAGAAGACTTAGATGCAATTAACAGACAAGTATGATGGACAGGATGATCCACGCGCACACCTCGCAAAGTGGACAAAGGTCTATGGGGAAGAGCCACAACCTGAGTGGGTGCACCTGTTTTTTCATACCCTAGAGGTTATACCCATGAATTGGTATATAGAGACAGAGCTCCGCCATGGAATGAGTGAATTGGATATCTTACGTGAAGGGTTCCTGTTAACCTTCACGTTTGAGGATCATTGGTGGGATATTGTTGATGATGCGCTACAAGCGTAAAAACAACTATCTTTAAAATACCCCAAGAGCCAATAGAAGTGATCCAGCCTGAATGGGCGACCCAGCTGAGCTGCGCACTGGAGTGTTACAACGTGAATACTAAAGAAGACGATGAAGATCCATGAAAAGTTAACATTCTAGAAACTGAAGGCTATCGTGAGGTTCAAGGGCCATTGATTGAAGACCCTGACATAACCGCGTCGGTAAAGACAAAGTAGGTGAACATTGGTATGAAAGACGAACCTAAGTATGCAACACTTGACGACTACTGGGATGATGCGACAATGGATAAGGTCGCTAAGTTACTCTACGAGTTCCGGGACTTATTCTCGACCAAGATCATGGATCTAAAGGGAATCGTTGGTGATTTAGGGATGATGAAGATCACCTTAAAACCTGACATGAAGCCAATTAAGCAGAGGCCTTACCACTTGAATTTGAAGTACAAGGAAACGGTTCGTGTAGAACTAAACAAAACGCTCATGGCTAGAACCATTGAGCTGGTGGAAGAATCCAACTAGGTAAGCCCAATGGTAGTGCAGGAAAAGAAGTAGAAGGGCAAGATAAGAATATGCGTGGACCTCAGAAAGTTGAATGACGCATGTGTACATGACCCATTCCCAACTCCATTCATAGATGAAGTACTGGAAAATGTTGGGGGGTAGGAAGCATATTCTTTCACTAACGGATGCTCAGGGTACCACCAGATCAAAATCACACCAGACGATAGGAGTAAGAAAACCTTCACAACTGAATGGGGCTGCTTTCAATACACCGTTATGCTGTTTGGGTTGAAGAATGCACTGGCCATCTTTTCACACATAGTTGTTGCAGCATTCAAAGAATATATCCACAAATTCCTAGAGGTTTATCTGGATGATTGGACTGTATTTGGATTGGTTAAACACCATGTAGTAAGCTTACGCTTGATGTTGGATACCTGCCGACGACACCAAATCGCGCTGAACCTCAAGAAGTGCACGTTCCTCGTTCCCTTTGGGAACCTGTTGGGACATGTGGTTTGCAAACAGGGACTGATGGTAGACCCCGTGAAGATTGCAGTGATTCTGAATTTGGAAGCACCGCAAAGTGTCAAACAGTTGCGCGCTACCCTGGGACATACGGGGTATTATAGGAAGTTCATCAAAAGCTATGCCCAGATCACCGCACCAATGGAGAAACTGTTGAAAAAGGATGTCATGTTCTGCTGGAATGATGATTGCATGAAGAGCCTAGATGTACTAAAAGAAAAATTGGCCTCTGCGCCAATCCTAGTCTTCCCAAAATGGGATGTGGAGTTTCATGTCCATGTTGATGCATCGTGTATAGCGTTGGGAGCGGTACTAACACAGGAGGGTGGAGAGGGCTTGGATCACCCTATCACATTCGCGAGTCACAGGTTGTCTAAAGAAGAAAAGAACTATTCCACAACTGAACACGAGGGATTGGCTATGGTATATGTGCTCCAAAAATATCGGCACTATTTGCTAGGGGGACACTTCAAGATGTATACAGACCATTCTGCACTAAAATACTTGGTCAATAAACCTATGTTGGGGGGGCACATATGTAGGTGGGTCTTATTGTTCCAGGAATATGATGTTGAGGTCGTTGTGAAGCCTGGATGCCTGAACGTGGGACCAGATCACTTATCGCACATAATTTGGAGGAAGGATTACGTGACACATAGCTCTTTGTTGTGCACGTAGCAGATGGACACTTTGAATATATAATCCACTTTCTCACCACTGGAACTGTGCCAAAAGATACTATGTCCAACAGAAGAAGGAACTGGTGGTATGCACGACAGACTTTTCTGTCATTGCAGGGCACCTATATAAGATGGGCAATGATGAGATACTGCGAAGGTATGTACCTGAATTTGAATGTAGCCATATCCTCATAGATGCGCATTGGCGCGCTGTAGGAGGACACTATGCATGAAGATCCACTGTGCAGAAAACCCTTTGCGCAGGGTTGTGGTGGCCAACCCTTCATCAAGATTCAAAAGCACACTACAAGGCCTGTGATGTATGTCAAAGAATGGGTAAACCATCACGGAGGGACGAGATGCCTTTGAATCTGCAATTGATGTTGCAGCCCTTTGAAAAGTGGGTGATCGACTTTGTAGGCCCTATCAAACCTCAAGGAAAGACGGGCACGAGATACATTATCACCGTGATAGAGTACCTGACTCATTGGGTAGAAGCACAATCGATAAAAGATTGCACGACTGCCATGGCTACGAGGTTTCTGTTTGAAAACGTATTGACTTGATTTGGATATCCGAAGATCTTGATGAGCGATCGCAGTACACATTTCCTAAATGAAACAATCAACACGCTCACAGAAGAGTTTTAGGTGTATCATTAGAAAAGCACACCGTAGCACCCACAAGCCAATGGGATAGTAGAAGCATTTAAAAAAATCCTAGAGACTACGCTGAACAAAGTCTGCAATGTGCAGCAGAGTGATTGGGACCTACGTGAACTTGTAGTACTATGGGCTTATAGAACAATGTGTAAGAAACTAATGGCACAGACACCTTTCCGGTTGGTCTATAGAGTGGAAGCTGTCATGCCAATGGAGTATATTGTGCCTAGTTTTCACATAGCAGCACTCACAGGTATGACAGATCACGGAGCCCTAGAGGAAAGGCTCGTGTAGTTGGAGGAACTTGAAGAGGAACAGTTCCTAGCTAGCTTCCATTAGCAGGTACAAAAGTAGCACGAAAAGGCCTAGCACGATCGAAATATTAGGTTGCGCACCTTCAAAATCAACAATTTAGTGTTATTATATGATAGTAAGTTTGATAAATTCCCAGGGAAATTCCAGATGCATTGGCTGGGCTCGCACATTGTTAAGGAAGTCACAAACGGAGGCGCGGTGCAGTTGGTTAAGCTAAATGGCGAACCCCTCCTAGGCAAGGTGAATGGCAGTCAGCTGAAGCCCTACACGGGTGGTCTGGCTATCTAACTAGCTGACTGGAGCACAATCGTCACGCCTTAGGGAGCTGAAAGCAAGCACAGGACTATCAGCAAATGCAGGGGATGCAAGAACAGGTCTAGGGAAGCAGTTCCAACACCGCGGTCTCGGAACAATGGTTATAGGAGATTCAATAGGCAGCTGCTCAGTGTGCTGCTGACCTGGCAGCGATTCAAGAAGAGTTGGAGGGACTCCACACAAAGATCTCCACACCGATAGAGTTACTCAAGTGTGAGTCACGATGTTTGTGTTAGGGGGTTGTTGGGCGTGGAATCCCCCCTAAGGCATATTTTGGGGCTTAAAGCCCAAGTTTTGACCAAGTCCATTATAAAGACTCTGTGATTTGTGGGCGCAGAGTGCAAAGTCATAATAGAGTCACAAGGTTGTCCACCCTTGTTTTTGTAATGTAATGTCGGCTTGAAAGATCTACACATGGTCTGTGGACCATGGGATTGTATAAATAGAGTGAGGTTCTAAGTGTAGAAAATAGTTAAGGGAAAAAGCATGATGATTCTGAGGAAGTGATTGAGTCGAAGTGTAAAGTGTGTCTTTGGGTCATAGAGTAGGAGAAGGCTCTACAGCTGAGTGCGCACAGGCCTAGTAGTCTGCAGCTGAGTGTGCGGACCCTTGCAGCTGAGTGCGCAGGGCAGGTTGAGTCTGTAACCATTGGAAGCATTAATAAAGAGAAGTTTTATCATATTTTTGTGTATCTTTTCCTGTTTTATGTATTATTGGGTATAAATTGCAAGTTTACTATTTATTTGTTGTGAAAACTCATATGAATGTGTTGTATAAATAAGTATAACATAAGGCATCCATTTACGTGAAGATAATTAACCAGTGTAAGAAGATAAGTAAGATCTCGGGTGTGACTTAGGGAAATAGTGCAGAGTGTTTCTCCAGCACCGTGGAAGCCCAACTGTCCCTGGTTAGGCCTGTGCAAAGGCAGATATATCAGGGCACGAAGGACAGGGAAGTGCGTGAAGTAACCCGCGCGTAGGGACTAACAGTTGGACCGAATCAACCTCTCAGACATCTCAAGGGTGCAAAAACCTAGTTCCAGCACCCCCCCCCCCCCCCCTACTACTTTGGGTGACACCTCAGTCCACGCTCTGCGGACTATTGCCGAAAGGGCTAGTAGTACAAGGATTTGTTTGGATAATTAACTTTGAACCTGTTTCAGGCCCCAACAAGCCAACAATATGCTTCTTGGTTGCCTACATTATCCAGGACCTCATCAGTGAATAGGGTCGGGAAAGGATCATGCACGCAAGCGTCATTCAATTTCCTAAGATCTACGCATATCCTTATTTCTTCCTTCTGTTTCTTTTGCTGAGCCACTATTGGGCTTACCCAATTAGATTCTTCCACTGGTTCAATAATACCTACCACGAGCATCTTATCTAACTCAACACGGATGATTTCCTTATACTTCTGATTGAGGTAGTAAGGTCTTTGTTTCATAGGTTTAGCATCCCGTTTCAAGGTGATCCTCATGAAACCGTGTTATAGACATATTTGGGCACTGCAACCCCAATCTTATCTGTCAATAAACCAAGGGCTCTTTAACCCCTAAAAGTGTTGTTTCATACCCTAAAGGATCATAGTCAACTGATTACATCATTCCCTAGAAGTTCCACCTGAAAAACCACTCAGAACTTGCCAAAACAGGACCATACTGATTGCCCCACTGTCAAGGTGCGATGCATACTAACTGCTACACTATCCAGGTGTGATGCATACTGAAGAGACCTTCTGTAGGGTGCGATGAGAGAGAATGGACAAATGGTTGAGATAGTTTGCTAAGTGGATGCTCATGGAATCTTCTAGAAACTTTTCCTATGACACTTGCCTCTCTGAATTTGCCCAGGGATGAGTAAGAGATCAATGAAATCTCCAAATGGAACCAAGAACTATGAGTGGAATGACACTAATCAAAAACCCAGAGCTAACTCACACCCTTGCAGACATCTATAAATGGATTCCTCATCTGAGAGATCTACAAGCTGGAATTTTGTAATTTGTAAGGAAGTGCTGATAGTTTGTCTTTGAGAAGAGGCATTGTATTGTTGGGTGATATTGCTTTTCATGAGGTGAAGAGGCTTTGATGCTGGGAGGATGATGCTGGATCAGACAACTGGGTTGTAATTATCCCTTCTATTTTAATAAAATTCTTTGAGTTTTCCTCCATACAATCGTGTATTTGTGAATCTCGTTATTTGAGAATGCAATTGTATGTTCAATGTATTTTTGATTCTGCAATGTTTATGATATTATAGATCGAGATGCTTTGATGGTGTTTTGTTACTTTTTCGCTATAGGTATTCTCTAAGCGAGACAAGTAGAAGAGGAGTTGCAAGCTCTATCAAGGGGGAGAGAAATCAAGCAAGGAGTCAAGTGGAAGATCCAGGTTGGTCCCTTTGCTTCTCTCTTATCTATCATACATAAAGGAAATCGCAAATTGCTTTGATTGTTTGTTTCTAAGATAGCTACCAATCTTAGTGGGACTAGCAGATCGAAAAGACACTAGTTTTCCCATAAACAAAATGGTGACTCCGCTGGGGAGCGAATAGTTTGTTTGTTTGTTATTGTTGTTTGCTTTATAAACTATAGACGGAGCCTGAAGTTAGCCAGATAGCCTTCGAACTGCTCTTGCTATGCAATTGCAAAGTAGATGAATGCTGCTTCAGTCAATCTCCGGGTTAGTTTATGAACTGAACATCTGACTTACAAGCATTCTAAACACCCTTGTGGTAGCTCAATAACCTCCCAAGATCATACCCCTATACTTTGCTTTTTACTGTCCATCATAGCTCAGCTTAAATCACTGAACTCAACTGCAAATTTGAGCAAAAACCCACCTCAGTTTCGCTCCCTAGCCCATCGCACTATCTATCACTGGAAGCCAGTATGCATCACACCTCCCATGTGTAGCAAGTGAGATGCATCCCTGTTTCTGTGAAGCATAGGTGTGATGACTGAGTAATCCTATTTCTCTCCTTGAAATTTGGGTTTTTTTGTCTTTGTTTTCAGCTCTATTCAGTTGTTTTGCTGCTTATGATCAGTATCTCATTGTTGAAGCCTCCTTCCTTTACATTGTTCAGCCTCCATTGATTAGGATTAGTAAATGTTTTTATGTATTTGTCTATCATTTACGATCCTTAGTCAAAAACTTTCTTAAATTGAACTATCATTTTGGTGCGAAAGTGTCGTAGTTGTCGTTTTGTGTCAAAAAAGAGAAGTGTTGTAAAGTCTTCCTTCTCTAGATAGTCGATTGAACTTTTTGTCATGTATTTGATTTTAATTGTTAATATTTTAAATGTCGAAAGCATCTTTCTATTCGAAATCAGAAAGTGTCGTTTAGTATTCCTTTCATTTTGAAAATAAATTGTCGAAATGTCGCTTTGAAGAATATATTTCAGATCTATACTCAATTTTCCTTTTTGACATTCCTCACATTAATGGGAATGAAAAACAAATACATGCATTTGCATTTGCAATTAGACTGTGTGCGAAAATTTATTTAGGAAAAGTGCATTTAGTGTGTGCTCTTTGCTCTTTGTTTGAAAGAATCGTAACCTTCTTTCCTTAGTAGCTAGGATTTTCATTGCTAAAAAATAAACAACGATTGTTTATCATTTTATATTGCATATTTAGGAATTTTACATCTACATCACGCAGTCAACCTTGAAAAACAAACTTCTAAAAAAGGTCAACTCTAAAATAAATCTCAATGAACTTAACAACGCTTTGGAACCTAACGCAACACATCTAGAGGTCTAGGCTAGAGACGTGTTCCAGCATCATAAAATCTAGTAACTATTGTTTTCATCGAAGGTTGGGTGATTCCTCCTCTTTGATACGATAAGTGCTAGCACAGACTTGTGCTCCCCGTACCATTGAGTATATATTGGGAGACCACAATAGTCTTACATCCTTTATCCATAGGAAGCCGTGTCTGCCACCCTATCGATTGCAATGCATTGAACACAGCATTCGAGAAGATTGACTACCGTACATAAGTCCTTGGTAATTTCACTTTAATTTACCACCAAGGTGTATATTGCAGTTTTGTGATTGGTTTGGTAATCCCTCTGTCTAGATTTCTAGAATTTCTTTTCCACTCCTTAAAAGAAAAGGTCCATCTGAGCACTTGTCACTTCAGGCTCATTAAAAATTGAAGGCGAATAGAGTCATCTTTAGCTTTTTCTCGACTCTTAAAAATTGAAAAAGCATTGTGTCAAAGCATCATTAAAATTTATTTAATTCGAAATAACATCCATGTTCCTTCATCAATCTTAGGTTGAGATAATGGAGTCCACCAATCAAGGAATCCCTCTTGGGGGGAATCCTAGTCCTTTCTCTTCTTGGGGAGATATTGGTGCTCCATATATGGCTACATTGTCCCTTCCAAGAATCACAATTGGCCTGCCAGTATGGCTATTCTCAACCATTGTCATTCAAAATACCGTGATTCCTCAACAATCAAATCAACAACCAGTTGATACTAAAGTTGACCCTTCACCTTCTACTTTGTTTGTTTCTCCCTCCCTTTCTTCCTCTTCGCTTGGTGAAAATAGTGATGCTAGTAACCGATTTGCTAAGAAGAAGAAAGGGAAGGAGAAGAAGAAGTCAGTTAAGCAAGGGGCCAACCATGCAGCATCTAGTGAAAATCCACACACCGAACTTTCCAAACCCAGACATCCATGCATAATTTGCAAAGGAGACCATTTTCATTGAGAATTTCTGTGCATCCCTTGGATCTTGAGAGAATGGTATTCCCATTCGCATCGTCAGGTGTCATCAACCTCTGGTGATCATGTTAACAGCACACCATCAACTAGTAATAGTGAATTCAACGGACAAAAAGGAAAGGTCAGATTTCCATGTAGGTTATGTGAAGGTAATCATGTTCTTCACCGTTGTCCCTTTTTGGACAAAGCCAAAAGAGTCTTGGATAACTGCCCTGCTTCGCCGCAGCGACTTCTGCCTAGATACAGGAAGCTCTCCCCGAGTACTTTACTAGTTGAAAATCTAACTGACATGACTCAACCATCGGTCAAAACACCTATCGTTGAAATTGAATCTTCTGAGTCCATACTGGAACAAAGTCAACAGGTCGAGATGGCAATCGACCCAGTTTTGCCTTCAGAAGGTCCACCTTCAGATGATACCATTTCCAAAGAGAATGAGAACAATACCGTTCAAATTCTTTTTGTTAATTCAGAGTCTGATGAACTTGGGGGAAATCCACCCATTCCTTTACAACAGGAGGAAAATTCCCCAGTTCAAGGAGTTCATTCAACTGTTTATTCGGTACCCCCTCCAAGCAGTCTAATCGCTTCCTTCGATTGGAATCAACTAGCAAAATCCCGTCTTCCTTCTAATGTACCATTATGAATCATAGTACAAGTGTACAAAATGATCGTGTCTAGCACTATCATAGATGAAGGGGCTTCAGTGAGTATCCTTTCCTCAACTGCTTGGAAAGCGCTTGGTTCACCATCACTTATGCCTGTGACATAGAATTTGTCAGGCTTTAACAAAGGAACCAGTCGACCGTTAGGGATCCTTCCTAAGTTGCCGATAACTTTGGGAAGGAAAACCGTTCACTTGAATGTGATGGTAGTCCAAGGACCATTAGATTACAATCTACTCCTTGGATGCGACTATGTTTATAACATGGAAGCTATTGTCTCAACGCTCTTTCAAGTGATGTGTTTCCCGCATGAAGGCAAAATTGTCACTATTGACCAACTTTCATTCCCTAGTTCAAGCATAGCTTCAAGACAAACATCATCCCTAAATGGTCCTATTACATCAAGAATGTCTCTCCAACCTTCATTCCATCCACCTGATTGCAGCAAGTATTCCGGGAATGTAATGAAGCTTAGGGGGCATGCACCCTGGTTTGCTTTGGCAGATGAACCCAGCTGAAAAAATAGGTTTCCTTGTAGGTTATGTGATTGGAAGTGTCGACCCACACCACTCACTTTTGTCCACTCTGTGGACAAAGCCAAGGAATTATTTTGCCTATGCTGTAGATGAAACCATCCTACCATATGAATTTCCCTGTAAGTTAAGTGATTGGTCTAACACACCATTCACCTTTGTCTGCACTGCGGACAAAGCCAAGGAAATGTTTTATCTGCTCCGCGGACAAAACAATCCTGCTTAACCATAGTAATTTCCATATGGTTACTAGACACTCTCCTTTCCTCGATGCCTGGGGGCATGCAACCCTTTTTATGCAAGCGAAAAATGACCAATTTCATTTTCTTAGCTTTTTAGATTTTTTAACTTTTTAGTTTTAACCTCTTAGGTTAGGCGGTTGGTACAGAAATGTCTGCACAATAGACAGACCAAAGGAAGGGTCTTGTCTAGATGGAAGACAAATCCATCCTACCTAACCTCAGTAGTTCCTTAGCTTTTTAGTTTTTCTAGCTTTTAGTTTGGTTGTTTCTAGCTTATGCAAAAAGAAAAATGAACATATGTTATCATAGAGTTCAAGCTCACTAAAAAATGAACCTACCAATGAGAGACATCTTTAACTACCGGTATGAGCAATGTTTCCACAAGGTTCAAGCTCATTAAAAAATAAACCTGCCACTGAGCATAGTTTCTCCCAGTTCAAGCTCATTAAAAAATGAATCCACCCTCAGTAAATAACCTTTGTGATCGCCCTGCTATCAACCTTTAAACCTTGGTTGTGTTCCTACCATCACCTCCATTCTTTTGGCTGATCATATGCTTCCACTTGATTGTTTACCTTTTTTGAGGAATAGCTGCGATGAGTGGTCCTGTTAGCCACCCTCTTTACATCACCATCTTTTGAGAAGTTCCAATCTCACCTGGAACCAATTTCTACCCTAAAATGCCACTCGTTCCTCAAAATTGAGTCTCCCTTAAACTCTTTTTAGACTTGTTAAATATGAAAAGATTGTTGAGCTATTGGCCTTTCCAGCTCGCTAAAGTAAGGGGAAGTGCCATCCATCCTATACATTTTAATTTTTTTGGACCTGAGGGATTAATCCCACAAAAAGATCAAGTGTTTGTCTTTTTCGGCTCGCTAGATCGATCGAAAAGTCATCCCTTGCGTATTATCTTAATCTTTTTCGGATTCAAGGGATTATGCTACAAAAAAGAACTGCTGGAGTTTCCTTTTCATCCCTTTTCAAACTCTCTAAACATGAAAAGGACCGAGTTATCCTTGTCGTTAAACTTGTTAAAACAATAGCAACAAACTTGTCCGCCCAGACAAGAACGAGTTTCACTGTCACTAGGCTCGCTAAAACATAGCGACAGGTTTGCTCGAAGGGAAAATTATAGAACAAGCATATGTTATCCTCCTTAAGCTTGAAAAAAATAAAGAGGTATTGGTCAGTAATGACTGGGGAAAATGGGAAGAAAACTTGAAGAATTTTACTGGTAGCAGGTCGCTCTTGAACATGATACTTTCACTCCATCACCATGATTGAGTCAGGTAGGGTTATTCCGTTCACCGGTCATATCACCATTGGTCCTACATACCATTCATATTTTGGGGTTAACGCTACCAATCCATCTCAGTGTCACCAATATGTTCAAGAGAAGTCATTCAGAGAATTCACCATCCAGTTTGTTAGCGCTTGAAATTTCACCTCAGGCTGAAAAAGGTAAACTCCAAGGCAACATCAAACCACTTAGCCTCGTAGCTAGCCCTACGGGGCAGGAGAGGGCTCTCTCCGGTCTGTCTCGGTAAAGATCATCAACGGGCGAGATAACAAATAAGGAAACACTAATTTTAGGCTAGTAAACTGATAAAAAGGTTTTGAATTGGGAAGTTTAAGATTTTGGTGGAAAATCGGGGGAAGGCAATTTCGGGTGCGGGGATTGGACACAGTTTTGGACACAGTTTTTGCAGGGGGTTCTTTGGGGCAAGGTAGGAGACTGTATTGATTCCTTTGAATTAAGTGAATGGATAGGAATGACCGGTGAGGGGCTAAAGAGAGCAAGATACCTTCAAGAGTTCTCTTTAGACAGATGAAAACATAAATATTAAGCAAACTTAAAAGAAGAGCATGGCAATCATGAATTCTACTTTAACACTTCATTTGCCTAATTTGCAGAAGGAAAAGTAAGGAGATGATTCACATAACAAACTTACAAGTACAAAGAGAAACACACCATCAATACATGTAACCACAAGAATCCCAAAAAGGACTGCAAAACCCTGGTCTTTCTTCCTTTGCCAAAATTGCAGAGATACAATGAGTAATACAATAGAACTTTCTCCCTCAAGAGTCCAACCATGAAAATGACCAAGAAAGTACATAATATAGGCAATCTAACATCTTTCCTTGCCTCTATGGGTCGAGCTCACTATCCTAGGAGGTGTTTCAACCAATTCCAAACTGAGCACTAAAATCTAGGCAATCAAAACAACTTGCCTCTATAAGCTAGGAAACCAATTCATTCATTAAATTTTTGCCTATTTCATGAATGAATCTTCTAGAAGAGATAAATGAGTGTCAAAATATCATAAAATTACATAATTTACAACAAGGAGGATCAAAATCCACTCCAAAAAGTCAAATCCAGTCAAAATTGCGTTTTGCTGAGCTGTAGGTGAATTTCTGTGAAAACTGCCCAACACGTCGCGCCCTGATCCTGAACAGGTCGCGCGCCTTTGGAGCTGCTTTTGAGGCACTTCCAGGTGTCCAAATGAGGAAAACGTGGGCTTTTTGGAACGGTTTGGATGTCTACTTTCCAACCCAAGTGGAATTTCTGAATTTGGTGGCCATTTGCCCCTCCAAAATTGCAATCTCCCAAGACTGCTTCCTGTGTGTCAAAAAGGTGGCAGAAAGTCATTTTTTGCTTGTTTTTTGACCTTCTGGAGGCTCAAAACTTGATGAAATATCTTGGTAATTTATGAGCAGGTGTATATTTGCATGACAAATCCAAAAATTCTGATTTTTCCCGAAATGGAGTTGCCCATCGAATAGGTCGCGCGCGGCGCGCGACGTGTTGGTGGAGAAAACCTGTTTTTTGCCCAAAAATTCACAAGTGACCAAAAATGTCCAAATTTTTTTGAAATTTGTGCTGGAGTTAAGTCACTTAGTATCATGCTTCTTCAAGGAAGCCTCAGCCAAGATGTGGAGGGGATCGGGCCTTTTCCTTCGTTTTAGTGCTTTGGCCAGCAACCTCTCCAAATGAGCATTGACCTGGAGAAGCATAGCCTCTCGAGAGATAAAATCTTCCCATGGGATACCCTGCTATTTTGACTGTTTAAATGCAGCTCCAAGGGGACAAAAACACAAGGGAGATGTTAGGGAGGGGGACTTTTGAAGGGATTTAGGGAAAATACATATGAAAGGGGAATTTAGGGAAGGAATCATGACATATACAACATCATACCATTATCATTTGCAAGGATTTTATGGGAAGTAAGGTTTAAGGTTATATTATTGGATTTTAGGGATATGGGTAGGGTGTTGGGCCTTTGATATTTTTTAGTAGGGAGAATAGGTAAAAATGATAAGGGAGATGGTTGGGATGTGGGGGAAAAAATGGGAGTGAAAGGGATGACCTTGAGAGCAGCAAAACAAAACCCTAGCCTTACTTGCACTTTGACATTTTTAAAGCAAATATACATGAACCTCTCATTTCAACTTGATGGCATTAAAAAACATTACCCATGCTCATTTTTCTTTATCAAGCAAAATACTTTGATGATCAGAGGCCTACCTGCAATCTTGAAGAATTTTGGGGTCGTTTGGCAGTTTACAGGCAATTTTTTGTGGATGGATTCCCAACAGGTCACACGCAGGTCTTGACAGGTCGCGCGCACCCAACACGTCGCGCCAGTGTATTTTCCCAACTGGTAAGACCCCCCTGACACGTCGCGCCGGCCCAACACGTCGCGCGCAGGTCTTGACAGGTCGCGCGCGGGCTCTGTCTACAATTTCACTCAATTTCTCTCCAAATCGCTCTTCACTATCGCTTAGAGGCAAATGATGATCAAATGGAGGGAGAGAGGGGCTTTATAGGCTTGATTTAAATTAATTTCCCCTCAAACCCTCTTTCTAATGTTTTTAACTTGACACTTTTTCAAAATTTAAATGCTGCTGACTTTATGGTTTCTTTTTGTCCTGAAATTGGTTGAACTGATGTTTTTTCTTGAAAATTTTTGCAGGGATAGCTTCTGAGGAATCTTGGCAAAGGGGACCAGGGCTGCATGCTGACTTTCAAAGAATTTTGAATTTTTACAACTTTTTACAAAAATGAGAAAATGACCTTGTCTTTAAAAACAGGGTTTTTAAATCCAAGGTAAAAATTAGCTGTACAAGACGAAATCTTTTGAAGAAATACTTTGATAGTCATCCCTTTGGCCTGCTGGGCATTTATTGACTTTTAAAGACACGACCTCAAAGACAAATTGGACCTAAACCCTAGACCTAGGACTTTTGACCTCAAGACAAGACAAGAAACCTTGAAAGAGTTTATTAACTGAAACAACTTGATCCAGCAGTGCCAAGAGGGGAATAAAGACACCAGCTCCTCCATCAGGGTTATGGCATGCCTAATGGAATGCAATGAGATGACACTGATGAGACACCTACTTATGCAAATGCAAAGAGCTTTGATCGCTGATGGAGGGCTACTAAACCGACTCTAACATTTGCTCCAATGGGGATGGTAGCTCCTTGGAGGTACCAAGAACCACAGATCTTTGGGAGAGCAGACAGTGCCTTCGTCCATTGGGCAATGGAGTCAAAAACTCAAACTAAAACGCATGACTGAAAATTGATGACTTGACAACACAAATTGACTCTCACTCAACTAAAAACTGACTCAATACTTAAACACAACTGACAAACTAGAAATGATGCTCAAGGTTGAGCTTATTCATCAAAACCTACTCTAACAGTTTCATTCATCACTTGATCAAGTGAAATGGAACAACCAATGCAACCAAGTAAGTATCCCGTCTGCTGTTTGAATTCTCCGCAAATGCTCGCTTATGAACAACAAGAGAGAACTACTGAAAGGCAACTCCCATGACAACTTGGAAACAGATCCGTTGAATGATATGAATTCTCTATCCGCCTCTAAAAACACTGCATAAGGATCTTGAAGTTCATGCACACTGGGACTTAGCTCATCCAATGGATTACTTCTCTTCTCCTCATACCATGAATGAAAACTTTGATCTGAGCCTTGTGACAAGACCTCTGCTGAAAATGAGAAAGAAACTGGCTACCGGATCAAATTCATATCAGCACATGTTTCAAGCTCACATGTAGTCAATGGAGAAAGACTTTGACTGCAAACCTCATCCAAAACATCAACTATTGGATCATGAAAAACTTGAAAAGACTGTTGTAATGTATCCTTTGAAAATGTATGACATCCTTCTAGCTGTTCATCTTTTTCTTGAGAGATTTTACGAAGATTCTGCCTTATAAACTGAAATGCTTCGAAACAAAAGTGTATAGAATCTTCCTGCATCATCAAATCATGTATTTCGTCTTCCACAACTTCATCTGTAATCTGCCCTTCAATTTCATTTGGTGGCTGCAAATCTGATGCTACAGGCTGCTCAAGAATTTTGTTATCTGTCTCATCCTCAACATTAACACTGAGAGATTGCTGATTTGTTATAGGCTGTTCATTTGAAGATTTACTATGCAATCTACCCTTCAAAAACTGAAATGATTCAAAACAGAATGGTACGGAGTCACCTTGAATCATTAAATCTTGTGTGTGCACTTCCAAGTCTTCAACTGCAACTTGACAATCAATGGCTTTCGGGGGTTGCAAATCTGAATATGAGAAGTCTTGAACAAAATTTTCATTGCTCTCAAGATGCTTCAAATCAAGACTTTTTGACATTTGATTTCTGATTGCATGGTAGTTATCTCTGATGAACTGAAACGAATCAAAACAAAAAGGCAAAGATCCTTCACTTACTTCAAACTTTGCTGCACTTTCTTCACCAATGTCATAGCTGATATGCGTCGGTTGATCATCGTACTCGAGTTGCTGTAAGTGAACTTCCTCCTCCCACAAACTAGCTGCTGATTTGTCTGCAAGATTAGCTTCTGTTTGGAGAACATAATCATCATCATACTGATCAAACTGAGGCAAATCATCACTATAAAAGACATCATCAAGCATACATGTCATATCAACAGATCTCTCTTCTCCAAGGTGATCTACAAAACAATCATTATCAGATCTATGACAACTAGGATAAGAAACAAAATGTTTTGGATCAGCAACTTGTTCTTCTCCAATCAACGAACCATGAGCTTGAACATCATAATCATTCCTTGCGCTGATCTTCTCCATCATCTTTTCTACTGCACTTACCAAAATGTCAAGCTTTACCTCTAGAGATGTCGATTTTTCCGGATCTATGTTTTTCATCTCTTCTTCCTTCAACCTTGCCCTTCTCAGCAGATGAGCCTCTACATTTACTGCACTGTTTTGCATCTCATGAAGTGTTGCAATATCCCTTTCTCTCAGCTGAAACTCCATCTCCGTATCAAAGGCACCCGGATAGTGCAAGAGAGCAGATCTAGGAGTAGGCCTTATATCAACTGGCATCGAATAATAAACTTGGTTAAATCTGGCTGAAAACTGTTGTACTGTCTCCCCTGGCAATCTTTTCAGCTGGTTATACTCTTCTACAATCAAGAAAAGGTTATGCCCAATCATCCACCTATCGAGAAAAACTTTGACAAACTGCTGGAAATCTGAGATGCTCGCATCAGGCAGGGTTTTGAACCAACTCTTCACTTTGGCTTGCAAAGAAAGAGCAAAAAGCCTTATACTAACATCTTCTTCATCAACTTCAAAAAAGTCAAGAAAGGACTCAAAATTCTGCACATGTTGCTCAGCGTTGACATTCTTACTTTCACCATCAAACCTTGGCAAGTATAGATCATAGTTTTTGGGGAAAGCATGAAGAACAGAAGGTAAAACAAGAGGTTTATACCGATCTAGAATTTTACAAGGTGTAGGGGTATGTACAACAGGTATAGAATTAGTTTTGGTCTCTTGGGGCTCATCAATTTGAAGATGGTCATCACAAAATTCGGAAAAAGTATCCTGATCAAGCTCAAAGGCATGCAAATCTTTGGTATTCACAATCTTCAAAGGGAAAGAATCAACTGCAGGCTGAGGATCTCTTCTCAAATACAATATACTTTGCAAAGCCTTCTTGACATTCTTGGGAAAAGAGAAGAAATAATTTATGACAAAGAACAAAATGTCTTGGATGAAATTCCAACTTGAATACCTGATCTGTCCATGTTGTCCTTTCATGTTTTTGCTGGTCGGGATCATCCTCCAGTGGAGTCTTTGGATCTGATCTCGAAAATGATTTAGAGTCGCCAAGTGAATGATTTCAGCCTTTCAAGTGTCTGATCGTTGTCCACCATCAACAATCAGATCTGAACTTGATACATGTACTGGGGTGAAATGCAAATGAAGTGCTGTATTCACAAGCTCACAGAGATGGACTGAAGCAGCGTTTATCTACTTCCGCTTATGCAAAGCAAAAGCGTTTCGAAGGCTACCTGGCATAACTTCAGGCTCCGTCTAAGACTTATGAAACAAACACATCAACCCACAAACAAGTTTGTTCTCCCCAGTATGGTCGCCAATATGTTAGCGCTTGAAATTTCACCTCAGGCTGAAAAAGGTAAACTCCAAGGCAACATCAAACCACTTAGCCTCGTAGCTAGCCCTACGGGGCAGGAGAGGGCTCTCTCCGGTCTATCTCGGTAAAGATCTTCAACGGGCGAGATAACCAATAAGGAAACACTGATTTTAGGCTAGTAAACTGATAAAAAGGTTTTGAATTGGGAAGTTTAAGATTTTGGTGGAAAATCGGGGAAAGGCAATTTCGGGTGCGGGGATTGGACACAGTTTTTGCAGGGGGTTCTTTGGGGCAAGGTAGGAGACTGTATTGATGCCTTTGAATTAAGTGAATGGATAGGAATTACCGGTGAGGGGCTAAAGAGAGCAAGATACCTTCAAGAGTTCTCTTTAGACAGATGAAAACATAAATATTAAGCAAACTTAAAAGCAGAGCATGGCAATCATGAATTCTACTTTAACACTTCATTTGCCTAATTTGCAGAAGGAAAAGTAAGGAGATGATTCACATAACAAAATTACAAGTACAAAGAGAAACACACCATCAATACATGTAACCACAGGAATCCCAAAAAGGACTGCAAAACCCTGGTCTTTCTTCCTTTGCCAAAATTGCAGAGATACAATGAGTAATACAATAGAACTTTCTCCCTCAAGAGTCCAACCATGAAAATGACCAAGAAAGTACATAATATAGGCAATCTAACATCTTTCCTTGCCTCTAGGGGTCAAGCTCACTATCATAGGAGATGTTTCAACCAATTCCAAACTGAGCACTAAAATCTAGGCAATCAAAACAACTTGCCTCTATAAGCTAGGAAACCAATTCATTCATTAAATTTTTGCCTATTTCATGAATGAATCTTCTAGAGGAGATAAATGAGTGTCAAAATATCATAAAATTACATCATTTACAACAAGGAGGATCAAAATCCACTCCAAAAAGTCAAATCCAGTCAAAACTGCGTTTTGCTGAGCTGTAGGTGAATTTCTGTGAAAACTGCCCAACACGTCGCGTCCAGATCCTGAACAGGTCGCGCGCCTTTGGAGCTGCTTTTGAAGCACTTCCAGGTGTCCAAATGAGGCAAAAGTGGGCTTGTTGGAAAGGTCTGGATGTCTGCTTTCCAACCCAAGTGGAATTTCTAAATTTGGTGGCCATTTGCCCCTCCAAAATTGCAATCGCCCAAGACTGCTTCCTGTGTGTCAAAAAGGTGGCAGAAAGTCATTTTTTGCTTGTTTTTTGACCTTCTGGAGGCTCAAAACTTGATGAAATCTCTTGGTAATTGCTGAGCAGGTGTATCTTTGCATGAAAAATCCAAAAATTCTGAGTTTTCCTGAAATGGAGTTGCCCATCGAATAGGTCGCGCGCGGCGCACGACGTGTTGGTGGAGAAAACCTGTTTTTTGCCCAAAAATTCACAAGTGACCAAAAATGTCCAAATTTTTTTGAAATTTGTGCTGGAGTTAAGTCATTTAGTATCATGCTTCTTCAAGGAAGCCTCAGCCAAGATGTGGAGGGGATCGGGCCTTTTCCTTCGTTTTAGTGCTTTGGCCAGCAACCTCTCCAAATGAGCATTGACCTGGAGAAGCATAGCCTCTCGAGAGATAAAATCCTCCCATGGGATACCCTACTGTTTTGACTGTTTAAATGCAGCTCCAAGGGGACAAAAACACAAGGGAGATGTTAGGTAGGGGGACTTTTGAAGGGATTTAGGGAAAATACATATGAAAGGGGAATTTAGGGAAGGAATCATGACATATACAACATCATACCATTATCATTTGCAAGGATTTTATGGGAAGTAAGGTTTAAGGTTATATTATTGGATTTTAGGGATATGGGTAGGGTGTTGGGCCTTTGATATTTTTTAGTAGGGAGAATAGGTAAAAATGATAAGGGAGATGGTTGGGATGTGGGGGAAAAAATGGGAGTGAAAGGGATGACCTTGAGAGCAGCAAAACAAAACCCTAGCTTTACTTGCACTTTGACATTTTTAAAGCAAATATACATGAACCTCTCATTTCAACTTGATGGCATTAAAACACATTACCCATGCTCATTTTTCTTTATCAAGCAAAATACTTTGATGATCAGAGGCCTACCTGCAATCTTGAAGAATTTTGGGGTCGTTTGGCAGTTTACAGGCGATTTTTTGTGGATGGATTCCCAACAGGTCGCGCGCACCCAACACGTCGCGCCAGTGTATTTTCCCAACTGGTAAGACCCCCCTGACACGTCGCGCCGGCCCAACACGTCGCGCGCAGGTCTTGACAGGTCGCGCGCGAGCTCTGTCTACAATTTCACTCAATTTCTCTCCAAATTGCTCTTCACTATCGCTTAGAGGCAAATGATGATCAAATGGAGGGAGAGAGGGGCTTTATAGGCTTGATTTAAATTAATTTCCCCTCAAACCCTCTTTCTAATGTTTTTAACTTGACACTTTTTCAAAATTTAAATGCTGCTGACTTTATGGTTTCTTTTTGTCCTGAAATTGGTTGAACTGATGTTTTTTCTTGAAAATTTTTGCAGGGATAGCTTCTGAGGAATCTTGGCAAAGGGGACCAGGGCTGCATGCTGACTTTCGAAGAATTTTGAATTTTTACAACTTTTTACAAAAATGAGAAAATGACCTTGTCTTTAAAAACAGGGTTTTTAAATCCAAGGTAAAAATTAGCTGTACAAGATGAAATCTTTTGAAGAAATACTTTGATAGTCATCCCTTTGGCCTGCTAGGTATTTATTGACTTTTAAAGACACGACCTCAAAGACAAATTGGACCTAAACCCTAGACCTAGGACTTTTGACCTCAAGACAAGACAAGAAACCTTGAAAGAGTTTATTGACTGAAACAACTTGATCCAGCAGTGCCAAGAGGGGAATAAAGACACCAGCTCCTCCATCAGGGTTATGGCATGCCTAATGGAATGCAATGAGATGACACTGATGAGACACCTACTTATGCAAATGCAAAGAGCTTTGATCGCTGATAGAGGGCTACTAAACCAACTCTAACACAGTTAACGCCTCATCCACTGCAATACCTTCACCCTCCATTTTTCATGACCACCATTCCTGAACCTTGTATCATTAGATCGTTTTCACCTCCAGAAAATCATTTGCTCCATTTCATGTCGTAGATGTGGGATACATTAAGGCCCTCCTACGACAGGTCACTTCTTGTCGACATCAGCTCATTATCCAAGAAGTTGACTTAGAAACAACCCTTTCAATACTTTGAAGCTTGCATGCCTCAATGGCAAGTTTCTCACTTTCGGTGACAGGTTTACATCAATGGCCTTCGACCGAAAGATTTTGCGTGGTGTTCGACATCGGATCATATATTCACACCACATGAATTGTACTGTAGTACCTTGAGGGTCATTATCATTATCAGTGATTCCTCTCACATCTGTTAACAGCTTACATTATTGGTTGGTAATCAGGCGATGTCTTTCCATGTTCAACTTCAGGACATCTTTTCACATGGATCAACTTGTACATTGGGCGAAGATTGAACAAGTTTGAAGACCCCAGATCTAGTTTCATCCATCTGGGCTGCGATATATTCAGGAATATAAAGACATCAAATGTACACAGAAGCTACACAGATGATCATCCAAGCTAAGGGATGATGACTCTACATATAAAGAATCACCAGTCTGCAACTGCAGACGATTATCTGTCCTATGTACATGAAAATGAATTTATAAAGCTGAGCATTGGAATTCCTGCCTCAGCTAGATCATGAAAATAATATGATGATGATGTATTGTATTGTATCTTATACAAGTCACCTTCCAGTTCGAATACCTCAGATCCTCATGATAAAGCATTTCACCCGACATCAAAAGATCTACGACTTCATGCTTTAGGGGGCAATTGTTATAGATATATTTGGGCATTGCAATCCCAATCTTATATGTCAATAAACCAAGGGCACTTTAACCCCTAAAAGTGTTGTTTAATACCCTAAAGGATCATAGACAACTGACTACATCATTCCCCATAAGTTCCACCTGAAAAACCACTCAGAACTGGCCAAAACAGGGCCATACTAACTGCCCCACTATCAAGGTGCGATGCATACTGACTACTACACTAGCCAGGTGCAATGCATACTGAAGAGGCCTTCTGTAGGGTGCGATGAGCGAGAATGGAAAAATGGGTGAGACAATTTGCTAAGTGGATGCTCATGGAATCTTCTAGAAACTTCTCCTATGACACTTTCCCCTCTGAATTCACCCAGGGATGAGTAAGAGATCAATGAAATCTCCAAGTGGAACCAAGAACTATGAGTGGAATGACACTAATCAAAAACCCAGAGATGACTCACACCCTTGCAGACATCTATAAATGGATCCCTCATCTTAGAGATTTGCAGGCTGGAATTTCGTATTTTGTATGGAATTGTTGATAGTTTGTCTTTGAGAAGAGGCATTATATTTTTGGGTGATCTTGCTTTTCATGAGGTGAAGAGGGCTTTGATGCTAGGAGGATGATGCTAGATCAGACAACTGGGTTGTAATTCTCCCTTCTATTTTAATAAAGTTCTTTGAGTTTTCCTCCATACAATCGTGTATTTGTGAATCTCATTATTTGTGAATGCAATTGTATGTTCAATGTATTTCTGATTCTGCATTGTTTATGATATTATAGATCGAGATGCTTTGATGGTGTTTTGTTACTTTGTCTCTACAGGTATTCTCTAAGCGGGACAAGTAGGAGAGGAGTTGCAAGCTCTATCAAGGGGGAGAGAAATCAAGAAAGGAGTCAAGCGGAAGATCTAGGTTGGTCCCTTTGATTCTCTCCTATCTATCAAGCGAAAGATCCAGGCTGGTCCCTTTGATTCTCTCTTATCTATCATACATAAAGGAAATCGCAAATTGCTTTGATTGTTTGTTTCTAAGATAGCTACCAATCTTAGTGGGACTAGCATATCGAAAAGACACTAGTTTTCCTGGAAACACACCCAGGTCTCCTATTATTCCTTTCAGGTTAGAAAAATTTGCAGGGAACAAATCCTGATATTCGCGGAGTAGTTCGGCAACCTTATCTACTGTGATGTCATCCCAATAGTCCCCAATCTTTGCAAACTTCGGCTCTGCTTCTGTGCCAATGTTCACCTGCCTAGTTTTGAGGTGCAGTTATGTCTAGGTTTTCTATATGCAGTCCTTCAACTTCGCGACGATCTTCAGTCTCTGGAATATTAATTTTCCCGGTATCCTTGTCTTCTTCTTCAACGGTCAAATTATAGCATTCCAACACATGGCTTAGATGAGTTTTCCAATCAGGTTGAATCATATCTAAAGGATCCTGTGGTATCCTAAAGATTGCTGCTTTAACCTCTTATAGTGCTTCATCAATACAGTCAAACTTGTCTTCAAAGATAAATGTCATTACGAACCCCTGGCGCAAAATATCCCATTCTTCAGTGCCATGGTGGAGCTATGTCACCAGGTACCAATTCATTGGTATGAAATCCAAGGTATGATAGAACAGATGCACCCATTTAGGTTGAGGCTTTGCTCCATAAGCTTTAGTCCATTTGGCCAAGTGATCACCCGGATTATCCCTCCCATCATACTTGTCTGTCATTCGTACTTTCTGTTGTCCAAAGCGTATTCTCATCATCCTCCTATATTTGCGCCAATCATCAAAACTACCCTTATGCGTACCCCACCATCTTGTGGGTGTAGCGCATAGCGCCCAATCCAAGGCCTAGAAGCGATGCGTTTCTGACACTTCCCTTTCAAATGCATCCAAAAAGATATCCAGATCAGTCAACCCATCACAAGAAGGCAGGTTACTTACCTCCGATGACACACAATGCAGCGTTTTAGTCATCATATTATAGTGCAACGTAGATAATTCATGTAATAGATTCTACCAATGCTCTAATTCTTCATCCAAGTCTGATGTGCAGGAAGTTTTGTGGTCCCATGCAATGCGGCCATTCGCTATTGGATTCACCCAATCTTGATCTCGCGCTGTTATCGTATATATATGGTCCAAATCTTCATCGTTTTCATAATCACGGACCGGTTCACTATAGCGCAGTCCTTTTATAGGATCCAGGGGTACTACTACGTGAAGCAATTTCTTTTCAAACGTCATCTTTCGCTTCTTTAGATTGATCACCCCATTCATGTCAATATCCCAATCAATCCCAAGGAGTGCAGAGTAGGTGTTGTTGTCATCCACAATTTCTATTACTTCAAAATCCGCCAATGCGCCGGCGCCCTCAATATCTATAGTTACTCCCTGCAATCATCCCATGGGGATGATCTTCTATTGATTTTCCATTCTTAACTGAATCGGAGACCACTGCAGTGAAAGTCTCCCCATCCGCTCCCATGATTTCTTAGGAAGAACATTCGCGTCTAACCCTAGATCCAAAATAACTTGATCCATCTCATATTCTCCAATATGCGTGGTAAGCCTCATCTCATGTCCTGTCCTTTCCTTATGATTACCAAGCTTTCTGACTACGTGTGGTTTTCCAGTAGCGCTATCCTTTCCAATGCACCGATTGATCAGTTCCTGCAATCCCTTCACAGCCTTACTATCACAGAGTAGTTTCATACAGGTCTCCAAGAACGTGGTAATCATGGATGGGTCCATTTATTCAATCGGTTTCTCTTGACTTCCTGAGGTAGAGGCCTCATCGAAACTTTTCTTTGCTTCCCTAAATGTTTCTTTTGTGAATTCTAGATCAAACCGGTCTCCTTTTCTAGTGCTTTACGGACCCACTCACCCTCTGCAAGATGCTTCTCCTTATCCTCACCAGTCATCATTCCACTCCATAGCATAATGTTTACCTTAGGATCTTCCTCGTGAGGCTCAACCCTCATCATCTGGAGGTTCTGCGTCAAGTGCAGAGGTTGCGCCCCCTTTTCGTGAATCTTAGCCAACAATATAGGGAAATCCTCAGTTGCATGGTCAAACTGAGTACAATAGCGGCATGACAGTCGCGTTAGGTTTGAGCAGTCTCTCACGTAGTGTCTTGGTCCTCCACAATTGTAACAAATAAGTTGCCCTCGGCCTCTACCAGGCCCTCCTCCACCTCAGCCTCGGTCGCACCCCTGATACTCACCTCGCGCTCCCCCAACACCTTGGTCCAGAGGCCACGTTTCTGCCTGCACCCTGTATGCAAGTGTCATGTCCATCATTAATTCATAACTACGACAATTGCACTCATCATGACCTACTGATTGACAGAAATTATGGAAGATTTGGTGTGGTGTCTGTACAAATTTTTGCAGCAAATGACAATTGTCGGTTGCATGTTTCCCAGCGACTTGGCATATAGCACACCATAGCACGGGCCCTGCACTTGGCCCTACTGTAGATTCCGACCTTAGAGGCATTGGTCCCCTTGTTGCAACATAATTTGCAAAGACTGGATAGTGATCCTTGTCATGCCCTTGACCTTTGCATTTCAGGCACCAGACTTCTTCGCATGCCTTTGGCTGAGCTGTTCTGTCTTTCTTCAGACTTTGCATTTCGAGGCAAAGGTTTTGAAACTGTGCATGAATCTACTGAACCCCTAGATAAGCATCTTGAATTAGTGTCTCATGCAGTCTCATCACGATTTCCAGAGCTTCAGCCTAGGTCCCAATCTTCTGTTGTGACAACACAACCCTTAGGTGAGGCAGGAGCGAGGCCACAAACCATTCGCGATGCTACCCATCAGTTAGGTTCATGTTGGATTCACGGATCGTACATTTCAATATTTGATCCAAATCCCAGGGTATCTCCCCAGGCTTCATCATTATCTCCTTGAAGCCCACAATGGATTATGCTTGAGACTTAGGTATACTAAATTCCCTATTCAGTGCAGTCTAGAAATCTGCTAACGCGGACGCCGGGTTATCAGTATTGTACTTAACGTACCAGATTAGTACGCGGTCCTATGAAGCACTAACCAATGTTTCTTTCTTCATTTGATCATCCGTGATACCCTGAGCTTCCCATACAGCCTTCGCAACAAACCAAAACTGGTTCGGATCTTCATTTCCTACACCCTTGAATACAGGTAGCTTTACGGAGTTCGCCATGTTGAACAGTGGTGGAGGTGGCGGTGGTGTGGGCGATGGGGTAAGTGGTGGAGGTGAGGATGGAGGCAGTGTGGATGGATGGGATGAGGATGGAGGTGGTGTAGGTATTCACGGGAACCCTTGTCTTATCAACTGAATAACACTCAATGGAGAAGCCTGCACTGCTCCTTCGTCATCACTCAAAGGAGGTTCAATCAGCAGGCTATACTCAGGACCTTTTCTCCCTTTGTCCCTGAAAGACCTTCCACTTCGCATAGCTCCAAACATCAAGGTAACTGCATGACCCGATTTTCACACAAGAGCATCTTAATCCAAGTATTTAATGAGTTCAAGTACTTACCTCATGGCCCCTTAGAGAAGCAACACTCTGCGTCGTTGTAGTTGACCGAAGTATCGACCGCGAAATCTGTCACAAACTTTCCTATGATACAACCGAGCTAATGATTGAAAACATGTGTGATCTTATCTTTATAGGCTTCCAATCTCCGCACTACCTCCGAGGTCCAGACAATCAGATTTTCAAGCCCCCACCTTCCCTGGTCATCTTCCAACTTCGCGATCCACTTGTATAATTCAACTGGGAAAGAACAGAAGAAGATTTCATGAATTTTTGTGTACATATATCTATCCAACCAATGTTCCTTTGTCAATCGTAGATTCATGTTTTCTTGCACCGTGAATTCATGGATCTTTTTATCCAACCAATGTTCAATCTCCTTCTTAGTTGGATTCCAATGATGCAACATCGCATATCTCGTTATGCGGATCTCGATCCCAGAAACAGAACCATTTGTTAGCTTGATGGGCCCTAACCTAGGTTTAGCATTAGTCAGCCAAGCAAATCCCTACACCACTGGCCCTTTCGGCATCAGTCCACGGAGCGCGAATCGAAGTCTCACCCGAAGCAGTATGGGGGGATGCGGGAACCAAGTTTCCACACCCTGAGATGGTTGTGATGTTGGTTTTATACCTTAAAACCTTCCTTTGTGTAGATCAATAATCCTTTTGCGCTTATCGATGTAATTTCTCTTCTGTCTCTTAGAACCTCCGCAAAGGTATACGATCGTCCTTCGCGCAACCCTAACTAGCGACATAGGCACTTATGTGCCTTTGCTACTGCGTTATTGTATAATTTCCAAAATTATCTTAAGTGTTCGCCAATTTTACCATGAAATTAAGATTATCTTCGCGTAAACATATATCCTTATTTGCGTTCATATAGTAGATAGAAACATATGCATTCATGCATCAAATTAGCATTATAACATAAACCCATAACTTAACATAACATAATCACATGCAATCCACAAAGGCAAAATAAAAAGTGATTTCAGAATACTTCTCTTTATTTATGATTCATATTTCCAATACATACTCTATTTGCCCTACGCACACAGCTACAGGGGTCCGCGCACTCAACTGTGGACCTCTGTGCACTCAGCTGTAGAGCCTCTTCCTACGCTAAGATTCTCACTCTTAGCTCTTCACAGAATCATCAAGAACTAAAACTTACTTAGAACTCTATTTCCCCCTCTTAGATTCTTCTAAGACTCCATTTTTATACAATCCCATGGTCCGCGGACCAAGGGAAGATCTCTAAAGCTGACACAAGCTATCTAAACTAAGGGCAGAAACCCTTTTTGACTCTTGATATCTTCGCACTCCGCGGCCAAAAAATGCGGAGACTTTACATTCCTTTGTACAAAATTTGGGCTTTCTGCCCCAAACTTAGGATTTTAGTCCCAAAAATGACCCCAGGGGACCTACTCCCAACACTTGGCAAGTCTGTAGCTGAGTGCGCAGGCCCCTGCAACTATGTGCGCAAGGTTAGAAGAAATGTATTCATTGAATATATGAAGTAATAAATCGTATTTGAAGCAATTTCATGTGTTCTCTATATATTTATATGTCTTTGTACTTATGTTCAGTTATGATTTGATTCTCTATAATATTGTTTTAATTGCATTGTGAAGGTCCAAATCTACTTTTGTATGATAACTTATGCATGTTATAACAATTAGGCGAAGCTCATAGATCTATTTAAGTAGAAATCACTTTAAGTCTGCGATTTTGAAGAAAAGGATTCGTGAAGGGAAGATTGAGCCCTGGATTAAAGAAACACATTGTTGCTACAATACATAGCCTTCTGGATGCAGAAACCTAGTTCTAGCATCCCCCAATACTACCTCAGGTGAGACTGCGGTCTATGCTATGTGGACTATTGTCTAAAGGTCCGACAGTGTAGGATTTTGTTGGTTAACATGACTAACTCTTAACCTAGGCCCAAGCCACCTCAAACCAACACTATTTTGTTGGTTAACATAACTAACTCTTAACCTGGGTCCAAGCCACCTCAAACCAACACTCATAACATGACATAACGTTGATGACATGGACTGCATGATAACATGGAAATGTCAAGTCATTCTTGTTGCTTCTTGTTGTATGTCTTCTTGAGAATGACCTTCTTTCCACCTCCATATGGCTTAGAGATGAGGAGTCTTATGAGTTATCAAGTCTTTAGTTGTGATCACAAACTAATGTCCCTTTGGATTCTCCTAGTTGATCAACTTGCATCTTCAGCTACATAGGTATCTTCTAGCATGTTGTCCTTCTCCATCTCCTTCTTGATCATCCTGTCATAGCATGATAGATTTCTTGCATCTTCATTTAACTCATGAAAATATGACATCAGTCTGATAAACCCCTACGTTGCATGATGATCCATTGCCTGAGCTGGAACTAGATAGCAGGCTAAGGGAGAGGCTTAGTGACTGTGCAATTACATAGCTTGGGCAGTCAAGGGTCAAGTCTAAGCCTTGAGAATGCACAATGCACAGTTCATGCTGGACTGGACTAGACTTGATGATTGTGTAGTTGGGGAGTTCAAGGAGACCGACTGAGGGCTTGATGACTAAAGTTGCCCACTACACAGTGCTAGAAGGATAGGGAGGCAAGGTGACTACATAATTGTGTATTTTAGGAGCTCAAGGGTTTGGCTTAATGACTGAGAGATGGATTGCGCAATTTTAGAGCTAAGGGGCCAGGCTTGAGCTTTGAGACTGTGTAGTGCACAGACCTAGGAGGTAGGAATTGCACATTGTGTAGTGCCAAGAGGCAGGGTTGTTGCTTGAGGTTTGAGACTGCGCAATGTGCAATTCCAGAGGGCTATATGAGGCTAAGTTACTTGGCTGAGAAGTTTTCTTAATTTGACTAAGTGTGGGATCCTTGAAGCTAATGTGAATAGTATGAAGACTTGACTGCAATCAAACACTTAGAACAATTGACAACACAATATAGATCATCCATAACACATGAACACAATACTTCCCTCAATGCGACAACTTTAAAACGACAAGTGTGACACAAAAGATACACTTTGCGACGACCGTGATGACACTTGTGCGATAGTGCTTAAAACTTTGGAAATGACTGCGACACATGTTTACATGGTAAGACCGACTCATTTACACAAAGAATACCCCTTGAAACCACCAAAAATATCTTTCGTGTGATGTGCAACACTTGATATGTGAAAATACGACAATTTAATTTTATTGCAAATGGGACAAAAACACTTAGAGAAAATGCATGTAACAAATCCTAATGCTTATGACGATAGTATACAAGATAAAGGTAGGCTCTAAAATTTGGGTGTAGGCCAAAATTTTGGATGGTGTTGTAGCCGACAACACTTGGTGACACACTGGTAGAATTATAGCTTCTTTGTCTAGGTTGATTCTTTCTTGCAAGGTCCGATTATTCGAGGAGTATTGATTCATTGTGTGGATTACCTTGGTTTCTACACTTATCCCATGAATAAACATAGTCGCCTTTGTCACATCTTAGTTGAATACAAACAAGATCAACAATATCGCAATGTTTCAAATAAGTAAAGGGTAGTATAGTTTGTGAGCTTTAGATTTTCAGAATATAATTTTTCATCTCTGATGTTGCTCCGCTGCCAGCAAACCTAGATTGTACCCTGATGGATTCACTATAGGAGCACAAACATTGCTCCACTTCCAGTGTTCCTGGACGGTATCCCTTTTCCTCTTCTACTTGATTGGATAAGTGTGAAAAAACTAAAACATAAAGAACCAAGTAAGGGCATAAGGTTTCCAGAATAGATATGGGTATCATGGTTCAACACAAAACTCTCCTTACGGAAGTATCATATTTTCCATAAGAACATCATTCACCAAAAGATGTAACCAAAACAAAGGAGGACCAAAGATTAGCCAAATTTTGTAGTGTCACGAGAATCTTTTCAACTCATCCACACACAAAGAAGTTGGAAAACACATTCACACATGATGCGTATTTACATGAAGAAAACAAAACGCAAGACCAAACAAGCAAAGAAACAAGAAAAAAAACTATGTACATAGGGTAGGACACAACCCTAAACCATCATTGAAAATATTGTTTTAAATCTTGTCCATTGACATGAAGAGACTCAATCTTCCTATCTAAATATTGAAGACGATATGTGTGTTGGCCAATCTTTTCCTGCACTATGAACGATCTGATCCACGAGGATTGGAACTTAGTATGTTTTCCTTTATCTTTGTGGGATTTTTCCCACTTCAAGACTAGGTCACCCACATTGAATTCATTTTTCCCTGCAGACTTCTTGTCAAACCACCTCTTGATACAACTTTGATGAAAAGAAAATTTCTCTTTAGCCTTTTGTCTCTCTTCCTGCAACTTGTGAAGGGTGTCTATCCTACTCTGAATCAATTAGCATGGCTTGCCCTGGGATTCTTGTGAAAGTTGAAGGGCAAGAAAATAGATGTTCATGGATAGGATAGCTTCTTTTCCATACACCAAGAAGTAGGGAGACGTATTCAGAGAAGGTTTAGGCATGACTCCATCAACCCATAAGGCATTCACCAAATCTAAGTGCCAGTTCCCTTGTTCAAAGAAAACGGTCTTATTAATGATGCAGATAAGGTTCTTATTGGTAAACTCAGCAAAACCATATCCCAATGAATAGTAATTACCTGAATGTTTCAATATAATAATATTTTCCAATGCAAAATAATATAATCTTAACGATGAAAAGTACGTTGCATTGTCAAAAACAAGTGAATTCAGAATGCCAAACCTAGAAATGGTATTTTGCTTGAGGAAGTTGATGACTTCCTGATCATTCACTTGCTTCAGTGGAACCGCATTTTCGCACCACGTGAAGTAATATATGGCAGTGAGAATATTGTGGTGCCTCTTCAATGAGTGAAAAAAATATCATTGATGACATCTAGACCCCATTGTTGAAACTGTTCTTCCACAACAATAGGCTGCGACGAGGCGACTGACTTCTTTCCTCATCTAGAATACTTCTGACATATTGGGAACTTATAGGCATATGGGTGAGCATTTTTTAATAATATAGGCCAATAAAAATTGGCCTGCATAAATTTGTGTGTTGTAGTGTTGCCTGCAAAGTGTCCTCTGACTAGTCCATCATGGAGATCACATAACACTTTCTCTTAATCATGTGCTTCCAAGAATCTAAGCAATACTCTGTTATGGTTCTTTCTGAAAATCACCCCATGCACCAAATCGTAAGATAATGCTTTCAATTTTACTACCCTCTTTAGTCATGCAGATAAGTGATAGGGAAAAGTTCCATGCTCAAGATATTGGCAGACATCTGTGTACCAAGAGTTTAAGATAGTAGTGGGGGTGGCTCGCTCAACATTATACATCTTGATTTCCTGCTCCCACCCAGATGGATCATCTTCTGTTGCATCCACCACTTCTGCTTCTAACCAACATAGACCATGGCCCTTAATAGTGTGAATTGGTTTGAATTCTAGATCATACTCTTTTAAATTGGACATCCAGTTCTCCCTTCTCTCACCCAGCTCTTGTTGGACAAACAACAATCTGAAGTGCTTCACCACCTTATAGACTGCATAAACCTATTTATCAATGGAAGGATAGTTAATTTCAGGTCCTTGTAGGCTAGCACTCATAAAACATATGGTCTTCTCATTGTTATGATCATCTTTCTGTGTAAGCATGATGACAGGAGAGGTATCAGAAGCAAAGGTGTAGGGAAAAAAATATTTGTTGAAATATGGGTTGTACAAGGTTGGTGCTTTTGTGATAGTTTTCTTGATACGGGAAAAATCCTCCTTTTCCCTTTTTTCTCACTTGTAAATTGCATCCTTACTCACCATCTCCTGCATAGGTTTCACAATTTCAGTGTAGTCGGAGATGAACTTGCAAAGAAAGTTTATCTTCCCCAGGAAGGACTACATGGATTTCTTGTTCACTAGGAAGGGAATCCATGTAATAGCCCTGATCCTTTTAGGGTCTACTTTAATCCCACTTTTCTCTATGATATGGCCTAAGAGGTTTCCCTTAGACACTGCAAAAATTCTCTTCTTGGGATTAAGATATATCTCGTATTTTCGACATTGATCAAACATTTGCTTCAAGTGGCATAGGTGGTTAAATATCTTCTTTGAAAAAATTGTCACATCATCAAGATACACCACCATGCTTTGATCGATCAATCCATGAAATGCGATCTCCATTGCACATTGAAAGGTTGTGCCAACATTAAATATCCCAAAAGGCATTCTTTTGAATGTGAGCATTCTCCACTTCGTTTGAAAGGTAGTTTTAAGTCTATTAGACTCTGATACTAGAACCTAGTTGTAGCCTGAATATTCTTCAAGAAAACATTTCTAACCCTGATATTGTTGGTAATATCTACTCCATTGATGGAACAAGATAATTGTCTTTCTCTGAGGCATGGTTGAGATTTTAGAAATCCACACACAAGTGAATTCCCCCATACTTCTTCCTTAATGGGACTAGATATGACATCCATGTTGAATGTCATACCTTGTAAATTATCCAAGCATCCATTAGCTTCCTCAACTCCTTCTGAATCAAGGTCTCAAGCATCAAATGCACCTTATACATCTTCTACTGAAAAGGCTTGGACCTTTCCTTAATTTGGATAACATGTTGGATTATTTGCGTGTCATAATTTTTGAGCTCATCGTATGTCCATGTGAAAACATCTCAGTAATGCTTGAATAAGTCAATGAAGGTTTTCCGCTCTTGTGGTAAGTAGCAAGTACCGATATTAACAGACTTCAAATATTTTTTTTATTCTAAGAGTGATATGCTCATGTGAAAATGTTGAAATATGGTTTTTGACACTGAATGGTCCTCTAAAGTGATTATGCAAGTGATACAACTTCTCTAATGATACCACGCCCTTCGGCATGGGGTTCTCCTTGCTTTCTCAAGTTGCATCTTGCAATGCTCTATCGTGTTCATCTTCATCAATGGATGCATCTTTAAATACATTAGTGTTTGCCATGAAATGCATTATCTATTGGTCATCAATAAAAATGCATAAATTTGTGATATTCTCAAGGATGAATTGTTTATAAATAATTTCAATAGAAAAATCGTCCTTAAGTGGTGACAACTTAGCAGCAACATTTTCTAATGCATCCACAGTTACGTTACGCATTCTAGGAACATATACAATATTAAAAGCTTGGATTCGAGAAATTAAATGCCATACCTCTTGTTGATAACGATTCAAATTAGGTGACACATAGTGTATAATATCTCATACCTACCATACGACAATCTCAAAGTCACATACTACTTTAAGAACTCAAACTTTGAGGTCAATGTCCTTCTGTAATCCCAAGATGAGTGCCTCGTATTCCATAGTGTTATTAGTGCACTCGAATTCCAAGCGGCTAGAGATCAGGTGTTTTCTCTGTCATGGGTCTATTAAAACACAATCAGCTCCAAATCCCTCTTGTGTCTTAGAACTATCAAAAATCGAAGTCCAAGCACCCTATGTACAAGAACTATACCCTACACTAGTACGACTACTATCTATTGTACAAAGGTAATTTCCACCAGTTCAACTACGAAGGAGTTCCAACTATGTGTAGGTGGGACTCGGGAAGGCTCAGGAAGGTAGCACCCTAGGTTAGTCTCCAAGAAGAAATTTCCAAAGATCAGATCTGTGAAATAAATTGGTTCGTTCCTTCCCTCAAAGGGTGAGACAGTGTGTTTCATGTAAGGTTTTGAGTCTACCTAGATTTGGTTATTCCTTCCCTTATACAAAAGCCATAAATGTGACCAGTCAGTAGAAAAATACCCTTGTAATTCGCTGGACCATTCCCTACTCAATAATACACCGTAGGCTTCTAGGATGTCCGCAATTACTATTTTTATGCACTGGTGAACTTGTTGATTAGATGATAGGCGAATAGAAAATTTCCGAGTTCACCAATAGTATAGACAAGAGTCCTTTCCAGTTGAATGATCAGTGCATCTGTCTTATACCACTTAGCATTTATTTCATTAGCTATAGATAATGGAATTACGTTTACAGATGCACCAGAATCAACTAAGAAATTGTATACATTGTAATTAAAAATTTCAAATGTCAATAAAAATGGAGAGCAAAGTGTGTTTTCATCTAATGTTAATGCATTAACAATGAACTCCAAGGGACTAGAAGACTTACCATATCCCTTTTCCAAAGAAGCGGTATCACCTGAGGAAGACTGATCAAGAGCTTTTGCAAGAAATTCCTGTTGGCTTGCGATCCTTGTATGTTTGAAGATTGAAATATTAGCGTGATATTTCTTCATGTCTTCTACTATGCTATAATCAAGGATGGCGGGAATCACTGAAATGTTTGGAGGAGTGACTTTATCTGATACTTTCGGAATGGTAGACTTTCTTTTACCATTGGCGGAAGTATTTTTCACTGTAGCAGTATTTCCAGAGTTATTCTAAGTGTTTTGGGCTGAGTTGACAGGCAATGTGATATTCCTTACCAAGTGTTCTTTTAGTTTCTTCCTTTTCAACTCTTGTTTGGAAATTGGCCCTTGACTTCTCAACTTATATCGACTATTTTTTTTTGAGTGGGGTCCTCACTCAGTGGAAGTTCTCTAGTAGTTTCCTTTGTAGCTACGAATACACAACTAAAATCATTCACTGCATTCCCAACACTCGCAGTTTCTTTAGCTGCAGTAGTTTCTTCCTTCTCTTTTGATGGCTCAGTCTGCTCATGTAAAAGTACAGTTTCAATTATATGTGCTGCCATAGCGTTCATGCTATGATTCCACTATGATCATGTATGTTATGAATGATATTCTTTATGAAAAGAACAATTTTGGTCCATGACCATGCTTTCAACATTCAACATGATGTTCGCGCTTTATGCAGACTTGGTTAGTTGATTGTTCTTATTGCTAGAGTTGGAAGCCCTTCTCAAGAAGCTAAATTTTGGGGGATTACTACTGATGGGGGTCTTGCTTGACCTCTATTTTAACTCTTCCAGCTCATTGGACAGAGTCTTGATGGTACGAGTCAATCTTTCAAGATCAGTAGCTTCTTTATCGTTGGCCTTAATTGAGGAGACCTAAGACCTTTTACCCATGTCATTGGAGTCATTTGATACTTAATTGTCAATGATGACTCCAATTGCACATAAGTCCTTTTCAACTGCAATGGCTTCTTCATAATTTTCATCCAGAGTACCTTTCGTAGTTTTCTTAATGAACTGCACAATGCTTGTCGGTAAGGCAAGTGTAATAATTAATGGTAATTGAATCATGAGGTTTCATATACATAGGACATCTATTCAATATGTGATTGAACCTCTGATTAAAATATTTAACTTTTTCTTTCTGCTCCATCATCAAATTTCCCATCTCTTTTAGTAACATGGTTGGGGTTTTGTCATCAACAAACTTTTCAAGGAACAATTTTTTAAACCCGTTCCAATTCTAGATTTAGTTTGGAGGAAGAATTTCGTACCATATAGTTGCTCCGTCATCTAAGGTACAAGGAAAAAGTCTACATGCAACATCACCGTAGCATACCTCAATCATTTTTGTAGGTGTAGGTAGAAGTTGTCCAAATTGTCTTTTGCTTTAACTGCTTTGTCAGGGTCGTAATTTGTTAACAACTTTTATGGGTGTGTCGACATCTTTTGTAAAACACCCAGTAGAGTGTGTGGGCCCTATGTCATCCAATATAGATCTTGGTCTACCATTTCTTCATCTCTATGTTCCTCCTCTTCTGCAAAATTTGTGAGATCTTCCTCCTCCTCTTCCTAACATCCTAACCCATGAAAAGTGTCGTTTGAGAGTACAACATTATCTCTGTCACAACCATTAAAAGATGGAGGATGCTATGATTTTTTTACATTTTCCATAGTCTCTACTAACTCTTCAAGAGTGGAGAGAATAAAATATTCGAGCGTAGAAACCACTATCCTAGTAGGAGTAGTTACATTCTTCTTTGGAAAATAAGGAAGATTATGTACTCTACGGATCAATCCAATAGCCTTTACAAACTTATGGGTTATAGGTCAAATGGCCTGGATTTGCTAGTAAGAGATTTCACAAGTCTATCCAAGACCGAATTGAGAAGATCTACCAGCTTCAGGAATATGAGTAGGGGAGGTGCTGGGGATATTGTTACCTTGACCAGAAGAAGTATGATGAGGGTGGGTGGACTTGTCTTCCATAAAAATCTAGCTTCCCTCCTTCTAGCACCATAAATGTTGACACTATTGGACCTACCAACATTCAAATGGGTCTCCCCGATATGTGGTCCCAATTAGACCTCACATTGTTTGGGATAGGATCCCCATCCGGAATATGACCTGGTTACTTTTTTCTTAAAGGTTTGCCTTGGATCTAACTATTAGCAACAGAGAGGAACACATATGTGCCTTCAAAATGCAAGTGAGTGTTCCTGGTGAGTTTTCAATTGTAGGTGTGTCAAGGTTCTTCTACTGCGGAGGAGAAAAGAAAGTGAGCCTCTAAGATAGAGTTAATAGTACCACTCTAGTGGAGACACACACAAATAGGGGAGACCCATCTAACATCCAATGGAATAGTCCACAAAGATGTGATAGTCATTGCAACCATTATAGAAAATTCTCAATATGATGAGCACTAAAATAAATGAAATAGTTAAACTACTTTAGTACATGTGAAAACAAATATGAATCATATACATTAACAAAACAATATTACAAATATTTATAATCCATGCATGAATAACATGTTGGCCATCAGACTTCATATATTAAGTAAAATTCTCAGGACATGTGTATATAATGAACACCACTAGCTCCAATAGTGGAGTGTTGGAGCCACTACTTTCTCCCCAAAAGAATTGGCGTGTCTCTTTGATGCCTTATGGGAGGAGCCAAGGTTAAAATTCCTTTGCTTGTACAATGAGGGTGTATATATAACCAATGGGGTGATCCTTCACATCCTTCATGACTCTTTGACTACCCTCATGACTATTTGACTTCCCTATGACTTTTCAACTTTTACATGACTCTTCATAACTTGTACATGCCTTTTGGAATTCCACTTTACAATACATTTTCGAATAAGAATTTACACAATCCACAAAATGATGTGGCATATGTTGACTCATGACATGACATGGATTGCATGATGACATGGCAATGTCAAATCATTCTAATGATTCTTGTTGTATGTCTTCTTGAGAATGGCCTTCTATCCACCTCCATATGGCTTAGAGATGAGGACTCTTTAGTGTTATCAAGTCTTGAGCTGCGATCGCAAACTAATGTCCCTTTGCATTCTCCTAGTTGATCAACTTACATCTTCATCTACGGTGGTGTCTTCTATAATTTTCTCCTTCCCCATCTACTTATTCATCATCTTGTCATAGCATGATAGATTTCCTACATCTGCAATTCACTCATGACAAGACGACATCAGTCTGATAAAACCCTAGTCTAAGATGTTGCATAATGATCCACTGGTTGAGATGGAACTGGATGGTAGGTTGAGGGAGAGACTCAGTGACTGTGTAATTGCACAGATCATGCAATCAAGGGTCAGGTCTGAGCCTTGAGACTGCACTATGTGTACTTCAGGCCAGACTGGACTTGACGATTGCGTAGTTGGGGAACTCAAGGAGCCAGGTTGAGGTCTTAATGAATGAAGTTTCCCACTGCACAGTGTTGGAAGGAAATGGAGGGCAGGTGACTGTGCAATTACACAATTCAAGAGCTCAATGGTTGGGCTTGAGGTTTGAGACTGCGCAATGTGCATATCATGCATGGCTGGAGAGATGGGTTACCCAATTTTGGAGCTTAGGGGTCAGCCTTGAGCATTGAGACTGCACAGTGCACTGTCCCAGGAGTTAGGAACTATGTATTGTGCAGTTCCAAGAGGCAAGGCTACTGCTTGAGGGCTTAGACTGCACAATGCACAGTTTAGGAGGGCTAGATGAGGCTAAGTTGCTTGGTCAGGAAGTTTTCTGAATTTGACTAAGTGTGGGATCCATGAAGCCGATGTGAACAGTAACAAGACTTGAATGTGCTCACACACTTAGAACACTTTACGACACAACATATATCATTCAGAACACATGAACAACATACTTACCTCAATGTGACAACTTTGCGATGACAAATTTTACACCAAAGATACACTTTGCGACAACTGTGACAACACTTGTGCAACATTGCTTAAAACTTTGGAAATTAGTGTGAAACATGTTTGCATGGTAATACCAACTCATATACGTAAATATTACCCCTTGAAACCACCAAAACTATCTTTCATACGATGTTCGACACTTGACACGTGAAAAGAAAACACTTTGGTTTTCTTGCAAATGGGACAAAAACACTTAGAGAAAACGCAAGTAACAAGTCCTAATGCTTGCAACAATAGTATGCAAGATCAAGGTAGGTTCTGAAATTTGGATGTAGGACAAAATTTTGGAGGGTGTTTTAGCAGCGACAATAGGGTCATAATGAGCTTGTTCGCTTTGCAAACATAATATTTGGAAAATGTTTCCTGGAAATTGATCGCGAGGGTTATCAAGCACAACCATCACCTATCCCACCAGATACACAGCTGGATTTCCTTCCTTGTACTCCAACTAGTGCTAATGAATCTTGTAACATATATGTACATGGTAATAATAGTATAGGAACCAATTTACTAGCTGAAAATATTTAGACTTTGTACTTTGGTGGTTCAAAAACATAGGATGGCTCTAGAGCCGGTTGCATTCTCATAGACCTGCATAACAAGAAGTACATCATGTGATTTCCTTTGGAGTTCGAGTGCACAAACAATACTTCTAAATATGAAGCACTTATTCTTAGGTTAAAGAAAGCCATCAACCTGAAGGTAGAGCTCCTTAAGGTAATCGATGACTTGTATGTGCTTACTCGCCACATACGGAACACTATCCAATGTGTTTCACCAATTTTTAAAAACTACCAACATGAGGTATATCAACTTATTGCTTATTTTAAATATTTTAACATTATTTTTATTCCTAGAATTAGAAATGTCACAGCAGACATGTTATCTATTGCAGCAACGAGAATGTTGCCTTTAAGAAATGGTTTTTCTATAGAGATTATATATAAACCATATGTGCCCAATAACGTAACTAATTTTCATGTTTTCAATGATGACCAATAGATACTGCATTTTATGGCTAATGCAGATGTATTCAAAGATGCATCCATTGAGGAAGATGAGCACGACAAGGCTTTGCAAGAAGCAATTGATGCAATGAAAGGAAATACTATGCCTAAAGGTGTAGTGTCCCTGGAAAATTTATATGACTTGTAAAACCGGTTTAGAGGACCAATTAATACCAAGACTCAGAGCTCAAATCCATCATTTGAACAAGTCAACCTGGGAACTCAAGATGATCTGAAATATGTAAATCTCAATACATGGTGTTCTCCATAAGAATGAAAATCATTCATCCACCTTTTCAAATGGTACCATGATGTGTTTTCATGGACTTATGATGATTTTAAGACATACGATACTCGTATTATTCAGCATGCCATTCCTATTAAAGAAGGGGTGAAACCATTTCAGCAAAAGATAAGGAAATTTCATACAACGCTAGAACCCCTAATCCAAAAGGAATTAAGAAAGATGTTAAATGATCAGGTAATTTTTAAGGTCAAACATTCTACTTGGGTTTCAAATTTGGTCCATGTCTGGAAGAATTCTAATGAGATAAGGTTATGTGTCGACTTTCAGAACCTCAACCCAGAATCAAACAAAGACAATTATCTAGTGCCATCTAAGGAATAGATCCTCAAAATAATTTCTAGGTCTGAGATGTTCTTGCTGCTAGATGGTTTCTCTGGTTACAATATAGTGCTAGTGGCAGAACCAGACCACCAAAAAACCAATTTTAGAACCAAGTGGGGAATTTTTCTCCTTTAAGCGCATGTCATTTGGGCTTATTAATATTGGTGCTACATTTCAAAAAGCAATGGACATTGCTTTCCGTGGCCTAATTGGCTAAATTGTAGAATTTTATCTAGATGATGTAATTATATTCTCTAAAAGAATACCAGACCATGTGTGTCATATAAAACAAATATTTGAGCATTATTGCAAATATGGTATTTCTATCAATCCCAAGAAAATAATCTTCAGTGTGTCTAAAGGTACTCTCTTAGGACACATCACTCCTAAGATTGAAATCAAACTTGATCCAAAAAGGGTTAAAACTATAGCTCAAACCCCTTTCCCAATAAATAAGAAGACTATGCAATCTTTCTTAGGAAAGATTAATTTCCTGTGCAAGTTCATCTTTGATTATGCTCATATAGTTAAACCATTGCAAGATATGATAAAGAAATATGCAATCTATAAATGGGACAAAAGGGAAAAGGATGTTTTTGCTAGTACCAAACAAGTTATTATTGATGTGCCTGCATTGTTTAGTCTGAATTATGGTAAGGATTTCCTTCTTTATACTTTCTCCTTAGATTCATCTATTGAGGTCGTATTGACGCAGAAGGACGCTGAAGGAAATAAACGGCCTATTACTTTCATGAGTGCTGGCTTACACGGGTCAAAGCTGAATTGCCATGTCATTGATAAACAATCTTATGTTAAATATAAGGCAATTAAACATTTCAAGCCCTACCTCCTCAAAGCTCACATGATCACATATGTGCCTCATCCAACAGTCAGAACATTTTTTGTGCAACAGGAGTTGGGTGAGAAGAGGGAAAATTATATGACTTGTTCACAAGAATATGATAAGTTGGTTCATACTATTAAGGGTCATGGCCTCTATCAACTAGCAGAATAATCAAGATATGCCCCAGAGAAAGACCTTTCGATATGGGAGTAAGAAATAGATATGTATAACTTTGAACAAGTTCCTTAGTCAAGCTTGATAGCACCATGTTATTCAGATATACAACAATTCTTAGAGCACGACACCTTGTCTGCACATTTATCACGCAAATAAAAGAGGGAAATCCACCTTAAATCTCTATCTTATCATCTCATTCATGGAGTGATTTTTAGAAAGCACCACAATGGTGTTTTGCTAAGATGCCTAAATCCTCAAGACACAGAGAAGGTGTTAAGAGATTTGTATGACAGACTAGTAGGTGTAAATTATGTGGGTAATACAACTGCACATAAAGTAGTGAGGGCTAGTTGTTATTGGCCCACCTTATTCAAGGACACTCATGCTTATTCCTATAAGTGCCCATCTTGTCAAATATGTGTCGATCGGGACCAGAAGTTAGTTTCCCCACTGCTACTAGTTGCAATTGAGGAACCTTTTCAATAGTGAGGACTAGATCTTATTGGAGAAATATTACCACATTCATCAAAGAAACACCAATACATCCTAACAACAACACATTATTTCACTCGATTGATAGAAGCAGTTCTTTTAAGACAAGTCAACGACTAGGAAGTCATCCAACTCCTAAAGAAAAACATTATAACTAGGTTTGGCATTCCAACGTCTCTTGTGATAATGCAACTTATGTTTATTCATTGAAACTTTATGAGTTTGCATTAGAAAATGGTATCGTATTAAAGCACGCATCAAATTATTACTCATAGGAAAATGGTTATCACCAAAGAATTGATCATCTAGCCTAATTTAATAGATGGATCGAAGTACACCATGTAAAGCCAATTTTACCATAGTAAAATTGCTTTCTCTGTGAGAAATTACTTAATAAACCACCTTTGTTAAGTAATTTGTAATTAAAGCCATGAAGAATAATTAAGTAAATCACTATTTATTTGATTTTCTTCTAGGAATAATTAATTAAACCATTGTTCAATTATTATTCATTGTCATATTTGACCCAATCATGAAAAATAAACAGATAAATCATTAATTATCTTATTTTTCTCTAAGAATAATTAATTAATCATTGATTAAGTATTATTCTTTGTCAAATTTGACGAAATCCCTTAGGAATAATTAAATAAATCATTATTTGTTTATTATTCCTTAACATGTTCCTTGAGATGATAAATAAATCATTTATTTATTATTTCTAAATAAAAGTTTAAATAGTTTTTCCCTCCTAACCAAATATAATAAAATATTCCAAGTGGTTATTCCAAGAATGGGGTTAATAATATTTTATTATTGATCATTATTCGAGGATAACTCAATATTTTGTTATAAATACAATGATTTTCCATTCATTATTCACTTTTGATTATTTTCATTGTTGCACTCATTGTTGTAACTCTAATTATTTTCATTGTCGCACACCATATTTTTGTTGGGTTTACACATTATAGAGGAGAGAGACTCTACACAAGATGAAGACGTTTGAGGATAGCCAAGAACCCATCCCATAGAGGGGAACTAGTAACATTTATTTGTTCCCTTCACAGGTGTTATAATAAAACTATTCTTTGTATATCTGGTTTCCATTGGATGATTGGAGTTATTACTATTTATTTTTGTTGTTTAACTATGATTATGGCATAGATCAAGACTTTGGCAAGTTTTGTTTCTATCAGTTGCTGCAGATATACAATGTTTAGCAACCATTTATATTGTTGAGATTGTTTGTCATCCAAAATATTAATTGGGTTATTTTCGTACATCTTTGAGAAGAAAACACTACAACAAAATTGGCAACTCTGCTGGGGATTTTCCTATTGCTACCAATCACAAAATTGGCGACTCCGCTAGGTTTTATACTTCAAATCCAAAAACTTGGGTGACCTTCAGTTTTCAACTTAGGGTTTCTTCTTTCTTCAATCTCTTAAAGTTTCCTAGCTTTTTTAACCCTAGATCTATCAAATTTCTAACTTCTGCAAGTTTTCTAGTCTTTTCTGCAGGTCACGGGAACTAGTTGTGATAGAGGCAACAATTTTTTCCGAGATTTGCCGATCAGGGTCCACAGAGTAGAAATCGTACTTTTTAGCCCACAAAGTGTGATATGGAGTCCAAAGCACACCTTTCAACCCAAAAAGTGTGATCTCACCTAAAAACAGGTCAGTACCTATGATTTTTGGGTTTTTGGGTTTTTGTCAGATCTGTTTCTGGGTTTTGCAGAGAGTTGTTTGCTAGGTTGTTTGACCTTTGTCTCATATTGCTTAGGCCTTGATCTACTCGGATTTACTCGTCGAAGTGGAATTTAGCCCCCCGTAGGGCTTCTAGTATGCTTCCACCTTTATAAGAGGAATTTAGCTGAGTGAGTAGTCTGAGTTTCTACAATGCTTTCATCCATATTTTCTAGATTTGTACCCTTTTATTTCAAATCTATAAAGATAGGTTGTTACCATCCATAGTTTCACATTACAACTTGTTTGGTCATTGGCCTTAAGGTCCCATTGGTTTCCCTAGGTATTTCGCCCATCTCCCTATCGTTTTGCAACATTCTTCCTCTCTAGTTTTTTGTTGTTGTTGCACCACTTTCCAGTAGCTTAGTGTCACTTAATCCCAGTCACACCGAAATTTATATCTCTTGACTGTTTTACTGTATTTTCCGTCGATTCAGCCACCAACCAGCACAGTGTTTGCAAACCCAGTTTGTGTGGGGTTTAGTTAATTGTTTTGATGTTCGTTTTTTGTTGTTAATTTCAGTTTATTTTCAGCAATCTTCTTTCTTTTTTTACAAACACGATCTGGGCTTAATCAATAAATACACTTGCACACACAAGCACACCTTAAGCGAAGGGCACTTGGTTTACACTGCCAAGCCAATACTTAACATAATAAATTTATCTCCCCTCATCGAGACAAAGGCATATTGTTGATCTCCCTTCACCATTTTCATGTCACGTGTGTCTTACTACCATTACGCCACCAAGGTGTTTGTCATGGAGACTATTAGGCCTTCACCCCCAGTTTCCACTTAGGCATATTACCCCTCCTCGTCGAGTTCAAGTTCATAGCCCTCTAAGTCCCCATACCGACTCTTCTCCTGGTTCTTTTGATTCCTCATCTGATTCTGAGCCTCCTTCACCGCATATCGTCACCATGTCTGGACCCACAATTGGTGTAGGAACCCAACCTGGTATTGGCTCTGGTTCCATCCCAGTGGTCACATCAAGTGGAACAATCTTAGCCCCCATGCTCCCCTTTATGGCTGGGTTAAGTCTACTAGATTTTAGCTAGTTGATAAATGACCCCATACACCACGATGTTGGTTGGCCTTCTATGCCAACTAAGCTTCCCTCAAACATCCCAAAGTTTGAGGGTAATGTTGGAGAGGATCCTACCAACCATGTTTGATCCTTCCACATGTGGGGTTCATCCAACTCCATTACCTATGACTCCATTCACCTTTGGCTCTTGCAACACACGCTCACTGGAGATGCTGCAAAATTGTATGTAGACCAGCCCGCCGCATCTCATTCCATTTTCACAACGCTTGCTAAAGTGTTCCTCTCATATTTCCAGTTACCTCTCCAGTACGACATTGGTATGGAGCTATTGACCTCATTCTGTCAGTCCTCCACCACTTGCCTTTCCGATCATGTTCAAGAGTGACATCGAATAGGAGCACATGTCGTGCCCCACCCTTCGAAGACCGTTTCTATCTAGATTGGTTTCTTATAAGCCTTTTATCTCCCATTGGAAAAGATGTCGCATCCCATTTTCCTCAAACCAAGGAAGAAGCTCTCCAAATCGCTTTACGATATGACTTGATTTATGCACAATTCGGTTATGTCTATACTGTCATTCTAGATCTCCCTCACCTTGGAAGTGTCAATGCACTAGGGACATCTCACGCCACTGATGGTATCGTTGGAACCCTTTCACACCCTTCTCCATATACTCAACAAAGTTATGGCTATCCACAAGGGTGCACCAGTTCCTTTAACACTTATGCCCCTCCTGCTAGCAACATGTTTTCAAGGCCCCAACCTATCTACCAAAATTTTTCTCCTCCCTATGCACAGCTGAGTGCTCTAGCCCCTTAAGCATTAGCACCGCATCCTCCCATGCATCTCCAACCCCAGTAGCCACCATCCCCTTAGGGTCAAGTGTTTGCACAGAAGAGTGCGACCAATCCCAAAAATTTGAAGAAAAATAATAAGGGCAAGGGTAACAAGGGTAACCAGGTTAATCAAGGTAATCAACCTAGTGAACCCTAGGGGAACCAATCTAACACCAACAACCAGAAACAGGGTAGCTAGCCCAAGCAGAACAAGTCTATTCGTATGAACAACCCTTGTGCATGTTGTGGTGTACATGGCTATTATATACATGAGTCTCCTCTCTTACCCAGATGCACCAAATGTTGGAAGCTCAAGCAGCTTCTAGAGGTCAACAATCGCCTCAGAATCCTACGCCATCTCTATCAGCAAAACTTTGATGAGGTTAATCCCTCCAATATCAACCTGCAAACTCGGTTACGTCAATATGATAAGCCATTGACTTTGTCTACCACCAAGTCCAAAACCAAAGCATCTGTTGAGCCTCTTATGACACCAAATGGTCTGTTACAGATCCCTCAACTTAAAGTTGAGGCAATTCCTAAGATCCCCAAGGGACCATTACACCGTAACGCGGCTTCTAACCGAGATGCCCATACATACAGTATAGTAGACGACTTAGCACAATCACCTACTGCCATGTCAATGCTGGAAGTCCTCCAGTCATTCCCATCTCAAAAGAAAGCTCTACTAACTACCTTGGGTGCAGTACATCCTTCTAACGATCATATAATTGTCTTCCCAGTTGATACATCAGAACATCCCCCATTTCCTTCATCCGTTGCTTTCCAAATTCCAGTCTGAGTCCGTAATGCCATCATATCCCAATGCATTATTGATGAAGGTGCATCCACCTGTGTGATGTTCGCTGATGTTTGGAAACAACTTATGTCACCTAAGTTTTCCTCCTCCACCATCACTTTGCGTGCTTGGGATGGACACTCCTCTCAGCCCCTTCACATGTACAACAACTGTCCAGTGACCCTTGCGGACAAGACTGTTCATGTCAACATTGAGGTTATTAATGCTCCTTTGGATTATAACATTCTCTTAGGTCGTAGTTACACATATGCCATGTCAGTCATTGCATCTGTGATGTTCCGCAAGATGTGCTTCCCCCATGAAGTGAAGATCATTACCATAGATCAGTTGACTTACTACAAGATGGCAACCGTGACCTCCCCCAAGTCCATTATCTCATCGATGTCAAATAAAAAATCTTCACCTCCACTCACCGGTGTTTCCCCCGGAGTCTATAAAAATTCCTCATTATTGGGTGTTTTTCCTGGTCCTCCCCCTCCCATATCAGAGCCTAACTCTATGAGTGTTTGCATGTTACAAACGTCACGAGCTGCTCTGAAGCAGTCTGGTACATCTGATCAATAGCCATCTCCTCAAAACCATGTTGTTGCCATCCTAGATGATCCCTCTGGGTCCACCCCTCTAGCACCTCCTCCGTTTGTGGGTGCCTCTCCTATGTTTCCACCAAGAACTATTCCTCTAGGTCTCAACCATCCAGGAGCTATTCCACCAGGACATTACCCTGTAGGCCAAATACCTTTCTTATTCCCCCCTATGGGATTATTTTATGTCCCTATCATGGCTTTGCTGGTCCTTCCTAACATGACTCTAGGGATCCTAGTATGGTACATTGATCCCCCTGCAAGCATTTTGGCTGGTTAGCTAAGACCTTATCATGCTTCGACCCTAATTCAACCGGTCCCTACGGCTCCTAGCGCTACTTTAGTTCCATCACAACCTCAACAGGAACCCACTCCTATTGCGAAAGCATCTGGACAGGGGGGCAAAGCTAAGAGGAAATAACCCAAGGACAATGCTCCCCAAGCTCCTCCAACCCCTAAGGCCCCAAAGTAGTCACCTCCATGTGCTTTGTGTAAATTTGTTGGGCACGCCACCAATAATTGTCTAAAGCTTCCTCATCTCAAAACTTTGGTTCATGAAATTTTCCCTGAGTCAAATATCCCTGAAGTCCATGTTAAATTACCGAGTCCACCCAAGAAACTCAAAATGTTGCGCACAAATAACCCTTGTGCCCTGTGTGAACATCATGGTCACTATTCCCATTGTTTCCCTTGTCTCTATGAATTTTGTGATTGCCTTGAAGCGCTTCACAAATATGAGGCCACTCGTAGTGGAACCCCTACTCCTCTACCCATGGATTTTGGTACCATTAGTCAACCAAAATAGGGGAAATCTGGTCCCACCATCATGATCCCTCCCCCCAATGTCAAAATGACAGACACGACAAGCCATATCCTTTACCTTTTGTCATCCTTGAGTTCCTCGTAGGCAAACCTTTCTAAGGTTTTTGTGTGCACTTCTATCAAACCTCTTTCGACAAAATCCCAAGTCTCAAAATCCATAGATCCTCCATCTACTAGCCTATCGTCTACCATTCAAGATGATGCGTATGTGAACCTTCTTTCTCAAGTTGATGCACCACGTAACGTCACCGCATCATGTAGTGAGTCTTCCTCCCATCCGCCCATCTCCCAGTCTGATGAGGACATCATGGAAACTATGTCTACCCCTAATTACCCTTGCACTTAGGCAAGGGGGCATATTTTTGGAGGATTCTGAATGCCACTTCCTTCCTAATTCTCCCGGTGAACTCTACCTCAAGTAATTTTTCTCATAGCATATCCCTTTGATTTGTGTGTCTTTATTTATGCCATGAAGTTAGGTAGGTTGCATCATCTCATCTGTTGTCTTTTGCACCTTTCAGATGGATCCATCATCCACACTGTATATCGGTCACGCCAATGGTGCAAGTCGCTTCTCCAGGAATCTAACCTCGATGGGTTGGGCCATTTTTGCCCCCTTGCATAAGTTAGTCCTTTCAAACGGCATGTGCATTAGATCTTCCACCAATAACTAGGCTGAATATGATGCAATGATAGGTTTGTTAGTCTATGCCCTCACTCATCGCATCCTTCCTCTTCATGTTCGTTTAGATTCCTTGCTACTTGTCATACAATTGAATGGTGTGTATCATGTGCATAACCAAGTCTTATTTAGAAAATATCTGCGAGTTAAGCTGTTGGTACGTGAATTTGAAACCATCACTTCAGTCATGTTCCTAAAGCCCAAAATAACTATGTAGACACCATTGCAACTAATATTCTAAATTGGCATTTATCACATGTATACCACAACAAACAACCATAAAACATAACACATGGCGAACCATCATCTTCATATAAAAATGCATAATCATATTATCTATCATATAAGTGTTTGGAGTCCACCACTCTAAATGCATCTAGTATTCCCATAACATACTGGGGGGGCACATAGGCCCCTACATCTCCTTATCATCCTTTGGAGGATCTCATGCCAAGTCAGGTCGAGATGCTTAAATCCCTTTTTAGAGCACTCAGGATACTATGGTGCTCCACAAGCTCCTCTTGCTAGGGGGCATCATTGCCACCTTTGCATACCAAATCAGTATCCCATGTTTGGGGGCATGATGTTTTTCCCTTGGCCATATTCTCAATTAATTACCATAAGTCTCAGCCTAGATCCCAGTGGATCTAGGTATGGTCGATTATCCTCCCATTCCTTGAATAGTTTGTCCTACCAACCTCTATGGCGGGCCATATGCACATCGCATATCATAGACATTTGATACCATATCTTCAAATATGCTACTCTATGTCCACATAGTCCCCATGTTTGACTTAGTTGGTGAGGATGATTCTAAACCTCCTCTAGTAGTTCATTCTCGTTTTCCTCTTCCCTTAATTCTTCACCGGGAACCATTGTTCCAAGAAGCATTTAGGCCATATTTAGACAAGTAAGGCCACTTTCCTTAAAGTCATAGATCTCTATTCCGATGGTTGGTTTGTCTGCTACAACCTCCACAAGATTTAGGGCCTTCTCCTCCTCTCAAATTGGAGGGAAAACATCCTTTCATAGAAAAATCCCCAATTTTTATGTCGCCCATTGTGACTAGACCATAGTTCAGTTTGATGAACCATTAGCACCATTGGAAAGCTCTCATTGAGCTTTATAATGGGTCTTCCTCAGTTTTTGATGATTTGACACTTCACCTAGGAAGCCATTTTTCCAAGAAGGGTCACTTCGTCGCATTTCAAATCGAATTTCTTCATAAAGCGACACTTGTACGTTAAGGACCACCTCCTCTTAATACTTGTCGTACCATGTGTTGATTTTCATCATGAGTAACCATCATTTACTCATGTTCTCATGGTCCCCACCGGGCTTATTCTATGTGGCAGCATCATCGAGTCACCCTTGTTCAAAGCATCTGTGATGAGTCACCCTTACATCCATGGAGTCAGTTTCATGTCCCATTCTATCATGTCATAGTATTCCATCAATATTTTCATATCGTTCATCCTATGTTGCCCATTTTGGCCTCCAGTCATACTGTCCACATCCCCCTTGAAGTTGAGTAAGTCTCTGCCAAGTCAACCATGCACTTTATGCTCTGACAAGGGAAGTCGTATGTTTGTCCTTGAGTACGACTTTACCCATTATCCCTGGTGTCAGTCCATCAGTCACATTACTATTTTCCCTCATGCCTTACTTAAGGATCATCATTGCCTCACCTATCACGGGCCCTATTCTATCAACATCAACTCATTTATTCTAGAAGAATGGCCTAGAGGGAGGTGTATCTTGGTTCCAACTTCCATTTTTGTTCGATTCCTTAGATCGAGCAGAGGGTCTCATTATTTCACTTTGACTTGGTTGTTTTATGTTCGTGATTCATACACTTGATGGTCCAATGATGCAGCAAATTGTACTAGTGATTCCCGGGTGTGTGTGAGATGTTTCAGACCTCATGAGGAGGTGGCCCTTCAGGTAGCCACCCACATGCCCGGATGCATTCCTATTATGCTACAACCTCAAATGCAGTTCCATAGATTTGATGGGTTCAGTTCCTACCGATTGCAATGTTTATAGCATGAATGTCTCCTTCAAATTATCCATTCAGTGTTGCAGAGCCCTTGCCGTTTAGCAGGGCTTCTCCAGTTGTTCTACCCTCCCTCCCACCCATTTTTTGAGGGAAGGGCCATTATATCTCATGTACTTAGATATTATTGTATTCAATCCTGGCTCATGTTTTTCCAAGTGCATTATGTATATGGGACACATTGTATTATTTTCTGGCTCTGTTATGCCAGCATGTCATGTACCATTCAGTATGTACTTCATTGCTCAGTTTTATGTTTCTGGGCGCACCATTATTTTTGTACTAAGTTATCTCGATGGGTATGGGTATGCCTCCCCCACCTCATTGAGGTCTGGTACCACAACATAAAAGGAGACTTGCATTAGTCTCGCCCCCTCTGTCCCTATCCTCTTTCACTTCAGCTTTATTGGTCTCTCTCTCTCTCTCTCTCTCTCTCTCTCTCTCTCTCTCTTTGACTCCATTGTGTTGTCTAGTGATTATGTCTTTACAACATACTTCGGTCATACATTTTTCTCCTAACACTCGTACATTGAGGGGAAATCTGTTATCACCAAAAAATTGATCATCTAGCCTAATTTAATAGACAGATCGACATACACCATGTAAAGCCAATTTTACCATAGTAAAATTGCTTTCACTATGAGAAATTACTTAGTAAACCACCTTTGTTAAGTAATTTGTAATTAAACCCACGAAGAATAATTAAATAAACCACTATTTATTTGATTTTATTCTAGGAATAATTAATTAAACCATTGTTCAATTATTATTCATTGTCATATTTGACCCAATCATGAAAAATAAACAGATAAATCATTAATTATCTTATTTTTCTCTAAGAATAATTAATTAATCACTAATTAATTATTATTCTTTGTCAAATTTGACTAAATCCCTTAGGAATAATCAAATAAATCATCATTTGTTTATTATTCCTTAACCTATTTCTTGAGATGATAAATAAATCATTTATTTATTTATTATTTCTAAATAAAGGTTTAAATACTTTTTCCCTCTTAACCAAATATAATAAAATATTCCAAGTGGTTATTCCAAGAATGGGGTTAACAATATTTTATTATTGCTCATTATTCGAGGATAACTCAATATTTTGTTATAAATAGAAGGGTTTTCCATTCATTATTCACTTTTGATTATTTTCATTGTTGCACTCACTATTGTAACTCTGATTATTTTCATTATCGCACACCATATTTTTGTTGGGTTTACACATTATAGAGGAGAGAGACTCTACACAAGCTGAAGATGTTTGAGGATAGCCAAGAACCCATCCCATAGAGGGGGACTGGTAACATTTATTGTTCTCTTCACAGGTGTTATAATAAAACTATTATTTGTATATTTGGTTTCCATTCGATTATTGGAGTTATTACTATTTCCTTTTGTTGTTTAATTATGATTGTGGCATAGATCAGGACTTTGGCAGGTTTTGTTTCTATCAGTTGTTGTGGATCTAAATGTTTAGCAACCATTTATATTGTTGAGATTGTTTGTCATCCACAATATTAAGTGGGTTCTTTTCGTACGTCTTTGAGAAGAAAGCACTACAACATAAATGGTTTAGCATAATTAACAAACAAAAATCCCATTTTCATAATTAATAAAATCGATTTCAATAAACAAAGGAACGGGCACAATGCTTTGGTAAATGCATTATGGTCTGACCGTGTAACTCCTAATCCTCCTCTCAAAATCTCACCATATTTCTTAGCATATAGTAAAGAAGTTATCTTACCTCCTAACCTGTATCTCCCAACCTTGAAACTTTCCCAAGAGTCCCAAGGTAGACCATGCCTTTTGGTTCAAAGCATGATAGATACTTTTCTTAAACTTGAGGAAGAAAGGCTCAAAGCTAAAGAAATATTTGCCATACATCAAAATCGTATTAAGCATTGGTTCGATAAGAAATCTGCAGGGACTAAGAGTTTCGATGTGGGTGACTTAGTATTGAAGTGGGATAAAGCCCACAAAGAGAAAGGAAAACACATGAATTTCCAATCTCTATTGATAGGTCCCTATACAATTGAAGAGAAACTCGATTATAATGCTTTGAAGCTGAAATATTTAGATTGGAGGACTAGTCCTCTTCCTGTTGATGGCCGAGATTTGAAGCCCTATTTTCAATAGCAACTCTAAGTTGTGTTTCCTGTACATTTTATTCTTTATCACTTATTTTTGGTCTTATATTTGTTGTGTCGAGTCATGTCCCAACTTGTCTTATATCTTGGTCATTGTACATAAATAAGACCTTGTGTGAAAGAGTGAAGGGTTCAGAAGGGCTTTATGGTGGAGAAAAGAGGAAATGTGACAACCACAATGCTTGGCTATTTGTTAGTTCTTCATTTTTTTAAGAAGATGCCATAGGTTAAGCTAAGTCTAAACGGTAAATATGATACATCCAAAAAGAAAACCTTGAGAGAAACTATTATATTTTCATCTATTATAGTATCCAAACTCCTCAACTTGGTGTTAAATATACTCAGTGTGTTATGTGCTTATACAATCTATTAGAGAAATGATAAGGGGAAAATTTCTATTAAATAAACAAATAAAGGCTGAAACAAGAGAAAGGATTTCTGTGTAGGGAGGTGAAGCAAGTGACTTCATCGGGGTATTGTTCTGGCTTTTTTGTAGTGAAGCAGTGCTTGTGCTCTTGTAGTGAATTTGAAGGGAAACTGTCCAGGCTTGTTGGCAGTGGAACAACACCATATATGAAACTCATACTCTAAATATCTTAAACATGCCGCACAAGTTACCCTTTCTTATATTGAAACAATTGTGATATGGCATATCTGTTGTGCGTTTGAACCAAGTAAAGGGAAATAAGGTATTATGTATACAATCAGGTCGAGAGGGGAAGTAAATGAAATCTAATTGGCAAATCAATAATTCCTAAACGACTAACCCTTTAACTGAAAAGTGATCCTAGTAGCATAAAAATTGAAGTTTGTCTAGTGTGTCGCCAAGTGTTTGCACTGCTACAACACCCTCCAAAATTTCACTACATTCAAATTTTAGAGCCTACCAAACTATCATATCAAGTGTCACTTTGGTCATCAAGCATTGTTTCAATTCATTCCACATGTTTCAATTGTTTTTATCATTCTGAAGTGTCATTGCAATTTTTGGAACATTTTTAGTGCATTTCATGGTTATAATACCTTTGTTGTTGTAAAATGACAATTTTGGTCACAGACGCACACAATTTGTTTATTGTACTTGGGGAGTGTTTGTAAACTAACATTTTGATGTGTATTTATCATTTTTTTATCATTTCTAAGTCTTATTGATGAGTTGATATGTGTCGCACTTGATTTTCTGTCTAAACTCATTGTCTTTGTCCCTGAATTTATCTTTTAGACTTAGACAAATTTCAATTGCACAAGTTAGCCCACTAAGGCTAGGAGAGTGCATGGTGCACCCTTAAGCCTTATTCGAGACCCCTTCCCTATTCCAAAGTGTGCCCTACACCCTTCAAGAGCACATAGCACACTTCGAAGCATCATTCCCCCTTCCTTGTTATGAACTATGCCCTTAAAGTTAGTCTTCCTCCTTGTTGAGCCAATGACACACCATTGAAGCAACATCATGAACCCTTTAGCCTTTAGCCTTGCACCCCACTCCCTCCTTGGCTACCTTGGGTGCACAACACATTTGGGAAGGAAAAATATTCACCCCTTTAGCCTTCATACTTTCACCCTGCACCATCCTAGATTCTCTTGAGCACATAGCGCACTTGGGAAGGCCAAAACATGATCCCTTCATCCTTCGGCAGTGCGCCTCGCACCCTCCTTGGTTTGCTTGAGCACATAGCAAACTTCCAAGCCTCAAGTAGCCTTCCTTCATCCTTTAGACCTGTTCCCTACACCCTCCCTTAAGCTTTCTCTCTCCCAGTTGAGCACACACGCGTCCTCGAAGCCTTAAGCACTCAGTCTTCCATCCTTGGAAGTGCGCTCTGTGCCCAAAATCCTCCTTGTTCTTATCTAGAGCACTGTTAAGTAACAAGCAAAAAGTTTACATGAAGCATGTTAGGATAGGATATTTTTTACATTGATGTTTGCTTTCCATGAGCGATTTCAGTTTCAAGTATTCTAAAAAAACATGGTGAGGATGCGTGAATAGATCTGAAAAAGAGGATAGTCAAAGGAAGCATTGAAGAATGAAGAACATGTGACAAGACAAAATGAATAATATTGAAATATTGATGATCAAAGAAGCCCAAAAGACTCCACATGATCAAATACACTTTAGAGGGTGAAGACGTCAACAACATGGAAGTTGCATGAAAGATGAAAGATACAAGTGGCAACATTGTCACCTATCAAGAAAGTCCATGTCATTAATTTCTATGAGTCAAAGTCATCATGTTAGTGATTTGGCATGTTCTCACCATATTATGATATGGAAATCATGATGTAATTATGTAATTATTATAAATACAAATAAGCGGAAGTCCAAGAGTCATGTATGGACAAAATATCCATATGAAGAAGCTTAAATGATATGTAATTCCAAAAGTCATGTAGAAGTCAAAAGGTCATTAGAAGTTTAAAATTCATATGAGGAACTCAAGCGTCATAGGGATGTGAAATTTCATGCCTCAAGTTATAAAAGGAGCCTCACTACTCAAGCAAAATACTTTTCACCTTGGCTTCTCCCATAAGGCATTAGAGAGATAGAAATAGTACTTTTGGGGAGAAAGTACTAGCTCTAACGCTCCACTATTAGAGCTACTGATGTTCATTGTACTCATGTATCTTGGAATTTTTGCTTAATACTTGAAGCCATTCGGGTAGCACATTTTCATGCAAGGATCGTGGATGTATTGAGAATATTCTTATAATGTTTGTGGTTTATGTCGGCAAACATATGCACTAAAGTAATTGAACTATTTCGGTCACTTTGGTGCTAAACTTGTTGGAAATGTGTTGTGATGATTTTAATGATTGTTACATCTATGTGACCTATTTCACTTGATGTCTAACAATTCTTCCTTGTTTATGTGTGTTTTTCTTTGCTATATTATTACTATTACTTCTCTTTTAGAGACTCACTTTTCCTCCTTACAGTGAAATAACCTTAATACATTTACAATTGAACATTCCAAAAGGCACACTCTCTTGCTCATTCAAAGCACATATGCACTACTCCCTCCCATTAATTGCTTAAGCCAAGGAAAATCTCTAAGTTAATGGCAGTTGAGCCATATTTCCATATGGGACTGCTACACCAAATGGTGTGAGGTCTAATTGGGAACTCATATCAGGGAGATCCCCTGTATATGTTGGCAGGATCCAACATCGTCAAAATTATGGTGCTAGGAGGGAAGCTAATTTTTTATGGTTGATAACTCATCACATCCCATTCATTAATCTTCTGGAAAAGCCAGTAATATATTGAGTTCCACCCCAAATCCTATTCCTGAGGTAGGAGGATCTTCTCATCCTGGTCCGAAGTTAGCCTACAAAATTAAATACGATTAACTCTGGTAAATTCAGCCTCTTACGCGTCATTTTGTGAAACCTATTAGTTTGCTTCCCATTTCTCATAATCCTCCTCATCATCCCAAGAAGAAAGAAACAAATTGTACTATTGTATTGGTTACATCAATGGAAGATCTGGTTTTTGCCACCCTTGAGTAATTAGTAGAGTGTTTAGAAGATATAGTCTAGCAAGAGCCACTTCCACCTATTAACGAAAAATACGAGGAAGATCTTGTTCTATCTGACAGAGAACAGTCGGTAGCTGATTTTTAGTTTAACGGAGACTTGAATGGTGAAGGAGAAAGCTCATCAGATTCATAAAAGTAGAAGGAAGAAGGAGAAGAATACATGGTTGATTAATACCTAGATCGGATGGCAAAGGGCCACTCACTCTTCCAGATAATCTTCATAAAATGCCTAGACATCCGGAGAAGCAGTGTTATTAAAGCTTGATCTTGGCAAGAAGATTAAGGCATAGGACCATCTTGATGATTTCTACATGACTCTATGAATGTCAAGGTATGATATGATGATGTTGCTTGTAGGATCTTTCCTTTTACTTTAGAAGGTAGAGTAGTTATATGGTATCATAGTCTTTCTGTTAATTCAATCCATGGTTGGTTGAAGTTTAAGAAATTGTTTTTGGAGAAATTTTTCGATGATAAAACTCCTGCCATGCTCTTAAAGGAGATCGGAAATATGAAGATGGGGGAAAAGGATAAAGCTAAATATTTCAATCAAAATTCTAATCGTATATTGATCAAGTTTCCTCCAAACTCGTAGCCTCATGATTCTATTACTATAGATTATTATACAGTTGTGTTTCCAACAAACATGTATGTTTTCGTTAAGAAGGATGCAGACAGTGGCTTTAAATTTTGCAGAAGCAATCACCGTAGAGAAGGACTTGCTTGCCATTGGATATGTTATCACCTAAATCTGCCCTAGGCTGAATGAAGGCAAAAATTAGGGTAACCACAAACCACGCTCAGTCTGGTAGCTAGCCCTACCAGAACAGGAGAGGGCTCTCTCCGAGTCACACTCAGTAAATGGATAATCGAAAACGGTCTGAGATGACTTACAATGAAATATTTACCTTAGGATAGTAAGTGAATAGGGATTTGGGAAACAATTTTTATGAATGATCGAGCTTCTGGGATGGTATGGGACCAACAATCAGCTAAGAACAGAGAATTTAATATGAAGGCACAGATTATTTCGTGAGGCAAGGCAGGTGGAAAGTGTAGAAATTTTAGTTTGAGGTAACACGGAATGAAAATATTGCTGAAGAAAGTGAAAAGGGCATAGTCACATGAATCCTTTTCAACAGAAGAATAACGCTAAACATGAAATTTTCCCACAGGCAAAGCAATAAAATTGAATTCTACCTAATCTCACTCAGAAAATTTCACTAAAATGAAACATGAATTGAATTATGAAACATAACAGGATACATATGAAAACATAAGGACACATTTGATACACTCACAACCACAAGAATCTCATGAAACAGAGCCGCTGCCTTTCATTAATCCTCTGTCAAAAATACACAGTGAAGAAACAGAGTTTCTTTCCCATAGTCTCCCAGAAGTTACAAGCCAACCAACCATTTGCAAATAGCTTGCATACAATATATAGAATGTGTGAGGAAGAGATAGAACGCCCAAGGGTTGGGGAGTTACTCGAATCATTACAAAATGGAGATGGAGAGCCAACCATCAGCTACAGGTGCAGCGCTCACAAGCATGACATTTGGCTGGGGTGACCCTTTGCATTCCTTTGCCACTTGGATAGATGCCAATCTGGAGAAAAAACACTTTAAATGCTGCCTTTGGTGCCAAAAAACCGAAGTGTAGATGACCGGGCCCACTTGGAGAAGTCGCGAACCGAAATTTCGCGAAACGGGAGCAAATTGGCAATTTTTCCTCTGTGCGTCGCGCCACTTTGGGGCCTGTTTTGGGGCACTTGCAGGTGTCCAAAATGTGCCCAAGTGGGCTTGTTGGAAAGCATGTCCTGTCTACTTTCTAACCCAATTAGAATTTTTGAATTTGGTGCTCATTTTCCCCTCCAAATCTCCATTCTCCCAAGACTGCTTTTTGTGTGTCAAAAAAGTGGCAGAGAGGCCATTTTTTGGGTGTTTTTGACCTCTAGGAGGCTCAGATCTCGCCCAAATTTCTTGCGCGGACACCATTAGTCATGATTTTTCATGCTGAATCCAAAACTGCAAGCCATTCCTCATTTGGAGCTCTAGAATTTTAGGGTCGCGCCAGTGGCGCGGCGCACAGGGAGAAAATCCTTGTTTTATGCCCAAAAAAATTTCAAAATGCAAAAATGTGCTCCAAATTTCTTGAAATTTGGTTTGGAGCTTCTTCATTAAGTGTTATGGTGGGCCAAGGATTGCCTCGGCCAATATCTAGAGTCGATCATGCTCTTTTTGCCTCTTTTTCCTTTTTGATGCCTTCCTTAGGTTTGCCTTCAAATTCCTTATTCGTGCCTTGCAAACCTTGTTCCGTGCCCAATAGTGGTTTTTCATGTTCCTGAGCATGTCCCTGTCCTTGTTTGCTTTTGCCAATAGCTTCTCTAAGTGGATGTGGATCCTCTCAAGCCAAACCTCTCAATCAGCCTCTATCTCCTGCTGAATAGGTGTCTTTTCATTTAGGCTTCTTTGGGCAGCCTGCTGGTCTTCACAGATGTTTTGCAGCTCCATGATCTCATGCTGGTCCTCAAGCTGCTTGTTTCTCTACTCCAAATACTTGATGATCCATTTGGCCCTCTCCACATTGAGTGACAAGTCTTGGATCTCCGTGTTCTGCTCCTGAATAGTCATCCTAAGTCGGGCACTCTCCACATCTGCATCATCATCCTGAATGAGGATGAAATTGGCCTCCTGTTCACCTGATGGCCCCTCATCATGCATGGGTTTCTTGTCCTTGTCCTGTACCTGTGTTGTCAATGTAGGAAGCAAGGCCCCTTCCACCCCGGGTGGAGATAACACTCGCTTTGCTGCTGCAAACAAATGCCTACTGCCTCTCTGATAGGTGATGAATTCTGGCACACTAGCAGTCTCATGGCGCTCATAACCTCATAGTCTGATGAATGCTTAGATGCCATGACTGCTATATAAAATACCTTGAGGACAAGAGGACTGTTGTTTATGAACTCTACTTAGGCTGCCTTTTGATGATGGTGAAGCTGGGTGTTGTTTTTGTGATATCTGCCACCAAGGGGAACAATGAAACAAGGGAGTATTAGGAGGGGAGTAATGAAATGGGAATAGGGGTTATAGGGAGAATTTTGTTTAGGGATATGTAGGGGTTTTAGGTATTTTGATAGGTTAGGGTTTGGGGTTTTAACTAGGTAGGGTTTTGGGGTTTGTATTGACCAATAGGAGGAGGGGAAAGGGAGTAGGGTTTGGTAGTGTTTAGGGTAGTGATAATAGTAAAAATGTCATAGGGGGATAAGGAAGAGTGATAGGGCAGGGAAAATAAACCTTGGCAGCAAGAACACAATTGCACAACCCTAGCAAAATGGTTTCTTTGATGTCTTCTTGTGGTTGTCTTTATGAATTTGTTGCATTCAATCATAGGCATAAAACCACCATATCATTTATGAAATTTGAGGAACAAGTGATGTTATAGTGCCTACCTTGCAATTTGATGGGCTTCACAGGAAACTTGAGGCAATTTGGCACAATTTCAGGCCTTTTTTCCCTATGCGCCGCGCTGTTTATGTGCGCCGCGCCAGTGTAAATTTTACACTGGAAAATCTCTCCCAGTGCGTCGCGCTCTCTCTGTGCACCGTGCTCTTTTCCAAGTGACTTTTGGAGGCCTTCCTGGTGTCCAAATTGGGTTTAGGATAGCTCGTTGGAAAGGTATTTGAGTCTACTTTCCAACTCAACTAGAATTTTTTAATTTGGAGTTCATTTGCCCTATCAAACGTCAAATCTCCCAAGACTGGTCAAAAAGTGCCCAGTGAGGCTGCCTCAAGGTATAGTGCTATTACAGTCAACTTTTGAATGCCTTCATCAACTCCAAATTAAGATCATGATAGCTCATTGGAACGATATTTGTGTCTAGTTATCATTTGACTCATCAAACAAGTCATTTGGCCAACTGAGCTAAGAGAAAACTTGATTTTCCCAAGGTCACTTCAGAGGTGCATCAATTCTCCCGAGGAAATTTTATTTTTGACATTTCTTCAAAACCATGACACCTGTGTAAATATTGAAGGAGGTTTTTCTTCCTTGGTCTATTGTGGACAAAAACCTCTCTCAGTTTTTCTAAATTAATCTTTCCTTGCTCAGAAACATCATTTGAGTGAAACCTACCCTGATGTGTGGAACAAGAGATTTGTCAAAATGAAGCGAAATGAAGGGGATAGGGAGCTTCTAAATTCTTGAGGGAATTTTAGAAGGTAGGGAGGGATGTTAGGAAGTAGGGGAAAGTGGAATATCTGAAATTGAGTGAGGGGAAGGGGTCCAAAAAATCAAAACACAGGCCCAACCTAGAAAACTGCCAGGTTGTAGCAAGAAACTAGGGTTTGTGCGAAAATGAGGAATTTGGGGGATCTCAGTGATGGGAAGTGTTTGATAAGGTACTTTAAGGATAAGGGAAGGTGTATGAACATCAGGATACAAGTTTTGCCGATGATTTGACCGTCCAAGAAAAATTGCCCTCAAAACCCTAGGAGAGGGAAATGACCGTAGCTAGGCGCTACTGAAGCATGAAAAAGGTGTAAAATGACCCATTGGAACCTGACATGATGATGACAACCCTCTAAGTGATGGTAGACTCAGCTGAATAGTGACATAGACCGACATTTGGATGACTTTGGAAGGAGTGAAAGCAAACCCTAGACCTAGTACCTAGTGACCAAATTTTGCTTTGAAGACTTACTGAAATGACAAAATTTGAACTTGACACCTTAAAACCACTTTGTAAGAGCATGTTTGATCATTGGAGGAAGGCTGGAAAGAATGACACTAACAATATATAATACCAATGATGATGAATCTAAAGACTCCAAGGAGACTGGAAAGACATCTCAACCTTCTTCAAATAAGGCTAAAGAAAAAAATTTGTTGATAGTGAAATCTTGATTAAATATTTAAAGTAACTCACTAATGATGTCTCAGAATTAAAGAGAAAGTCAAGTAAGGCTTCTACCAATATAAATCCCCCTACGTATTTCTTATTTAGAAGGAATAATAATAATCAGCTAACTAAATCTACCTAGAGCTCAAATTTCATGATGTTGAAAGTATAGGCATGGAAAACTATTGCTCCTTCCATTAGGAATGGCACTTGGAAAAAACTTGCCCACATTAGAACCACAACATGAATTCTCATGCAACCCATATTGTTGATACTTTACTAGCAGATGAGAAGTTTTAGACAAAAGAAACAAATTAACCTGCAATGGCTGAGGAAAGTATAGGTATGGGACACTCAGTTAATACCTTTGATTTCATTCTTAATATTGATAATACAAGTGATGAAACACCACCTGAAAGTGAAGCCCCCACTCAGAAACCACCTGGTCATTATAATATGAGGAGAAAAGGGCCCATTTCTGAAGGGGAAGTAACGAGACAATAATTGAAGAAGTAATTATTAAGAAGGATCTCACCACCAACCAATCCTGATCAGAATGCAAAAAATAAGTCTGGAAATGCTACTACCTCTAAGAACACTTCCACTAGTAGCAAAAACAAGTATATCACTATGGAAGTTTCAAAAAAATATACACCTCCATACACTACAACATTGTCTGCTAAAAATGAAACTATTGATTATAATATAGTTGAATACTTGAAAAGAGGTCATGCCAACATATTTATCTTTGAGCTTGCAAATATAGCGGGCTAGAGTTGCTTGTCCAAGCCTTCGCATAGCCTTCATCAAGTGACAAAGCTAATACTTCTCAAACGGTGTCCAGTAAGTCTCTTGGAACTCTCGAATCTGTAGTTAATGCTATACTTTTAGATGTTAACAATTTGTGCCCCCCATTTTTGCTAACTTTTGAAATCTTTAATTACAATGTCCATAATTTTTTGGTTGATTCAAGTGCATCTGTGAATGTAATGCCATTACTATTACTAAGAAAAATAACATTAAATGGGATAAGATTGATGCACAAATCATTTAGCTGGACAGATAATTTCCAAGCTATTTGTGAACTCAAGAATGTTATTATATTCTTGTCATCATATCACAGGGTACATAAATTCACAAATATTGTAATTGTGGACATCCCTGAAGTCTATCACTTACTTTTGAGTAGAGATTGGTCTAGTAAATTACAAGGGTATTTTGCAATAGATTAGTCACACTTATGGATTCCATCAGAGGGAAGAAAAAACCATATTCGAGTGGAAAGTGAATCCTACATGAAATATACTATGATACCACTTGAGGGTAATAATGAGCGTGTTGGCTTTGCATACATAATCTTTGGAAATTATTTCTTGAAATTTGATCATGGGGGTTATCAAGCATAGCCATCACCCATCCCACTAGATACACAGTTAGAGCTCCTTCCTTGTACTTCAATTGGTGTTAATGAATATTATAACATAGATGTACATAGTAATAATAATATAGGAACCAATTTAGTAGTTGACAATATTTTGACTTTGTACTTTGATGGTTCAAAAACGCAGGATGGCTCTAGAGCTAGTTGCATTGTCATAGACCCACATAACAAGAAGTAGATATTGTCAAGTTGTTTACATTTTGAGTGCATAAACAATACTACCAAATACAAAGCACTTGTTCTTGGGTTAAAGAAATCCATCAACCTGAAGGTAGAGTTGCTTAAGGTAATTGGTGACTCAGAAGTGGTTACTTGCCAGGTATGAAACACTATCCATTGTGTTTCACCAAGTTTAAAAAACTACCAACAAGAGGTATGGTGACTTATTACTTATTTTAAATCTTTTAATATTATTTATGTTCCTAGAATTAGAAATGTTGCAGTAGAGACATTAGATAATGCAACCATTATAATTTCACCTTTAAGAAATGTTTTTTCTATAGAGATTATATATAAAACATATATGCCTAATAATGTAACTAATTCTCATGTTTTCAATGAAGACCAACAAATACCGCATTTTATAGCTAATGTGGACGTATTAAAATATGCAACCATCAAGGAAGATGAGCACAACAAGGCTTTGCAAGAAGCAGGTGATGCAACGAAAAGCGATATTATGCCTAAAGGTGTAGTGACTCTAGAAAAATTATATGACTTGCGAAACCGTTTCAGGGGACCAATTAATACCAAGGCTTAGAGCTCAAAGTTGTCATTTGAACTAGTCAAACTAGGAACTCAAGATTATCTAAAATATGTAAACCTTGGTATATGTTGTTCTTCGCAAGAACAGCAAGAATTCATCCACCTTTTCAAATGGTACCATGAGGTGTTTGCATGGACTTTACGAGGATTTGAAGGCAAACGATACTCATATTATCAGCATGTCATTACTATTAAATAAGGGGTGAAACTATTTCAACAAAATCTAAGGAATGTTCATCCAATGCTAGAACCCCTAATCCAAAAGGAATTAAGAAAGTTTCTAGATGCTTGGACCATTTTTAAGGTCAAACATTCTACTTGGATTTCAAATTTGGTCCCTGTTTGAAAGAAGTCTGGTGAGATAAGGTTGTGTGTCTACTTTCACAATATCAACTGGGCATCAAACAAAGACAATTATATGCTGCCATCTTTGGAAAAAAATCCTCTAAACAATGTCTGGGTTCAAGATATCCTCACTGCTAGATGGTTTCTCTGGTTATAATCAGGTGCTAATGGTAGAACTAGACCACCTCAAAACCACTTTCAAGACCAAGTGGGGAACTTTCACCATTAAGCGCATGTCATTTGGGCTTATTAATGTTAGAACTACATTTCAAAGAGCGATGTACATTGCTTTCCTTGGCCTAATTTTCCAAAGTTTGATAGTTTATCTGGATGATGTAACTGTATTATCTAAAAGAAGATCAGACCATGTGTGTCATTTAAAAAAATATTTGAGCGATGTCGCAAATATGGGAATTCTCTCAATCCAAAGAAAATCATCTTCGATGTGTGAGAAGTCACTCTCTTAGGACACATCATTTCTAAGAGAAAAATCAAACTTGATCCATAAAGGATCAAAACTATAGCTCAAATCCCTTTCCCAGTAAATAACAAGGTTATGCAATCTTTCTTAGGAAAGATTAATTTCCTACACAAGTTCATCTTTAACTATGCTTATATAGTTAAACCATGGCAAGAGATGATAAAGAAATATGAAATCTATAAATGGGACAATAAGGAAAAGGATGCTTTTTATCGTATCAAACAAGCTATTGTTGATGTGTCTACATTGTTTAGTCCTTATTATGGCAAGGATTTCCTTCTTTATACTTTCACCTCAGATTGATCTATTGTGTCTGTATTAACACAAAAGGATGTTGAAGGAAATGAATGACCTATTTATTTCATGAGTCCTGGCTTACAAGGGGTTAGAGTTGAATTACCATGTCATTGATAAACAAGCTTATGTTGTATATAAGGAAATTAAGCATTTCATGCCCTGCCTCTGCAAAGCTCACATGATCATATATGTGCCTCATCCAATGGTTAAAACATTGCTTGTGCAACATGAGCTGGGTGAGAAGAGGGAAAATTGGATGACTTGTTTGCAAAAATATGATCTAGAGTTTAAGTCAGTTCATATTATTAAGGGTCATGGCCTCTATCAACTAGCAACATAAGAAAGAGATGCCCCAGAGCAAGACCTTTTGGAATGCGAGCAAGAAATAGAGATGTATAAATTTTAACAAGTTCCTCATTCAAGCTCGACAGTGCCACAGTATTCAAATAGACAAAAATTCTTAGATCACGACACCTCTCTCACACATTTATCAAACAAATAAAAGTGGGAAATCGGCCTTAAAGATCTATCTTATTAGTTTGTTCATGGAGTGATTTATAGAAAGAACCACAATTGTGTCATGCTAAGATTCCTAAAGCCTCAAGACACAGAGAAGGTATTAAGAGATTTGCACGATGGATTGGAAGGTGGAAATTATGCAGGCAATAAAACTGCACATAAAGTAATGAGGGCTAGTTATTATTGGCCCACCTTATTCAAGGACGCTCATGCTTATGCCCGTAAGTTCCCATCTTGTCAAAGATGTGTCGGTCGAGACCAGAAGCCAGCCACCTTGCTGCTACCATTAGTAGTTGAGGAACTTTTCCAACAGTGGGGACTAGATGTTATTGGAGAAATCTTCCCACACTCATCAAAGAAACACTGATACATCCTAATAGTAAAATATTATTTCACTCGGTGGACAAAAGTAATTCCTTTAAGTCAAATCAACAACCAAGAAGTCATCCAATTCCTAAAGTAGAATATTATAACTAGGTTTGGTGTTCCAATGTCTCTTGTCTTTGATAATGCAACTTATTTTTCTTCGTTGAAAATTTATGAGTTCGCATTAGAAAATGGTATTGTATTAAAGAATGCATCAAATTATTACCTGCGAGGAAATTAGCAGAATTAACAAACAAAAATCTCATTTGCATAATTAAGAAAATTGTTTTCTCATAGAAAAGGAACTAGTATGATGATTTGGTAAACACATTATGGGTTGACAATGTAACTCCTAAGCATTCCCTTAAAACCTCACCATATTTCCTAATATATGGTAAAGAATTTATCTTACCTCCTAACATGTATCTCCCAGCCTTGCAACTTTCCCAAGAATCACAAGGTAGACCATGCCTTCTGGTTCAAAGTGGGACATATACTTTGCTTAAACTTAAGGAAGAAAGGCTCAAAGCTAAAGAAATATTTTCCATACATAAAAACCATATTAAGAATTGGTTCGATAAGAAATCTGTAGGGACTAAGAGCTTTGATGTGGGTGACTTAATATTGAGGTGGAATAAGGCCCATAAAGAGAAAGGAAAACACATAAAGTTCCAATATTTGTGGATAGGCCCCTATACCATCAAGGAGAAACTCGGTCATAATGCTTTCAAGTTGAAACCTTTTGATGGGACGATTGACCCTCTTCCCATTAATGGCTGAGATTTGAAGCATTATTTTCAGTAGCAGCTCTAAGCTGCATTTCCTGTCAAATTTATTTGTTTATCATTTGTTGTTGGTATTATTTTTTTGTGTCGAGTCATGACTTGTCTTGTCTTTTGTCTTGGTCATTGTACATAAATAAGACCTTGCGTGAAAGAGTGCAGGGCTCAGATGGGATTTGTGCTGGAGAAAATAGGAAATGTGACAACCACAACACTTGGCTATATATTAGTTCTTCTTATTTGTTTGGGAAGATGTCATAGGTTGAGCTAAGTATGGATGGAAAATATGATACATCCAAGAAGAAAACCTTGAGAGAACCTATTATATCCACATCTATTCTAGTATCCAAACTCCTCAACTTGGTGTTAAATATACTTGGTGTGTTACATGCTTATCCAATATAGTAGAGAAAGGATAAGGGGAAAATATATAGCGAGAAAACCAATATCAAAGGTTATATTAATACTTCTTTAAAGGGGAAACCTCTTCTTCTCTCAATAAGTTGGGATCCCTCTTCTTCCCATTGAAATAATAAGTGTCAAAGCATAGTTCTATTAAATAAATAAATAAAGGGTGAAAGAAGAGAAAGGCTTCCTACGTAGGGAGGTGAATCAAGTGACTTCTTCGGGGTATTGTTCAAGCTTACTGGTAGTGAATCAATGCGTGTGCTCCTATAGTGACTCTGTCAGGGTATTGTCCAGGCCTGCTAGCAGCAGAGAAACTCTAGAGATGAAACACATACTCTAAATATCTTAAACTCGTCTCACATGTTACCCTTTTCTAGATTGAAACAATTGCGATATGGCATATATGTTGTGTGTTTGAACCAAGTAAAGGGAAATAAGGTGTTATGTATACAACCAGGTTGAGAGGGGAAGTCATGGAAATTTAATTGGTGAATCAATACTTCCTAAGGGTCTAACCCTTTAACTGAAAACCTATTCCTAGGCAGAGAAGTTGAATTTTGTTTAGTGTGTCGCTAAGTGTTGTCGTTGCTACAACACCCTCCAAAACTTTACTACATTCTAATGTTGGAGACTACAAAACTATCGTATCAAGTGTCTCTTTGGTCATCAAGTTTCATTTCAAGTCATTCCATGTGTTTCAAGTGTTTTGATCATTCCTAAGTGTTGTCACAATGTTTAGAACATTTCTGGTGCACTTCATGGTTATAATACCTTTGTTGTTGTAAAATGATAGTTTTGGTCACAGTCACACACACTTTGTTTATTGTACTTGGGGAATGTTTGTAAACTGGTTTTTTGATGTGTATTTATCATTTTTAATCATGTCTAACTATTATTGTTGAGTTGGTATGTGTTGCATTTGATTTTATGTCTAAACTCTTTCTGTGTTTCCCTTGTTTTATATTTCAGACTTAGACAAATTTCGATTGCACAAGTTAGCCCACTAAGGCTAGGAGAGATCATGGCGCACACTTAAGCCTTAGTCATGACCCCTTCCCTATTCTGAAGTGCGCCCTACACCCTTCAAGAATGCATAGTGCACTCCCAAGCATCATTCCCCCTTTCTTGTTGTGAACTGTGCCCTTAAAGTAAGTCTCCTCCTTGTTGAGTTCATGGCGCACCATCGAAGCAACATCATGAACCTTTCAACCTTCAGCCTTGTGCCCTACACCCTCCTTGGCTCCCTTGAGTGCACAACGCACTTGGGAAGGCCAAATATTCTCCCATTTAGCCTTTAAACTTGTGCCCTACACCCTCCTAGATTCTTTTGAGTGCATAGCGCACTTGGGAAGGAGAAAACATGATCCCTTTAGCCTTCGGTAGTGTGCCTTGCACCCTCCTTGGTGTTCTTGAGTGCATAGTGTACTTCCAAGCCTCAAGTGTCCTTCCTTCATCCCTCATACCTGCACCCGGCACCCTCCCTTAATCTTCCTCTCTCCTAGTTGAGCGCATAGTGCATCCTCGAATCCTTAAGCACTCAGTCTTCCCTCCTTAGCAATGCACCCTGTGCCTAGAATCCTCCTTGTTCTTCCTGAGTGCAATTTTAGGTCATGAATAGAAAGTTTACATGAAACATGTTAGAGTATGAGATTTTTCAGACTAATGTTTTCTTTCCATGAGTAATTTCAATTACAGGTATTCCATAACAACATGTCAATGATGCATGAAGAAATTTGATAAAGAGAACAGTCAAAGGAAGCATTCAAGAACGAAAAACACGTTATGAGACAAAATGAAGAACACTGAAATCTTGATAATTGAAGCAACCCAAAAGAATTCACATGATCAAAGACTCTTTGGAGGGTGAAGACATCAAAAAAATGGACGTTGAAAGAAAGATCAAAGATACAAGTGGAAGCATTGTCACCTATCAAGAAAGTACATGTCATCAATCACTATGATCCAACTCATCATGTTAGTGACTTGGCATGTTCTCATCATATGATGATATGGAAATCATGACGTAATTATGTATTATTGTAAAGATAAATAAGTGGAAGTACAAGAGTCATGTATGGACAAAAGAGCCATATGAATAAGCCCAAAAGACATGTAATTCCAAAAGTCATTTAGAATTCCAAGAGTTGTATAGAAGTCCAAAGGTCATCAGAAATTGAAAAGTCATATGAGGAACTCAAGAATCATAGGGATATGAAAGGTCATGCCTCAAGTTATAAAAGGGGCCGCACTACTCAAGAAAACAAAAATTCACCTTGGCTTCTCCCATAAGGCATTAGAGAGATAGAGATAGTACTTTTGGGGAGAAAGTACCGGCTCTAATGCTCCACTATTGGAGCTAGTGATGTTCAATGTACTCATGTATCTTGGAAATTTTTCTTAATACATGAAGCCATTCGGCCAGCACATTTTCATGCATGGATCATGGATGTTTTGAGACTATTCTTATAATGTTTACGGTTTATGTTAGTTGTCATATGTACTAAATTAATTGAACTATTTTAGTCACTTTGGTCTCAAACTTTTTAGAAATTTGGTGTTGATTTTAACGATTGTTTCATCTATGTGAACTATCTTGATGTCTAATGATTCTTCCTTGTTTATGTGTGTGCATATTTACTAGATCAGTAATATTAATTCTATTTTAGAGACTCGCTTTTCCTCCTTGTAGTGAAAGAAACTTGATATATTTACAATTGAACATTCCACAAGGCACACTCTCTTTCTCATTCAAAAGCACATGTGTGCTACTCTCTCTTGGTAATTGCTTAAGCCAAACCTAATCTCAAAGTTAATGGTAGTCATTCCATATTTCTGGATGGGTCTCCTACACCAAATGCTGTGAGGTCTAGTTGGGACCTCATATCGGCGAGATCCCCTGTATGTTGGCAGGATCCAACACAGTCAATAACCACATAGTAGGTTTTTTATTTTTTTAATCGTAGTTTTTCGATGCACCTATCATTATTATGCTCTTAAGCTGCAAAATGATACCCAAATACAGAATATGCGAAGAAAAGATACCCAAAACACAGAATAGCAATGATTTTATTATTCAGAGAGAAATGTTCACTTGCCTCTTCGAGGAGGCAACCTCCAATAGAGCAGAGCTTGATTACAAAATAAGACACGATGCTCCTCGCAGGGAGTCTCTATCCTTTATATATGACTCATACATGCAATACCACGAATCAATACCGTGGGTTTTATTAATACCATCTATCTAATACTACGGCTACGGCCCATTTACAACTAAATGTGGTCCCGTCATTAATTGCGGGTTAACCACTTACAAATATTAATATGGGCTTTATTGACTCTTGACTATGACGTGATCCCATGACATAAATAAGGGGGTTAGGGTGGGACCCTAACAATCATGCCCTAATATGCAGGATAACAAGGATGTAGGTTACTTAAAGGGGTAGTCAATGGTTCACTTTGGTTACTTATATCCCTAGAATATCTTTACCCTAAATAGGTAAGGAAACTATATCAAGCAAGGAAAATATATAGGAACATGGTTTTGTATCGAATGATTATCCAAAGGATGGCCCACAACTCAAATAGATGGTGCCTCATGCACCCAACTCTTATTCTTGGGTGTCTAGCTTTGTGTCACTAGCTAGTAGGCTTGAATCCTATAAATTCTACAACATCTGCTAGCCACAACTCAAAGCAAGCTAACTATGTAGCAATTAGGTACAGGTCTTGTCCCCCAATGAAAAAATCTCAAGGAAATGGACCCCAATACTATTGATCAATAAATTTGCAGATCCACATTGATTCAACGATATTGGCTATTTTTAAATAAAACATATTTAAATTAATTGAACATGAAAATATCCAAATAACATGTAACTACTATAAAAACAACTATCATTATACTTGCAAAAACAAAGAACAAAATATCATCATATCACCATACCTTGAGTGGGCCTTTCCCCAAGGTCAACACGTTCCTTCTACATTACTAGACTATAAGCACAAGATCTAATGCATCTAAATTAATCACATCAAGAAATCATAACATAATCTTATTGCATGAATCACTTTCACAACACACACAACTTTTATATTTGTAGTAAAACTGATAATAAAGACCAAGTACAAAACATTGATTTCTTAGGATCTCTATTAAAGGCAAGTTTTGTAGTTTTGGTTATGCATGCGCAAGAAGAGGAAGTAGGAAAAACATGTTGGAACATTGAAAAAACATGGAAAATCATGCAATGTCAATATATAGTGGAGGACTATGCATTTTGTAATGACACAGAAGCGGAGAAGCAGCTAGGTGAGAAACTGCAAAATTTGAATATTTCAAATTCCTGTGTTTTGGGTAAGCCTAGTTTTAGTAATGGTATTTTAACTTCCTATAGTAATGGTTTTTACTAGAGTATTTCCCATGGTAATTTGTGCATGCCATTTTGTATAAATCGAAAGAAGCTAATGAGATTGAGGTTGGTCAATTGGCTAGTTGGGTTTTGTCAGTCAGCTAGTGAGTCAATTGGGGATTGAGCTGAGTTTGTAATTTTGTCATGCTGAATGAGGCTAGTGAGCCATGGGGAACCATTTGGTAAGGGCATATGTACTGCATTTGGTACTTTTTGGTAATAAGAATAATGGTTGGAGTTTTGCATGTTGTTTTGTATTTGCATGATGATTTCCTTTATGAGCAGTGTGTAGATGTGATAATCATCGTTTAATGGATAAACTATATTGTTAATATTAATTAGTGCACCCTTTCTTTGTTTTTTAGCAATTAATAATGCATCACATATGCCATAAATAGAATTACAAGGAGTGTATATGAAAACTGGAGCATATGTATGGGATAACGATGGCCCAAAATGGTGAGACCTTGCATGTTCCATAAGCATTGCCACAAGGGCTGGTACCCCGCAGGGATTTTATTAGTGGTGTCACATGCAACAACTCAAATTGGAAACTAAACAGTTCCAACAAAAGGTTCTGTTTTCAACACTATAGTTTGTGATTGAAGGGGATGTTTAACCCTACATAGGAAGAAAATGTAATGTGGTTTGAAACTAAGATAGATGATTTTTCTACTAGTGAAATTGGGAATCAGAAGATTAGCATCAACAAATGGTTGCAATGATACATTTTTTCCAAACTCTATGAAATTTTCTTTGTTGAAATTCTTGGGTTGCTTGCAGAGTGGATTCAAAATTTTAGCCACCAGAATAGATAGTGGAAAGTGGCAGAACCGAGAAGTTCGACTCCTAAGCAAGTTTGAGAGCTTTAGTTGGTGGATACTAATATTTCTTGGGCCATTGATCTCTAGTTTTAAAGAGTGATTAGAGGGTACATAACATATTTTTCCATAAAATATATTATCTCATACACTACTACTAAACAAAAATTCTTGGGAGGTCCATGAGGATGGTTTATTCAAGCATTGTCAACCTTTGTAAAAATGTTGTTGTGTGACAAAGGTGTAATAAAGATGGAATCTAACACTATCGATAGATAAACCCCTTATGCGTTAAGGGAAATTTGGGGGATGACCATGGAGTAATTTGGGGGAATAGGACTAGGATGCAGGAGTAGCAGAAATTAAAGGACGAAGGAGGTGCGAAATATCCCTGATCAAAATTGTAGAAAGGGCATGCCAAGGAAGTCATTTGAATAGAATATTAAAACAGAAGCATGATGGGGTTTGAGTTTGGTCTTTTGCATAGTGGTAGAAGGGTTCAAGGTGGAACTGATAGAGGAGAGAGGTTTGCATCGATGCCTATAGTTAGTTGAAGCCCAACAAAGTAGATAACGAGAGGTCATAGGTGAAGAAGTAGCCGTGTATATCAGAGAAGTCTGGATTGAACACGCATTGGCATACCATGCATAGAAGGAGACCTTCACATCCTAGGCCAAGAATAATAGAGAACATGCATCCCAAGGATCCCACTTAGACTATGCTTTATGCCGAACCCATGACCCCACACACACATTTTCATACAAAGGTAAGTTCTCCTAGTAATGTGCCACATACCATATTTAGTTAAGAAAGTGGAGGGATTCAACATAGTAGTCACAGTCAGGCTAGTCAATCAAGCGAGAGTGGATAAAAAACGATAGTGGTTTTATCTAGTGGAACATTATTAGGAGTTGGTAAACAAGAAAAATGGTAGACACTCTGAAGCTACTTATTTTTAATGGTGTTGGGATGCTAATAATGTCTAGGATGAAAATGACAAGATTGTATAGTTGGGAACTCCTTTAGATACAATTATTTAGCTTGGTACATGAAATATAAGAGCAATTCCTCACCTGCATAGTCAAAATCATTGCAAGACATTAAGAAAGTGATGATGAGGGAATTTTGCGGGCCTATGTCAACATCTCAGTGCATAACAAAGTTGAAAGAGACTAAACAAGGGACGGATGAGTCCATTTTGGATTATGACTAATGATTTAAAGTATTGTTTGCTAAATTTGTCATTCGAAATACTTGATGAGAAACATAAGGAATGGTCTATTATGGGGTACATTGTCGCATATTTGTTCTCCATTGACTCAACAACACCTTCAGACTCAGTCATAAGCCTTAGAGATAGTGCTGAAATTGGAAGCATCTCCAGTGGTCATGGTGGGAGGAGATAATGTTGGTACAGCTTAGCTTCAGTCACAAATGGATGCACTTGTTATTCAATTACAGGATTTGGTGAAGCAAAAATGACCACACATAGAGGTCGGTGCATAACCTATCAGAAGGAAGGGAAACACAAGAATGAATTCCCTATACTAACTAAATATATGGCAATTGGTGCAGCTAATCTAGTGGCATGGGGATGGGGATTATGGTGCGAGATCTATAGGGTGTAGGGTCATACACTCTTGACTTGTTCCAACACAAAATTGGTTGATGAAATCATTTAACTATGTCCCATAACCATGGAGGGTTTTATCGTATCACATGGAGGTTAGCCCAGGAGCCTGGTCACAAAGACCAATACAATCATACACCATAACTCTGGTGGAGGAACATATTCATTGGATGATGTATTAGTCAGGAATTAATGGCAGTAATGAATCGCACTACCACCCCCCCCCCAAGGGTGACGTCAATAGGAGGGGGTTGGCACAATTGATTAATGACTGTCAATTTAGTAGGTTAGCATAGATCATTAGATGACATGAGGTGGAGGTAGGGCTGACCATCAAGTCGGGCATCGGGGACTGGCCCTATTTGACAGGATTCAACTTCACGGGTGGGGAATAGACTGGCCTCCAACTACCCATAGGAATTTGGTTTTCCACATGGACTATCCATAATGGCACAAGGTCTACAAGCCCATTATACATACATACATACATACATACATACATACATACATATATATATATATATATATATATATATATATATATATATATATATATATATATATATAAATAATGTCATTGGGGAGGTAGCACTATTGGTTAGGAATCATTCAATTGGTTGTTGGTTGTGAACCATCAAGTGGTAGATGGCGAAGAGCCACAATCATATATATATATATATATATATCTATATATATATATATATATATATATATATATATATAACAAGCCTCATGTGACGATGGAAGAGTAATACAAGGTATGTGGCACCAAAGTGCACTCGTAGCCAACTAACATGGCAAGATAGTAATGTGCTATATGGGCACCATATGGCAGAAAAAAAGAAAAGACTCATTAAAATTTATGACTTGAAAGGAGCATAACTTGAGATCCAGGAGTCCAAATTGGGTAAAATTTTATGTCATTGGAAAAGTCACATGAGATGAGTGTGATGGTGACATCCAAATTGAGTTTTGGAAGCTTGGAGAAAAGTATGTATGTATGTATATATATATATATATATATATATATATATATATATATATATATATATATATATATATATATATATATATATATATATAATATATATATATATATATATATTATATATATATATATAATATATATATATATATATATATATATATATATATATATATATATAATATATATATATATATATATATTATTACCCCATTTTTTTGACTATACTGGGGAAGTTGGGTTATCCTAGTAGTCATTTCACTAGGGGATGACATGGGGTGTTTACAGAGTGGTATCAGAGCATCCAGGTTCAACACTTGGAGTGGATAGGCTCTATCATGGACAAGTAATGGTAGGGTTACTGGAAGTGGTTTCATATTGATTTTTAGAAAAAATAATAAAACAAATGTTTGGTTATTAAAATTCAGTTTGTGATTAGTTGAATACATGCTTGATTGATAAAGTTACCTCGTGATTTGATTGTGCAACATGGACTAACAATTGATATGATTTTTTTGTCATTATTTGAGCTAACATTTTGTGTTGGTCGATATATATTTGATGAATTTTCATGCATATGTAGTGATTATAATTATTTGGTTTTTACAAGTATTGATGTACTCACATGAATTTTTGTTGCAACTAGCTTGCCATAGCATACCTGCAAAAGTAAGCTTATGGTCATGATCTTGTCATTTTCTTATATTATGATGTATCTAACAATTTTTGTGAATGATAGCACATCAAAAGCAACAAAGGATAGTGAGAAGTAAAGGAATGAGCAGGAATGGTTTAATGTAATTCTAACAGGTCACAACATGGGCATGAAGAAGCTTCAGCGGAGAATAGGGGAGGAAAAGCTCTCCTAACTTTATGGATACCTTATGGAGACTAAAGGTAGATATTAGGAGTTGTAAATTATATAACGAAAGGTTGGTAAGGGCTCAGGAAAGGCAAGCTAAGGTAAATGCAGTCATATTGCAAAGCCTCTCATATTTATAGAGACAAAGACAATGTGAGCTAGGGGCTAGTCATTGAGAGCCCTTTGATATCAGAAGAGAGAACAAGCGGGGAAGATGGTAGTAGATCCAGGAAGAGGCACAAGTAGGAAATTGAAGAGGGAATGCACCATTGAGTACCCCATAGAGAGGAACTATCACTCATGGGCATCACTTTGGTAGACATTCTAGCTTTACCACCATAAGGAATCATCATCATCATCATTAGATAAAAAGAGAAGGGGATTATATGCATGAGGAATTCAAGAATACTAAACCACTCACATTTTATGGATAAATGAAGAAATTAGAGGAGGAAAAGGCTTGGTTTCTTGGAATGAAGAAATTCTCTAGAATCCAAGACTATTCTATGAAAATGAAGGCATGTTGAATTTGTAACTAGGTTTGGTCTTCATAATGTTATGTAAAAGGTCAAAAGAAAAAAAAAAATTTGTCATGTCTCATTTGGAAATTAAAAAGAAAAATTGAATTTTTTGAAGATTATTTGTGTCCCCAAGCTGGCCAAGTTGGCCCTCCAAAAGTCAGGTCAGCTTAGCTTTAAGAGACACATGTTTGGATGTAGAAACAAGTATATATTGGCATCTACACTCCTCCATTTGGAAACAAAATTTATGGTGAATTTGTGGAAAGGAAATTAGGAGGTTACTGAGGTAAAAAAAAGGTGACATCAGAGGCAATATGATACAATGAAAGAGGCACTATATTCCTATGAAATGTGAGTTGCATAAGGTATTGTACTTTTGCAAAATACAAGCTCCTAAGGCATTATATTCTGTGTTGATACGAGTTACTGTAATATACCTCTATAGTGATGGAGGATCTTAAGAGAAGCATATATCTCCTTTATTATCATTCTTGTGTGCAATACTTAGTGGCAGCTTCAGGATAACATTGTGACAAACTTCTAGGAGACTATTGTTAGTTATGGAGGGATTAATTGGTACTTGGAAGACTTGTTGTTCAGTTTGTTTATGACTTGGAATCTCTTGTTGAATAAGATTATATAAAGAAAGGATTGTTGGCTTTACCCCTTGTGGGTTTCACCCTAGATGTTGGCTAATTTATGGTGTTTCTTGTCTTTTTGTGCATTGTATTTGTATAATTGCTTGATGACCTAATGCATGAAGTAAAATGCATAATGGAAAACATAAATATATTTTCACAAGTTATTTTCATGATCAGAAGTTTTATGTTTCACTTGAACTTCGACTTGGTATCAGAGCTAAGAAGATCAAAGAAATAGTTGAAGTCTATCTCTTGGAAATGGTGAATATCTTTTAGGATAGTAGGTCTAATTGTTGTGGATCATCTCTATATAGGAAGGCTTTAAGAAGTACCGTCTCTTTACATACAATCTCTCTCTGTGAAATCTGAATTATTGTTATATTTTTGTGAAGTCATCCATCAATATGATCTTATACATCATTTTGGGCATGAAAGTCACATATAGAAGCAAGTCCAAGTTTCGTAAGCCTATGAGAAATAGGGGGTTGAATCTATGTTAATCCAAACATGTGGTGTGGACTATGGTAGCTGCTAATCTTAACCTATATCCAATTTTTCCATGGAAATGTAGCTTCAATGACAAAAAAAATTATGAAGTCGAGTCACTTGAGGAGTTGATAATGACAAAGTAAGGTCTAATCCAAATGCCATTATTTCTCTGGAAATCATATTCAGTGGTGATCAAGAACAAATATGAGACATGGAAGTATTATATCATTGTGAGCTAAACAAATGTTGTGGAGCCTCAATATGATACCTCTGCTAATTTTTTTTCTTTGATTGTAATCCTAATTCATCGATTAAGAGTCATGGAGGTTAAAAGTCTACCCTTGTTTGCAAAACAAATATCATGCATTTGAAATCCAATACTCTAATCAACTAAATTCGAATATTCTTGACTACTGAAAAAGGATCAAAGTTCCATTTCAGAATCTCAGTTCATCTGGTGCTAAAGAATTGAAGGCTTATTTCTTAGTCAATCTCATTTGATCACACAATAGAAGATACATCTATTATTCTATGAGAAGGGGTCTAAGGAATAAATAAAGGGATAAAAATAGTCTTCTCTCTCTCTCTCTCTCTATCTCAAGGTTTGCTCCTATCCAAACAATAGTTTAAGTATGTGATTGCTAAATAAGAAGATCACAAGTATATTGCTTCTATAAAAGAGATTTGAAATCTTTTCTGTGTCTAAGGTTGAAATCCATTCAATATCTAATCAATAGGTCAAGTTTTGAAGGAACACATCAAGTTTTATTTATGTGATCATAGGTCCAAGTTTTGAGTTGTTACAGACCTATAACTAGGTCAAAATCTGAAGTTTCCTCATGTCTATAATCTTGACCAAATTTTGAAGTCTGAGCCTCAGAAATACAGACATCCAAGCCTTGATCATTAAGTCAAAGTAATATCTAGAAGGTCATAAGTCTTCACAAAATCTCAGATTCAAGGTCAACTCTCTACAATCATTTGAAAGAATATCAAAAGGACTATTTCCATAATTCTAAATGATCTAAATAATTTATTAAGTTTTTCTTAAAGGACTAAGTATTCAAACTTGAAAGCCATATTAGTAAGTGTTTGTAGGTCCAAAATTCTCCTCAGGAAGTCTAAATGAAAGATCAATAAATTAAAGATATTACATTGAAACTTGAAGATCATTAAGAATGAATTTTGCTACCATTCAAATTTTGATGCTTCCTTCAAACCCTAATATGAAATATTAAAGACCTATCTCACAACTACTTGGAATCGTGTCTTTAAAATATATGAACGAAGTCTAAAATATTAATCATCAATATTGTTCGAAACTAATATATGCCTTGATGAGTTATATTTTCTACAAGAATCAAGAATGGTCATCTAGCTGAGGACAAAATTTGTTAGACTTGCAAACCCTAGGTTACTTCCCAGAAGGAGCTAACATCTTCTAAGATAAGGAGGGATATGATTATCTTCTCAAAATACAAGTATTTTATATCTCTCTTGTCTAAATATTTCTATTATTATTATTTTTCTAATAGTTAGTCTCTTATCTTTGAATTCCTCGCTTGATTGTAATTGTTCTTCAATGACCTCCTAGTGAGGATTGTAGGTACATAGCAGAAGTTTTCAAGGCTTTCAAAATAGTTGAAATAAGTAGAAGAATGATGTAAAGAAAAAATATTTCCAAAATTTCTACTTGAGGGATATTAAACTAAATGAGCTCCAAAGTTCAAAGGGAGTAGTCAGTTTAAAGTATGCTTTGATTTCCAAGAACTGACATGCAGAAGATGGTAGCATGGAAGCCATATTTGAGAAGTTTCTCCTAATAAGAGGGAGTGGATCATGTCAAGACATGTCTTGCGGGAGTTGTAAATATCGAATATTTTTTCACTTATGAGGAGATAGTCGATATGTTAATGAAGCCTCTTTCTAAAAATAAGTTTGAGATGCCTCTTTGATTAAGAGGGAGTGATGACTATGTCATGGATATGGTTTCTCCTTGTGTCTTATACTTTGACCTGAATTAGGGGGGTTATCCCCCTGTCAAGTACATTAACCAGAATTAGGGAGAATGGTTTGAAATATTGGATAGCATCATGGATTGGCATTCTTCTTTTGTCATGTAATTTGACCTAATTAGGGTGGTTATCCCTATTTCAAATGCATATGCCTAATTAGGAAGAATCATCCAATGGACTAACATTCTTCATGTTTCATTATATAATGACCTGATTAAGGTTGTAGTTCCTGTGTCATTTTGACTTGATTAGGAAGAATGGTCCTATGGGTAGAAATTTTCTTTTGTCATTGTATAATGGCCTGATTAGGGTTGTATTCCCTGTGTCACTTTGACCTATGTAGGAAAATGGTCCAGCAGAGGCCATTCATTCTCTATGTGTCGTTGTATAGTGACCTGATTAGGTAGGCTATCTCTATGTCACTTTGACCTTATTAAATAGAAATTTCCTAGAGGTTGTAACCTCCTAGAATCATGCTATGATCTCTTTCCAGAGTGATGTCTTTCCATACATCAGGGATATCAACTGGGTTATGGCAGTGTGGTTGATGTTGGTAATTATTTTGATGATGATGCTTATCCTAATCTTGATGATAATTTCTTATAGAAGTCTTCAACATCTGAACATCCTAATAGTCATTATGAATACCTCCTTAGTTAAGAGGGAGTGATGAATTTTGTAACTAGGCTTAGTCTTCATAATTTTATGTAAAAGTTCAAGAGAATTTTTTTTTTCATGTCCCATTTGGACATTAAAAAGAAAAATAAAATTGAATTTTTTGGTGTATTTGTGTCCCTAAGTTGGCCAAATGATCCCTCTCGAAGTCAAGTTGGACCAGATTTAAGAGACACTTGTTTGAATGTAGAAATAAGTATTTATTGGCATCTACACTTCTCCATTTGGCAACAAAATTTCTATAGCATCTGTGGAATGGAAATTTGGAGGTTACAAGGAAGAATAAAGGGAGACATCTGAGGTAATATGATACAATGAAAGAGGCACTATACTCCTGTGAAATGTGAATTTCATAAGGGACTGCACTTCTATGAAATGTGAGCTCCTGAGGTAGGCTATTTTTTGTTGATTGAAGTTACTATAATATACCTCTATGGTTATGTGGGGTCTTAAGAGAAGCTTATCTTTGCTTTATGAGAATTCTTATGGGTAGTACTTAGTGGCAACTTGAGGATAACATTGTGACAGACTTCTAGGAGACTATTGTTGGTTATGGAGGGCTGACTTGGCACTTGGAAGACTTGTTGGTTAGTTTGTTTATGACTTGGATTTCTCTTGTTAACTAAGATTATATAAAGAAATGGTTTTGCCCTTGTGGGTTTCGCCCTAGCCATTGGCATAATTTATGTTGTTTCTTGTCTTTTTGTGCATTGTATTTGTATAATTGCTTGATGACCTAATGAATGAAGTAAAATGCATAATGGAAAACATAATTATCCTTTCCTAAGTAATTATCATGATTAGAAGTTATAGATTGCACTTGAACTTCAACAAGGAAAAGGTAGTCACCTATAGTCTGAAGGGAAAAGCAAGCATATGGTAGAAAAATTTGAATAATTTCAAAACCATAACTAAAGAGAGGCTGACATGGATCTAGTTTTAGGGTCTCTTCAGAGACAAATATTATCAAACAGGTATTATGACAGAAAGGCAAAGTAATTTTATGAGCTCGGAATGGGGAAAATGTTAGATGAATAGTACATCACCAAGTTCCTGGAATTGCTGAGATATGTGCCATATCTCGAGGATGAGAAGGTAAAAGTTCAGCAGTTCATCATTGAGCTTCCCATATCATTTAGAGACCAAATTGAGTTTTATGAACCTCAATCCTTGGATGAAGCCATTAAAAAATTAAAGCATCGTTATGAACAAGAAAAACGTAGGCTTGAGTTTAAGGGTGATTGGAAAGCAAAGATCAATGTTAAAGATGAAAATAAATGGCCCAAGATAATGACAGATACGAAGGAAAGCAGGCAAACAACCAATACAAGTTAATTTCAGCAGAAAATTGATCCAACTAACAAAGGTCATGCGCATAAGCCTATAAGAGATCAGTGTATATCTTAGTCAAAATAGCCATTAAAATGTTGGACATGTGGTGAGAACCACCAAAAAAGGGACTACCTCCATCATAAAAATGCAAGACCACAAATTTACAGTGTACAGGAAGCTCGAACTTTGAGGGACATAGCATAGAGCATGCCCATAATTTATGCAACAGTGGATGATTGTCAAGCAGACAACCAAGTGTCCATCATTGAGATGGAAGGTAAGTTATGCAGTCACGTTATTTTTATTTTGATTGATCCCAATTCTAACTATAGCTACACCAGCCATGAGCTTGTGGAAAATTTCCATTTGGCCAAGGAAACACATGTAGAAACACAATTGCTCCAATTAGCAACTGGTACAAAGAGAAGAGTAAGCCAGTGGGTGAAATCATGTGTGTTTGAGCTTTAGGACATGCCAACAACAACACATTTGAATTTTCTACCCTTGGATGTGTACAACATGTTGTTTGGCATGGATTGGTTGTACAAACACCATACCAATGTCAATTATTATGAAAAATAAATTAAGTGCCTAGATGAAGCTAGAGAGAGGAGAATCCTATAGGGAAAGAGAAATCCCACCTCAATAAGGCTAATCACAGCTATGTAGGCCAAATACAACGGCAAGAAGGATGCATTTTGTATGTTGTGTAAATTTCTAGCAACAAAAAATCCAATGAAAACACCGAAGAAGAGGAGAGTGAAATACTAGAATAATATCTTATGCTAAAGTAGTATAGGGATGTGTTTCCTGTGGAGGTTCTTGTATTACCTATCACAAAGAAGTAGATTTTTCAATTGAGTTGATGCTTAGAGTAGCAACAACTTCCAATGCACCATACAGAATGAGCAATCCAGAGCTGGTTGAGCTAAAGATGCAACTCAAGGATATGATTGATAAGGAATAAGTCCAAGTGTGTCTATGTTGGGAGAAACTATTTTATTTATGAAGAAAAATGATGGTACACTCAGACTCTACATTAATTATGGGCAATTAAATAAAGTGACCATCAAGAACAGGTATCCATTACCACATATTGACAATTTACTTGACTTGTTGAGGGAGTAGCGGTCTTCTCCAAGATCGATTTGAGGTCATGGTATCATCAAGTACACATCCAAGAAGAAGATATCCATAATAATATATTTCAAACTAGGTACAAGAATTACAAGTTTGTGGTGGTGCCCTTCGGGCTTACTAATGCCCTTGCCACTTTCATGTGTTTATGAACAGTGTGATGCATCCTTCCTTGGACAAATTTGTGATTGTATTTGTTGATGATATATTGTTATATTCAATTATTGAAGAAGAACACAAACAAAATCTAGCGGCAGTGCTACAATTGCTGAGGGAGCATGTTGGCTTGAGGGGGCCTAACCCAGGTTCGGAGTTATTCACGCCAACCAACAAAACCCTCACTACTAACCCTTTCGGCAACAACCTATGTAGTGTATGTTGCAGTCTCACCTGAAGCAGTATTGGTGGATGCTAGAACCAGGTTTCTAAATTCAGAGGCCTGTGTGATGGTCTTCCTAAGGTTCTTAGGGTTTAGATATACCTTCGTGCAACCCTAACTCTTCTGATTGATCAACCACTGTAAATCTATTCCAACAGCTTCCAACTCTTCGTGAAGGTCTTAATTTTTTATTAACATGCATAAAATATACAGATCCACTACTTTCACGTAATAAATAAGCATTAATTCACATAAGTCATAACAAATCGCGGAGATATACAAACTTAACTGAAATAATAAACAAGGCACAGATGCACAGATTCGGCTCAAAATAGTATTCATTAAGTATAATCATTCAGATACATACTTCTTATCCCTATGTACCCAGTTGCAGGGGCCCCGCACACTTAGCTGCAAACTTAACAATGTCTCCACGCACTCAGCTGTAGGAGCCTTCCCCTTTCGCCTAAGTACAGGAAACAGACCTTCCCCGCCTTAGTACCTTTCCCTTACAATGATTCTTCATAAAAAAAATCTTCCTTAGACTCGCTATGACTCAACTATATATATCATTTTCATTACAATACCATGGCCCGCGGACAGGGAAAATTTGAAGGATGGAAAATTATCTTGAAGTTTAAAAACATTGGTGAATCTCACTAGTCTCTAATACGCAAACTATAAAATGATTATTGATGTATTTGTAAAATTATTCAAATTTATAATGATTATATATACTCTCTATATAAAGTTGGTGATTTTTAAGGTAAAATAATTTTATATTGTACAACTTTGGCAAATCATTTTTATAAAAAATGGAATTTGGCGAATCTTTTTTTTGGAAAAATCATGGAAAGTTAGCCCACTTGTGAATATTAGCCCCTAAAATTTTCCATGCCCGTGGACCATGAGTAAGTCTCAAAACCATCCTATCACCTACCCATACAAGGGACTAATTCCCCTTTGACTCTTACTTAGCTTCACAATCCGCTTCCACATTTCGTGGAGACTTTACATTATCTAACAAAAACTATTACAAAATTTGACTTAACTAACAAAAATTGACCCCAGGGACCCCATCCCAACAGGCCCCAACACACATATGGTGACTCACCCTCAAGTCACTCAGCTGGCTTCTCCACTTTATTGAGGAGGTCACTGAACTCGAGCTTCAATACTTCAAGGTCCACTGTGCTCTGTACTGTGGCCTGTTGCACTTCTTCGGAAAGATTCTCTGTAGTTGGACCCTACATCATGAGGCGCATGGTCCTTTGTGTCTGTTGGAAATTATTTAGCTTCTCTTGGATATCTAGAGTAATCTAGCTCGCTTCCTCTATCCATTGTTGAATCTAAGCCTTCAAAATTGCTACTTTGTGCTGCAGCTCCTCAACCTGTGCCTGCAGAAAATTCCCTTCTTGTAAGCATGCAAAGCGCTGGACTGGCGCCAAAGTGCACGTAGTCACCCTAATCTCATCAAATTTTTATTGTGCCTCTCTAATCTCTGTACCCAGTCACTGCAAGTTTGATTCCTCCTGCAAAGTGGTCCATAGCTCCATTGCATTTTCAAAAAGACCATTGTATCCCAATATTGCATTATCCAAAGTAGACATGTGTTCTCTAATGGTTGCATCGTGTCGCTCCCTGACCTCTGGCGGAAAAGTCAGCTGGAGTCTCAATTACAGTTCCGAGATCTTCATCTAAAATTCAAAAGCAACTTGGCCTACCTCATCCTTAGACTATCGCACTACATCAGCCGATTTCTGAATCTTCGTTGAAGTTGTCACATCCTCTGGAATGTGTAGTTCTGGTACTGAATTACACACTTGTGTAATTACTGCTTCGAGGCTCTAGTTTTGCGCTGCTAGCTCTTCTTTTTCCTTAAGATCCTAAGCCTTTTCGGTGAATATCTACTCATTATTCATTTTGATTTTTCTAATTATTGATAGCAGGCACTACTCTCTGATTCAAAGCTCATTTGAGACCCCCTGATGAAGTGCTTGGAGGGTCTGAAGTGGCAACAGCGCAGCTAAATTCACACCCACACCTTTGATCTTTCTGAGTTGGGCGTTATCTTCCTTTGACTCTATGCATAATGTTCCTTCTAGAAAGGGAATGACTCTAAGGTCCATATTCCATTATGTTTCCCTTACGCTCTCGCTCGCTTGCTACAGTCTCACTTGAACCCCGCTCGCTTGGCCCATGCTCACTTGCACTCGACCTATCTGTATGTGCAGCTCATGTAGATCTTTATGCACACTTCCAAGTGATTGTTGGAACTACTGCTCAAACTATTTCCATAGTTTCGTTGTTGTATCTCTTACCTTATCCCCAATTTCATCAAGGTCCCCCTCTGTGAGGACCATTGGGTCAATGCACGCTTGCTTGTCCGATTTGTTATTTTTCCTTCGTCCTATAGTTGTCTCCTTTACATCAGTCACTGTAACTAGCTATGGAAACTTGTGCCATATCTTCTTAGGATCTCGCCTCATGCAGATGCATACATTATGAAAAGCGGCCTTAAATTCTGCGTAGGCCCGCACCTGCTTAAACAAGGTTGGAGACAACCATGGCCTCTGACTGATCACCATGAAGAGGTCCATCTTGACCAGTATCCATAATACTTTTGCTATCGCAACCCTCTCTGGGTCCTTCATCACCCACAGCGAAGCGAACTTCACTGCCTCCGATATATCCTCATCCTACAGAGGGAACTGACTATCCTCCGAAAGTCACCATGCAACGAGTACAATCAATAGTAGGAGCCAGACATAGTGAAATGCCTTTCCATCATCCTGCACTTCACAACAATTTGCTAAGAATTCCTTGCAAAGGTACTGCGCCCAGTTGTACTACACCTTCTTTGTGCATTATGCATCCAATGAAATTATTGGCGCCGGAACCTCGTCCATGCAACATTTTTGTGTGACCTTCCTAGCCAAAATTTGAGTGGAAAATTGCACCACTTGGTCTGTAATAGAGAGGATAAAGTACAAGCGCGACTTTTTGACCCGTCAAAACTCATTTTTCATTTTGTCTGCAATCTCCTTCTCCTTGCTTTTGCCTCTAAACTCCTTGGCTGGATCCACCCCTTTATAGGGCAATTTCGTAATTTTGTGGATCAGAATGTCAGTTATGGGGATGGGTTTGCCTAACCACAAACACCCATCATGCACCAGCATGAGAAATTGGTACACACATACAACATTGGTAACTAACCCACTAAAGTGTGGCACACATAACATATGTAACAATCCAACCAGCTCGACCCCTTTTACCCATTTCATTGGTTCCAGCTTTGTGACCCCGATCTCTTCATAGTGAATCTTGGTCATGTACATATTGGTGGCCAAATGCGGAAATTTCTCATGATCAACTAGATCCCAATCCTCCATTTTTAACACAAGGCGCGCCTTCAAATACCACTTCTTCCAGCAATAGTTGCATAGAGATCGTGAATTTTGTGTCATCAGGATCCTTTGGAACCTTCGCTTTCCCTTTTCGCGGAGGGATATACTCTGGGAGCCTAGTGAGAGGCTCTCCCTCATCAGCATCTAGCTCTTCAACTCCTTTGAAAAGTCCTTCTTCATCCAAATCTAAGGGTTCATGGGGTTGCTTGGACTTATCCATTTTTCCTTTTTTCCTAACCTCTATTGGAATCTTCCTTGGTGACTGCCTCACCGGTACAGCTTGGCATTTCTTTTGCTTTTCCTTAGCAGTAGATGCCTTCAATCTAGGTGACCTCGGAACCATAGGCATAGATGGTGTAGCTTCCATTGACGCAAATTTCGGGGCTTCTTCTTGAGAGACAGCGACTTCAGAACTTACAGGTTCGGCAAACATTTGTTCAAGGATAATCTTCTGGTTCCACTCAGGCAGTCTCACAAATGTCGGGCATGAAACTGAATCCTCCCAGATATGTTGATTCATAGAGTGAAAACAAGAGGGCTCATACGCTATTTTTAGAAGGCAAAGTGTTCTATGGTAGGCCAACATGTTCGATTTATAAGCGATTTAAAATTCAAATCTAATCGTTCCCTCCATTTTCTGATCATGAATGCATCTTTGGTGGCAAATCTCCAAATATTTTCACCATAAATGTTTCCTACACACTCCTCCTAATAGTATTTTCGCTATCCAATCATGAACAGTGTCTTCAACAACTACTTTTGGACCTGGCTGCGCAGCACCAACCCCCATGGCACAACTCATCCATCATAGCTTCTTCTATTGTTCCCCTTGCATCCGTCGCATAGCCCCCTTACTGTGTTTTCCATTTTTTTGGGTAGTGTATTTTATAGTCTCTCTCTCCCTTGCAGCTGCCTGGAGCACTAAGACTATCCTGCTACCATGTAGTCATTGCACAGGGGTAGGATCCCCTATATACAACTTCAACTGACTTCCATTCACCCTTCCAAGGAATAATTCACCATTCATCTTCACGAGCTGAACTGCACTAGCATCTGTAATTTCCTTGATAATATACGGGCCCAACCAGTGCATTTGTAACTTGCCAGGAAACTTTGTGAACTTACTATCATAGAGAAAAACCAAATCGTGTAGCTTTAAAGTGCGCAACTTAATATGCCTATCATGTCAGGCATTCTTATGTTCCTTTTACACTTGTTGTTGAAATGCTACAAGAAACCAGACTTCTTCCAACTCCATCAACTGCAAGAGCCGTTCCTCCAAGGTCTCATGATCCGCGATCTCTGTCAAAGCCACAATGTGCAGGCTTGGAAAAATATATTCCATGGGCATCACCACCTTGATCCCATAGACCAACCTAAATGGAGTTTGGCCTATCAACTTCTTGCACATTGTCCTATATGCCCATAGGACCACTGGGATGCGTACATCCCAATCGTTTCTCTTCATGTTACAAACCTTTGTCAACACATTCTCCAAAATATTATTGAACGCTTCCACTGTACCATTGGCTTGGGGATGATAGGGCGTACTCTTTTGATGGTAAAATTGGAATTCTTCGAGCATCGCACTGATTGTTTCATTCAGGAAATGCATACCCCTATCACTCATCATCATCTTAGGGCACCCAAACCATGTTAAGACATATTCAAACAGGAACATCGCAGCTGTAGTAGCAGTACAATCCCTCACTGGTTGTGCTACAGTAATGATGTACCACACGCCTATCTTCCTTCCTGGTGGTTGTATCAAACCTATAAAGTTAATTGCCCATTTTTCAAATACTTGTAATGAAACCTGAGGGTTTAAGGAAAATTCATCCCTTCACGAAAGCTTTCCCATACTTTAACAAGCATCGCATGCTTTACAAAATGCCTTAGAATATTTATGCATTTTCGGCCACCATAACCTTGCACATAAAATCTTCTACATGGTGGCTCTACCCACATAGTGTCCTCTCGCCACTCCTCAATGTGCTTTAGCAAGGATACTAGCACGCTCAAACTCCAACACATATCGGTGCAATATTTTCATCTGTTCCCATCTTATACAAATGTCCCACTATAAAAGAAAAATCAGCTGCGCAGACCACTAATTCCTTTTTATGTTGAGTAGAATAGCCTTTTGGGGCTATACCCATGGTAAAGAACTAAATTATTTCAACAAAGTGGTCATCTGCAACATGCTCAGAAAAGATTTGTGCATATGGCAATCCTGCTTGCAAATTGGTTGGTTCTTCACTTGTCTTGATTCAGCTTAGGTGATTCGGTCCTACATTCAACCGTCCAGGCTTCACTCTTAATTCAAAGTCATACTCCTGGAACAACAACCACCACCTACATATCTTCCCCCCCAACACAGGCCTTTTGACCAGGTACTTGAGAGCGGAGTGATCTATGTACATTTTGAAATGTGCGCCCAACAAATAATGTCAAAACTTTTGCATCTCGTAAACCATCGCCAGCCCTTCGTGCTTTGTAGTAGAATAGTTATTTTCGACTTTTGATAGTTCCCTAGTTGCAGAGGCTAGTGGATGATCAATATCACCTTCACCAGGCTAGGTCAATACTGCACCCAAAGCAATACATGAGGCATCTACGTGCACATGGAACTCTTTCTTCCAATCTGGAAATACTAATATGGACATAGTCACCATCTTGTCCTTTAACACATCAAGACTTTGTTGACACTCCTCATCCCAACAAAAAGTCGCATCCTTATTTAATAGTTTCTCCATCGGCGTAGTTATCTAGGCATATGACTTGATAAACTTCCTATAGTAGCCTGTCTGGCCCAGTGTTGCGCATAGCTACTTAACATTCTTGATAGCTTCTAAATTTACAATCACTGCTATCTTCGAAGGGTCCACCATCAATCCCTACTTACATACTACATTGCCTATAAAAATTCCAAAAGGCACAAAAAATATACATTTCTTCAAGTTCAACATGATCTGGTATCTGTGACATGTATCCAGTATGAGGCACAAACTTGTAACATGGAGCTTCACCAATCCGAACACAATCCAGTAATCATAATATACATCCAAGGATTTATGAATAAACTCCTTAAATGCCGCAATTACTACCTTAGAGAATATCGTGGGTGCATTCTTCAGCTTGAATGGCATCACTGTATACTGAAAGAAACCCCACTCTGTTGCAAAGGTTGTATTTCTACTATCCTCTGGTGCGATCTTTATTTGTTGGTATCCTGATAATCCATCAATGAATGAATAAGACTCATGTCCTCCAACATTTTCTAAAACTTCATCTGTAAATGGTGTTGGAAATGGATCATGCACACATGCATCATTCAACTTTCTCAGATCTATGCATATTATTCTGATTTCACCTTGCTGCTTCTTTTCTTGAACCACCATAGGTCTTACCCAATCAGATTCTTCAACTCATTCAATAATTTTGGCCTCTAGCATTTTGTCCAGTTCCTTGCACACCTTTTCCTTATACTTTGGATTGAGCTGATAAGGTCTCTAATTTACAGGCTTCACGTCAAGTTTCAAAGTAATTTTCATTAAGCCCAAATCTCCAACAATACGCTTCAGATCCAAGAAATTCGTTGGGAATAGATCTTGGTATTCGCACAGCAGTTCGGCCACCTTATCGACTATATCTCCATCCTAGTAGTCTCCTATCTTCACGAAGTTAGGTTCCACATTCGATCCAATATTTACTTGCCATGTTTTCAGTGGTTATGTTACATCATGCTTCTATGTCTCAGGTCCTTCAACCTCACGTTGAGCTTCAGTTTCTGGGATATTAATATTCCGTGGTTCCTCCTCTTCTTCTTCAAGCGTCACATTGTAACTTTCCAGCACGTGGCATAGTTGTGTACTCCAGTCTAGGTGTACCCATTCCACTGGTTCTTTAGGCATTCTAAATATATCAGCCTTAATCTCTTGTAGAACTTCATAAATGCATTCAAATCCATCCTTAATTATGAAAGTTAGTAAGAATATTTCCCGTAAGATATCCCATTCAATTGTCTCATGTCATAGCTCTGTTTCCAAGTACCAATTCATAGGAATAGTATCTAAGGTATAACAAAAGATGTGTACCCATTTTGGCTGTGGATCTTCTTCCCAACCTTTAGTCCATTGCGCCAAGTTCTCACCCAGATCATCCCTTCCGCTATATTTCTCTGTCATCTAGCTATTAATGTATCCACACCTCAACTTCATCATTCGCTTGTATTCCTTCCATTCAATGAATCTTTCCTTATGCATACGCCACCAACAGGCAAGCGTAGCATGCAATTCCAATTCAAGTGCCTGGAAATGATGTTCCTCTGGCACCTCCCTTTCAAACTCATCCAAAAAATATTAACATCATTTAAGCCATCATAATGTGGGACTTTCCTTACCTCCGTAGATATGCACTGCAACGATTTTTTCATTATATTGCAACGTAGCGTAGAGACCTCATGCAACCTATTTTGTCAGTGTTCGAGCTCTTCATCCAAGTCTGAGGTATAGGATTTGTCTCTATCCCACGTGATCTTCCCATCTACAATGGGATTGATCCAATCTTCGTCACGCACAGTAATCTTGTAGATTTGATCCAAATCATTGTCCTCCTCATAGTCACAGACCGGTTCAGTGTACCATGCTCCTTCAGCAGGGTCCAGTGGCACAATAACCTTGAGTGCCTTCCTCTCAAATGTCATCTTCCGCTTCTTCATATTAATCATTGCATCCATGTCGAAGGCCCAATCAATTCCTAGTAGCATAGGGTAAGGATTGTTGTCATCCACTATTTCAATTACCTCAAAGTTAGCCAACGCACTCGCTCCTTCAATGTCCACTCTTACACCATATAGGTGCCCCATCAAAATAACCTTTTTTTGATTAATCATGCGCAACTAAATAGGAGACCATTGTAGCGTAGGTCTCCCTATCCTTTCCCAGGTCTATCAAGGCAGTACATTTTCATCAGACCCCAAATCCAAGATTACTTGGTCCATTTCATACTCTCCTATTTGCACAGTCAGCCTCATCTCTCGCCCTGTCTGCTTCTTATGATTACCTAGTTTCCTCACATCACGTTATTCTAAAGGAATCTTAATCTTACCCATAAAATTGTCTATTAGCTCTTGTAGCCCTTCTACTACCTTCTGATCTCTCAGTAACTTCATACAAGTTTTCAAAGAAGTAGCTAATAGTGAAGGATCCACATCTTATGCTTCATTGTTCCCAGCTGATTTCTCTTGACTCCCAGACGTAGAAGCTTCAATGAAATTCTTTTTAGCCTTCATAAACATTTCTTTAGCCTAGTTGAGGTCAAGCACAACTTCCTTTTCAATAGCCTTACACACCTATCCTTTGGTCTCTGGCTGCTTCACCTTATCTTCTCTTGTGGCCATACCACTGCACGTTACGATATTGACACTATGATCTTCTTCGCGAGGCTCCACCCTCATCATATGCATATTTTGTGTAGGTTGTTGGGTATGTGTCTTCTATTCTTGCATCTTTGCTATAAGTATCAAGAAATCTTCTATCACATGGTCGCACTATCTACAATATTGACAAGATGGATGTGTTGGGTTCGGACAGTCACACACAAAATTTCCAGTTTCACCACAATTATAACAAATAACTTGTCCATGACCTCTGACAACCCCTCCTCTTCCTCTTCCACAGCCTTGTAATCCTCCACGTGCTACACCCGTGCTCTAATCCTAAGGCCAATTTTTTTCTTGCATTCGATAGGTAGGGGTTCTATCCATAATTAATTCATAACTTCAGCAATGGTGCTCATCATGACCTACAGATTTGCAAAAATTGCAAAACAACTGCTAAGGGGTCTATACAAACTTCTGTAGTAGATGACAATTGTCTGTCGCATGTTGTCCTGTAACCTGAAAAATAGCGCACCACTGTGTTGCTCCTGTGCTCAGGCCGGTCGTATTTTCTGGCTTCAGGTGGACAACCCCCCCCCCCCCCCCCCCCACACACACACAAATAAGTTAATTCTGATAAACTGGACATTGGTCCTTATCATGATTGTCGCCCTTGTTCAAGCACTAAACTTATGTGTGAACTTTAGGATGGGCTTCCTTTCCCTTCTTCAGGCTCTACAACTCTAGGTGCAGACTTTCTAGCTGTGAGTGGATCTGTTGTACTCCAATGTTCATATCTTGTATTGGCTAGGCTTCCAACCTCATCGCCATCTCCACAGCATCTGCTTGCATTTCTATCTTCTGCTACAACAATGGTAATCTTAGGTGAGGAAACAATGAAGCAATGTACCAGTATTTGTGTTGTTCATCTGTGATGTTCATATTAGCCTACCAGATCAGGAATTTTGGCCTCTAATCAAAATCCCACGAGGATTCGTTTACCACTTGTTGTATCTCCTTAAACTTTCTAACAGACTGTGCCTGAGACTTAGGCTTTTAGTACTCATTGTCAACACTTGTTGATTCTCTACCAACAACATGCCAGGTTTGTCTTGACAGTACTTGATATACCAAGTCAGCACCCTATCCTGCAGTTTTGTGACCAACTGTGCTTTCTTTAGATTATCATGAGTGATATGCTACGATGTCCACACAGCATTTGCAACAAATCAGAATTTATTGGGGTCTTCGCTCCCTACCCCCTTGAAGATCAGCATCTTCATTTTGTTTTCCATGTTGAATGGTGGAGGTAGAGGTTGATGTGGAGGTGAAGGTGTAGGTGTATGTGGCGGAAGTGGAGGTGGAGGTGGAGGTGGAGTGTATGGATGAGGTATATGTGAGATACCCTAACTTACCAATTGCAGTGCACTTTGTGGTGTATTCAGAATAGTTCCCTCATCGTCACTTGAAGAGGATCCCAATAATGGACTATATTCAGAGCCTGATTCTCCGTTCCTTCTGAAGGGTTTTCCACTTCACGTAGTTCCAAACATCAAGGTAATGGCATAACCCTTTTTTCACACAACAGCATCTTAATCTAAGTTTTTAGAGATTTTAAATACTTACCTCGCGGTCCCTTGAAGAGCCTGTGCTCTACTTCACTATAAATGATGGTCGTATCAATCACAAGCTCAGTGACGAATCCTCCTATGATACGATCAATCCAGTGATCAACAACCCACGTGATGTTATTTTCTGAAGCTTCCAAGTGCCTCACCAACTCTAGCATCCACACAATAGGGCCATCAAGTCTCCACGTACCCTGACTGTCCGCTAATCTAGACAGCCACTCGTGCAATTCACAAGGGAAGAAATAGAAAAAAAATTTGGTTTCGTCTGAGTATAGGTATCTATTCAACCATTGTTCCTTGGATAATTATGGATTTCTATTCTCCTAAGCTACAAACGCGTGTTCCTTTCGATCAAGTCACTTCTTAATTCATTTCTTAGTAGGAAACCACTTATTCGACATCACACATTCCTCATATTGATCCCAGTCCTAGAAATAGAACCATTTGTTGGCTTGAGGGGGCCTAACCCAAGTTTGGAGTTATTCGTGCCAACCAAAAAAACCCTAACTGCTGGCCCTTTCATAAACAACCTACGTAGCACAAGTTGGAATCTCACCCAAAGCAGTATTGGGGGATGCTAGAACCAGGTTTCTGCATTCAGAGGCCTGTATGATGGTCTTCCTAAGGTTCTCAGGGTTTAGATCTACCTTTGTGCCTCCCTAACTGTTCTGATTGATTACTGTAAATACATTCCAACAGCTTCCAACTCTTCGCAAAGGTCTTAAATTGTTATTAACATGCATAAAAGATACAGATCCACTACTTTTACATAATAAACAAGAATTAATTCACATAAGTCATAACAAATCGTGGAGATATACAAACTTAAATGAAACAATAAATAAGGCACAAATGCACATATTCAACTCAAAACAGTATTTATTAAGTATAATCGTTCAGATACAGACTTCTTATCCCTACGCACCTAGCTGTAGGGGCCCATGCACTCAGCTGCAGGATCCTTCCCCTTTCGGATAAGTACAGGAAACAGACCTTTCCTGCTGTAGCACCTTGCCCTTACAATGATTCTTCACAAAAAGTTTCTTCCTTAGACTCGCTATGACTCAACTATATATAGCCTTTTCATTACAATAACATGTTCTGCAGACCATGGGTGAGTCTCAAAACCATCCTATCACCTACCCATACAAGGTACTAATGACCCTTTCACTCTTACTTAGCTTCCCGCTCTGCTTCCACATTTTGCAAACACTTTACATTCTTTAACAAAAACTATTACAAAAATTGACTTAACTGACAAAAATTGACCCCGGGGACCCCATCCCAGTAGATCACAAGCTTTATGCAAAGCTTAGTAAGCGTAAATTCTTCTAATCACAGATATGTTGTTTGGGACACAATATCTCCAAGGAGGGGATATTAGTTTATTTGGAGAATATCAAAGCCATAATAGGGTGGCCAACACCAAAGAATGTGAATGAGATCAAATCATTCATGGGGTTAGTAGGCTACTACAGGAGGTTCATTAGAAACTTCTCCAAGATAGGCCACCCTATCACATCCTTTCAGAGGAAAGGAAAGAAAATTTAGTGGACAGTTGAATGTGTCGCAAGTTTTCAACAATTGAAGTAGTTTCTCACTAATGCATCGGTGTTTAGGATTACAATTCCAGACAAAAAATTTGTGGTTAGTATAGATTCTTGAAAGGAGGGTCTTCATGGAGTCCCAATGGAAGAAGGACAGGTAATTTTATATGACTAAAGAAAGCTAAATGAACATTAGGAAAACTATGTAACTCATGATTTGGAGTTAACTTCCATTATTCATGCATTGAAAATGTGGAGGAATTAACTCCTTTGTAGAAGATTTACACTCATGAAAAATCATGGAAGACTAAAATACTTGTTTGATCAACCTAAGTTGAATGCAAGACAAGCTAGGTGGGTAGCCACATTTAGTAAGATCAAGTTTTAAATTAAGTATATCAAGGGCAAAGAAAACAAGGTTGTTGATGCACTCAACAGAAGGATTCAATTAAATCACATGGAAGCCATAAGATCTTATAGATTATACCTAGGAGCACGGTCAAAAGTGCAGGGAAACATGATGAGATATATCAGTAGATTAAGGAAAGGCTACAACAAGATTGTGAGGGTGGAGAATATGAAGAATTTCATTTCACAAATAATGGTTTGGTTAGATCCAAGAATAGAATCTATGTGCCAAAAAATGATGAATTGAAAAATATCATATTGAGAGAGTTCCACACTAAGTTGTATTATGGCCACCTAGGATACCAAAAGACTCTCATGGACATCAAGAAGTTATACTATTGGTCTAGTATGAAAAGAGAAGTAGTTTATTATGTTTTTAAATGCATTGAGTTTCTGGAGGTGAAGGTAGAATGTAAACATCTAGCAATTTTATTACAACTCATTCCATTTTTGGAATGGAAGTGGGAAGTGATCTCCATGGATTTCATCATAGGTTTTCCAGAAACCTCTATACAAGATGATGTGGTTATGGTGATCATTGAAAAGTATAGAAAAATAGCTCATTTTGTAGCTGACAAGTCCACCAATTCATCTAGTGAGGTGGCTCAAATCTTCACAAAGGAGATTGTGAGGTTGCATGGAGTTCTGAATAAAATCGTTTTAGATAGAGATGCCAAGTTCACTTCAAGGTTTTGGAAGGAAATGTTTGCAGGCTTGGGGATATAATTGGCCTTCGGTACAACTTATCTTCCATAGACATATAGGTAAACAAAAAGGAAAAATAGAATCCTTGATGACACGTTGAAGATGTATGTGATGCATCATCCAAAGAAGTGGGAAGAATATCTTCCACTCTTAGAGTTTGCATACAACAATGGGTACCAAGAAACTATAAAGATGAGCCCATTCAAGGCACTTTATGGAAGGAGTTGCAACACTCCTATCAGTTGGAGTGATCCAATGAACAGGATCCTTATTGGGCCTAATATTATAAAATACATGGAGAAATAAGTGAAGATCATCAAGCAGAATTTAAAGGTAGCATAGGACAGGAAAAAAATCTATATGGATCAACATAGGGTGCATAAGGAAATCTAAGTTGGGGAACATGTTTACTTGAGATTTAGACCCAAGAAAAAAAATAGCACGCACTCAAGAATGTTGTGAACGAGAAGAGAATTCACACCACTAGAAGAAAGAAGACAACAAGGTTTGCAAAGAAAATACATTTCCTGGAAAACAGAAAACAGGCCATGTGCATACCTTAGTATAGAAATTATTGGTGACTTCTATATCTACATGGAGAGGGTTGAACTAGTGTGGAGAGGTCCTAGTCACTTTATAGCTTTCAGAGGAGATATTTGAATAGTTCGATTGAGCAATGGGAGTACAAGAATAATTTCCTTCTTGCGTGGATGTCTCTAGATACCTTGGGGCTGAAGGGTGGATATGGGCTTCTCTAGATTCCTTTGATTATTTGGGGTGGAGCCTTAGTACTTGGATTCCTAGAAAACGTAAGTTCATAAGTTTCCTGTGATTATTTCATCTATTTTGGTAGTGGGTTCTATATTCCCTTCAATGGGTGCAACTACTATGTCGCACATTTTCATGGTGGACATGAATCCTTTGGATTCCCTAGATTTTATTAGCTACATAATAGTTAAATAATGGAGTCGAGATGCCTTTCGATTGCCTATATATCTTTTCGATTGCTACTTGGTTGGTGGGTGGAGATGGGAGAAACTCTAGAGTCCCTATTTCAACTAGCAGTTGCTATTCAAACCCTTGAGCAAACCATCTCAGTCTCTGGAATCTGGCTAGGGTGTCACATATACAAGAAAGTACTTGTTGTAGCTCATTTATGTTTGGGTGGAGAGTTGTTGTCCCTAACTTAGTTTCCCAAGTCCATTTCAAGACAATTGTTTTCATATGTATTCTTTGTTATTAAGTTCAAGTTGGACTATTAAGTTAATGTTGTATCCATTGCACGAATAATTCATGGTTTTCTTCTAGTTGAAAGAAATGAAGCCCTATTAATTGGTCCCTTGTGACTCTGGTTTTATATTGACATTGTGGCATACAGGAAAATTTAAGTATAGATGTTCATCTTAGTGTTGTTTGCATGAAGGATGGTTGATTTTCGTGAGCTTGAAGGTATTGAACCTCTGATGAATGGTCCTCGTTGTTGTGGCTTTGCATTGATTTTCTTCATACAGGGGTTATTCATGCATGTATGTGCTATGTACACAGGTTTAATGAAATTGTGATGTAGTATGGTTAGCTACTGGGAACATGGATAATAGTTCATGCTAATTTGAATAAACTTTGAGCTTGATTAATGAGCTAAAACCTTGATGATTCAAATGCCATAATGGGTTTGTACGTAAGATCCTAGGCTATTCTCATGGCCTTAGTAAATTCATGGTATGATTGGCATGAAGAGGTATATAAACCTCATTAAAAATAACATAACAATGCATGGAAATTTTTAAATAGTCATTGAAATGCATATGGAGAACCTATGTAACCTATAGAATATATATATATATATATATATATATATATATGCAAGAACATTGGTAATTTGGATGTTGAGAGGTGCATAATCTGGGCTTAGTGTCTCATGCTCTTGTTCATGGTTGAATGCACTGAGATCTTGTGTTGTTAAGGGCCTTAGGGGAAATATATAATTCCTTCTTTCCAATGGCCCTACATTGTCAATTAGTAGTTGGCAGTGCCAAGATGTATTCAGCCACGCACAAGTGAGACATCAATGTATATGCATATGAGCACTTGTTTGAAGTTAAATTCAATTATCTATATATATATATATATATATATATATATATACACTAGTTATCGTACAAGTCGGGGCACCAAGATTTAACATTGGTAGTTGCTATGCCAAATAATCAGGGTTAGTCCCAATGGCGGGCACATGTATTTCATATAAACATATCCCATAACCATGGCTCGTTTCAGCATATCGTGTGGAAGTTAGGCTAGGGGCTTGGTTGCAAAGGCCCATATGATTAGACACCATAACCGCAACAGAGGCACATGTTCATCGAGCGACATGGATTGATAGGGAATTAACAATGGTGATGAATTGTGCTACCCCTCCTATGACGTCAACAAGGAGGGAAGCGGGGTGGCACTATTGAACTCTACCCATCGGATTATTGGATGGATGAAGAGTTGTCAGATCGATGTTGGTAACCAAGAGCCAGAATAGGGATTGTGCTACCCCCCCCCTGGTGACGTCAGTGGGAGGGGGAGTGTCACAAGTGATTAATGACCATTGATTTAGTAGCTTATAACGGACTGTCAAATGACATGAGATGGAGGTAAGAATGAACATGAGATCAAGGTTCAAGGACTAGCCCCTATTGACAGGATTGGACTTCATGGGTGGGGTATGGACTAACCTCTAACTTCCCAGAGGAATGTGCTTGTCCACGTGGATTGTCCACGATGGCTCTGTTGGATAGTGGGGTCCACAAGCCCATATATATATAAACATATATGAAAATAATGTCATGTGGCGGTAGCAAAATTGGTTGGGAGTAGTTCGATTGGTTGTTCGTAATGAACCATCTAGTGGAAGATGGTGGAGAGCCATAGTCATATGTTTATATATATAACCACACACACACACACACACATATATATATATAACATTCCTGATGTGAAGATGGAAGAGTAATACGGGGTACGTGGCACTGAAGCACACTCATAGCCAAGTGACATTGAAGAATAGTAATGTGTCGATGGGTGTTGTTGGAAAATGTAACTAGGTTCGATCTTCATAATGATATTTTTACTTATGTCATTGTATATTTTATGTAAAAGAAAAATGAAGAAATTTTATTATTATTATTATTATTATTATTATTAGTTAAGCATGTTCTTCATATTTCTAAGATTTGTTGAGTCAAAGTACTATTTGGATTTCTTGTAAAAAAAAAGAGAAAAGAATCTTCTAGATGTAATCTTTAGTAAAAAATGCCTCTAGATGTCAAGTCAGCCATGCCTATCAAGTTGGACCTACCCTAGAGGAAAAGTATATTCAAAACCCTTTGGACAGTATAAATAGAGGGTGATATGAGCTCATTTCAACACACCTAATTCGCTTGAGTGGTTCTGAAATTTCATAAAATAAGGAGGGTTGAAGTCTGAAATTGAACAAGGGTTTGTGCAAGTTCTACCTTATCATATCTCTTATTGAATGTTGTTGGTCTTTTGTTATTGATGGATTTGTTATGCATAAGAAGGGTTTGACTTGGCATCTAAAAGGTTAGAGTTTTTCTATGGTCATGGGTCTTGGATATATCACTTTGATTTGATTCTATAAGAAGAGATTTTAAATGGGTTTTCCCCTTGGAGGGGTTTTTCCCTAGATAGGAGCCTATCTCTTGTGTTCTTTGTGTTCTTGGGATCTTTATGTTTTTACGTTTGATAATTGTTTGAAGAATCTAAACATAATAAAATTAATAAGAAGCTAACAACTTTCATAGGAAATTATCAATGAATGATAAATCTAACCTAATTTGCAAGCCTTTTGATTTCTCAAAAGGTGCAACGTTGCAGAAAAAGCGAAAGGACTCATTAAAACTTATGAAACTTTAAAGGAGCACAACTTGAGATCTAAGAGTCCATATTGGGTACAATTTTATGTCACTGGAAAAGTCTAATTGAGACAAGTGCGATGGTGCCATCCAAATTGAGTTTTGGAAGCTTGGAGAAAATTCAAAAAAAAAAATATTATTACCCCATTCTCTAACTATACCAAGGAAGTTGGGTTAGCCTAGTAGACACTTCACCAAGGGTTGAGGTGGGGTGTTTACAAAAACACTATGGTTTTTCAACCCACAAAATGTGCACAGTTTCCTATACCACAAACTTTCATTTCCAATCTTCTTACAATCAAAATAAACATTGGAATAATTATCCTTATTGTGCATTTGATGGTTGTCTTTGGTGCACACATGCCGAGGAAAATTTGTCTTCGTTCTTCTCTTGGACATCTTGCATGCTTTACCATTTCCCAAAATTGATTCCTTTGCTTCTCGCATGTTGTTCTTGTAATGGTGTATCCTTTGGATAATTTCTTACTTCCACTACCTTGGAGCTTTCCCCTTCACCACACCCCAATCATGCATAGTGAAGTCTTGCTTCTACCTTTAAATGTTCAATTATAGCTTGGCGACGAATTCCAATGTCGTTACCCTCATAACCCATCTTTTCTACCAACCTCAATCCAACACCTTGAGATTGTTTCTAAAATTACCAAGAGAATGAGGAGGAGAGTGAGAAGAAGGAGGAGCTTTTTTAGATTCTTCATATTCAAATTTCTTCGACGAGCCTCCTTTTCCAAACTTCTTCCTTTCATGATACATTTCATCAACCATGGATTTCATTTCCATAAAAGCTTCATGAAAATATGTCTCAAAACCAAAAGGGTCCTTCTCTTACTCGTGTGACAACATTTTTGTTCTTCAAGTAAAGCTTCTCAATCCAATTTTTGGATTGCCTTCAAACAAGAGTTCCTTCACCTTGCTTGAAATTTCTCCTAGTTATCATGCACACTCACAAATGGCCATCAAATTTTCTCTGCTAGCACTTGATCTAGGATATTTTAAAGTGACTTGGCTTATAAAAATATTCAAGTGTGAATAATTGAATTGAACTAGCTTAGAATTATATCAAGCATGAAAGACTTAAATGAAGTTGCAATTTAAATGAAATATAAAAAGATCAAGAAGAGAAACACAACAACCAACTCATAACAGATTTCATCCAATGTGGACTATGTCTCTAGGTCATGCCTCCAAGAGAGTGGCCTCTTTATTATTCTCTCCAAAATTTCAATTACAACAAGCCAAAATACCTCCAAAATCCTACTACAAAATTGAGCTCTTTGTTATCAAACCTCCTTTGGTTGATACAAAATCAAGCTTTCAAAAATTCCACTAACTTACAAAAATATGTAGGCCAAAAACAAGGCTTAAACACTCTTGAAACTTCAAAATATTATAATCACAACACTTGCGGCCCAATGGAAACTATTTTGATTTATAAAGGTGTGGTATTCTATAGCTCGGGGTCAATCCCGCATAGGTTATGCCACACTTTCGTAACCATACATTAAAATTGGCATGTCTTTATGTCATTATAAGCATACTATATAATTTGTATGTAATTATAACCAACGTTTCAAACCCCAATGTGCTCGTTGATTAATTGGAAAAGGTATTTTTTGGCTGGCATATTGGTTTGGTTGTTAGGGAGGTCACAGTGTCAAACTTTCAAGCCTCCTACCCATTTTCTATTCATCGCAACCATACATAATAAATATGCTTTTTTCCACTCATGTTTCAACTGCCAACTCCTGGATTATTCATTGGAGGACTACCTTGTAACCCAAAGGTCATGTCTTTGAACCCCATTAGTGACAGTCCATTGAACTTATTTTTAACTAAATAGTTTCACATTTCTCAAGGTGCCACATGGCACCCTTTTATTGGGACATGTGGCAGCCTTTCATTGGTCCATATCATTCCACATGTGTATCTTCCACATCATCCCACATTAGCATGCCAACTCAGTGCCACATGTCATCTCCATTTTATGCCACGAGTTAGCTTTAGGATGTGCCCCACCTCTCAACTCCAAAACATGCCATGTCACCCTTTGACTTTGACTTTTTTTCTCATTGGCAAAAATTGTCAAATTGTTATATATTCTTCATATTGACTTTGATTGATGTGATTCAAGTTGTGTTGGAATAATCTCGCCGAACTCTTCGACATGCTATTTCCATCAGCATTTGGGAAATTTTAATTTTAGGCCTTTCTACGATCCTCCCAGATCAATCCTCCCATTGAGAGGCTTTTGGACCTCCAAAAGGTGATTAATCAGACACCAAGTGAGGGAAACACCTACCCACTTGTCTTGTATTTATCCACCCTGTTATGTGTACAATTCTCATCACAAAAAGTTATATAATAACATTGACAATTGAAAGCATATTGCTACCCATTCTCATTTTCCCACGTATTTATGCATTTTATATATAGCTACTACCCATGTACAATGCATTACCAGTGTTAAAAAATATAAGAATTTTAATGAAAATGATCTAAAAACATGTTTAATCCCCTTGACATGTTCCCACAACAAATTCCCATGTTGTGGTGGAAATGATTCTTAAAACACGTCATAATTAGGCTTACATGTAGCTACTTCATTTCCATGCTTTAGATCATCTAATTTTTCCACCTTTGTAGTTATGAGCCTTTTCAACTACCCTGTGTTCACTAGTGAGGAATCAGCTTCAATCTTCTTGTCAACCTTTTTCCCTTCTTTGGACAAAGTTGTGGATGAAGTTTCTAACATTTAGCTTCCTGATGTCCAACTTTCTTACAGTAAGCGAAAAGGTTCTTCAACAACTCACTTTTCTAACCCTTCTCTTTATTCCTATGTGGAGATGGGTCTTCATGTTGTGTCCCCTTCTTGGTCGGCATGACTTTCCTATATAAGGCCATTCTCTTCCAACACTTGGCAACACTATCGTTATTCAACCCACAAAATGTGCACAGTTCCCTATACTACAAACTTTCATTGACAATCTTCTTATAATCAAAAGAAACATTGGAATAATTAGTCTTATTATATCTTCAATGGTTTTCTTTGGTGTACGCATGTTGTGGAAAATCTATCTTCATTCTTCTCTTAGAAATCTTGCATGCTTTACCACTACCTGAAAGTGATGTGCCTTGCTTCTCATAGGTTATTCTTCTAATGATGTATCTTTTTGAGAATTTCTTTCTTCCACTGCCTTGTAGCTTTCCCCTTCACCATACCTCAATCCTACATAGTGAAGTAATTCTTCTACTTTTAAAGGTTATATTATACCTCGGCCATGAATTCCAAGGTTGTTTCCCTCATAACCCATCTTGGTTAACAACCTCAATCCAACACCTTGAGATTGGTTCTCAAAATTACCAAGAGAATGATAAGGAGAGTAAGAAGAATGAGGAGTTTTTTCGAGTCTTCATCTTCGAATTTCTTTAACATGCTTCCTTTTCCAAACTTCTTCCATTCTTGATACAATTCATTAACCATGGCCTTCATTGCCATGAAAGCTTCACGAAAATATGTCTCAGAACCAAAAGTATTATGATCTCCCTCGTGTGTGATGGGCCTCTAAATTAGACATAAATTAAGGCCCATGCCTCTAAATTAAACATAAATTAAGGCCTATGACCATCCTTCAGCGCATTAAACCTCTCTTTTTGCATTAGATAATGTATTTTTAACTTTAGTATATTCATTAGGAAGGTTTAGGAATAATTGGATATTTGTGCCTAATATTAATTATTTTTGTGGAATATTATGAGATTATTGGGCAGATTATGAAGATTTAGAGGAGGAGATAATTTAGGGACTTGTTCCCTACTACAGGAGGATCACTATTAAATAATAAATAAACAAGATATTATGGAATTATGGCACAAATTGTGGAACTCCAATGATTGAGAAAATCTAGGAATGTGTTCCCTACCATTTAATGCAGATTCCTATTATTGGGGACCAAATCCACTAATCAAGGGATTTTGGTGGCGAAAGATTCCTCCATTCATGGGGAATGATTCCTAATCATTTTGTATAAGTACCAAGTCGAATTTTCTTCTAGGAGGAGATTTTCATTATTGTTGTTGTGGAGAGAGCTTGTATTTTTGCAGCTCCATTGTATTTTCTTGCAGGGATGTAATTCTATTGATGAAAATAATGAATATTGGTGTAATGTTCAACTTCTAAATCTTGTTCTCCTCCATAGCTCTCTAATTTTCCTTAGGCTTGTCCATCCTAGGAGCCTCGGAGCCCTTTTGTATCATTTTCTTTCCTTCTTTTCACTACTTATTCACATGCATCTCTTGTTTTTTATTTCTTTCTATTTCTGCATTTAGTATTAATGATTTCTTGTTGTAGGATCGAGTTAAATGGTTGATGTAAGTTATTTTTCAAGATCACAAGAATTATTTCATCCTTGGAAAATTTTGGAATTTCATAGTAATCATTGAGCTGCTTGGATTAGTCTTCTTATTCCCAAATCTAGATTTTTGGAACTCCTTTGTGGCAAAGAACAGTAAATTTCTGCTATTTTTTAGAGAATGATAACGAGCTTCAATTGAGTTGGTTCCACTTGAATTAGATCATAAAAATAATCTAGTTCATAACAAAAATTACCCCACTTCATTTGCACTTGATTAGGTTATGCAATTTTTAGATTTACTAGCTCACTAGTTCTCGAATTTCTAGATTTTCAACTAGTAATGTTCTTCTATTTTTTAGCATGGGTTAACAGAGGTATTTTTGAGTGATTCCACTTGGAATGGGGACCTAAGACATCCTAGTTAATAAAAAAAATTGTCCCATCTAATTTGGATTTGATTTGCTTGGTCATTTGGTGAATTATAATGTCGTATAGTAAATTTGTAACATCTTGCAGTGAATCAAGGGATGCTGTAGGAAATCACTATAGCATACTGTAGGAAATCATTGTAGCATCCTGTAGGAAAGCCTGTTTTGAGCCCAAATTGAGAAAAATCATCATTGAAGCTGGGATTAGGCCTCTACTTGACCTCCATGCCATCAAGACCATTTTAACCCTCTTGCTCCACACTTGTCTCCCCTGCCAAAGATCAAGGAAAGATTAGCATTTGCATTTATAAAGCAAAAAGATTTCTTTTATATTCACACATGCACATAATATTTAATACTCCCTAGATCAAACTCCATGCTCAATTAGTTTAAATCATCCATGTGATAAATAGGGTTAGGCTAGGTTTCTTTTACATTTAGTTCATGATCTTTATGAAATTAGAATAGGTTTCTTTCCTTGTACTTTCTTTCTTGCAATAGGTTAAGGTTCCATTTCAAACATTTCATTTTCTAAAATTAGTTTAGGATTTGAATTCAATACATGCACTCCATTACATCATGACAACAAAGGAAGGACACATTGTATGTTGCACATATAGTGCCGATACCTCTTAAGTTTGTACGAACCCCGGGTTGATAATTAAATTTGGTAGCCTTGGGAGTTGAAGCATTCTTGTTGCAATACCAAGGTTCATTAGTGTGATGGATTTTTTGTTCTTTGAGTAAAGATTCTCAATCCAATTTATGGATTTCCTTCAACCAAATTTCCTTCACCTTGCTTGAATTTGCTCCTAGTTATCATGGACTCTCGCAAACCACCATCAAATCTACTTTGATATCACTTGATCTAAGATCTTTTAAATTTAATTGGCTTGTAAAAATGTTCAAATGTGAATTATTAAATTGAATCAACTTACAATTATGTCAAGTGTAAAAGACTTTAATGAAGCTACAATTTAAAACAAATATAAAATATCGAGAAGAGAAACACAACCAATTAATAACGGAATTCGTCCAATGTGGACTACATATTTGGTTCCTGCCTCCTCCAATGGAGTGGCCTCTTTATTATTCTCCCCAAAATTATGATTACAACAAGCCAAGATGCCTTTAAAATCCTGTTATAAAACTGACCTCTTTTCTGCTAGACCTCCTTTTAACTGCTACAAAATCAAGCTCTTAAAAATTCCACTCACTTTCAAAAATACACAGGAAAAAAACAAGGCTTAAACACTCTTGGTACTTGAAAATATTATAATAACAAAACTTATGGCCCAATGGAAAATCTTTTGATTTATAAAGGCATGGAGTCTGCAACCTGGGGTTGAGCCTGCAGAGGTTACCCCCACTATTGTGACCATACGTTAAAATTAGAATATATCATTATGTCGAACCAACCATACTGTACAATATATATTCTATGGTTAAAAGCCATACTCAATGCATTACATAATATTTTTATGACTAATATGGTAGTCCAAACATGCATATACACAGCGGCATGGAGGTTGGTGCACAATTGTTTTTGGTTGTTGGTTTTTTGGAACCATATAAAAAACCCAATAATATTATGACATATCCAAACTCCAATCATTGAGCTTGCTGCTTGGTTGAAAACCATCAAGCGCATATATTATATTTATACATATACTATAAAAAAAACCACCCAACGAATAGTCCATGTGACATGGTACAACCAAATAACATAACCATTTATTAATGTAATGTGTGGCCCTAACCAATGCGGTGTTATAACCAATCCACGTGCATATGTTAATGAACCATACTATATAATTAGTATGTTGTTATAATCAATGTTTCAACCACTCACATACCTATTGTTTGATTGATAGAGGTATGTTTTAGCTGGTCGACTGGTTTGGTCATTGGGTAGGTCGCAAGTTCAAACCCATGGGTCTCCTCCCCCTTTTCCATTCATCACAACCATACATAATAAATATGTTTTATGGCCCTTATGTTTCAACTACCATCTCATGGCTCATTAGTTGGATGATCTCCTTGTAACTCGGAGGTCACATGTTTGAACTTCATTAGTGATTGTCCATTAAACCAATTTTTAACTGAAAAGTGCATGTTTCCCTAGGTACCATGTGGTGCCCTCTGATTGGGCCACATGGCTGCCTTCCATAGGTCTACATCATGTCATATGTTGATATGCCACATTAGCATGCCAACTCAAATGCCACATGTCATCTCCATGCTATGCCACATATAAGCTCCAAGATGTGCCACCTGTCAACTCCAGGATGTGCCATGTCACCCTTTGAATTTGAATATTTCCCATTGGCCAAAATCTTCAAGTTTCCATATCTTCTTCATAAAAACTTCAATTGGCATGATTCAAGTTGTGTTGGAATCATCTCATCAAGCTCTTTGGCATGGTGCTATTTCCATTAGCTTTTGGGAACTTTGAATTTTAGGCCTTTTTAGGATCCTCCTGGATCATCATAACATCTCCTTGGGTCTATGGAAGTTGACCCTTTCCAAAGTTGAGTCTAGAGGAAGGGGTAGAAAATCCAATTTGACCAAGGCTAAATAGAAACGACGTGAAGACTTAGCTGCCAGAAAACAACTATCCATTCATGGGGCCCTTAGAGTGCATTCTTCCCCTTGAGGGGTTTTCAAATGAAACTCATTTCCTTTAACTACAAGGTTTTAGCATGTTCCCATAAAAAATGCTCTTTGGGTTGGTTGGTTCAATCCAATAGTCTAGACATGATTTTCCTTCAATAAATTTTGGGAGATGGTGATTCAATAGTCAATTGTCTAAAAGCCCTTCTTAAGGGTTGGAGGTTCTGAATTTTGGATGCTAGTGGAAGATATGGGGGCATAGTTTTTGGTTGGAAAGTCAAGAATATTTATGTCTCAAATTCCTAGAGTATGGGCTTAGGTTTGACCATCAAAGTATTTTCAGAGGAGCTAGGTTCTTCTTTAACCTTGTTAAATATTTATGGGCCCTCTCTCAATTGTAAGGAGTTCTGGGATAGATATTTTAACAAATCCCTTATCTGATATCATAGCCTCATTCTTAGAAATTATCTAAGCTTCTCCCTAGGCACATATAAATCATGGGTGTTGGAAATAATACTGAGAGGGGGGGGGGGGGGGGGGGGGGGGGGGGGGGGGGGGGGGGGGGGGGGGGGGTGAATCAGTATTATCAGATCAGATAAAACTTTTCAATTTCATACTCAGAAACATATACGCGACTTCAGTTAAGTGAACCCGCGTGTACACGCGACTGTGTCTAAAGCAACTAGCGTATATGCAGAGATCTTATGATTCAGTTAATCTTATCTTCAGTAAATGCATCAGGATATTATTAAGCATATTAACAGTAAACAGGTGCAGTATAATAGAATAGATCATCACACAAAAGCCACACACATGAACACCATGATATAAGGTGGAAACCCAATGTGGGTGAAAACCACCTGCTGCAATTTGTCTCTTTCTTCTTTAATGAGAAACTTCTTTTACAATGTACTGGTGCAGTCCTTTACCAGCACGCAGGCTACAACCTGCAGAGGGCTACAACCCTCTCTCGTTTTCCAACTACTTTTGGAAGGGAGCTACAACCCCCTCAGCTCTTGTACTAGCTGATCCATTTACTAGTACGTAGGTGCTGACCCTACAACCTTCAGGGACCACGTTTCATACATTTTCATACTGGATCCAAGAGTACAAATCAAACATTACCGCAATACAATCATCAACTTATACTTGCATCATAATTCATTAAACAAGCCAATACCGAATCACTGAAACCCTGTCATCAAGAACACAGAACCCAAACCAGAATCTAGAACTCTGCAACAACCACCAGAATCAGCAGCAACCTGAAATATCAACACTTATCATGCATACGCTACTTCACTGTACCAAAACCGCGTGTATACGCGCTTTCTCCAAAGGCAACCCGCGTGCAGATCTAGAAATGATTACTTCTGCCTTTGCCGTCAGATCCGACCCTTGCCAAGCGTCCCGAACAGATAACCAGCAATACCAGATCCTCTCACTGCGTCAGACACCCACACCATATCTTTGCCTAGTGATCTTCTCCTTATATAGCCTTAGGCCTTGTTCAATACCAAGAGCCAAAACCATAGAAACACAATACCATCAACTTCAAAACTAGGGATCGACACGCCCGTCGAGACACAATGGTCCGAAACCATAGGCACAACTTCCAAGGACTAACCGCCATGGACCAAAGGTACTTTTCCACATACACGCGCTTTTTCTGAAGCCAACCTGCGTGTACACGCGACTTGGTCTTAACAAACCTGCGTGTATGAACTTCCTTGGCAAGCTGTACTAGGATCTGTCTTCTGATTAAGTTGCCATCTCCTGTACCAACTTCTGAGCATTTGTACCAACCTCTGAGTGAGTTGCCATCAAGGACAACACTTGAATCATAATGCCAACAATCTCCCCCTTTGGACTTGATGGCAACTACCACACCAAGTCACTCTCCCCCTTTGACATCAAGGGCAAAGGGTGGACCAAGATATTCTCTTCTTTGGTATACCCTCTACTGTCCATACTGCTGTCCATACTCCCCCTGAGTACATGCTGAAATCTCCAAATGTGCTCCCCCTTTGTGTATGCCAAAGTGTACCAATCTATCCATCCTGCTCTTGCTGAATTGTGCTGTTCATGCTCCCCTTGACTGTAGGCAAGATCTGCAAAAGATGTTCTTCAAGAAGAACAAAGACTTATACATCATAGAAGACCTTCCTATCACCAAAAGACTCAACATACATTCATCACCCAACCTAGTGGGGATATACCAATATTGACTCATCCACCTAACCATGTGAAGATACATGATAATACATGAACATTTCATCATTCATCCCAGGCATAGTGGGGAAACCAACATAGGCCGTTACATGACCTTGACATCATAAAAGAGATACATGACATAGTGATGAAATATCTAGACCAAGACTTATGAAAGCCACCAACAGCATCATGATCTGTACCATAAGCATCAGCCTGCAATACCATTCCTAAACAGTAAGATGTATCATTTAGCTTCATAGACTTTATCAACACCTTCTAACCATAATGCCAACAATGCATTATTTGAAGAATATTCTCCCCTGAGTGTAAGCCAACCATGTCTGAACCATTTCCTGAGTCTGTTCTGCTCCCCCTGAGCCTGAGCCAACCATGACTGAACCTGGGTCTGTTCTGCTGCCCTTTCTCCATATACGCGACTTTGCAGCCTGTAACTCGCGTATATACGCGACTTGTCTTCATTATATAAGCGTATGCAGGATGGAATACTGAATTTCATCACTTTCAGATTCCCCTGTGTCTGTTATGTCAGCTGACTGAGTTATCCCACACCTTTCTGTCTCTGTCTTCTTCAATTTCTGCAATTGTGATGATGTATGGTCTTCTTGTCTTGAATTTTGAAATCTGCTCCTGCATTCCCTTGCTTTATGCCCATAGTTGTTGCATGTATAGCACTTTATATTTTTCATGTTCCTTCTATCACAATCAATTGCTTTGTGTCCATATGCATTACAGGCAAAGCAATACCCTCTGAAGTACCTGGGATGCGATGATCTTTCTTGAACCATTCTACTTCTGCATCTGGCTGCAACATGTCCAAGATTATGACATACATAACATTCAACATTATTCAGCGGAGGAAATAATTGTCTATCACGTCCATAGTTAGGAGTAAAGGATCTTCCTTGAGGAATTTCTTTCCTTGGTTGTTCCTTGAGTATTTCAGATTTCTCATTAGAGTTTCTTGTCTCACCTTGTGAACTAGATTCACCTTCAACATATTCATGAAAACCAAGACCAGTCTTGATAGCAGGAGATCTTGACTATTAAGAATATCATCCAAGACTTTAGAACTATCTTGAAATCGTAAAAGCTTATCCTTTTCTTCTAGTTTACCTTTCAAGATATTTACCTCAACTTGATGTTGTTCTTCCTTTTCAGATACTGCTTCCTTAGGTCTTCTTCAACTTTTCTCCCTTCTTCCACTTGTCGCTTTAGTTTGATCACTTCATGTTCTTGATCTTCAAGATCTTGTTTTAGAGAGAGGATCTTTGATTCAAGTCTCTGAATAGTTGTGCTCTGATCTTTTGCTATATCCTGCAATTTCTCCCTTACCCTGGTTTCTGTCTCCAATAGTTCTTTTAGTTTGGCAACTTCTTCAGTTTCTGCATTCTTCTCTTCATGTGCCATGAGACTTTTAATATCCTCGCTATTATTGGATGAAGCATTCTTCTTCTTATGTGCCATGAGACTTCTAATATCCTCACTATCATTTAATGAACTTTTAATATGGGTATAATAGCTTCTACCATCTTCTTCATATATCTTTTCTTTGTTATGAGGACATCTAGCAGCATAGTGACCAACTCTACCACATAGAAAACATTTGAAAGGTAGCTTATCTTTGAACCGTCCAGATCCCCGTTCAAGATTCTTGACAAAATTTACCTCATCTTCTTCCTCTGACACTTCGAATGCGGCCTCTGGTGGTACCTCTTGTCGCATTTCAAAAGCAGTTAAGATCCCGTGAAGCTGTGACATGGTAATTTTCCGCACATTCTCCTTTTCTTCTATGGCAGATACTTTAGAATCAAATTTAGTAGACAGAGATCTCAAAACCTTTTGAACTAAGACAACTTCCTCAAATTCTTCACCCAGATCCCTCATACAATTCACAATCTCATCCATACGCAGGAAATAATTAGCTACGCTTTCATTACTTCGCATCTTAAGAGTTTCATACCGGATTCTGAGAGTTTGAAGCTTTGCTATTTTTACCTGATCATCTCCTTCGTAGCTTGTAACGATTTTGTCCCATATTTCCTTAGCTGATTTGAGATGCATGATCTTCATAAATTCTGATTGAGTCAAAGTACTCAATAGGACAATAACTACTTTGGCATTGAGCTCATATTGCTTTTTCTCTGCTGGATCTGTAGGAGTTGCTGATGGGAATTTGTATCCTCCTTCTACGATTCCCCAAACTTCTGCTCCAAGCGACTGTAGATATGCAGTGGTTCTTATCTTCCAGTGAGTAAAATTGTTCCCGTCAAAGACTGGTGGCCTGATGTGTGCCTCTCTTTCTGGATTAGCCATTTGATGGATCTTTTCCTTCAAGCGATCAAGCTTTCTCTGAAGGACCTGCTCCGATACCAATTGTTGGAAATAATACTGAGAGGGGGGGGGGGGGGGGGTGAATCAGTATTATCAGATCAGATAAAACTTTTCAATTTCATACTCAGAAACATATACGCGACTTCAGTTAAGTGAACCCGCGTGTACACGCGACTGTGTCTAAAGCAACTAGCGTATATGCAGAGATCTTATGATTCAGTTAATCTTATCTTCAGTAAATGCATCAGGATATTATTAAGCATATTAACAGTAAACAGGTGCAGTATAACAGAATAGATCATCACACAAAAGCCACACACATGAACACCATGATATAAGGTGGAAACCCAATGTGGGTGAAAACCACCTGCTGCAATTTGTCTCTTTCTTCTTTAATGAGAAACTTCTTTTACAATGTACTGGTGCAGTCCTTTACCAGCACGCAGGCTACAACCTGCAGAGGGCTACAACCCTCTCTCGTTTTCCAACTACTTTTGGAAGGGAGCTACAACCCCCTCAGCTCTTGTACTAGCTGATCCATTTACTAGTACGTAGGTGCTGACCCTACAACCTTCAGGGACCACGTTTCATACATTTTCATACTGGATCCAAGAGTACAAATCAAACATTACCGCAATACAATCATCAACTTATACTTGCATCATAATTCATTAAACAAGCCAATACCGAATCACTGAAACCCTGTCATCAAGAACACAGAACCCAAACCAGAATCTAGAACTCTGCAACAACCACCAGAATCAGCAGCAACCTGAAATATCAACACTTATCATGCATACGCTACTTCACTGTACCAAAACCGCGTGTATACGCGCTTTCTCCAAAGGCAACCCGCGTGCAGATCTAGAAATGATTACTTCTGCCTTTGCCGTCAGATCCGACCCTTGCCAAGCGTCCCGAACAGATAACCAGCAATACCAGATCCTCTCACTGCGTCAGACACCCACACCATATCTTTGCCTAGTGATCTTCTCCTTATATAGCCTTAGGCCTTGTTCAATACCAAGAGCCAAAACCATAGAAACACAATACCATCAACTTCAAAACTAGGGATCGACACGCCCGTCGAGACACAATGGTCTGAAACCATAGGCACAACTTCCAAGGACTAACCGCCATGGACCAAAGGTACTTTTCCACATACACGCGCTTTTTCTGAAGCCAACCTGCGTGTACACGCGACTTGGTCTTAACAAACCTGCGTGTATGAACTTCCTTGGCAAGCTGTACTAGGATCTGTCTTCTGATTAAGTTGCCATCTCCTGTACCAACTTCTGAGCATCTGTACCAACCTCTGAGTGAGTTGCCATCAAGGACAACACTTGAATCATAATGCCAACAATGGGGTCCTAGGGCTTGACTAAATTCCCTAATTGATTATCTATTGAATCAAGTTAAAGGAAGAAATATGGTCGATATGAAACCTATCAAATTGGACCTCGCTTGGAAAAATCATCTTACAGGGATATACAGATTGGATAAGAGCATTGATTACTTTTTATTATCAATGGATCTCATGGAAAGTATCTCTGATTAAACATTTGATAGGGTTCAAAGGAGACTTGGACTACTCAGCCATTCTTTCGAAAATTATAGGGGCCTCTTGGAAACTATCCATCCCTTTTAAGATGAACTCATCATGGTTAAAAGAGGAGGAGTTTCTATCCCAAGTCCACTCTCACCATAACCTTATGATACCCATCTAGGCTCTTCCATTACCAACCAATTTGAGGCTAATCTAAAGTTCATTAAACTAAAGATAATACAAGGAATTGATGGAGAGTAAAAATTAGCTTCAATTCATTGTTTATAAAGATGAGGAAGGATTATCTTCTTCTAAATCAAGAGAGGATCTTAGGAATCTGGAAAAGCGGGAAAAAGAGCTCCTAGAAGAAAGTGAGAAGGAATGAAGATTAAAAAGCATAACTATCTAGCTATCCAGTGGATATGAAAATACCATATTTTTCCAAGCCTATTCCAAGGGAAGGAAATTGCATAATACCATATGGAGTCTTCAAGGCCCATATGGTACAGAGGTTTCATATTTTGAAGGCCTAGTAGCTTTGGCCAAGATTCACTTTGAAAACTGCTTTCAATCCCCTGCAGAAGTCTCAATCTCTGAAGTGCTTAACGGTTGCACAACTATTCCCTAGGTTGGTTAAGGAAGAGGAGGACTACGCAATCATAAATGAAGTCACAGAAGATGAACTAAAAACGTTTTTACATAGATTTCAGAAAGACAAAAACCCAGGTCCACATGGATGGGTTGTTGAATTATTCCTTAAGCTATATGAAACTATTAGAAATAATCTCCTGAGGGTGATTGAAGAATCCAGTAAGGAAAGGCACATGCTTCCATCTTTCAATGCAACCTTCATTTCTCTTACACCAAATGTGGGCCATCCACGTTCTTTGGATAACTTCCAATCTATATCCCTATGAAATTTCATTTACAAGATCATAGAAAAAATCATTTCCATAAGAATCAAATCCATTCTTTCAATATCTATTTCCAAAGAACAATTTGTGTTTCTTTAGGGGGGGCTAGACTAATGAAGCAATGGAGCAGCTCAAGAGGGTTGTTGGCTTTATGGGCCCTGACCCAGGTTCAGTGTTAGTCAGCCAAATAAATTCCTACACTACTGGCCCTTTCGGCATCAACCCACGGAGTGCGGACTGAAGTCTCACCCAAAGCAGTATGGGGGGATGCTGGAACCAAGCTTCCACACCTTGAGATGTCGGTTTATACCCCCTGTTCCTGCCTTCGCGTAGGTCGCTAAGCCTTAGGGCTTATCGATCTACCCTCTGTCCCACCCTTCAATACCTTCACGAAGGTGTATGATTGACCTTCACATAGCTGTAACCAGTAGTTCAGGTACTTTCACACTCCTATGACGATGTATTGTATAGGTTCTGAAGTTATCCCAAGTGTTTTACTTATTCTATCAACTAATTATAGTTATCGTCGCATAAACTGATATTCTTACTTTCGTTCAATTAACAAATATAATCACATACATTTGCGCATCAAATAAACATTGTAATATAAACCCAGATCGCAACGCAATATAATCAGATGCATTAACAGAGACTAAATACACAGTAATTGTAGAATAATTCTCTTTATTTATATCTCCAGTTTAATACAGCCTCTATCCACCCTGCGCACACAGCTGCAGGGGTCCGCGCACTCAACTGCAGACATCTACCGTAGGCCTCTAAGCACTCAGTTGCAGACTTCTACCCTAGGCCTATGCGCACTCATCTGTAGAGCCTTTACCTATGCTAAGAACTGAAAACACTTAGACTTTTCCACTCTTCTTCGCTACTAACTACTTAGAGCTTACTTACTTAGCTCCTTTTTATACAATCCCATGGTTCGCAGACCATGGGTAGATCTTGACAGCTGACCCAATCCATTACGAAATAGGCGCAGACAACCCTTCATGACTCCTGACACCTTCAAGCTCTACGACCACAAAATGCGGAGACTTTACAACTTTATTACAAAATTGTCCCAAAACATGGGATTTTAGCCCCAAAAATGCTCTTGGGGGAACCTGTTTCCAATAGGCCCCCAACAAAAACATGGTGACTCACCCTCGAGTCACTCTGTGAGCATGGAGATCCTTGCATGAAGACATCCCAGCTTGACCTATATGACTGCCACCTCAACGGTGCACTGCGCGGCCGCCTGCTTCACTTCTTCGACCAATTTCTTCATTGCTTGTTGGGTCCCTATAATACTAGTGATTACCCCACTACTATTATAGTTATACCCCTTATTTATATTGTTGTGCCTCTATTACCCCCATGTTGTTATTTCTGTGCCCCATAGAATCCCTCTATTGTTATTTTTGTGGCTTTATATTATTATTGTTAGGTCAGTTGGATTATATTGTGACTCCTTAGACTCCTATATATAGAAAGGAGGTTTTGTCATTTGAATCATCCAAGAATTGTTCATTTATGTAATGTAAAAGAGGTTTCCCCCTCGAAGAGGCTGAATTCTAAGGTGTTGATCTATCTTTTCTATCTTTTCTTGAGCTGGTTTCATAACATTTGGTATCAAAGCTTTGGATTCTAGGGTTTTGTTGCTCCAAACAGGTCATTGTGGAATTTTTGCTATAACTTTTTTTTTGTGATGTTTAAGAAGTCGCAAAAAAAACCCATTTGAGAAGAAATCGCGCTGAACCTTGGGTCCAAATTTCAGAGCTTTTTGCATGATATTTGCGTAGATATGATCTGAGGAAGTTGGTCTTTTTGCAGACTTCTGAATTACATTCAAAACAGGTGACCTCGGGAAAATCGTCATAACTTTCTCTCTGGGGATCGGATTGAAATGTTGTAAGAAGGTACAGAAAGAGGATGGATTGTAGTTTCTTGTATGCATGTTTCAGATCCAAAGGTTGAAACAGTGACTTGTGGCACGTCGTACAAGTTCGCTCTACTGAACTAGTCTAGAAGCAAGTCACTGTGGGAGATTTCACATAAATCTTCCTTGGAGAATCCAATTTGGGTCAGACTTGTGGCATTGGAAAGAGGACGTAAAAGGCTACTACAAGTCGCAATTTCAAAACTGGATGATCCAAAATTACAGAGATACATCAGATTCAATATCAGGCTTCTACAAAGTGAAAAAAGGTGTGTAGTTTTTTTAAAATTTTTGTGTAAGCTTGGTTTAACGGAATTCAAACGGCATAGTAAAGCATTATTATCGGTAACTGATGCCCCGAGGAAAGAAAATGCAAACACCTAGTAAGGAACCTAAAAGATCTAGCATGACTCATGAAGAAGAGGAAGAAATCCTACATGATATAACAAAATTACAAGAACAAGTGCAACAAATGTCACGCTCACAAAAGCTAACAGAAGCTAAGATAAATGGCGTGGAATCTAAGATAAATGGCGTGGAATCTAAGATAAAGGGCATGGAAGCTAAGATGGATGATTTGAAGATAGATTTGAAGAGAGACATGGCAGATTTGAAGACAGACATGGCAGATTTGAAGACAGATTTGACAAATTTTCTATAAGAAATACTTACTAATGGTGAAAAGGTTGTAAAGGAAACTCATGATGTGAACAAAAGTAATGTTAATCATGATTCCATAGACTCTAATGTTGGATCGAAGACCCACCATATTCCAAAAATCGATATGAGGAAGTTTGATGGCAAGGATCCTGCCACATGGATATTACAGATGGAGCAGTTCTTCGATCTCAATAATGTGCAAAACACACAAAAGGTACGTATGGCAACTGTATATTTGGAACCAAATCAGTTTGTATGGTATCAATGGATTTTCTCTCGTAAACAATTTATCACTTGGGCAATTTTTACGGAAGAATTGATAGCACATTATGAAGATACAAAAAGCAACACTTTTTTTAGCCAATTGATAAGTCTCAAACAAAAGGGTTCAGTAATGGAGCACATTGAGGAGTTCCAAAAATTGAACATAAGGGTAAAAGATATTCCAGAGGAGCATAGGATTGATGTGTTCATAGGGTCTTTAAAGGATAATATCCAACATGATGTTCGCCTTTGGGAACCTGATTCATTAGAGAAGGCATTCAGGTTAGCAAGAAAAATGGAAAGCAAAATTATGGCAACCAGGAAGCATACCACTCACAACTATAAAGACAGAAGTGTTGTTGCCCCTAGTCTTCCACAACCTATAAGGTTGACACCACAACAATTGGAAGAAAAAAGAGAAAAAGGGCTTTGTTACAGTTGTGATAGCAAATACACTAAAGGTCATAAGTGTGCTGAGAAGAAATTATTCTACATAGATTGTGAAGAGGAAGAAGAAAAGGAGCAAGAAAGGTTAAAAGAAGAAGATATACTCTAGGAACAAAGCCTAGATGAAGAACAAATAAATCCGACCATATCTTGTAATGCATTGGCGGGAATTACCACTCCTCAAACCATCAAGATAGAAGAACAAATCAAGAAGAAAAAGGTAATAGTGTTGATTGATTCAGGAAGCACCCACAATTTTATTCAATGTAGGGTAGCAAAAGAATTGAATTGCTTCCTATATCCAGCACCAGAGTGTCAAGTGATGATTGCAAATGGAGGAACAATAAATTGCTCTGGAAGGTGTCATAATATCAAGCTATCCATGGGAGAATATGTATTGACTAGCCCAATGCTTTCCATTCCAATGGGAGGTGCTGATGTTGTACTAGGAGTCCAATGGCTACAATCCTTGGGTACAATAGCTTTTAATTTTCAAGAAATTTTCATCAAATTTTCTACGGAAGGAAAGGAAGTTGAATTAAGGGGTATTGCAGGGAAACCAGGAAAGATAATCAGCTCTAATGGTATGACAAAGCTTCTAAAAAAGGAGCAAAGAGGTGTAATTGCACAATTATGTTCGCTAGATGTTTCCACATCGGAATCATCTATTTCTCCATATCTCCAAAAAGTCCTGGACAATCATTCCAAGGTATTTGAGACTCCCAAAGGTCTCCCACCTATGCGTGATCATGATCATGCTATTCATCTGATTCCAGGAAGTGTTCCTCCAAACATCAGGCCGTACAGATATCCCTATGTCCAAAAAAGTGAAATTGAACGTATGGTTGCAGAAATGATAGAGGCTGGTATAATTCAACCAAGTCAAAGTTCTTTCTCTGCTCCAGTAGTATTGGTGCACAAGAAGGATGGATCATGGCGCATGTGTCCGGATTATAGGGAGCTCAACAAGCTCACTATTAAATATAAGTTCCCCATTCCTGTCATTGATGAATTACTGGATGAATTGCATGGATCAATTTACTTCACCAAGTTGGATCTTCGTTCAGGATATCATCAAATCAGAATGAAGATTGAAGACATTCCGAAAACGACATTTAGAACTCATGAGGGTCATTATGAATTTTTGGTCATGCCTTTTGGCCTTACTAATGCACCTTCAACATTTCAAGGTTTGATGAATTCAATTTTCAAACCATTCCTTAGAAAATTTGTGTTAGTATTTTTTGATGATATACTAATCTACAGCAAGTCTTGGAAGGATCATGTTGAACATGTTGACAAGGTGCTACAACTATTGGAGGAGAAACAATTATATGCAAAAAGATCCAAATGTTTCTTTGGAGTCCAGGAGGTGGAATATTTGGGTCATACTGTATCTCATGAAGGAGTTAAGGTAGACCCTAGCAAAATTAAAGCCATTAAGGAATGGAAAATCCCCACATCCATAAAGCATCTGTGAGGATTTCTTGGGTTGACAGGGTATTATCGCAAATTTGTTAAGAATTATGAGAGAATAGCAGCACCTCTAACAACATTATTGAAGAAAGATGCATTTTCATGGACTCCGGAAGCAACAAAGGCCTTTGAACATCTTAAAGAGGCAATGTGCCAAGCACCGGTCTTAGCTACACCAGACTTCACAAAAACCTTTATTGTGGAATGTGATGCTTCAGGAAATGGAATTGGTGCTGTTCTAATGCAAGATGAAAGACCAATTGCTTTTGAAAGTCGTCCAATCAAGGGAAAGTTTTTAAGCAAATCTATTTATGAGAAGGAAACGTTGGCAATACTCCATGCACTTAAGAAATGGTGACCCTACCTAATGGGAAGACAATTCAAGGTAAAAACGGATCATGATAGCCTTAAATACTTTTTAGAACAAAGATTATCCTCTGAAGAGCAACAAAAGTGGGTCACAAAGATGTTGGGTTAAGACTTTGAAATCATCTACAAAAAAGGGAAGCAAAATGTGGTGGCAGATGCACTCTCAAGAAAGGATGAGGATGTGGAAGCATTGTTGTGCGCCATTTCTATTATCCAACCAGATTGGATAAACGAAGCAAGGGAGGAATGGAAGAATGATGAAGAAGTGTGGGCACTTATTCGAAAGCTACAACAAGATTCCAGTATGTCTGATACATTTAGCTGGAAAAATGATTCGTTATGGTACAAAGATTGCTTATACCTCTGTAAGAATTCCCAGCTAAAACAAAATATTCTTATGGAATTGCACACTTCTCCCTTAGGAGGGCACTCAGGATTTTTAAAAACTTACCACAGGGTTAAGAAGGATTTTTTTGGGATGGCCTTAAATTAGATATTCAAAAGTTTGTGGCGGAATGTTTGGTTTTCCAACAAAATAAAGTTGAAACAATTAAGACACGGGTCTATTACAACCTTTATCCATTCCAAGCCAACGTTGGGAGGAGGTTCCAATGGATTTTATCATAGGTTTACCCAAGTCTGAGGGAAAGAGTGTAATCATGGTGGTAGTTGACAGACTTACCAAGTATGCACACTTTTCTGCATTATCACATCCATTTAAAGCCAGTACAGTTTCTACTGCATTTATGGAAACAATTCAAAAGCTACATGGAAACCCAAAGATTATTGTAAGTGACAGAGATCCCATTTTCACTGGAAATTTTTGGATAGAATTATTTTCTTGTCTTGGTACTCAGTTAGCTCATAGCTCATCTTATCATCCTCAATCTGATGGGAAAACTGAGATAGTAAACAAATGTTTGGAAGGATATCTTCGTTGCTTTGTATCTGATAAACAGACACAATGGGTCAAATGGTTGCCTCTGGCTGAATGGTGGTATAACACTTCCTTCCATACAGCAACAAAAATGACCCCATTTATGGCACTTTATGGGTATCAACCACCATCCATCACATCATATTTAAGAGAAAATTCTAAGGTTCAGGCAGTGGAACATCACATCGAACATCAACAACAAGTCCTCCAACTCTTAAAGGATAACCTCGTGTTGGCACAAAATAGAATGAAACAACAGGCAGATCAACATCGCAGTGAAAGAAGTTTTGATGTAGGTGATTGGGTATTCCTATGGCTACAACCATATAAGCAAATGTCCCTAAAGCAAGCTAAGAAGGATAATAAATTATCACCAAAGTATTATGGTCCGTACAAGGTGTTGCAAAAGATTGGTACTATGGCATACAAATTGGAGCTTCCTGCAGCTTCTCGATTGCACCCAGTTTTCCATGTTTCATGTTTAAAGAAGGTTATAGGCGACAAGCTCCCAGTTCAAACAATATTGCCAGAACTTGACGAGGAAGGAAAAATTATATTGGAACCGGAAGCAGTCACAGAAACAAGAACTCGACAGCTACGAAATCGATCAATTTCAGAGTATCTTATCAAGTGGAAGAACTTATCCGCTGAAGATTCCACATGGGAGGATGAGAATTTTATGCAAAAGTATCCAGAACTACTCAAGCGTTGAGGACAACACTTTTTTTGAAGGAGAGGGGCATGTTGGGTCCCTATAATACTAGTGATTACCCCACTACTATTGTAGTTATACCCCTTATTTATATTGTTGTGCCTCTATTACCCCCATGTTGTTATTTCTGTGCCCCATAGAATCCCTCTATTGTTATTTTTGTGGCTTTATATTATCATTGTTAGGTCGGCTGGATTATATTGTGACTCCTTAGACTCCTATATATAGAAAGGAGGTTTTGTCATTTGAATCATCCAAGAATTGTTCATTTATGTAATGTAAAGGAGGTTGCCCCCTCGAAGAGGCTGAATTCTAAGGCGTTGATCTATCTTTTCTATCTTTTCTTGAGCTGGTTTCATAACATCGCTGGTCCTAAACTGTCAGCCTAAAGCTTCCGTTGAGTCACCTGCAGACCAGCAAGCTTGCCTTCAATGGAGGCCATGACCGAATAGGCCTCATCCAACCAAGGCTTCAGGCACACCTTTAGCACTTCCTCTTTTTTTTGCAATGCATCTACCTGTTCCTTCAGTGTTTTGGCCTCCTACAACTTTGCAAGTCTATGTGTGAGGGCGACAGTGTGTGTTGTTCCCTTCACCTCGTCGTAGTGCTACTGCAGTTCTCGCACCTCTGTACATTAGGATCTTCTTGCAGAGTGGTCAGTACTTCGAACGACTGTTCAAACAACCTTGTGTAGTCTGCTACTGCACTGTCTACTGTCACTATCGCCTCTGTGACAGCGGTCGTGCGTTGCTCCTTTACTTCTGGCAGAGTTGAAGGCTGGGTCTTCAACTGCAATTCTCCAATCTGGAGGTTGAGCTCCAACTGAACCTTTGACAACACTGTGCGAGTGTCATGCACCCCCATATCAATTTTGTGAATGTGTATCTCTACAGATTCTCCCTTAGGAATGGCCACCTCCGAGACCATTCGGCATGCTTCCTCCATGACCTGAACTATGCGCTTGTTTCAGTCGATTATGTCATTCACGGTGGTGATGGCAGAGTCTCATTGTAGGTCCATCTGTACATTATTGATCTTTTGTTCACTAATCACCTTAAAGCGCGCTATTCGTGGGCCCTCAGCTCCACAATCACCCGATCCTATAGTAGGTGGAGCACCTCTCCAGGAAGCACTGCCAAGTTTAGCCCTACTCCCTTGAGGGCGCTGACAGTGAGCCTATTAGCTTCGATCTTTGTGGTCAGTGCTCCCTCCAGTAGCACTATCGCTCGGCAGTCCTTCACATGTATCATCCTGGCGGCTTCTGAGGTACCAATGGTGAGGATAGTGGACGTCGTGCCAGTCTGTGATGCATGGATCTACAACTCATGTAGACCGTCTAGATGGCCCCCAATACTTGCTATTGCTGCTGCTCGAACTATTGTAGTACCTCCGCGGTGACATCTCACACCGTATCTCCAATGTCATTCAAATATCCCTCTGTTAGGGTGATTGGGTCCAACGACGTCTTATTGGCCTTAGATTTCTTTCGCGGCCCAATTTTTTCTTGTCCTCTTGGACACTTGATATGGAACACCGCCGTCTATGGGTCCGCTCCATGCTGCTCTGTCTGCTCATCCGTTTCTTCCTTTGTTTCGAGTGAGGGTGACCTCGTACCTTTGTCAAAGTTGTGCTTTGCTCCATGTGTCTGCTCTTCCACCTACTGTGCGACATCGTGCTTTGCCTGGGCCTTGTCATCAGCCTCTTTCCTCCTCTTCTTGTCTAGTTGCGCCATCTTGAGCTTGGCCTCCTCCTTTTTGCATTGCATGATGGACTTGTTCGATCCCACCACTGAGTCTGAGGCAGTGCACCATTCTGTCAGCCAGTGATCAAGAATGGCATTGATTGCATCATCATTTGCCAAGTAAGGAAAATCATGCCACTTCTGCTCAGGGTCCTTCCATGCCCTAATCGATACGCGGTAAAAGTTTTCCTTGAACTCCACGTGCTCCTTCAGTTTCACAAAAATAGTAGGCGACAATTGCGGCTTGTGGTTGATAGCCATGTGTATAATCATTTCCATCAAGATCCAAAATATATTTCTATCCTTGATGTGCTGAGCATCCTTGGTCACCCACAGTGAAGTGTACTTTGCCGCTTTTGGCAGGTCTGGCGCGACCGAGGGGAATTGACTGTCTTCAGGCAGCTCCCAGGCTACTAGCACAATGGATAGCAAGAGCCATGCATAGTGGAAGGTCTTGTTGAGCTCCTGTGCCTCGCGGCAGTTCGCGAGGAACTCACCGCAGAGATAGTGCACCCAATTAAACTAAACTCCTTCTATGCATTGGGCCGCTAGAGCGATGACGGGTGCCGACACTTCATCTGCGCGACACTTCCGCATAACTTTTCCTGCCAAAATCTGTGTGGCCACCTTGACCATAGGATCACAGATACTCAAGATGGCATAGCCTTGTGGCTTCTTCACGAGCTTGAATTTCTCCTTCATGGCCTCCACGAGGGTATGCTCGCCACCTTTTCCGCCAAACATCATGGCTAGATTTTCCCCTATATATGGTAGCCGTGTGATCCTATGGATCAACATGTCGGTGATGGGTATCAGCTCCTCCAACCACAAACACCCATCGTGCACCAAGCATAGCAGCTGCTTGATTACCAATAATGTAATGGGTGTGTGATTGTAGTGCGGCACCCATAGTAGGTTGAGCAAACCTACCTTGTCTACACCCTTGAGCCACTTCTGCGGTTCCAACACAGTCATCCCGGTGGTTGTATGAACAACGCGGTGCATTAGCTGGTTTGTCGCAAAGTGAGGGAACTTCTCAGTGTCAGCTAAGTTCCAGTCTTCCAATTTCAACAGCAAAACCTGCCCCAAGTGCAGTCCTTCAAAGACAATCTCGTCTGGCAATAAAGGTATGTTCAAGGCAACCTTGCTTTCGTCAATTTCCTTCAACACCTTGGTCTTGCCCTTGCATGGAGGGATGTATTTGGGCAACTTAGTAATAGGGTCAAAACCCTCGAATTTAACTTCCTCCACTTCCACCCCCATATCCTCATCATCCATTGGGATGTCCTCAATCTCTTCCTCCTCTGGTTCCAAGTTAATAGTTTTTCCCTTTTCCTGTGTGGTGGGCTTGTCCTTCTGTGGGTTTCTTCTAGGCGACGTGCACACGGGTGTCACAGCCTGCTTGCCCTTCTTATCCTTCGCACTCTCCTTGGTTAGGGTAGGCTTTGGCCTAGGCATCCGTGGTGACTTGGGGACTTCAGCTAGTACCTCTGCAACCTCTGGAGCAGCTCCCTCTGCCTCCATAACAACTTCCAACACAGCGCCTCGGTTGTCACTATTTCGGCGTCCATATCTTCTGATCCCGGGATAATGTCACGGATGACATCACGGTCAGACTTTGGAAATAGATTAAACGCTAGCCAGTCAAGAAATTCTTCGAAGAATGCACAGTTCATGCACGTTTGAAATCTCACCAACTCAATGCTCAAAATGCCAAGTGTTTTTCATTAAGAAGCCACATGTAATTTATAGGTCATTTTGAATTCAAATCCGACCGTTCCCCCTAAATTCGGTTCATTAATGCCATATTGGCAGCATATTTTCAAGGATCTTACCCATAAATTTCGTCTTAAATTCCCCCCCCCCCCCCCCGCCCACTCCATTTGGCCGCGTTCTCATCGTCAAATCATGAACAGTGACTTTAACGGTCACTTTCCAGCTGACCTGCATGGTTTTTCCTTGGGTAGTGTAGCTCTCTTCATGTTGTTGCAAACCCTGTGACATCTCCTTGTTCCACGCAATCCCCCGATCACGTAGTTTCCCAACCTGGGCAGTGTAGTTTATAATCCCGTGCCTCCTTTCAGCTGCCTAGAGCGCTAATACTATGCTACCTTCATATAGTCACCTGGCCTGATCACTGGTGTATGGCTTCAATCGGTTGCCATTCACCTTTCTTGGGAAGGGATCTCCATTCAATTTAACCAATTGAACTGCTCCACTGTCACTAATCTCCTTAATGACATAGGGCCCTAGCCAGTGCATCCTAAATTTCCCCATAAATTTATCAAACTTGTTGTCATATAACAAAACTAGATCATTTACCTTAAAGGTGTGCAATTTAATGTGTCGATCATGCCATGCTTTTTCGCGCTGCTTTTGGACCTGTTGGTGAAATCCAGCGAGAAACCTTTCTTCCTCAAGCTCGGCAAGCTACGTGAGCCTCTCCTCCAGGGCTCCGTGATCCATCATACCCGTGAATACCACTCTGCGCAGACTATGCACAATGTATTCCATTGGCATCACTGCTTCGACACCATATACAAGCCTAAAGGGTGTCTGTCCAATCAATTTTTTACATGTTATTCGATAAGCCCATAGTAATGCGGGTATTCGCAGGTCCCAATCACTTTGCTGAGCATTGAAAACCTTTGTCACCACATTCTCCAATACCTTATTGAATGCTTCCACCGTCCCATTAGCCGATGGATGATAAGGCATGCTTTTCTGGTGATATACCTGAAATTCCTCCGTCAGCGCGCTGATTGTTTCGTTTAGAAAGTGCGTACCGTGAGAACTCATCAAAATATTTGGACACCCAAATCATGTCAATACATACTCAAAGAGAAACTTCACAGTGGTCATGCCTCTGTAGTCCTTCACGGGTTGTGCCTCCACCCATCGAGTCAAATACTCAATCGCGGTGATAATGTACCACGCACCTATCTTCTTTCCTTAAGGCTGAATGGGTCCCACAAAATCTATTGCCCATTTCTCGAAAGGTTGTAACATCATCTATGGGTTTAGAGGTAGCTCATCTCTCTGTGATGGCCTGCCAGTCCTTTGACACACATCGCACGCCCTGCAGTAGGCTTTTGAATCCTTATGGAGAGTTGGCCACCATAATCCTGCGCGTAAAATCTTTTGTGCAGTCGTCCTTCCTACATAATTCCCTCCAATGGCACCCCCATGAGCGTTGTGAGGATACTGCTTCTTTCATACTACAGTACATATCATCGCAATACTTCATCAGACCCCATTTTGTACAAATTTCCAACAATGACAGAAAAGTCTGTCACGCACACCACTAACTCCTTTTTCTGCTAGGTGGTGTAGCCTTCCAAGGTAGTTCCTATCATTAGGAAGTGTAAGATGTCTTCAAAGTGACCATCCGCGACATGCAGTGCAAAGAGCTACACATCAAGAAATCCTTCCTCCAAATTAGTGGGCTCTTCTTCCATTTCGATGTGCAACGGATGGTCTAGTCTCGTGTTCAGTCGTCCAGGCTTCACCATAACTTCAAAATCATACTCCTGGAACAATAACAATCACCTGCAGATTCCCCCCCCCCCAATACAAGCTTATTGACCAGGTATTTCAACGCAAAATGATTTTTATACATCTTAAAATGTCCACCCAGCAAATAGTGTCTAAACTTCTAGAGCGAACATACCATGGGTAGTCCTTCGCGCTCAGTGGTGGAATAGTTCTTCTCAGCCTTAGATAACCTCCTACTTGCGAATGCTATAGGATGGTCTAATTCTCCTTCGCCACCATGTGTCAGTATTGTTCCCAGGGCTATACATGACATGTCTACATGTACATGAAACTACTTCTCCCAATCCGAGAAGACTAAAATCGGTGCGGTGACCAATTTTCCTTTCAGCCCATTTAAGCTTTTCTAATAGTCCTCGTTCCAACAGAACGTGACATCATTTTTCAACAACTTCTCCATAGGCGCGGTGATCTAGGCATAGCCCTTGATAAACTTCCTGTAGTACCCAGTATGTCCCAATGTTGTGCACAACTGTTTGACACTCCTTGGTGCCTCCAGGTTAATTATTACTACGATCTTCGGGGGATCTACCAGCAATCCTTGTCTACATACCACATGACCTAGCAAAGTCCCAAAAGGGACACAAAACAAACATTTCTTCAGATTGAGTGCAATCTGGTACCTTTGACAAGTATCTAGCATTAAGCGCAAACTTGCCACATGGAATTTTACCAACCCAAACATAGTCCAATCATCAAAGTACACCTCCAGAAACTTATGAATGAAGTCTTTGAATGCAGCAATGACTACGCGTGAAAAAATTGCAGGCGCATTCTTTAATCTGAAAGGCATTACGGTGTACTGAAAACATCCCCATTCAGTCGTGAAGGTCGTCTTGCTTTTATCTCTAGGCACGATTTTGATCTGATGGTACCCAAAGAACCCATCAGTGAAGGAGTATGCTTCTTGGCCACCTGCATTATCCAATACCTCATCAGTGAATGGAGTTAGGAAAGGATCATGCACACAAGCATCATTCAACTTCCTGAGATCTACGCATATTCTTATTTCATCCTTCTTCTTCTTTTCATGTACCACCATTGGGCTCACCCAATCAAATTCCTCTATGGCCTCAATGATGCCTACCGCGAACATCTTATCTAACTCTAAGCGAACCTTCTCCTTATACTTCAGATTGAGATGGTAAGGTATTCTCTTGACCAGCTTCACATCGGGTTTTAACGTGATCTTCATCACGCCCAGGTCTCCTATTATCCCCTTTAACTCCGTAAACTTGGTAGGGAACAAATCCGAGTATTCGCAGAGAAATTCGGTGACCTTATCTACTGTCGCATCATCCCAGTAATCTCCAACCTTCGTGCATTTGGGCTCCGCATCCATCCTAATATTTATCTGTTTGGTTTTCAGCGGCACGGTTATATCAAGAGTCTCGATCGGTAGTCCCTTGACCTCGCGGTGTCCCTCAGTTTCAAGGATGTTAATATTTTGGGGGTCCTCATCTTCTTCTTCAACAGTCACGTTATAGCATTCCAGTGTGTGGCTTAGCTGAGTAGTCCAATCGGGTTGAATCAGATCCAAAGGATCCTGCGTATCCTAAAGATCGTTGCTTTAACTTCTTGTAGCGCTTCGTCAATACAGTCAAACCCATCTTTGAAGCTGAACATCATTATGAACCCTTCGCACAAAATATCCCATTCTTTTGTGCCATGGTAGAGCTCTGTCTCCAAGTACCAGTTCATCGGGATGACATCCAGGGTGTGATAGAACAAGTGCACCCATTCAGGTTGGGGCTCTGCTCCATAGGCCTTAGCCCATTTGGCCAAGTGTTCACATGGATCATCCTTCCTATCATACTTTCCCATCACTCGTACCTTTGGCTTCCCAAAGTGTGTTCTCATCATCCTCCTATACTCGCACCAATCATCAAAACTACCTTTGTGCGTACCCCACCATCTCACGGGCGTAGCGCGCAGTGCCCAGTTCAAATCTTGGAAGCGCTGCTTCTCTAGTACTTCCCTCTCAAATGCATCTAGAAACACATCCACTTCATTCAACCCATCATAAGTGGGAAGATATCTTACCTCTGATGACACACAGTGCAGCGACCGGGTCATCATGTTACATCTCAGTGTAGTTACTTCATGTATGCGATTTTTCCAGCGCTCTAATTCTTCGTCCGATTCTGAGGTGCAAGAACTCTCGCAATCCCATGTAATTCATCCATCCACTGTTGGATTCACCCAATTTTGGTCTCGCGCTGTTATCTTAAATATGCAGTCCAAATTTTCATCGCTTTCGTAATTGCAAACTGGTTCAGTATAGCGTGATCCTTCTGCAGGATCTAGGGGTACTATTACATGAATCAATTTCTTTTCATATATCATCTTTTGCTTCTTTAGGTTGATTACCTCATTCATGTCAGTAGCCCAATCAATGCCAAGGAGCGCAAGGTAGGGGTTGTTGTCATCCACAATTTCTATTACTTCAAAATCATCCAATGCATTTGTGCCTTCACTATCTACAGTTACTCCCAGCAACCGTCGCATGGGGATGATCTTTTGCTGATTTTCCATCCTTAACTAAATCGGAGACCATTGTAGCGCAGGTCTCCCCATCCGCTCCCAAGTCTGCTTTGGAAAAATGTTTGCGTCTGACCCCAGATCCAGAATAACTTGATCCATTTCATATTCTCCTATCTGCACGGTGAGTCTCATCTCACATCCTATCCTTGCCTTATGCTTACCAATCTTCCGTAATACGCGTGGTTCACCGAAGTGTTTCTGACGCATCTATTTATAAGTTCTTGTAACCCCTTCATAGCCTTTCTATCACGTAGCAACTTCATGTAGGTCTCTAAAAAGGTCGTAAGCATAGAAGGGTCCATTTCCTGAACATGCTTATCCCAGCTCCCTAAGGTAGAGGCCTCAGCAAAGCTCTTCTTTTCTTCCATGAACATTTCATGTGTGCACTCCAAATCAAATTCAGCCTCCTTCTCTGGAGCTTTGCAAACCCACACATTGTCTTCAGGTTGTTTTCCCTTATCGTCGCTCGTTGAAATTCCACTTTGGAGCACTATATTCACATTTGGATCTTCTTTGCGAGGCTTAGCCCTCATCATTTGCAAGTTCTGAGTCGGCTGTGGAGGTAGCACCCCTTTGTCACATATCCTTGCTATCAGTGTAGGATAGTCCTCAATCTCATGATCAAACTGAGTACAATATTTGCACGATGGACATGTTGGGTTAGTGCATTCACAGGCATAGTGTCCTGGTCCTCCACAATTGTAACAGATCAGATGTCCCGATCTCTACCAGGTCCTCCTCCACCACGGCCTCATCCGTGCCCTTGAAAGCCTATTCACGCCATTCCAGTTCCTTGTTCAAGAGGCCGCATTTCTACCTTAACTATATAGGTGGGTTTTCTATCCATCATCAATTCATAACTTCAGCAAGTGTGCTCATCATACCCTACCAACCTGCAGAAGTTGCAGAATAGTTGTTGTAGTGTTTGTACGAACTTTTGCAACAAATGAAAATTATCAGTCATATGTTTCCCTGCTACCTGACATATAGCACACCACAACGCAGGCCCCGTGCTCGGCCCTGCTTGGGCTTCTGGCCTCAAAGGAATTGGTCCTCCTCCTGCAATATAGTTCGCAAAGATTGGGCATTGGTCTTTGCCATGCCCCTGACCTTTAAATTTCAGGCATCATATCTCTTTGCGCGCCTCCAGCCGAACTATTATGTCCTACTTCAGACTTTGCATTTCGAGGCAAAGATTTTTCAACTGTGCATGGATCTGTTGAACGCCTAGACTCGAATCTTGCATCGGTGTTTCATGTAGCCTTATTGCAATTTCCAAGGCCTCTGCCTGAGTCATAATCTTTTGTTGTGACAACGCAACCCTTAGGTGAGGCAGGAGCGAAGCCACGAACCATTCGTGGTGCTACCCATTCGTTAAATTCATGTTAGCTTCGTGGATTGTACACTTTAACCTCTGATCCAACTCCCAAGGTGTCTCACCTAGTTTCATTGTGATTTCCTTGAACCCCACAATCGGTTGCGCTTCGGATTTAGGCCTATTGAACTCTTTATTCAGCGCGGCCTGGATCTCTACCAACAAAGCGTTTGGGTTATCATTAGAGTACTTAATGTACCAAGTTAGCACATGATCCTGCAAAGCACTAACCAACGTCGCCTTCTTCATGTGATCATCTATGACACCCTGAGCTTCCCATATAACTTTTATGACGAACCAGAACTGGTCTGGATCCTCATTTCCCAAGCCCTTAAACAATGGCAACTTCACTAAATTCACCATGTTAAACTATGGTGGAGGTGGTGGTGGTGTGGGCGAAGTCATAGGTGATGGTGATGGGGGTGAAGGTGGAGGTGGTGTAGGTGGAGGTGGTAGTCGCGGGAACCCTTGTTTTATCAACTGAATTGCACTTCGTGGAGAAGCTTGCGCTACTCCCTCGTCATCACTCAAAGGAGGTGAAATCAATGGGCTATATTCAGGACCCTTTCTTCCTTCATTCTTGTAAGTCTTTCCACTTCGCATAGCTCCGAACATCAAGGTAGTTGCATAACCCATTTTTCACACAATAACATCTTAATCCAAGTATTTAAAGACTTCAAGTACTTACCTCGCGGACCTTTGAAAAAGCGTCACTCCGCCTCGCTGTAACTGATTGAGGTATCGACCGCGAATTCAGTCACAAACCCTCCTATGATATGATTGAGCCAATGATCGACAACATGGGCGATCTTATCCTCAGAGACTTCCAGTTTCTGCACTAACTTCGGGGTCCAGACAATAGGACCGTCAAGCCTCCACCTTCCTTGGCTATCCGCTAGCTTTGCGATCCACTCATATAACTCAACTAGAAAGGAACAGAAAAAGATCTTGTGGATTTTTGTATACAGGTACCTGTCTAGCCACTATTCCTTCATCAGCCGCAGATTTATGTTCTCTTACACCACGAATTTGTGGATCTTCCTATCCAACCAGCCTTCGATCTCTTTCTTAGTTGGATTCCAGTGATACGAAATCACACATCTCTCATTCAGATTCCGGTCCCGGCAACAGAACCATTTGTTGGCTTTGTGGGCCCTGACCCAGGTTCAACGTTAGTCAGCCAAACAAATCCCTACACTATTGGCCCTTTTGGTATCAGCGTGCGGAGAGCGGACTGAAGTCTCACCCGAAGTAGTATGGGGGGATGCTAGAACCAAGTTTCCACACCCTGAGATGGTCATGATGTTGGTTTATACCCCCTACTCCTGCCTTCGCACAAGTCACTAAGCCTTAGGGCTTATCGATCTACCCTCTATCCCACCCTTCAATACCTTCGAGAAGGTGTATGATTGACCTTCGCGTAGCCCTAACCAGCAATTCAGGTACTTTTGCACTCCTATGACGATGTATTGTATAGGTTCTGAAGTTATCCCAAGTGTTTTACTTATTATATCAATCAATTACAGTTATTGTCGCGTAGACTGATATTCTTACTTGCGCTCAATTAACAAATATAATCACATACATTCGTGCATCAAATAAACATTATAATATAAACCCAGATAATAACGCAATATAATCAGATGCATTAACATAGACTAAATACACAGTAATTGCAGAATACTTCTCTTTATTGATATCTCCAGTTTAATACAGCCTCTATCCACCCTGCGCACATAGCTGCAGGGGTCCGTGCACTCAGCTGTGGACTTCTACCCTAGGGCTTTGCACACTCAGCTGCAGACTTCTACTCTAGGCCTCTGCACACTCAGCTTCAGAGCCTCTACCTATGCTCATAACCGAAAACACTTAGAGTTTTCCACTTCTTCGCTACTAACTACTTAGAGCTTACTTACTTAGCTCCTTTTTATACAATCCCATGGTCCGTGGACCATGGGTAGATCTTTATAGCCGACCCGACACTTTACAAAATAAGGGCGGACAACCCTTTATGACTCTTGACACCTTCGCACTCCACGACCACAAAATGCGGAGACTTTACAACTTTATTACAAAATTGTCCAAAACATGGGCTTTTAGCCCCAAAACTGCTCTTGGGCGAACCCGTTCCCAACAAGGGTATACAAAGTTTGAAAATTTTTAATTTAAAAGGGGTTGTCATTGTTGATTTTCTTAGTGCAATAGAAATTAGCATATTATTTCTGAAAACCTAATAATTACTTTTGATGTAGATCTTCTTTTACCTTTGTTATAATATATCATTCAATAATTATACTTCATAAATTAAACCATAAAGAATAGTAGAATAGTAGAGATCACAATGCACAAATAAGAGACAATATTTACCCTAAGAAAAACCACCAAGGGGGAAAACCCAACAACCTTTTCAATAGAGAAATTATTTTGTTCAACAAGAGACACACCTAGACCAATGGCTAAACTTGGTCTTCCCCTCCAAGTCAAGCCTCCCAATCTAATCTGGAAATTCACTTTGCCTGATCTAACTTTGAAACTTCGACCCTCTTGAAGTTGTCAACCGGGGCTAGAATTTGGGCCCCTATAGTTGCCCTAAATTTTGGCTTCCTACAATAGAATTCCTATAAAAACTATGAACCTGAAGAGAGAGACTATATCCACGCATGTGAGTTGATGAGAGAGAGAAAGAGAGCAATTCATCGTATTTTTCCTTCTTGTCCTTTTATTGCTTTCCCAAAATGTGTCTTGTGTGTGAGACATGAATTTCCCAAGTGGAGTAGGTCAAACTTCCTTTATATAGTAATTTGTCTTGGTCGAATGGGTGTGTCTTCTTCCAAGGCCGACTTGACTTGGAGGGAGGCTGACTTGACAACTTTTAGAGCCAAAAATTACAATTCAGAAATTCAAATTTCTTCTTTTAAAAGTCACACTTTGACTCAAAATAAATTTTCTTTTTGACTTTAGCATTTAAAATATGTTTTACAATAATAAATAAAAGTACATCGAGTGACCAAATATACATTATGAAGACCAACCATAGTTACAAATTCAATGCTCCCTCTTAAATAGGGAGGTATTCATAATCATTGTCATAGATGTTCTCAATTTGACAAATGTCTCTAAGAAAAGGTTATCTCAAATCATCATTAATATTAGCATCATCATCTGCCATCAGCATCCGCTATTAACCATATCCAGGGCGGTACCAAAACCATGGCTCAACATCAGCATACTAGGACTCACTCCTCCAGAGTGATCAGTCCTAAAGCTGAAACTCAACCCTCCCAGGGAGTACTAAAAATCACTCACTCAACCCACCTAATGAGTACTTGCTCAACCTTCCTGATGAGTACTTTCTCAACCCACCTAGGGAACACTTCCTCATCCCTCTTGGGGAGCACTTCCTCACCCCTCTTGGGGAGCACTATCGGCTTTGATATGGAAAGACCTAACTCAACCCTCTCATGGTGAGTGATCGAGTCTTAATGCTAACAGACCTCACTCAACCTTCTCATGGGGAGTGATCGAGTCTCCTCATTGAGAGGCACTCACTCAACCCTACCTAGGAAACACTCTAGGCCTCTCAGTCCATTCTCCCATTCCGAGAGAATGTCCATCCATGTTAGTGACATATCAATACATCCTCTCAATGAGGGGTAAAATCTCCACAAGTCCTAGCTTGTCTTTGAGGTACACAAACTTCTCCCAGGGAAATGGCTTCATCAAAATATCAGTTGTCTTATCATCGGTGGAGATGTACTCAAGCCTTATAACTCTCCTCTACAACATGTCATGGATGTAGTGTTACTTGACATCGATATGCTTTGAAACTTCATAAAACATGGGATTCTCTGAAAGTTTCACACAACTTTTATTTTCACAGTATATAACCGCCAATTCCAACTCTTGGTCGAACAATCCCGAAAATAACTTACAGAGCCCTATTTCTTTAGTACAAGCCTCATTAGTTGTGTTGTACTCTACTTCTGCAGTGTTGACTGCAACTGACCTCTACTTCTTACTCATCCAAGATATCATATAAGAGCCCATACTAAAGCATACTCTCGAGGTAATTTTTCAATCCCCAAACTTCCATCCTAATATGCATTGGTATATCCCAAAAGTTTCATATCCTTTTTTGCAACATATATCAAGCCATAGTTCACAGTACCATGTAGATATCTCATAATGTGCTTTGTTGTAATCCAATTCCCATATCTTGGTTCTACCTAGAACAGACTCAATATGTTCACAACAAAAAATATGTTTGACATGGTGTTAACCAAATACATCAGTGAACTAATCAATCGTTGCTACATAGATGGATCTACCATACTAGATTCAGAGCCTCTTAACTTCTTCAAGTTTGTCACCATCGGAGTATCCATGGATTTACAGTCCATCATTCCAAACTTTTGAAGGATCTCAATCACATACTTTCCTTGACCAAGGAATAATTCATCATGTTTCTTCCATACTTCCAACCCCAATTAATAATGCATCAACCCAAGATCCGTCATATCAAATTAAAAATCCAATTGCTTCTTGCATTGAATGATAAGAGGCTCAACACTTGTCAAAAAAAAAACATCAACATACAACAATAGGATCATAGGTGCATTCTTCACAACCTTAGAATAAAGGTTTGGATCAACATCACTCTTGGTAAATCCCAACCTCGTCAAATAACTATCAATGTGAGCATACCAATCCCTTGGAGCTTGCTTGAGTCCATACAAGACCTTCTTTAATCTGTAGACATGAGCTTCCTTTCCATGAACCTTAAAACCTTAAGGTTGCGCTATGCACACCTCTTCCACAATCAATTTATTAAGGAAATAAGTCTTCACATCTATTTGATGTAAATTCCATCCCAACAAAGCTACAAGAGAAATTATGGATATAATGGAGGTGTACCTGGAAACTAGAGCAAAGCTTTCCTCATAATCTTCCCCCTCTTTTTGGGAGAACCCTCTAGCCATGAACCATGCATTGTACTTGTCAATAATTCCATCTAAAACATTCTTGATATTGTAAATCCACTTGGAATTCACCACTAACCTCCCTTAAGGCCTTGGCACAATTTCCTAGACATCGTTATTCATGATTGTTGATATTCTTCATTCATAGTTTCCTTCCACACTTGTTGGTTGGTTGCTTCTTCATAAGTGGAAGGTTTTGCATCAATCAAATTAGTCATGAGAGTTGCATATCTAGATAACCTCTTAGGTTTCTTGATTTCTCTGGATGTGCCATCAGGAGTTGCATGTTCTTCTTCTTCTTCCAATGTAGATTTAAGCCATGTTTATCTTTTTCTAATATCTAGAACAAAAATTGGTTTCACTAGTTCATGAGGCCCTTTTGGCTCTACAGGACCTTCTATAGTACTTGAATGCTCATCCTCATGCCTTACCTCATTAAGGGAATCCATGGAAACTTCCTTGGACATCCAATATACCACTTTCTCATCAAAAGTGACAACCCAACTAACCTCAATCCATCACTTCTCTATATTGTAGACTTTATAGGCCTTAGATGATTCACCCTAACCAACAAATATGCATTTCTTCCCTGAGGGCTCATGCATGTTTCTTTTATCCTTAGAAACATGGATATAGATAGAACAACCAAAGACTATCATGTGCCCAACCTTCGGCTTCATTCTATAGAATGCTTCTTCAGATGTCATACCTTCCTAAATACGATGAGGACTTCTATTCTAAATATATACAATAATCAATTATGCTTCTCCCCATAAGAACAATTGAAAATATTCGTCATGCATCATGACCTTGACATATTCTTCAATGGACCTATTCTTTCATTCTGCTACACCATCATGTTGTGGATTATAGGGAACAAGCATCTCCCTCTTAATCCCAGCTTTATTAGAGAAAGCCACAAGATATTTTGAGGTTTTATTCTCATCCATTATTAGATATTAGAATCTTGATATTATTACCTGTCAAGTTCTCCACCTTAGCTTTAAATTCCTAAAACCTTGTGGGGACTTCATCATTAATCTTTAAAAGATAAATCCATGTTTTGTGGGAGAAATCATTAATAAATGTCACATAATATAATGAACCTCCAAGTGATCTCACAGGCATCAATCCACACACATCAAAGTGTATTAGATCCAAGGCTTCTTTAGATCTATTATCACTATTTTGAAATGGTTTCTTAATATTTTTCCCAAGAGCACAACATTTACAGACACCTTAAGGATCTATCTACATTTCATGGATTCCTTAAACTATTTGATTCAATTCAAGTAATGCTCTATAATGAAGACATCCATACCTTCTATGTGATATCTCCCTTCGATGGATTTCATCATGAACTAGGGCTTCATAAGCCTATACAATATTCCTTGACAAATCCCAATAACCCTACGTCATCTATACTACATCCCTTGGACCATACTGGTACTTTTCTATCCAAAAAAGCTACTTTATCTCCTTTATCTTCTAAACATGAAATAGAGACAAGAATTTGATTCAAACCTTGTACATATAGGATATTGTTGAGATGCACATTATTAACATATTCCAGCTCTATGGATGCCTTTCCAATTCCTTTGACTTCATAGTTTTGATTTTCCAAGCTCCACCCTTTGTGACAACCTCTTTTCCATTATGCTGGAAAAATTTCCATGCTCTTCGGTCATATACCTTGATGCTCCACTATCTACCGGAAACATATCATCATTATATGCAATAGAACTTGTTAGAGTAGAAAATTAAAAGAAATATTTGTCACCTCTAGATTTCTTTGGGTGTTCATCTTCAACATCAGCTGCGGAAACATGTTGTTTTCCCTTTCTCTTTTTTGTTAGCTAATTAAGGACAATCCTTCTTGAAATGACCATATTTATGACAACCATAGCATTGAATTCTTGACATGTCCTTCTTCTTTCCTGATCCTTTTCCTTGAGAGACACCCTTCATATTTCCTCTATATTTCTTGAAGTGAGCTGAAAATTCATGAGTAGCTTCTTCCTTATGATCCTTTATTCTTCTTGAGCACAAGAGGTCCATAGTTGTTCAAATGTAGGAGCTTCTTTCCAGCTGCTTATACCTACTGCAAATGCATCCCATGATCTAGGTAGACCATTGAGTGTTGTAGTCACAAGTTCACTCTTAGATATAGTTTCTCCAATTGTTGAAATTTGATCTCTTATTTGTGAAATATTTATGAAGTATGAAGCCACAGTGTCATCATCTATCATCCTTACATCATGAAGCTCATTCTTTAGACTCATGGCTTGACCAACATTCTTGATAATGAATAGATTAGTTAGGGCTTCATACATCTTCTTGGAAGTATCAAGCTTTGCAATGAAGGGGATTAGATGATATCTAATGGATTTTACAATAATACTCATGGTAGTGATGTCATATTCCTTGAACATCTCCTTTCTTGCAACATCTGTTGGTTCCACAACTTTTCTTGTTACAATATCCAAGACTTTCTTCTTTGTAAGAATAATATCAATCCAAAGTTTCCAAGCTCTAAAGTTGGATTCTCCTTCCAACTTGTTCCTAGATTTCATAGAAGAAGCCATGGATGTGAATCAACAAGAATGAATACAACAATAGAATCTCAAGGTAGGGTTTCTTCAAAGGTGATATTAGTGTTCCTTCACCAAAGCTCTAATACCATGTTGATTTTCTTAGTGCAATAGAAACTAGCATAATATTTCTGAAAAAGAATGATAATTACTTTTTATGTATATCTTATTTTAGTTTTATTCCAATACATCATTCACTAATTAAACTTCAAAAATTCAACCATAAAGAATAGTAGAATAGTAGAGATCACAATGCACAAAGAAGAGACAAGATTTACCATGGGAAAACTCACCAAGGGGAAAACCCAGCAACCTTTTCAATGGAGAAATTATTTTTTTCTACAAGAGACACACATAGAACTATGGTCAAACATGGTCTTCCCCTCCAAGTCAAGCATCCCAATCTAATCCATAAATTTGTGCTACCTAATTTGACCCAAAAATTTCAACCCTCTTATAGCTGCTAGTTGTCCCAAAATTTCATCCCCTTGCAACAAAATTCCCAGAAAAACTAAAAAATAGGAGAGGGAGACTATACCCACACATGTGAGTTGATGAGAGAGAGAAATAGAGCCAATTTGTCTTCTTCTTCACCTCGCTCATCCTTCTTTTGCTTCGCTTGCTTGCCCAGAAATTGTCTTGTGTGAGAGGTGAATTTCCAAAGTGGAGGAGGTCAAACCGCCCCTATATAGTGATTGTCTTCACCGAATTGGTGTGTATTTTGCTAGGTCTAACTTGACTTGAAGGGAGGCCAACTTGAAAACTTTTAGAGCCAAAAAAATACAATTCAAAATTTTAAATTTTCTTCTTTTAAATTCACAATGGGACTTTGACTCAAAATAATTTTATTTTTACTCAAGCATTTAAAAGATGCTTTACAATAATAAGGACAAGTACATCAAGTGACCATATATACATTATGAAGACAGAACATAGTTACAAATTCAACAATTATCAATATTGAATTTTTAAAATCTTACGATAGAGTCGATTCGATCTACCTAAGGCTTATATCTAATAGCATTGGTTTCAACCCATATTTCATTTCCTAAGTGATGAGTTGTATTCAAATTGTATTGTTGATATCTTAATCAATGTCTTAGACCCCCCTTTATTTCATGCACAAATAGGTCTTTTTTAGGGATGTGCCCTCTCCCCTCTCTTGTTTCTGTTAGTAGTGGAAGGATGTAGCTTCCTTCTGGTAGAGTCAAAAATACGAGGATAATTCTATGTTACTCTTAATGCTTATACCCTAACCTTAATTCAACTCCTCTTTGTTGGAAATATTCTCATTTTCTATAATGTTTCCCTTAGAGAGGTGATCTTGTTGCCATACATTCTCTATTTGTATGGGAAAGCCACCGGTATGATTGTAAACTTCAAAAAATCCTCTATATCAATGCAAAATCTAGAAGAAGGTGAGATTTTTTATCTTACTCAAACTTTAGCCTTTGCATTAGACTGTTGGAAGAGTTCCTTAAGTTTTTGGGCTTCAAACTCAAACCAAATTGCTACTATAATGAGGATTGGTTATGGCTCATTGCTGAGAATAAATAAAGATTAAATATCTAGTCCTTTCAATGGCTATCTCATGCAGGTCGATTAGTGTTGATTAAATCATTTTTATAAGCTATTCCTATTTATTGGATGTCCCTTGCATGGATTTCAAAAGGTTTCTTTGAAAAAATTCAAAGAATTTTCTTCCATTGCCTCTAGTCGAGGAAGGATCATCATGGCATTCTTCCCTGGGTTAAATGGAACAAATTAGTTATGCCTAAGCTCTTAGGTGCTTGGGAATTGAATAATATCTTCTTATTCTCAAAATCCATGGTTTCTAAGTGTGGGTGGAGATTAATCTCAAGACAAATATTATTGATGATGATCATTATACAAAAATATATTTCCCTAAGTTCACTAGAAGACTATATTAGGAGGGTGGACAAGTTGTGAGTGAACATCTCTATGATTTGGAGAGTTGTTATTAACTCCTTTGAACTCATCAATAGTGGATTGGCATGGAAAATTGGTAAGGGAGATCGGGTGAGAATAGGCCTCGATCCTTGGACGGGAAGTGGTCAAGGTCACATACCCCCCTCCCCCCAATTGATTTACAAAGGATTCTCAAAACTCACTCATATCACCAATCCAACAATGACATTGATATGGAATCATGGATGGATTACAATTGACGATTTCAACTTGGAAGGGGATTTCAGGGGGACATGGAATGGTTACTTGAATTCCCTTACAACTGGTTACATCAATATGATAGGTAGAGAGGATGAATTAGTTTGGAGCATTTCTCCTTTTGGATCCTATAACCCAAAATTGAGATACATCACTCTTATGGTTGTCAAAGAAGATGTCGTAATCAAGTGGTGGTGGTGGAACGTGTTATGGAAATGTAAGTGCCTAGCAAAATCTAAACTTTTCATGTGGTGTCTACTAGAAAACAAGGTCCCCACTTGGGACATCCTTCAAAAAATATTTGTGGTTGGGCTAGGTTGTTGCTCTCTATGCAAAAATGATGAAGAAACTACAAAGCATATCTTTATGACATGTCATGTTTATCAATAGGTATGGTATGTTTTCAAATAGGCCGAGGGCCACTCGGGGGTATGGTAAACAGAGGATTTAGAGGGGGCTTGGATAGGTTAGATCTCCAATCCATCTTTTTGATCCTTCAAATATTTTCCCCTAATCATAAACTGAGGGGTATGGTTGGCATAGAATACATCCATTTTCTAGGAAACCCTTCTATCCCTGAACACATCATCACGAAAGGCCTAGAAATCTTGGAACACTTTCCACATGAAAAAGGTGTAGCCCCTTCGAAAATAATTATTGCTAAAAATCCTAATCATTTTGAACCCTGGGCATTTTTTGATGGAGCTTTAAAAAACTCATGGAAGAATAGTGGTCAAGGTCAAATAACAAAGAAAAAATCATGGCTTGAAAAAACCTACTTCTTTTTTCTTTAGCAAAGGGTTATTCACAAATCCAAGTTTATGGAGATTCAATGCTTATCATAAATTGGCTAAATAACACACAAGCATGTAGAAACATTATACTCCTACCTATTTTGGAGGAAGCAATCTGGCTTAAAAACTCTTTTAATTTTTTCGCTTGCTTTCACATTTGTGGGGAAAGGAACAAGAAGTAGACCACCTCTCTAAAGATGATTGTTAATGGATAAATGCCCATGGGATATTTTGGAACAACTTGATGCTACTTAGATATCCTTTTTATCAGAGGCCATACAAGGACTTACTTTCAAGGGAAACAAGTATATAATTTTTTGTAGTAATTTTACAACTATTTTTAGGAACATTTTTTATGCTTTACTTTTATTTAGACATTGTTTTCTTGCCCTCTATAGAGGTTGATATTGTTGATTCATGTTTTTTTGTAAATCTAGTCAAATATGGCTCAAATTGTAAAAGTTTGATATTTGTTTTTTTCATAAACAAGTCAAAGAGGGATCCTAGCCCCAATCCATTTTTCTCTTTATTGAATGCACACACATCATGCATTATGTAAGTTTATCTTTACAGAAATGAATGAAAATACAATTTTCCCCTTTGGAAAAGATAAATATACTTTCATATGACAATAACAACTTGGAAAAAAAATCATGCAAATATCTTTGAATCGATATCCATCACAAGCCAAACTAGAATTATATCATTGAAAAAAAGATAAATGGAAGATGGAAAGCTTATTATGTGCTTGAAAACAATTATAAGTTAGCAAGTATTTGGATATGGGATTAAAATAAAATCCTCTCTGAGACTCTCGTCACTCATATTGTTTTAGATGGATGTGAGGTTTGGCGTTTTAGTATCTCTAGAAAGTCGTGGAGGAAGATAGAATAGGTCCAAAAGTAATTTATAACCTACAATCTCAAGATTAAGGGAAATACTCTATATCATATCATCCTAATTAAAACAAGCCCACCCCCCCCCCCCCCAAATTGAAAGAATGGTTATAATTAGGTATATTATGTATAAGAAGAAGTTAAAAAACATGGATGCCAACATGTTTCCTTAAATTACTTCTAAATCTATCAAAAATCCCCACCTCCGGTTCAAGAAAGGATGGCATAAGGGTGCCCAATCTTGGCTAGATCACTGGGGACAAAGGAGGAGATCATTTTTCAAAATAAGAATAAGAGTAAAATGTTACTACATCAAAATTTAAGGAGAAATTGTCAGGTGATAAAAGAGTTAGAGGGAAAAAGAAAACCAAGATATCATAAGGAGGTGATCAACTCCATTCTTGAAAATAAAAATAAAAAATCTCTCTATCTTGACTAGTATCCAGAAGAAAATAAACATTACTAAAATAGGAATAAATTCTCATGGGATTCATAGTGAAATTGGGTGTTTGTCAATACCCAAAACATCATACTATGAAAGAGTATGCCACCTTTATGACAATAAGAAGGTTGAAGATGAAAATCATGAGTCTCTGAGATTTTCCATCTTACACTCATATTCAATCTAATTTTTAAAATATGTGTTACACTAACAACCTTCTTGATGTTGGGTGTGGAGCCTGATTATCTTGTTTATTCAAAGGTATTGTTGCATTGGACCCCAGTTCGTAATGGGACAGCAACGCCGCCCATTTTTGCATGCCGCCAGGGGCGTCCAGCGGGTGGGGGCGATTATTTAGAGTCCCCCCCACCAATCGGGGATCAGGGACATTGCCCCCGAAGCTAAAAATAGATGTAAAATTTCCTTGTAAAATGTTGTAATTTCGTAGCCAATATGGGTCGCTCATTAGGTAGAAATTTGACGATAAAAGTTATGTTTAATTTAGGGTTATTTTCCCTAAAAGGAAACCCCTTGCTATATATGAGGGAATTGTATTGCAGCTATGTAGATGTGTATTTTGAGTGAGAAAGAGAGAGGAGATTGTGTGAGAGAGAAGTGGTAATTACAGCAGATCTGTTGTAGGTTGTATCTCTTCATTTTGCTGGATAATATAAAAGAAAGGATTGGTTGTTTCTCCGTGGACGTAGCCCAAATTGGGTGAACCATGTATTTATGTGTCTCTCTTACTTTATGTGTTTTCTGTGTTTATATCTATGCAATATTTTTATGTGTTCCATTGCTCTTTAATATATAATTTCCTGACAACTAGTATCAAATCCAAGTTTATTTGGTTGATAAACTCGTAGGAGAGAAGGGTTCTTGGTTGGAGTGGGAGCAATGACAGAATATGGTAAGTTTAGGGTCGAAAATTTTAACGGCCAAAAACACAACTGTGGAAGATGCATGTGGAATTTTACTTGTATAATAAATATTTTTACCTACCATTGAGTGGAAAGACAAAGAAGTCGATAAGTATGATAGACACAGAATGTGATATTCTCGACAGAAAAGCACTTGGAACAATACGGTTGTGCCTAGCGGCGTCGGTGGCCTTTAATATTTCAAAGGAAATGACAACATAGGGGTTAATTTCGGCATTCACCAAGCTATATGAAAACCACTTAGCCTCAAATAAGGTATTTATTATGAAGCGTTTATTTAATATGAAGATGTCAGAAGGTGGATCTATTGTTGATCATTTAAATTAATTTAATACAGTTACCAGTCAGTTAAGTTATGTAGGGGTAACTTTTGATGATGAAGTTAGGAATTTGTTATTTCTATGCTCATTTCCAGAAAGTTGGAATGGTTTAGTTATGGTCATTAGTAAATCTGTCTTTGGATATAGTACTTTAAAGTTTGATGATGTTGTCGATGCAATCCTTAGCAAGGAAATGCGACAGAAAAGCTCCGGTGAGACATCAGGTAATGCTTTGACTGCAGAGACTAGTGGAAGAAAAATGGAAAGAGGAAAGAGCCCAGGATATCGCAGTAAGTCAAGGAAAGGAAGATCCAAGTCCAAATCGGGGATAGCGTGCTAGAAATGAAGAAAGGACACCTGAAGAAAGACTGCAAGTCTCAGAAGGGAAAAGGAGGAGACACACAGCAAGAAAACATTCATGAAGTGAATGTGACAGGTGATGTGTTGCAAGATGCTTTGATTCTTTCATTAGAAAATATTATTGATGCCTGGGTGGTAGATTCAGGGACCTCATTCCATGCCACACCTAATAGGAAACATTTTGATGATTATGTTCAAGGAGATTTTCGACAGGTTCGATTGGGTGATGAGAAAACCCTGTAAAATCATTGGAATGGGTACAGTTTTCATAGAATAGAAGAATGGAAATAAATGGCTATTGAAGGAGGTAAGGCATGTTCCAGATCTGAAGAAAAATTTGATTTCAACAGGGAAGTTGGGAGGTGAAGGTTGTGTAACTACTTTTACAGATAAAACCTAGAAGGTCACTAAAGGAGCCCTGGTAATAGTAAAAGGAGAAAAGGTTGGTACAATGTATTTATGCAATGGTATTTCTAATTTTGTTAATGTGTTAACCTCTACAGGAGAAGATATGACATTATGGCATCATAGGCTTAGGCACATGAGTGAGAAGGGGATGCAGATTCTTCACTCAAGAAATTTTTTGTTAGGTTTGAAGCATGTTGATTTGGAATTATGCGAGAATTGTGTTTATGGAAAAAGAAAAAGAGAGTTAGATTCCTCAGAGTTGGGAAAGAAAAAAAGACAGAAAAAATCGAGCTTGTGCATACAGATGTATGGGGACCTACTCAGGTATTATCTCTCGATAGATCTTGTTATGATGTTACTTTTATTGATGATGCAACCAGAAAAACTTGGATTTATTGTATTCAAAATAAATCTGATGTATTTGATACTTTCAAGAAATGGAAATCTTTGATTGAAAATGAGATAGAAAAAAGGTTGAAGTGTCTCAAATCAAACAATGGAGGTGAATATTGCAGCAAAGAGTTTGATAGGTATTGTTCATAGAATGGAATTCGAAGAGAGAAGATAGTTCTAGGAACACCACAAGAAAATGGTGTGCCAGAAAGGATGAACAGGACAATCATGGAGCATGCAAGGTGCATGAGATTGTATGCAGGTTTGCCTTTACAAGTTTGGGCAGATGTTGTATATATTGTTTTTTATCTAATAAACAGAGTGCCTTCAAGTTCCTTGGATGGTGGTATTCCAGAGGAGGCATGGACAGGTAAAAAGGTAAGCTACTCATTTTTAAAGACTTTTGGTTGTGAAGCCTTTGTCCAAATTAATAAAGAAAATAGAACAAGACTTGAGGAAAAATCAAAGAAATGTACCTTTATTGGATATGGTGTTAATGATTTTGATTATCACTTTTATGATTACAAAAAACTTAAAATCATTAGGAGTAGAGATTTCATATTCAATGAAAATGTTTTTTATAAGGATCATATGCAGGAAAAGAAACAGGAAAAAGAAAACAGAGAATAAACAGTGCTTGATGAGATCACATAAAAAGTGAAGGTGCCTAAAAATCATAATGATCAACATCCAGAACAACAACATCAACAAGCACCTCAAACACCTAAAAGTGATATTAGAAGATCTACTAGGATAAGTAGACCCCCTGAACGATACTCTCCTTCATTATATTATGTATTTTTGACTGATTCTGGTGAACCAGAATGTTATGAAGAAGCAATGAAGGTAGAAACCAGGAAGAAGTGGGAGCAAGCCATGAAAGAAAAGATGGACTCCTTAGTACATAACCAGACTTGGGACTTACTTAGGTTTCCTGTAGGTAAAACAGTAGTGCAGAATAAATGGGTTTACAGGTTGAAGGAAGAAGATGGAGGTAGAAAAATGTATAAAGCTAGTCTTATGGTGAAGGAGTTTGCACAGAAAAAGGGTATGGAATTTGATGAGATATTTTCTCCTGTTGTTAAAATGACTTCAATCAAAACTATTTTAATTCTAGTAGCAACTGAATATTTGCATCTTGAGCAGTTAGATGTAAAGATAGCCTTTCTCCATGGGGATTTGGAGGAAGAGATATATATGCAGTAGCCACAAGGATATGAGGTAAAGGGGAAGGAGAAACTAGTGTGTAGGTTGAAAAAGAGCTTGTATAGCTTAAAAAAATCTCCAAGGCAGTGGTATCTAAAATTTGACAGGTTTATGTCTGAACAACGTTATACTATATGTCACTCTGATCATTGTGTTTATCTCAAAAGTCAAAATGATGGTAGCTATATTATATTGTTATTGTATGTAGATGACATGATTTTTGGAGGTTCAAACATGTAGGAAATAAATGTGCTCAAAATAAAATTGGCAAACTCATTTGCAATGAAGGATTTGGGTGCTACAAAACAAATACTTAGTATGAGAATAACTAGAGACAGGAATAATTGCAAATTAAATTTGTCTCAGAGTGAATACATACAAAAGGTGTTGAAAAGATTTAATATGCAGAATGAAAAACTAGTAAGTATACCTTTGGCTAGCCATTTCAAACTAAGTAAGGAGGTGTGTCCCAAGGCTCAGGAAGAAATGGCTTATATGTCTAAAGTTCCATATGCATCAGCAATTGGAAGCTTAATCTATGAAATGGTCTGCACAAGGCTTAATATTTCACATGCAGTGGGAGTTGTAAGTAGGTACATGAACAATCCAGGAAAAGAACATTGGATGGTAGTGAAGTGGATTCTCAGGTATTTAAGAGGTACCACAAATCAAGCATTATGCTTTGGCAGTTCAAACATTGCTCTACAGGGATATGTTGATGCAGATATGGTAGGTGATAGAGATAACAGGAGGAGCACCATAGGGTATGTGTTTACTATAGGTGGAGTAGTTGTCTGTTGGGTTTCAAAACTACAAAGTGTTGTTGCACTCTCAACAACGGAAGCAGAGTATGTTGCTGCTACAGAGGCTAGTAAAGAAATGATTTGGTTACAAAGGTTTCTGGATGAATTGGGTAAGAAGCAGGAGTTGGGCAGGTTATATAGTGATAGCCAAACTACCATAAATCTTGCAAAGAACTCTAAATTTCATTCCAAGACACAACATATACATCTCAAGTACCATTTCATACAGTCAGTGTTGGAAGATGGACAGTTGAAGCTGGAAAAGATACACACTAGCTAGCATCTTGCAGATATGTTAACAAAAGTTGTAACCAGGGAGAAACTGAGATTCTACTTGGTTTCAAGTGCTCTTCAAGTATGATGATGAATATGAGAAACAGCCAAGTCCAGAGTGGAGTCATTGTCCAACAAATGAAGCAGCGGTGGAGTTGTTATAATCAGTCTCCAAGTGGTAGATTGTTGGGTGTGGAACCTGATTATCTTCTTTATTCAAAGGTATCGCCGCATTGGACCCCAATTCATAATGGGGTGGAAACGCCGCCCATTTTTGCATGTCGTCAGGGGGAATAGGGGGGGGTCCAGGGGGGGATTTGGGGCGGCACCCCTGAAGCTAAAAATAGATGTAAAATTGCCTTGTAAAATGTTGTAATTTTGTAGTCAATCTGCATCATTCATTACGTGGAAATATACGGTAGAAGTTATGTTTAAATTAGGGTTTTTTTCCCAAGAAGGCAACCCCTTGCTATATATGATGGAATTGTATTGTGGCTATGTAGATGTGTATTCTAAGTGAGAAAGAGAGAGGAGATTGTGTGAGAGCGAAGAGGGAATTACAATGGATCTATTGTAGGTTGTATGTCTTCATTTTGTTGGATAATATAAAAGGAAGGATTCGTTGTTTCTCCATGGACGTAGCCCAAATTGGGTGAACCACGTATATCAGTGTCTCTCTTTTTTATGTATTTTCTGTGTTTATATTTTTGCAATATTTTTATGTGTTCCATTTCTCTGTAATATATAATTTTCTAACACTTGACCTTTAAAGTCAGCAAAACTATGGTGATCTCGAAATGCTTTTTTTAATGCCTTTTTAGCATAGAAGTAAAATGATAAAGAATTCTAAGTACTTTCTTACTTTCTCAAGATCTGATAGACCATATCAGTCTTAGTGGGCATTAATCATCATGAACTTTAAACTTTACTATAATTATGATAAATGTTTAGTTGGGGAAATGAATTGTTCACCAAATCACTTAATCGAAGATCCTTTAAAAAATATACTTTTGTTTTTGATTTTATCTTTTTTTCCTAGAAAAAAGTGTAATTTTATTTCATGAGATGATGATACAAAATTACACTGTCTATGCATTTAATAGAATGCATTCAAATACAATTAGCATTAACCAAAATACTAAGATATTTATCCACCTCTATATGTCACACATATCTATACTGGACACATAATTCTGCCTTATGGTAGAAATACATGTACATAAAGATGGGCTCCAAGATCCTATCGATCAATGATATCTACAAAAAGCTAATAAGGAAAAAATAAAAATGTGTTATTATTGATGTGGTTGGTGATTTGCTTAGTTTTCAATGAAAGGGTGATGGTAAAATTCATAGTGATTTGCACCTTTGGTTTCCTTGATTAACCATTGCCCAAAGTCCTTTCTAAGGCTTGCTTTAGATAGTTGGTTGGTGAGCCGATTCCTTTCCCTGTAAACATGGCAGTATGAAAAGAAATCAAAAGTATCGTTTTGAGCTGAGAGGCTCATTCTACAATCCAGTGTGAGGGCTATGTCTAATTCCATCTGTGCTCAATGTGGAGTTGACACATGTCCCTCTTAAAATAAAAATAAAATATTATGTAAATAGAAAAGCAATGTCAACTATAATTAAAAACAAAAATGAATATGCTATGCATGTTTAGTTAGTTTTCCATATGACCTAATATAATTTCATGTAAAGTAATTAGAAGTAAAAAAGTAAAAAGTATATGTTAAATACTTATACTTTTCAAAAATATTTCAACATGGGATTTAAATAAACTATTTGAAGATCTATGCTAAAAAAGCATTAAAAAAATCATTTCAAGATCACCATAGTTTTGCTGACTTTAAAGGTTGTTCTTCCAAGTACACCAGCTTGGTTGTTCAAATTGTCTCTTCCATAGATTGTCCCAAGTTGGGAACTTATTTTCAAGGAGACACCACATGAAGATTCAAGCTTTTATGGGGAATTTAATCTTCCAAAATGGTTTCCACCTCCATACCTGTTATCCTCCCAACCTGTATGCTATTAAATGGAGATAGCCCATCTTGAATGTGTAATCCTCAAAAGGGAAAAGTGCCCACACCTACTCATCCTCAATGTCTGTTAAGAGGATATGAGAAACTTGCAAACCTAGAGTGTAAGCCCTCCATGCCTTAGTAAGGTCTTCCCTTATCTGATATTTTTGGCCAAAATCCATCCTTTCTCCCATAGAGTCGAAGTCTCCAAATTAGCAGCTATGTTTAAGGTGAAGATGTCATCCCTATTTAAATAATTTAATAACCCTTTAGGTAGTCGATATTCATTTCCACATTTTGACTAGGGTTCAATACCCACTCTCAATTTCTAGCCATTTCCAACCCCCCTCCATGAAAGACCATCTTCAATTAAAGGAAAATAGGTAAGCACTACTTTCCATATTGCAAACGTGTTAGGGCTACATTTATTTGGAAGTCTCAACTACTTCTTAATTGAGTATGGATAGATGTAAATTTAGTGAACCGATATTCTCCACAGTCTCTGTGTAGATAAGAGGTGCCATCCAACCTTTTCTACTAATGATTTGGAAAAAAGGGGGATATTTTTAAAACCCATATTCCCCAAGATTTTGGGACTGCTATGTTATCCCATCTTACCCAAGCGATAACAAAATGATACTGAGAGCCCTCCCACAAGAATCTTAAGCATACCTTCCTTATTGTTTCTAGAATTCCTTTCAGGATACAAGAGCCATCCAATAAACAGGGATTGCTTATAGTATCAATTTGATGAATACAAGTCTTCATGCATGGGAGAGTCATCTCACACTCTAGGTTTTTATTCATTTATCCAATTTAGCTAAGAGCCAAAACCAGACTTCCTCTTTCCTATAAGCATCTGGATTCAACTAGAAACCTAAATATTTCAACCCATAATGAAATGGAATCATAGTAAAAGAGAATATGGATTGTAAAAGCTAGATCTTTGAATCTTTCAAAAGATTGCTATACAACATTGATTTTGTGGTATTTATTTCCATGCCCATGTTTTTCCGAAAGAGGGATAAGGCTTGTGGAAATAATTATATAGCTCTTTGCAATCCATAATAGAAAAATATAATGTCATCTAGGAATAATAGATGTGACAAAATCAAATTTCCGGCCACCATTATTCATCTGTATGCCCCTCTTTGTCTAGCATAAATTATTAGATGATTGATCCCTTCAGCTGCAAGCAGTAATAAAAGTGGGAAGATGGGACATACTTGTCACAATCCCCTTTGAGTGTGGAAAAAATGGGATGTTGAATTGGCGATCAAAACTACAAATGAAGTCATTGTGAGACAACTCGTAACCCAAGTGATGAAATACATTTCAAATCCAATATGAGTTAATGGTAGATGAAGATAAATCCAACTAACTTGGTCATGTTCTTTTGAAAGATCAATATTTAGAACAATGTCCTTTAATTTCCTTGTTTTAAGGCTATGTAGAACTTCTTGAGCCACTCCAATGGAGTCATGTATTTGGTGTCCTTTCAAGAAACCAAATTTCTCTTTTGGGATAACTCTAGAGAAAATAAGTTTTAGTCATCAAGCAATAACTTTGGAAATAATCTTGTAAATGAAATTGTAGAGAAATTGGCCAAAAATCATAAAAGTTAGTAGGCTTGTCCATGTATGGGATCAAAACTATGAAATTTGAGTTGAAAGAGGCTATAACTTTCCTTGTGTTGAGATTGCAACAAGATGATGGAGCTTAGTGAAAAGAGTCGCCTTCACTAAGTGGGCCCGCAGGCTATTTTTGGCGCAAGTCTATTTTTAGACATATGGATCATATCTATGGATTGCAGGTTACTGTTTATGGATGATTGGTCAAGTTGGGAAAAATAGATGGACTTCTATTTTTAGATCAGAGCAGAGTGACTGCTCAGTCTAAATATAGAACAGTCAAATATTATTGTCTCATAATAATATTTAGACTATAAACTTTATCTTATTCTCTTGGAGCACTTCAGGATGAGCTACAGATGTGGTACATGCAGATCCCAGAAGGAAATACGTGGTTACCTATGGGATGACTGATCTTTGCATGCAGGACTTCAGTTAGAACTCAAGTGAGTTGAGTTTAGTGGACTGGAGGTGCAGTTGATGGAGTTGTGTTCAGTTTAGCTTTGTTAAACTGGTTGTATCTAGTCTAACTGGAAAATAGACTAGAGATGAGTTGGGTGAATTAGTTATTAATTAATTCACAAGTTATTAACTCATAATTCAACTATAGAATACATCATTTAACTCAGTTGCATGTCAGTGCATGTTCAATTCAGCAGGGACAGGTGTTAGAGGATCAGATTGCTATCAGTTGTGACTATAGTTATGCATGATGATTTGCACAATCAAAGGGATTGAGTATGCCAATGAATTGGCCAATACCAAGTAATTGTAGCCTGTGCTCACGTCTTCCATAGTGTGAGTGATTCTTTGCAGGTAAAATAATAGTTTGGTAAACCATTCTCATCAATCCTTGTGCATGTATTGAGTTGGAGAGGCAGGCAAGCAGTGGAATAGATTTGGAGATCAGATCTGAGCTGTATTGTGTGTAACAGGTGGAGCTGGTACTGGATTGCTTGTGATAAGCATTGTACTTTGTAATGTTACATGTTCTCAATCATTAATATACAGATAGTGTGGGGTTTTTAGCGAGATGCTTTCCCCGAGTTACATACTGTGTTAATGTGTGCATGCTCTTGATGTTTTATTGTTATTGATGCTGCTATATTGATGATCAACGTAGAGGAGCTTATGTATTGTGTATGTATTCCGCAATAGTACATGATCAGGATAATCTCTGTTGAATATGTGTTAAATTATTCAAAATTTCTACATGGTATCAGAGCTGTTGATCATCTGATCTACTATTCAGGAAGTGTTTACATTCTATTTCTTCAGGCAGAGTCTGTAATCGGGCCAGGTAGCCTCTAAATTCATCCTTCTTTTGGAAGGTGAGATATCCGGTGAATGCCCATACAGTCGATATCTGTACAAGAAATATTGTGTTCTCACGAATCTTAGATCCGAGGCGGTTGAGTTGGTTGCTGGTGGAATTTGAATTTGCAGCAGTGTTTTCTTGGTGGCAACGCAGGAATGTCTTTCAACGGATTGTGATTCGAGTATGCTCTTGAGGGCATCTCAAACTATATTGCATGGAAGGATAGGATGGAGGTAGTATGGGATGATAACGGGCTGAAGGAGTTCATAGAGACGGATGTCCCAAAGCCTACTGATGCTACTCAAGCTGATGCTTGGCAAAAGAAGACCGCAAAATGTTGAAGAATTCTGTTGGAGGGCGTGAGGGATCACATTGTGTCCAACCTCCATGGAAAGGCTACTCCATATTTGATGTGGAAATCATTAACAGAATTATTCCAAAGCAAGAGCGATCAGAGGAAGCTGGCGCTCAAAGATAAACTCAGAAACATCAAATGCGAGAAGGGTGACAGTATGCCCAAGTATCTCACGAGGTTCACTCAGTGTCGAGATGAGCTGGGAAGTGTGGGGGTTACTGTCAATGATGAGGACTTGGTGAGCTTGGCTCTCCTTGGTCTTCCAAAGAGTTGGCATTCCTATCAGGACTCTGTCAATGGTCGGGAGAAATTGCCAGGATTGGAAAGACTGTGGTCAGATCTTGTGCAGGAGGAGATCAGGCGGAGTACCAGGGACGGATCTTCGTTAAAGGGAACTGGTGAAGAAAATTGCACTTTGGCTGCCAAAGCAAAGAAAGGGAAGAGCAAGAAATCTTCTCAGTCTGGTGCGAAAGGCAAGAAGCAGGACATGTCCAAGGTGAAGTGTTTTCACTGTCACCAGCACAGACACTATGCCACTAATTGTCCGCAGAAGAAGAAGAACAAGCAGGCTGCTGGATCTTCAGCAGGAGAGGCTCTAGCCTCATAGTTTGAGCTTGATTTTTCATTGATCGCATGCTTGGTTTCAAGTGTGATGGGATCAGTGTGGTTCTTGGACAGTGGTGCGTCTTTTCACATGACGGGAGATAGAGATTTGTTTTCTGATCTGGAGGACAAAGATCTTGGAGTGCACATCGAGATGGGCGATGATGGTAGATACAGTGCGACCGGTATCGGTACCATTTCCTTTGAGAGGGAGTTTGGTAAACCCTTCATATTGGAGGAAGTCATGCATGTTCCAGGATTGAAGAAGAATCTCATCTCTGTGGTGATGTTAGAAGACAAGGGGTATGATGTTGTTTTTAGCGAGGGAAAAGCTTTCCTGCGCAGCAAGACAACTGGTGAGACACGGAAGATAGGGGTTCAAGTAAGGAACCTTTATTAGTTGCATGTAGATGGATGCGCAGCAATGGCAGGCAAGGCAAAAGGATTGGTGAGCCGGGATGATGGCGAGTTGTGGCACAGGAGATTGGGTCACCTTCACCATGGAGCCTTGAAGATACTGCAGCAGATCACTACAGGGCTTCCTAAAGGCACTCTTGTGCAGTCAAATCAGGGCAAGGGGTGTACTTTGGGGAAGTTTGTGAAAGCCACCTTTCACAAGAAGGATAGTCGCGCCACGATGATCCTTGAGAGAATTCACACAGACGTGTGTGGACCTTTCTCAGTTGCTTCGATAGCAAAACACAGGTATTATGTGATTTTTGTTGATGATTTCTCTCGTAAGTGCTGGATCTTCTTCATGCAGAAGAAGAGCAAAACATATTCAAAGTTTTGTGAATTCAAAGCACTGGTTGAGAAGGAGTTGGGGAAGAAGGTGAAGGCTCTTAAGAGCGATAATGGTGGTGAATACATCTCGGATGAGTTCAAGGATTTCTGCAAGGTAGAAGGGATTCGTAGAGAGCTCATAGCTCCCCATAACCCACAGCAGAACGGGGTAGCTGAGCGGAAGAACAGAACGATCGTGGGTGCTACACGGATGATGTTGCATGATCAGGGCCTACCCCTTCACTTGTGGGTAGAAGCATGCAATACAGCAGTTTATGTGCAAAACCGTTGTCCTCATAGGATACTTGGCATGAGTACACTCAAGGAGGCTTATTCTGGTAAGAAGCCTGATCTTTCTCATTTGAGGATTTTTGGTGCTAACGTTTACATGCATGTGACGAAGGATGCCAGGAAGAAGTTGGAGCCGACCGCAGAGGTTGGGATATTTGTGGGGTACACTGATACACCCCACAACTATCATGTGTATTTTCCAGACAGTGGTAAAACTATTGTGCGATGGGATATAAAATTTCAGGAGGAGAAAGCCATGAAGTGTTCGCTTGAGAGGGAGCTACACTTGCATGCAGATGAGGAGCTATTAGTTCCTAAGGATGAGCTTCTGGACGTGGATTAGCCACAGGACGAGGTTCATGGAGTGGAAGAGACCACTCATGCAGCGCCAACCATCAGAGGGCGAAAGCGCTTGATAGAAGCTGAGCGACTGGATCAAGATGCAGAGAAAGTTGTAGGACCACCTACAGCCCAACACAAGCAGAGACAGTCACCTGATCGGTACACTGGATACATGGCTCTTATGAGCAAGTGTGTTGTGACTGAGCCATCCTCTTTTGAGGAAGCTGTGGAGGATCCCGCATGGGTAGACGCCATGGTGGAAGAGTATGATTCTATTGTCAGAAACAGTGCACGGGAGATTGTTCCTAGACCGGAAGGTAAATCAATGGTGGGTTCGAGATGGATCTACAAAGTTAAGCAAGCAGCTGACGGGAGTGTGGAGAAGTACAAGGCAAGATTTGTTGCCCGAGGCTTTTCACAGATAGAGGGGATCGATTATGAGGAGACCTTTGCACCTGTCGCAAGGTATTCTTCCATACGGACGATTCTTGCTCTCTCAGCGCAGATGGGATGGCACATTCATCAGATGGATGTGAAGACTGCATTCCTCAACGGAGTCATTGAGGAGGAGGTGTACATTGAGCAGCCTGAAGGCTTTGAGGTCTTCAGCAGTGAGTCGCATGTGTGCAGGCTCAAGAGAGCATTGTATGGGTTGAAACAAGCACCACGTGCTTGGTACACACGGATAGACAGCTATTTCACAGGACTTGGATTCTCCAAGAGTGAGGCGGATCCGAACCTATACCAAATTGTGGTGGAGGGTAAGTTGTTTATCATTGTACTGTATGTTGATGATTTGATTCTAACGGGTGATGAGCTGTTGATACTATCATGCAAGAAGGATCTTGCTACAGAGTTTGAGATGAAGGACTTGGGCCTCCTTCACTATTTCCTAGGATTGGAAATATGGCAGCGCATTGGTGAACTTTTTGTTTCTCAGGGCAAGTATGCTTGGGAGATACTGGAGAAGTTCAACATGCATGGCTGCAAGCCTGTTGATACTCCTCTTCCTGGAGGTTGGAGGAAGGAGGATGCCACTTCGGGAGAAGAAGTGGATGGCATTGTTTATCGACAGTTGTTGGGGTCGCTGATGTATTTGGTCAATACACGACCCGATATATGCTATGTAGTTAACCAGCTTTCACAAGCTATGGTTAAGCCTACCAAGCTCTTCTGGAAGGCGGGCAAGCATGTATTGCGCTACTTGAGAGGCACATCGGGATATGGATTGTGGTACAGACAGGAGGATGAGGTGAAGCTATGTGGCTTCACAGATGCAGATTGGGCAAGTAGCCCAACGGATAGAAAGAGCACATCAGGAGGGGTCTTCAGTATTGGATCGACAGCAGTTTCTTGGTACAGTAGGAAGTAGAGATCCATGGCACTCAGTTCAGCAGAGGCCGAGTATATGGCAGCAAGTTTCGCTGCATGTGAGGCTATATGGATGAGGAAGATCTTGGTTGGTTTGTTCGGTTCTCATTTGGATCCTATTGTGATTTATTGTGATAACCAGAGTTGCATTAAACTCTCGACTAATCCTGTATTTCATGATAGATATAAGCATATTGACATCAGGTACCATCATATCAGAGATTGTGTGCAACGGAGGATCATGTTACTTTCATACATTCCAACGAAGGATCAGGATGCTGATATTCTGATGAAGGCTCTCACCAGGAGCAAATTCGAATACCACCGAGGCAGGATAGGGGTTGCTGATAATCCATATCTTGTCGAGAGGGAGTGTTGAGATTGCAACAAGATGATGGAGCTTAGTGAAAAGAGTCGCCTTCACTAAGTGGGCCCGCAGGCTATTTTTGGCGCAAGTCTATTTTTAGACTATGTCTATTTTTAGACATATGGATCATGTCTATGGATTGCAGGTTGCTGTTTATGGATGATTGGTCAAGTTGGGAAAAATAGATGGACTTCTATTTTTAGATCACAGCGGAGTGACTGCTCAGTCTAAATATAGAACAGTCAAATATTATTGTCTCATAATAATATTTAGACTATAAACTTTATCTTATTCTCTTGGAGCACTTCAGGATGAGCTACAGATGTGGTACATGCAGATCCCAGAAGGAAATACGTGGTTACCTATGGGATGACTGATCTTTACATGCAGGACTTCAGTTAGAACTCAAGTGAGTTGAGTTTAGTGGACTGGAGGTGCAGTTGATGGAGTTGTGTTCAGTTTAGCTTTGTTAAATTGGTTGTATTTAGTCTAACTGGCAAATAGACTAGAGATGAGTTGGGTGAATTAGTTATTAATTAATTCACAAGTTATTAACTCATAATGCAACTATAGAATACATCATTTAACTCAGTTGCATGTCAGTGCATGTTCAGTTCAGCAGGGACAGGTGTTAGAGGATCAGATTGCTATCAGTTGTGACTATAGTTGTGCATGATGATTTGCACAATCAAAGGGATTGAGTATGCCAATGAATTGGCCAATACCAAGTAATTGTAGCCTGTGCTCACGTCTTCCATAGTGTGAGTGATTCTTTGCAGGTAAAATATGAGTTTGGTAAACCATTCTCATCAATCCTTGTGCGGGTATTGAGCTGGAGAGGCAGGCAAGTAGTGGAATAGATTTGGACATCAGATCTGAGCTGTATTGTGTGTAACAGGTGGAGCTGGTACTAGATTGCTTGTGATAATCATTGTACTTTGTAATGTTATATGTTCTCAATCATTAATATACAGATAGTGTGGGGTTTTTAGCGAGATGCTTTCCCCGGGTTACATACTATGTTAATGTGTGCATGCTCTTGATGTTTTATTGTTATTGATGCTGCTATATTGATGATCAACGTAGAGGAGCTTATGTATTGTGTATGTATTCCGCAATAGTACATGATCAGGATAATCTATGTTGAATATGTGTTAAATTATTCAAAATTTCTACACCTTGACTGTGTAGACTCATCTATCACCTTCAACAAATCATTCCCAAAAAAATCATAGAAGACCAGAAAAAACTCTATGGGCCATACATCATGCCCTAGATTTGCATCTGATATTTCCTCCCTTAAATTTTGATTTTCTTCCTCCTTGATAAATCTGGGAAAAAATTGACTACTATAATAACCTCCACTATGGAGGCAAGTTCCTCAGATTTAAAAAGGGTGCCAAAATGATGTTTCCCTAGGCTCGTCATTTCCTCAAAAGAAGAGGAAAAGCCCCCTTCCTAGTTTTCCATCTTCTAGATTGTGTTAGCTATTTTCCTTCCTTTAGCATAGTTTTAGAAGAATTTGGTATTTTTATCCCCTGTGTCCATCCAAATAGCTATACTTTTTAACCTCCACATCACCTCCTTGTGTTCCAAAAGTTTCCTTTTCCTAGACTTAAGATGGAGAAGTCTAGTCTTTGTGTCATCACTGAGGAACCCCCCATCCTTAGAGCTCCCCAGTTGCTCAAACTCTATCTCAACATCCTTCAACTCATGTTCATCCTTGGTTCACTTTAAAGTTACCCATTGAATTGTAGCATACTTGACCTGGGAAATATTTCTTGTAAAATGGATGTCAGCAGAAGTCCCAGAGGCAAGGTTATGAGGGGTCCAAGTTAATTTAACCAAAATTAAAAAAACTTCTTCTTTTAACGATGTTGCATTGAACTTGAAAGGACTCACTAGTTTCTTTCCCACCCATTTGATTTCTAGGAATATTAGATGGTGGTCATATGCTCCCCCTTAACCTACCCATTGTCGTATCAGGGGAAAACTTTCTACCAGTAACTTAGAGAGGAAGAAACAATCCAATCTTTTGTCCACCCTAACCTCTCCAACTCACTTATTTCTCTAAGTTGTTTGGATATTTGTCATCTCAACATCTATTAAATTATGAATTAGAAGTAAATGCTCAAAGAAATATATTAGAGGATATGTTCTTGAATGTGACCCCCAATCTTCAGTATCTCCTAAAGATTGAAATCCCCTCCTGAGATTTGATTCCATGTATGCAACAATTACTTCTAGAAAAGGGTTTCTCAGAAGTTTGTTCTCTCCATAAAAGGTCCATAAATGTTTATAGCTCTCAATTCCAGGTTTAAGTCTACAAAGGTTAAATCCATGCCTAAAATTAATTGAAAACCCCATTAGTTTATGGCTTTGATGTCCCAAGGGTTCCATCCAATAGCTAGTCCACATGACAACCCTCATGCATCGAAACTAAAATAACTCCAACCTTTAAACAAATTATCTACACCTTTAAAATCACTCCCCCCTCTCCCATCATCTCCTTTTTTTTCCCAAGAAAAAAATCGTAATTTCCATTATCAAGAAGAAAATTACATGTTTTATCATCTACATTATGGATATGAAAAATATCATAAATGGGTCAAGCCATTCTATCGAGTGCCAAGTTCATTAGGACCATTAATATATACATAAATGATATAAATATATACAAGTAGATATCGTTAAAACCAATCTTATAGTTCAAAACAGAAAATAAACAAAAATTCTTATAGCCGCTGAATAATCATGGTAGATCATTCAGAATCATCCCCATCATGTTCTATGAAAGGTCGATGGAAGTACTAATAAATATATTGATCTCAGTGTTCTTGAATTAACCACTGCCCCCTGTGTTGCTGCACAGCGTCCTTGGAAAGAATGTCAGAGATCGAATTCCTTTCCCTGTATATATGCGAGCATACAATAAAATAAAAATGTGATTTTAGAGTGATGACTTCATCTAGCAAACCCCTGAGTGTGTGCACATGACAATGAGATGCAGAGTTGAACCAATTTATAACAAGTTTTGAGTCCCCAAAGATGTGGACCCTGTTGCAGTTTTTTTGCAGTGCAGAGATGAGAAGGTGTCTGAGACTATTAAGTTCAAATAAATTGTTGGTGCCACTCCCCAATCCCATTTTGAGCTTGTAGCAATGTGATCATATAATGTAAAGTATTCCCCCCCTCCACATCCAATGTCTTGTGCCAACCCATCAAAATATGCCCAAGGGAAGGTATGATCAATTACCTCAGGACAAATGACTCGGATGGATTTTGATTCCATTTCCTCAGGAATCAAGTGATATAATGTGACAATATGATTACATGTTGTTGTCCAATGAAAGGGTGCATCCTGGAATATGGATCGATTCCTGACCAGCCATATACCCCAGCAGACTAGCAGAGGGAGATTCCTGATTTTTTGTGATGCTGCAAAATTCCACCAAATTTTCCAAGCATTTGTGAGATGAGTCCCATTCCATCTGATCTTGATATTAAGGGAGAGATAAGTTTTTTTCCACACCTAACATGTCACTGGGCAATGTAGGAAGAGATGATCAATTTCTTCAGCCTAATCCTTGCATAGACAACATCAAGATGGACCATGAAATGCATAAAGATTGAAATTATCATTGGTAGGTGCTTTGTTTGATAATATGCACCACATGAACAGCCGTTCTTTATGTGGTGCCTTTAGCTTCCAGAGAGGTCGACACCACCAATACACCCCCACAAGTTCATGTTCTAATACAAGAAAAGTGTATCCATCATGAGGAGTGCAGTGGCTGTTAGGTGTTGGAGCCCATATGATTTCATCCTCCCAGTCAGTAATCCTAATATGTGACTCTTATAGTGCCCCAATGAATGTGTTCAAATCCAATCTCCACTTCTCTGGTAGCCTAAGATCCCTTGCAGATAACCATCCCTATGAGAGCCAAGAATTGTTCCTTCCATCTGCAATATGTGAGAGTTGAGTGATACCTTCCAGTTCAAGTACCTGTTTGAGCTCCAATGGTAAGATATGTGCATTTCCACATCCCGACCAAGCATCAATGCCAAGTCGAACCAGTTCACCATTTCCAACCCACCATGCCAATCCTTGCTTGATGACAGATATGGAGTGTGTGATAGCTTTCCATATGATGGAGGAACCAATGATATCTCGGTTCGGCCTACGAATCCATTCCATTACTGATAGAGGGTATATATATTTGTAATAAACCACCTATTTCCATAAGCTATCATATGTAATTATATGCCACCCCATCTTTGCTACAAACACCATTGCAAATCTATTCGGATCATCTACGCCCCATCCTCCCCATTTTTCTAGATTTCCAATTCTCTCCCATTTTACATATGCGAATGTCATACCGACATTTTTCCCTCTCCATAAGAATCTACAACATAATTTTTGTATTCTATTAATGCTGCCTTTTGGTATCCAGGGTAGCGCCATCTAGTATATTAGTATGCCCTCCAATACATATTTTGTAAGTGTCAATCTTCCTCCTCTAGACAGCCATCTCTGCTGCCAAATGTTGATGCGACCCTTGATTTTTACAATAAGCCAAGTCCAATCCACAATGCGGTAATCATTAGGCTTGAGTCTGAAGCCAAGATATTTGAGCATGGCCTTCATTTCTTGCCTTATGAATTGAAATTGATGAAGTGCATGTCTTTGCTCATTTTGTAAACAGGACACCGACATAATGGTTGATTTGTTGTAATTGGGTACCATACCTGTAGCTTTACAAAACAAGGATAGAATATTCTTGAAGCAAGTGGTGTCTCGTATATATCCATCTAAGAAAATAAGTACATAATCTACAAATAATAGATGCATTAGATATGAAATATTTGTCATCTTGACACCACCTAATGACCCATCAGCATGAGCATTGGATATGAGTCTACTTAACCCTTCCATGATCAGGAGGAATAATAGGGGTGATAATGGACACCCCTGTCTAAGGCCACATTCAGCATGGAAAAAATTGGATGTAATGCCATTGATGAGTATGCTATATGATGCAGATGTAAAACAACACATAATCCATTTTATGAAAGAGTGAGGGAAGCCAATATGGGTCATTATAAGTTGTAGGTAAGTCCAACTTTCTCTGTCAAATTATTTTGATAGGTCGATCTTGAGTATGATACTCTTAGTGTTCTTAAGCTTAATGGAGTGGATCCCTTCTTGAGCAGTCCCTATGGCTTCATGAATCTGGCGATGGTTGAGAAATGCAAATTGTTCCTTGGATATCATCTTAGATAGGATGGGCTTGATGCAAAATGCAATGATTTTCGAAATGATTTTATATATGCAGTTGCATAAGGAAATAGGTCAATAATCATCAAATGTTTGAGGGTTATCAGCTTTGGGAATGAATACAATAAATGTAGAATTGAACCCCTCATGCATATTCCTCGATAGTCTGCATTCCTCAATTGATATGAGAATATAAACTCCAAAATGATCAAAAAATGTGAGGTAGACTTCAATAGGCCATCCATCTCGTCTCGGGCTTTTGACTTTTTTGAACCACTTCAGTATTGCTTTTATCTCCCCCAATGTGACCGGATTGTTTTGTGTCTCCTCTTCCTCTACCTCCACAAATCTAGGCAATGTCCCAGCTATTTGGAGTACTTCTACAATGGTAGCTTCTCTAGGCGCCCTGAACATTTGTGAGAAATGTCTAGTACCCATGTCGGCAAGCTAATTGAAAGTATTGGATTCCCTCCCATTATGATCTCTTAAAGTCCAAATTGTATTACTCAGTTTCCACCCCATGGCACATTGTTGAAATACTTTCGAATTTTCATCCCCAGCCTTTAGCCATATAGCTCTGCTCTTTAATATCCAAGTCTCTTCTTACTATCTTAGGAGTTGAATCTTCTCGGTTTCCAGCTTTATCAGGTTTTCCTTACTTTCCAAGGAAGAGTAACTAGCATTACTAGTGCCCTCCCTCTCTAATATGTCAGATTCAATTTTTAGAATAGTATCTTCATCCCTTTTCTTTTTCTCTTTAGCCCATATTATAGTCATGTGCTTAATCTGAGCTAATTTGTTGGCTATCACCTCAGTCGGTGTGGAAATTTTATCTTGTCCACAGTGAATCTAGGATTCCATTAGTATTTTATGTAACTCTTCTTCCACCATCCAAGCCAAGTTAATTTTGAATGGAGAATTTGGCTTATAATTGGAATTCATAATTTCCAAATATATCGAGAAGTGATCTGATATACCCCCTGATCCCACCCACTGTCTTATTTTGTCCAGCCTCTCCACCAATGGTGCTTTAATAATAAATCAATCCAATCTTTTGGCCAGTGCATCCTCTCCTATTCTCCTATTCCACCATGTGGGTTGTATCTTGGCCAAGTCAATGTTCATGAGGTTATTATTATCCATCAGGTGCTCAAAATACTTCGTCAAGGGATCAGTCTGAGCCCTATTTCCCCATGATTTGGCATGTACCAATGAGAAGTTCCGGTCACCTCCTATAATGATATTGTCATAATTCATAAGAGATGTAGACATCATATTATCCTAGTATCCCACCCTATTATGAAAGGATCCATATATATTAATCAATCTGAGTGGTACATCAATTTTAGTGGTTGTAATGTCAGCTCCCAATAATCCTTCACCTCCCCATATATTGTCAATCTTGATAGTCTTGTTATTGAATCCCATGGCACATCCCCCAGATCTCCCTCTCACATCCAGTGTATGGAATGTCCAACCAGGGAGTATGGTCGATAGTATAGTGTTGATAGCTCCCCCCTCTCCCAAAGTCTCTTGTAGAAATAAAACATCAATCCTAACCATTCCTAAAAACTTTTTGAGTTCCAGTTTCTTGTCTGGGTTGGCCAAATCCATGCAGTTGAAGGATAAGCACTTCATAGGATAACTATATCATTGTTTCCTTGTGCTCTAAGAACCTAGTCAAAGGAAATCTGAATTCTAGTTTCCACCTCGATACCAGCCCTGTGGATGGCTTTTGAAATGTTGGATTGCCTTCCCCTAGGAAATTTCTAAGCTTTTGTGGGAGGGTCCTCACCCAGTCCGAAGGTGTGTAGTTTGGGGTGAGTTAGTGGTTAGAGGTTATATCTATGATATTTGTTTTTGGAGGAATCCTCCCTTTCAGGATGAAAAATAGGTGAACCTAAGATAATATATGGCTCAGTAGCCAGTATAGTGGGAGGAGTTGATACAATAGGATAATGAATGGGACTCAAATTACATGCATCTAAACCCAAACTCGGTGCTCCTAAAGATAACATAGCAATACCAGCATTCATTAAATTATGAGAAGAGGAAGGAGAGGATATGAGAGTACCCGAAATCAATTCGGGCCCTCTTGAGCATGATCGAGTGAGCCAAGCATCAGGCGTCTAGGTGCTCACATATTGAAACTCCTCCCCAACCACCCTTTGCCCTCTTAGGGGTTCCGCTGTTATGTTTGGTGCAAAAGTCAAATCCACATCCGCTTGAGTCTGTGTGCCCATTGTAACTAGATTTCTGGGGACCTCAATGTGAACATTTGTAATTAGCGGGCAATCCTTATACAAGTGTCCTACCTCATGACACCTTATACACCAAAATGGAATCCCTTCGTAATAGAGAATCTATCATCTTATTATATCCCTATATTGTAGCCGATAGATTTCAACTAGACCTTCTCTGGTATCCATATGTACTAGAATCCTGGCAATGGCTAGGCTTCCCGTTTCCATATATGATCAATCATGATCAAGGTAAATGCCTAGGTCATCCCTGATGCATATGAAAACCTCCTTCGACCAAAATTGTAGGGGTAATATCGGTAGTCTAACCCATATAGGACATGCCCCCATTTTCTCTTGTTGGCTTAAGGGGTCATAACCGAGGTTCAGAGTTAGTTGTGCCAACCAACAAAACCCAACATTGCTAGCCCTTTCGGCAGCAACCTGCGTAGCGCAGACTGCAGTCTCACCTGAAGCAGTATTGGGGGATGCAAGAACCAAGTTTCTGCATCTAGAGACTAGTGTGATGTCTTTTAGTTCCTTATATCTGCTTCCGCGTAGATCTAACCTTCCGAAAAACTCCTAATTCGGCCCTAGATACCTTCAATTCTTCGCGGGACCAACCAATTGCGTTACTCAGGCCCTAACAAGATATGTCTACTACTTTCGCACAACTGAACCAATCTTCTAGGGCTTCTGAGATCTAGATATGTCATCGCGCAGACCTATCTTCCTTATCTGAAACTAACTTAAAATAGATTTATATCTTCGTGAATATCATTCAATCATCTTGTTAAGCATAAACATGTTTAATTAACCCGATTCACATAGAGAAAACACAATGAATTACAGAAACAGCAATGAAAGTGACATAGAAATTAGACAAATAGATGCAATTATTTCCAACCCAGAATCAATCTTTATTAATCAGAATCGTTCCAGTACAGGCTTCAACTACCTTGCGCACTCAGCTGCAAGCGTCCATGCACTCAATTGTGAACTCTTCCAGGCCTCTGTGTACTCAGTTGTGGAGCCTTTCCTTTGCTACTGAAAGGAACAGACCTTCTTTTCTATCAAACCCTTACAACATCATTCATTCCTTCATATTTCTCATTCTATATTCTTAGTTATCCCTAAGAATCGCTAGGACTCAACTATTTATAGCCTTTCTAATACAATACCATGGCCCCTGGCTCATGGGTGAGTCTTCAAAACCACCTATCACTTACCCAAACAAGGGGCTAAGGCCCTTGTGACTCTTGACTAGCTACGCGCTCTGCATCCATATTTTGCGGAGAATTTACATTCTTTACAAAATTATTTACAAAAAATGACTAAATTAATTCAATTCTACCCCTGGGGACCCCATCCCAATGAGCCCCCAACACAATGTATGTGACTCGCCCTCGAGTCACACAGCTGGTTGTTCCACTTTCTAGTGGAGTTCACTCAATGCTCTGGTCAATGCTCAAAGCTTTGCGGTACTCTTTTCTACTGCTTGTTGTACCTCCTGGACCAATTTCTCTATGGTTGGCCCCTCTACTACCAGTTGCATAGTCCGTTGGGTATGTTGCATGGCCTTCAGCTTCTCATGAATATTCTATGAAAGTTGGTTGGCTTCCTTTGTCCAAGGTTGAATTCGATCTCTTAGTAGGTATTGCTTTTTCTGTAACTCCTAGATCTACATTCGAGTCGCCTTGCCTTCCTTCAGGCGAGTGAAGCGCTGCACTGGTGCCAACGTCTATGCAGTTCTACTGATTTCATCCTACTTTTGTTGCAATTCCCTGATCTTTGTGTTCAACTGTTGTATCTTAGGGTCCTCCTACAATGTATCTCGCATGCCCATTGCCTGATTGAATAGCTGGTTGCAACCGTGAACTGTGACATCTAGTTGCCCCATTGATTCTTTTACAGTTGCACCTCTTTGTTCCTAAACTTTTGGTGGTTTAGTTGGTTGAAGCTTGAGTTGGAGTTCAGATATCTTCATCTGGAACTCAAAAATGAATCGCCCAACCTCCTCTTTGGTGTTTTTCACCACAACAGCTAATTTCCTGACTTTTATCTTGGCCTGTGCATCGTTTGGGATATGCAATTCTGGAACTGTTTTGCAGGCTTGTTCAATTGTTGACTCTAGATTTGTGTGTCGCAATTCCATTTCATCTTTCTCCTTTAGTGCCTGTGTCTTCTCCTCGTACATCTGTTCATTGTTAACTTTAAATTCACAAAGGGCTACAAGGGCACCCTGCTCCCTGATCTGCAACTCATCTTAGACCCCCTGGTGCAATGCGTGGAAGGCCTAAAGTGGTAGCACGACCACATTGATTCCAATATCCTTGATCTTTCCTAGCGTGTTGCGATCTTCCTGGTTATCTTCTCACAAGGATCCTTCTAGTAAAGGAATGATCGTTAGTTCCAATGTCTGTTCCACTTCTGGAACACTCACGCTCGCTTGAGTCAAGCTCGCTTGCACCGCGCTCTCTTACACAACTCTCACCTGGATCCTACTGGCCTAGATCTACAACTCATGTAAATCCTTCTGGACACTCCCTAGTGTCTACATATAATGTTACTCAAAGTGCGACCATAGCTCGAATGTGGTATCTCGAACCTTATCGTCGATCTCATCTAAATCGCCCTTTGTGAGTACAAGAGGGTCCACTAGTGAATGTTTATCTGATTTCTGCTTCTTTCGTAGACCTGTCATTGTCTCTTTGGTGCACTTTTGGAATTTAAAGGGGGTGGACACCTCCTCACCCCCATCACTACCCTGTGCAGATAGCTCCTGCTCTGTGGTATGCAGGGAAGCCGATGCTTGCTCCTTTTCTGTACGTTCCTTGTCTACACGCTCCTTTTCGGCGCACGCTGTCTCCGCATTGGTCTTTTCAGCAACTTCTTTCTTTTGTTTGGCAACCTTATCCCATGCGACTGCATGTTGTTTTTCTTTCCTCTTTTGCATAGCAGAGGTATGCACGAAGGAGCTTTCTCCTGCTTTTCTTATCCCGACATCCAACTAGGTAGGCTCACGCCACTCTGCTGGCCATCCACCCACAACCTCCTGTACATCTATGTCAGCCACTAAGTAAGGCATCTTGTACCATACCTCTTGAGGGTCTCTCCTTGCATGGATCCAGACATTATGAAAGTCTGCATTAAATTCTGTGAAGGCCCACAGCTGCTCGAATAAGGCAGGAGATAACCTTGGCCTCTGGTTACATTCATGCGGATGTCCATCTCCATGAATACCCAAAAAACCTTGGATTTTGTAACCCGTTCCGCATCTTTTTCCTGCCACAGCGAAACGAACTTCGCTACCTTTGGGAGGGTCTCATTTAGCAGAGGGAATTGATTGTCCTTTGGGAGCCTCCATTCCACCAAAATGATCAGCAATAAGAAGCAAGCATAGTGAAACGGTTGGCTCTTCTCTTGCGCCTCACGACGATTTGCATAAAATTCTCTACAGAGGTATTGGGCCTAGTTATACTAGACCCCGTTCGCACACTACGCTGCTAATGAAATGACCATCGTGGGCACTTCATCCGCATGACACTTCTGCATTATCTTTCCTACTAGGATATGTGTTGCAAACTGGACCACCTGGTCGGTTATGGAGTGGATATAATATTTGTGCTTTCCCTTTACAATCCCGAACTCAGTCTTCATGCGATTTGCAAGTTGCTTTTCCTTGGGTTTTCCTGAAAACTCCTTTGTTGAGTTTGCTCCTTTATATGGTAGCTTAGTAATCTGATGGATTAACATATCTGTGATGGGGATAGGCTCACCTAGCCATAAACACCCATCATGCACTAATGTCAGCAACTAGTGCACACACACCGTATTGATGTTGGAGCAGTGAAAATGGGGTACGAATAGCATGTGTAATAGTCCTGCCAACTGAACTCCTCTGACCCATTTCATTGGTTCCAACTTCGTGACCCCTGTATCTTCATAGTATATGTGGGACATATACTGATTTGTAGTTAAATGCGGGAATTTCTCTTGGTCAGTGAGGTCCCAGTCTTCCATCTTTAACGTTGGTATGCACACTAAGAGCGTACCCTCAAATGGAACTTCAGCTAGGAGTAGTGGCATGGAAATTGAAAATTTGTTGGAATCGGGGTCTTTGGTCACCTTCTTCTGTCCTCTTCATGGAGGCACATATGCTGGAAGCATAGTGATTGGTTCAGCATCCTCGACATCCAACTCCTCAATCCCCTGGCGGAGTTCCTCTTTGTCTAGATCTAGGGGAATAAAAGGTTGCTTTTTCTTGTCCATTTTTCCCTTCTGCCACACCTCTTATGGATGCTTTCTAGGTGAGTGGCACACTGGTTCTATGACCAGCTTCTTCTTTGGCTTAGAAGCAGACTGCTTTGGCCTAGGCGACCTTGGCACCATAGGTACCACTGGTGTAGCTTCTATGCCCACAACTTCTAGATCTGGGGCCTCGGACAACGTGGCCTCAGAAATCATAGGCTCATATCTCCACTCCAAAGAAACTCGGCGCAAGGTATCAGAATAATGAGCTAGCCCTAGGTGCTTGAAAAAAACCTCTCAATATTCTCGGTGCATGAAAGAAATTCATAGACAGCAAAGTGTTTCTTTGTAGACCAACATGACATACTTATAGCGATTTTCAGATTCAAATCCAACCGTTCCCTCCATAAATTTGTCATAAATGCACCTTTGGCAGTAGATTTTCAAATATTTTCACCTTAATTTCTGCCTACCCGCTCCTCCTAACAGGATTTCCTCAGTCCAATCAGCTACAATGATTTCAACAGCTATTTTTGGGTTGGGCTGTGTGACACCTTCCTTCAGGGCGCATCATCTCGAGCGTAGCTTCATCTGTTGCACCCTTGTCAATCTTCGCGCAACCTGCTTGTTGCCTTGTCCTCCCAGTTGGGCAGTGTAGTTTATAGTCCCGCGCTCCCTTGCAACTGCCTGGAGCACTAAGACTATCCTGCATTCATATAGTCATTGCGCAAGGGCAGGATCCCCTATATATAACTTCAGCTGGCTCCCATTCACTTTTCCCGAAAAAGATTCACCATTCAGCTTCGCGAGATGAACTGTGCCACCCTCTGTAACTTCCTTGACAATATATGGTCCTAACCAATACATCTAGAATTTACTTGGAAATTTGGTGAACTTGCTATTGTATAACAACACAAGGTCATTTATCTTGAAACTATGAAGCTTGATATGGCGATCATGCCATGCTTTTTCGCATTCCTTATGTACTTGTTGGTGGAATCCCACTAGGAATCGGTCCTCCTCTAACTCCATTAGTTGCGCGATTCATTCCTCCAAGGCCTCGCGATCCGCCATATCTATCAAAGCTGCTATGCACAAACTAGGTACAATGTACTCCATAAGCATCACCGCTTCGACCCCATAGATCAATCTGAAAGGCGTTTGCCCTGTCAGCTTCTTACAGGTTTTCATATAGGCCCATAGTACTGCAGGTTCATGCACATTCCATTCAGTTTGTTGTGTGTTACATACCTTTATCAACGCATTCTCCAAAATTCTGTTAAAATCTTTGACTATCCCATTTTCCTGCAGGTGATATGGTGTGCTCTTCTTATGGTAGTCCTAAAATTCATTTTTCATTGCGCTAATCATTTCATTCAGAAAGTGCATTCCCCTATCACTCATTAATACTTCCATGCATCCAAACTGCGTTAAGACATATTCAAATAAGAACTTTGTTGTAGTATTCGTTGTGCAGTCCTTCACTGGTTGTGCTTCCACCCATCTAGTTAAATATTCTGTGGCAATGATAATGTGGCGCACACCTATTTTCTTTGCAGGTGTATTATTAGTACAACCCCCTTATTATATTGTTGTGCCCATGTAGTCCCCATATTGTTATTATTTTTCCCCATAGAAGCCCATTATTGTTATTGTTGTGCCCTTACATTATTATTGTTATGTCAGCTCTAATTATATTATGACCCCTTAGACTCCTATATATAGAAAGGAGGTCTTGTCATTCGTATCATCCAATAATTGTTCATTTGTGTAATTTAAAGGAGGTTCCCCCATCGAAGAGGCCTATTTATAAGGCATTGATCTATCTTTTCTATCTTTTTGTGAGCTGGTTTCATAACATTTGGTATCGGAGCTTTGGATTCTAGGGTTTTGCTGCTCCAAACAAGCCATCATGGAATTGTCGCTATAACTTTTTGTCTACAAAGTTTTAGAAGCTAAAAACAAAACCCATTTGAGCCGAAATCGTTCTGAACTTCGGGTCCAAATTTCAGATCTTGTCTCGCTATATTTTTGGATATATGATCTGAGGAAGTTAGGGTTTTTACAAGCTCTAGAATTCCATCTCAAACAGGCCATTGTGGAATTTTCACTATAATTTAGTTTCTACGAAGTTTCAGACTCTGAAATTAAAACCCATTTGAGCCTAAAATGTGGTAAAGCTCAAACCCAAATTTCAGATCTTGTTTCGCAATATTTTCAGATATATAGTCCAAGACATTTAGGATTTCTGCAAGCTCTCGAATTACATCCCAAACAGGTGACCTGGGGAAAATCGTCATAACTGTCTCTCTAAGCATCAGATTGAAATTTCATAAGAAGTTATAGAAAGAGGATGGACTGTAGTTTTCTGTATATCTTTTTCAGATCCGAAGGTCAAAATAGTGACATGTGGTAGTTCATACAAGTTAGCTCTTTTGAAAAGGTATATAATCAAGTCATGTTGGGAGATTATGCATAACTCTTTCTTGGAGAATCCAATTTCGATCAGATTGGTGGCATTGGAAAGAGAACTCAGAGGGATACTGCAGGTCGCAATTGCAGATCTTAGAGATCCCAACATGCCCACTTCTCAAATGCCTGTAAAGATACCTGAGGATGTATCAGTAGTTCGTCCCTCCACGACAGTCTACTAGTCCTTTGACATGCATCGCACGCCTTACCGTATGTTTTGGAATCCTTGTGTAATGTTGGCCACCATAATACTGCGTGAAAAATATTCTGCGTTGTTGTTTTCCCTACATAATGGCCTCCCGCAGCCCCCCCATGAGCTTTAGTGAGAATACTATCACACTCAAATTCTGGCACATACCTCTGCAATATTTTGTCTACCCCCATTTTGTACAAATGTCTCGTAATAAACGAAAAATTTGATGCACGAACTACTAGTTCTTTCTTCTGCTGAGTTGTATATCCTTTAGGCACCATCCTAGTAGTTAAGAATTGAATAATTTCAGCAAAATGGTCATCTGCTACACGTACCGTAAAGAGTTGTGTGTTCGGCAACCCTTCCTCCAAATTACTGGGTTCTTCACCTGTTTCAATCCTTGACAGATGGTCTGGACCGGCGTTCAACCGATCGGGCTTCACAATAACTTCAAAATCATATTCTTGAAATAATAACAACCACCTGCAAATATTTCCCCCCAACATAGGCTTGTTGACCAAGTACTTTAAGGCAGAATGATCTGTATACATTTTGAAATGTCCCCCTAATAGATAATGCCTAAATTTCTATAGTGCATAGACCATGGCCAACCCCTCGCGCTCTGTCGTTGAATAATTTTTTTCAACCTTTGATAACTTCCTACTTGCGAAGGATATAGGATGGTCCAATTCGCCTTCGCCTACATGTGTTAATACTGCACCCAGCGCAATGAAAGAAGCATCCACATGTACATGAAAATCCTTCTTCCAATTGGGAAATACCAGGATTGACGCAATCACCATATTTTCTTTTAACACATATAAGTTGCGTTGACATTCCTCATCCCAACAGAATGTTGCATCCTTCTTCAATAGTTTTTCCATGGGTGCGGTAATTTGAGCATATGCTTTAATGAACTTTCTATAGTATCCAGTGTGTCTCAGCGTCACACGCAGCTGCTTGACGTTCCTAGGAGCCTCCAAGTTCACAATGACAACAATCTTTGTAGGGTACACCATCAATCCTTGCTTACACATAACATGAACGAGCAAGATCCCAAAAGGAACACAAAATATACATTTTTTCAAATTCAGTGCAATCTGGTATCTTCGACATGTATCCAACATAAGGCGCAGACTTACTATATGGCATTTTACCAATCCAAACACAGTCTAGTCATAGAAGTATACTTCTAGAAACTTATGAATGAATTCTTTGAACGCGGTGAGGACTGCGCAAGAAAATATTGCAGGCATGTTCTTCAATCCAAATGGCATAACAGTGTACTGAAAGCAACCCCACTCTATCGTGAAGGTGGTTTTTCTTCAATCCTCTAGCGCAATCTTAATTTGATAATAACCAGAAAACCCATCAGTAAAGGAATAGGCCTCCTGCCCTCCAACATTTTCTAACACTTCATCCATAAACGGCATTGAGAATGGATCATGAACACATGCATCATTTAGCTTTCGTAGATCTACGCAAATCCTTATTTCGCCCTTTTGTTTCTTCTCTTGGACTACCATCGGGCTCACCCAATCAAACTCTTCAACAGGTTCTATAATGCCAGCATCCATCATTTTATCCATCTCTTGGCGAACCTTCTCCTTATACTTAGGATTAAGGCGATAAGGCCTCTATTTGACAGGCTTCGCATCCAGTTTCAATGTGATCTGCATAACACCCAAATCGCCAAGTATGCCCTTTAAATCTGAAAACTTAGTGGGGAAGAGATCCTAGTACTCACGAAGTAATTCAGCAACTTTGTCTACTGTAGCATCATCCCAATAATCTCCAATCTTCACGAACTTCGGTTCTTCCTCAGTGCCAATGTTTACCTGTCTTGTTTTCAAAGGTGCAGAGATGTCTGGGTCCTCTACTTGTGGTCCTTCTATTATGTGATTCCCTTCTATTTCTGGAATATTGATATTCCTCGAGTCTTCTTCCTCCTCTTCAATGGTCACATTATAGCATTCCAATGTGTGGCACAGCTGGGTGCTCCAATCCAGTTGGGTCCATTCCATAGGTTCCTTTGGCGTCTTGAAGATAACCACTTTAATCTATTGAAGTTCTTCGTCGATGCTTGCAAACTAGTCCTCGAAGCTGAAATTCAATAAGAAACTTTCTCTCAATATATCCCGTTCCATAGTATCATGGCAGAGCTCTGTCTCAAGATACCAATTCATGGGGATAGTATCCAGGTTATGAAAAAATATATGTACCAATTCTAGCTGTGGTTCTGTCCCCCACACCTTAGTCCACTTCGCTAGTTGATCGTGTGGATCATCCTTCCCACTATACTTCTCATTCATTCTTGTATTAGCATGCCTAAATCATAACTTCATCATTTTCCTATAATCCCTCCATCCAGCAAAAGTCTCCTTATGTGCACCCCACCATCATGTAGGCGTAGCACACAGCCCCAACTCCAATGCTTGAAAACAGTGGTCTTCAGGGACTTCGTGCTCAAATTCATCTAAAAACATATCTATGTCAGTCAGATAATCATAATAAGGTAGCTTTCTTACCTCCAACGAAACACTGCGTATTTACTTCATCATCATATTGCAATGCAATGTAGACACTTCATGTAAGTGGTTTTTCCAATGTTCTAGTTCCTCATCTGAGTCAGAAGTGAATGAACTCTCTCAGTCCCATGCAATTCGTCCATCCGTCCTTGGATTGATCCAATATTGATCTTGTGTTGTTATCTTGTATATTTGATCTAGCTCATCATCACTTTCTACATAATCGCGGACAGGTTCAGTATAGCGCGCTCCTTCTGCAGGATCCAGTGGCACTACGACCCTAAGCGAATTCTTTTCAAAGGTCATTTTCCTCTTCTTCAAATTAATGACCCCATTCATATCAATAGCCCAGTCGATTCCCAAGAGAGCAAGGTAGGGATTACTGTCATCAACAATTTCTATAACTTCAAAGTCCGTTAATGCACTCACACCTTCAATATCAACCGTCACTCCATACAATCGTCCCATGGGGATGATTTTCTGTTGGTTCGCCATTCGGAGCTGAATCGAAGACCACTGCAGCGTAGGTCTCCCCATCCTTTCCCATGTCTGTTTCGACAGAACATTCGCATCAGACCCAGATCCAAAATTACTTGGTCCATTTCATAATCACCTATCTGTGCTGTTAGCCACATCTCGCATCCTATTTGTGCCTTATGCTTACCAATCTTTCTAACTATGCACTGCTTCGTAGGATTCTTTTCCTTATGGGTGTATTTGTCTATTAAGTATTGCAGTCCTTCCACAGCCTTTCTGTCATGTGATAACTTCATGCAGGTCTCCAAAAAAGTAGTGAGTATGAAAGGATCAACCTCTTGTGTTGCACTGGTCTCTGGTGTCTTTTCCTGGCTTCCTAAGGTGGGGGCCTCAACGAAGCTCTTCTTTGCTTCCATGAATGTTTCCTTAGCACAATTAAGGTCAAAGGCGGCTTCTTTCTCAGGAGCTTTGCGGACCCATCCGTCTTCCTCAGGCTACTTACCTTTATCTGCGCCAATCGTCATACCACTTCTTAGTACAATATTAATTCTCTGATCTTCCTCACGGGGCTCAACCCTCATCATTTGTAAATTCTATGTAGGTTGCTGAGGTTGTGTTTTCTTCTCTTGCATTTGAGCTATTAGCACTGGATAGTCTTCTATGGCATGGTCAAATTTTCTACAGTATCAACATGAAGGGTGTTTAGGATTCGGGCAATCTCGCGCAAAGTGCCCTGGTTCTCCGTAGTTTTAGCAGATAATCTGACCACAACCTCTACGAGGTCCTCCTCCTCCTCCTCCTCAGCCTTGAAAACCCCTGCACGCTCCTCCTACTCCTTGATTTGGAGATTAAGTTTCTGCTTGCATACGATAAGTAGGGGCTCTTTCAATCATTAGCTCATAACTTCGACAATGGCGCTCATAATGGCCCACATATTTACAGAAATTGCAAAACAGTTGTTGGGGTGTCTCAACGAACTTCTGAAGTAAGTGGCAATTATTCATCACATGTTGCCTAGTGACTTGAAAAATGGCACATCATAGCACAGTTTCCATGCTTGGCCCTTGCACTTCAAACACCAAACCTATATGCACACTTCTCACTTAGTCTCCTTCTCTTTCTTTAGACTCTGTAATTCTAGGTGCATGCTCTCTAACTGGGAGTGGATTTTTTGTACCCCCAAGTTTGTATGTTGTATAGGTGATGCGTGCAGACTCATCACGATCTCTAAAGCTTCTGCTTGCGTTGTTATCTTCTGTTGTGACAGAGGTATTCTTAAGTGTGGCAAAAGCGATGTTATAAACCAGTCACGATGCTGGGTATCTGAGATTTGCATGTTAGCCTGCTTGATCTGGCACTTCAACCTTTGATCAAAGTCCCAAGGTGTCTCATTAACTCTCATTCGGATCTCCTTAAATTCAATTACCAACTATGCCTTAGATTTAGGCTTACTAAATTCTTTGTTCAGAGTTGTTTGAGTTTCTGCTAACAATACCTGAGGATTATCAGTGCAATACTTAATGTACCAGGTTAGCGCGCAATCCTGCAAGGCGGTAACCAACTGTGCCTTCTTTATATTATCATCAGTGACTTGTTTTGTTGTCCATATATCATTCGCAACAAACCAGAATTGCTCTGAATATTCACTTCCTATTCCTTTGAAGATCGGCACCTTCATTGTGTTTGCCATGATGAATGGTGGAGGTGGAGGCAGAGGTGTAGGTGGAGGTGAAGGTGGAGTGGATGGATGAGATATCCTCAAAATAGGCTGAGTTATTAACTGAACAGCACTTCATAGTGTAGTCAGCACCACCCTTTCATCGTCACTTGAAGGAAGTTCAATCAGTGGACTATACTCCAGACCTAATCAGTTACTTCCTCTAAAGAATCTTCCATTTCGCGTAGCTCCAAAAAGGTAATGGAATTATCGGCTTTTCACATAATAGCATTTTAATCCAAGTATTCAATGACCTTAAGTACTTACCTCGTAGTCCTTTGAAGAATCTTCGCTCTGCTTCGCTATAGCTAACTGATGTGTCAACTGCAAATTTAGTAACAAATCCTCCCAGAATTCGATCAAGCCAATGATCGATGGCTCGTGCGATCTTTTTTTCAAATGCCTCTAGTCATCACACCAATTATGGAGTCCACACTATAGGACTATCGAGCTTCCACCTCCCTTGGCTATTTGCCAATTTAGCTAACCACTCATATAATTCGCATGGAAAAGTGCAAAAGAAAATTTCATGTATCTCTGTATACAGATATCTATTCAACCAATCGTCCTTCGATAGGCGAGGATTCTTGTTTTCTTGAGCCGCAAACTTGTGAATCTTCCAATCTAGCCACTTTTCAATCTCTTTCTTAGTTAGATTCCAATGATGCGACATCACACATCTCATAAGCAAATCCTGGTCCTGGAAATGGAACCATTTGTTGGCTTAAGGGGTCCTGACCTAAGTTCGGAGTTAGTTGCACCAACCAACAAAAACCTACATTGTTGGCCCTTTTGGTAGCAACCTCTGTAGTGCAGGCTGTAGTCTCACCCCAAGCAGTATTGGGGGATGCAAGAACCAAGTTTCTGCATCCAGAGACTAGTGTGACGTCTTTTAGTGCTTTAGATCTACTTCTGCACAGATCTAACCTTCTGAAAAACTCTTAATTCGGCCCTAGATACCTTCAATTTTGTTGGGTTATGTTATATTCTTTCCATAGCTAACCTACGTAGTGAACCGGGGGGTTAGAGGGGGGGCAGAGCCCCCCCTTCATTGCGTCAATTGCATAGCGGGGGGGTCACAGGGGGGGCGGCATCCCCCCCTATCCAGGGGGTTTGAGGGGGGCTGGTAGCCCCCCTCTACGGGGTCCAAAGCAACGCCCTGGGAAAAAAAAATTAGACCCTATATTAGGTTGGGTGGACCTACCTATGGTTTTTGGTCCATGGTTTTGGACGCGATGGTTTTTGGTCCATGGTATTGGATGCTTCGGCATGTATAAATATGTATTGTAACATTGAAAGGAATATAATGAAAAATCAAGCTGGTAGTCCCAGTTTTGGGATCCAGGGGAAAATCTCTATGTATATGTGTTTTATGTGTTATGCTCTCGCATTTTTTATTTTCTGTGTTTTAAAATTCATATGCAGGTAATTTCTGTATGGGGTTAAAACCTACAAATTCTTCGTGGACCAATTTCATTACTCAAGCCATAACAGGATATGTCTGCTACTTTTGTGCAACTAAACTAGTCTTCTAAGGCTTCTGAGATCTAGATCTATCATCACACAGACCTACCTTCCTTATCTGAAACTAACTTAAAATAGATTTAGATCTTCTTGAATATCATTCAATCTTGTTAAGCAAAAACATGTTTAATTAACCAGATTCACGTAGAGAAAACACAATGAATTACAGAAACAACAGTGAAAGTGACATAGCAATTAGACAGATAGATGCAAGTATTTCCAACCCAAAATCAGTCTTTATTAATCAAAATCATTCCAGTACATACTTCAACTACCCTACGCACTCAGCTGCAGGGGTCCACACACTTAGCTGTGGACTCTTCCAAGCCTTCGCGCACTCAGTTGCAGAGCCTTTCCTTTGCTACTGACAGGAACAAACCTTCTTGTCTATCAAACCCTTACAACATCATTCATTCCTTCATATTTCTCATTCTATATTCTTAGTTATCCCTAAGACTTGCTAGGACTCAACTATTTATAGCCTTTCTAATACAATACCATGGCCCCCGGCTCATGGGTGAGTCTTCAAAACCACCTATCACTTACCCAAACAAGGGGCTAAGGCCCCTGTGACTCTTGACTAGCTACGCACTCTGCATCCATATTTTGCGAAGACTTTACATTATTTACAAAATTATTTACAAAAAATAACTAAATTAATTCAATTCTACCCCTTGAGTCTGTGTGCCCATTATAACTAGATTTATGGGGGCCTCAATATGCACATTTGTAATCAGCGGTAAATCCTTATACAAGTGTCCTACCTCATGACAGCTTTTTCACTGAAATGGAATCTCTTCGTAATTGAGAATCTATCATCTTATTATATCCCTCTATTATAGCTGATAGCTTTCAACTAGACGTTATCTGGTATCTAGATGTACCAGAATCTTGGCAATGTCTAGGCTGCCCGTTTCCATATATGATCAATAATGATCAAGGTAAATGCCCAGGTTGTCCCCGATGCATCTAAAAACCTACTCCGACCAAAATTGTAGGGGTAATCCCAGTAGTATAACCCATATAGGACCCGTCCCCATTTTCTCTTTCTCCGAGTCGAAAAGAGGCATCCATCACTTGAGGAGAATCGAGGTCACCTCAATGTGCCAATACTTGGACAAAACCCAATTGACCCGGTCTGGTCCTGCGAATATAAGTGTAAAACAACCTCTCGTCATGGTAAGAATTGTCGACAACTGATCCAGTAGGTGCCCCCATACTCCACTGTCTAACGCTTCAACCTAGCAGGGTGAAATTGCGGCCTCTAATCCGGCCAACAATCACAATGCTCTTAGTATCCACAGCATGTGCCATACTGATGCCCTCTCCAAATACCAGTAGTCACCCCCATTCATGCACCTTGGTCTATCATATTTTGGTCATTCTCCTCGGGTTGATTCTTGCCTAAATCCGATGCTCTGAAATCCTCATTTGTTTGTTCCTATCTTGGTATTCCATTAAAGCACCCAAATGTATGAGCCGAGTGTGGAGGTCATGAACCTTGTGGGTTGGCACCTATAAATCCTTGTGTCATATGCCCTATATTGACATTTCCAAATGTGTATGCACCAAATGCGCTCATGCCCCCACCCGCCACAAAGGGCTCGCCATGTACATTTGTTTGCAGTCCCTACTACTCAAATTCCCAGTGTTGGAGCTCAAATGGCGACGAAATTTGTAGAATAGGGTGAGTCTGGTCCTCCTGGTAGTGAAGGTACTCCACATTTTCATTTGTGCTTGGGTGAGTAAAACCTATGTCAATGATAATGCCCTCCACATCGACCATCTCTGTTAAATATGCATCAACCTGGACATGTGGTTCTTGGGGTGGCTCTGGTGTTCGTCCAACTGGTTGTTGATGTGGATCCTCCACCCAAATTTGGGTAGCATCCATTGAATGTGAAGAGTAATCAACGAGTTCCTCTTCCATACACACATAATTCACACTATCATCATTCCAATGTCCCTATGCTCTGTTGTTAACTGCAATACCAAACAGGCTCTGGCCCAAATGTTCAAAAACTAAAGTCCATTGTTCGATCTTCACTGCCTGCTGACCTGGGTAATCCACTCGAAACAGTAAATAACTCCCAACCTTCGAGTTCATGTGCCCCTGTTTCTCTGTTCCCTGACCGCCTACTCCATTAACGGTTATCCACTCATCTATATGCTTCCCCTAAGACCGGGGGTTTCACCATTTTCGCACTAGGGTTCCTCGCAAGGGTTTCATGGTAGGTCCTCCTTTGTCGCTTGCTCATCACTGGTGTGTTTTTTCAGCTCCCATCATCTCCTATAATAGAATAATATCGATATAATTTAAATCTACTAACCTCTTGAGGGCCAATATTTTGGAGGGGTTGGCCAAAACCCTGTTGTTGAAAGACTATATAATCATTGAGTAACTTCCCCCAGGGCCTTCATTGATCTAAGCACCCCAATCATGGAATCTTTATTTAGCCAAGAGAGATATCTGACCCCTTCCTTTGCCCTCAATCATGAAAGATCTTTTCCCCAACCTGGGAACCATGTTATCTTTGGAATCTTGAGTAGGACGAGGCCTCAGAAAGTAGCAAGTAGCTGAGTCAGAGGATTTTGCCATGTGGCCCTCCTTTAAGGAGATTATTTTCAACGGTGTAACCATGGTGGTTGGGGGGAAAGGAAAGGTTGAATGGGGGGTTTGGTGAGAGTGGGTTTTGGGGAGATAACAATGTCACAACCATCAAAGTTATCCCATTCCTTACCCAATCTAGGAATCGATACAACTAAAGAGGACAAGATATTAGAACAAGAGTATTGTCTGGTGTAGGATCTTCCGTTTAGGCAGGCGCTAAGGAAACAATGGAAGTTGGAGGTGACCCTATGTTTTTTTTCCATGATCTGTTGACATGTTTCCTCCCCGTGGAACTTACAGGAAGGTTGAGGGTCATCTCGAGCCCTCTCCTATTTGTCTTGAGATTCTTTTGTAACATCTATTGAATCTACATGGGGAAGGTTTCTTTTCTTTGAAGGGAGGTGGCTCTAATTCCCCTTTTTTCCAAGGAAGGGGAACGAGAAATCCTTCAAAATGTTCCTGGTCTTATGGCACCTCCTACAACGAAATGAATGCCATCATAGTTTAGGATCAGTGTGTGGGAATAATCATGTCATCCAATTTCCAATTCTGCAACCAAGCCTTCGTGAGTGTCAAGATTTAATAAAATTCGGGCCATCATCATCACTCTTGTCGAGAGGAAAGACATATATGCATCCAGGAATTACCCCAAATAATTAACAATATCATGAAATGCCTCCCAGGACTATCATTTCATAGGTAAGACCGGAATTCGCACCCAAATCAATACCTTCTCTATGACTTATTTTTTGGCATTAAAAAAGGGGGTCCATCTTTTCAACATAAATAAGGTTGAGTTGATTTCCCAAGCACCCATGAGCTATGTTGTCCAATGTGTTGTAGCAACTACAACACCCTCCATAATTTTGGCCTGCATCCAATTTTGAAGCCTCCCTTGAGTTTTTACTTGATGTTTCCAAGCACGTGGGCTCACCTTGTGGGCTCGTGTTGAGACCTTGCACCCTCTTTGCTTGACTGTTCAACGGACATCTTTTTGCATCTTGGTCATAATGTCACGCTTGAAACCATGTTATGGTCATTCACAAGGTCTTCGCTTCGTGTGTACATGTTGTGTTCACTATGTAAACATATGTCGCACTCACACACGAAGTTGTATGCACTGTCGTGCAAGTGTCTTCACGGTTGTTCAAATCTATCACAAGCAACACACTTGTTGCTCGCACCGTCGGTTAGTCATGTTGAGCATATGTTGTCTTGATGGTTTGAGGTGTCTTGTCACCAAGTCATTTGAGTGTGTGTTTTCAAGGTCACGTATGCACAAATTCAATCACTCACACACTTAGTCATTTTTTTGAAGTTATGGTGACCGTATCACCCTCTAACAGCTAGACCTCCACCCTGCAATCGACTAGACCGATTGTCACCTAGAAGAGCACAGAAGTGTCCAAAAAGCCATTTCAATTTGTTCCACCCACAAGCTAATCAACCAACCGTCTTGTTGGTCAACCGGAGAGTTTGACCGGGTAGTCACCCCGGGACTCACTCACCTCAAAAATTGCACAGAAGTTGTAGACCTTGCCTGCTCCGCTAACTAAGGAAATTGCTTAGACAAGTTGGACAAACACCCAGTTCCTGTCCTTGTCTCCCTCCAAAAATTGCATAGTTTTTCTAGCCACCCACCCAGTCAGCTAGTTGGGTGCTCACCTAGAAAATTGTGTAAATTTCATGAGCAAGCCCTCAGTTGCCCAGCATCCGGCTCAGCTCAGAAATTGCGCAGAGGTGTTCAGCAGGCCAACCTCACAACAATTTTTCATTTTTTGTCTCCAGCAATCCCGCTGCTAGCTCCCTCCAGGAATTGCATAGTTTTTACTGCCAAGCCATCACGCAGCCCGCTACCAACTCCCTCCATGAATTGCACAGTTTTTTGTTGCCAAGCCTCCTACAGCCTGCAACCATCTCCCTCTAGAAATTTCACAGTTTTTTTTGCCAACACCCTCTGCTCCTCGCACTATGTGCCTCGAGAAATTCCACAGATCTGCCCTCTAGTCGAGCCAAATCCCACGAACAGTCACTGCTGATCTGGATCATCCTTCTCAGTCTCCTAGTGACCTCTGTGCAATTTTCACTAGCAGTGCCCAGAGCTCGCATCCCAGCTTGAAACTTGCCTCATATAGTTTCGCAGCCTTGTCCTCTCTCCCAGTCACCTGCATCCGAAAGCGAACAACCATGCATCATGGTAGACTAGGAGGTTTATGGATTTGATGTTGTCTCGTCATGAGTGATTACAGATACATGTACATGAATAGACATGACGTGACGACATATGGGATGAACAAGGAGAGTACATGCAAAAGGATGTGTTCGCAAATGGACAAACAGACGAACAAATGATGCATGTGAGGAGATGTGTTCACTAACAAACGACCTTTTGAAGATGTGTTTTCAAACGGACGAATGGATGAATAGGCAATGATGTGGTCGCGGACGGACGAACGAACGAACATGTCAGGAGATATTTTCATGAACGGATGAACATGTCAAGCATGCCAAAGTAGAAGGAAGGAGATATGCACACATGAAACATCAAGCGAACCCAATGACCATCGAGGACTCATCACACCTTGCCATGTGGAGGTGAAGCTGTGATACACCAAGAGGACATCCATCACTCAGCAGCACAATAGCTCAACATGCACACCACAAGCAGCATGAACATACCAGCACTGTCATGTCGAGTCATGTCATCAATCATGTTGGCCACATCACTATTGTGGGACATACTATTGTCAATCAATGTAATGTAGTGTGGAAGTCCAAGAGACCCACTTGTAATCTAAAGAGTCATGTAAAGTTGAAAAGTCATGAAAGTCAAATAGTCATGAGGGAATTCAAACAGTCACAAGGGCCAGTTTTACCCTTGCCTATAAATAGACCTCATTTGTACATGCAAAGCACTTTTTTTCACCTTGGCTCCTCCCACATAGCCTTGAGAGTCTGTAATCTTTTCTCTGAGGAGCGAGTAGTGGCTCCAATGCCCTGCCCATGGGGTTAGTGATGTATGGTGTATCGATGTTTCTCCGAACTTTCGCTTAATTCAGAAGCTTGATAACAGGCCAGCACATTTTCACATGTGTTGTAACTATTTTTAAGATTAATCTTAAACACTTGTAATACATGTTGCTTTAACCTATCTTAAACAATTAAACTCATTCAGTTGTTCTAATACATATATTTATGAAAATGTGTTGTATAAGTTGTTAACATTGTCATTCCCGTGTTGGTTACCTCCCCAGACATTAGACATAACCTTTCACGTAAACTTGTTATAATGACTGTCGCACTCGCGCGGACTGTCCTGCTGGGTGTTGTACGTGCTATCCTCCCTTGTGTGTTGTGACTATGGCACCCATGTGGATTGCTCTTCTGGAAGCTGTGCATGTCCTGTTGTGTTGTGTGTCTCTGACAAAGTTGGGACTTCCTCCCTTTCAAATGGAGACTCACTCCCACCCTCTCTCTCTGTTGTGAAAGAACCTTGACACAAGTAACACTAGCACTCACCAGGCACACGAACCTCGTTGTTGAGAGACAAAGCAGACCACTCTCTCATGCTGACAAGCAAGAGCTAAGGCAAAGATTTAAGATAATGGAAACTAGGTCATAATACCATATGGGACTCCTACACCAAATGGTGTGAGGTCCAGTTGGGACTTCATACCGGGGATATCCCCTAAATGTTAGTGGTTCCAGCGCCATCAACATTTATGGCACTAGAAGGAGGGACACCAGTTGTTTACGGTTGAATGTCCTCTCAAACCCACTCATCAATCATCTGGTCAAGGTAGGAACTTACACTCCCTCTCACCTACGCGCGACTCTGAAGTTGGTTACTCCTCACCTCTCATACGTGAACATAAAATTTCATATCAGCACCTTCACTTCATCCGCTCCATCACCCGTCAATTCGTGAAAGCAGTCAGAATAATCCCAAGAATACAACACCTTCCATACGCATCAAGAAAGCCAAAGACCACTCCTACAGGGGTTGTTGTATTATCAGTGGAAGAAGCAGTTCTTGCCACACTTGAAGGTTTGGCAAAACCTGTTGAGAAAGGAGAGGAAACTTTGGTCTTCCAATAGGGAGAACGAGGCACCCTCGTGATCTTGGGCTTAGACTCCAGTACAGGAGGTGAAGGGGAAGGCAGTGGAGGAGGTGGAGGAAGAGATGAACCAACAGACTCAGAGCCGAAACCGTCAGATTCTAACGAAGAGGAGGAGGACGAAGAAGAATAAGAAGACATGGCTGACCAAAATCTAGAATGGATGACTCAGGGACCATTGTCTCTCCCAGGTGCTTTGCACAAGATGCCAAAGCAACCGGAGAAAATGATCACAAAATTTGACCTTGACAGCATAGTGAAGGCAGAATATCACTTGGAAAACTACCTACAGTGGCAGATCCTTGAGATACGGTATGACGACATTTCATATAGATTGTTTCAATGTACCTTGGATGATTGCACATTAGTATGGTATCACAGCCTTCCTGTCAACTCCATCCATAACTGGGGTGCATTCAAATGCATGTTTCTGGAAAATTTTGTTGATGACAAGACCCCAGCCATGTTACTCAAAGAGTTGGGAAGCCTGAAGATGGAGGGGAAAGAAAAGGTAAAAGACTTCAATCAAAGGTTTCTACACATATTGAACAAGTTTTCGGTGGAAAAGAAGCCTCATGACTCCATCTCTGTCGATTACTACATGTCCGCACTGTTGACTAGCGTTTCATCAAGTGAGTTGTGAAACCAACACTGTTAGAAAATTGTGAAGAGGCAATCGTTGTTGAAAAGGACCTATGCACGATTGGAGTCATCAAGGATGATGAACCAATGAAGGACTCCAGAGATGTGAGCAGGAAGCCACAGGCTACGGTGAAAACGGGTAGAGACAGAGAAACAAATGATATTGAAACCCTCATTCGCCTTATCAAGAACTTGACAACAGAAGTGTCTAAACTTAAACAACGAACAGTTGACACATCTGTGAGTAGTCAACCACCCAAACAAAGACAAGGAAGCGTGTCATCAGGTAACAACCACTTCTTGACTAAAACTACATAGAGCTCCAACTCAGTGTTCTAGGTCAATGATTGTGAGAACAGTGAATTTTGTTCATTTCATGAAGATAAGCACCTGGAAGGGTCTTGTTCGGATTGGAAATGAGTTGCAGGCTCCGTATGCGACCAAATGACAAACATGTCGAGTAGTGCACAAGGATAGTTGGAAGACATGGATGATGATGATGATGCTACACCTGATGAGACCTCAAGCGTTGGGCAAGTCATTAACATGTATCAGCGCACGCAAGTAGCACAGAAGATAAGCACCGAGAAGTAGCCCCCCAAGCAGAATGAGTGCTACAATCTCAGAAGTAAAGGGGATCCCCCTACAATTAGGGAAATGAAGCAGAAACTTGAACTGCTAAGGAGGGTTGATCCACCAACTGTCCAAAAGCAAAAAACACAAAGAAAGCCTGGGAAGACAACCGCAGACAAGAGTACATCCATGAGCATCAAGCTGCAGAGCACTCCGCTGACAACATGAACATCAATCCAACCCCAGACGTCTTGGTGAGTCTACCTACCCTTGATTACAACATTGTGGAAGATATGAAGAAGACTCATACAAACATCAGTTTGTTCGATTTGGCTAAGATTCAAGGGCAGCGGGACATCTTGCTATGTGCACTCACGTAGTCATAAACAAACAGCGCAGCCTCTACCAGCAAGGGAGCAAGCACATATCCTAGATCACTCACAATTGTGCTAAACACACTCTGGATGGAAGAAGCAAACTTTGTTTTCCCTCCATTCTTGTTATCATTTGAAATCTTCAACTATAATGTTCACAACTGTTTGGTTGATTCTGGTGCGTCAGCCAACGTCATGCCACTCTCCATTGCTAAGAAGATCAATGTGCAATGGAGCAATACATCCATGCAAATTATCTAACTTGACATACATGCGTGCCAGCCATTGGTGAACTTTGTGACGTGATCATCAAACTATCTCATGATGGTCGAGTTCACCAGTGCATAAACATTGTTGTTGTGGACATACCGGAAGCATATGGCTTACTGCTCAGCAGAGACTAGTCTAGCAAGTTGAATGGATACTTTGCTACAGATTGGTCACACTTGTGGCTTCTGTACAAGGGAAAAAATAATCAAATCTGAGTGTTATCCGAGAGATACATGAAGCATAATGTCACTCCCATCAATGGCAAGAATGAATTGTTGGCCTTCGTAGAGCTCATGTTCGACAACTGCCTCTTGGAAACAATGCTGGGGTGTTATCTCCCACGGCCAGCTTCAACTCCACTAGACACACAATTGGGTCTCCTTCCTTGCCCAACCGATGGAAATGAAACATGTACAGTGCATTGTAGCAATAGTGGTAGTAGCAGTAGCGATAGCAGTAGCAGTAGTGCATATGCGTCGAACGGTTCGTGTACAGACGAGTTCTGGACCATGTATTTTGACGGATCAAAGACATAGGATGCCTCAAGAGTCGGGTGTGTCTTGATCGACCCAAACAACAGGAAACATCTGATTTTGAGCTGCTTGGAGTTTGAATGCATGAACAACATTGTTGAATATGAACCATTCGTGTTGGGCTTGAAGAAAGCCATTAGCCTCAACGTGGTCGTGCTCAAAGTGGTTGGTGATTCAGAAATATTGGTATGGAAGGTACGTAACACCATTCACTGTTTATCACCTCATCTCAAGATTTACCAACAAGAGGTATGGCGAATGATCTCTAACTTACAAGCATTTAATATCATTGTTGTGCCAAGAACGCATATTGCAGCTATTGATGCCTTAGAAAATGCAGCTGCTAGCATGTCACCACTTAGGGATAGATTTGTTGTTGAAATTTTGTATAAGTCTTCTATCCCTGATAAAATAACTAAAATATGCATTTTTTGTGATGATCAAGAGATACTTCACTTCATGGACAGCGTTTATGCCTTCAAGTATGCAGTAGCTGATGAAGGTGAGCACGAGCAGCCCCTACAAGTTGCAGCTGATGGAAAGAAAGGAAACCTCATCCCTAAGGGTGTGGTTTCTCTCAACGGTCTCTATGACTTTGTTGAACCGCTGTCAAGGGTCAAGAAATAGAAAAACCCACAATTCCACCATGATGAATGAATAGATCAACCTGGGAATAGACCACGATCTAATGTTCGTCAGTCTCGATATGTGTTGCACACTGCAAGAGTAGCAAGCCTTTGTCTGCTTGTTCAAACAGTACCAGGATGTGTCTACATGGGCATATGATGACCTGAGTACATACAACATGTGAATAATCCAACACAAGATTCCAATCAAAGGAGTCAAGCCATTGCAGCAAAAACTAGGTAAAACACATTTGTCGCTTGAACCCCTTATACAGAAAGAACTGACTAAGTTGTTGGATGTTCGGATCACTTACAAAGTTTGTTATTTTACATGGGTTTCTAATTTAAGTTATGTACGTAAGAAATCCAAGGAAATCCACTTATGCATTGATTTCAAAAACTTGAATCGTTCCCAGAACAAAAACAACTACCCTGTTCCATCATCAAAACCTATGATACACGCAGTATTTGAAGTAGGAATGTTGTCTTCACCTAAATGTCTTTCAGGATACCACGAGGTTCTGGTAGTAGAACCTAATAGTCTGATACTGGTTCATGAGAAGCTTGGCCCTCACACGTACTGTATGCAATCACTTGATCGGAGGATTGACAATCTTCCTATCAACGGCCAAGATCTCAAACACTATTTTCAGTAGGTCGGGTCACACCCCGCGCCATGTACATAGTCTGCTTACAGCTTATTTCTTGTTTTTTCTTTTTTTCTTTCGCTTGCTATTTTTTTCGTTTTGTTTTGTTTGCTTAGTACCATGCTATTTTTGGTTACTTAAATAATTTTTTCCGTTTACTGAGTTCTGGATTTTGAATAAGTATGTGGTTGAGATCTAATATTCTTGTGACACTGCAGCACTTGGCTAGTCTTGTGTCTGTCTTCTCTATGCTTGGTTGTAACCTTCGGCCGATGAAGTCTTGACAGAAAATACGAGCCATCTACAAGGGAAGCTTGGTTCCAACCATGAAACTGTGTCCACACTGGGAAACCCCATGCCTGTACACAACCTTCTGCTCTATTTGTTTAAGCTCATCCAACTAATAGAAACGGAGAAGGCGAAAATCTAAACGAGAAAACCTATGTCAGAGGTCTTACATGCTTGTCTGAAGGAACAACCTCTTCTGCTCTCAATAAGTCAGGGTCCCTCTTCCACCCCAAAAATAAATAAGTGCCTGTGCATAGTCCTCTTTAAAAAATACAAAGGTGAAAGAAGAGAAAGACTCCCTGTGCAGAGAGGTGAAGCATGCAACTCCATTGGGGTACTAATCGGGCTCGTTGGCAGTGGAACAATGTGTGTGTTCCTACGTGACTCCACTGGGGTACTTTCCAGGCCTGCTGGCAGCAAAGCAACACCAAAGATGAAAACTTATACTCTGAAAAAATTTAACTCGCGAGCCAAATTACCCTACCTGATTTCGAAACATTGTGATCAAGCTCAAATTTTTGTTGTGTTTCACTGAGTTGGCAAAAGGTGAACTATGTATGTCCATGGGGTAACTGGGGAAGCCAAAGTAACCCACACAGTGATTCAATACTCCCTGAAAGACCAAGGCCATGTCTTGTCAATGAACCAAAATAGAGAAGCTGGAATTCTATCAGTGTGTCACCAAGTGTTGTAGCAGGTGCAACACCCTCGAAAATTTTGGCCCGCATCCAATTTCAAAGCCTCCCTTGAGTTTTTACTTGATGTTTGCAAGCACGTGGGCTCACCCCGTGGGCTCATGTTGAGTCTTTGCACCCTCTTTGCTTGACCATTCAACAAACATATTTTTGCATGTTGATCACATCGTCACACTTGAAACCATGTCCTGGTCATGCACAAGGTCTTCGCTTCATGTGTACATGTTGTGTTCGCTATGTAAACATTTGTCACACTCACACACAAAGTTGTATGCATTGTTGTGCAAGTGTCTTCACAGTCGTTCAATGATCTATCACAAGCGTTGTGCTTGTCATTCACATCGTCATTCAGTCATGTTGATCATATGTTGTCTTGATGGTTTGAGGTGTCTTGTCTTCAAGTCATGTGAGTGTGTGTTTGCAAGGTCGTGTATGCACTCGCTCACACACATAGTCGTTTTTTTGAATTTCTGGCGATCGGATCACCCTCGAACAATTGGACCTCCACCCTACAATCGACTCGGCCGACTGTCACCTAGAATATCACAGAAGTGTCCAACAAGCCATTTAATCTGCGGTTCCCACAAGCTGATCAACCAACCCTCTTGTTGGTCAACCAGAGAGTTTGATCGGGCAGTCACCCTGGGACTCACTCCCCTTAAAAATTGTGCAAAATTTGCAGACCTTGCCTGCTCCGCTGACTTAGGAAATTGCGCAGACAGGCCAGACAGACACCTAGTGCCCGTCCTTGTCTCCCAAATTTTTCCAACTAGCCACCTAGTCAGTCGGCTGACTGCTCACCCAGAAATATGCGCAAATTTCATGAGCAAGACCTTAGCTGCACAGCATCTCGTTCAGCTCAGAAATTGCGCAAAGGTGTTAAACAAGCCAGCCTCCCAACAATTGTGTATTTTTTTTCTCCAGCAATCCTGCAGCCTACTGCCATATCCCTTCGGGAATTGCGTAGTTTTTACTACCAAGCCATAATGGAGCCTACTTCCAGCTCCCTCCAGGAATTGCGCAATTGTTTTCTGCCAAGCCTCCTACAGCCTGTAGCTAGCTCCCTACAGAAATTGTGCATTTTTTTCTGCCAAGGCCCTCTGCTTCCGGCACTATGTCCCTCCAGAAATTGCACAGATCTACCCTCCAGCCAAGCCAGATCCCGCGGACAGTCACTATTGATCCAGATCATCCTACTCAATCTCCTAGTGACCTCTGCGCAATTTTCACCAGTAGTGCCTAAAGCTTACATCATAGCTTGAAACTTTTCTCACGTATTTTTGCAGCCTTGTCCTCTCTCCCGGTCACCTGTATCCGAAAGAGAATGACCATGCATCATGGTAGACTAGGAGGTTTATGGATTTGATGTCTTCTCATCATGAGTGATTGCAAATATAGGTACATGATAGACATGACACAATGACAAATAGGATGAACAAGGAGAGTAAATGCAAAAGGATGTGTTCATGAATGGACAAATGGACGAACAAATAATGCATGCGAGGAGTTTTGTTCGAAAATGGATGACCATGTGAAGATGTGTTCGTGAACAGATGAATGGATGAACATGCAAGGATGTGTTCACAGATGGACGAATGAATGAACATGCGAGGAGATATTTTCGCGAATGGACGGACATGTCAAGCATGCCAAAGTACAAGCAAGGAGCAACGCGCACATGCAACATCAAGTGAACCCAATGACCATCGAGGACTCTGCACACCTTTCCATGTGGAGGTGAAGTTGTGATACACCAAGAGGACATCCATCACTCAGTAGCATTGCAGCTTGACATGCACACCACCACCAGCATGAACATACCAGCATTGTCATGTCGAGTCATGTCATGAGTCATGTTGGCCACATCACTACTGTGGGCCATACTATTGTCAATCAATGTAATGTAACGTGGAAGTCCAAGAGACCCACTTGTAATCTGAAGAGTCATGTAAAGTTGAAAAGTCATGAAAGTCAAACAGTCATGAGGGAAGTTGAATAGTCACAAGGGCTAGTTTTACCCTTGGCTATAAATAGCCCTCATTTGTACATGCAAAGGACTTTTCACCTTGGCTCCTCCCACATAGCCTTGAGAGTCTGTAATCTTTTTTTATAGGAGCGAGTAATGGATCCATTGCCTCGCCCATAGGGTCAATGATGTATCGTGTATTGATGTTTCTTGGAACTTTCACTTAATTCAGAACCCTGATAATAGGCTAGCACATTTTCACACATTTGTTGTAACTGTTTGTAAGATTAATCTTGAACACTTGTAATACATGTTGCTTTAACCTATGTTAAACAATTGAACTCATTCAGTTGTTCTAATACATATATTTATGAAAATGTGTTGTATAAGTTGTTAACGTTGTCTTTCCCATGTTGGTTACATACCCAGACATCAGACAGAACCTTTCACGTAAACTTGTTATAACGACTGTCACACTCACACAGACTGTCCCGCTGGGTGTTGTACGTGTTATCCTCCCTTGTGTGTTGTGACTGCTGCATCCGTGTAGATTGCTCCTCCAGAAGTTGTGCATGTCCTATTGTGTTGTGTGTCTCTAACGGAGTTGGAACTTCGTCCCTTTCGACTGGAGACTCACTCCCACCCTCTCTCTCTGGTGTGAAAGAACCTTGACACAAGTAACACTAGCACTCACCAAGCACATGAACCTCATTGTTCAGAGACAAAGCAGACCACTCTCTCATGCTAACAAGAAAGAGCTAAGGAAAATAGTTAAGGTAATGGAAACCAGTCCATCATACCAGATGGGACTCCTACACCAAATGGTGTGAGGTCTAGTTGGTGCTTCATACCAGGGAGATCCCTTGAATGTTGGCAGGTCCAGTACCATCAACACAATGTTAAAGAGGAAGAAAAACCAACCACTTGCTAAAGTGGTTACCATCAGAAATGGATCAATATGGTGCCCACACGTCTGGTTTACCCATATCTGAAGAAACTTCATATTAAATCGGAGACCTTGAGCTTGACCTACTACAACCAAATCCACCTTCCATTCTAGCTTTTGCATGGATACATCCTCACTGAGGACCATCCTATAACCTCCTTTCTCGATGTTGACACACCTAATTTTCTTCTTTTTCTTGTCACCCTTTGAGATTTGGCCAGTATCAACCCTTAACTCTTCACTAAAATTTGTTTTCAACTCCAATGAAACCCTACCAACCAAGACACACAGCTTGTGCCCCTTTGTAAGGGTTTAACCATAGAAGCCTAGAGCCTCTAGTAAATCCGTCAATTCCAATTGTGGGTTTAAGTATGGTATATCTTCCACTAAGAGACCCTTGCTTCCCCCTTTAGAGATATACCCACCAAAAAATCCTCTTGAAGGCGTTAACCCTTTATAGAAATTACCTACAAACGAATTCTTAAAAAAACAGAAAATATACAATGGCGGGAACATAAAATATACATAGAAATTTTTCTCTTGGAACCCAAAATCAGGAAAACTAGATTGATTTTTTACCATATTCCTTTCAATGTTACAATACATTATATGCATCTCTAATCATTTATAAATCCTCAATCTATTAACCTTGTATTATAACATAATGGTAGTTCCCTAGACCATATCTACAAAATGCCATGGTAAAAGCCATCATGCCAGAAACCATGCGCAAAACCATGGGTGGGTCTGACCACCATCCTTGAGTCTACTACCCATCCTTGGGTTTTCCCAACCATCCTTGGGTCTTCCTAAAAAAAATCGGGGCACGATGGCTAATGCACCCCTACAACCCCCCCGTTGTGCTCAGTGCAACGTAATAATGCATGGGGCTAGTCATGTAAATAATGTAACGCATACCAAACACCTCCACCAAAGAAGTCGCCAAGTCTTTTGTTGCTAAAAGGGATACCCCTTGGAAGACTATTTCTATGGTTAAGCCTTCCAAATCCCCTATTGATGGCCAAGTCTCCAAACAAATGATAGGAGGAGGGATGAGGAAAGAGTTTAAACCTAATCCTCTTGCCAAACCAAAAATCATTGATTTGGGCATTAAAAAAAATTCAAGGGTTAAAGACACATGTCCATGGGCCATGTCTGAGTCTCCCCCTCAATATGTCATGGAAATGGCAGTGGGCTCCAACTATATTTGGCATAACTCAAGTAGGTTAGAGGACTAATCTACTTGAATATATTCCATGCTAACCCCCACTCCCAGCTCCCTTAGAGTAAATCCAATTTCGATGTGTTGTTGTTTATTGAATCTTATGGTTAAAATGTATTATTGGTGTGTTCAAAATAAAAGGATGCGGAATTTCTTTTATGCTTAGCCTTGTATTTTTTTTATTTTTAATACAACCATTACCATTTTCTTTAAAAATAAAATTAATAAAATTCTTTTATTATTAATTCCAGATTAAATATATAAAAAAATTAGTATTAATTTAAACTTTTAAATAATATTATTAATAATGCAAATAATTACAATTAAAAATATGATGACAACATTCTAATTATTACTAGCTTAGATCCATCTTAAATTTGGATCTACCAATTGTTGAGAGTGATCAAATCTCTTGAAATGAAAACATATTTTAGAGTAAGAAGAGATCTTGACGCTTGGTAGATCGACATTTGAGATGGATCTAGGCTATTTTTTTTTAAACACAAATGAGTGATGATTGTATTGAATCTATGCCCATTCGTAGAAACTACAGGGAATTCGTTACATTGCAATTTCTTTGTTAGGATCTTTCACTCGGATGCTGACTAAATTCATGGGACACAAACCCCAGTATTTTCCACAAGTACTACAACAGAGTCCTTCTACACGTTTACAAGAGTAAATTTCTTATGTATTGTGAGCATACGAGTATGAATAAACAATACATTATGTTATTTGGGAGGCTTTTGGAACAAAGAGTTCATGCAAAGTTGGGATCTCGAAGCCAAGTTGGCATCAGTTTCATGTTCTTGCTTTTATTTATTGGATTTCTTGCCTCTTCTGACAAATGGTTCCACTGCATTCGAGGAGACATAACTTTTTAGCACTGCCTCCCATGCATGATTTTGCATGAGATGCTCTAACTACCATAGCTTTCTGGTAAAGCTTTGGGGTAGATCTCTTCATCTTCGTAAGATTGGAGAGTGTCAATGTCAATGCTCTTTCCTCAAAATCTGACTCTGGACCTGGAGAGGCGACTTAAGAAGGACCTTGCTCTTCCTTCTCCACCAACATTTCTTCATTTCCCTGATCCTCATTTTGGATTTCATCCAAAGGGGTATCTTCATCTTGTTTTGGATCTTGAAGAGTCTAAAAAGAATTTTTGTTGAAGGAAGGTTTTGGATTTGGATATACTTCAACAGATTTCTTTAGGGTTGTAGTCTTATTTTGTAGATTCCTTTTTCACCCTTGTGCTGGTTGGAAACTAGTCTCTTTAGAAACAGGGACTTAGGCCTACCCATGTTTTTTTCGTTGGCGGTATTTTTTGGAAAAGTGCCCATGAGTATGACAATCATTACAGTTGAAAGGAATCTGATCATAGTCTAATTCCTAGATATGGCTCCACTCTCCTAGATTTATCTTTAGGGCCTCAGGTAAGCCTTCATTGAGGTTACCATAACACATATGCGAGTAGAATAAAATTGACCTCCTTTTCATTTTGATTTATCCAGATAGCGGCCTAGCTTGTTTCCAATGTATTTTAGTGCATCAGGCCCCAAAAGATGAAGATGGAGGTGCGGCATCTAAACCCACACCGGCATAGTAGTAATATCAAAGTATGCACTAAAATCTAAAGTCCATGGAATGATAAAGAGGCCTCTAAACCCCATAAAATATAGTCATGATCTGAAAATCAAATCCCTTCCATTTTATTGAGAAACAAAAAGACATAGAAGCCCCTTCCTATCATAAAGAAAGTTATCTAATCTTGAATTTTGGGGACCCATTGTCCTGCAATCCTGGTTTCAACAGCTTTTAGATTCAGCCACAAGCCCAAAAACTTGTCGACCGATGCTTTTTCTAAGAGATTTAAGGCTCTCTTACATGGATCTAAAGGAGAAAGTTACACTACAGGGATCTCAGCTAATTTCTTCATAAATTTTTAAGGGGGAGAAGAAGTCCCCTAAGGTTTATGAACCTACAATAGGGTTCTAAATGCAACCTCGTCCTCCATGGCATGATGAACAGAGGTGTTATACAAACATACCAGCAGATAGCAATCTCGATCAGCGGTGGAAACCACTGAATCTACTACAATTTTGTGGGGTCACGATCGACTCAGACAAAGTAGTGGGGCCACACACTTTCATCAGATCATCCAACAATCCACACAAAGGGAGAATTGCTCCATATTTATGAGGTAACCTACAATACCAACTTGAAATTATTGCCATAGACCTGCAAAAAAAACTACAATGGTTAGGGAAACCCCCATATTTCATAGAGCTTTGTTTCATTCTCCCTATTACGGAACTAGGCTAGTTTATTAGTAGTACTCTAATGAAATACATTTAAGTGATTAATAGGAATTGAATGGAATATCCTAGTGGCATGATCAAGTGGTTTGCACAATGAGTCCCAAGGCCTAGATTACTTCAAAGTGTTACCAATGGGAAGAATTTTTATTGAAACGAAACTACATTTTTGAGTTTTTCCACTTTAGTCATGAGTTCTAACTTATCATTGTATTTGAGTTTGTTTATTAATTTTCTTGATTTAATGTATAAATAAATTTAATTTGTTGAAGCCAATGTTCTATCTTATTAATATTAATATATCAAATTAATATTACTATTATTTACGCCTTATAAATTCAACATATTGAGTCAATTTTTAAAAATGTTGACATACAAATTTTCTTACATTATGCCGAATATATGATCTCCCTCATACTAGGTTGTAGACCATCTCTCAACGCAATAATAAAACATGTAGAAAAATAAATTATTAAATGAGAATCTTAAAATGGAATAGTATAAATGTTTTACAAATGAAAATAAATTGTTTCATCTCATATTAGATTAATGGATCAAAATTGTTTATTTGCATTCACAACAAATTTTCAAGAAGTATTATGGATTTATTTGTACACTATGTTGTGTTAATATATTTAGTGATGGTTTTATGAATATTTAGTGATGCTTGTAGAAGGTAAAGTATATTGTAATCAGTTTGGGTCAAAATGCTTTGCCTCTTCATTAATTTGCAAATTTGTAAAAACTAAAGCTTTAGTAAAAAATAAATATTAAATTTATTTTTTAGAAATTGAAAAATATTTTTTGAATTTTTAAAATTTGAATTTCTAACTTTTGATTGGTGGATGACTAATTTTATGTGGTTTAAAATTAATTTGTCAGAATTAAAAATTGTTTACAAAATAAAAATAAAAATAAAATAGTCTTCTTGGGGTAGATCAATTGGCAATAGTCATGGAAATGAAGTCTCATCAAACCAGAAGTCTTGGGTTCAAATCTTGTACTATACCCCTACTCGGGTGAAGACCTCCAATTGCCAAGTGTCCTTATAAATTAATTATCCAATATATGTGTGTGTGTGTGTGGAAAATCAATAACTTTCTAATAATAAAAATGAAAAATTACATTGTATTTTCTTTTCATTCATTATCATACTTATTTTTAACAATAAATATTTATTACCCTATAATCATTCCTTGATTTATTTCTATTAATTGTTCTATTCTTTCTAATAACAATGTTTTCTCACCATTTCTAATTTATTTATTTTATTAATCATAATATTTTTTGGATAATTTAATTTTTCACAAAACTAGGCGCTATACAGCCCAATACATGAGGGATATGTCATTAAAATATATGTGTGTGTGTGTGTGTATCAACTAATATACGTATATGCAAGAGATGTTGTGCGTAAAGTTATTTTAAAAAAAATTGATAACGTTACTTTAAAAAACAATTTTGGCATAAATAAAATATTTCAATTATCACCTTTATTTTACATGAGAGTTTATATAGTGAGATAAAGTAATCGGGATTATAAAAAATAGTATGAGGGATATATATATATATATATATATATATATATATATATATATATATATATATATATATATATATATATATATATATATATATATATATAAAAGGACCCATGATATTGGCCCATAAATTACTTTTTAGTATGAGGGATATTTAAAAATTAAAAAAAAAAATGACCCATGATATTGACTCATGGTTTTAAGAATCCATGGTATACATGTGGAATATAACATATTTCACGGGGAAATTAAACAAGTCTAGATCCATCTTAGTTTGATGTTATATTTAGATACATAATTAGTTGTAGAAAATGATGGCATTAAATCCATGTAGTGTGTAAAGGTAAAACTATTTTATTGATATGTTCATGTTGGGCATTGGTATGTTCAGAGGTGGGGGAAATATTAGGAAAAATGTGTTCAGAGGTGGGGGAAATATTAGGAAAAATGTAATTATTACATTTTGTCTAATATTTTTGCCTACCTCCATATATTTGTTACTAGGTTATATCGGGTAAAATATATTATTATTATATTCATTTTACCCAATATTTTCCCTCAACTTGTCCACTTCTTATTGTAATTTTTATTTATATTTTAGGTTTAAAAGTAAACAAACTAAACTATAAAATTAGCAAAGGGTGGAGAAATGTTGAGTAAAATGTAATAATATTACATTTTAATTAATATTTCCCTCCACCCATGGGCACTTTGGTAATAAGTATTGGGTAACATATAATATTGTAATATTATATTTTATCCAAAATTTCCCCTCACCCAATTCAATTTTTATTAAAAAAAAAATTATATTTGAGGTTCATAAGTAAACTTAACAGTGATGTAAACATTTGATCCCGGAACATTTCATCCCATAGAGATATTGTAATCTTTAATATTTTGACTTCGTAAAAATAAAATAAAAAACACAAAATTAATAACTATATTTATAATTAATAATTAAACCAACCTAAATCCATTCAGTCAAGTAGTTCAGGTTTCATAGGTGTTGGTACTTAGGGGCACGCTTCAAGCAAGCTTCCCTCTTTCTTGTAGCTTTGGCTACTGAACTTATGAACAGAGGACAGCCGCAGAGAGAACTCTTTGTTCCATATTTCGGGTTGTAGGGCGTAGGGAGTAGGCGAGTGAGTCTAGTACTTATGTAGAGCTTGTCCCATGAGTAGAGCTTAACTCTTGATCTATCAAGTGCCAAGAGGGATCAAATTTCTTGAGAAGCAAACCTCTTTTAGAGTGAAAATGGATTTGATCTCTATCGGCACTTAGTAGATCTAGAGTTAAGATGGATCTAGGTTGGTCATGTACCAATAGGTTGTTAGCAATTTGATTCCCCCTCCACCAAAGTTACAGTGCTTAAATTATGCACTTAATATAACTGAGTTATGTGTTCACATTCACCCCATAAGGGTTCTCTACTTTTTGCATAAGAAGTAGGTATTAAGCAGCAACACTGCATATTACACTTGTTTAACATGTAGTGGATGAATGCAGATAAGTTTACCATTTGTTAATATAATAATATATGTACAAAAGTATCATATGTTGTGAAACTTTACTAAAAACTAATTTCTATATATATATATATATATATATATATATATATAATGTAATTAATTTTTTATTAAATATAAGGTTATGTGATTAAATCATTTTATTAAAAAGTAATGATAAAAATATTAGGTATTTTAAATTTCAACTATATAGGTCAACATTATTATTAAAAAAAAGGTAAATTATCTAATTTTTCTATGTTTTGATTTTTTTTATTGGAATTTGGTGATATAATTTGGGCTAGATTGTGATATTTGGTTATTTAAAATGCATTTTTGAATGCATATATAGATTCAGTATCCTAAAAAAAAAATGAGCATTTGAATTACACAACTCAAACTTGTGATTCTAAAAAATATCTGCAAAATTTAAGTAACATTAACTGAAAAATAGACCAAAACATTGAAAAAAATTTGACTACAACTTAAAATAAATAAATAAATAAATAAGAACTTTTAACACACATGCCAATGTTGCCATTAAAAAAAACTTAACTCTTTTCCAATAAAAGAATGTGTACAAATATAATTATGTGATGTATTAAATACATTAGTAATCTTATACACACAAGTTAAATTTGTTTCTTAATATTTTAGCTATAATATATTAAAAAATGTATTTGCAAAATATAAATCTAATAAATTTGATGAAATTTCATTACTAAGAAGTCAATCAAGCACCGGGAGTGTGCGATTAGGGTTTCCTAGCCATTATTGGTCTCCCCGATAGTTTGCATTATTAAATAGTATGTCATGAGAATAGCTTGCATTATTAAATAGTATGTCATGAGATTAGTTTGTGGTTGCTTGCTTGGTTGATTTGTTTTGTGTTGGTTTTTTACATCTATTTGTGTTTATTGCATGGTTCTTGATTAAAACAGACAGGTTGTTGAGTTCATTGCTAATGTAATGGATGGTTTGTTGTTGAGTTCATTGCTAGTGCAATGGATGGTCTTTCCAACCCTAGTGTGGATGGTCATGGATCTCTTCCCCATTGTAGATTTGTAAAAAGGGTGGATACAATTCCTTCTCTTGATTTAGGGTTTGCTACCTCTATAAAGAAGACTGTTAATACCCTTAAGGAAAGAGGATTGATTGGTAAGTTCAATGATAGATCTGTTTTAGAATGAATCTCTAACCATTGGGAAAATCATGAGCCCATTGGTACTTTATATTATGGAAATAATTATTTTTTCTTTTTCTTTTGAAAGCAGGGAGGATAGGGATCTTATCTACAGATCTAGGCCATATTTCATGGGCTTCGGGGGAATGTTTTACACCCATTGGACTCTGGATTTTAATCCTAGCATGGAAATTTGTTATGTGATTTTCTAGATTAGATTTTCATATCTTCCCCTTTTTCGGTATGGTGATGGTATATTCAAAGACATAGGTGACAAATTGGGTTGCTACATTACTAGTTCTGAGGGCAAGGACAATAACTTATTCAATGCCAAAGTTTGTGTTGAAATGGATTTTGAAAATGGACACCTTAAGGCAATTTAGCTTGACTTGGAGGGTTGGTCCCATCTTCAAGGTTTGGATTATGAGTAGGTTCCTTTTTAATTCTTTTTTTCCCATGAGTATGGGCATTTTGCAAAAATATGTCCAAAAACTTCAACATCTCAGTCTCCTTCTATCCCTCCACCTTCCTCTCAAAGTAATGATGAGCAAGGAGCATTCAAACTAGTTTCAAGGAAGCCCAAGAATCATCCATTTAAGAGACCTCATTCCAGCAGGCCTAAATGTCATCAGCATCCTCCCTCTAGTAATAGATATGAAGCTTTGAAGTCCTTGGAGGGAAATTTATATTTGAAAATATCAGCTAGATCCAGATCAAGTGCCCTTAGAGAACATCAGTTCACTTGCTGAGGAAGAGACTACTTCTAAGGATACTTACATAAGCCCTTCGTTAGATAGAAATGAAAAAATATCATTTGAGAAGAAGAGAAGGAGGTCAATCTCTCCTCTTATTCCCCTTCCTATTTATATGTTCTAAAAAGCAATCAACAATCTTCCCCTCTATTAATAAGAAGTAGAAAATATTGAAGAAATCCACAAAATCAAGTGCCCATAATTATTTAGCCTCCCATGGTTCCAGTGGGGGGGCATGTTTGATTAAATCTTAGAAATGTTTTGTTTTTGTACTATATTGTGCAAGCAATTTGTAAAAATATACTCCCATTCTCAAGAAGCAGGAGGCTCATGTCTAAGAAGGTCTACTATTGTATCCCCCCTTTCTTCTTTCATTGGAAGGAGGATGGTCTTTTCCCTCATCTTCTTAAAATCATTGATTTTTCTAGTAGTATCCATTCTTATGTATTTCAAATACGTGTTCTAGCCATAAATTTTTGCTTAATACACATTTCTCAATCTAGTTTAAAAATAATAAGTAAAAATAAAAATTCATTATTGAATATATATATATATATATATATATATATATATGAATATGATATTTCATTTATATAAAAAATAAATAAATAATTATTATGTTTTAATTATAATTAAAATAATTTTATTAAACTTTAGAATTTATATAAATATTTATTTTTAATTAATAATCATATTCACTTACATATTTATGTGAAATTATTTTAAACTACAAATTAAAGTATTTATATTTACTTTAAAATATGTGCACAACTATCATTTTTAGAGTTAAACCAGTCTAGATCCATTTTATCCTGGATCTATGAAGCACCAAGATGGATCCAATCTCTCAAGGTGCAAACCTCTTTTTTGAGTGAAAAACTTGAGGAAAGGTTTGCACCTCGAGAGATTGGATCCCTCTTGCCGCTTGATAGATTTGGGTTAAGATGGATCTAGGTTGGTTATATAATAGCCTAGATCCATTTTAACTTGAATCTATCAAGCATTGAGAGGTATCCAATATCTCAATGTGCGAACTTATTTTTTGAGTACAAAACTTGAGGAAAGGTTTGCACCTCAAGTGATTTGATTCCTCTTGGTGCTTGATATATCGAGGTTAAGATGGATCTAAGTTAGTTATATAATACTATATAATATCTATATTTGTATCTATGTGTCTCTTTCTTATTCCCTCTCTCTATCTCACCCCCCAAACATACACACTCTCTCTCCATATCTATCTCTCTATCTCTCCCCGTCTTCCTCTCTATGTCTCTCTCTTCCCTCTAGATCTCCTATCTTCCTCACTCTCTCTCCATCGCTCCCTTATCACACCCTCTCTCTATCTACCTTTCTCCCTCTATGTCTTTCTTCTTCCTTCCCTCTCTCTCCCCCTCTGACTCCTTCTCTATCTTGATTCCTCTCTCTCCCTTTCTCTCCCACCTCCCTCTGTCTCTCCCCCCCATCTCTCTCTCTCTCTCTCTCTCTCTCTCTCTCTCTCTCTTGACCTTCTTTCCTTATCTCTCTCCCCACCTCCTCCCTCTCTTCCTTCCTCTCTCTTCCACCTCCCTCTCTTCGTCTCCCCCCGTCTCTCTCTCTCTCTCTCTCTCTCTCTCTCTCTCTCTCTCTGCCCTCCAGCTTTGTCACTATCTACCTCCCTCTCTCTCCCTCCCCTTCTCTTCCCTTCACTTTTCTTGTTGTCATCGCTTGGATCCTTAGTTAAGATGGATCTATGTTGGTTCTTAACAATATTTGTATTATATAAATTTCACATATTTAAATATAAAAATATTCTCATTTTTTATTTTATTAAAACTTTAATTTAATTTCTATGGGAATATTTTTAGTAGTCGTGAGGATAGAGGGTTTAGATATATCTCAAAACTAATTATAACCCTTTTCCTATTACTTCAATTAAAAAAATGTTATAAAATTAAATTAAATTAAATTATTTTTATTATGAAATAAGTTATGGTTTTTGGGCATGTTGTTTTGATAAGCCATGCTATTGGCCCATGGTATTGTAACAAAGCCTATTTACAAGTTAATAATATCCATGGTAAAGTGGGGGTGAATATTGATGGTTAAGAATCTTGTCATATTGTTATAAAATATTTTGATTGTGAAATAGGTTATGATTTTTTGGCATGTGGTATTAATAAGCCATGGTATTAGCCCATGCTATTGTAACAAAGCATATTCACAAGTTCATAATATCAATGACAAAGTAGGGGTGAATATCCATGATTAAGAATCTTGTCATATTGTTATAAAATATTTTGATTGTGAAATAAGTTATGTTTTTTGGGCATGTGGTATTGATAAGTCATGGTATTAGCCCATGGTATTGTAACAAAGTCTATTTACAAGTTAATAATATCCATGGTAAAGTGGGGATGAATATCCATGGTTAAAAATATTTTCATATTGTTATAAAATATTTTGATTGTGAAATAAGTTATGTTTTTTTGGCATGTGGTATTGATAAGCCATGGTATTGTAACAAAGCCAAATTTTTACAAGTTAATAATATCCAATGTAAAGTGGGGGTGAATATCCATGGTTAATAATCTTGTCATATTGTTATAAAATATTTTGGTTGTCATACCTCTCTCTCTCTCTCTCTCTCCTTCGAGAGTCACTCTAATTTCACACCCCCATTTTCTCTAGTTAATTTATTTTCTTTGTTCTCCCTTTTTCCACTTGTGCAGTTCCTAGCACTAGAATTTGGGGTCCCTCCTTGGGCCACATGGACAACTAGAAACGTCCTAATTGGTTGCATCATCCATACTCCTAGGGTAGTTTTAGTAACACTTCCTCGTCATTAACTTAACAATTGGTAGTTAGGGAGTTGAACTACCAAATTATAACTCTAGATAATTAAGTCAAGAAGATAGGAAAACTCCCAAATCCCCCTTATAGGCTACCCTCTTCTTTAGACTTAGTATATATTAAAATATGAATGCATATTTACATCAAATGAAATCTATCCAAGTATCCATATTGGTTATCCAAGATGTCAATTTTAATTACATATTACAAAATTTGTGGGTTAAAAAGGGGTGTTACAATCTCTTCCCCCTTAAAGGATCATCATCCTTGGTGTTTGACTATCCATAGGACTAATTTTATGCAATAAACAAAAATGGGTATACCACTTTCATGGAATCCTCTAGTGCTTATGTATCTTCATCTACTCCAAGTGTTTACATTGCACTTGGACACACATGATGGCTCGATTTTAGAGCAAGGTCTCCCTCCTATTGTGTATGCATTAAGCCTCTATTTGGAACTCTCCTTTGAGTTCCACCTATATCATAACCTAATCAATGATGTGATTAGAACCATTAAGATATTTTCTTAAGCAATAACATATGGAATACAACATGCTTTTATTATTAGGAGTTAAGGCAAGCATATGATCCACTAGTCCAACTCTCTCCAGAATCTCGAATAGTCCACAGTTTTTATAGCATATTTTTCCATTCTTGTTGATCGGATGCTCTTTATTGGCCTAGGCAAGTCCCTTTTCCCTTGCAGAACTATCCTTATCTCAAAAAAAAACATCTTTCAAAAACTATACATGACTCTACCCACTGTAAAAGTGTGTATGTATGTAGTTCCTTTGAATGCTTCTTGTGTATACCTTTTTAAATTTGAAAAAATATATTATAATAAAAAAAAAAAAAACTCTTTTTTGGTTGGGGTTTACGAGTTAGACTATAATCCCACCTACAAGAGCTTGTGGCCTAATTTAATTAACTAGTTTTTGGTGGTATAAATACACCCTATGGGTTGGCCTAAAAATGATCCTAATGATTGGTACCCTTAATCTGCCAAATAGTCCCTAGATCATGTCTATGTTATCATGTGTTCTCTACACTTCCTTATCTCTAGGAAACCCTTGTTTCCATGCAAAGATGCTAATACCCCTTTATCTCACATCATACTATTTTTGTTGCAGAGAACATCGTTAGCTCGGGTAGGAAGGATCCAGAGGAAGGTTATGCTAATGCCAGCAGCCAAGATTAGGTTGTAGCTTTACCATCTCTTGCTGTTATTATTCTAATAAAGAAACTCATGTTCCATTCCAGTTTTCATTGTCTATATTTATGAATGTAGATTCTTATTGGATATATTTATGATCTGACTGCATATATACTTTGAATTTCATGATCCATTGGTTTTTTCTTACTTATCTTGTAGGTCTGTAGCTTCCAGAGGAAGAGTTAATGTTTGGACCCTGCGAGATTGTCATCAAATGTAGGACCTACAAGTATGCCTCCTTTTCCTACCTTTGTTAATTCAAGTATTAGGCATGTTTGATTGAGTTTCTTGTTTGAATTATTTGTCTGCTCTATTGAGGTTTTCAACCCTAGCCCTAGGGAACTTTTCCCTCAAACAAAATTGGTGACCATATTGGGGATATACTTATTAGTATTTCCTTAAGGTTTGTCAAGATTGATCTAGGTTTTTGGTTTGTATTTTTTTGGTTTCTCGAGTCTTCTGGTATCCTAGTATCCCAGATCTTCTAGCCTAATATTTTTTATTTGGGCATGTTTTTTATCTTTTCTCAGTTTTCTATGTATTTGCATGTTTCTTTGGCAAAATAAGTGTATATATGGAGGTTTTCGAAAGGCATCTCATATGTCCACAAGTTTCTTTCATAGGATACGCGTATGTACATAGACTTTCTTCTTGTCAATCATGTATATTTCTGGAAAGTGAAAGTTTTCACTTGGTCAAGTGCCCAGTTGGGTTGGATTACTTGTTTTATGGTCTCTAGTGTCTGTTTAAGGTTGAAAATCTTAGGTTTGATGTTTATTCATTTTGTTCGTCAATCTATACTTGAGATTTATTTTGTATGTGTTATCACCCAAAATTGATCCTCTAGCCATAACCTACTAGATGGATCGAAGTACACCATGTAGGGCCAATTTTACCATAATAAAATTGCTTTCACTATAAGAAATTACTTAATAAACCACATTTGTTAAGTTATTTTTCGTTAAACCCATGAGGAATAATTAAATAAATCATTATTTAATTAATTATCTTCTAGGAATAATTAATTAAACCACTGTTTAACTAATATTCCTTGCCATATTTGACCCAATCATGAGAAATAATTAGATAAATCATTATTTTTCTTATTTTTCTATAGGAATAATTAATTAATCATTATTTAGTTATTATTCCTTGTCAAGTTTGATTAAATCCTCTAGGAATACTTAAACAAATCATTATTTTTTTATTATTCCTTAACAACATTCCTTGAGATGATAAATAAATCATTTATATATATATATTATTTCTAAATAAAAGTATTTAACCAATTTAAATACTTTTTCCCTCCAACCAAATATAATAAAATATTCCAAACGGCTAATTCTAAATTTTGGCTAATAATATTTTAGTATTTTCCATTATTCGAGAATAACCTAATATTTTGTTATAAAATGGAGGGTTTTTCATCCATTCTTCACTTTGGATGATTTTCATTGTTGCACTCACTGTTGTAACTTTGATTATAATCACTGTCACTTTCCATTTCTTTTCATTCTTGAGTTCCCATTTGACCTCTACACACATTTTGTTGGGTTTATACATTGTAGAGAGGAGAGACTCTACAAAGCTGAAGACATTGAGGATAGCTAAGAACCCATCCCATAGAGGGGGACTGGTAACATCATTTGTTCCCTTCACAAGTGTCATATAATAAAATCTATTCTTTTTATCTAGTTTCCATTGAATCATTGTAGTTATTTGCGCTTAATTAATTATTTCGTTTTGTTGTTTAACAATTTCTGTTGCATAGATCAGTACTTTGGCGGGTTTTGTTTCTATCATTTGCTACAGATCCACACTGTTTTACAACCATTTTTATTATTGAGTTTGTTTGTCATCCACAGTGTAAAGTGGTTTCTTTTCGTACACTCTCAATAAGAATACCATACAGCATATGGTGACTCCACTGCGTTTTTAATTCTGATTCAGAAACCTCGGTGACCTTCAGTTTTCATATTAGGGTTTTTATTTTTTAGTCTCTTAATGTTGTTTACTAGCATTCTAACCCTAGATCAGTCAAATTTCTAACTTCTGAAAGTTTTCTAGTTATTCCGCAAGTGACAGGAACCAGTCGCACCCGAGATGGAAAATTTTTCCGTGACTTGCCGCCTGAGAACTGAGGAGAAGAAATCACACTTTTCAACCCCAAACATGCGATCTGGAGGTCCAGAGTGCACTTTCTGTCCCAAAAAGTGTGATCTCCCCTAAAATAGCTTAGTACCTATGATTTTAGGGTTTCTGGGAATTTTTTTAATCATTTTTTAGGTTTTTCCGAGATCACTCTACTAGGTTGGTTGACCACTGTCTTAACCCGCTTAGTCCTTGATATACTCTATTTTTCTCATCGAAGCAGAATTTAGCCCCCTAGGACTTCTAGTACACTTCCACCTTTGTAGGAGGAGTTTAGCTGAGTAAGAAGTCTGATTTTTTGTAGAGCTTTCAACCATACATTTCAAATATGTACCTTTCTTTTTAAGATCTTTAAAGATAGGTTGTTTCGATCTAAAGTTCCCTCTTGAACCTTCTTTGGTCATTTGCCTTAGGGTGCCACTATTTTCCTTAGGTCCCACACCCATCACCCTATCTTTTGCAATGATTTTCCTCACTAGTTTTTTGTTGTTACTACACCACTTTCCAGCAACATAGTGTCATTTTATCCCGGTCACACCGATGCTTAGATCTCTTGGCCATTTTAGTGTGTTTTCAGTTGATTTCGCTACCCACCAGCACAGCATTTGCAAACCCAGTTTGGGTGGGGTTTAGATAGTTGATTTTTTGTTTATTTTCTATTTTTAATTTCAGTTTATTTACAGTATTTCAGCAATCTTTTTCTTCCTTTTTTCAAACATGATCTGGGCTTAATTAATAAACATGCATATTTTCACACACAAGCACACCTTAAGTGAAGGGCGCTTGGTTAACACTGCCAAGCCAAGACTTAACTTAATTAATTTATCTCCCCAATAGAGACAGAGACATTTTTTTTATCTCCCTTCACCATTTCCGTGTCACTTGTGTCTTGCAACCATTGCGCCACCAAGGCATTTGTCGTGGAGACTTTTAGGTCTTCATCCCCAGTTTCTGCTTGGACGTATTACTCCTCCCCGTAGGGTTCGAGTTAGTCCTCCCCCGAGTCCCCATACCGACTCTTCTTCTGGTTCATCTGATTCCTCATCCGATTCTGAGCCTCCTTCACCACATACCATCATCATGTTAGGACCCACTGCAAGTGCAGGAAACCAACTTGGTGGTGGCTCTGGTTCTATCTTGGTAGTCACATCTAGCGGAACCATTACAAGAACCATCTCAGCAGCTCCTTTGCTACCTTTCATAGCTGGGTTAAGTCTCCCGAATTTTATCCAGTTGATTAATGACCCCATACACCACGATGTTGGTTGGCCAACTATGCCGACTAAGCTTCCCTTAGACATTCCCAAGTTTGAGGGTAATTCTGGAGAGGACCCCACTAATCATGTTCATTCCTTCCATATGTGGTGTTCATCTAATTCCATCACTGATGACTCCATTAGTCTTTGGTTGTTCCAACGCATGCTCACCAGAGATGTTGCGAAGTGGTACATTCACCAGCCCTCCTCTTCTCATTCCACTTTTGCGACACTTGCTAAAGTGTTCCTTTCATATTTTCAGTTACCTCTCTGATATGACACCGGTATGGAGCTCTTGACCACATTTCATTAGTCCTTTGCCACCTGTCTTTTCGACCATGTCTAGGAATGGCGTAGAAGGAGGAGCATGTGTTGTGCTCCTTCCTTCGAAGACTGTGTCTATCTCGATTGGTTTCTTAGGACTCTTTTAGTGCCCATTACCAAAGATGTCGCATCTCACTTTCCTTAGACAGAGGAAGAGCCTCTCCACATTTCTCTGAGGTATGACTTCATTTATGCTCAATCTAGTTATGTCTATACCATTATACTAGACCTCCCTCGTCCTGGTGGTGCCAACACACTGGGGGTATCTCACGTCACCGATGATATCATTGGATCTATTTCACATCCTTCGTCATATACTTAGAATAGTTATGGCTATCCGTAGGGCGGCACGAGTTCCTCCAACACTTATCCCCCTCCTACCAGTAATGCGTATTCAGGACAAAGGACATCTTATGCATTCACCCAACCACATCAGCAGATGTCAGGGCCATCTAGTGCTCAACCTATCTACCAAGTCATTTCCCCTTCACCATCTTACACCTATGCACCATCAACCTCCATCCCCTTAGGAATTAGCGCCACAACCTCCCATGCATCCTCATCCCCAACAGCCACCACCCCCTCAAGGTCAAGTGTATGCACAGCAGAGTGTGACCAATCCCCAAAATTCAAAGAAAAATAATAAGGGGAAGGGTAACCAGGGTACTAATCAACCCCAAGGGAACCAGCCTAACACCAACAACCAGCAACAGGGAAACCAACCCAAGCAGAACAAGGTTGTTTATAGGAACAAGCCTTGTGTATGTTGTGGTGTACATGGACATTATACTCATGAGTGTCCCCTGCTACCTCAGATGCCCCAAATGAGGGAAGCCCAAGTAGCTTCTAGAGGTCAACTGCCCATGTAGCAACTGCCTCAAAATTTTGCGCCATCTCAACTGGTCGTGCTTGCAAATCCTTTACTCAACAAGGATTTGTTACTGCTCAACCTCAGCAAGGTCAAGCAGCCCAGCCTCCCCAACCTTCTGGTCTTGGTGACTACCATATTATCATGGTGAATTCTAACAAGGTTAGTACATTTGATGTCAACCTGTAAGCTCGATCGCGTCAATACGACAAGCCATCGACTTCGTCCTCAACCGAGCCCAAAACCAAAGAGTCTATTGATTCTCTAATGACATAAAATGGTCCTTTACAGATCCCTCATCCCAAGGTTGAGTCAATTCCCAAGATCCTCAGAGGTTCATTGCGTCGTAATGCATCTTCTAAACAAGCTACCCATGCATACAGTATAGTAGATGACTTGGCACAATCACCTGTCGCCATGTCGACACTGGAAGTCCTCCAATCATGCCCATATTAGAAGAAAGCTCTACTAACTACTTTGGATGCAGTAGATCCTTCAGACGATCGTTTGATTGTCTTTCCTGTTGATGCGTCAGAACACCCTCCATTACCATCATACGTTGCTTTCCAGATACCAATTCAAGTTCGTAATGTCATCATCTCCCGATGCATTATTGACAAAGGTGAATGCACCTGCGTGATTTCCGCTACTATTTGGAAGCAACTCAAGTCACCTGAATTGTCCCCATCCACCATCATTTTGTGTGCTTGGGATGGTTAACCCTCCCACCCTCTCGGCATGTATCACAATTTTCCAGTGACTCTTGCAGGAAAGACTATTTTTGTAGACAATGAAGTTATCTATACTCCTCTATATTACAACATTCTATTGGGTCATAATTACACTTATTCCATGTTAGTCATCGCTTCTATTGTTTTCCACAAGATGTGCTTCCCCCATGAAGGGAAGATCGTCACTATCAATCAGTTGATGTACAACGAGCTATCATCCTTGACCTCCCCTAAGTTTATTATCTCATTGATGTCTGGCAAGCATTCTTCCACCCCTCTCACCGGTTTTTTACCTGGAGTCTACAAATATTCCACCTTGTTGGGTGCTTTCCTTGGTCCTCCCCCTCCCATCTCTGAGCCCATATCATCAAGCGTTTGCATGTTACAAGCATCACGGGCTACTCTAAAGTAGTCTGGTACCTTTGGTCAACAGTCAGTTCCATAGCACCTTGTTATTGCACCTTCATCCGAGCCATCAAGATCTACCCCTCCAAGACCTCCTCCTTTTTTGTGTGCCTCTCCTTTGTGCCCGCCAAGAACTCTTCCTCTAGGTCTTAACCATCCAGGAACCATTCTGTTGGGACATTATCCTACAGGATAGATACCTTTCTTGTTTCCTCCTCCTGGCATATTTTCTATCCTTGTCATGGCTTTGTTGAGCCTCCCTAATATGACTTTCAGGATCTCAGTCTGGTACATTGATCCCCTAGCGAGCACTCTGCCTGGTCAGCTTAAACCATATCATGCTTTGACCCTGGTTCGACTGGTCCCTATGACCCCTGTCATTGCTCCAATTCCACCACAACCTCAACAAGAACCCACTCCTGTTGCGAAAGCATCCGGACACGGGGGCAAAGCCAAGAAGAAGGAACCTAAGGACAAGGCTCCCCAAACACCTCCAGCTCCCAAGGCTCTAAAGTTGACATTTTCGTGCACTTTGTGTAATGTTTTTGGGCATGCCACCAATAATGGTCTCGAGCTTCCTCGTCTCAAACCATTAGTCAACGTTATGTTTACTGAATCTAACATACCTGAGGTCCAATTTACCTTACCTGATTCAGCCAAGAAACTTAAATCATTGTGTACAAATCACCTGTGTGCTTTGTGCGATCATTACAGCCACTATTCCCATTGTTTCCCTCGTCTCGATGAATTTTGCAATTGCCTTCATGTGCTTCGTGACTTAGAGGCCACTCATAGTGGATCATCTACTCCTCTACCTATGGATTCTAGTACCACTAGTACACCAAAACATGGAGACTTTGGTCCCACCATCGTGATCTCTCCCCCCGATGTCGAGACGATGGACTCCATGGTCCATATCCTTTACCTGTCGTCATCCTTGAGATCCTCACAGGAAAATGTCTCTAAGGTTCCAATGCGTGCTTCTTTTGAACCTCCCTCATCGACAACTCGAATCTCAACATCGGTAGATCTTCCAAAGACTAGCTCATCATCTACCACCTCAAATGATGCGTATGTGAATCTTCTTTCTTAGGATGATGCACCAGATACTATCGCCGCATCATGTAGTCTCTTTTCCTCCATTCCTCCTATCTTCCATTCCAATGAGGACATCATGGAAGTCATGACTACCCTTGATTATCCTTGGGACGATATGCACCATCATGTGTACTTCTTACCATATTTGTGAACCCAGAAGTTATCCCCCCATCTCACTCGTGCTGATCAATGACATATCTGATACGAGTCCCCTCACTGTCTTCTCATCGGTGATGACCTTTATCGTCACGGTGTTAATTGTATCCTTCATCGTTGTCTCACTCATCATTATGGCTAGGACCTTACATCATTCGTAAGGACTTAGGCAAGGGGGCATATCTCTTAGAGGATTTTGAAGGCCAACTTCTTCCTAATCCTCACAATGCACTCTACCTCAAGAAATTTTACCCATAGCATATCCCATTGATTTGCATGTATTTATTTCTATCATGCATTTAGGTAGGTTGCATCATCTCATTTGTTGTATTTTGCACCTTTCAGATGGATCCATCATCCACATTGTATATCGGTTATGCCAACAGTGCGAGTTGCTTCTCCAGGAATCTAGCCTTGGCAGCATGGGCCATTTTCACCCCCTTGCATATGTTAGTCCATTCTAATGGCATGTGCATTGGATCTTCCACCAATAACCAAGTTGAATATGATGTAGTGATAGGTTTGTTAGTTGATGCCCTTGCTCATCGCATCCTTCATCTTCATGTTCATTTAGATTCCTTGTTGCTTTTCATGCAATTGAATGGTGTGTATCATGTGCATAACCAAGTCCTATTTAGAAAATATCTACGAGTTAAGTTGTTGGTATGTGAATTTGAAACCATTACTTTCAGTCATGTTCCTAGAGCCCAAAATAACTATGTAGATACCATTGCAAATAACATTCTAGATTTCCATTTATCACATGTATACCACAGAAGACAACCATAAACAAAACAAATGGTGAACCATAATCGTCATATAAAAGATGCATAACCACATTATGTATCGACATATAAAAATAAATGTGTTTGGAGTCCACCACTCTAAATACATCCGGTACGCCCATAGCATACTGGGCGGCACATAGGCCCCTACATCTCCTTATCATCCTTTGGAGGATCTCGTGCCAAGTTGGGCCGAGATGCTTGAATCCCTTTTTCGAGCACTTGGAACACAATGGTGCTCCACAAACTCCTCCTGCTAGGGGGCATCATTCCCACCTTTGCATACTAGATCAATCCCCTCCATCACATATGCTTGCGGGAAGTATCCCATGCTTGGGGGCATGATGGTTTTTCCCTGGACATATTCTTAATTGATTAACATAAGTCTCAGCCTAAATCCCACTGGATCTAGGTATGGTCGATTATCCTCCCATTCCTTGGATAGTTTGTCCTACTGGCCTCTCCAGTGAGCCATATTCACATCGCATATCATAGACGTTTGATACCATATCTTCAAATATTCTACTCTATGTCATACCACCTTTACCACATAGTCCCCATGTTTGACTTAGTGGGTGAGGATGATTCTAGACCTCCTCTAATAGTTCATTCTTGTTTTCCTCTTCCCTTAATTCTTCACCAAGAACCATCGTTCCAAGAAGCATTAAGGCCATCTTTAGACAAGTAAGGCCACTTGCCTGAAAGTCATAGACCCTGATTCCAATGGTCAGTTTTTCTACTACAATCTCCACAAGATTTAGGGCCTTCTCCTCCTCTCAAATTGGAGGGAAAATGCCTTTTTATAGGAAAACCCCCAATTTTTTCTGTCACCCATTGCAACCAAACCGTAGCTCAGTTTGATGAACCATAGGCACCATTGGAAAGCTCTCATTGAGCACTATAATGGGTCACTCTTCATTATTTGTGATTTGACACTTCACCTGGAAGCCATTTTTGCAAGAAGGGTCACTTCATCGCCTACCAAAATCGAATTTATTCATATGAAATGCATGTAATTTGGGGACCACCTTCCCTTGGCACTTGTTATCTCATGTGTCGATTTTCTTCATGAGAAACCATCATTTTCTCATGTTTTCATGGTCCCCACTGGGCCTATTCTATGTGGCAACATCATCGAGTCACCCTTGTTCAGAGCATCCGTGATGAGTCACCTTTGCATCCATGGAGTCTGTTTCATGTCCCATTGTATCATGTCACAGTATTCCATCCATATTTGCATACCATTCATCCTGTGTTGCCCATTTTGGCCTTCAGTCATATTGTCCACCATCCCCTCCGGAGTCGAGTTAGTCGTTGTTAGGTCAACCATGCACTTTATGCTCTGACAAGGGAAGTCATCTGTTTGTCCCTCAATCCCATTTTCCCCATTTTCCCTGGTGTCAGTCCATCAGTCACATTACTATTTTCCCTCGTGCCTTAGTTGAGGATCCTCATTGCCTCACCTATGGTGGGCCCTATTCTGTCGACATCAGCACATCTATTCCAAAAGAATGGCCTAGAGGGCGGTGTATCTTGGTTCCAGCTTCCACTCTTGTTCGATGCCTTGGATCAAGCAAAGGGAATCATCATTTCCCTTTGACTTGATTGTTTCATGCTCGTGATTCATACACTTGATGGTCCAGTGATGCAGCAGATTGTACCAATGATTCCTAGGTGTGTGTGAGATGTTTCAAACCTCATGAGGGGGTGGCCCTTCAGGTAGCCCCCCACATGCCCAGATGACTTCATATTATGCTACAGCCTCAAATGTAGTTCCACAGATTTGATGGGTTTGGTTCTTGCCGCTTGCAACGCTCATAGCATGCATGTCTCCTTCAAATGATCCATTCAGTTTTGCAGAGCCCTTTCCTGTTCAGCAGGGCTTCTTTGGTTGTTATACCCTCCCTCCCACCCATTTTTTGAGGGAAGGGCCATTATGTCTCATGTACTCAGATGTTATTATATTTAGTCCCGACTCATGTTTTTCCAGGTGCATTATGTATATGGGATACATTGTATTATTTTTTGGCTCATTTATGTCAGCATGTCATGTACCATTCAGCATGTACTTTAGTGCTTAATTTCATTTTGTTGGGCGCACCATTATTATTTGTACTCAGTTATCTCGGTGGGTATGGGTATGCCTCCCCCACCTCATTTGATATCAGGTACCACAGCATAAAAGGATACTTACATCAGTTAGTTAGTCTCACCCCCTCAATCACTATCCTCTTTCGATTCAGCTCCATTGGTCTCTCTCTCTCTCCCCCTGACTCCCCTTCAGTGTTTAGTGATTGTGTCCTTACAACGTACTTCAGTCATACGTTTTTCTCCTAACACTCATACGTTGGGGGGCAATCTATTATCACCAAAAATTGATCATCTATCCATAACCTACTAGATGGATCGAAGTACACCATGTAGGGCCAATTTTACCATAGTAAAATTGCTTTCACTATAAGAAATTACTTAATAAACCACATTGTTAAGTTATTTTTCATTAAACCCATGAGGACTAATTAAATAAATCATTATTTATTTAATTATCTTCTAGGAATAATTAATTAAACCATTAATTGACTAATATTCCTTGTCATATTTGACCCAATCATGAGAAATAATTAGATAAATCATTATTTTTCTTATTTTTCTCTAAGATTAATTAATTAATCGTTATTTACTTATTATTCCTTGTCAAGTTTGACTAAATCCTCTAGGAATACTTAAACAAATCATTATTTGTTTATTATTCCTTAACCACATTCCTTGAGATGATAAATAAAATATTTATTTATTTATTATTTCGAAATAAAAGTATTTAATCAATTTAAATATTTTTTCCCTCCAACCAAATATAATAAAATATTCCAAACGGTTAATTCTAGAATTTGGTTAATAATATTTTATTATTTTCCATTATTCGAGAATAGCCTAATATTTTGTTGTAAATTGGAGGGTTTTACATCCATTTTTCACTTTGGATCATTTTCATTGTTGTAACTTTGATTATAATCATTGTCGCTTTCCATTTATTTTCATTCTTGAGTTCCCATTTGAGCTCTACACACATTTTGCTGGGTTTAGACATTGTAGAGAGGAGAGACTCTACAAAGTTGAAGACATTGAGGATAGCCAAGAACCCATCCCATAGAGGGGGACTGGTAGCATCATTTGTTCCCTTCACAGGTGTCATATAATAAAATATATTCTTTATATCTGGTTTACATTGAGTCATTGGAGTTATTTGCACTTAATTTCTTATTTCATTTTGTTGTTTAACAATTTCTGTTGCATAGATCAGGATTTCGGCAGGTTTTGTTTCTATCATTTGTTGCAGATCCACACCGTCTTACAGCGATTTTTACTGTTGAGGTTTTTTGTCATCCACGGTCTAAAGTGGTTTGTTTTCATCCACTCTCGATAAGCATACCATACAACAGTATGAATCTAGGGTTTCTTGGTTTCTAAGAGCTTTGGGTGTTGAGTTTGGTTCATGGTTTTATGTCCAAGCAACTAGACTATTTTAGGTCTCTCAAACAACCTTTGTTTTAGTTTTTTCACTTGTATTTTGTCCTTTCTCTTTGCTTTTTCTTCTTGTTTTCCTAAAGGTTTATTTGTGCATTAGTCTCTCTCATTGGTTCAAATAACTTGATTTTTTTTTGTTTGAGGTTCTAGAACATCATTTATTTGAAGTTATTCAATGTCATTCCTTTGAAACTCTTGAATCTTTAAGATTTGAAGTCTTTTGATCTCATCCTCTCTTAATTGTTTGAAGTTGTTGGATTCATTTTTATTTGAAGCTCCTGGTTTTCATTTCTTTGAATTTTTGGGTTTCATTTTAAAAGAAGAATAAAAAAATCTTTTTGCCTTTGTATTTTGTTACTTTTAAAAAGAAAACAAAAATTTATAGGTTTTCATCCAATTTGCATTTAATTTTGCATAAGGTTACTTTCTTGCCCCTTTTTTCTTTGTTTCTTTCCTAGCAAAAAATAAATAAATAAAAAGAGAGGTAATATGATTTAGTGGGCCTTTTTTTTTACTTGTGTGCTTCCTTCATTCATATTTGAGAAAAAGAAAATCATTTGAGTGTTTTTCCTCTTGTTTATGCATTTGAGAAAAGTGTACTCTGCTTGTTGGTCTGTAGGCCATCTTTTGTATGCTTTTCCATGGTTTTTTTTGTGAAATATTACCCCAAATATTAGCTCACATGCTAGTTTCCCTGAGCCAAGAGCTTATATACACACTTTGTCGTTGTTGAAAAGTGTGTATGCACACAGGCTGTCTTCCTAAGGGTCGTGTGCGCTTGTTTTGTGGAAAAAAAATTATCGTTTTGCACATTTTTTGGCCTATTTCAGGACCTATCCACGAGTTTCCTTCATAATAGCTATGTACATACTCATGTTTCTGTTATAAGTAGTGTGTATGCGCCTTTTGTGCTCATAGTGTCACATATATCTCCTAAACAAGTGTTTTTTCACAATCTTTCCTTACTTTTTCACATTTTTCATGTTGCTTTAGTTGCCTTGAATGGAATGATCTACTACAATTGAATTAAATTCTTATTTGTGTTACATTAGGTGCATTCATGCCCATTTGAAAAATAAAAGAACAAAATATTCATCCTCCTTGCTTATGTTACTTTTCTTGCAGTCTAGGTAAGAATTCCTCATGCTTTATGCTTACTTGAAACTCAATTCATTGAAGGATAAGTATGAAGTTTTACTTGCTAGTGTTATTATCAGTTTCTTTCTTGAAGAGTCCCCAAACGTCATAATTTTCACTTCCATTACCTTCAGTAAACAACATCCACTTAAAATAAAGCTTAATAAAATACACTAGACCTTTTATATTTGTCTTAGAACATCAAGAAGTTTAAGTATTTTAGGGCCTTGGAATAGGTGAGTGGAAATTAAACTCTTCAAAACCACTCAAATTGAAACTAGAATTTGATTAAAGAGTTGAAATCCATTATCGTAGAGGTTGTTAAGGAATCCCCTCTCACATGGGAGTTAAGCATTAAGTCATGTGACGATAAGGAAAGAGATATACCCCCTCTCCTGCTTGTTGGAGCACCTGCCCGCAAATGTCCCCCTCGGCTTTTGATTATGACTGGTAACCTTAGTTTCCTTTCCTAGGTTACTGTGGGGGGGTACCCATGGTAACTGAGACAGACGTTGTATCACTCTCATAGTACTTCTAGAGGGTGCCCCGTGAAGCAAGGGTACTTGCACTGGAAAAGGATATTATTAGGGGGTCAATGTAATTATTTTTGTTATCTTTGTTGGTATGAAATGGGCCCTCATCATCCCAAGCTTACCTTTGGAAGGCCCTTTATCCACTCTATGATATTTCGGTGCCCATTCCTTAACACTTGGAGCAAGAATATTGGAGGGTTGTTTGAATGTTGTTTCCCTAGGATTTTTACAGTTGTGTGCTCCATGTCTTTTGTATTTAGTTGGCCTTAGGTTGTTTTTTTCTTCTAACTCTTTAATCATTGATTTTGAGTGGTTGACCAACTACTCCACTAGTCTTGAAAGACTCTTTTTCTTTCGCTTGAAAGTGTGGAGTAGCCTCCTTGAAGGAAAATGTTTGATTCTTTTGATTCTTTTCTTTGAAATTCAGTTAAAGAGACTCCATTTGCATTGAACAATCCCATGAGGGAAGAACTTGTGCATAATTTCAGTATGGCCAAAATTTATTTAGGATACCAACTAGGGGTCCCCTCCAAAATGGGATCCTTATGCTTTTCCTTTATTTGGAAATGTTGGTGCCCCGTTAATGGCCACCTTGAATATTCCTAAATTAAATGTTGGACTACCATTTTGGTGGTGGTCAACTATGAATATTCTAAATGCTCTTTAAGCTTCTTATATGAGCACTTCATTTTAAGGGCATCATATGGATGCTAACCCTTCATATTTTTTTCGAGAGAAATATGGGATTCCTCTTTCTACCTCATCTCATGAAAGTCTAGATACTAGTAATGAGAAGTATAAATAAAGTAGAAAGAGGAGGAATAAGAATAAGAAAAAAAGTATTCATGGATCATCACCAACCTCTACAAATCATGTTGTAGATGAGCCTTCATATTCTGCAAATCATGATAGGGGCATAAGTCCGATCACTTCTAGTCATAGTAGCAAAGAGTCACTAACCTCTGCAAGTCATGTTATCAATAAGTCACCAGCCTCTATAAGTCATATAAGTCATGATTGGGACATGACTCTTCTCTCTACTATGGAAGAGTCACCAACCTCTACGAGTCATGTTGGATACCAATCACCAACCACTGCAAGTCATGTTGGATACTTACCACTATTCGTTGTGACTCGTGTTGACTGCATTGATACTAATAAGAGGCCTAGGCATAGAAATTTTAAACCTAAGTTCCCTTGTAAATATTTGTAAGGGAGATCACCTTATTTATCTGTGCCCTGATATTTCAATGGCACAAAGGTTGTGGTCCGAGGTTGAAGGTTCTTCTACTCCTGAACCTCCTATCATTTCTTAGCAATATATTTAGCCTTTAGTTGATGAAGTGATTGAGTCAATGCCATATTTGGTCGATCACACTCCTCTTTCAGAGGGTAAAGTGTCCAACCAAGTCTTCTTCATTTCTAGTGCAAAATATTTTGGACTAGGGAGCATGTTGGTATCTTCGAGTGCACCCCCTCCAAGTTCTAAGAGTGTTTTCTTTGATTTGGATAATCTTGTTGAGCCTTGGCTTCCTTCTTCTGCACCTTTTCAAATAAAGGTTATAATTAATTCCCTAAATGTCTATCTATCTATAGTGGATAAAGGATCCTCTGCGAGTATTTTATCCTCCTCAATTTAGAAAGATTTTGGTACTCTAAAGTTGCTGAAATTTTCTAGTCAATTGTTGGCCTATGATAGAAGACATGGTGAGTCTTTGGGTGTTCTTCCTCACTTTCCAATCACGTTACGTGGGAAGACTGTCTTAGTCAATATGGTAATGGTCGATGGCCCTTTGGACTTCAATATATTCCTTGGTTGTGATTATGTCTATGTTATGAATGTTGTCGTGTCTACACTCTTTTGAGTGATGTATTTTCCTCACAATGGAAGAATTTTCACAGTTGATCATCTTGCATTTGAAAACCACCATCCTATTTTGAATTTAACTTAGAATACCCCTTGGTATGTTCCAAGTGTTTAGGTAGACTCTTCCCCACCATGGGTGAATTATGTGGCATCGTATCCTCAATGTTAAATTGATTTTGAGAAGGGTCCTTTGAATTCATGTTTTCCTTCTTAGGACTTGGTCCTAGCAATTGATCAAGTGATCTCTCCAACAGCGGCATGGGATCCCTTGCTTCCCCCTATTTATCCTTCTAGTTCTTATGATTTCTTGGATGTTGAATCACCTTCACAGCAGGATTTCCTTGAAGCCATGACTATGGTTGGTTGATCATATTTTCTTCTAGAATTGAAAGGTATGGGTTTTAGCTACCAAAGGAGTTATTGGCCTTATCCTTTAAAGGGGATCATCTTGAAGAGTTATTATGCGTAAGCCATAAGGCTATGTGCTTCCTTGTACCATATCATACATATACTAAGGTACATTTTTTCAAGTTTTGTATTCTTTAACATAGTTTTTTATCTGAAATCTATATATGGATATATTAACTTTTGGCCTAGTCTTCATAATTATGTCTATAGGACTTCGAAGACATATTCTTTGGGTATTTCCATGATTGAGTCGCTCTGATAGGTATTCGAGCTTGAAATTGGCATATAGGTTAGTTCCACCACCTTGCAATGTGTATTACCAGCTTCTTATTCCATTTTGGCCTTAGGATTAATCCCACCAAATTGTGACACAGAACCTTCTCACTGCTTAGAAGTGTCATAATTTGTGTGGTAGATCCTACTTTATCATGTGCACTCTAGATAGTACCTTGTTGTGACATGGAATCCATGTTAAAGTCTTCTTCATAGGCTCGGGAGTCCTCTTTAGTCACATCATGTCTCTAATTTAAAACCTCATTCTTCTTCCTCGCTCTTATTTTGACTTTATACCCTAGAGGCTCCAACTTGTTGAATTGTACTAGTGATTTACATATTGACTCCCTACATTTTTTGCCCTTAAGTTAGCTCTATATTTACTCTCGAATAAGCCACTTTTTGTTGATTTTCTTTATAAAATTTCAAGCAATGCATCTTTAGCCTTTTCAAATCTACACCCTTATCCCTAAAGAGAACATGCCCTGAATGTCAATGTCCTTCATACTTTACCTTGCATTGAGCATAGGAATGTTCCATCCTCTGGAGCTAGTTCGCTTTCTGGCAACACTCCTTTCCTCCACTATACTATAAGCATTATTTTATTATTCTTAAAGCTTTTTATAATATGAAAAAGACAAAAAAAATAAAATATTCCAAAAAATGGGGACAAGATGGGTTTCTTTCATTATCTTGGCAGTAGAGTTTGTTGTGTCACCCTTGAAAAAAGCACCCAGTTATGATTTTTTTCCTCATTGGTTCAAGGTATAGTATGGCCCTATAGATTAAGTACTCATATGATTGGTTACTCTTGTAATCACATGGAGATTCTACTGATGCCTCATGTATCTCAAACTTATACAAATTTCATTATGGTCCATGTTATCTAAGTCACAAAATGTGTCATGCTTTTGTTCAAGGGAAGTAAAATTTATGGCGATCATTCTATGGTGTCTCTTGATGCATTGTGTTGACCATACCTATTTCTTCAAGTTACTCTTAGTATCAGAACAAAATCTCAATCATATATTGGTTTCAATATAGAAAGTCCCCAATAACTTCTCGTCGACAAGTCTACTCTTATCAACTCTGACAAATTACTTTAGGATTAGGCCTAGAGTCACAACCAGGATCTATTTACATCATTGATAGGTGACATTGCGTCTAGAAATTATTTTCACATTTGTCTTTGACTTGGTGGTTTCCCTTTTGTTTTTCCATCCATCTAAGGATGGTAGGTGATACTTATTGTTGATTGTGTTATAATTCCTTCAAAAAAATCTTTCCAAAATATTCAGGTAAACTTAACATCTTATTCAGACACTATTACCTTTGGCATATAATGCAATCTAAAAATTTCTTTAAATTCCCTTGTGACTAGATTTCAATTCCCTTGTGACACTATATCAATTCCCTTGTGACTGGATTTCACTGGAATGGAATTAGTGGCTTTGTTGAGGTGGCCCACCACTACCATTATTACATCATGTTGTCTCATGGGTTTTGGTGGTTCCGTAATGAAATCCATAGGTATGGTTTCCCACTTCCATTTTGGAATCAAAAGGGGCTAATACAAACCTACTGGATGTCTATGTTTAGCCTTGACTTGCTAGCATTCTAGACATCTAGTGATGTATCTTGCAACTTCCTTCTTCATCCTTGGTTAGTAATATAATTGTCTTCACTATTGAAAACATCTTATGATAACTAAGCTATCCAAAATAAGACTTTTTAAGTATTTCATCCATGATGATCCTCTTCAGTTCAATGACATCGAATATGTATAATTGTCTTGGTATATCAAAATTATCCTTGGTAATTTGATATCCTACACAACTCAGTCCATTATTTCTTTACTTTAATCATTCCTTGACATGATTATAATGTGCATCATTTTGCAAAGCATCTTTTATATTAGCCCTCACATCAGTCTCATAGGTGTCAATTGCTACCACATGAATCATCTATATGTTGTGGCTTGATGCATCTACCACATGATTTTCTTTTCCTTTTATGTGTAGAATCTCAATATCATAATAAGTAATGAGTTCCAACCATTTTCCTTACCTCACATTCAGACGAGGCTAGTCAAAAAAATACTTCAACCTATTGTGGTAAATAACCAATAAAAATAAGTGGCCAAGTAAATAATGTCACCACATCTTAAGGGTTTAGATAATAGTTATGAGTTCCAAGTCATACGTAGCATAATATTTATTGTGCACGTTAATCTTCTTATACTCATAGTTGATTACATATCCATCTTGCATAAGGATGTCTCTTATCCCTTCTTTGCACTCAACAATGCAAACTTGGAACTATTTTTCTAGATTTGCAATCTTCAATATTGGTACATTTGTAAGGAGATGCATCAGTTATCAAAATATTTCTTCACAATCCTTTGACCAAACAAACTTCTCTCCTTCCTTCTACAATAAAGTGGTTGCATGATCAATCTTGGAGAACCCCTAGATGAATCTCTAATGATATCTTATCAATCCCATGAATGATCTCACTTCAGTAATGTTCCTCAAGATGGACCAATCCATGATGGACTTTATCTTGTCAATTTTTAATGTTATCACTTGTTTAGATATAATGCGACCCAAATAGTGAATTTGCTTGTGGTAGTTGTACATGTTGAATTTAGCACATAATTGACGCTTCCTCAGCACTTGTAGTACCATCTTAAGGTTCTCTTCCCTATTCTTTGAATAGATGAGTATGTCATAAATGAATTAAGATACAAATTTGTCCAAGTACGAACTAGGGATGTTGCTCATCAGGCACATGAATGTTGTTAGTGCATTCATTAGTCCAAATGGCACTACCACAAACTCTTGGTTCCCATACCTAGTTCTGAATGTAGTTTTATAAATATCCTCATCCTTGATCTGAACTTGGTGATATCTAGACCTCAATTATATTTTTTAGAATATTGTGGCTCCTATCAGTTGATCAAAAGGTCATCAATTATAGGTAATGGATGCTTATTCGTGATGGTCATCTTGTTTAGTTGTATATAGTTGATGCACAGCATGAAGGTGATGTCTTTCTTCTTCACAAATAATTTTGATGCTTCAAATACAAACATGTTGGGTATGATGTACCCCTTTTCCAATATTTCCTTTAATTGTGTCTTCAATTACACTAGGTTATGCATGTTGATTCTATAAGGCATCCTAGACAGAAAAAATACTCCTAATGTGAGTTCTATTGAAAAGTTCATAATTGTACTTAGGTGGTAATCCATGTATGTCTTCTAGAAATGCATCCAAGATCTCCTACAATGTGGGATAGTCTTTGAGATTTACTATTTTCATTTTTTTTAGTCTAATACATTAATAACATACAACTAGAACCCTTTTCTATGGCACTTATTCAATTTCATTGCAAATACCTACCTTACATTCATGAGTTTTGATATGCCTCCGAGGATCTTTGGATCTTTGTTGTCATCCACATATTCTTAAGTCTTGTTGGCGCGGTCTAGCTTGACCTAGTGCACTACAAACCAATCCATGATAATCAACACATCATATGAGCCTAAAGGAAGTATATTCAATGTTTCCTACATGTGAAATCCATTCAATTCAATCGGGCATGCTTCCACTAAATCTATCACCTTCCATTTTGTCCATGTAGCTAGTTGGACCAACCACAACTTCTCATGCTTATTTTTGTGGAGGACACAAGCATCAACAACTTGGGGTGAAACATAGCTAAGGCTAGCTCTAAGGTCAATCAAAATAGAAATAGATTGTTGAGAAATTTTACCTTTTACTTCAACAACTAATGCTTAGTGTTATGCTTGTTAGTTCTCCACGGCTATGTAAATTTGAGGCATTTCTCATGCTACATCATCAATGGTGGTAAATTTTTGTACTAGAAAAACCCTCTTGTTTTCATCTTTCTTATGGGGATAGTCCCAAATTCGATGCTCTTTCCACATCCCCAACTCTTTAAAGGTCCCTTTTTTTATCCTTTTTCTTTTCTTCCATGGTTTATGTGAGTTTATTCCCACTTTGCATAGGGTATTTTTTCTAAATTTTCTTTATACTAGGTGGGTCACCTTGGTACCATTTTGTAAGGTCTTGTGTTGTTGTGATCTAAATATATTTTACTTCAATCCAATTTTTTGTTGCTTCTTCTATGGTTTTTGCAACTTCAATAGATGCCTTGATTGCTCATGACAATGCTCAGCCTTTCTTTATCATATCAGTAAGATTTTTGGTCCCATTAAACTTTATCTATTCCTAGTAGGATCGAGGAAACCCATTGACAAAATGTCAAATTTTCATTTTCTCATCCTCGATATATGGCACATAGTGCGGTGTTTCCAAAAAATTGTTGCCATATTCCATAATCAATTGCCCCAACTTCACGTCATGGAACTCCCTAATTTTCCCATCATAGTATTTCTTGAACAAGTACTTCCTCCTAAAGTATTTTTCGAATTCTTTCCAAGTAGTATTCCTTTCATTAATTCCTTTTACATTCTTGAGGTCTTCCCACCATATGGGAGCCCTTCCACTCATGTTGAATATAACCAATATGGATTTCTTGTTCCCTAAATAATGTTTTAACATAAAATTACTTCTTAGTCTCAAAAACATGCCTCTATCTCTTTGTCTTTCTTGATTTCGCCATCAAAATCAAGTGGGCCTATCATTATATGTGCCTAAAGTTTTGTTTCTATGTCGTCTTCTAGAAGTTGTTGCCCCTATATTCCTAGTAATTGGACCATGTTATTCGATATTTAACAAGTTTTATACTTTTTGTGAGGGATTTATGTCTATGTTGTTGGCATTTAATACTTGTTGCAATTCCTTTTAATTCAGACAAACTGTGTAGTAAAAAGGCATGCACTTATGCTTGTCTTTCCTATTTCTATATTATCCTTTCATTGTTTTCCTTGCAGCTCTAGAGCCCTACCTTCAAACTCCTCATTGTTTCTACCAAACCTAGAGGTCTTTCCAGATTCCTCCTTTCTTCATATTCCTCACATCTAGCATGTGAGGTTTCTTCTATAGAGCATTTCCCTGCTCTTATATTGTTGGTAATTTTTCCTATGTGTTGAAACAATACACAATTGTTATTTTTAGAAAATAATAACATTTCACCAGATCTATTTATCTTAGTTACACCTACATTGACCTACGCTAGTCTAAAATTGATGTTCAGTTGTTGATCCATCTCACACTTAGAAATGGGTAAAACAACCTAACAAAATTTACTCCAACAATTGTTTTTAAATAAAACAAACTTCAACATTAAGGAGACACAACTTATTCCTCCTCTTTTGAGCCCATTCATTCAAAGTGTTAAAGCTTCACTATGGTACCAATTGTAACACATCCAACCCATTAAACCTTGATTAAGGCTATGGGGTATTCAAACACAGCCTCTCAAGTCACCTTAAGGAAGTGGGGTTATACAAAATTCATCTTACTTCAACTAAATTAAATCTCATTTCTAAATCCATCATCATATTTTGATCATCAAGATGTTTCCAATGATATAAATTTCATCCAAATATGAGTTCTAGATCCAAATTTATGGCCATTTGAATATTGTCCTCAAGGTGCCACATCAACATCTATATCATGCCACTTGCAAAACACGTGGTAGTCCTTTATTCCATGTGTCGCCATTGCACATGCCATGTTAGCTACTCGATCATCCTACCTAGTCCACATCAAAACTTTATCAAATTATATTAGTATCAATAGGAATCCTGGATAAACTGTATCCCAACCTCTTAACAATTGATCATTTAAAAACCTGACACTCGAGGGTCAATATCATGCAGTCTGATAATAGAAATTTATTTTATAGCTAATAGAATTGTCACGATCTATTAGCATCAATATCATACTCATTTGTTCCCTGATTTCTGATACCTAATGTGCCAACACTTGATAGGTGATAGCCTGATATCATGAAGTACATGTCACCTCTACCTTAGCTACCACCTTAGCGTCATTATGCTCTCTAATCCATGTCATTTTTCCATTTGATATTTTCATGTCAACATGACATGCCAACATTCCATGTCATAAAAGATCCACCTTAATGCCATGTCATCTAACCATGTTCATATGTCATGTTAGCACCTCATCAACATGCCATGTCATTGAAGGCCTCCATGTATATAGCTTATCGAGTTTTAATAGTATTGATAGGTAATCTTGGTAAGTGTTGTTTAATCATCTGATCCCTAATATCCTGATATCCTGAGGTCTAACACTAGATATCTTAATGCTAGATAAACTCTTTTTCATCCAATTAACATTCCATCAACTAACAAAACTCCACCTTCCATATTCCATTAATTTTATTTTTGTCAGTATTGATAGTCAACGATGGATGTGATTTGGCATATTTCCTGACATCTAATCATGCAATATCTTACAGTTGATATCCATCATTTGACAGCTCCCATATATCCCATATTCATTAATTGATATAGGTGTTGGGATATTTTATTGTCGAGGCTTAGTACTAGTCATCATTGATCATCATGCCCGACACTAGAAACCATAATATCCTAATAGCTAATGTGTTGATGGGCCAATAACAACATATTCTAATGATAAATAGTTCTCATTGATCAATGGACTTGTCGAAGTTTGTAAGTATTGAGGTTTGTGTTATGTGTTATTAAATTAGTGTCCCCAACCCTTGACACTCGGATAACCAAAGTCCTAATAACAGACTACCAAATAATAGTATGATCTTTATTAACCGATGGGTATTTTGAGATCCATCAGCATTGAGGATTTCTCAATTGGAGTTACTCGCTAGGTAGTCTCCATATTGGACTCTTAATAGCTTGCTACTATGATACTTCTACATTTGTTAACAAGGGGTTTTGACATTTTGATACCCTAATATGTTATTCTCTCAAGGATTAATCCCCTTATTCCTAAGTATTCGGTCATGGCCCCCTACCAAAACATATGAGCAGGGGCTTGGGCCAAAATCTCTAAACCCCAAATTTCAAACTTCCACTACACAACCCTGAAAATTTAAAGGGTTGTCCTCAAATTTTTAAAATTCCAACAAACTTATTAGGTAGTTTTCAAAGTATTAAAACTTGCGCTAATAGGGTAGGTACTTGTCCAATTTTATTCTAAGGGTACTAAGGTACATAGCATCATGTAAAGGTTTTCACAACTCCTTGAATCCTTGGTCACAGCTAGGATTGTTTTAAAGAAATCAAAAGGGGATCCTAAGACAAAATTCCCCAAAATTTATAGCAATTATTGGAAACAATGTTAAATATTAAGAGGGCAGGGGGTGAATCAGTATTTAGGCTAATTTTAAACTTTTATTCCAATTTATATTCAACATTCAAATTTGGCATTCACTGTGTGAGAAACCATTAACAAATCATAACATCAGTCATATGAATCAACACAAGCACACATATCTTAAGCAGCAAACACATGAGACATAGAGTATTAACGTGGAAACCCTTCTAGGAGAAAAATAACCAAAGCTTGTTTATTATTTGATGAAAATATGAGCTCCTACTCTATTACAACAATTTTGTTTGTGAGCCACCACTCACAAGAAGCACAAACTCCCTTTGATTGTTTGCTAGCATCCACTAGCAAGAAGCACCAACTCCCTTCTTTTGTAGACACTTAATCATCTTACCAGAAGCACAAACTTCATGGATTTGTTGCAATCACCAACTTTCATCTCCTTGGATTTATGCAAGTACCAACTTGCAGGAGGCACAAACCTCCAAGATTTCCTCAGATACCCATAAAGATGGAAGCACCAACTCCCTATATGTGGGCTCCAACCTACATTCAATAAAGCAATCTTTCCTCTCTACAATTGGCATCCACTCTACCTGATTTCAGCTCTTTGTTCTCCTCTACAACCTTCTCTTTATATATCTCATGCAATAGTTTTTTCTTTTCTCACTATACAGTAGCACACTATTCTCGGCCCTCAGTTATCAGTAACATATACTCAACTCTCAGCCCCTTCTTTTCACAGGCTCTCTCGCCCTCTCACAGCAGCACGAAAACACTCCTGGCCTTTCCCAACAGCACAAGCACACTTGGCCTCTTCTCAACAACACTCACCCACAGATCTCTCCACTCAGCTCTCTCAAATATGATGGCATCCCTTCCAATCAACACAATAGCGATCCATGGTTTTGTTCTACTACAACACAGTGATCGATGTTGTCTCTGGTGTCCTCCATACTGCCTGAAAGCATAATTCTTCATGGTTTTCCTTGTTGTTTTTGCTTCAAATTTCCTAGCCTCTATAACCACATTAAACACTGGGAATGGGATCTGTTCACTCAAACATTGTAGTTGCATTGAGTCACTAATTGGGCCCCTAAGTGTCTCTCCATACTGAGAGTTAAATCTTATTACATCTTTGTACCACAGTAAGCCTCCCCATTCTTCTTAATTGCTTCATAGATATCAGATTTTCCTTCAGGCATGCCTCTCTCGGTCTGAGGTGAGATATTTTTTCAATTGACAATCTCTTTCATTTAACTTTTCATGGCATGCATGGAAGAACTGAGGTGGATTTCTTATGCTCAAGGCAGGCCCATTAATTCATCTTACGCAATCATGGTCCTTTCTATCTTCAACAAGAACTTTTTTGTAGTTTTCATTAATCCAACAGCACCAACCTTACAATGTGCATCTACTCAGTTGTCGACTCATTTTTAAGTTCAGAGGCACTAATCTCTTAACTAGCTACCTACTCATCCATGCCTCCATACAACCCATGGTGAATAGCCAAGTTGGCATATGATCCAGATTTTAACAGGAATGCAACAAATTATAGATATAACCATACATGTATAGATGCAGCAGATAATACTTCATTTCAATATTGTAAAATACTAAAATATGCTTACAAACATAAATGGAAATAAACTAGCCAGGGCCATGGTAGCTTATCCTTGAGAAGAGATGTGGCATCTACATGCCTCTGAACTAAGTTACAATGAGGCTCGAAGGCTTATTTATTGTTGAGAAACAATGGAAAACCCTAAACATCCAAAAACCTAACCCTAGAAGATGAAACACCAAACTGTGGGCCCCGTTTGGGTAAATTGGTACATCAACTTCGCAGGGTCGTAACTTTGGCATATGATCTCCTTTTGACTCGCACAATATCTTGTTAGAAAGATATATCCGATAACTACAACTTTGGGAAGAGAAATATTGGTCCATGGCCCCATGTTGCTCCCAGTTTTCCCAAAAAAACGTTGTTTAGGGCCTCAAAACGGCTCCATAAGTTCAGGACCCAAAAAACTACTAAAAATAGTAAATTGTGCTACAATTAAGGAAACTGAAAAGCTGAGTGAAACAATGGTGGGGGTCCAAGTGGACTTGGTGGGTGGCCACCAATACCCACCTAGATCATTCCTCCGGCTTAGGAAGCAATGGTCCCCATTGCATTGAGTTCCTCCATGAGGTGAGGAAACTTCTGCTGAACTTGCTCCCTGGTGAGCCACTTGCCCTGGTGAAGGAGTTGGCCTGCTTTGACAACTCGATACAGTTGGATATTCTGCTGGTGAGTGTGCTTGATCTGTGTGTCAATGATCCGATCAGTTGTAGCTTGTTCCATGCAATCTAGATTTAACTCTGTGGGTGTGAGTTGTTCTGCAATGTCAAATGTGTCTGGTAATGGTGGAAAGTATGGCCGAAGGCGGTCCACATTGAACACTAGGTGCAGGCCAAGGAATGGGGGAATGTTGAGCTCAAATTCATTGTCTCCCACAACCTTGGTAATGGTGTAAGGACCATATCGGAGTGGTATGAGTTTCCGATAGGCTCCAGTAAGGCGTTCCTTTTGCAAATGCAACCAAACTTTGTCGCCCACTTGAAACTTGTGTGGCACCCGATGTTGATCATCTTTCTGCTTATACCTGGCATTTGATTTCTCCATAATGTCGTGGACCTGCTGGCGAATATGTTGGATGTGCTCAATGAAGCTATTTTCCTTATCTGTTTCGGACTGGACATGAGCCGAATCTACGTGAGTAACTACAAATGGCATGGCCACATCAATGGGACATAGTGGTTGGAATCCCAAGCCCACCTGAAAAGGGTTGTGGCCAGTCGAGTTGTGGAGAGTTTGGTTGTAGTTGTGCTGAACATAGGGGAGGCTCTCATACCATGTCCATGGATTCTTTGAGTTGTACATGCGCAGAATGTGTACAATCATCATGTTGACAACCTCTGTCTGGCCATTAGTTTGAGGATGGAAGGTTGTGGACTTAGTGAGTTTCGTGTCCAGCATCAACCAGAGACTGGACCAAAATGTACTGAGGAACCTGCTATCCCGATCTGAGATGATAGGCTGTGGGATCCCAAAGTGTACCCACACTCGTTTAAAGAAGAGTTTAGTAGTGGATTCTGCTGTGATATTCTTATTGCAAGCCGCCATAATGGCCATCTTCGAGAACCTATCGACAACCACAAAAACACAATCATTTCCATGCTTAGTAGAAGGAAGGCTCGACATGTAATCCATGGAGATGGATTCCCAAGGTCGACTAGGGGTAGGCAGCGGGGTATAGAAGCCTTGCTTCTTGATGGTCGGTTTGGCAATGGCGCAGGCAGTGCATGATCTGATGTACTTCCTGACATCGTGTCGAAGATTTTGCCAATAGAAATACTTCTGCAGTACTACCACCATTTTCTCGACCCCGAAATGCCCAGCATCCTGACTGTAGTGTGCTTTCCAAATCATCTTGGCACGCTCGCTTGAAGGAACACAAAGGTGACCTAGGTGGCATAACAGGGCATCTTGGAGGTGAAAATCTGGAACATGCTGACCCTCCAAGAGTGTCTGGTATGTGTGGTCAAATTCTAGGTCGCTTTTGTAGAGAAGTGGCCAATCAGAAGTTTCGTGCCCACAAGAGTTGAGCACGACAGTTAACACCATGATCGGTGGTCGACTGAGGCAATCTGCAACATTATTGGTGTTACCCTTCTTATACTTGATATTCAAAGGGAACTATCGCAGGTATGTGGACCACTTCTAATGGCAATAATTCTTCAATTTCCCTTGGGTCTGTATGAACTACAGGGGTCAGTGGTCTATGTGGATGACCGCTTCCTTCCCCAAACTGTAAAACTTCCATTGTCAGCGGGCCTGCACAATGGAATACATCTCTTTGTCATAAGTGGGATATTCCCGGACTATGTCTAAAAGTGTCTCACTATGATATGCCACTGGATGCCCGTGTTGAGTAAGGAATGCCCCAATAGCATAGTCAGTGGCATCTGTCTCAACCTCAAATGGTTGTTGCAAGTCTAGTAATGCGAGCACTGGTGCTGAGCAGAGGTGGTCTTTCAACTCTGTGAATGAAAAAAAATTTGCTTTCGCTCCTCCCTTAGTGACTTGACTCAAGGGCCAAGTGATATGAGAAAATCCCAACACGAACCTACGGTTGAAGTTGGCAAGACCTAGAAAGTTGCGGAGCTCTGTCAGAGTGGTTGGAGATAGCCAATCCTGAATGACTTGGATCTTGGCTGGATCCACATGCACACCCCTGTCATCAATAATGTATCTCAGATACTAAACCTGGGTCATGCCAAAAGTGCATTTCTCCAAATTGGCACATAACTTGTGTTGTCGCAGTGTTTGGAGAACCTGTCGGATGTGGTGGAGGTGCTCTTCCCAACTCTAGATGAAGATCAAGATGTCATCCAAGTATACCACTACAAATGAGTTGGTGAATGGCCACAAGATGTCATCCATTAGCCTCATGAAGGTTGCAGGAGCATTCGTCAATCTGAAAGGCATAACCAACCATTCGAAAAGGCCCTCCTTGTCTTTGAAGGTAGTCTTCCACACATCAGAAGGTTCGATTGGTACCTGGTGATACCCTGACTTAAAATCGATCTTGCTGAAATATTTTTCCCCTTTCAGTTGGTCCAGGAGGTCATCAATCCATGGGATCGGGTACCTATTACGGACAGTGATCTTGTTCAGTGCCCAATAGTCAATACAGAGTCTCCAAGTCCCATCCTTCTTCTGTACCAACACAATCGGGCTCCCACAGGGTGATGAACTCAAACGGATGTGACCTTTCTGCAACAACTCCTGAATCTGCCTCTTGATTTCATCGTTCTCCAGAATGGAGTGCCGATATATTGGTCCATTGGGCAGCGACGCACCTGGGGTCAAATTGATGGAGTGCTTGACCTGACAATGTAGAGGAACCCCTGCGGGGGAGGTGAATATGTCCTCATACTCCTCCACAACCTTGTCCATCTGTAATTATCATGCAAAGGGGCCCTGTCTAGAGGTCGTGGCCACCATCTTCTTCTTTCCTTGAGGGCGTATCATCAGGAAAACAAATTTCCCGGTTTTTGAAATGAGCTTAATACATTGTTTTGTAGTAACCAAAGAGATGGCCGTAGGCGGTGCTACCTTTGGTATCATGTGCAACTTATTTCCCAAAGTAACAATAACAGCACGGGGCCTTGATTCATACACAGCATGTCGCTTCCACAAGTATGGTTGTCCTAATAATACATCACAAACATCAAGGGGAGCAACGTCACACAATACCTCATCCATGAAGGGCTTGATGTTGTATGGAAGGCGACACTGCTGGCTCACGCGAAGATCCCGTCCTTGGTGAAGCCACCCAATGGTGTACGGTTGTGGATGTGTTGTGGTCGGTAAGCCTAGTCGCTTCACAACCTCTGCCAAAATGATGTTATTTTAGCTCCCACTATCGACAATGAACTGTAGCAGGGAGCCCTTTACCCACATCTAGGAGTGGAAGAGATGCTTCTCCTCCTCTGGATCTTCAGGTTCCTCCTTCTGGATCTTTGTGGTGGAAACAATGGTGTTGGGATCCGCATCGATAATCTGCTTCCCTTTGTCATTCCCCTTGTTTGGTTCTGACTCAAAGTCGGAACATGCATTTTATTCTGAAACCTTTAGCTCATCCACCAATGACTGCTTGGCCTGACACTCACTTGTGTTGTGAGTGGAGCTCTTATGGAACTCACACCACTTTCCCGTGTCCCTTTTCGGCTTCGCGGCACTGTTCTTTGCTTGCAGCTTTGGTGGGTTGTCTAAGTCCACCTCGCCTTGGCTTTGTCCTTTGTTCTAGAATTTGGGGGCACCTTTCCCTTTCTTCGGATTCTCAAATCCAAAGTCTCGATTCTTCTGTTTAAACTTTTGCTCGATCTTGACAGCATATCAGTATGCCTTGCCGAGCGAGGAGATGTTCAGGAATTCTATTTCTTCCTGGATGTACCTATGCATGTAGCCAGTATTTGAGTACCAAATGTTGCTCTGAATCCTTGATACCCAACTTTGTGCAAAGGGTAAGGAAAATGTTGGTAAACCCCAGCACATCTTGGTCCCTTCCCTGCCACAGCGTGGTCCACTTTATGTATTGATCCTCATAGCTTCCGACAGGGTAGTATTGCTCCTTGATGGCAGTCCGAAATGAATTCCAAGTGGGTGCAGTTGAAAACAATGAGGTCGTACTTTCATCCTTCTGCTCGCAATAGGTTTCCCACCAGTCCTTGACGTGGGGGGTAGCTTTGAGAAGAGTGAAAGTAATCTTTTCCCGGCCTGAAAATCATGAACAGAAAAATACCCTTCTAGTAGATTTAACCATTTATCTATGGCGTTTGCATCTATCTGACCCTCAAATATGGGAATGTCAAAGTTAACTTGTACCTTAAAGAGTTTGGCGCTTCCAGAGTAGTTGTTGGAAGTAGATGTGTTGCCCCTGGGTAGCCGTTGAAGGATATGGGCAAAATTGTCCATAATCATGTTCCTTTGTTGCTCGAGGGCCTCTTCAAGCAGATTTTGATAGGATATCCTACCCCCTCGTCTTTCTTTTCATCTGCCATGGGAGGCCGTCAGGATTTCCGAGGTTGCTCTTGCAAAGGTTCGACTAGTTCAAGCCCTAACTCCTTATATCCCAACCTTGTTGGGGACATGCAAAGAAAGATAGAGAAAGAGAAGACCGCTCTTATACCACTAATTTGGATTTAAACATGAATGCAACAAATTACAGATATAACCATACATATAGAGATGCAAAAGAAATAATACTTCATTTCATTACTGTAAAATACTGAAATATGCTTATAAACAGAAATGGAAATAAACTAGTTAGGGCGATGGTAGCTTATCTCTGAGAAGAGATGTGGCGGCTACATGCCTCTGAACTGAGTTACAATGAGGCTCGAAGGCCTATTTATTATTGAGAAACAATGGAAAACCCTAAACATCCAAAAACCTAACCCTAGAAGATGAAACGCCAAACTGTGAGCCCCGTTTGGGTAAATTGGTACATCAACTTCCCGGGGTCGTAACTTTGGCATACGATCTCCATTTGACGTGCACAATATCTCATTAGAAAGATCTTTCCGAGAACTACAAATTTGGGAAGAGCAACATTAGCTCATGGACCCATGCTGCTCCCAGTTTTCCAAAAAAAATGTCGTTTAGGGCCTCAAAACGGCTCCAGAAGTTCAGGACCTGAAAAACTGCTAAAAATAGTAAACTATGCTACAATTAAGGAAACTAAAAAGTTGAAAGAAACAATGGTGGGGGTCCAAGTGGACTTGGCGGGTGGCCACCAATATCCGCCTGGATCAGCATATTTGCCAAATATAGCACATAGTGACGAAGAGTTGTCGACTCATTATAGTCATTTAACATATGTCCTCAACACTTTTTCCTACAATCCAAGGCCTGCAACATTTTTCAATGAAAATAGCCTATAGGCATTCGGTTGCTTAACACTTAAACACACTACCAAACAAACTCTTGGGCGCCTCTTTGAACTATAGCCCCAAGGGCTTAAATGTCATGCGTTAACCTTCTACGCCCATGATTTTATTATCAAAATAGAATTATGTCCTAGCACTTTACTTCAGCACCCAACTCCTTTTATCAGGTTGTGTTGTATGGTGGGGCCTTCCCGTTGTAATGAGAGCCAATAGCATTGCACCCGGGCTAGCCCACTTTCCACCTATCAACTTCTTGTAATAAATATCTTCGCCTGTCGGCCCTACTAGGAATGCCCTTACCAAGTTGGATCCTAGATGCCTTGATCTATTTTTAATAATGCTCCTTAAGATCTTATGGGCTTGCGAGCTTATGGCCTAGCCCACTTGTGTGCCCCACTAAAATGGTCTACTCCTCTTCCTTTAAGGCGTTAATGGAGGTTCCGAATTTAGCCTAAATGAGCTAGTGCTCTTTAAATAGTTTCACTTGTCTGTCTTTTCTATGCCACTTTGATCTCTACCTGTCATCCCCACTACAATGCTCAATGCTTAATTACAATTGCTCTCAGGATTCCAACCTTCCAGGAATTCTCTGTTATGGGTTTCGTTGATTGATGTCTTTCAATTGTTGTTCCCTGCTAGCCCAGATCCGTGTTATCCCAGATCACTTATTAATAAATTTATGGGCTTCTAGGCTTCTGACTTTTCAGGTATTGTTCCTCCTAGCCCAGCTCCAGACTATTTGGGTCACTTAGTAATAAAGTTACGGGCTTCCAACCTTTCGTCCAATCTGGGCTTCCGAAATTCTGACCTTCCAGGCATTGTTCCTGTGATCCCAACTCGAGACTATCCCATGTCACTTATTAATAGAGTTTCGGGCTTCTGGGCACCACAAATATGTCTTTGGAGATCTTGACTTTGATTGTCAATAACTTTTGATCCATGAGGCCATTTGCAGACTTCAACATATTATTGGAAAGATATTTCAAAGCACTATCCAACTATGCCACTTCCATTATGATGCAGGAGCATGAGGCTTGAATACAAAAGGCTTCGAATCTTATTTCAAAAATACAAAAAAAAATTACAAGCAAAGGAGTGGGATCCTTTAGTTGTCACTTTACATAGCTTTCTAGATAGTATTTGAGCTAGAATTCAGGGATTTGGATTATCATGTAATTAATTCAAGTAGTTAGGCTTAATTGAGATTCTTGAGGAGAATATCATGCAGATTAGATAGGATTAGGCAGTTTCGGTCCATTGATTTAGGATCTTGTTGTTGTATGTACAAGTATTTATGTAACTTTTGAATTAATGTAAAGGGATTTGGTTGTGGAGGATTAGACTATAAAATTTGAAGTCTCTTTGTATTTCTGTGTATTCTGTGCATGAATGGTCAATCCTGGAGGTTTGAAGTTCCTTCGAAATATTTTTGAATGTTGTTGATTTCCAGTTTAGCCCTTTAAAACTAGATTTTATATAATCTTGTGTAATCGCACTTAAATCTTCGTTCATTGTGTTTTGAGTTAATCCAAATGTATTTCGAAACCATAGAGTTTACTTAGCGATATCCTCAATATAACTTATACATAGATTAAACTTGGCGAAAGCACTAAAACCTTGGCAGAATGAGGAAAACCTGATAAATTCGCAAGAAACCCAAGAAAAGGTTTGAACCGTTCGATCGACAGATCCAATAGATCTAATGGTTATCGCGTGCTAACAAGCACAGAAGTTAAATAGAATAGAAAGGTGGTCTTCGTAGGAGAAAGTTGTTTCTCGCGTGAGCTCAAGGTGGTAAGTATTTGGAAATTTCACATGATGACACTTAGCAGCCGACACGTAGCACGAGAAAATTGCTTTTCTCACGTGCTCTCGGCTTGTTAAACATCACGCAAGAATCCACGCGAGATTATGCGTCAACCGTTGGATCAAGCAAGATTGATCAACGGTGGAGATCATCCAGCTAGTTTGCGAGCGGGGAAAGCAATAATCGTCGGATTGAGTGTTGAGATCAATGGCGGAGAATTAATGCGATAAAGGTTTGTGGAATGACGGATGCAACAAGGTTATAAACCAAAGTTTTAATTCTTTTTTATTCCGTGGGAAAAGTGAAGGTTTGCCTTATTTCGGGTAAATTCAACAGTTCTGCTATTTTAGCAGAATATCTAAAATTAGAGGTTGATGACTGATATTCCAAAGGAAACTCGAGAAGAAGTCCCACTTGAACTAGAAGAGATCGTTTCTGGTTTTGAACGATTATCCTTAACACCTGCAACCAGCCCACCATTAGTGGTATTAGAGTAGCTTATTGACACTGATCAGGATCTCAAAGATCAAAGAAAGAAGTCCAACATGGCTTTCAGAGTTGGAGGAAGACGTGGTCAAAGAAGAGGAAGACCAGTTGCAAATGCTGAAGTGTTGGAAGCTATGCAACAGATGCAAGCTAGATTGGAAGCAGTGGAAATGGGAAATCAAGGAGATGCAGATGCTGGAGATGTCAGTGAGCCTGAAGTTGAAGCTGCAAAAGCAGAGGAACCTGCAAAAATTACTCCTGAAATGAGATTCTTTAAATCAGTGTTAGGATCCACATCTAAACCCAGACTTGAGGGTACAGTTTACACAAGAGGTTTAAACCCTGAGGAGTTGATAGACTGGATTAATAGCATGGAAAAATTCTTTGATTATGAAGAAATGGAAGAAGGAAAGAGAGTGAAATTTGTTGTCACAAAATTGAAAGGACATGCAGCACTTTGGTGGGATGGAGTGCAGGCAGAAAGAAAAAGACTTGGTAAGCAGCCAATTAGAAATTGGAACAGGATGGTGGCAAAGTTGAGAGGTAAGTTTTTGCCAAGTGATTATCAACAGACATTATTTAGACAGATGCAGAATCTTAGACAGAGGTCTTTGACAGTGAAAGAATACACAGAGGAATTTTACAAAGTGAGCATAAGAGCTAGACAAATTCAAGATACAGATGAGAAGGTTGCAAGATATATAAATGGTCTCAGAATGGAGATCCAAGATGAGATAAGTGTGTTGTCTCCTAAAACAATAGAAGAGGCTTATCAGATGGTATTAAAGGCTGAAGAAAAACTCATGAGGAAGCAATCTGCCAGAAGTAGAGGTACTTTCCGAGGAAGGGGAAGTCAAGGTGGTAGAGGAAGATCTACAACACCTAGAGATAGAGCTAGCAGTAGCTCGAGTCAGCATACACCCACAGAAGGTGATGCAACTGGCAGAAGGAGTTAGTTAAGAGGAATAAAAATCAGATGTTACAGATGTAACAAGCTGGGACACAGAGCCTATGAGTGCCCAGAAAATGCAGGAAAAAATCAGAGGAATGTAATTTTTGCTCAAACTGAAGAAGAAGTAGTAAAGGTGTCAAAAGAAGAAAATGTACGAGAGAAAGGGGAATCTTTGACAGTTAACAAAGTTTTGTTAAAGCCAGCAAAGGAAGTTGTTGAACCAGCGCAAAGAAAGACTTTGTTCAGGACTGTGTGCAAGGTTCAAGGAAAATGTTGTCAAATGATAATTGATAGTGGTAGTACTGATAATTTGGTCTCTACAGAAGTGGTGGAGAAGTTGAAATTAAAGACAAAGAAACATCCAACACCTTACAAGGTGTCAAGGCTTCAAAAAGGACATCAGTTGTTAGTGAAGGAACAGTGTGATGTGGAGTTGCAGTTGGGAAAATATAAAGACAAAATTATGTGTGATGTGATGCTTATGGATGTGTGTCACATATTGATGGGAAGACCTTCAAAGTACGACAGAGGAGCTATGCATGATGGGAAAAAGAACACATACAAATTTGGTAAAGATGGTGTTAATCATACATTGTTGCCTATGAAAGAAGAGGATGCATCAAGAAAATCTTATCCAAAGACCTTATTTCTAAGTGGAAAAGAATACTTGCAGCAGATTGAAGAGGATGAGTTAAATTTTGCATTGATTTGCAAACCCAAGGTAATAATTACTTCCACTAAGATTTCTGATTTTCCAATTGAAATTCAAGAGATGCTGGAAAACTATTGTGATATCATTGTAGATGATTTTCCTAATGAGTTACCACCCATTAGAAAAATCAGTCATCATATAGATTTGATTCCAAGGGCAAATCTACCAAATAAAGAAGCTTACAAGATGACTCCCACAAAAAATGAAGAAATCAGGAAACAGGTTCAGGAACTGTTAGATAAAGGATTGGTTAGAGAGAGTTTGAGTCCTTGTGCAGTGCCAACAGTGTTAAGTCCAAAGAAATATGGAGGCTGGAGAATGTGCATTGATTCAAGAGCAATCAACAAAATAACAATCAGGTACAGATTTCCTTTACCTAGAATTGAAGATTTGATGGATTGTTTAAGTGGAGCAAGATATTTTACAAAGCTAGATTTAAAAAGTGGTTATCATCAAATAAGGATTAGAGAAGGTGATGAATGGAAAACTGCTTTTAAAACAAATGAAGGACTGTATGAATGGATGGTAATGCCTTTTGGGTTATCAAATGCTCCTAGTACATTTATGAGGCTTATGAATGAAGTTCTGAAAGAATTTATTAGTAAATTTGTAATAGTATATCTGGATGATATATTAGTTTACAGCAGATCTAAAGAGGAACATATGAGACATCTGAGTTATGTCTTACAGAAGCTACAACAAGAAAAGTTACTGCTAAATTTAAAGAAATGTTCATTCATGAAGGAAGAGTTGGTATATTTGGGCTTTGTTGTTTCTGCTGATGGATTAAAGATGGATCTAGAGAAGATAAAGGCAATCATAGAGTGGCCTTCACCGAAAAGTGTTTTTGAGGTAAGAAGTTTTCATGGTCTTGCTAGTTTTTATAGAAAATTCATAAGGAATTTTAGTAAGATCAATGCTTCTATTATTGACACTATAAAGAAGGATAAACAGCCATTTAAATGAACTGCTGAAGCAGAGAAGAACTTTCAGCTGTTGAAAAGAAAGATTACTTAAAATGTGATGCTAGTGGAGAAGCTATTGGCAGTGTTTTAAGTCAGGAGGACAGACCTGTAGCTTATTTCAGTGAAAAACTAAATGAATCAAAGAAGAAATATTCTTCTTATGATAAGGAATTTTATGCAGTTGTACAGTCATTGAAGAAGTGGAGACATTACTTGATGTCTAAGGATTTTATACTTTATTCAGACAATCATGCATTGCAGTATATTATGCAACAGCCAAAGCTTAGTCAAAAGCATGCAAAATGGGTAGAATATCTTCAAAGTTTTAATTTTGTATTGAAGCATATAACTGGCCAATCAAACAAGGTAGCAGATGCCTTAAGCAGAAAAAGTATTTTAGTTCAGGAAAGTCAAATTCAAGTGTTGGGTTTTGATTTTCTTAAGGAATTATATGAGAAAGATTTAGATTTTAAAGAGGCATTTGAAGCTTGTAAAAATCTTGTTTTGTTAGACAGAAGTAAGTGGCTAGATTTTTTCTTGCAAGAAGGATTGTTGTTTAAAATAAATCAGTTGTGCATACCAAATTGTTCTATGAGGGAAAATTTAATCAAGGAGAAACATAGTGGTGGACTTGGAGGACATTTTGGTGCAGACAAGACTTATGAGCAGTTGAACAGGTTTTATTTCTGGCCGAAGATGAGATCTGAAGTGGAGAAGTATGTGAAAAGTTGTAAATTTTGTCAGTATGCAAAGGGAAGGAGCCAAAACATAGGTTTGTATGTTCCATTACCTATTCCAGATAGACCTTGGGATATGGTAAGTATGGACTTTGTTTTGGGTTTACCAAAAACTCAAAGAGGAAATGATTCAATTTATGTTGTGGTTGACAGATTTTCTAAAATGGCACATTTTATTCCATGTTATAAAACCAGTGATGCTACTCACATTGCTAATATGTTTTTTAAGGAGATTGTAAGATTGCATGGGTTACCTAAGAGCATTGTTTCAGACAAGGACACCAGATTTGTTGGTCATTTCTGGAGGACCTTGTGGAAGAAACTTGGTACTAAAATGAGTTTCAGTTCAGCTTATCATCCTCAGACAGATGGACACACTGAAGTTGTAAACAGAAGCTTGGGTAATCTTCTAAGAAGTCTTGCAGGATAACATCCAAAATAGTGGGATAAAATTTTGGCACAAGCTAAATATGCTTATAATGATTCTCCTAACAGGAGTATAGGGCAGAGTCCATTCCATATAGTTTATGGAATGCACCCAAGAGGAGTGTCTAAATTAAGAGACTTGGAAAAAGTTGAAATGAGAAGGGCTAAAGGAGAATATTTTGCTTCAGTGATTCAAGCAATACATGAACAGGTGAAACATTAGTTACAGGAGAGCAACATAAAGTACAAGAGCAGAGCAGATTTGAAGAAGAGAGAAGTTAATTTTGAGGTTAGAGATTTGGCTCTAGCACACCTAAGGAGGGAAAGGTTTCCAAAAATGGAGTATAACAAGTTAAAATTTAAGAAAATTGGACCATGCAGAGTTTTGAGGAAATTTTCTGCAAATGCTTATGAAATTGAATTACCCCTTGACATTGGAATATCTCCAATTTTCAATGTTGCTGATTTGTACAGGTATGAAAGTGGAAATGCAGAGGATACAGCAGAAGATAAGGAAGAACAAGAGGTTGATTGGGTAAAACAGTTACCTACAGCAAAGGCATTGCAGCCAGAACAAATTTTAGACAAGAGAGTGTTTAAAAGGACAAGGGGACAGGAGTATTTTTAGTATTTGGTCAAGTGGAAAGATCAACCAATTGTTGATGCTACCTGGATGACAGATACCATGCTACAAAAGTTGGGCAGTTCTGTAGAAGAGCTCATGGACAGGAGCCCATGAAGAATTTTGTCCTCAGGAGTCTAATGCAGGAGCATGAGGCTTGAAGACAAAAGGCTTCGAATTTTATTCCAAAAATACAAAAAAAGTTTACAAGCAAAGGAGTGGGATCCTTTAGCTGTCACTTTACAAAGCTTTCTAGATAGGATTTGAGCTAGAATTCAAGGATTTGGATTATCTTGTAATTAATTCAAGTATTTAGGCTTAATTTAGATTCTCGAGCAGAATATCATGCAGATTAGATAGGATTAGTCAGTTTTGATCCATTGATTTAGGATCTGGTTGTTGTATGTATAAGTATTTATGTAAGTTTTGAATTAATGTAAAGGGATTTGGCTGTGGAGGATTAGACTGTAAAATTTGAAGTCTCTCTATATTTCTGTGTATTCTACGCATGAATGGTCAATCCCGGAGGTTTGAAGTTCCTTCGAAATATTTCTGAATGTTGTTGATTTCCAATTTATCCCTTTAAAACTAGATTTTATATAATCTTGTGTAATTGCGCTGAAATCTCCATTCACAGTGTGTTAAGTTAATTCGAATGTATTTCGAAACCATAGAATTTAGTTAGCGATATCCTGAATATAACTTAGACATAGATTAAACTTGGCGGAAGCACTAAAACCTTGGCGGAATGAGGAAAACCTGATAAATTCGCAAGAAACCCAAGAAAAGGTCTGAACCGTTCAATCAACAGATCCAATAGATCTAATGGTTATCACGTGCTAACAAGCGTAGAAGTTAAATAGAATAGAAAGGCAGTCTTCGTAGGAGAAATTTGTTTCTCGCACGGTCTCAAGGTGGTAAGTTGTATTTGGAAATTTCACGCGATTACACTTAGCAGCCAACACGTAGCACGGGAAAACTGCTTTTCTCGTGTGCTCTCGGCTCGTTAAACATCGCGCAAGAATCCACGCAAGATTACATGTCAACCGTTGGATCAAGTAGGATTGATCAACGGTGGAGATCATCCAGCTAGTTTGCGAGCAGGGAAAGCGATAACCGTTGGATTGAGTGTTGAGATCGACAATGGAGAATTAACGCGATAAAGGTTTGTGGAATGACGGACGCGACAAGGTTATAAACCAAAGTTTTAATTCTTTTTTATTCTGTGGGAAAAGTGAAGGTTTGCCTTATTTCGGGTAAATTCAACAGTTCTGTTGTTTTAGCAGAATATCTAAAATTAGAGGTTGATGACTGATATTCCAAAGGAAACCCAAGAAGAAGTCCCGCCTGAACTAGAAGAGATCATTTCTGGTTTTGAACAATTATCCTTAACACCTACAACCAGCCCACCACATTATCATCTGAGTTGATCTCTTGAGGCAAAAATACCTTCAAATCATGGGACTCCAAACCATCACAGTCATCATATTATGGCTTTTCCAACAAATTTGCTACTATGATGATTCTCTACAAGAGACTGCAGCAACCTTGGGACTCCCCCATGAGATTGACACACCAAGCACATTGGTTCTAGCCCATTTTCCATCACATATATCCTAATGTGCATAAATTCTAACCTGGTTAACATATATGTCAGCACATGTACTGCCACCAACATCCATGTTATTCTAATTGACACCAAAGAAAACACACTTGTTTTCACTAGCCATTAGGAAATTCCAATTTTCCAACACATCTCCCCCATGGTTGTTGACATGAATGCCAACACACTCATAGCCACTAGCCATCCAGGGAATTCCAACTATCCAATAATATCCCCCTTTGGCATTGATGGTAACACCTCAGCACTTCTCCACATTGATGTCCAAACCTCATGTTGCTTCCACACTTCTCCTTTCATGACCCACCTAGGCTTTCCCTCCTCTGCCTAGGCCATTGCAACTTACTCTCCCCCTTTGACATCAATGGAAAAGGGCTACAAGATTGCAACTTACTCTCCCCCTTTGACATCAATGGAAAAGGGCTACAAGATGTTGCTTCTTCCCCTTTCAATCATTGATCGAGGATCAAGTTGTCGATGTCCATTCTACTCTACAAACTTCTCTTCAAGGGTTGATATCTTCTTGATGGGGAAATAAAAGTATACCATCCAAACTCAACTATGAACATCATAGACAAGGAAATATGTAAGAATCAAACATTAGTAAAACATGTCCTTATGTATTCTTGTAATTATTGTTGCTCTATAAATTGGACATATATGATATGCTCCCCCTGAACATATTTTTCCTCCTCTAAATTCCCATCCAATTATCGTCGCCTTATGGTTGTTGGTTGAGTATTATTTCTGCCAATGCATCTTTTGTATCAATTAAAAGAAACGGATACCAATTAAAATTATTCATGGTATTGTTGTTGCATGCAAATACCAACCACTAGTGATGCATTGAGATTACTCTTCACTATTGTTGTCATTGTTGAGATTGTGCTCACTTCACTTGAGCATCCCAATCAACCACCTCTTCTCCCCTTGAGATCATACTTCAAATAAGGACTGTTGCTTAAATTGTCCTTCACTTGGATTATAGATTTGTCTCACATTAAGCTGAAATGTACGACCACCCTCAATTAATCTTGTCTTTGTCAAGCTATGTCGAATGGAAATTTGTTTTGTTTTAATAATGCCATCCTCTAAATCAACTCTTGGTGTAATGATTTCCCTGCTTTCTTTTGAATTTTCACTAGGATCTTCACTGTTGGCATTGACTATTTGAGAATGTTCAACTTTCATTTTCTTCCTCCTAACATTCTCATCATTAACTAGAACAAAGACATTCCTGGGCATTGTTACTTTTGGTCTTTTATGGCTCTTCTCCTTTCTAACATCAGTTCTAATGTCATCCTCAGTAATGGCAACATATTCTTCAGCGTCAGTTTCAACTTCCTCATCTTCAAAAGTAACCTGTCTACCTTTGCTAGATTTATCCACTATAGACATTCTTTGTTGATCCCTTGGATGTAGTTTTGTAGCATCATGAATTACTATTTTTTGCTTTTTTGTCATATCTTCTTCTAACCCTGAGTAGAAACTGCTGACAACATTCATAATATATTTCTCTATGAAATGAATGCCTCCCAACATAATTGAAAGATTTTCAATAAAATTTTGTCAAACAAAATATCATATGTCAATAAAAACTAAGTTATAAAAATATAATGATACAGTTAGCATAACTCAAAACACAAATATCAATAACAATACTTACCATATCTTGTGCAATGCAATTTATAATTTGTTTACACATATTTGTAGATTCCTTTGTCGTGTCATACATTGACAATGATAACTGATATTTAATCTTGTCATGTGACTTGCACGATTTTGTAAGTACATAAACAATTTCAGTGTCTGGTATCAAACAGATGTCTATGACTTTTTTCAGCACCTCATAATGTCCTATATCGTTAGGGATGTCAACATATAGATATATCTCCAGTTGTTGTTCGCCTTCTCTATCTTTCACATACCATATATTTTCTGTAAGCTTCACTTCTTTTGATTTCTTCCAGTATGAAATCATCTTCTTATCGTTTGAGGAACTTGATAGATTTGTAGTTATTAGCTCAGGTTTGGTTCGTTCAACAGTGTTTTTTGAGGATCCACCTTTAATTTTAGCAATTTTTGGTCCAGAAAGATTCACAGAAATCTTCTTTGATGCCATTTTCCTACAAAAAAATATACACATATATATAAATCAGTAAATTACAAAAAAAATAGCTTAAATAAACAAACAAAATGAACAAAACATAAAAATGATAAATAATCATAAATCATAAATCATTTTGTAAAACATAACCTTTAAAAAAAATTAAAAACAAAAATTAAAAATTAAAAAAATGTAGCCCCCTCCTACCCCACCCCCGCGGCCCAACGAGGGGTTTCCGAGCCTCCACCCCCACAGGCCCGTTGGGATGCGGGGGTGGGATAGGAGGGGGTTGCACACAACCCCCTCTCGCCCCACCCCCCATGGCCCAACGAACCTGTTGGGGTGGAGGCCCTATTCTAAGAATCAGCGCTCACCCTTGGCAAGTTGGTTTGCGATGGTGGGTGTCACCAGAGGGCATGATCGGGCCTACCACGCCCACTGCAGACATAGTGGCATTCTATCTTCCATGGGTCTGTCAGGTAAGACTGGCTCATCTAAAATTTTAATTTGTAAAAAAAAAATCTAAATTTCATTAATAAAAAATTAAGTATTATTTTACCGAAATATGTTTTTGTTCAGGTATTTTACACAGAAATAACAACCCAATTGACAAATAATTATTAGTAAACCTACTGAATTTTAAAACTTACACACAACAAAAGGGAAACTAACCTTTCAAATGCAATAATTTTCCGTTGAATATGTTGTCGATAACAATGTAGTTGCTCCACAAAATTGCTCCAAGTCTTTTAATGAACCTCGAAAAGCCTTGATGTGATGTGAGGAATAGTGATAATGAAATTTATGATATAGCGGAAATTACGGAATTGTTTTACCGCACGGTTAATGTGGGATTAATTTGTTTTTATAAAAACTTTAACATATAAATCTTGTTATGGCGATATAGTAAATTATGATAAAGCGAACATTACGGAATTGTTTTACCGCACGGTGAATGTGGGATTAATTTGTTTTTATAAAAACTTTAACATATAAATATTTTTATGGCGATATAGTAAATTATGATGAAGCAAACATTACAAAATTGTTTTACCACATGGTGAATGTGGTATTAATTATTTTTTTTTATAAAAACTTAACATATAAATCGTGTTATGGCGATATAGCAATTTATTTTAATTGTGTGATAAAAAATAAAAATAAAAAAATTCAATTGTCTAGTAAATGTTATATAGTTTAAGTAAAAAAATAATTTAGGTAAAAGATTTAATTTACAATTTTAATTTAAAGAATTAGTTTAAAAGATTAATTTCATAGGAAAATTTTAGTTAAAATTTTTCAATAAATTGTAGAAGAAAATTATGGAGGAAAATAAATCAAACGAAATTTTTGGAGGGAAAAATTTCGGCGAAAAATTTTAGAGGGGAACTTTGGAGGGAAATTTTCATTCTTTAAGCTATATATTATCATTATGAGAAAGTGCATTTGTATCATTCAACCTCTTCTATTTGAAAGGCATGAATTCTTCTGATAGTGAAGTTTCTCTTTGTGAAGCATCAGCATTTCTTCGTGTAACAACTCTATTCATATTGATGAATATAACAAAAATTATTCCACTATGAATAGAGAGTCAAATCTTCCACTTAGTCCTAATCCTAAGGACTATGAGAGCAGCACTGATGAAGGGTAGGATGAATAATTTCAAATAAATAAAGAGTCACGGTTTCCACTTAGTCCTAATCCTATGGACTATGAGAGCAGCAGTGATGAAGAGCATGATGAAGATTTTCAAATAAATAAAGAGTCACGGTTTCCACTTAGTCCTAATCCTATGGACTATGAGAGTAGCAGTGATGAAGAGCATGATGAAGAATTTCAAATGAATAGAGAGTCACGGTGTCCACTTAGTCCTAATCCTATGGACTATGAGAGCAGCAGTGATGAAGACCATGATGAAGAATTTCAAATGAATAGAGAGTCATGTTGTCCACTTAGTCCTAATCCTATGGAATATGAGAGCAGCAGTGATGAAGAGAATGATGAAGAATTTCAAATAAATAAAGAGTCACGGTTTCCACTTAGTCCTAATCTTATGGACTATGAGAGCAACAGCAATGAAGAGCATGATGAAGAATTTGAAATGAATAGAGATTCACGATTTCCACTTAGTCCTAATCCTATGGACTATAAGATCAGCAGTGATGAAGGCCAAGATGAAGTATTTAAAATAAATCAAGAGTCGCATTTTCCACCTAGTCCTAATACTAAGGACTATGAGAGCAATAGTGACGAAGGGCAGGATGAAGCACTTAGTCCTAATCCTAAGGACTATGAGAGCAGTAGTGATGAAGGGTAGGATGAAGAATTTCTAGTAAGTAAAGAGTCACATTTTCCACATAGTCCTAATCCTATGGACTATGAGAGTAGCATTGACAATGCACATGATGAAGAATATCCAATAAACATCGAGTCAAAATTTCCATTTAGTCCTAATTCTAAGGACTATGAGGGCAACAATAAAGAAGGGCAAGATGAAGAATATCCTCCAAGTCAGTATTTCAAAAGCACAAATGATCATAGTGAGGATAATATTCCTCATAATGATGATGAAAATTCTTATATAGATGATGATCCAATGATGGAGATGTTGCCAGCAAATATTGTATCGAGGAGTAGGAGCAAACCTTTTCGTATCAATCCAAGATGTTCTAGTTATACAAGGGGTAGAGCAGAATATCTGACAAGAAGAAGTTCTATTAGTGCTCTCATTTCAAGTGAATGTTGTCAAAAAGATTGCTTGAAACATATGGATTTCAAGTTTGCATTGGAGAAAAGGAAGAGATATTTGTCAATGAATAAAAGCATACAAAATTCATATTCAGTGGGTTGCATGCAATCTACATTTTCAGGTTATGATTATCATATTGGATATTTATTTATCTATAAAAACTCTTTCAAAATGTTTCATTCAATGGGTAATTTTTGTCTGTCAAGAATCCAAGAAAATTTGGAAAAGGATCCCACATTTTATTCAGAAGTACCTCATAAATGACAGTTTGGGCCATTATCAAAAATTGCAATGTCATGGATGAATGTCTTCTTTTCAAAGCATGGACAGTGTATGCCAAATAGAGAGACAATACATATTCCAGATAATTTCTCAAGACGAGAAATATACAACTTATAAAAAGAATATGCAAAAGGTGTTGAAGGACATGGTCGATTTATTACATATCAATATTTTGTGAAGATATGGATGGAAGAATTCAACAATGTTCGTATTCCTAAGAAGACAAGGATGGGGATTTCCGGTACATGTGCTTCTCTTAAATCAAAAATGGATAAATGTGAAGGGGCAGAAAGAGTTAAGCATTCATAACATTAATTTTTAAAATTGTATAGTCTTCAACTATGAAAACATATTTATTAATGACTTTATTTTATGTTGTGTAGATTCCATTGTCAAAGCACTTTAAGAGCATCGCGAACAATAAACAAGTGAAAGGAAAAAGTTGTACAAGCATCGAAAGAAGTGTTATGATATTCCAAATAAATATTTAGGTTTGATAATTAATGGTATGGACCAAAAGAAAACACTTCTACCACATTTTGTTCGCACACCGAACAATTTACACGAGGAATATTTTATTCAGTATCACTTGGTCGGTTGTATGGTCTTCAATGGGAAAATGTTACCAAGGGTATACTTCACAGCTTTCAATATTCATAATGATGCAAATCTGAAAATAACCATAATTCATGATGTGCTTTCTCATTGGACTAGTAATCTTCCTGAAGTTTTGTATCTACAATTGGACAACACTTGTCGTGAAAACAAAAATCAAATTATTTTTGGATATCTAAACATGCTTGTTGAATGGAGAATTTTTTAGAAGGTAAAGGTTGGTTTCCTTCTTGTTGGGCACACTCATGACCATATTGATCAGATGTTTAGTCGTTTTTCAGTCACATTGAGGAGGAAGGAAGTTGGGAGCTTGCCATCATTAATTTAATGTATTAAGAAATCATACGTGCCAAAGCCTATTTTTGATGTGTTGGAAGAAACTGCTGACATGCGAAGGTTTATTCTAGGATCGCATGGTGAAGAGAAATGCATTGAACAACTTAATGACATTAGCTTCCAACATCAATTTTGTATCAAAAAAATTGGTTGGAAAACACTAATATGGGGCAATATGTATTCAACTACTACATAATGGGCGTCGTCATCAGGTTTGGCATTTTTTAAGTTCATTCCAGATCATCCAATATTTGCATCAAATATATTGTTATTGCAATCAATCGCTGAAGTTCATAATGCACGCAGGCAGAATAGAGATATAAATTATTCTGATTTCCTGGAAGAAATTAAAAAATGTATTAGATATACATATGAGTACTTTGATATTGGTGATTCAGTTTGGTGGGAGTATTTTTTCAATAATCAAAGTCATATCATTTCAAGAACAACAAATAAAGATATACCTTTGAAAACTCCATTTATTTGGACACAAAATGTGTCAAATGAACATGAGGAAAGAAACATTGTTGAACAGCAACAATCTCAAGGTATTATTAATTCTTCACAAGTATAGGAAAGAGAAATGTATATTGGTTCCAGAAAATCTCATGCAGGGTGTGAAGCCATGGAAGACCTTTACAGGGGTTTAGTACAGGATATTAAGGAGGGTTGCATGATCGCAGTGCTAGCAAATGGAGATCCCAATGGCTATCCATTCTGAGTTGTTAAGGTTATAAAGGTCATTACAGAAAATGAATAAGTTGCAAGTGTTGAAGTACATTGGTATGCCACAAATACACACCCATTCAATGGTGTGTACAAGCCAAAGAAGGTAGTTGATAAAAAATTGGCGGAAAGAGAAAAAAAAAGGGTACAAATATAAATCGTCGCCGCACAAACCTCTTAAAATTTGAGGATGTTGACATAATTGTTTATGACCTAAATTTAACAAAGATAGGAACTCTTCACTTCAAGACGATAGAGATTCTGAAGAGATTGTTACCAAAAGGAACAATGTTCAGATGGAGTCTGTTGAAACCAGTCGTAGATCCAAAATAATTTTGAAACCTGAAATGGTGGGCATGCATGTGGACTCAGATGGGGCACTAGTTGATGAAAGAGAAGAATATGGAACATCTTCATCTGCATCCATTCATTCATCTGAAGATGTGAATTCTGATGGTGTGCAAGAAAATATGAGTGATTTTGAATAATTGTCTAAGACAGTTTATATAATTGATGTTTGCATCGTATCTTGAAATAAAAAATTTGATTTCCATATGGTGTTAAATGAAGTTGTGAGTCATTTTTATGTTTGTTGGAGTATATGTTTTAATTATGATTATTTTTATTGTTTAGAATATCTACAATGCAACAATAACTTAGAGATATAATTTATGTTTCATTCAATCTACAAGTATTGACATTTTGATTAATTTAGTCATGTAATTTGTTCATAATGTCATGGTTTAAATGTGTTGAAAACTTAGAGTTTTTTAATTCTATGGTTGAAAATTTTCCAAATTTTTTTTGTATTTTTAATGTTATGGTTAAAAACAATTAGAATTTTAGTGATCTTCAGTGTCATGTTATTATATGTTTAACAACATGGATGAAAACTGATGAATTTTAATGTGTTTCGGATCCCATTATTTTATTTTTATCGTCATTACTAAAAAGTGTTGAAATTATACCTGGAAAAGAAAAATGGTATTCTACCAAAAACATTAGTGTGTTCTTTTCCTCAAAAACAATTGCTTTTTGCACAAAAAAAATTGGTTTTACTGTCATTTTTTAAATCTGTTGAAAATTAACCCTAAAAACAAAACATCGTTCCAGTATACAGACTTTTCATTTTTAGCATTGTTTTTCATGTTTTTTTTGGTTTTTTTGGCTAGAGTTCCCGTTTGAGTTTATAGTTCCCATTTCAAAGTTTGCATTGTTTGGACATCAAGGTTTGGTAAAGGGGCTTTAACCGATTGGTGGGAATAGGGAATTGTAATTTTAAATTTGGGTCAGGGTTTTTGAGCAAACTACTAATAAATTATATTTTATCATCTTCTACCCAGGTATGAATTCCTGGTCTAATCTTTTGTTGGTTATCTCAATTCCTGAAGCTGGGATGCTGAGAATTCTAGAGATAACGTCTTCGCTAACCTCAAGAAATACCTTATGGTTTGTGGGAGAGATAACGGCTTTAGGTGCAAGCTCAAAGTGTCTGGCGAGCATGAGAATAGAATCTGGGTCAAAGTGAACAGGGGGAAGCGTAGCATCTAAAACCCTAGATTTAAAGAGACATTGATCTTCATTAGAGCTACTTGAGGAGGAATTTAGGGTCCTTTTTAAGATTAAGGATGTATGTTAGATGCATCTGATTATCTCTAATACCTATGAATTCATTTATTAAGGATTCCTTGGACGGTTCTTCAAGTATTTTTCCACTTTTCAGAGACTATATCAATGGAAATCCGAAAAATGAAAGAGTAGAGGAGGGAAGCTTACCTGGTCGATGGCAGTAGCATTTGAATTCCAGGCCCGCGCACAGAGGGCATCTTTCACCATTATCAAGCTGTCAAGCAACATGCAAGGAAAAAGGAGGCACCAGCAAAATAATGAAAAGTTGGTGAAAGCAAGACTTAATTAGGTTAGGTCGATAATAAATGAAAGCAGGGCATCTATCGTGTCATAGTTGGCAGGCTTGGGGATCGAGTAACAGACCCATCCATTGGGCGAAACAAATGGGATAAATCACGTGCAAGTCGTAGACTAATGGTCATTGATTCGTATGGGATGTGCGATCGAGATCACATCAGGTCGGCAAAATGGGTTATCATTCTTGCATGTTTAGACCTAATACAATGCGCCAATCGTTAGATGAGTTTTCAACGAACGGTCATTATACATCGGGGAAGAACTAAGAGTTTATTTCCCACACATCTTCACATGCAATGGAATGTTTTGGTGCATCGATTTAGTGTTGGATGGCCCAATCGTCAAAAAGATGATAGAAACTTATGTTCATCGGAGAAGATATGGTAGTTAAAATTTACGTAGGTTGTGGCCCGATGGGCCGCTTTGAGCTATTAATATTTTCGAAAGCAAGTGATTGGACATGAGATCTGTGCATTTGATGCTACGCTCTCCTTTTAAATTAAAACATTAAATAGTTCATTCCTAAGACTTAGAGTTACTATTTAAGGAGGTAGGGTGGTAAGTTTCGTTGATAACGACAAGCTCCATCTGGGGATGATGCTCTCTCATGGAGTATCAAGAACATAGACCAAGTGCCATTTCATTGGGTTGTGGAGTCTCATTAGAAACGGTGGCATCGAGATGTTGGATGGGAAAGCTCCATACAGGAAAATATTTCGTACCGGTTATGGCATGAACAAAGCTTTGGAGATGTGATATGAAAAAATTGGGAAATCAATTATGGACAAGACCCAAAATGATTACGTCCTATAATAAATGGGACTCCCACCTTTCAAAGTTGAAGTTATCCACAATTGTTTCAGGGTGAATTATTTTTGAGTCAGTAGAATGGGAGATGCTCCAAACGGGTGCAACGTCGGGCATGAAACTCTCCAAGGAAAATTGGACAGGTTATTGGTACGATGTTGTCTTTAGTAAGGAAGAGGTTTTCCTTAGACACATCACCACGGGACAGGTGAAACAGATCGGTTCATGGGTGCAGAACCTGTATGCTCTTGAGGTTCAAGATGCATGAAAAGCCTTGAGGAGCAAGGCCAATGTTAGAGACTTGGTGGTTGAGAGGGAGAGCAAATTACCTCTCAACATGCAGCCCCAGAAGAAGTCTCAAACAATTGTGGAGGAGCCAAAATTGGAGATGCTGAGAGGAGACTGAGTGGAGGCATCCACTCATGCAGAGACCTCCAATAGGGGGAAATTTCAAGCCAAGTTAGCAGAGGGATCACATGCAGCCATACCTCTAGGTGTGAGGTGGGGCGATGTGAAGTGATAGTCCCAAGAAGGCTGAAATTGGGAAGGGTTCATTGAGAGTTTTTATCTCATGGATCGTACCTTGCTACAGGAGCCCAAAGTACATAGTAGCAGGAGGAATCAGTGGGATTGATGCAAATAGAGATCAAAGTGACAAAGGCTAGAGCAATCAGATATGGAAGAGCTTAGAGAAGGATTGACAACAGTGCAGAAAGGTAGAGTCATCAAAAGCACAGAGTTTCAGTCGACAGAGGCAATAGAAGTCAGAGACTTTGATGACAGATGCATCATACTGATTCAGGTTGGATATTTTTTTTGTTTCTGGAGTTGCTGGAGCAACAACACTAGAGAGAAGTGTTGCATGCAGAACATACCAAAGGTTCAGGATCAGGATCGAGTTGAATTCCTTTCTTGTTGAGAGGGAGTGTTAAGAATAGCAACAAGAAATGCTAGAAAAAAGCATTCAGAATATTTCAATTTTGATTTGTCCTTGAATTAGAATTATGAATTAAAATTCGAATTTAGTCTCACTAGTTGCTTGAAAAATAATTAATTAATTCATCTTGAGTTAATTAGTTGGAGAAATTCAAGCTAGAAGTCTTTGTGAATTCATGCAACAGTTATCCCTTAAATTAAGGAGATTATCCCTTAATTAAGGAGATAAGGATGAGTTGTATTTGAATTGTAATCAGTTAGCTCAGTTAGCTGAGTTAAGTCCAGTTAAATTAGTTCCAAACAGTTTGAGGAACTAATTGTGAGTTAAGTCAGTTAAAGCATGCATGCATCAAACTAGTGTACTCCATATAACTGAGGATTCTCTCATAAATAACTCATGCATGTCAGTTCAAACAAAGACCCAGTTGAGATTAAAGACAGGGACATTGTACTATCAGTTGGAGGAATTTTCCTTGAAAGGAAACTCATCCATGCAGAAGGAACAAGGTTCCTTGAGGATTGTGCAGTTTTACAGGGTGTGAGATCAGTGTTAGTGATCAGTGTTACACTTGGTAATAGTAGGATCACCCAGGAGAAATAGTGCAAGGAAATAGGAGGCTTGGAGGGCAGAGGAGAAGGTTTATGAGAAGCTTTGATTACCTGTGAGCATCCAGGAGGATTGTTCTCAGAGCTGGTTAGCTGTGGGAGCTAAAGCTTTATGTAATATTGATGTATTTCCACCTTGTATGATAATACAAATAGCGAGGTTTTTAGCTGAGGTTTTCCCCTGAGTATTTTCTGTGTTTCATGTGTATTGATTCTTCTTCTTTGTTATATGTGTTCTGCTTGATCTTGCTCAAATTGATTCAGCTTCCGCAAGTTTGATTGTAGAAGTAGATTAAGTATTTTGCTTTAGTTATATTGCATAATCAGGTTAATCTACAGTGATAATTTCTACAATTGCTACCCAGCACATTTTTTTTTCTTGTATCCCATCTACATTCTATGATTTTATGTCCAAAATTATTGCAAGAAAAACAATATCCATAAAATCGATTTTGAGGACTAAAGATACCTTTTCTTTGGCGTCTTTGTCCTTAAGGGGGGAAATACCTCTACTAGTTCTTCAAGTGCCTTCCATGGTATTTTGCATTACTGCATTGCATTTTTTATTTCTGTTACTTGGCTCTCTTTTGATTCTTTCCTCGCTATTGCTTCTTAACATTCTGTTGTTGCCTTTTCTTCTTTTATTGTTGTTGCTTTCCTCACTATTACTTTAATCCAAAAAATTATTTTCCTTTATTGTTGTTGGGATCAAAACCAGCCTTGATGAGAGGGGATCTCTGCTTTTCAAGCATCTCATCCAAGGCCTTTCTGCTCGCCTCAAGCTTCTAACTTTGAGACAACTCTTTATTTTTCTTTTCCAGGTCGTGTATCAAAGAGACTACTTCAGCTTGTAGTATTTCACAGAGGGCTTCTCTATCATTTTTTTAATTGGTCAACATCCCATTCAATATGCTAGCCTCTTCTTGTTGGGCATTAAGATCAACTATTGTTTTTCTCAACTTCTCATTCTCAAGCTCATACTCGTACAACTGCTCCTACTCGAGATTTGATAATGATAGCTCTTTGATCTGTTTTAAAGAAAAGATCAAATTTTTCTTAAAATAGATCCTTTCGTTTAGATCCTTTTCTTTGTTATTAGTGGTGCTAGTTGAGCAATCACAAAGATCTACATTCCTCTTTGTGTTTGTGGGATCCTCCACGGGCCTGAGTGTGAAAAATCATAAATCTGATTCTTATTGCAGCAACTAGAAATAATTCTCCTAATTTTTAAATTAATTTTTAACAATTTATTTATTGTTTTCTATAGAAAATACTGAATCAACCACACTATAGCCTACACAAATAAAATTGTGGAAGAATAACGTTGGAATAAATACTAGCACACACACATAAAATGACACAGTTATTTTTGGACCAATGTACCTGGAAAAACCCAACTTGGGAAAACTGATGCAGCAGTGGAGGGTTTTATTATTATGCAGCAGTGAAATAATATGAGTACAATTGGATGCTGAAACTAGAAATCCTACAGAGAAAAATTAGCAAGAAAAATATAGTGAGGAATTTCCTCAATCCACAGGCAAATCTGGGCTCTGACCTCAACTCAAATTGAGTCATCCAAACTGGATATGCGTAGTCACTACATCACCCTAGCATAGTCACTTCTGCACTCAACTCGAAACAACTTCTCCTCAAGCCATCTGGTCAGTTGCTATCTGGGAAAATGTCTCTCCTGGCCTCTTGAACCTCTGCCCAGCTTCTGGCAATGAAACTCTGCTTCTCCCCAGCAATTTCGAAATTACCTCTAGAGGCTACTGCTTTGCTCTGTGTCAGCCTCACTGTGGCTCCTCTGCCTCTCCGCAAATGCACTCACTTGAACTTGAATCCTTCCTTCGACTTCACTATCCCTACCCCTCTCTCACTACTTCGATCTCACTGGCTCTCTCTTCGGCAACTGGCTGTTGTTACTCAGGATATCGATCTTCTCATGAAATTGAATAGCATAAGTGATTTCTCCAAGCCCCCATCGACTTCTTCTTATAATCCTCTATTGAGACTTCAACGACCAAGATTAGATCTTAATTGATGGCTAGGATTAACTTGAAGTCGATCTGTGTGAGTTTCTAGAACATTCACACCTTAACTTAATTAATTATGATTAATTAGTCATATTTCCTAAGTTTAGACTTAGGAAATATTTAAAAACTGACTAATAATCTAATTAAGTCATTTCTAGGCGGAATTTCCATAAACGATTTATGGGTTTTGGAGATCTCATGTATTCTAACCTCTCCACAAAATTTCAAGGCTAGAACACATCTGATGCTACAAAAACTAACACTCCCTCTTAGCGAGGAATGTGTTCTAGAGTTGTTGCCCCCTGTAGCAACACCCTATCTCTGCATCATCTCCTATCACGTTGTTGATGTCTAGCTATTGCTGCCCACCAACCACTGTGTAACTCTAATATGTGTTGCATTTGTGCTATTGCTGACCCTGTTGAACTGCTGCCAACACTGCATCTACATTGCAATTCCCTCTTCATTTGTTTTGCTGCAACTGCAACATCTGCATCTAAAAATCATACTAAATACTAAATCAACTGTGATCAGTATGATGCATATGTCTCTTGAGTCTCTGGTTTTTGCTAGTATCTACGTTGTCACTGAGGCATTTGCATTGTTGTTGAATCTACACTATGCCACCTACACTACTGCCAACTTTGCACTGCACTCCCCAGCATCTAACTGCAACTAGACTTTTCATCTGTCACTCTGGCATCCTACTGCATCTACATTCACTTATCCATCCTGCTACTAAAATAATGTGGAATCTCATAGCAAGGTACTGATTCAAGAGGTGGACCTCCACAAGAAAATTTCCCATATGTAGCACTCTGGGCATACATCACCAAGTCACTCCACTTGACTCTTGGGCGTATATCAATAAACATGGTGAAGTCTTCCTCCATTCTAGAGGACAACCTATCAATATCTATTGATGTTGCATGTTGGTCCTATTTCTCCTCCTTGTCCTTCTTTCTAAGAGGACACTGGGTACTATAGTGACCAAGCTCACCACACCTGAAGCACTTGACCTTTGATGGGTCCTTCTTCTTCTTTCACTACTCCCTCAGTCCATGACTGGGACCCTTCGATGCGAGGACCACATTCTCCTCCTCCACCTACTTTCATCCACTGCTTCTACCACTAATGGAGCTTTTCACTAGGTCTTGTCTCAACTCCTCCTACTGCAAATTGGCCCACATTTTGTCTCACCGTGGTAAGGTGTCTCTACCCAAGATACTTTGGAAAAATACTTGCCACTCCTCAGAGACACTATTTAGTGCCAATCTCACTACCTCTGTGGGTTGAGGCACTACCCCAACAACTGACAACTTATCCTGGATCTCCTAAATCCTGGTGAGGAAGGGATCTATGTGTTCCCCCTTTTGCATCTCAGCTTCTCCTCTAAGTACATCTTTCACTTCTCAGAAGTGCCCTAGTACAACATGGTGAGATTCTCCCACACTTCTCTGGAAATCCCATTTCTCTGGAAATCCCTTTACCAACTATGTGTGAAACAATGTGATCTCGAACACCATCAAGGACCAACCTCTTCGCCCACACCATCTCCTTTTTGTACTCCTTCAATTTATTTACATCTATGGGGATAGCTACCACTGCATATATGAAAGGCTTTAGACCATATTAATCCATAAGGAAGGACATCCTTGCCTTCTAGATGACATAGTTGGAAGCACCATCCAACCTGTCTTGATCTCAAATTCCAGCAGTGTCCACCTCAAAAAATTTCGAAAATATCCTCTTCTCTTCTGCTCAGATGCTGCTAGGTTATCGCACTCCCTTCTGGAGTGAAAAAATCTTCTCACAACAACTACTGATATGCAAGGCAAATCGAACTTCTTGAGAGTAGAAGTTCCCTGGGGGAAATTTTCCCTCAATATGTGCTCTTCTTCCACTCGATGCTAGCTCTACTCTAGCAAATTGTTGCAAAACTACTGCTTCCAACTAGACATATTCTCTGAGAAAATATTGGGTTTCTCCCTCTGCCTCTGGAATCCCTCGATTTGGAGAGATCGAATTTTTTTGTCCCTCTCTCAAAAAAGTCAAATATCCTCAAGAAATTTTGCCTCTTGGCAAGGTGACTACGTTGGCCTCTATTGTTTTCATCTATTTCCCACACTGAATAGCGAAACTCCTTCTTTCTTCACTTTTGAGCTCTCTGTTGATCATCTGTGCTTTGATAACATGTGAAAAATTGGAAACTCGATTCCTATTGCAGCAACTGGAAATAATTATCCTAATTGTTAAATTAATTTTTAACAATTTATTTATTGTTTGCTACATCAAATATTGAATCAATCACATTGCAGCGTACACAAATAAAATTGTGGAAGAATAAATGTTGGAAGAAATACTAGCACACACACATAAAATGACAGTTATTTTTGGACCAATGTCCCGGGAAAAACCCAACTTGGGTAAACTGGTGCAGCAGCTGAGGGTTTTATTTTTATGCAACAGTGAAATAATATGAGTACAATTGGATGCCGAAACTAGAAATCCTACAGAGAAAAACTGGCAAGAAAAATCTAGTGAGGAATTTCCTCACTCCACAAGCAAATCTGGGCCCTGGCCTCAACTCAAATTGAGTCGTCCAAACACGCTCTGCGCAGTCACTGTGTCACTAGTGCAGTCACTTCTGCACTTAGCTCATAATAGCTTCTCCTCAAGCCGTATGGTCAGCTGTTGTCTAGGAAAATTTCTCTCCTAGCCTCTGGATCCTCTGCCCAGCTTCTGGCACTAAAACTCTACTTTTCCCCAACAATTTTGAAATTTCCTCTAGAAGCTATTGCGCTGCTCTATGTCAACCTCATTGTGGCTTATCAACCTCTCTATAAATGCACTCACCGAAACTAGAATCCTTCCTTCGGATTCACTATCCCTGACCCTCTCTCACTGCTTCAATATCACTGTCTCTCTCTCCGGCAACTAACTGTTGTTACTCAGGAAATTGATCTGCTCAGGAAATCGAACTACACAAGTGATTTCTCTAAGCCCCCATCAACTTCTTCTTATAATCTATGTTGAAACTTCAACAGCTAAGAATATATCTTAATCGATGGCTAGGATTAACTTAAAGTCGAACCGTGTGATTTTCTATAAGATTCACACCTTAACTTAATTAATTTTGATTAATTAGTCATATTCCCTAAGTTTAGAATTAGGAAATATTTAAAAACTAACTAATAATCTAATTAAGTCATTTCTAGGCAGAATTTCCAAAAATGATTTATGGGTTTTGAATATCTCATGTATTCTAGTCTCTCCACAAAATTTCAAGGCTAGAAAACATTTGATGCTACAAAAACTAACACTAAGGATTATTCCATCTTCATCACTACGAGGGATACTCCTATTCTCTTCACGGAACATACTCTCTTCTTCTTTAGAGGATCCCTCATTTTCTATTGCTACTAAAGTAGGTCTATCTATATCACTACTAGATGCATTTATATCTTCAGAACCTTCACATGAACATCTAGAAGATAAATGGCCTATCTTTTTACATTCATCCCAGATCAATAGCATGCCTTCTGAACAGCATGGCCTTTCTTCTAGTTTGTCACCATCCTTGGAGTGAAGAACAACAGTTTTCTTACTGGAATAAAGATCTTCAATCTTTTGAGCATCTTTCCTTTGAGATGCCTTCTTCTTCTTATTCCTTTTCTTCTTATCACCAACATCTACATGTTCTAGTTCGCTAATTTAGCAACAAGGTTCTCCGGCCTTCTCCTGAACGACATTATTATCTCCTCCATATATACAACACAAATAGTTCAACATTTTTTCTGTTGTCTTATAGTGATTGGCATTATCATCGTTAGCTTTGATAGCCCTTTCATGGTGATCCTTGTGGCTTCTTCATTAAGCTTGTTCTTTTCCCCATTCACTATGGAGCACCATACATCAACATCTAAAGCCATTAAATAGACTTCCATTCTAATCCTCGAGAGTTCATAGTCTGATCCATTCAAGTATAGAACTCCTTCTAGTGTTAGACAGGCTTGATTATCCATTGTTTGCCTTTGATCTACCTTCGAGCGGTTAATTTGTTCCTAAAGGAACTAGGCTTTGATACCAATTGTTGGAAACAATGTAAAAAACTGAGGGGGGTGAATCATTATTTAGGCTAGTTTTAAACTTTTATGCCAATTTATATTCAACATTCAAACTTGGGATTCATTGTGTGAGAAACCATTAACAAATCATAACAATAGACATATGAATCAACACAAGCACACGCATCCTAAGTAGCAAACACATGAGACATGGAGGTTTAACATGGAAACCCTTCCGAGAGAAAAACCACCAAAGCTTGTTTGTTATTTGATGTAAATATGAGATCCTACTCTATTAAATCAATTTTTTTTGTGATCCACCACTCATAGGAAGCACCAACTCCCTTTGATTGTTTGCTAGCACCCACTAGCAAGAAGCACCAACTCCCTTCTTTTGTAGACACTTGATCATCTTACCAGAAGAACCAACTGAAGCACCAACTTCATGGATTTGTTGCAAGCACCAGCTTGCAGTTGCTTGGATTTATGCAAGCACCAACCTCCAAGATTTCTTCAGATACCCACTAATATGGAAGCACCAATTCCCTCTATGTAGGCTCCAACCCACACTAAATAAGGCAATATCAGCACTTTGCAATTGGCAGCCACTCTGCCTGATTTCAGCTCTTTGTTCTCATCTGTAGCCTTCTCTTTATTTAGCCCACGTAGAACTTTGTTCTCTGCTCACTCTGAAGTAGTACACTATTCTTGGCCCTTTGTTCTCAGCATCATATACTCAACTCTCATACCCTTCTTTTCATAGGCTCACTCGGCCTCTCACAGCAACATAGATGACACTCTCGACCTTTCTCTTCCACATAGGAACTCTCGGCCTTTCCCAGCAGCACAGGCACACTTGGCCTCTTCTCAGTAGTGCTCACCCACAGAGCTCTCCACTCAACTCTCTCAACTATGCTGCCATCCCTTCAATCAGCACAACAACAATCCATGGTTTTGTTCTACTACAACACAGTGATCGATGTTGTCGTTGTTGTCCTCCATATTGCCTGAAAGTGTACTTCTGCATGGTTTTCCATGTTGTTGTTGCATCAAATTGCTTGGCCTATTCAACCACATTTAACACTGGGAATGGGCTTCATTCACTCAACCATTGCAGTTGCATTAAGTCAATGAATGGGCCCCTGAGTGTCTCTCCATACTAAGAGTTAAATCTCAGTCCATATATGTACCACAATAAGGCTCTCCATTCTTCTTAATTATTTCACAAAGATCATATTTTACTTCAGGCATGCCTCTCTCGGTCTGAGGTGAGATCTTTCTACAATCGGAAATCTCTTTCATTTAACTTTTCATGGCATGCACAAAAGAACCAAGGTGGATTTATTTTTCTCAATAAAATACCATTAATTCACCTTGCACAATCATGGTCCTTTCTATATTCAACTAGCACTTTATTGCAGTTTCCATTAATCCAATGACATAAACCTTGTTGTGTGCATTTACTCAGTTTCTGACTCATTTTCATGATCAGAGGCATTAAGCTCTTAACCAACTGTCAACTCATCCATACTTGCATACAACCCATGGTAAATAGACAAGTTGGCATATATACCAAATATAGCACACAGTGCCTAAGAGTTGTTGACTCATTTTAGCCATTCAACAAATGTCCTCAATGATTTTGCCTACATTACATGGCCCGCAACATTTTTCATTGAAAATAACTCGTAGGCACTTGGTTTCTTAACACTTAAAAATGCTACCAAACAAACTCCTAGGTGCCTATTTGAACTATAGCCCTAAGGGCTTAAATTCCATGTGTTAACCTTTTGCGCCCTTGATTTTATTACCACAACAAAACCATATCCCAACACTTTACTTCAACCCCTGACTCCTCTTAGCAGGATGCGCTATAAGGTGGGGTCCTCCCACTCTAATGAGAGCCAATAGTATTGCACCCAAGTTATCCCACTTTCCACCTATCAACTTCTTGCAATGAAGATTGTCACCTATCGACCCCACTAGGAATGCCCTTACTGAGTTGGATCATGGATGCACTGATCTCTTTTTACTAATGCTCCTTAAGATCTTACAAGTTTGCAGACTTCCGGTATGGCCCTGTTGTGCTCTACAACAACCCCCCATTTCATATCATTTTTATTCACAAAACTATCATATGAAATGGGTCCCTTTTAGTTTTAATTGGTATCAACTTTGTATTATTCAAAAAAGGTTCTAAAACAAAATGAAAATATTACAAAACCCTTTTTGACAAACCAATTTTGGTCTTATAAATATAAATAATCAATCTTTTATCATTGCGATAAAGCGATCGCAAGATCGCATATCGCAATGGCAAGGGAGGCATAACTTTAAAAACCATTGGTTTGCTCCGATGCGATATCGCTATCGGCGATCGGCAATATATCATGCATGCTTTTAGAGTGCCCCAGTTAATACTCCCCATGCGACGCGATATCGCTATCGGCGATTGGGGTTTCCAAAAGGTGTCGATATAAAGATTTAAGTTTTCCCCCAACGCCCGATTGCGATAAAGCCAAAAGCATGAACTTCAAAAAGCCGTTAAAGCGGGGATATTACGATTAATTCGTATTAAAGGCCTTATCTTTCAAACAGTGATTCACCTGCGCTCAACCGCCAAAACATCCAAGGCACGCTTAAACGCATCATTTGACCAATAAACGATATAACGACCATTTAATGAAATAAACAGTCTAAAAATCTTTTCATGGATTGTATCCGCGGCCACCTTAAGTTAATTCTTCAACATGCATTGATCAATATATCTCTCTCGTATTTGGTTTTCTCTACCAATTCTCTGTGTTACGCTTATTTTCACTCTTGTGCAGAATTCTTTCAAGCTAATAGATTCAAGCAGAATGGGGAAGAAGTCAAAGAAAACTGCAATCGCTTCCGCTTCACCAGCCACAGGACAAGCCGTCGCTGATCCAGGAAATAAAAAGAAAGGATTGATATCTGATACTACATGTTCAGGTCTCGGCAAAACTACTTGGCAAAGTACCTATAATTTGATTGAGGCCGAAGAACCTGAGGTGACAACAGTACAAGCTACGGCAGATGCAACTCGGAAATCTGAGGGTACTTTAAAGGATTTAGCCGACTCTTTCCTTCATCGGATAGCAGCTCGGGAACAAATTCTCCCATATACGGATGTAGTGAGGTGGGCAATTGAGGAAATCCCAATCACAGACAGAACTTTCTGCACCAGAGATGGGAGAATCTTCGGTTCATTCAAGACTGATGATTTGAGGCAAATGTATCATTTGCCTGTGCCAGAGAAGAAGTACAACAAGGCATTTTCGGAGAAATTCCGAAAAGAGAACGAAATTGAATCCGCACCCATCCGGGATTGGAGACAAAATCCGGCAAAACACAAGCATGAATCTTCCGGTAAGTACTCTGTTGATTCTCTATGTTCTCCTTATTGTTATGCTGGGATAATGATGTGTAGATTGTGGGGGTTGCATGATTCCTCTAATTTCACTATAGAAATGGTTCCCTTGATGGAAGCGGCGTGTAATAGTGAGATAATGGATTGGGCAACTATATTGTCAGATAAGCTAGCAACAATTGTTCTTGATTTTAGAAACAAGACCTGCGTCACTGAGAGGCTTGTTCCCCCGTTCTACTACAGCGCTTATATACTAGACACCCTGTGTTTTAATTCTGAATTTCCCGTGCTCGGCTGGAGGTGGACTTCACAAGACCCCATGCCTATTCACATATACCATCAGAAATTGTGGAAAACTTCCTATAAGCACCATTTATACCAAGTCTGCAATGGCTTTATGTTGCCCATTCATTACTCTATCTTTGATAAGCCTGCTCCCAAGATTTCCTACCAAGCAGAGATTGATTTGACATCAATAGGAAGATGGTTCGGGGAGGAAAAGTTTACTTACATAAGAATTTTTGGCAGCCAAGTTGAACCCCATGTCCTTCCTCTGTACATACCCGATAAACTGCTGGCAAGGGAAATAGCCTATCAGATTATTTCCGAGGGAGTTACACAAACTCTAAAGAAAAACAAGAAGCAGGTCTGGCCTTCTTTTCCTCTGAGATGTGGTGTCTACACATTGCATGATTTCAAACATGCAAAGAAAGAAGCTACAAAGATAAAATTATTAACTCTAGCAACTCTCCCTAATAGGCGATTTGATCCCAACAAAGTCGCCTATAATGCACTTGAACAGGCCAAATTGACAAAGTTTTATCATAAAGAAGATATGTTCGATGACCTGTTCTCCTCAGCCGAGTCAATATTTCAGGTTAAATCACTAGCCAGAATGAAATATCAGGATGAAGGGTTAGTTGAATTCAACAGACTTAGAGAACAGAGGTTGCAAACTCTGCCTCTAGATCTGTTAGCAACAACCCCGACAACAGCATCAAGCGAGCCTGAACAGCGACATACTAAGGAACCTTCGGGTACATCAAAAGAACAGGAGGAAGTGCACACAAAAAGACAAGAGGAAACCCAGGCGAAAGAGCAGGAAAAAAGTAGCATAGAAGTGAATGAAGATACGCAAATTGACCCGAAATTGCTCCAGGAATGGCAACAATTCGATTCAATTATCAATAATCCTGAGGGCTCAAAAGATGCCGAGACATCAAAAACAGTAGATACACAGGAGACCACTTCAAAACAGGTTTCAAGTGAAACCAGTGGCCTACCCAGTTCGAAAGAAGTAGAGATAATTCCAAAAGATCCCTCCGATCAAATTATTTTGCAAATAGAAGAAATTCCTCCTTTGGATGTCTTCTATAGCCCAAAACACAAAGCTGTGGTAAAACGACAAAGGAAGAGGAGAAGGACTGATCAACCTTCCCTGTTCCCAGAACAAACAGTGATGGGCAATGTAGTTTGGAAGGAGGAATTTGACCCCTCTGACGACCTAACAAAACTATCACAATTTGTTGGAGCCTATTCGGCAGCAACAATTGATAAGGCATCAGAGGTGAGTCTTTTATTAAAAACAAAAGACCAGGAGATCTTTTCACTGCAAGCGCAACTATCAGAAGCACAGCAGAAGGCAAAGCAGGCAGAACGACAATTGTTAACACAACAGCAAATAAATAATCAATTAACTCAACAATTGCAGGAGGAGAAGCAGAGGATTGATCACAGTGCAGTCCAAAAGCAGAAAGAGTTGTCTGAGGCATTGGCACAACTGAGGGCAGCAAATGAACAAATGCTGAAGTCAAAAGATGAGCAGATTGCTCAACTATCAGCCCAGCTTGAGAGAACAAAGAATCTTCCGCAGATATCTGAATTCAAAGAAGAGGCATTGCAGATAAATAAGGCATTGATAACTCAGATCAAGCTTTTATGTCAACAAATCGCCCAAGCATAACCATTATGCGATTTGACGACATCAATAAGTGAAAAATCAGAAAAAGCTAGAACAGACTTGGATCAAGCTGAAGAAACATGACTAATTTTCTTGAGTGGCAAGATACCGATCAAGGACAGGCGGCTAATTTACCAAAGATTTTAGAATCACATAAGGAAATATTATTTACAGAATGGCAGTCCCAGTTAATGAAAGCAGAGAGGGCAATCTCAAGATGCAAATCAACCACAGGCAATTTGGTTGAATTGGTTAATAATACTCTCTACTTATCTAACATGATTTCCCAATGCACTCCAGGTAAATTGACAGCGGCAAAAACATTAGAGCAGTCATGTTATCCAGAACTAGAGAAAAGTGGGAGATTAATCGCTGGGATTAACAGTTTAACATGGGACGCCTATTGGTTCTTCTTAGTAAAACCGCAAAGCCAAAGAGCCACCCTCAAATGCCTTACAGATGCAATCGGGTATATTATTCCCGACATTCAGGATGCCACCTATGCCGCCCAGCTCAACTCTCGTCTCAACAGACCGCCCGAAGTGGAGCCAATGCTTGAGATATGTCAGCTCAGGTTTAAAGGCAAACAACCTACATGATGATTCATGCCGCTAACTGCCAGATCGCTGTGAAGGAGATTTTCAAGATCGATTGATACCAATTAAGTAGGATTTCAGTTTCATAGATAGTTAGCTTAATTTAGTATTTATAGACCCTTTCATTGTTTTGGAAAGGGTCGTAAAGTTTTGTACTTGACTTAAAGACTGAAGTTGCACTACTGTACTTCAGGCATATTCTTTTATAAAACTGGACCAATTATTCTAATTTTGGCAAGGAAGCTTTTATACAAATGTGCACTACTGTCTTTGTTTGAAAGTATTTCTGCGTTGGAAGAAGAATCTCAAATAGCGATTGATATTGGGGAGTGACTCGCAGCTCATATGGTACTATTATCTATGTCTGAATTCATTCTTTTTATATGAATTGTCATTTGATCGCCTTTGCTATTATCGAATATATGTATGTGCTTTAACAGCATTTCTGTATTTCCTCCACTATTGGATGTTTATGGTATGCTTTTCTTTTAATCATATATGTGTCGATGATATAAACGATAAGTGTAGCAATATTGCTTTAATCGCTTTGTTTAACTATTTAAGCAAGGTAATCCTTGAATGAATTAATGTCCATGTCTATTAGATGGAGTCATCTATATGCCTGTCCATAGACATAGATCATCAAGCGCTACACTTCAAAGTACAATAGTTCCCGGGATTAGTAATAGTTCTTTTATTTTGCTGATAGATTAAGTTATTCGCCTATCATTAGATTAGACAATCAATCATTCATCCACCCCTTTTATTCATTATTGGGAAACTGGTCCCATCATATCCAGTCGGAGCCACCATTCCAAACGGAAAAGGAGCTGTATTAAGGTCCGGACCGGGTGGTTATCCCCCAATGTTGTTGCAGCGATTTTCGAGGCATCAACAGGCCCATTTGTGTACCCCACTAACAATGTCTGCTCCTTTCCTTTAAGGTTTTAATGGAGGTTATAGGCTTGGCCCACTCCACAAGTTGGCGCTCTTTAAATAGTTCCACTTATCAATCTCTTTTATGCCACTCTGATCTCTACATGTTGGCCCAACTACAATTCCCAGTGCTTAATTACAATTGCTTCTGGGCTTCCAACCTGTCGGCCTTCCAATGTTCCAGGCATTCTCTGTTATGGGTTTCATCGATTGACAGTATGTCAATGTTGTACCCTGTTAGACCGGCTCCATGCTATCCTGGATCACTTATTAGTAAATTTTTGGGCTTCCAGCTTTCCAGGCATTGTGCTCTTTTTTTCTTTGATACAAAATGCATTTCATTTACAGTGAATTTTTGTCTAAGCACTTTGTAAGCAGAAAGTAACGGTGAAATATATTTTGGCAATTTGAAAGGTTCTCTTTCGAAACCATATAGATGAATTAAAGAGAAATATTGATAAGGGGACCAGCTACCTATAATTTCCTCCTTAGTAAGTCTGAGGATTCATTTTTTGTTCCTCAGAAATCTTGTATGTGGATCCTCCAGTGAATTTAACTTTCAAGTAGAAAGGAAAACAATTTATATATTAAATATAAGAATTACGAAGGTGTCCTAATAAATTACATCGGTACATTGTTAGACTTCGTTTTCTATATCACTTTCATATTTAATGGTTGTGAGGAGTTTGGTAGACATGAAGTAAATAGGGTAATTAAACAAGATCAAATGTACTAAGTATGTGCAGTGGAGACATTAGCTGAATGGAATAGCAGTGGAAAGGTTGACTATAATAGCTTTAACTAGGTATTTTGTAAAATTTATTATTTGTTGGTCATGGTTCATGGTGATAAGTCGAATGGCCAGGAAAATAGACTCATCCATATGCAAGTCATCATCTAGCTCAAAAACAATAAAGAAAATGGAAATTATGTAAACTTTGAAATGGGAACTGATACGATTGCCCGTTTTGTTGAGGGAGCAAAAAAATCAACCGATTTTGAAAAGTGGTGATGCAGAATACATATATATGTGTGTGTGTGTGTGTGTATTTTAGCATATTTTTTTACACTTTAATTTTTTTATGTACATTAGTTTTTAGAATGTTAGTGATTTGCATGTTGATTTTAAAAAGTGTTGATTCTGCATCAAGCCCTTTTTTTAAAAGGCTTATTTTTTTACTTTAAATTTTCTAATGTATTAAATGTGAATAATTATTTTCTAAATTTAACAATTTTTGAAGTGGTCTTCTTCTTCATATTTTCTTGTTTTTCTTTTAATTTTTTTTTTGTAGTGAGGTCTTTATTTTTTTGCATAGTTAAAGAAGAAGGTCGATATTTTAAAGTTTCGATATTCTACATATTTATATATCGTTAATTAATTTTTCAATGCACATCAAATAATTGTCTCTAAAAAACAATAATTTTTAACAATTGACATAAAAATAAACATTTTGAACATAAATATAACTAAAAAATTACACATTTTGATAATTTTTTGCTAGAAATGACATGTCAAAATCACAATTTTTATAGGAAAATTTAACAAAAATGGTTAAATAATAGTTTTTTAATGAATTTCATGTCAAAAAATAATAATAATCACATTTGTTTTCAAAAAATAATGATTCACATAAAAATTAAAGTGAAAATCACATAATACAAATATTGAACATATAACAACATTAATTGAATGCTTATTCTTCTCATAAAATGTCAAAGTCAAAACATTACAAGTATAACTAATTAATAGTTACAAAAAAATGAGCTTGATATACAAGCATACCTTAAATTTAATCAACAATATGACGTAATCCAAACTCTTCATCCTCACGAGTTTCATCATTGTCTTCTTCCACAATATTTTCTGCTTCATTTTACTCATTTTCCTCTTCTAATGGATCTTTGATGTCTGCAAATCTCCCAATGTATGCCTTTCCAATCATTCCATATAATGGTTGTTGAGGTTCCTTTGCCTTTTTTTCCACAAATGATTCACTAAAATCCCCTTTCTTCAACCCAACTTCTTGCATTGCATCTGGAAGAAATTGAAGAGCATTAATTCTTTGCTGAATAAATTTGCACTGTACTGGATCTTTTTCAATGGCAATGCAATTTCTTCCTTTTTGTAGGCAACATGCTAGTGTTGTACCTAATTATCAAGCACAAAATAAATAAGGAAGTAAATTAGTATAATTACATATAAATTTAGAAAGAAGATATTGAAATTCAATTCTATATTTTAAAACTTACCTAAGCCTGAAAATAAATTTACAACCCAATCTCCTTCATTTGAACATAAGTCTATAAGATAGTTAATCAATGACTGTGGTTTTTTATAAATGTTAGATATCTCTCATTTTGTTTCTTTATCTTCATATGTTAGTTTTTTCACAACAGCATCATAAACCAGTACTTGGCTATGAATCTTTCCATCTACCCGATTAAAAAGCATAGATATGTAGCTATCAACTTTTTTCCAACTATCAATATGGATGAATTCACAATCATTTATAGTTGGTTGATCTTCATGGTTAAGAAAATTTGACTTTTGCATGTAGCATGAAATAGTAAAAGTTCAATTAACTTGTACATAAATGAATTTTTTAACATTAATCAAACATAAAATTTCAACGTCTTACCATATAAGCTACATCCTTGAGTTTGTTTTCCCCTTGAAGCTTGTCAATAACATTTCCAATTGTGTGTCTGAATGAAATATCACAAATCTCCATAATGGTGATGATGTGACTTCTACAAATCCCACAACCACTTTACTAAGAGCTTGATAAGTATAAGGGTCACTATCATAGTCAATGTTTGGATATTAAAACCATGGGGAATATCTGCACTAACTAGGGAATAATCCCTTTTAGGTATGAGTTTAGAAATGTCTTCACAATCACCTTGTATTACTTGATACTGAATAGTTTCAATCCCATTCCAAATGAAATGAGTAAGAGTTGGATCAAGTTCAACATTTCTAAGACGTTGCTTTATCAATCTTTCGATCTTAATTTTTTCAATGAAGCTTCTGAAACTATCTAGTGCTTCATTTGCATCCTTCCTCATATTTAATAAAATAAACAAATATATGTATAAGTTATAAAATATATATAGTATATAGATGAATAAAAATGAAAGTATAAATCAACATACCTTTTTAAATACAAGATAAAAATCTTTTAGTGTTGATGTAGAACTTGAATCTTGGTAGTTGCGTACAACATCATCCCAACTATATTCATTCAACAATTTAACCATTTTTTTTTTATTTTCATGTAAACTTTGTGACCGATAGATAAAGTAAAAAATTTAATATAATGATATGTATAACAAATACTACCAAGAACAATATGTTATATTTAAAAGAAAAATATAATCTAGAAATAAGTAAAAATATTTCAACAAACTTACTTTTGAAATTCCTCAGACATTTCTTCCAATGATAATTCCCCGGAATTCACACGAGATAATATTTCTTTGACAAGTTTTTCATCCTTCACTCCTTGCAATGCTCTCCAAGTTGTGATAGTCATATCTTCTGAAAGTTGCTTCATTTCAAGACCTGGTTTACTACTGCTACATATCAATGGTTTAGCCCTTTTTTTACCTTCTGGTGTTTAATGCCAATGTTCTCCCACATGCTAAAAATATCATGAATCAATTCCCACATCTCTGCAGTTCCAAATGCCAACTGGAAAATGTTATCAATACTTATGAATATATCATGATTTAATTTGCCACCTTTTGAATTGATTTTCTCCTCAATTTGATAGCTTATTTCCATACAAACATTCTTTTCGAAATTCTAGAGTAACATTTATCTTATCCCCACCACATTTTTCTTCAAATTCATTATGAATAAATCTAACCCCTTTGATTAAAGTCATAGACATCCTATATTCATTATCTGTATTATGATCACATGCCAACAACTTTGCTTTTGTATCTGATAAACCAACATAAATGATACATTTCATTGTTTCAAAACGTGGGTTACTAGGATATTCCTCCATCAATTGTCTTTCAGCTTCTACAGAATGGTTCCCCCCAAGCACATAATAATTGTATTCAAAACATTTTGACTTATCAAATGCTTCTTTGTTGGGAACTTGAACTAGATCAACAAGAAGCACATAATTAACCACATGAGCATATGGATTGTACCTCATCAATGTCTTCAAGTTGTGAACATGCAGGTGGTGTGGCTTTCTGATTTGATATTTAAATTTTCCTTCACTTGGATTATAGATTTGTCTCACATTAAGCTGAAATGTACGACCACCCTCAATTAATTTTGTCTTTGTCAAGTTATGTCGAATGGAATTTTGTTTTGTTTTAATAATGCCATCCTCTAAATCAACTCTTGGTGTAATGATTTCCCTGCTTTCTTTTGAATTTTCACTAGGATCTTCATTGTTGGCATTGACTATTTGAGAATGTTCAACTTTCATTTTCTTCCTCCTAACATTCTCATCATTAACTAGAACAGAAACATTCCTGGGCATTATTACTTTTGGTCTTTTATGGCTCTTCTCCTTTCTAACATCAGTTCTAATGTCATCCTCAGTAATGGCAACATATTCTTCAGTGTCAGTTTCAACTTCCTCATCTTCAAAAGTAACTTGTCTACCTTTGCTAGATTTATCCACTATATACATTCTTTATTGATCCCTTGGATATAGTTTTGTAGCATCATGAAATACTATTTTTTACTTCTTAGTCATATCTTCTTCTGACCCTAAGTAGAAACTGCTGACAACATTCATAATATTTTTCTCTATGAAATGAATGCCTCCAACATAATTGAAAGATTTTCAATAAAATTTTGTCAAACAAAATATCATATGTCAATAAAAACTAAGTTATAAAAATATAATGATATAGTTAGCATAACTCAAAACACAAATATAAATAACAATACTTACCATATCTTGTGCAATGCAATTTATAATTTTTTTACACATATTTGTAGATTCCTTTGTCGTGTCATACATTAACAATGATAATTGATATTTAATCTTGTCATGTGACTTGCGCGATTTTTTAAGTACATAAACAACTTCAGTGTCTGGTATCAAACAGATGTCTATGACTTTTCTCAGCACCTCATAAAGTCTTATATCGTTAGGGATGTCAACGTATAGATATATCTCCAGTTGTTGTTCGCCTTCTCTATCTTTCACATACCATATATTTTCTGTAAGCTTCACTTCTTTTGATTTCTTCCGGTATGAAATCGTCTTCTTATCGTTTGAAGCACTTAATAGATTTGTAGTTATTAGCTTAGGTTTGGTTCGTTCAACAATGTTTTTTGAGGATCCACCTTTAATTTTAGCAATTTTTGGTCTAGAAAGATTCACAAAAATCTTCTTTGATGCTATTTTCCTGCAAAAAGATATACACATATATATAAATCAGTAAATTACAAAAAAAATAGCTTAAATAAACAAACAAAATATAAAAATGATAAATAATCATAAATCATAAATCATTTTGTAAAACATAACCTTTAAAAAAAAAAAAAAAAATTAAAAAAATGCAACCCCCTCCTTCCCCACCCCCGCAGCCCAACGGGGGGCTTCCAGGCCACCACCCCCATGGTTTCCAACGGGCCTCCACCCCCACGGGCCCATTGGGATACGGGGGTGGGACAGGAGGGGGTGGGACACAACCCCCTCTCACCCCACCCCCGCGACCCAACGGACCTGTTGGGTTGGAGGCCCTATTCTAAGAATCAGCCCTCACCCTTGGCAGGTTGGTTTTCGAGGGTGGGTGTCGCCAGAGGGCACGACCGGGCCCACCATGCCCACTGTAGACGTAGTGGCATTCTGTTTTCCATGGGTCTGTCAGGTAAGACTGGCTCATCTAAATTTTTAATTTGTAAAAAAAAATCTAAATTTCATTACTAAAAAATTAAGTATTATTTTACCAGAATATGTTTTTGTTCAGGTATTTTACACAGAAATAACAACCCAATTGACACATAACTACTAGTAAACCTATTGAATTTTAAAACTTACACACATCAAAAGGAAAACTAAACTTTAAAATGCAATAATTTTCCGTTGAATATGTTGTCGATAACAATGTAGTTGCTCCACAAAATTGCTCCAAGTCTTTTAACGAACTTCGAAAAGCCTTGATGTGATGCGAGGAATAGTGATAATGAAATTTATGAAATAACGGAAATTTACGGAATTGTTTTACCGCACGGTTAATGTGGGATTAATTTGTTTTTATAAAAACTTTAACATATAAATCTTGTTATGGTGATACAGTAAATTATGATAAAGTGAACATTACGGAATTGTTTTACCGCACAGTGAATGTGGGATTAATTTGTTTTTATAAAAACTTTAACATATAAATATTTTTATGGCGATATTGTAAATTATGATGAAGCGAACATCACAGAATTGTTTTAGCACATGGTGAATGTGGTATTAATTTTTTTTTATAAAAACTTAACATATAAATCGTGTTATGGCGATATAGCAATTTATTTTAATTGTGTGATAAAAACAAAAACAAAAACAAAAAAAACATTCAATTGTCTAGTAAATGTTATATAGTTTAAGTAAAAAAATAATTTAGGTAAAAGATTTAGTTTACAATTTTAATTTAAAATTTTAGTTTAAAAGATTAATTTCAGAAGAAAATTTTAGTTAAAATTTTTCAATAAATTGTATAAAAAAATTATGGAGGAAAATAAATTAAACGAAATTTTTGGAGGGAAAAATTTCGGCGAAAAAAATTTAGAGGGGAACTTTGGAGGGAAATTTCCATTCTTTAAGCTATATATTATCATTATAAGAGAGTGCATTTATATCATTCAACCTCTTCTGTTTGAAAGGCATGAATTCTTCTAATAGTGAAGTTTCGCTTTGTGAAGCATCAGCATCTTCTTCGCGTAATAACTCTATTCATATTGATGAATATAACAGAAATTCTTCCACTATGAATAGAGAGTCAAATCTTCCACTTAGTCCTAATCCTAAGGACTATGAAAGCAACACTGATGAAGGGTAGGATGAAGAATTTCAAATAAATAAAGAGTCACGGTTTCCACTTAGTCCTAATCCTATGGACTATGAGAGCAGCAATGATGAAGAGAATGATGAAGATTTTCAAATAAATAAAGAGTCACGGTTTCCACTTAGTCCTAATCCTATGGACTATTAAAGCAGCAGTGATGAAAAGCATGATGAAGAATTTCAAATGAATAGAGAGTCACAGTGTCCACTTAGTCCTAATCTTGTGGACTATGAGAGCAGCAGTGATGAAGACCATAATGAAGAATTTCAAATGAATAGAGAGTCATGCTGTCCACTTAGTCCTAATCCTATAGACTATGAGAGCAGCAGTGATGAAGAGTGATGAAGAATTTCAAATAAATAAAGAGTCGCGGTTTCCACTTAGTCCTAATCCTATGGACTATGAGAGCAGCATCAATGAAGAGCATGATGAAGAATTTGAAATGAATAAAGATTCACAGTTTCCACTTAGTCCTAATCCTATGGACCATAAGATCAAAAGTGATGAAGGCTAGGATGAAGAATTTCCAATAAATCAAGAGTCGCATTTTCCACCTAGTCCTAATCCTAAGGACTATGAGAGGTAGTGACGAAGGGCAGGATGAAGAATTTCCAGTAAGTAAAGAGTCACATTTTCCACGTAGTCCTAATCCTATGGACTATGAGAGTAGCACTGACAATGCACATGATGAAGAATATCCAATAAACATCGAGTCAAATTTTCCATTTAGTCCTAATTCTAAGGACTATGAGGGTAGCACTGAAGAAGGGCAAGATGAAGAATATCCTCCAAGTCAGTATTTCAAAAGCACAAATGATCATAGTGAGGATAATATTCCTCATAATGATGATGAAAATTCTTATATAGATGATGATCCAATGATGGAGATGTTGCTAGCAAATATTGTATCGAGGAGTAGGAGCAGACCTTTTCATATCAATCCAAGATGTTCTAGTTATACAAGGGGTAGAGCAGAATATCTGATGAGAAGAAGTTCTATCAGTGCTCTCATTTCAAGTGAATGTTGTCAAAAAGATTGCTTGAAACATATGGATTTCAAGTTTGCATTGGAGAAAAGGAAGAGATATTTGTCAATGAATAAAAGCATACAAAATTCATATTTAGTGGGCTGCATGCAATCTACATTTTCAGGTTATGATTATCATATTGGGTATTTATTTATCTATAGAAAGGCTTTCAAAATGTTTCATTCAATGGGTAATTTTCGTCTGTCAAGAATCCAAGAAAATTTGGAAAAGGATCCCACATTTTATTCAGAAGTACGTCATAAATGACAGTTTGGGCCATTATAAAATATTGCAATGTCATGGATGAATGTCTTCTTTTCAAAGCATGGCCAGTGTATGCCAAATAGAGAGACAATACATATTCCAGATAATTTCTCAAGACGAGAAATCTACAACTTATACAAAGAATATGCAGAAGGTGTTGAAGGACATGGTCGATTTATTACATATCAATATTTTGTGAATATATGGATGAAAGAATTCAACAATGTCTGTATTCCTACGAAGACAAGGATGGGGATTTGCAGTACATAAGCTTCTCTTAAATCAAAAACGGATAAATGTGAAGGGGCAGAAAGAGTTAAGCATTCATAACATTAATTTTTAAAATTGTATAGTCGTCAACTATGAAAATGTATTTATCAATGACTTTATTTTATGTTCTGTAGATTCCATTGTCAAAACGCTTTAAGAGCATCGCGAACAACAAACAAGTGAAAGGAAAAAGTTGTACAAGCATCGAAAGAAGTGATATGATATTCCAAATAAATATTTATGTTTGATAATTGATGGTATGGACCAGAAGAAAACACTTCTACCACATTTTGTTCGCACACCGAAAAATTTACACGAGGAATATTTTATTCAGTATCACTTGGTCGGTTTTATGGTCTTCAATGGGAAAATGTTACCAAGGGTATACTTCACAGCTCTCAATATTAATAATGATGCAAATATGACAATAACCATAATTCATGATGTGCTTTCTCATTGGTCTGGTAATCTTCTTGAAGTTTTGTATCTACAATTGGACAACACTTGTTGTGAAAACAAAAATCAAATTGTTTTTGGATATCTAAACATGCTTGTTGAATTGAGAATTTTTTAGAAGGTAAAGGTTAGTTTCCTTCTTGTTGGGCACACTCATGACCATATTGATCAGATACTCAGTCGTTTTTCAGTCACATTGAGGAGGAAGGAAGTTGGGAGGTTGTCATCATTAATTTAATGTATTAATAAATCATACATGCCAAAGCCTATTTTTGATGTGTTGGAAGAAACTGTTAACATGCCAAGGTTTATTCTGGGATCGCATGGTGAGCAGAAATGCATTGAACAACTTAATGACATTAGCTTCCAACATCAATTTCGTATCAAAAAAATTGGTTGGAAAACACTAATATGGGGCAATACGTATTCAACTACTATAGAATGGGCGTCGTCATCAGGTTTGGCATTTTTTAAGTTCATTCTAGATCATCCAATATTTGCATCAAATATATTGTTATTACAATCAATTGTTGAAGTTCATTATGCACGCAGGTAGAATAGAGATATAAATTACTCTGATTTCGTGGAAGAAATTAAAAAATGTATTAGATATACATATGAGTACTTTGATATTGTTGATTCAGTTTGGTGGGAGTCTTTTTTCAATAATAAAATTCATATCATTTCAAGAACAACAAATGAAGATATACCTTTGAAAACTCCATTTATTTGGACACAAAATGTGTCAAATGAACATGAGGAAAGAAACATTGTTGAACAGCAACAATCTCAAGGTATTATTAATTTTTCACAGGTATAGGAAAGAGAAATGTATATTGGTTCCAGAAAATCTCGTGCAGGACGTGAAGCCATGGAAAACCTTTACAGGGGTTCAGTACAGGATATTAAGGAGGGTTGCATGATCGCAGTGCTAGCAAATGGAGATCCCAATGGCTATCCATTCTGGGTTGCTAAGGTTATAAAGGTCATTATAGAAAATGAATATGTTGCAGGTGTTGAAGTACATTGGTATGACACAAATACACACCCTTTCAATGGTGTGTACAAGCTAGAGATGGTAGTTGATAAAAAAAATTGGTGGAAAGAGAAAAAGAAAGGGGACAAATATAAATCGCCGCGCACAAGCCTCTTAAAATTTGAGGATGTTGACATACATGTTTATGACTTCAATTTAACAAATAGAGGAACTCTTCGCTTCAAGACGATAGAGATTCTGAAGAGATTGTTACCAGAAGGAACAATGTTCAAATGGGAGTCTGCTGAAACCGGTCGTAGATCTAGAAGAATTTTGAAACCTGAAATGATGGGCATGCATGTGGACTCAAATGGGGCACTAGTTGATGAAAGAGAAGAATATGGAACATCTTCATCTACATCCATTCATTCATCTGAAGATGTGAATTCTGATGGTGTGCAAGAAAATATGAGTGATTTTGAATAATTGTCTAAGATAGTTTATATAATTGATGTTTGCATCGTATCTTGAAATAAAAATTTTGATTTCCATATGGTGTTAAATGAAGTTATGAGTCATTTTTATGTTTGTTGGATTATATGTTTTAATTATGATTATTTTTATTGTTTAGAATATCTACAATGCAACAATAACTTAGAGATATAATTTATGTTTCATTCAATCTACAAGTATTGACATTTTGATTAATTTAGTCATGTAATTTGTTCATAATGTCATGGTTTAAATGTGTTGAAAACTTAGAGTTTTTTAATTCTATGGTTGAAAATTTTCCAATTTTTTTTGTATTTTTAATGTTATGGTTGAAAACAATTAGAATTTTAGCGATTTTTAGTGTCATGTTATTATATGTTTAACGACATGGATGAAAACTGATGGAATTTTAATGTGTTTCGGATCCCATTATTTTATTTTTATCGTCATTACTAAAAAGTGTTGAAATTATACTTGGAAAAGAAAAATGGTATTCTACCGAAAACATTAGTGTGTGTTCTTTTCCTCAAAAACAATTGTTTTTTGCACCAAAAAACTTGGTTTTACTGTCATTTTTTAAATATGTTGAAAATTAACCCTAAAAACAAAACATCATTCCAGTATACACATTTTTCATTGTTAGCACTGTTTTTCATATTTTTTTTGGGTTTTTTTTGCTAGAGTTCCCGTTTTGAGTTTATAGTTCCCATTTCAAAGTTTACATTGTTTGGACATCAAGGTTTGGTAAAGGGGCTTTAACCGATTGGTGGGAATAGGGAATTGCAATTTTAAATTCGGGTCAGGGTTTTCGAGCAAACTAATAATAAATTATATTTTATCATCTTCTACCCAGGTATGAATTCCTGGTCTAATCTTTTGTTGGTTATATCAATTCCTGAAGCTGGGATGTTAAGAATTCTAGAGATAATGTCTTCGCTAACCTCAAGAAATACCTTATGGTTTGTGGGAGAGATAACGGCTTTAGGTGTGGGCTCAAAGTGTCTGGCGAGCATGAGAATAGAATCTGGGTCAAAGTGAACAGGGGGGAAGCGTAGCAGCTAAAACCCTAGATTTAAAGAGACACCAGTCTTCATTAGAGCTAATTGAGGAGGAATTCAAGGTCCTTTTTAAGATTAAGGATGTATGTTAGATGCATTTGAGTATCTCTAATACCTGTGAATTCATTTATTAAGGATTCCTTGGACGGTTCTTCAGGTATTTTTCCACTTTTCAGAGACTATATCAATGGAAAGCTGAAAATGAAAGAGTAGAGGAGGGAAGCTTACCTGGTTGATGGCAGTAGCATTTGAATTCTAGGCTCGCGCATAGAGGGCATCTTTCACCATTCTCAAGCTGTTGAGCGACATGCAAGAAAAAAGGAGGCACCAGCAAAATAATGAAAAGTTGGTGAAAGCAAGACTTAATTAGGTTAGGTCAATAATAAATGAAAGAAGGGCATCTGTCATGTCATAGTTGGCAAGCTCAAGGACCGAGTAAGGGACCCATCCATCGGGCGGAACAAATGGAATAAATCTCGTGCAAGTTGTAGACTAATGGTCATTGATTCATATGGGATGTGCGATCGAGATCACATCAGGTCGGCGGAATGGGTTGTCTTTCTTGCATGTTTAGACCTAATACAATGCGCCAATCGTTAGATGAGTTTTCAACAAACGATCATTATACATCGGGGAGGAGCTAAGAGTTTATTTCCCACACATCATCACGTGCGATGGAATGTTTTGGTGCATCGATTTAGTGTTGGATGGCCCAATGGTCAAAAAGATGATAGAAGCTTATGTTCATTGGGGAAGATATGGTAGTTAAAATTTAAGTAGGTTGTGCCCCGATGGGCCGCTTTGAGCTATTAATATTTTCGAAAGCAAGTGATTGGACATGAGATTTGTGCATTCGATACTACGCTCTCCTTTTAAATTAAAACATTAAATAGTGCATTCCTAAGACTTAGAGTTACTATTTAAGGAGGTAGGGTGGTAAGTTTATTTGATAACAGCAAGCTCCATCTGGGGATGATACTCTCTCGTGGAGTATCAAGAACATAGACCAAGTGCCATTTCATTGGGTTGTGGAGTCTCATTAGAAACGGTGGCATCGATATGTTGGATGGGAAAGCTCCATACAGGAAAAAATTTCGTACCGGCTATGGCATGAACGAAACTTTGGAGATGTGATATGAAAAAATTGGGAAATCAATTATGGACAAGACCCAAAATGATTACGTCCTATAATAAATGGGACTCCCACATTTCAAAGTTGAAGTTATTATCCACAATTGTTTCAAGGTGAATTATTTTTGAGTTGGTAGAATGGGAGATGCTCCAGACGGGCGCGACGTCGGGCATGAAACTCTCCAGGGAAAATTGGACAAGTTATTGCATTTGATGGAGGCAATGGAGATACGCATGACGAGGATCGAAGATAAGTTGGCTCTCTTTCCAGGTATTTACAACATGGTTCTAGAAGTTGTGCACAGGAGAGATTGTGGGGAGCATGCCTTCTGCAGATCCATGCAAATTGAGGGGAGACGCAATTGAGTTGTCAGATTGATAATTTCTTAATAATTAAGCCATTCTATAAACAAGGGACCCTGTTTGCGATATTTATTTTGTAAAACACGTGAATATTATAAACTTTTATAAGCTTATTGTTTAAATACCTTGGTAGATTATATGTTTTGGAGTTAAAATACACTATAAGCATATTGTTTGTTGAGAATTTAAATTACAGAGAAAGTATTACTTGTTTATAGCAAACATGTTATGTACTTAATGATTCATGTTTAATGATTTTGAATTAATAGTGAAGGTGGAGAGTATAATTCTTTCAAGCAAGATGTTTATTCTTTTTCTTCTTCTCTTTGTATAAAAGATATAGTATTTTCTTTCATTTATTGATTTGTTTGTTTTACTCTCTCCTTTATATGCGTAAAAAAGAAAACAACTCTGCAATGTATGGTTGCATGAGAGTCCACAGGAAAAGCCTATATAAGTCAATTAATAATCAAACTGATACAATTTTAGTCGTATTAGGTAGGGTAAATGGAATTAGTGTCGACTGAAAGTATAATATGATTCACGTGATTTAAGTATTCCAGGACAAACATCATGCTTTGTGGCAGAATATTTTTTTTTTAGCCTGAAAATAGCTTAAGCATAAAACTTTTTTTTGAAAGAACACTCCTTCACAATAACTTACACCAAATGTCACTTCACTACTAGCGAGCGTCCATAGCCTCGATAGAGTCATTCACTACCTTACAATAAATATTTTCTACCCAACTTGTTTGACCTTGTAGTCGTGTCTTCGTATGTGCCTCATTATAGACAATTGAAACATAGACTTCCTTATTGTTTTAGATTTAGCTTTCTTTCCAGGCACAGTGGGAAGATATCTCAGAGGGATAACCCAATGCCACTAGCGTCACTCCGCTGCCAGCGAGCATCCATAGCCCCTACGGAGTTGCTAGCATACCCCGTGAAAGTCACTATACAAGGAAGTGGGTGGGTGATGCATTGGGAAAACCAATACCACTGACCTTGCTCCGCTACCAGCGAATGTCCATAGCCCCGACAGAGATATTAGCATACCCCACTCCAAGAAGGATTAGTTATAGATGTGGAGAAACATAATAGTGGTGGAACTATTCGTGAAGGAGGAGAAAAAAATTCATCAACAACCCAAATTTAAGAATCACAATAGCATGAGGCATCCAATAAGGATATACAAGTGCGCAGTCATATCAGGAACCTCCGAAGACTAGGTAATGGTGTTAGTATAGCTCCCAGAATAGGCAGCATCCATCAAATTACAAAATCAGCAGACCCAATCTCTAGTGACTACATGCAGTCATAAACATTTCAAAGTAGTTTATAAAGATATCATTTATAACTTACTTTATTTGGTACATGATATGTACATTTTTCATTTTTTTTCATTTTCATTTTTTTCTTATTATTTTTATATTCTATTTTTATTTTTAATTCTATATAGACATATATACATGTAGATTTTTTTTATTTTTTTTTTATTTAATTTTAATTTTTTTTTTTTTTTTTTTTTTTTATTATTTTTTTTTTTATCTTTTATCAAAAAGACTTAATAGGTAAGGTAGTGTTTAAGAAATTGGCCATTTACAACAGGGCCAATCTCTTTGCCTTCAAAATTTCTAAGGGAGAAGGAATTCTCACCTTCAACCTGGTCTATGACAAAAGGACCAAGCCATAAGTTATCAAATTTTCCATGTTACCTGGCGCTTCATTCCTTTTGTCCCACTTCAAGACCCAATCACTAGGAAGGAAAGTCCTATCTTTGGCACACTTGTCAAATAATTGTTTGACTTTAGCTTGGTGTCTATTTATTCTTTCATAAGCTTGCTCCCTATCTTGGTGTAAATGGATCATCTAATTGATTCGTCGCTGAAAGTCATTAGGTTCCTCATTTATCTCCTGCAAATTTTTCATGACCTTGGTACCGAGATAAAGAGGGATAACGACGTCGAGACCATAAACTAATTGGAAGGGGGAAGTACCAACAAACTTCTTTGTGCTTATTATGTCTACCCATACAACATATTTTAATGCTACATGCCAGTTTCTGTTTTTTTAATTAATAGATTTAGGATTTTCATTATGTTCTTATTGGTCAATTCGGCATGCCCATTTCTCTGTGGGTAGTAAGCAGTTGAATAGCCAAGCCTGACATCATAGTTATCGTAGAAGTTCTAGAAGGCCACTAAGTAGAAAGGCTGAGAATTATCAAATTACTTTTTGTGGGCAACTGAAACGTGAAAATATGTTTTTTGTTAGGAAGTCCATAACTACTCTATCACTAATTTTCTTCAATGGGATAACCTCGACCCATTTAGTTAAATAGTCTGAGGTTGTGATAATCCAACGATGTTGGCTAATGGAAGGGGGATGCATTTTTCTGATAAATTCTAACCCCCACTATTGAAAATGTGCCTTAGTTATGATAGGCTTTAGGGGTAAGGCAACTAGCTTTTGCTTACTAGCAAAAATTTGGCATTGATGACCAGCTCACAACTTTTTATTCACATAGGTTAACAGAGTAGGCCAATACAAACCACTTCTAAAGATCCTATGAGTGGTGGTATTCCATGCGAAATGGCCACCACACGCTCCACTATGGTGATGGGTAATTAAATAATCAACTTTTTTAGGTAATGTCCAATTCAGAAGGACATCTACGGGGTCTTTCCAATATAATTTACCATCTATTATACAATATTTTACTGATTCCAACTTTAAACAATGATGAGTAGAATTATTTAGGTGACCTAGAAACTAAAGAGTTTGGAGAGAGCTAATAATGTCCCTCTACCACTAGAACAAGGCAAAGTCTGGGTTGAATGTGGTATGGTCCGAACGAGGTAGAAGCAACCATGACTACTTATCCTTCTCATCTCAGGTGCTTCAGATGGTGTCACAAGAGAATATTGGTTGATATTCAATGCATAAAAATTATCCTCTAGGCCAATCCTTTGCCCTTTACAATTTTTATAGGTTTTAATTCGAGGTCATACACTTGTATTTTCGCTATCCACTTCCCTCATCTACCTTCAGTTTCATGTTGCAACAAAATGTCCTTTATTGTTGGGTGTTGAAGGTAGAGAATAAACCTGGATGGTAAGATATATTCCCTAAATGCCTTCAATGTTTTGACCAAATCATAACTCTGCTTTTTGATAATGTTATACTTGAGTTTTGAGGACTGCGGAGCTTTGTTGAAAAGGCCACAAGTTGTTAATAGCCTTGTTGGTTCTTCTGTAGAAGAACAACAACAATGGTGTGTAGCTCCTGCATTCATCGGCCCAAAGGGCTTCTTCTGATACATAAAGGTTTCCCAAGGGGTAGTGAAGGTTTTTTTATACATATCATCCTTATGGACAGCAATTTGATTATACGCAGAGAATACATCCATCATTGAGATGCGGGTTGAACCTACCACTCTCTAGAGGATACTATCCATCTTAGGAAACAAGTAATTATCTTTCAGGGAAGCTTGGTTGAGGTCTCTAATTTCTACACACAGCCTCATTTCACCATTCTTCTTTCTAACTAGAACCAAATTGGCCACCTTGTTAGAATAACTTAGGGTAACAATTAGCATCTAGGAGCTTTTTTATCTCCTTTTCAATGGGGGGTAATAGAAGAGGATTGATATGTCTAAGCTTCTGTTTGAAATATTTAATGCCTTCCTTCAACAGTATGTGATGCTAAATTATACTTTGATCATATGTCTTGAAATTGTCATAGGACCAGGCAAAAATGTCAAAGTACTTAGATAAAAGGTTAATATATTGTTCTCTGACTTCTGAAGACAGAGCTAAAGATAAATTAATCGATTTAATTTCCCCCCCATGGACGATGTTCACAGGTTATATATCTATACTAAGGGATTTAAGAGCTTTATTTTCAACAACATTGTTGCAATCATTGATTTTTTCTAAAGGAATCAGACCCCTAGGGATGTAGTTGTTTTTTCAGTTGAATAATGTCATGTTTACCAATTTTAGTTTTAAGGTGTGATGTATCAACACTTACTTGGCCTTCTTCACAATATTCACCTATACATTGTTTTGAGAATTCACCCATTAATTCAATAAATCCCTTGATCTCTTGATCATCTTCAAACACTTGCCAGTGTTTGACATTGTCTGGGATCGAGGATCGGTGAAGGATTTTGATTTCCAACTTTAATTTTGACTCACTAGGGGGTGTAAAAATAGCAACAGTAACCACAAGGGTTTCTGTTAACTGATTCTTTTCCCTAAACATGGTAGTGAAATTTACTATAGATAATAAGTTATCAATAAGGTCCCAAACTTGATTTTTATACACTCGTAAACAATGATGCTTCGTTTGGCACTTATTGGTTACTTGCTTGATAACTAACTCGAAGTCACCAAAGATTGATAAGTTTTGAATATTAACTTCCCTAGCAATTTCTAGTCCTAATAATAAGGCTTCATATTCAGCGATATTGTTGGTAGTTTGAGAACTTAACTTGAAGGAGAAGGTGGCATTCTGTTGATTCAGTAGTATTAAGATAACCCCCACACCTGATCCTACCTTGGAGGAAGCACCATCAAAGTACATCTTCCAAATGACATTCGAGACTTTTAGCATATTTCTCAAAGATGGCCTATCATGGATAAGGGATTTTTCCTCACTGGAGATAGTAAGAACGAATTTACCCACATTATCATCATAAGCATAAATGGGAAAATTCTAGGGTGTTGTTTAGATTTTATTGTGTAATTTAATCTAGACTCCTAATATAATCGATGAGTTCCCCCTCCAAAAATAGGTATGGTGGCATATGAAAGATCTAGCTACAAGGAACCACCTAGCTTAGCACCCCAGCTCCTTGAAAGGAGCATCCCATAATTTGGTGGCACGTCGGCCACCACTACATCCATAACTATGCTTTTGATGGGGACATGGGCCATGACCCCAACCAAGTCTTTAATCACCCCAATACACCTAACCCTTCGATAATCAAAGGAATATAGGTCTTTATATTCTTGAGTGATATCCAACCCAAGATTTTCCATAATTTCCTTAGGAATTAGGTTGTGAGATGCCCCAGAATCCAACATACAGTCATGTAAATTCCAATCATGTATTTTTAAGATGATATAAAAAGGAGGTACTAAATTATCATCTTTCTCGTTTTGAGCCCCAAGAGTAATTTTAGGGGCATCGTCCTGGATGTTATTAACATTTGTTACTTCAATTTCCTATGAGGGAATATGGGTAGTTCTAAACAAAGTGTCAATTTCTCATTTATATATAGGGAGCCTAACTACTTTGGCTAAAGGAATACTAATTTTAATCTTATTCAATTCGTTTTGTAAATTAAATTTGGGTATAGGGAGGGGATCCAGATCATGGGGAACAGGCTCGTTGGGTACAGTTTTATATAATTAATATGAGGAGGGGCTTGGGAGATGTTTCCTTTTTAGGAAGATACTCCCTCCTAGGTCTAAGGTTATACTTGTGTTGGAACTGCGCTTCCAGGTATTCACCGAAGCGTTGAAGCTTAGGATCCCAAAAATGCTGCTCTATATAATCAGACAGGCTCTGGGTGCATTCATCAAAAGAGTTTATGGAATTAATATTTGGGTAATCTTCCTCTTCGAGGTTCATAAGTTGACTGGCCACTTCCTCATCATATTCCTTGATGAAGTTGGTGTTGTTTCTAAGAGGAGGTTATATGGGAGGCTCCTCCGGTCATTGTCCTCTCTGTAAAATTTGAGGAACATTAGGACGGCGATATGGAGGTTGATTCCTAAGTGGATAGTTAGGATTTATATTAGGTATATTTGGTACATTGGGGAAAATTTTGGGTTGAATTGGTGGGTTGATAGGGGTAGGGGAAGGTTCCCTGTTTCTGACTTCCAGGAGTTGGATTTTATTCATTAGAGATTTAATGAGTTTAGTCATTTCTTCAATCTTATGATCTTGTGAAGACAAAGAAGCAGGAAGTTGAGGAGAAGTTTCAATCGCTTTCTATTTTCATTCATACCAATTGTCTATGGTCACTCACTTCCCATTAGCCATTAGATTTCCTTCACATGAGCAAGCTTTAGCTTGCACATCGGCTAAAGTAGAAGGTTCTGTCTCTCGCAATGCATATGAAAGATCATCGTCGAAAGCGGTGGAATAGGCGACAATGTTGTTGTCTTAGACGGGTGAACATCTGCTTGTAGTTGATTGTAACATTTCATAAATCTCTTATTAAATTCAGAAAATGATTCATTTGGTTTAAGATTCAGAGTAACAAACTCAATTAGCCATAGCTTATTACTTTTTCTTAATGTTGAACTGCTTGAGAAATAGTTCAACCAATCTATCCATGGTACTAATGTTGTTGGGAGGCAGGGTCCTAAACCACTTTTTGGCTTCACCTGTGATACTTTGCATGAAAAGTCTCATGAAAATTTTATCGTATTCCACGCTGACATTTTCATAAAAGCCCTAGAATTTAACCATGTGATCCTCAGCAGTACACTCCCCCTAATTGTCAAATCCGGGCAGGGTTTTTTTCATATTTAGGGGGAATATCGTGTAATGGTGTCGGAAGGTTTATGGGGAGATATCAGGTGCTTACCCAAGCATTCATGTTTGGAGGAGAAGGAGGAGAAGGGGGGAAGGACTGGTAAGGTGAAGGTTTTGGTCTATTCCGTGGATTAAACAAAATAGCGATCGACTGAGCTTCAGAGTAAGAAGTTGATGATGAGGCTAATAGATAGGATTCACAGGTAGAAGGAGACGGATGAATACCTTCCTATGTTCTTATATTAGGAGACAGGGTTGGGTTTTTATAAATTCATCAATTCGTCTCCTCCTATTGGCAATAGCCACTAAAATTTCTGGGTCATTCAAAGGTGTATAGCTTATTGCAGAAGTTGACTGGGTTATTCTTCTAAGGGTATCTAGATTGGAGTCACCAATGGTGTAGGTAATTTCTTATTATTATTTTATTATTTATTTTTTAGTCTAATCTTCTCTTTTTTAAAATTAAAACGTGAAAAATATTCAAATACAAAGGCGTGAATAATATGAGTACCTGGCCAAACAACGAATGTGCACCTTTCTCGTGTGATCAAGGTGTCGTTTATTCTCGTTGTCTGGGAACGTTGGGGTTAGGTTGTGCACATTCATATTCCTGAGCCAACACCTCCCAATTTTGGTGGAGCTCCTCGGGAGTGCGAGAAACTTGTAAAGAAAGATCATATAAAATGTTTAGAATGTTGTGTTGATTGGCAAGACCAAAAAGAATTGTGGATGTGTAGGATTAGGAATAGTCATTAAGAAAACTTAAACAAGTAATTCCACAACGACGACGCCAAAAGAATGTTGGTTCCCAAATTATTCCTTAGTTAGAAAATATAAGAACGCATTCACTGAGGATTCTGAAATCCTCCCGCTCTAGGTGTCTTAGGTTGACCTCTTATACACCACAGGTGGTATTCCTACCTATAATTATATAATTTTTAAAATTCAAATAGAATAGGGTCAAATAATGATCAAATGAGACGTTGTAGTAGTAATATGGCTTTAATATAAGAAATTTTAATCACTAACACCCGATGAACGATTTAACTCATGCATCAAAGACAAACTCGAAGAACATTACAAAAAATAAAAAATAAAAAATAAAAATAAAGTAAGGAAAAAGTAACTCACAAACATAAATAGAAATATAAGTATTTGAGACAAAAAGTTGATCAATGATAATATGCAAGAACAATGCAGCATGTGCAACTATTCTTTCTTTCTCGATTTAGTTCCACAATAACTAATGAACTCATAATAAATATCAGAACCATCAAATTATGAAAATCAACATGAGAGCATAATGATTTTAAGTTTCTTTTATACCCCAAACACGAAAATATCACACGTACTACAGATAAAAGAAAACATAATAATTTGAAAATATGTAAAGAAAAAAAATTCTCTTAACCCTAGAGGAAAGCTACTGGAAACTATTTTTCAGTCAAATGCTTAATATTTCAGTCACTCAACTCGATAATAGATATCAGAATATTAAGGAACCCAACTAAAGGAAACTATTAGATGTGAAACAAGTCCTGCATTTAGCGTGATTTAAAGTGCTACAAACGAATACATATACAAAAAGAAATTTATCAAAAATGCAGAGTTATATCATTCAATCAACGAAGATCAGTGTATCAGGTACAATCAAATCCATCAAACAAAAAATGGTTCTTTTGTCAACAACCCCCTCATAACGAGAAACATGATTTTAAATAATATTAACATAAGTAATTGTTTTAAAGTAATTGTCTTTAACTAATCAAATGTCGGAATTAAAAATTAAAATAACTTAAACTTAAGATAAATTAATTAAAGTATCACGATTGCCTCCATGATTTGGACACTTTAGATTTCTTCTTTGTAATAACAGGAGAGGAACTTTAAGCTCCACGCATTTTTTCTACATGTACCTAGGTTGTGACCAATGGGATTTCACTCCAATGTTCTGGTTGATCTGTAACCGATTGCATCGGTTGAATTGGTTGAACAAAATTAGTAGCTGAAGATGCCTACTCCAAGATAATGTTCTTATTTATGGGCCTTTTGACATTAGCAATTATATCCTAATCAACGGTACTAGCCAAGGCACACTTTTGTATTTGGTTATCGCCACTATCAATCGAGATCTAATCTAATGTCATGTTGCAAGAAGATTTTGTATCAACTTATTTATTTTGGCTAATTTGGTGAAGTATTTGCAGAGGGAATTGATTACTATAGATGTTGAAACAAAATATTCCCCCTGCATAGCCAAACAACCAAGGTCTTGCTTTGTGGCCTTCAACTTATCATGGAACTCTTCATTAGAAACCAACTGGTTAGCTTTTCCCTAGAATGATGGGATGCTAAATCTTCCTAAATAATTCCAATCGACGATGAAATCTCGGATCTCTTTAGAGGATTTGTCAAATTCTTCTCACATGAGTTGCATTGCACTGTGTTTTTCTTTCATCGTACACAGGGAGAATACACAATCGTCCCTTGAATGTAGATTCATTTTGGAGACTGTTTCATATTACAGAGTGTTAATAAAATCAATGAGCGGGTCAATGTCCTTTAGTCTATCTTCAAGCACCAAAGCTATACTTTTTGCCTCTATATTGGCACTCTTGATTATCCCTTTTTCACAGTCAAAGAGGATCTCTACATAGGCTCTTACTATTGATATTTTTTGCTTAATTTCCTTTCAAAATTCATGTGTTTCCTGTATGAGGACTTGCCTTCCTATGATGGTCACCCTGATCACATATGGCAAGGATTTGACCTCACCTTATTTCTCCTTGAGTGTATTTTTAATTTTTTCTATCATGGCATTATTTTGTTGCAACAGTGTTTCCTCCCTCCTCTCAACTCATTCCCTTTCTTGTATAACTTCGACTAGTTTCTATTCTAATTGGGAAACCTTCATGTGTAGGAACTTCGAGCCTTCATTTTCTGATGCCTGGTGGGTGGGGGGGGTAAGGGCTTCATCCACCATAGATTTGTATTTGTAATTGTTTTGAGATGTTTCTTTTCTTTTGCTTGGAAATATTCTTTGAAAACTTCCAGTTGATTGCATTTTATCTTGACTTCTTCTTCCTTGAGTTGAACGAAAGTTTTCATCTCTTGTCATTGATTCTCAATATATTCTCTTCTCTCAAAAGCTTGTATTAAAATATGAGGATTGTGGTCAAGGACCTTCATAATACTTTTCATCCTTTTAATTTCCTTCTCCTTTTCCTCCAATAATTTTTTAAAAGGTCCAATTTCTTTAGGTTGGTCAGCTTGACAAATCACCATGTCTTCCAGCTCTTTGATCCAGTTAGCTCTGGTTCTCAGAGTTATTCATGCAATATGAAATTGGTCAGATACCTTTTCTAGCATGGCTTGCATCTTTCTATTTCTATCTATGGAGTCAAGTAATGGCCTAGCGAAAATTTCCCCAGATTTCTTGTGTAAGTTGATCGTGTCAAAGTCTAACACTTTTCCCAAGTTAATCGCCATAGAGGATGTATGGGAACCTACTAATTGTTGATTCTCACCCAGTTCTGGTTGGATTATCATGATATTAAAAGTATTTGTCTCAAAATTAGCAGAAGAGATAAACCTTGGCCCAGTTTTGGGGACCATGTCCTTGAGCATCGTTTCCACAACTAACTAAGCATGTTGTGCAAACAACATTAATTATGTGCCCAATGTTTGCATTGAATTTCCTTTGAAAAAATTGTGTTTGATATCCAAGGATTGCGCCCCATAATCCTTAGGCCTACTATCCTCAATTTCTTGTTGCATTTATTTATTTAAGTGTTCAACCTCTTGTTTGAACACTCCAGTGTCTACATCACCTTCCTTTGTTTTCACAAGAAACACTGCTTCTTCTAGACGTAAAACCTCATACTCCCTCTTCGTCACTGAAACAAATATGGCTTGTGATGATTGTTTGGTATATGTCTCAAGAACCTTCATTTCAGTTGACACTAGGGCTTAATCATGCGTTACTTCATTTCTCGTTGGTATCTACATAACCACCTATATGTGACCACAAGACGACGAAAGCGTATTTTCTAGCTTTTCTTTTTCTAGATTGCTTTCATGTGTGTATGTTGTTAAACCTGCATGTTTCCTCAGTCCCAAAATAATCGCCATTGGGTCATAGTGCCAACATTCATCTAGAACCAAACTAAATGACAACATTTCATCTTCGATTTCATATATAGAATTTTTGTTTTTATCGATTAAAGGTGGGATTGAGCATGGATAATTGAAGAGTGCTCCTTTTTCTTCAATACAAAATGCATTTCATTTACGGCGATTTTCAGTTTGATAACTTCATAAACAAAAAGAAACGGTGAAATATATTTGGGAAATTTGAAAGGTTCTCTTTCAAAACCATACAGATGAATTAAAGAGAAATCTTGATAAAGGAACCAGCTTCCTATACTTTCCTCCTCAGTAAGTCTAAGGATTCTTTTTGTTCTCAGAAATTATTTTTGATCCTTCTCCAGTGTATTTAACTTTCAAGTATAAAGAAAAGTAATCTATATACTGAGTGTAAAAATTAGGAAGTAGCCTTGGATGAATTACATCAGTCCATTGGTAGAGTTCTTTTTCTATATCACTTTCATATTTAACGATTGTGAGGAAATTAGTAGACATGAAGTAAATAGGGTAACTAAACAATATCAAATGGACTAACTATGTGTAGTGGCGACATGAGATGAATTGAATTGTAGTAGAAATGTTGACTGTAATAGCATTAAATAGGTATTTTATAAAATTAATTACTTATTGGTCAGGGTTCATGGTGATAAGCTGAATGGTCAGGAAAATAATCACATTTATCTTCAATTCATCAGCTAGCCCAAAAATGATAGAGAAAAGGAACTTCGAGGTCTGTTAAAGGGGCTTTAACCAATTGGTGGGAATAGGTAATTGCACTTTAATCTGGGTCGGGGTTTTGGAGCAAACTCCTGAGAAATTCAATTTTATCATCTTCTACCCAGGTGATGAATTCTCGGTCTAATACTTTGTCGGTTATATCAATTCCTGAAGTTGGGATGTCGAGCATTTTAGTGATAACATCTTTGTTAACCTCAATAAATACCTTATGATCTGTGGGAGAGATAACGACTTGAGGTGTGGGCTCAAAGTGTCTAGCAAGCATGAGAATAGAATTTGGGTCAAAGTGAAATAGGGGAAGTGTAGTAGCTAAAGCCCTACATTTCAAGAGGCATTGTTCTTCATTAGAGCTACTCGAGGAGGAATTCAGGGTCCTTTTCAGAGTAAGGATGTATGTTAGATGTTAGTAAGGTAAGCTTCCCTGGATGGTTCTTCGGACATTTTTCCACTCCTCGGAGACTATACAAACGAAAAGTCGAAAAATGAGAGAGCCGAGGAGGGAAGCTTACTTGGTCAATGATGGAAGTGTTTGAATTTCAGACTTGTGCGTGAAGGGAAGCTTTTACCATTCTCAACTAGTCAAGTGACATGCAAGGAAAAATAAGAAGGCACAAGCGTAATAAAGAAAAGTTGGCAGAAGTAAGACAATTAGGTTAGGTTGCTAATAAATGAAAGTAGGACATTTGTCGTGTCATAGTTGGCAAGCTCTGGGACCAAGTAAGGGTTCCATCCATCGAGCAGAACAAATGGGATAAATATCAAGCAAGTCGCATCCCAATGGCCATTGATTTGTATGGGATGGGTAGTCGAGATCACATCAAGTTGTTGGAATGGGTTATCATTCTTACATGTTCAAACCCGATACAACGCGCCAACCGTTGGTTGAGTTTTTAATGAACAACCATGATACATTAGGGAAGAACTAAGAGTTTATTTCCCACGCATCTTCACATGCGATGGAATGTTTTGGTGCATCAATTTAGTGTAAGGCGGCCCGATCATCGAAAATATGATATAAACTTACGATCATCTGGGAAGATAGGGCGATTAAAATTTACATAAGTTGTGGCCTGATGGGCCACTATGAGTCATTAATATTTTCGAAAGCGCGTGATTCGACATGAGATATGCACATTTGGTACTATGCTCTCCTTTTAAATCAAAACATTAAATAGTGCATTCGTAATACTTATAGTTATTATTTTGGGAGGTAGGGTGGTAACTTTAGTTGATAACAGACATATTGATATTTCATTCAACAAATTGGTATACACTTAGTTGAACTGTTCCAAGTTTTTCCTAAAATTAAAGAATCATTAGAGAGGGATTAATTCAATAATATATTCACACTCATCAACTCATTAATAACATCATTCATATGACTAGAAACATGTGTGTGTGTGTGCGCGCATACTGATATTTCATTCAAGAAAGAGATATACACTTAGATGAATTGTTTCCAATTTTTTCCTAAAATTAAAGAACGAAGAGCCACTCTACACCCAAACGTAGCGTTGTGGTAAAAAAAACACAACCCCCCATTTTTAGTATTAAAACCATAATTAGAATGGGGGACCTTTTATTTTTTAATAAAAGTCACATTTTTAAACAAAACACAAATAAAAAAAGAAAATAAAACCCAAAAATTTTAAAATCCCTAATTTTTTAAGCGCTTTGATATTTTTATAAAGTTTAGCTTTTCTTTAATAATCATCGTGACCATGACTTGTGTATATAAATAAATGTGACCCTACAAGAACCACCGTAGCTGAGGCATAATACAAATAATGTACAAACTAAAGAATTATGTGTGCTCAAACCTTGAACCACACGCCATGTAACTCTGCCAGTATTTCACTAACGATTTCCTTAAAAGCGCCTTGATGCAGGAGCATTCAGCTCAAAAGAATCATTGTATTTTAGTAGACATAGGAGGATCTTGTGTTTTAAGGAAGTTGGTTTCCTAAGTGTTGAATTAATGTAATTATTAAGGTTTTGAGTGGTTTTAATGAGAGAAGCTAGAATAGGGATTTAATCAAATATAGTGAGGCATATTTATAAATGTTGGAGAACATGAGAGATTTAGGATAGTTGAAAGATTTGAGAATCAGTTGTAAATCTTAGATTAGGAGTTGGTTTCATGATCTGTGGATTAAAGAGGATCCTTAGGGATAAAGATGAGATTTTTAGGATTTTGTTGAGAAGTTTATGGATATAAACCAGGAATTAGTTATAGAATCATTTTGTATAAATGTAAGCCAAAAAGGTAGAGAAAAAAGTTAGTCAAGTTAGATAGTTAGAGGTTATGAGTTAGAGGTTTGATTGTAAGCCTACGGGTAGGTAGGAAAACAGAGGCCATTGATACAGAAGATCAGGCCAAGGAGAGAGTTCATGTGTAAATACCTATTTATTAATACAAACAACTCGATTCTGAGTTTGTGTGTGTGTGTGTGGAGTAATTTAGTTATAATCTGTGTGTGAACTAGAGTAAGTTCTGTGTAACAGAGGTTGTAGGTGGAGTTCGAGCAGAACATAGAGAAGAAGTGATATGAAGGATCATATTGGATCGCTTGAATCCATTCGAAGGATCATAGTTGAGATTCAGGAGTGACAGTGTTAAGAGTATGCGGAGTTAAATCAAGAGGAAGTTGTGATGCATGACATCTAAAGACCAAAACCCTAGAAGAAATCCAAACCCACAGAAGAACACTGAAGAAATGGCATAAAAACGAAGTAAAGGGAAGAACGAAGAAGTGAAGTGTCGATGCATAGGAGCCATCAGATCAGCTAGATCAACGGATGAGATTGTTTACAATAAGAGGTCAGGATTAAGTCGCGTAGAATGGAGTTAAGAAATGAACGGTGGAGATCAAACCCAAGTGTTTGCAAAAGGTGAATCGCGGAAATAGATCTGGGTTGTCAGATCAACAGATCCGTTAGATCGACGGATATTAATGGCAGAATAAGAATGGCGAAGGAATAGATCTAGATTGTCAAATTGACAGATCTGTTAGATCAACGGTGATTAGCAACGGCGGGAGTAGGAGAGTACAGATTTCCTTGATCGTGGCTAAAGTCCCACACTCAATCCTAGCCGTCTATCTCATATTCAACTCTTAGATCATAGTCAACTGCGGGGGTTAAGGCTGTTTTAAACTGTGTGCTAGTTGGAGTCCCGCAAACCATAGATTTGATGGCCTCTTATATCTAACAGTCATCGCGCGCCAATCAACTCGTACAATATTCAAGGAAAAAAGATGGGTTTATAAGCAGAAGCTATTTATCGGGTGGAGAAAAGTGGTAAGTGGTAATTCGGGGTAGGCACCCGATTCCATTTAGAAGTCGACACATAGCACGTCGGAGGAGAGATGAAACCGCTTTATCAGATGGGTAATCATCGTGCAAGTGCCTCACCCGATATCGTTTTTAACCATTGGATCAACTGTGCTTTGATCAACGGTGGGGGATCACCGATTAGTTTCACATCACAATATTTCATGAGTGGATGAAACTTGGCCTTAAGAAAATGTGATTTGCGATGTGCGATGCTTGGGTGTATCATCAACCATCGGATTGAAGGGTGAGATCAACGGCAGAGATTGAAGCCCATAAGGGTTGGGCCTGAGCGGACCCGAGAATTTTATCGACGCGAGTTAAATGATTTGAGTTCGGCGAATGAATGGGTTTAAGTGGTGATACGACGCAACAGCCGTTGATCTGATGGAGTGAAATCAACAGTGGAGGATGAATGCGATAAAGGTAGAGCGTCGAAAAATGTGCAAAGACCGTGGATTGGCAGAAAGGTAAGGTTTACGTATGCTTTGTGGAGTATTTCTATTATATAAGAATTATAATAGAAATAAAGCGGATAAAGGTTTTATGGGTTAAGTTCGAATATAACCAAAGTTAAAGAGTGGGGTTTGGTTATATGCATGGGGCATAAAGATTAACTAAAGTTTATGAGGGTGTATAAAGTCCTGATGGAAAGGATTAATTAAGGGTCAAACTGTGGTTAGTCAAATATAACGTTTCCACATAAAACTTAATTAAGAACATTAAACCTTGGTTTAAGAAGGTTTTCACCATGGATCAGGTGATTAAGGCCTGGGACCAGTGACATGCAATTTGATTTGCATAATGTGGGTATTGTCAACTTAGGTTGGCACCACCCCCCTTCATTTCCTCTAAGATATTATGGCTACGATGGCGTGGACTAGCGAGCCTCCTTTACACCACATGTAATTTTCTCTATCATGCATGTAACTTGCTCCTCTACCTTCCACTCCTTTACTTGCCATGTAACCCCAGTAGAATTATCCCGGATATTTAAATGAGAGCCTCCATTTGTTTCTTCTAGGATTTTACCACCAAGTTGACTCATCTTCCAACACGTCACCCTCTGTACCACATGTCTCTCTTCATTCGTGCACGAAAACGTGCCCAAGGGATACATGCCACATCACCCGAACAACCTTACCCTGGTAAGTTCTTTAAGCGCTCACTTCATTTCTTCTGAGATTTTATTCCCGGGGTGACATAAGAACCAAGTCAAATGACAGGTCATCATCACCTCCCTATCTGCGATTGAAACTTGTCACTTTCACAAAGACAATACGCCCACCTGGAAAATCAATAAGCATGTCATAAGTGTTTAACTTCCTGTATTTTCACCTTTGTCACATTTGAATTATGCCTACGTATGTTTGTTAGTTGATAGTTAATAGACATTATTGCACTGGATTGCCTAAGATTTTGATTTATCACTTTACAAAGTGACATTTTAACTCTCTATTTGGTGTTTTAGTGAACTGTTCCAGCAAGTTATGCAAAATTCATCAATATGGGAAGAGTTTAAAGAAATTCATTTTTGAAACAGATATTAGGGCCAGCGCTTGAAGATTTCGATGATAAAAATCCAACCGCATTTCTCTTTTCTGACATGGTAATTACCATGGATGGAGGTATTTCCTCGTGGGATGCAATGTATAAGATACTTGAGGAGGAATTAACTAATGCAGTTGAAGAAATTCTAGGTCCTACAGTCACCACCTTTGATCAAGGAGGCCAAATTAGTTCTAAGGAAACACTCTTGCATGTTAGAAAGTCCCGCTTGTACAAGGTAGTTACTCGACCAAGAGTCTTTCCTTATACTAACATGATATGATGGGCTATTGGTAATATAGACAGCAATAAAAGGCATATTATCACTCCTCGTGGCACAATAGTTGGTTCCTTTAGAGTAAATCATATCCATGGTATGTATAAATTACCCAACCTAGATCTTATATAGAGTACCAAATTTGTTCAAGAATTTATTCAAAAGGAATGTACAAAGGCTAATGAGACATTGCCCCATTTGATAAAAGAATGGAGGAGAGATCCAAGTAAAGATAAAGAGGAATTTTCACAAAAATATTCAATTTACTCTTTAAACCCTCCTTTTAGTTATGTTTCCATCATTTGATGTATATTTTTTTTAAATAAATATGTCACATTATTCCCTTTAGGTTGGGTCCCCCTCATCCATTGAGATTTTGACAGATTTTCTTTTAATTGGCTCAAAATTTTGTCTAGTAACATTACTCTTAGTGTTTGTTCATTTCATAAAGAGAAAATGAAACCTTTAACCTCCTTTCTATATGTTATCTTTCATTATGGATGTCATATGTCTCTCTAATTCCTTCCGATAAATGGGCTGGAAATGAACACCTAATGAGCCCTTACCCATTTACTTATATCATAATAAACTATGGGAAGATAAATATTTTCACCATTTCTACAAAATCTATCACTATGTCATGATTCTTATTTATCATACCATCTTTGGTTCTAAACCCCCAAGAATTTCTTAATCAACCATGGACTATTTATCCAGGATTGAAGATTGGTTCTCTGAAGAAAATTTTTCATATGTCAGGGTTTACAGATGTTATGGATCTCCTCATGCTTCGCCTCTTTACATTCCATAATAGAATTCTTTCTAAAGAGATAGCCTATAAAACTATACGAACAAGAGTAAATGTTGAATTAAGAAAATCTTCAAAAGAGGCATGGCCCATATTCCCTGTTTAGGTTGGCATATACACCCTGCAAAATTTCTCACACTCTGAAAAGGAATTGGAAACTTTTTATGCTCTGAAGCTAGATAAAATTCCTTTGAGACTATATCATCCTCACAAAGTTGTAGAAAGGTAACAAAACTAGCAGAAATTAAAAAATATGTTCATGAGAATTCCATCTATGATGATCTTTTTTGTAGAGATAGTTCTTATGAGGAGGTATGTGAAAAACCAAAACAATTATCTGTAGAAAGTTATCGAGATTTTTTAGTCTTAAGATATTCAAGAAGAGATTCATTGCCAATAATTTTACAGCAAAAAAAGAAGAGGAAACTACAACAAAAGCTACAATCTCTTCCACTCAAAGTGTTATTGTGCAGATTAAAGCACTAGTACAAGGAGAAAATGAGGCCCTCATTGTTTCTCTCAATGAAACAATTCCAGCTATGATAGAAGTTGTTAATATAAAAAAGGAATGGGAAGAATTTGGGAAACTTACTTCTGAGGCTCCTTAATAGGTTTTCAAAGAATCAATTATGACTGGAACATATGCCAAGAGTGCAGAAAAAAAACATTTGTCATACCCCCTTCCCAATGTTTCATACTTTAGTCTCTCAAATCCAGAGATTATTGTAAAGATTCTCATCGGTGACTTACCTGGTTCCAATCAAATTCCTGATACATCCAATGTTGTGTCTCAATTTACAATATAATATATTCCTCCTATTGAAGTCTTCTATAGCTTGAAGCAACAAGCTATATTAAAGAGAAGCAAAAAGAAAAGAAAAACTACTAAGACACAAGTTCTAGCGGCAACTCCTCTGGAAGTAGTTTGGGAAGGAGTCTCAATGACACCAGATCAAGCATTTGAGAAGTTATCTCTATAAACGGGGGATTATGTGAATTTGAACATTGATACAACTTCTAAACTCAAAGAATTCATCAAACAAAAAGATGAAAGGATTCATCAATTAGAGCAAGATTCTTCACAAACTAGGTCTCAAATTCAAGCTTGAATTGCTCTAATAAAAAATCAATTTGAATCCAAAAGCCAAAAAAAATATGCCTAGATGAAAGAGTTGCAAGAACAGACCAAGCTATCCAAGGCAAGTGTAATAGATCTTTATAAATTCAAACATGAAGCCACTAATATCAATCAGTATTTATAACATGAGCAAGGGTTATTTTGTAATAAAATAAACTCAGTGAAAGTACAAGAGAAGCTTCTTGATTCATTTATTAATGATACAGTGGATATGGCAACATGGTATGATGAAACAAAGCTTATGTTGGCTAAGATTTTATCGTGGAAAAAGGATCGAAAAAGGAACTTTCCCAACTGTCCAAAAATCAATAAGATGCATAAATCTACAATCCTACACGCATTGAAAGCTCAAACACGCTTAACTAAGGAATTAGGTAAGGAAGCATAGAGGATTTCTAACTCTGTGGTTCAATCAATTTCTCAATCCCTCAAGGAGACATATTGTTACTAGCAGATGCAAAGGATGTTCCACTAGAGGCAGGGATATTAAAAATGAGGACATAAAGTGATAGAATAGAGGCCTAGAATAGGATTGAGCAATTGTTGGAGGTGAATTTCAAGTTGATCTTGGAATTCCTTGTTAAACATCATAGATATCATAAGGTAACTAAGGTAATTAATGAACATATTACCCAAATGTTGCCAGTATTGGAAGCACATGTATACAGTTGTCGAGTAAATATTATACCTCAAATTCCTCTTGAGCTAGAAAATCATCTAGAAGTGTACAACCAATGGAAGTTGGCAAATAATTCTTCTTCAATAGTTGCTTCATCAAGTTGAAAAGTTATTTTTAGTTCGAAGGTTGCAACAAATTTCCATTTTAACTATTTTTCTTGTAACTTGTTGAGAAAAATCAAGAGAAAAAACTACCATCTCCTATGTTTGTAAAAAACTATTTAAGAAGCTCTCAAGCACTAGGCAAAGGGTTCTGGAATTTTGAAGGGAAGGCCTAGTTACAGTATTGTACTCATTTCTTTCTCAACATATCCACTGAACCATTTTTTATTCCATGTTTCAACATAGCAAAGCAGACTCAGTACTATTATTTGGATTTATTTTTCTTAGATTTTTAATTGGAATTATTTAAGTGTTTTTATGATTATGATTGAAGGATTAAATGAATCACTATTGATTTGTTATTTCTTTTTGTTTTAAGCATAGAGATATAAAATTGATGTAACAAGCCCTTGTTTGTTTTCCATTTAAATAAAATAAGACCAAGGTCATGGGACATATATTCCAAGTTGAATGTTGGGAAAAACACTTTAGTGGGCATCACTTGTGATTAATTAATGGCTACGGAAATTGTCAAGGCATTGGCAAAGGTAAAGATGCAATAATTGGAATTTAATTACGAAAATAAAGGAAAATAGGACAAAAGGAAGGTGAAGTGACACAGATTTGCATGTAAGGGAAATTAGAGGGAAAATGAAGAAAATATAAGCTTCAATGATAAAAAAGCTTAAGAGGATCAGTTCATATCTTTTGTCAATTCAACTTTGGTTGGTTTAGCTTTTTGATAGTTTTGAGTTGAGCTCTCCTTTCATTCTCATTCGCTCATACTCTTGCACACTTAGAGCATTCTTGGAGCATTATTGAAGCACTTTGGCATTCAATTGGATTTGGATAAAGAAGACAAAGGAAACCATGGAGTGAAAGGAATCAGTTGGATAAACAGCTACAACTGGATTGCTTTTCATGTAACAGGTTGCATGTGTGATTTCCTTGTTGATTTTTTGGATGCATGGTATATGCATGTGATTCCTTGGTTATGTGTTGTCATTGGCATGGATATTTTCCTGGATTGATAGTGGTTTTAGCCTTGCCTTTCCATTTCCTAAATAGCCATGGTGTTTTGGGTTTTTCCACTTGTTTTTCTAATTGGTGCTTAGGTTCCCGATGGTTGTGGCTTGGAACAAACACTCTGGAAGCCTTGGAATAATTTGGTTTCAGTTACTAGTTCCTGGAGCCATAAGTTGGGACAAATGCTTTGGATCCCTTGATGGGTTCATTTACTAGTCATTGGAGCCATGGTTGCAACAAACGCTTTGGAGCCCTGGAAGGTTGTGGGTTGAGTCACTAGTTCCTAGAGCCCTGGACAGCTTGGGTAGAGACCAATCTGGTTGATGTTAGTGATTTCTAGACTGTAGAGGTGGAATCAATGTGGTTGAGGGTTGAGGTGGTTTAGCCTTTGGAAGCCCCGGTTGGTTTTGTCTTGGTTTATTCCATGAGATCGCATATTCATGCTTGGAATATGGAGCGGGGGTGATTGACTAAAATAGATATTTGTTCAGCCCAATGTATGGTTGGGTGATACATGGAAGTCACTGACTTGGTTGGCATTTTCATATGTGAATAAGATTTATTTTCCTACTTTGATTTATGGATACTTACACTGGTTATGATGTTGATATTATGGTTGATTTTCCATGGTTTTTATGTTGGTTATTTTCTAGTTATATGATGGCTATATGATGCAATCTATCTATGGCTCTGTTACACAGTAATTTGTCACTGCCTTCATCCCAGTCTTCCTACTGTGTCATGAGTCCAAATCATTCATACGATTCCCCCACCAAGTAGTTCAGTCGTTTCCTTCGACTGGAGTCGTTTGACCAACTCCCCCCTTCCATCCCATGTGCCTTTCTGGGTCACGGTACACGCCTATAATAAGGAAATACCTGGCACTGTTTTGGATGAGGGTGCATCTGTCAGTCTTATGCCTGCCACTACTTGGCAAGCTTTGGGTTCCCCACAGCTTGTGTCAGTCGCACCGAATCTGACGGCTTTTGACGGAGGAACTAGTCAACCATTAGGGATCCTTCCAAAGTTCCCTATTACTTTGGGAGGCAAAACCGTCTATATAGACATATCGGTTACCCAAGGTGCTTTAGATTTCAGTCTTCTCCTTGGCCGTGACTAGGTTTATGCCATGGGGGCCCTGGTCTCTTCACTTTTCCGTGTGGTTTTCTTTCCACACAATGGAAGAATAGTGACTATAGATCAATTATCGTTCGTTCGTCCCCGAGTGCCTCCTGCGCAGTTGTCATCCCCTCCTGGTTTTCAACCACCAGTTGCATCTGCCCCACCACAAATCAACTACGTGGCCACTTCCCCCGTGCCTAGATCCAGTGATGCCGCCGTCGTGCATAGTGTCCTGGGGGCATTGGGCCCTGACTTCCAAGATGTTTGCCTTCCACCGGGAGAGGCACTCTTGGAAGCCCCGACTTCCTGTTCATTATGATGAAGTTCGGGCGGGGCATAGTTCCTGATCTTGTGTCAAGCTCCTTAAAAAATGAAACAAGGGTTATGAGGATAGTTCTTTTACTGTGTCAACCTCATTAAAAAATGAAACAACTCCTCCTTTCCAACTCAAGTCTTTGATTAAGATCTCGTAACATACAAGTCGAGTCTTTCATAGATCTCGAGAGTGAACCTTCATTCCATCCACTTTGTTGAATGCAATGAAGCTTAGGGGGCATGTACCTCGATTTGCGTCATTATGCTGGGGGCATGCGAACTTATAACAAGCATAGTTTTTCATTTCAAGCTTGTGTAAACATGAAACCGAATCCAAGCAGAGTTCTCCATGGTTCAAGCTTGTGTAAAAATGAACCCATACTTGATTTACATCTCGTGATTGTCATTTTTATCTGCTAAATTTTGCTAGATGAGCCTTGGTTGTTTCATTCCATCGCCACCATCTCTTTGGCTGATCATATGCTTTCACTTGGTTGTTTATCCTTTCCTGAGGAACCGCAGCGATGAGTGGTTTTATTAGCCAGCCTCTTGACCATTACATGTTTTGAGCAGTTCCACCATTGCCGGAACCAGTTGCTACCCTTTATACCACTCATTCCTCTAGGACGAGTCACCTTTAAGCTCTTTTCTAACTCGTAAAATATGAAAAGATTGCCGAGTATTTTTTCCCTTTTTGACTCGTTAAAGAGAATAAAAATGGAAGTTGTCTTTAAGCTCTTTTCCGACGTGAAACATGAAAAGATGGCCGAGTTTCCCTCTCAACTCGTTAAAAGAAATGAGAGGCGGTCGTCTTTAAGCTCTTTTTTCGACCGTTTAAACTTAAAAAGATCGCCGGGTTTTTGTTGTTTCAAACTCGTTATTGGCTACGAAACGACGTGCTTCTGACCGCTTTTTTACTTTTTCGGGTCAAAGTTACTACTTACGAAAAGTACTCCTCGATCATACTGGTCGGGCGGTTCTTTCGAGCATTGTTTTATACTTTTTCGAGCTCGAGAGACACAACTTTACAAAAAAGGACCCCCCTGGAGTTTCCTTTTTTGCTGTCTTTTCAAACTCTCTAAACATGAAAAGATGCCGAGTTCTTCCTTTGTCAGACTCGTTAAAACTTAATGACATCGGATTTCGTCGAAATGATGTCTTTCAAGCATATGCTATCCCCATCAAGCTTGTCATCAGAAAATAACCGGGGTACTCGCCAGCAATGGTGGGGAAAATGGAACCACAATCATTGTCGTGTCGGCAGTATGTCGCTCTTGAACATGGCACTTGTCTGCATTCGTGTCTGGGTGGGAACATCTCATCTTGTTTTTACACTTGCCTCCGTGGGTTTGGGTTATCTTGTTTGACCTCTCATCTGCTCATTGCCTTGTCATCATGACCTCTGATCATTTAATGTCAAATACTGCCAAGTCCACTGTCATGCCGCCGATATGTTCAAGAGAAGTTGACCTCTGCAGAATACTCAACCTCCCTCTGATACCTCACACAAAATATCTTATCCTTCTCTGTCTCATGTCGATGATGTGGGAAACATTATGGCCCACCTTCGATCAAGGTCACTTCCTATCGACTTCAGCTCATTATCCAGGAAGTTGACCTAGAGACTCCCTTGAGGTGCCTTGGAGCCTGCATACCTCAATGGCAGGTTCTTCGTGTTCGACGCGAGGTTTTCATCATTGGCCTCCGATCGAATGATTCTACGGGTGTTCGACGCCGGCTCACTAATTCGCACGCCGTAGATTGTACCTATAGTACCTTGAGGACCATTGTCATTATTGGTGGTACCTCTCGCGTCTGTTAACAGTTTTCATCATTGACTGGTAATCAGATGATGTTCTTGCATGTTCGACTTCAACTCCTATATTCGCATGCTTGAACTTGTACTTTGTTCGGGTCGAGATGGAGCGCAAGACCCTGGATTTTGTCTGTTGAGATCCAGGTTGCGATTTTGTGGATTATTATGATCATTACATGACTCGTTGATGGATGGCTGCGACCATACCTGAGTCTTCATGGATGGTTGCGACCATACCTTTATTATCATCATGGTCTCATTAGCTGGGTGGCTGCGTCCATACCACAGACCCATTTCGTATGTCTTTTGGATGGCTGCGCCCATGCCTAGACTACATGTAATTCATTATCAGAGATATCAGTTGTACTTGCGTGCAGGTTCTTCCCGGTGGTGTTCCAGTTCAGTCAGTTTTGTAAAGCATTTCACCCCTCCCACTCTCTCGGGCTTCATACTTTAGGGGGCATCTGTTACACAGTAATTTGTCACTGCCTTCATCCCAGTCTTCCTACTGTGTCATGAGTCCAAATCATTCATGCTCATGCTCTCTGATGTTGCCAAATGACCCACTTTGCCAAAGTTTCTACATCATCGCGACTTTTGAGAAAATAAGTGCGCTGATGAGAGCTCCAAAACAGACCGTGCGCTGCCATCGCGGAAGTACACGTGATTCCCGCGATGGTCGGATTTCATGAGACAGCGCGACTGTTGCTTATATTTGATCGCGATGACATGACCTTCTCTGTTATGCAGTAGCGATGTCAGCGCTCCAGTACAGTTATGTACCCGCGATGATCCAGTCTGGGCGAGTTTGTTCTAACAACCGGCCTTCCAGATGACTCCAGACCTGGTTGTTGGCCTTGTATATGTCGCCCTCCCTTCTCTGGCATGTCTGTTTCGTCATTTGAGCCACCTTCCTTGGAGATAAGCTCATCTTCCCACCATTCATGGGGACTCCTTCTCCTATTTAAGCCTCCACCATTGCTATGAGCTGGGAGTTTTTGGAATTCTAGTGTTTGGAGTGTTGCTGATAGTGTTGTGAGCTTGTGAGTGAGAGAGTTTTGTCTTGGGAGATCTATCTTCAAGGGTGAATGCTTGAGGAGCTTGCTGGCTGGACCCTCTTGAGAAGGATTTGACGTCAGAACTATGGTTGTATTCTTCTTTGTTTATCAATAATAGACGACTATCATTATGGTTCCACTCTTATTGTCTTTGTAATGATGATTGAGTTATATCCTTTCTGACTGATATATAGTTGCATCTATTGGATTTTATGCTTGTGTTTGTGTCATTCTTTGCATGTGCAGGTGTCCGTTCACGAGGATCGTGGGGATTGTGACTAGCCGGAGCAAAGGAACGGGAGCGACGACTCTTCTACAAGTACTAGCGTTGGAATCCAAGTAGGCCCTCATCATCGGTCTTTAATTTGCAATTAGGAACCTGCGTGTTAGCGTTGTTTGATTGTTGCTAGACCCCATTTGGGCTAGTAGGGATCGCCTCTGTCCGCAGAGGGGATTTACCTCCACAACAGGCTCTTTACATGTTTTGATGAGTTATTGAATGGTTGATCAATGCATGGACTAACAAGTGTTATTGTAGCTAGCTAAAGAGTGCTTAGAGCCTTCTTAGTGATTCTTAGATGAAGTTCAAAAATTTAAAATCAAATATGCATTCATGACCTGTAACTTACATGTTTACCATATGTTTGACGAAATGTCTGATGTGTGCTAGGCAATTTAGGGAAATTTATTGCTTCAAGTTTGAATGTTTGGCATTGTCGTCAAGTTAATTATGATTCTAGAAAGTTACAGGTAGTTTTGGGCAGTGGTCTGGAGGCTAGCCTAAAAAAGTTGCTCAAATCTCATAACCACTGGCACTAAAGTAGAGATTTCAGGTCATAATCGCATGGAAGCAGGCTTGTGTGTGCAGTTGGGGACTCATAAATGCACTATTTCCTTGTTGTGTGTGCAGTTGGGGTGTTAGGTCAGAGAAAAAAGGTTCCAGCTCAGGGATTGATCACCTGGGATGGTTGTTCAACTCCTGAGTGATTTGCGGTCCCCGTAGGATGTCAGTAAGTGTTCAGTTGTAGGCCCCACTTCCTTAACTAGAACTTGGAGGTCGGGTCATGTCATAGTGACACTCGTCTCATGTTTACCCTGGTGAGCTTGTGAATTTGGGTAAATGTGGGAGGAGGTGTTAAAATTGATATGTTATTATTGTTTATGAATTAATTCAATTAACTATTTAATTGAAGTAATCATTTCATTTACATTGCACCCTAAATCAACTGTATAATGAGTAAATCTATATTTCTCATCATTTTGTTATCTTTTACTTTCACATATTAAGATTACCCGGGTTATAAATTATTATACGCAGTTTACAATTAGTTCTATATTTTCCTGCTTTTCCATTTAGTGATATCACCTAGTTTTCTTATATCTCTCTCATCTTCTTATTAACAAGTCTCCATTCGTTGGAGAAATTTCCACAACGGTAACTTGGCCCATTCAACCAATAGAAACCACCATCCCAAATGGAAAAGACTCTAATTTGGGCTTTGATTGGGTGGTTTCCCAAATGTTGATGTTGTCAATTTTGGCCATCAACATGGAGACATAGCTACACTGCAATATTTCTTACAATTGGCCACCCTAGAGCTAGATCCGATATCTTAAGAGAAAGTTTCACTCAGGGTGTAATAGAATTCAACTCATAGTAGATTACATGAAGACCATTATCCTTCATATATAGGAAATCAACACTCAACCTTTCAACTTTTGAGTTTAGGTATGTTAACATCCATAGTTATGGCCACTATAGGTCTACATAACACAAAGGGAACCCTTCTATAAGTCAATAGCCCTTTGGTGCTTCCCTTTTGTTTTCTATGTGCTAGTTCAAGACCAACTATCTAAATAATTTCCTCTAGCCCCTAGCTTAGCCTAAAGGCTTCCATATTGACTTCCCAGTCAATTCTAGATAATTCCATTGGAATTCAATTCCCGCACTCACTTATGTGATTCAAAAGCTTTTATATCTCTTTAGTTCCGTATTTTTCATACTTACTTTGTTTTCATGCCCTTAGTTTCTCTAGTTCATTTTATTTTCTTTGTTGTTCTTATTTCCACTCATTCACCGCCTAGCATGAGAATTCAAGGTCCCTCCTTGGGTTGCTTGGACAACCACAAAACTCCGAAGTGGTTGTGTAATTCATACACCTATTACGTTTTTGGTACCACTTTCCCCGTCCTTCTCCTAACATTTTGTAGTTCAAGAATTCAATTGCCAAATCAAAGGTATGGATAATTAAGTCAGATAGATATTAAAACTCCCAAATCAGCCTTACAACTCTACCCTCAAGCATAAAGATTTGTGTAGGTTGACCTCTTCCTCAACTTTAGAATATATTAAAATTGAAATGCATATTTACACAAAATAAATTCTATCCATGTTGGTTATCCAACATATTAATCTTAACTACATATAACAAAAAGTGGGAGTTAAAAATGGGCTTTATAGGTAATGAGTTGTATCAACTTGATCTCATTTACAATCCTCCTTAATTGTGTCACCTTTCCTTTCTTTAAGCTTAAAAGGGGGATCAGATAGGGATGTCCTCCATCGCTCCACATTTTTATTACAGTTCCTAAAGATCTCAACATATCTCTAAAAGCAACCTCGAGGAATGAAAATCTAAAGGGTATTAGCATGGATGGCTCTCAAATTGCACATAATGGGGCCGGGTTGCTAGACAATCATCGACATAGACCAGAGAATGGAGGCAGCTCGCAAGGGTTTGGGTTAGGGTTTCAGGTTTCTCTGCAGGTCACAGTAACCATGCTGAGCTACCGTTAACCTGCACCTCCGCCGTTAGTTATCATGCCCGTTCGTCACCTTTCACCCTTGCTTCGAGCTGGTTGACCTACTGGGATATTGAGGGGGTTTTGCTGTGCCGCTATCTCCCGGTTGACAACCCGCAGACGGTTCGCTTTACCTACTGCACTCGGTCCGTTCCCTGGGCACTGTTTTCTCTCCGGTTTTTCCTGCTATCCGAGGTGTCCGCCGTTCCAAGAAGCAGCTGGCGTCATGGAGGAACTTGAAGCCGTTGATTATTCTGAAGACCCGCTGGAGGGGGTCTCCATCTAGCGCTCCTCTTTCTCCACATCAGAAGGTATGTACAGCTCTGGCCTCACCGAGCATTACCCCTCATATACCTTGGCGGAACCATCGTGGTTACATCCTGTGGTCCTCCCGGACGACCCTCCTACCTGGCCATCGCTTTCTACCCCCCCCCACTCCCCGGCAACCCTTGGTTTCGTTTCCGGCTGTTTGAACCCTAACCCTGGTTTGGACCTCCCGGTGTCTGGAGCATTTACCCGACCGTTTCTCCCCCCTTCGATTCCCATTGTTTCGGCCGGTATTACCTCTCAAGTCTCCTTCGCCCCCCCGTCCGGCAGCTTCACTGCAGTTCCTCCGCTCGCCAGTTCCCTCCCTGTCACTGTGGGTATCACTTACCCATCCTCGTCTAACCCTAACCCTCCCCCCCCGGTTGTATCAACCCCTCCTCCGAACCGGTCTCATAACCAGCCTCCCCCTCTGGGACCAAAGAAGAAGTACAAGTGTTTCAAATCCAAGGCAGACGACATCTTTCTCAGATTAGAGGAGGACATTCAGTGGGGAGAGACCATGGACTTCGCTGACAGGGTTCTGGTTGGACGCATCAGAGGTCGGAATTATACAGCCGCTTGCTTGAAGACCTAGGCAACGGAGGTATGGGGTCACCATCTGGTGGACATCCCCTTCGTGCAAACTTTCGTGAGGGGATGGTTCGCCTTGAGATTCGCTCGTGCCGACCACACCAATTGGGTATTGTCCTCTTACTGGCATTTTGAACACGCCCCGGTGCTCCTCAAGCGATGGATGCCCCTCTTTGACCCCGAGACTGAGCAGATTGGCATTGGACCAGTTTGGATTCGACTCCCGGGACTCCCCCTGCAATACTGGTCAGAAGACATCTTCCGGCGGATTGGCAATGCGATAGGCTCCTACATGGACTATGACAAATCCTACCAGCACACAGGCATGATGGCTTATGCTCGGATTCTCATCAATCTGGACACCAGGGGCGGATTACAGGAATTCATTACTATTCAATGGAGGGACACATCACGCAAACAGATCATTGACTATGAAGGTATCCCGTATCGCTGTCGCAGATGCCACAAAGTGGGGCACCTATACAGGGATTGTCCTCTCCTCCAGAAAATCAGGGATAATGCACAGGGCTTGGAGACTGAACATCCCAAAGGAAATCCCTCTCGGCAAAATTCAGAAAAGAGTCAGGAGGAGCGAGTCAAGGATGCAGGGGAGTCCCACGGTACTCCTGATAATGCGGACGCGGTAAAGGGCACCTCAGATACACACCCTCCATCGCCGCCTCCAGCAAGCACCGCTCCTGATCAGGAGGACTCCTCGACGCCGGGTATGTTACTTTCATCCTCCTCACACATTCCTCCTGTGTCTTGCATATCTGAAGTTATTGCATCTCATCCCATCAATTGCGCATCTTCCCCCCTATCGGCGCTCATGACCTCTGTGGGTTCCCTTAGTTCGCAGGGCCTTGCCCCTCCATCCTCCCTTATCTGCTCCCTCCCTCTCCCCGCTCCCGCCTCATCCCCCTGTGTTCCATCCCTGTCATCTTCCTCCCTCCCTTCCCACTCCATCCCCTCCCCCTCTGTATCTCCCCGGTACTCACTCCACTCTAGATCGAAGGATAGAAGCTTCGATGCATTTGGTCTGGACCCTGAGGCTACCCCTGTTACCCATAAGAACTCAAGAGGCCGACCTTCTCGCCTCACAAAAGCCAGACATACCGCGGGTGAAGAAGTTGCCCTCGGGCGACAACAAACCATTTTCAGGGCCCTTAGAGCTAGGAATGGCCCGCAGTTTCACCCAACATGAAGATTCTATCATTCAACTGCAGAGGGTTTGCTAGCATGCCCAAAAAACTAGCGCTCAGAAGACTGCTCACCTCGTCTCAGTCGGACATTATTTTTTTACAAGAAACTCTCTGTTTAGCTGAACCTCTAATACACACACTTAATTCCTGGTTGCCTAATTGGACCTTCCACGCATTGGATGCGTCTGGGAGATCTGGGGGTTCTGCTATTGGGATAAGCAACAAAGCTATGGAGATCAGGAATATTTGGGGAGGCAGAGGCTTCATAGGATTGGATATTTTTGCCCACTCTATGGAGTTGGAAATTCGCATTTTGAATGTTTATGGTCCCTGCACCGACAGGGCAAACTATTGGAGAACCTTACTGGACTCTGACCTCCTACAGGCAGACAACATCATTCTAGGAGGGGACTTAAATTTTTCACTGGGCTACTGTGAATCTTGGGGACACTCGGCCCAGGTGGACTGCTTATCTGATACTATCTCTAACCTACTTGAGGAACATCAGTGGGTGGACATTCCTTCGGCCAGGATTCAGTTTACTTGGACTAATAATCGCAGTGGAGATCACAGTCTGGCCAGAAGACTTGATAGATTTCTCATCAAGGAAGCTCTTCTTAGCAGACTCCCCCGCATTCGTCAATGGGTTGGGACTGGAGGCATCTCAGATCATCGACCAATATTCTTGGAAATGGCCGATGAAAATCAGAAGATCAGGAGCCCCTTTAAATTTAATGCCTCTTGGCTAAGAGACCCTTCGTATATACAGTTGGTAACCAACTTTTGGCAGACCAACCCCATCCTGGAAGGAGAGGATCATACTGAAGGCTTTATAAGGAAATTATCTGAACTAAAGAGGATCTCTAAAATTTGGGCTCATCAGAAGCGTATGAATGATGACAACTCTCTGAGGGAGGCAGAAAGGGCCATTGTTGCGCATGAGGACACATCTAACGGTACCTTCCCTACACCTGAAAGCAAAGAACTCTACACCTCCCACATCATGAAGCGCTCACAAATTCTGAAGGAAAGAGAAGAAAGCTGGAGGCTCAGGAGTAGGGCAATATGGCTCACCGAAGGTGATGATAACACAAAGTTCTTTCATAAATTTGCCAACGGCCGCAAAGCCATCAACACTATTTGGGAATTGCGCGATGAACAAGGACACTCAGTATCATCTCAGAGGGATCTGGCTAGATTAGCTATAGAGCATTTCAGGAGCATATATAAAGCTCCTAGAGATGTGAATATCTTGGAGATCATGCGGGTGGCTGAACATTTCCCCAGATTCGTACAACAGGAAGACACGGAGGATCTGTTGATGGAAGTATCAATGGAAGAGCTGGAGGCAACCTTAAAATGGTTCAAAAAAGATAAGAGCCCTGGTCCAGATGGGTGGACCATTGAGTTTTACATAGCTTTCTTTGAAATCCTTGGGAATGACCTGCTCAAGATCGTGGAAAACTGCAGAAGGAGTGGCAGAATATCTCCGGCCATCAAATCCACATTCATAGCCCTCATACCGAAATCTGACAATCCCGCCTCATTCAACGATTTTCGTCCCATTTCCCTCTGTAATTGTCTGTATAAAATTATTGCAAAGATCATCGCTAATCGGCTGAAGCCTATCCTCTCTTGACATATATCATCTGAACAGTTTGCTTTCCTACACCACAGACAGATACATGAAGCTATCGCTACAGCACAGGAACTCCTCCACACCATGCAAATTAAAAAGCAGAAAGGTATGATACTTAAGGTGGACCTATCTAAGGCCTTCGATAGAGCAAATTGGCTCTACATCAGACTACTGCTGACCCACCTAGGATTTCCTTTTGCATATATCAAATGGATAATGAGTTGTATAACAGATGTATCTTACAGTGTGCTACTTAATGGGGAAGCTACAACTTTCTTCAATTCGGAGAGAGGCCTCAGACAGGGATGTCCACTCTCGCCCTTACTATTCTTACTTATAATGGAAGGATTAAGTAGGACTATTACATCTGCTCGCGATAGAAATCACCTGTCAGGCATCAAAATAGCTGAGAATTTTTTCCTCACTCATCTATTGTTTGTTGACGACATTCTCATTTTTTTAAATGGCAGTATTGGGGATACCACGGCCCTCCAGAACATCTTCAATCTATTTCAACAAGCCACAGGGATGGTGATAAATGATAGTAAATCCACAATCACTACAGTTGGCTGCTCACAACATGAGATCACATACACATCTCACCGCTTTCCTTTTACCTCTCTGAATCTGGTAGAGGGTATAAAATACCTGGGATTTAGATTAAAGCCTCTCGGATACAGGATAGCAGACTGGACATGGCTCGTTGCAAAAGTGGAAAAGAGACTTCAGATATGGTACCATAAATACCTATCTCGGGCAGGCAGACTGATCCTCATCAAGGCGGTGATTGAAGCAACTCCAGTCTACTGGATGACCCTGTCCTGGATACCAAAAGGTATTCTAAACAGATTACAGAGTATATGCTGCAGATTTTTATGGAAGGGTAATCAACCGGGCAAGCTTTTTGCCTGGGTCAAATGGGACACTATTGCAAAACCCAAGAGATGGGGAGGATGGGGCATCAAGAGGCTTGATCTTTTTTCCAGAGCCTTGGCGGCTAAGCTTGGTTGGCAGCTTATTACCACCAACAGTCTATGGTCCCGAGTTGCACATGTGAAGTATATCTGGCCTATGAACCTGATGGACTGGTTCAGACAGCAGCATGGAACGAGAAATAACATATCCAATATCTGGAAAGCGGTCATCGGTACACTACCTCTCCTGCGAGAAGGCATCACATGGCGTATCAAGGAGGGCAATGTTGTTCGAATCGGTTTGGATCCGTGGGTAGGCTGTGGCAATGCTCATAGACTATCTGTAGACTTAATAAGGTATCTACATAGCAGGGGTATCACCCACATCAAGCACATTGGCGACAACAACAACTCCTCTTTTCTTCATCAGGCATGGATATCGGCTCGTGAATTGGACATTCCGGTTCAGTGGCAGAATGAATGGCAGGAGCATGCGGATGTCCTTACCCAGGCACACATCTGTCTCACTGATGGACCGAATGAGATAATCTGGGCCTTTGCTAAACACGGTGTATACTCCCCGAAACAGGGTTATATTAAGCTAATGGAACCACACAAGCCTCAGAACATTCTTCCAATTTGGAAAATACTCTGGAAGCTCAAGGCAGCCCCCCGCTCTCGCTTGCTGATGTGGAACATCCTTTTTGACAAGATTCCTACCGGGACTAATCTGATGAAGAGATCGTTTTATGGCCCTTTCTGGTGCCACCTGTGTCACAGAGATGAAGAAAGCACAGAGCACCTTTTTCTAAACTGCCCCACAGCAAAGGAATTTTGGAACTCCATCATTGCTCACTATCCTACCTTAAAAAACTGGCATGGGCTCAATCTTATGGATGCCTGGAATACATGGTGTCAAAATCACAAAGGAAAAACCACAAATATGCCTCTTCTTGTATGTTGGGCACTATGGATTGCTCGCAACCAGTCTATATTCAACCAAAGATCCCCCCATTGGCCTGCCATCTTGCACCATACCATCGCTGATTTTGACCTGCTTCCAGCTGAAGATTCCAGCACCCCTCCTCGCACCATCAGACCTGAAACCATTGACAAATCTAAGCCCTGGGCTTACTTTGATGGCTCTGCACAGGAGGCGGGATGTGGGGGCGGGGCCATCCTTCATCTTAATGAAAATCATTGCTTCAAGATCCAAATTAAATTAGGCAGGGGAACCAATAACTTTGTTGAACTATGCACAGCAAAACATATTATCCACTTTGCACTGCAAAAACAATGCAGACACCTGCAGCTATTCGGCGATTCTAAAATCGTTTGCAATTGGTTGAATGATGCATCTCATTGCAATGCATTTTCATTGAGGCATATATTAGATGAAGCTAAAAGATTGATTACATCCTTTGACTCCTTTGTCTGTCAACACATTTACAGGGAACAAAATACAGGGGCAGATCAACTATCCAAAGAGGCAGCGCACAGACAAGGAAACGACTGGTTGATTCAGGAAGAGATCGACGGGACCTTCTACCAGCATTACCACAGACCTTTTGATGATCTTACAGATAATGGGCTATAAGGCCCACACCTATTTTAGACTTTCTTTGTATTTACTGTACATATTCTACAACTTGGTACTGGTTACAATCTCATTTTTGGATACTTAAAGTTTTAGTGCTCTCTGCGAAGAGCCGGATAGATTTTTGATCATACTTACTACAGCCGCAAACTAGTATAATCATAGTATAGCAGTCAACAGACTCCCTGCGTGGAGACATAATAGTTTTTCTTTTTGGTCAAAAGCTTATGAACTCGTCAGGCATCTCTGCCTCCATATGAATATGCACTTGGCATCTGCAAAATGTAATTTCTTTATATCAATAGAAATTACGACTTTTTCCATGGGAAAAAAAAAGCATGGATGGCTCTTGTAATGTTTCTCATATGTTATTTGTTGGTCAAATACTAATTTTCTATGAAGGATCCACAAAAATGGTTGAGAAACATTTTGAGATCATTGATCTCTTCTATGAGGAAACTAGTATGAAAATAAACATGACGAAATCATTGGTCATTTTCTAGGGACTCAAAAAAAAAAAAAAAAACAAATCTCACATGTTTTTCCATATCAAGTAGGGGATTTAGATGTTGCCTTAAAATACCTAGGTTTTCATATGAAATAAAACCTTTACCAAAAAGGCGACTAGTAGTGGTTGATAGCTAAGGTCGTGAAAAAGCTAAATACTTGGTGCAATTGAGTCCTTGAAGCCATTTTCATCTATTATATGTCAATTGGTCATATTTTGAAAGGTGTATTGGAAAAATTTTAAAAAGATTTACTTTATTTCGTATAGAGAGGGATGGTATTTGTGTCTTGGAAAAGGTTTGTAATGCCAAAATATCAAGGTGAATGAGGACTTAAGAATATTTTTCTTTTATAAAAGGCTTTAGTCGCAAACAATGAATGGAGACTTGTACAAGGCTTTACAATATGGGCTTAGGTCAGAAAAGACAAATGCATTCCTTTGGGCTCTGTAGGGGACTAGGTGAGAAAACAAGCAAGAAAATTTCAAAGTGATTTAATCATTTGTAAAGTACTCATCTCAACATTCCCTTTGATTTGTGACTAGTTGATATGGTGAGTAGGAAAGGTGATAAAATTCAAATAGGCCTAGACCCTTAGATAGGGAGCAAGGAAGCATATAATATTTTATCCCGTCCAATATCTAATTTGAAAATAGAGGATATCTCTCTTTGAGGTAAATTATAGTGGGCAACAACTATAGTTATCTTTGAGATGGATTGGCCTTAGGAAAGAGGATGTTCACACTTGGGATAATTACACTCAAAATCTAAGAATTTGTTTCATGGGACTAAAGTAGGAGAAGGATCAAGTTATCTTGTCTCTAAACCCCATCGGAAATTATGAACCAAGGATAGGGTATAAATCCATATCAAGTGAAGGTAATGATATCCCATAGACCTAGTGATGAGATAACATTGGAAATTGAAATGTCTAAGCTAAACAAAAACATATATGTAACATATATGTGGCTAGTGTTGAACAATAAAGCTCTAACATAGGATACGCTATAGAGAAGAAGTTATGAGGGTCCAAGGAGGTGTTGTCTTGGCATGATAGACTCTAAATCCAATGCTCATCTTATTATGTCATGCAATTTTACAAAGGATGTTTCATTGGAATTAAAAAGATTAATAGGATTCAAAAATGTTTAGTGAGGGGGAGGCAAGAGTGGGAGGGGTCATATACAACCCCAAAGAAGAAATAGTGATGAAATTTTCTTGGGGCTTAGGATGAACAACAAACAATCAAGTTGAAGCCTTAGCTCTATGGCAAGAGCTGAAGATAATCTTAGCAAAGGGAATTTGTTAGCTTATTGTATTTGGAGATTCAACAATAACAATCTAAAATTTCCACCAAAGTAAAAACTCACTAGGAAAAATCAAACATCATTAATTATAGAAATATGAATACAGTCCCAAAAAATTAAACTATGGATTATTACCCTATAAAAAGGGAAAATAAACTAACTACGGATGAACAAGCCAATAAAGGATTAAAGCTAGAAGAGGTGGACATTATTTTGGGTCAAAATGATCACTCCGTATTCATGTCCCATGAATTTCATCCTATCGTCCTTGGGAAGATTAAGGCTCATTAAAAGTATCAACAAGTTGGATTATGCAAATCGTCAGTCTACTTATTAGTGGCAGTAATCCTGTTTATATGATTAGATTGGTGGTTCACTCTTCGAGTAGGAAAATTTATCGGGAAAGGCCTCCTGGATGGGTAAGAAGGAATATGAATCCCATGCTATAGGACAGGTGGAGGTCAGACTTCAGAAATATGAATTTGAAGATTGAGGATCTGCGATCCAATACCCCTTTCACATTGATTTACTCCAGTACGTCTGTGATCGGGAGTTGGGTGAAGGACTTTTAGCAGGTATACTGCATCTCGATGATGTAGACCTCAGACAAGAGCATTAAATGTGAAGCGATGGTTGTTGGCGTGATAAGAGAAAGGGATTTTGCAATAAAAAATAAGTTTATTATTCCTGAAACAATCCATGATTTCCGTAAAGCCTCTGTGTATAGTATTATGGCCTCCCGAGGCCAAGAAGGCAACGGAAACGATAGCAAGGGTCACCTATTGTCGATAATGGAAGAAATCTCAGCAACGATGACAAGGCTTGGTGAGCAGGTCAAACTGGAAGCTCAGTCACATTTTGCCATGCTTAATCGACAATTGGAAGATCTGAGAAAATAAATGGAGTGCCTCCAGCTCATGGTGGAGTATCTGGGGAAGAAGGTGGACAATTTGCGTCTAAAAGTAGATAGCATTGAGGTTACAGTGGAAACGACAACATTTGGTGTTTTAAAGGAATTTTATGGTCTCTTCGACCGCCCCCCCAGGTGCTTCTAAAGAGAAGCAGCCCACCGAACCTCAGGAACAAACTCTGGAAGAACAAACTCTGGAAGGTGCTCCAGATGGGCGCAACGGAGAACGAGCAAATTGATGGCGAAAAGGCAAAAGTGGAAGCAAATGGTCAGGACATATAGTAAGGTTTGAATTTTTTGTACTTTTGCTAAATACTATGTTGTTGTTTTTTTTTTTTTTTTAACAGATATATAGAATAAATGTGGTAAGAATCTTTGCATCGAAAAGGCCAGGAAGAAATAAATGTTTAGTGAACAATTCTGTTTAACTGTTGATGGAGAATTATCTCCGAATGTAAGGGTTTTGGATGGTATTATAGCTAAATCAATATAATCTATTTGTTTCTTTAAAAAAAATGTTTGGAAAGGGAATACAATTGATGGAACCATTAAAAGTTCGTGTTTGAACAAAGAAACTATGAGGTGTAGATATCTTCTTTTATCTATATCCTATGGAATGTATTTGTTTCTTTAAAAAAAAATGTTTGGAAAGGGAATACAATGGATGGAACCATCAAAAGTTTGTGTTTGAACAAAGAAACTGTGAGGTGTAGATATCTTCCTCTATCTATATCCTATGGAATGTAGTTATTCAAGAACTCCAAATTATTTGAGGAAAAAGATACAAATTATAAATATTCTCTTTTCCTTTCCTCTACAAAAGGATGTTCAAAGATACAAACATATTTCCCAAGAAATAATAAATAGGTAAATTCCATGACCTTTCTTTCAAGGGGCCTCCCAAGAATTCCCCTTAGACAAGGGGTTAAGGGAATCCTAAATCTCTCCTCTAACTACAATATCCCTTCCAAATCTAGAATAGGTAATGAAATAAACATTAATGTGAATTAATGGCACTAAAATTGGTATTAGTGTTAGTCACCAAAAATGGAGTTTCCCAAATTCAAATATCTGGAGATTCTCTTATAGTTATACAATGAGTGACATGAAGTTTCAACTTGATGAATTTCACCTTGCAATGTTTATTTATTGACATTCTAAACATTAGATTTGTCTATCAAGTTTGTGAATGTTTATAGGGACAAGAAAAAGGAAGTATATTAATTATCCAAAGAAAGAATTGATGCAGAAAGAGGAACATGGAAGATCGCTGAAAGCTCCTATGCACGTATCTAATCCCATCCTCGTGATTCCTGGTTTTAATATGTTTTCTTATTCAGAAGTCCTTCAACCCATGTCTTCTCATAAGAGGAGAGGTTTTAATATGTTTTCTTACTCAGAAGTCCTTCAACCCATGTCTTCTCATAAGAGAAGACAGGTTGAATCTTTTATGTATAAAATAGACCACTTTTATTAAAATATTGCAAAATTTTGTATAAGATCTTTTTTATAGAAATATACCTTTTTGTGAAGATGAGAAAGAGAAATATATATGTTTTTACTTACTCATAAATGTATAAACATGGGATTATATCAAATCTTAGACTATACGCCTCACAAGGTCATCTGAAATGCTATACAACCTCTATTTCTATAATTTTGTTTTTCTAAATAAAATTGTTTCATTGTTTTACTTAGAAAAAAAGATTCAACCAAAGAGATATTTTTTTAGTGTTGCAAGGAAACTACATCCCATCATAATACTCCTAATATTCCCATAATGGGGAAGGGCATGCTTGTTATAGATTATAAAAAGAAACATCTTATAAAAATATTGTTTTAATATTTGTTTATTATTTTGTATGAAATGATGACAAAAATGTAAATTTTTTTCAACCAAAATTTTGAAGAAATTTTAATAAGATTAATTTCCAAAAAAATAAATAAGAATATTCATAAAGCATTATTACAAAGAAGAAAAAGAAAAAAAATCCATATGAAAATTAATAATCATGGATTTAAGAAATCCACACATTTAATATGATTTTTTGTTTGAAATTATGAGTGATTGTTGTATGAGGAGATACTAGGGGTAATGATAGTCAAATATCCACTTTTATTGTTGCTACTAGTGATGATGATCATAGTTCATTGAGACCAACTTTATTTTATCAAACCTTAATAAAATTTACAGTTAATAGGTTTACTTTAAAACATTTTGCCTCCCCACCCATCCTCCCTCCAAATAAATAAATAAAATTATATATTTCATTTATGTACTTCAAAGAAATAATTTTACATTCCATATGAGAAATATACATGTTTTGGTCCTTGAGGGACTATTACACAATAAGGCTTGAAGCCATTACAAGGATATACTCATTATGAGTTCCACAAGCCACATGCAGGAATTGAACCCGGGTGGGTGGGGAGAGTGGTAACAATATTTCTCCCAACCACTTGAGATACATCCAATTGATAAAATTATACATTAAGAATTTGTTGAAATAAAAATAAATTTTGTAGATGGATACAACATTAAGAGAGAAAACAAGTGTTTTTCTCATCATGAGATTAAATAAAAAGAAAAAAATATGAATAGACCACTATGCTACAAGGTTTATCATTACATATATTCTACATGATAAGAAATTAGTACAAAAGAGGAAAGTTCGAACAATGTATTCCCTCCTAATTATCTATGTATAAAAGCTCATAATTCCCTTTGTTCCATAAAATATGACATTTTCTACATGTGGTAATTCAATGCCTATCTATAGCCTCAAGAATGGTCATATAACTTACCAAAATTGTCAATAAATATTGTCATTTGAAATTTGACTATTAGTGGATTCATCAGCTCTAGGAATGTATTCCATGTTAACTATCTATATATAAATGCTAACAAATTCCTTTGTTACAAAATATGGTCTATAACAACATTATATTCAACTTGTGGAAATTTTAAACCAATTTACAACCTTCAAAATGGTCATGTGACTTGACAAAACTATGACTAAAGACTACTATATGAAGTTTGGTTGTCAATGGAGTCATCATATGTAAGTGGAAATGCGGTATTCCTATGGGGTATCATAATTCTTAATTTCCCTACATAGCCATGTACCAGGATCCAATTATAAGCCCTCTTGAACAAAGAGTATGCTTCCTCATTAAATTATGTGTAGATATGTTCAAAGCAAATTGTATTAAATGTAGGTAAAGATGCTTTACTTGTTCATATATTGTTACTAGGTTTACCTTCTTTTTCCATTCATCCAATTGATTGTGAGCATTGAGTCACCGAAAACATACAAATTAAGGTTCCTTGTTGCCAATTTTAGCAAGAGTTTTAAAGCTAGAAGCTTTGCATAATTATTTTCCCTTTACCCTATTCTATCTTTGAATTTGATGTTATGAGAAACATTTAGAAAAACAATACCTTTAATAACATTATTTGGGGAATTTCCTTGATTAGATCCATCAAAATAACCCCAAGATCTAGATTTGTCAGTGGGAGCATGGATCAATTATCTCTAAGCACTGAATTTTTATTAGATTGAAACTTCAAAAAATAGATTTTGCTTTGGATGCACATTAGAGGGGTGGGATATGCTTATCCTAAAAAATCTTGTGTTATTGGCTAGCCAAATACCTCATGAGATATATATATATCAGTTGCATTTGTATTAATTTTGCGCCAAAACACAGTGAAGTACATAGGAAATGATTAAAGTGAGCTCCCAAATGTTGGTTCTTCAGAAAAGTACATGAGAGGAGATCTAAAATTATTATCTAGGAAACTTCTACCGACATGCATATGACCAACCAAACTACAAATAAGTCTTATAGAATTGACTAGACAAAAATATAACTTTACAAAAAGAGACCATTGCTCGAGTGAAGGATCAATAGACATGTTATCAAACCAACTTCCAAAGGTGTTGCTAGTTGTGTTTTGTTCATCACCAAAACTCCATTGAGTTTGGGACTCTATCAATTGGCTTCGAATGGATCCAATATTGTCATACTCACTACTCACTTGAGCTTTCATTCTTTGTAATCCTTCATCCAGGAGTAATATGGTGTTGGATTTCATATTGAAGATCTAGGATCTAAGCTTGCTTATCAAGTGGAGGGTGCGAACTTCTATGGCAGATATTGGCCCATCCAGAAGTATCAAAGGAAGGAAATCAGTGCTCCATAAGTGGCATCACTAAGTGTAGAATGCAAGCAAGCAAAAGGATTGGGAGCCACTTCAAAGGACGTGAAGAAGAGCCTTGAATTGAGGGCAAGGTGGGGGGAGGGCTATGAAGCGTTGGGCACTGAAAACATGACCGACAAAGGAAGAGGAGAGACAAATCACACTAGATATACTAGAGTAGATCTAATCCAACAACTCTTCTAAGAAATACTTCAAAACATGAGGAGGAATGTTTATGTAACGTCAACAAGCCAAGAACTGGCAGAATAATCTTGCATGGCCACCACCATATACCATAACCTTTACGCAAAGTGTGTAGAATTGAAGAATCATCGACCAATAAAGAGTCCTTAAAGCCTTCAAGGAATACGGTCATAGAACCCTTAAGGGTCTCATAGATACAAGAGATTGTGAATTGGCCAACCCAAGACAAACTCCCAACGAAACTAGATCCAAGGAATTCTCCACTCCAATTCAAAGATTTTGTCTCCCTTTCAAGCTAGGATGACGATGGAATACTAGGGAGAACTTATAATACAACGCAAGCCAAGAGACTCCAGCTTCTCTTTGGATAAAGACTTTGACTTGTTCGCTCATGAACCGAGCGAATTCCTCCACACCAAGGGAAAATAACCAAGCGCTTGATCAAATCAAAACTTCCAAAGCCCTGGATGAATCTCGCCATGTTGTCGTTCTTCATTCTAATCCTTGTTCCTGTAGGTTCACATGCTACAATAATCTCATCCCAATTAAATACCATTAATCGCCACCACCTTGGAGTATTTAATGGAACAAGGACAATTGACTTGTGGTACGGTTTGAATGGAGGAAAAGCCACATGCAAAGTTTTAAAGGACATGGTGAGCATTTGGCCAACACATTCAATGCTAGCCACATTGACCATTATGTCAGGCAACTCAATCAAAACATTCATCATTTGAATTGCCAATGATTTTTGGGGTGAAGGCTTTGTGAAACATTGATATGCTTGGCTGAAATAATGCTCCCTTATATACAATTCCATTACCACTATTGAAACTATGATATAAAATGGTTGGATAATACCTCATGGAATTGTATTCCATCCCAATAAACCATTGGTGACAAGTTGACCCGCCTCAAGAAGAAAAGCTTGATTGGCTTGCACATCCGCTTCCTCGTTTTGACTCCTCAAGATGTGATAAAAAGACTTATGAGGGAAAAAAATTGTTATATTGAGGATTCTTCTGAAAAGAAGACTTAGATGGTTTTTCTTAGGGATCCATCCTTTGTGCAAGTGTTTAATCGTGAGGAGGGACCCTCCTAGGATAACTAGCTTGGAGGGGTTCCTTTCTTTAGCCAACTAGAGCCCAAGCAAGAGCCCATATGTTTCCGCTGGGTTATTTGTCCTTTTTCCGAGTCCCCAAGAATACTTGATTTCACGATTATCTTCAAGATTCAAAAGAATCCCTCCCCCTCCTACTACTCCTGCCCCATGAGATAATTAAGGGGATTCATTTAAAATCTTTAATCTATGGTTTATGGATCTAATTATTGAGACAATTGACAAGGCTATCTCCTTGCTAGTTATTCTTTATTCCTATAAAAGGTTACATTTTAGCCCGGAATTCCTTTTTGTAGATGCAAATTATTAGTGGATAACCAATGTTTTCTTCTTGCACATGACATAATTTTCATTTTCTTGGCCCATATCTATTTCTTTATGAAGTACTTGCAATATAAGAGTTTTGCTCCTAATTTCAAACCACAAGAATACTTAAGCCTTCATTGGGGATTTGATTTTCCATGTTGTCTTCCACCATCATTGAGGTTCTTTTGGTTTCAATAATAATACATTGCTTTGTTTAAACGAGTGTAAACCTCGAGCATTAATTTTTTGGATCAAACAAGTCCATCTTTTACTTCTTCAATTCAAACATAGATTTGCTTAATTTGTAAATACATGCTTCCCATTGTGTCTTATCCTTCCCTTGTAATCCTATCTATATTGCCTTCTTCTAATCTTTCTGCCATATGGATTAGGTCTCCAAGGAAACTAGTTATGTCATATTATAAATGTCTTATCTATGAAGGAATATTATAATTGCTTTGTGAGATTGAAGTCAACACCATTTCCCACCCTGGATCTATCCTAATAACATTTTATTTCTATGATTGAAAAGATTACAAAGAAACTTTCCAAACTCTCTTTGATTTTCATGAATGAACAAATTATAATGATCATTAATGTTACAAACATTGCATATTTGAGCCCTAACATGTGCATAGGAAGGGAAATATAAGAGTCTTTTTCATCCGTTCATTGCTTAGTATTAAAAAAATTACAAATTATTTCCTCCCATGGTGTTTAAGGTTTTTTCGGCACCCAATTTCATCATAATTTCCTTCTTTATGATAGTAATAGAAGAAAGATAGATTTGATTTTCTACAAGCTTAAAGATCTCTTTATAATACATCAACTCTATCTTTGTTGCACCATACTTTATCTTTAAATATAGTTGTGATAGTTGAAGAGGATCTACCTTTTGAATATTTTAATGGTTTAACTAAGGAGCAACATCCTTATGGAATCCTAGCTTAAACCTCAGGTGAATTTTATCAGAATTTGAAGCAATGTTAGGTGCCCTCTTATGTCACTTCCTTTTGTTATTTTTTAAACTTTTCTAAAGGTCCAACATAAGCTCTGACACAATTGGGGCACAATACTTTACATTCTTTTTCTTTTTTTTTCATGTCCAAATGTCAATTTAGTAATTTTTGTGAATTGAAATAACATAATGTAGTTACCTACTTGACAAGAATCTCAAGCGTGTTCATATTTTGGAGGTTGAATATACGGTTATTTTTACCCTTGAACCAAAAAGTGGTTCTCTTGAATCACCCTCTTTAGGGGGGTTAATATAGCAACTTGTTTGCAACCATTGCTTTAACAACTTATATAATTGCAACACAAATTTTAAAATAAATTCCTAAATCAAAAAGTGGTGCTCCCATAATCACCCCTTCTTTTCGGATTAAAATTACAAGCTTTTTGAAATCGTTGTCTTAACAACTAGTACCATTGCAACCAAAACCTTAAAATCAAACTTTAAATTAAAAAGGATTGTTATATGTTGATATGTTGAAAGGTTCCTATATTAACAAGGGGAAATTACTCAAGGGTAAGTCCCAGTTAGACTTGCTTTCCTTTGGCATAGTAATTTCCAACTATTTGCTGGCACGATTTCCCACTTAAAAAGAGATCGAAATCAATTCCAAATCCTCCTCAAAGGAGTAAATATAATTTAATTCCTTATCTATATGAATATTAAATCTAACTATAGAATAAATCAATACATTACCTATCTATACTGGCGAGGAGAACACGTTTACTTTGAAAAGCATATATAAGAGTGAAGATTAATCACTAAAGTATATAGAAGGAACTTATCTACTTCAAAAATTATTAGAGACACAATAACATCTAATAACATATAAAGGAATTATTGAGATAGAAAAATTGTTCTTATTCTACTTGAATATCAATTAATGAATCATAACTAAATTATGGAAAACAATTCCTATTAAAACAATGACAAATGAATATTCCATGTACCTCATAGAAATGTTGTTCACAAAATATCCATTCACACATGTTTTGATTCATCAAGTAATTGGTCATCTCCAAATCATATTTCAAACTAATAAAATTATGTAATCTCATTTACAAAATCTTCCAATCCCTATTTCATAAAAAAAGTCTCAATGTAAAATAATTACATTATGCAAGAAAGGGAAGTTCCCATTTCCTTCTTACTGATATCTAAAAATAACAAAATAAATTGATAAAAATACATTAATTTAAATCATCTCCCTAAGTTTAAGAAGATTCACCTTTGACTTTCTTCTCTTTTCCCTAGAGATAAAATTGCCACATTGCAATGTTGTTGAGTATTTGAGTGATAAGGGTAAGTCATGGAACTCCCATGATGAGTTCACATTGTATAAACGAGTGCATATTTTAAGATGAATTATCTTAATTTTGGAAATGTGGGAACTAATGGATTTTGAACACTCTTCAAGCATGGGAATAAGGTCCCTAATTAAGTTATTGTTACAAATATTATTTTTTCAATCTTTTTCAATTAATCCATTTTCTGTCTTTTTATATCTCTAAGACAAGATGTAAGTGGAATTGTTCGACCAAAAATTGTAAAATTATCATTTTAGGTTCTTCAATAATATCAATTACTTTGTCCCCAATTTATGAGAATTGTGTGTTAGCCTCTGTAATGGTTTCTAGATAAACTCATAGTTACCTAACTAAGCATCCAAAGAGACTTGACAATGTAGTTGTACTTCCTTATTTGACCTAGGAAGGTGTTCAGGAGTATATCACTATTTTTCACTTCCCACATTTTAATATTAGCAAGAGCAACTTGTGTGTCCTTATGTTCAATAATTTGAGCTTTTGTATGGTTAGAATACTCATTAAGCTTATCATGTTAAAGCTCAATTTTATTCAAAGTTTTATAAAGTTGTTTTAGCAAAATAAATCATTTTTCATTGATTTGTATGACTTCATTCTTTAATACACTTCCCTATTTAGCCCTCAATTCTTCAAATTGTACCTCAAGAACATAAATTTGTTGCTTATATTCAAATATTCCTATGATTTTCTTTTCCTTAGCGTATTTCATTCAGAAATGTGCTTTAAATGCTCTTCTTTAATGCATTACATTTATTTAGCATGTACCTCTTGAACTGTGAAGACATCAACGTCATGTTTAGTTTCCAATTGAATAATTTGTTCTTGGTGTTCTTCTTTCAATAACAATTCTTTATTCTTGGACTACTTCTGTAAAACAACCATTCATTCATTTTCTTCTTTCAACTATGTGGTCAGTTTAATTACAAATGCCCTTAATATCTTTATTGTTTCTTTAGTAAATTCATTATCATCCAAGTGAGAAGCACTCCATATAAAAGATGGATCATAGTGTAAGTCCTCTAGGCTCTAATTGTTCCATTTTTCTTTTCTTACCTTTGGATTTAATGATACTCTTTTTCTGTGAGTGGAAGTCATAAGTACTTAGTGGGACAACTTTATCTTCCACAAGTGCCAAGGTATTTGAATCCATTAGTGTAGGGAAAATTTTACTAGAATTAAGCTAATTGGGTGATACCAATGGTGGTGGTTGAAATTAAAGTTGTAGACTCTTCATGTCCAATATTTTGAAGATCTCCTTCTACACTACATGTTTTGAAAGGAGTTAGTTGAGTTATGTCCTTTTCTGTACCAATTTTGGTTTCTTGGCTTTTCTCTTTTTCTTTGGATTGTTGCTCTAATTCCTTTTGTTTTTGCTCTTCTTCTTTCTACAATTGTTCTTTTTCCTTCTTTTTTTCTTCTCTTCTTCGCAATTATTCTCTCTGTTCTTTCTCCTTTATCTTTAGTTCTTCTTCTTCTTTCTGCAATTGCTCTCATTTCAGTTTCTTTGTTTTGAGTTGCTCTGTTGTAAGCTGCAATACTTTCCTTAATTATTTGTCATATTTTATTCTCATCTATTTTTATCTTTCCTCCTATTGTCCTTTTCCAATGGTTCTTATTTAATTAGAAAATGGGTATCCTTGATTTATTCTACTTCTATTTTACTAGTAGAAAAATTTGGAGCCATCTCTAATATTTTGGTTTCTTCTCTAAAAAATGTACTCTTTCTACTTAATCTAAAACCACTAAATTTAGCTCTTTTTACAAGGTCTTGAATCTCCATAAAATATTTTGTATACTTCTTCAATATATTTAGCTCCTTGAAAAATAATATTAACCGAAGAATGATCATGGATATATGCAGTAAATTTTAGTGAATTGCAACTCTTTATTTACAATCCCTTTGGTATCATGCCTTTTGATAATTCCTGGGACTAACATTCTATCTTCAAATTTTTTGGCTTCAAGTGAAACATGGTAAGGATTAGAAAGTGCATAAATTCCCACTGGAATAGGGTAATTGGATCAATTCTTTTTCTAATTCCTTTAAAAGGTTACAACAATACTAGTACTAACAGCTTGATATGTTATTTCTCTTACAATAAGCGTTTTAGGAATATATTTATGCAATAAATGAGGAGCATCCCCACATCCATATACATGAACACATGAATATTCTTCATCTATACACCAGTCCCCAATAAATTTAAGATCATTTATAGCACCTTGCATAATCCTGGGGGGAATTTGGCTTATTAACACTAAATGTAGATAAATTATAAAGTTATCACAAATACCATAGAAATGATATTTGCATTGAGTCTCCCATAACTTAGAATAGTAAATATGTATTGGTTCCTCATAAGGAGACCAATGCCACGTCATGAGAGGGAAAGGGGTTATGACACAAGCAACATATACTGGAAGGAAAACATGAAAAAGCACAATGTTACATCATGAGAGGGAAAGGGGTTATGACACAAACAACATCTACTAGGAAGGTAGGCAAGAAAAACCCTGGGTAATACCGAGGTGAAGCTTCATGGGACTTTTTAACTTCCCTTTGAAGAATAGATTCTAATATATTTTCCCAATTAAATCTAGTTCCAACTTTGATTAGTTGATGAATTAAAGGAACCCATTCCAACCTAAATTTGTTTGCAAATGCCTCTCCATACATATGGCATAATATAGTGGCCATGAACATATGAGGTCTCTGTAATTGATGGATGGTATCAAGTTTATTTTGGACGACTTTAAAGAAATTAGGGTTATACCACTAGTTCTTGATTATCAATGGCATAGAGGCTTCTACCTCAATTAATTCCTTTTCCTCAAATTATCTCAGAAATTACCTCTCTAGATTTAGTTAAAGAGATGATAATTTGTACGTGCTATGAATATTATCTGGTCTAAATGACTCAACTATTTAATTAGAAGAATTGGCTACATTTCACATCTAAATATTAATGTGGGAAATGATCTAGCATGGCATGTCATAATTAGGAGTAATAGTTCACTGAGTAACAATCTTACAGAATTCTAACCTCTTGATGTCCATGAAGTTTGTAATTTCTTTATCATATTCTTCTTTAGAGTTGCCTTCCTCAAAGTAACTTTGAATTTGGCTCCATTCCCAACAATATTTAACCTTTAGTGTTGTAAGAGGTGTCTTAAAATAAAAATGACGAGTTAGGGTTTTTCTCCTCTTTCTCTCCTAAAAGCTACTACACCTACTCACCCTTTCCTTTTTATTGGCATTTTTATTGTTTAGGCGTTGCAAAGAATAACATAACAGTTGAGACAGCACAAAAATCAACCAAATGAAGGCAAAAGATGTGAGAAAGAGAAAAGATACATCAAATTCAATATAAATGTTGTTTTATGGGAATGTTGAGCAATACGAAGAATTCTCAATCTTTAACGAGTAAATGCAGTTATGGTGTTTCATCTCAATATTCAAACAAAAATCATGGAAAAGTGATATTGTATTATTAAAATTAACTATAGTATCAAGCCCCCGCTCTCGTTGGCACAAAAATAATTATTTAATTCATTTTTCTAAATATGGCAGAATCCAAAAAACCGCCAATTAAAAAAAAGTTTCCATCCGTCAATTATTACATTTTTGGACTTAAGGTATCAAGAGCTTAATTATGAGGTATTTCGGACTTTACTATTTATATTATTTGAAATCAATAGAACCTTGACATAAATTCTTTTGTATGTTAACTAATAGTTATACCAGCTTCCAAGTTTCGAGAAGGTCAAGAATGACTTATATTATCTTCATGTTGTTGAGTCGAGAGGTTCATTCTACAACCCAGTATGATGTGTAACATTGTCTGCTTGTCATCAAAGTTGAAATTTTGCTCATGTCGGCCCCAAAATATATATATATATATATATATAACTATACAAAATATTTAAACAATATAGGTTCATAAAAAAATTTACACGTGAAGAAATTGGATCCCTCTCGGCTCATGTTAGATATGTATTTAAAATGGATCTATGTTGGTATTACTCAAGACTAATAGGTCCCAAAAAGATGTTAATTAATATATGTTTCTTATGTCCTTCAGTTAACAATCTATTCAGCTTTTGTATTTCGGGTGTGTTGGGTAGACAAAATGCATTTTCTCCTAGTGTTGATAGATCCCAAAAAAAATCATCTAATTGACATTTTTATGTCTATCAATTGATAATCTTTTCAACTTTCAGTTTTTGGGTGTATGGGGTAAAAAAAATCTATTTTTGCTTGGTGTTGATATACCCTGAAACACTGTTAACTAACAAACGTTTTCACATCCGTTACTTAATGATATTTTTGGGTTTCATGGTTTGAGAATATTTGGTAGATGAAACATATTTGTTCTTGATACTAATAGATCTGGAAAGACTATTAACTATTGGAAAAGACTTTGTCAAATAACACAGTCACTGTTAGGTTTTAGGATGTGTAGATATCGGTCATACGCTGAAAAAGTTGGATAAAATCCCTCAGTACTAACAAAACCAAATAGGTGTTAAAGATGAAGAATATCCCTATATGTGCCATAAAATCAAATACTTATTATTATTTTTATCCAATATTAAGGTCACATCGAAGCCACACACCAAATTAGTGTATGAGACCCCCTTGTTTGTGGGACAAGGGACCCACCTTTGCACAACGATTTGACTGTTAAGTCTACAAAGGCATACATACTCTACCCCACTCTGGTTTTGAACCTATGATCTCTTAGGAGAAAACACATGCTCTTAACCATTAGGCCCACTACAAAATGTTAGTTTTTTTGGGTTCAAGAAGTATCGAGTGTTTTATGTATAGAAAATATACACAACTCCCGATACTAATAGACCTGAAATAGCTTTTACTAATTAATTTTTTTCTAATTTCATATAATAGTTGAAAAACATTAATGATGAACATATTTATAAGTTATTTTATTAATGACAATTATTTTTTTTCGTAAATTGATAATTTTTGTTATCACAAAAAACATAATTACATTGTTCTAGTGATTATCTATCTAAGGACGTTGACAGACCATGGATTTAACATACCCGAAAGAGGAGACTACCATAGATTTGACAGATCCAATAGAGTCACCTAACTTGGGGACAATCTTTAGAGTGACTCTTCTTTCCTCTCTTTCTCACAACCTTGGACCAACCTAAGAAGGTGGATCAAACAAAGTAATTTGCATATTAATGTTGAGATCCAAAGGAGATTCCTTGTCAGTGTCAGAAAAGTCGAATCATGCAAACGCTATTTTATTAATCACAATTATCAAACAATACAAAATGAATAAAATATCAAAATCAAACAAATGAACTCAAATTAAACTTTTTAAACAAGAATAAAAATTTATATAGGGTTCCCTTGTATTTATTAATTTATATATATAGATAGGGGGTTATTATACCCATGACAACACTACCATTATATATATATATATATATTATTGTTAACATTATTAATTTTTGTAACCAAAACCTTAAACTTAATCTTTGAATCAAAGGGGGTGCTTCCATAATCACCTCGTTTTTTTCTCATTGGGCTAAAATTAAGATGTTTTTGAAATTGTGCCATTAACAACTAATATCATTACATCTAAAATCTTAAAATCAACCCCAAAATCCGAAGGAGGTGTTGTAGGTAGCACCCATTTAAAAAAAAAAAAATTGCAACATTTTTTAAAGTGTGACTTAAATATTGATACCATTGCAAACAAAATCATAAAAAATAAAGAAAATTTTAAAAATAAATAATAATAAAAACCCAATAAAAAAGAAAAACAAAGTTTATTATTATTTTTATTGTTTTAATTTTTTATGCTAGCATGCCTATGACTTGTGATATTAACTTGTGGTCTAAGAAACCACAACCTAGGGGCATCTAAGCCATCAAAATCACTCGGAAACCGCACTCAACCGACGTCACACCAACCTTTAACATATAGTTGGTTTTTTTTGAGTGTCTCCTCCGAATTAACCTTAAGATTTCAATCTTGATCACCTCACAAAAAGAAACCCTCAAAATTCAATCACACTAATAGAATTTGGCTATTTTTATTTCTAAAAATAGAAATATAAACAAAAACATAAAAATAAAATACAAATTAAAAAAATAAACAAACAAACAAAAACAAAACCTATTTATATCTTAAAAAACAAAAAACAAAAAATAACAAACTTAAATATTTAAAAAAAAAGTCATAAATTTTTTAATATTTTTTTTAGGTACATAATATTAATTTTTAAAAAATATTTGAAATACAAATTATATATATATATATATAATCCAAAAAAAACTAATTATGAAAATCGACATCTGCTCCTTCACCCACCCACCCCTCTTGTACCCTGTGGTCCCCCTTAAATGGGCAGCAATGTTATGGAAGGGACTCGCCCCTCCCATAAAATTGTTTGCAATTAAAAACCCCATGGGTTTAACTCATCACCCATTTAAACAAAGGACACAAGGTTATGGGATTGTTGCATGTAGATTTTACAGTAGATTCACAGCTCATGTAATGTACTAAAACACAAGATAAGAATCTACTCTACTCTTTAAACAACAGAAACCAAGAATTGATAATAAAAAAATAATTGACAAGAGGAAGATAATCAAAGACACATAACACAATTGTTTCTCTGGGGAAAGTCACTACTTAAAACCCCGACTATCTATTGCATTAATCAGAAATCTAAGTGATAATACAAAGCTTGTTCTCACAAGAGCAATTCCGTCGAAGTATGATCAACTCTCTACCTCACAAGCTCGCATTGACCAACACTTAGCCAATTTATGTTGCATGTTGAGCCCCTATTTCCTTGCACAATTCCTGTGAGGAATAGCCCATATTTAATTGGGAATTCCTTCTTCCATAATTGCGCAATCCAAATCTAGGTCCTCTTCTGATTTCATGCATGATCTGTACAACTCGGATCACTCTACAATTGATAGTACATTGTCCCTGCACTCTAGTCTCAACTGGGTCTTTCTCTGAACTAACATACATAAGTTTCTCATGAGGGAATCTTCAGTTCGCTGGAGTAGCACTTGAGGATGCATCAGTGCACCAACTCATTGTTAATCCTCCACTAGTTCTACAAACAGTTATAACTAATTTAATTGTCTATAACTCAGTCAAACTAAGTTATTTAATTACAACTCAAATAAACTCAATCTAGACCCCTAAAATTTAGGGAGAACACTTACATGGCTCTAGATAGACTTCCAACTCGAAATTCCTAATCTAATTAAGTCAATTAAACTTAATTAACTATTTACATGTTGCTATGAGAATAGAATTCGATTTTAATTCTCAGTTTAATGTAAGGACAAATTAAACTGGAATTTCTTGTTGCTATTTCTCAACACTCCCTCTCAACAAGAAGGAGATTATCAGCTACCCTGATCCTGTCTCTGTGAAAATCGAATTTACATCTTGACAAAACCATTGTCAAAATGTTTGCATCTTGCTCTTCCGTGGGAACACACTCCAACGACATAATCTGCCTCAATACGCAATCTCTGAGATGATGATATTGGATATCAATATGCTTGGAACGATCATGAAGAAATGGATTTTCAGAGAGTTTGATACAAATCTAATTATCGTATTAAATCAAAGCTGGATCCATCTGCTTACCAAACAAACCAACTAGAATCTTCCTCATCTAGATGGTCTCACATGTTGCCCGACTTGCAGCCATGTACTAGAATCTTCCTCATCTAGATGGCCTGCCATGTTGCCCGACTTGCTGTTGAACTGAATGCAACCGATCTTTGTTTCTTGTTGTACCAAGAAACTGTTGTTGACCCAATACTGAAGATCCCTCCTAATATTCTCTTCCTATCAGATGGACTCCCTGCCCAATCTACGTTGGTGAAGCCTTGAAGCTTCACTCCCTTTGTCCGTGTGTACCACAATCCATACTGACTAGTGCCCTTGAGGTATCTCAACACATGCTTTGCCGCCTTCCAATACATCTTGGTAGGCCTAACCATCACTTGACTAAGTTGGTTAACTGCATAACACATATTCGATCGTGTGTTCACCAAATACATGAGTGAACCCACAAGCTGTCTGTAAACAGTAACTTCCACTACTTCCCTTGAAGTAGCATCCTCCTTCCTCCAGTTACCTGCTAAAGGAGTCTCCATGGGTTTGTTGCTCTCCATGCGGAACCTCTTGAGTATCTCGTTGGCATACTTTCCCTGAGACACAAACAATTCCCCATCACCCTACCATACTTCCATGCCCATAAAGTAATGCATGAGCCCCATGTCCTTCATCTCAAACTCTCTTGCAAGGTCCTCCTTGCAAGACTTGATCAACTAATCATCACTTGTCAAAATCAAATCATCGACATACAAAACTATGATCAACAATTTACCTTCCACCACTATGTGGTACAGGTTCGCATTTGCTTCACTCTTGGTGAATCCCAACTTGGTGAAGTAGCTATCGATCCTGGTGTACCAAGCACAGGGTGCTTGCTTCAGCCCATACAATGCCCTCTTGAGTTGGCACACATGTGACTCACGGTCGAAGGTCTCAAAACCTTCAGGCTGCTCTATGTACACCTCTTCCTCAATCGTGCCATTAAGGAAGGTTGTCTTTACATCCATCTGATGTATCTTCCAACCCATCTGCATTGATAGTGCCAATATAGATCTGATCGATGAGTACCTTGCAACAGGAGCAAAGGTCTCATCATAGTCAATCCCCTCTACCTGTGAAAATCCACGGACCACAAACCTGGCCTTATGCTTCTCCACACTACCATCTGTAGCTTGCTTTACCTTGTAAAGCCATCGAGAGCTCACCAATGACTTGTCCTTTGGTCTCGAGACCACATCCCAAACACTATTACGAACTATGGAGTCATACTCCTCTACCATGGCATCAACCGAAACCGGTTGTTGCACTGATTCCTCAAAGGAAGATGGCTTTGTATCAACACATCGCTCATAAGAGCCATGTATCCAGTGTACCTCTTAGGTGACCTCCTCTGCCTACGTTGAGATGTGGGTGCTCCCACATTCTCCTGTGCATCATGCAATAACCTGTTAGCCTCTCTGGTGTGCTTTCTCCCATCTCTGGAAGACTCTGCCTGAGTGGATGTCTCCACTCCCGGATCCTCTGCATGTGGTTGCTCCACATCAATCTGAGGCTCCTCAACTGCATGTAGCTCAATCTCCCTCCCAAGGGAAACTCGCATGGCCTTTTCCTCATCGAATCTGACATCCCTACAAACCAATGTCATTGTGCTAGTCAACAAGTACACCCGATAATTGTAAGGTGTATCAGTGTACAACACAAATATCCCCAACTATGTTGTTAGCTCAAGCTTCTTCTGTGCATCTTTGGTCACATGGAAATATATTGATGACCCAAAAACCCTAAAGTGACCAACATCTGGTCTCTTACCTGAATAAGCCTCCTCTAGTGTCTTCATCCAAAGAATCTGATGCGGGCTATGGTTCGGCAAATAAATTGTTGTGTTGCATGCCTTCGCCCACAAGTGTAGTGGTAGGCCCTAATCATGCAACATCACCAGTGTTTCCCCTACAATTCTTGTGCTCTTCCTCTCGGCCACCCCATTCTGTTGTGGGTTATGGGGTGTCGTCAACTCTCGTTTAATTCCTTCTGTTGCATAGAAGTTCTTAAACTCATTTGAGACATACTCACCAACATTATCACTCCTCAAATCTTTAACCTTCTTTCTAGACTCTTTCTCAACCAATGCTTTAAATTCATAAAACTTTGTGAAATTTTGATCCTTCATGTGCATGAAAAGTATCCAACATTTACGAGAAAAGTCATCAACAAATATAACATAATACCTGTGTTTGGCCATGGATGTTTTCGAGAATGGTCCACACACATCTGAGTGGACTCGCTCTAGGATCGCCTTTTCTCAACTATCTCTATCGTGAAAGGAAGCCTTAGTGTATTTTCCCAAAGTACACCCATTGCATGTGTCAACTTGCTCAAGCATACCTTTGGGAAGACCAGTAGAAATCTGTTACATGATTTTCAAAGCCCCATGATGCAAGTGGCCCAATCGCCTGTGCCACAACTCGCCAATGTCTCATCTTTGCACCTTCTCTTCTTTTGTGCTCAAGGTAGCACAATCCTTTACCTCAAACTTATAGAGATTCTTAACTCGAATCCCTATCTTTTTTACTTGCCCCGTGGCTATGTGTCGAAGGAACGCCTTTCCTTTTGAGAAGATCACATCATAGCCTCTATCCTCAAGCACGGTGACTGATACTAAGTTATTCTTCAATATGGGTACATACATAACATCCCTCAAGGTGAGAAGAGCACCTTGCTCCCTCTGAAAAGTAATTTTTCCCAATCCAATAGCACTATACCTCCCGTCGTCACCCATCTCAATATGCATCTGGAGATCTTTCTCCTCCAAGTCACTAAACAACTCCTTGTCACCAGTCATGTGGAATGAAGCTCCACTATCAAGGTACCATACACTACCCATCATTCATAACACCATGCATGAAATGAGAGTAAAGTCCAATTCGAATTAAAATGCCAAAGCCTCACCCACTACTCCTCTTGAGGACAACTTCTTTGACTTCTTGAGTGGACAATTTGCAGCGAAATGGCACATCTCATGACAATGAAAGCACTTAACTTTCGTCATGTCCTTCTTCTTAACTCCATGGCAAGAATCTGATTTGGAAGGAACGCCTTCCCTTTCCCTTTCCTTGCCTTACTCGCTATGGCACAGTGTTCCTCAGCATTAGTCTTTGATGAGGAACCATCTCTAGTTTTCCTTTTGATCTCCTCTTGCATCAAATCCGACCACAGTCGTTCCCAATATGCCAACTTCTCCCTCCCATTGACAGAGTCCTGATATCTATTCCAACTCTTAGGAAGTCCTAGGAGAGCTAGGCTCACCATATCATCCTCGGCAATGGTTATTCCAACACTCCCAAGCTCATCACAACAGTGAATGAACTTGGTCAAGTGTTTTTGAATGGTCTCGCCTTTCTCTATCTTCATTTTTTGAAGTTTGTCTTTTAGTGCCAACTTCCTATGGTCATTGTTGTTCTGGAATAGGTTCGTCAATTCTTTCCACATAGCATACGGAGTTTCCTTCCCATGGAGACTCAAAACAATGTGGTCTCGAACTCCCTCAAGGATTATCTGTCTCGCCTTCACCACACACTTTTTCCATTCAACAAGATTTTATGCATCCGAGGTTGCTGGCTTAGGAGTGTCTTGATCAACAAATTCCTTCAAGCCATTATCCTCCAACACAACCTCCATTTTGTCCTTTCAGGCTATATAATTCAACTTTCCTTCCAAGACATACTCGAGCTGCAAATTGTAGAATGCCATCTGTCGATCCGGAAATATTGTTGTAGTGGTTGCAACACCCTCCAAAATTGTGGCCTCCATCCAAATTTCGGAGCCTTCCTTGGTTTTTCCACTGATGGTTGCAAACACTCGAGCTCATTCCATGAGCTCTTGTAGGGTCTTTACACAATTTTGCTTGTCCGACCAACGGTCGTCTTTTGGCATGTTGATTGCTTTATCATGCTTGCGATATTGTTCTGGTGATTTTGAAGGTTGGATTTTATGTGCATGAGTTGCCTTCACTCTGTGAACATCGGTCGTACTCACACACAAAGTTGTAAGCGTTGTCGTGCAAGTGTCATCACAGTCATTCGAATGTCTAACTCAAGTGTCGCATTTATCGCTCTTAACCTTAAGACAGTGTCATTGAACACATGTTTGTCTTGTTGGTTTGTGGTGCCTTTTCGTCGAGTCATGCTAAATGTTTGATCACAATGTCACGTCTACACAAATTCACTTGCTCTCGCACTTAGCCATTTTTCCTGAAAATTTGTCGACCAGACAAACCCCTTCAACTAAACTCCGATTGAGCTGCACTGCGCAGTCTCAGCTCTTAGTGACCCTGCTCTGCTATCCAAAACTACGCAGTGCTTGAATTTGTCCTCTGGGGCAGCTGCACTGCGCAATCCTGGAAGTCAGAAGGTTGTCTGTCTCCCATAACTATGCAGAAGTCGTCTCCAAGCCCGATCCAATCTGTGTTTCCCAGAAGATTAGTTATCAAGCCTCCCTTTGGTCTACCAGAAATCCACATTGCATTGTGACCCGAGGTTGCACTGCTCTCCAAAAATGCGCAGACATGCCAAGTTGTCTTCCCTACATTGCTTGCAAAAACTGTGCATTCATGCTGAGTCAGGCCTCTGCTGCCTTTCTTTGCATTATTCCTAGAAACTGTGCAGGCCTATCTGGCAAGACCTCCTACTCGCTTGCTCTGCTCTGCTCCTGAAAATTGCGCAGTCCTGACTGGTACACCTTCTGTTGCCCCGCTCTGCACTATTTCTGGAAAATTCCTAGTCGTGATGGGAAGGCTCCTTCTGCATGCCCCGCACTATCCCTCAAAGTTGCACAATTGTGACTAGCAACTCCCTGCAGCCCGATCATGCCTTACTCTTGGAAAACTGCATAGAATTGCCTGCCAAAGCCCTGTGTTGCCCCGCTCTGTCTCCCTCCGAGAAACTATACAAATTCCCAGCTGGACCCCAAGTGACCCATTCAGTGCTCATCCTGGAAATTGCGCAGAACTATCCAGCAGTTCCCTGTGACACCCTGCCTTGTCTTCCTCCCAGGAACTGTGCAGTTTTGCCCAGCTGGGTTCCACCTTGCAGCTGTCACTGTTGTCCCTAATTGCGTAATTTTTCCTCCCAGTGACCTCTGCACAGTTTTTCCCAATAGTACTCTGGAGCCCCTCATCCCAGCTTGAGTTGTGCTCTGTGCAATTTCAGTGTCTTGTCCTCCCTCTCGGTCACCTGGACTCGAAACCAAAAACAATGCATCATGCTAGACTAGGATATTTTTGGATTTGATGTCGTCCCGTCATGAGTGAATTGTAGGAACAAGTGCATTGGTGGAACATGGCAGGATGACGAATGGGATGAAGAAAGAGCACATGCTAGGAGACTTTCTTGCAGCTGAACGGACATACAAAGCACATCGAGCAGTGAGCGAAAGGGATACATGCAGTAAACCATCAAGCAAAGACCAAGACCATCGAAGACCCCACAGCACTTTGCCATGCGGAGGTGTAGACAAAACACACCGAGAGCACATCCATCACTCAACAGCATAGCATCTTGACATGGACACCACAATCAGCCAGTACATGTCCGCAGTGTCATGTCAAGTTGTGTCGTCAGTTATCTCGGCCACATCACAACTATGGGCCATACTTTTTGTAATCAAATGTAATGTAAAGTTAAAGTCCAACGGACACACATATGAAGTTGAAGAGTCATGTCAGTTGAAAATTCATAGGAAGTTGAACGGACATGAGGGAAGTCCAAGAGTCATAAGGGTCAAGCATCACCATTGGCTATATATACCCCCTCATTGTATGAGCAAAGGACTTTTCACCTTGGCTCCTCCCACATAGCCTTGAGAGTCTATAGTCTGTTCTTTGAGGAGCGAGGAGTGGCTCCAATGTCCCACTACTGGGACTAGTGATGTATGGTGTATAGATGTGTCTTGGAACTTTTCTTAATTCAAAATTTTGTCTTAGGCCAACACATTTTCACGCATGTTTTGTATCCATTTGTAAGACTATTCTTTAAAAATTTGTAATGCATGTTCGCTTAACCTGTACTAATATAGTTGGCCTACTTTGGTTATTTTAGTACTTACGTTGTTGAATATATGTTGTATTGTTTATCATTGTTGTCTCGTCTATGTGGACTACTCTGCGGGACATTAGACAGACCATTCTTGTTTTTCTTGGTTATAACGACCATCACCCTCGTGTGGACTACTCCGCTGGATGGTGTACGTGTTTTCCCTTGCACTTTGGTTTTAACGACTGCGGCATCCGCTGTGGACTACTCCGCTGGATGCTGGACAGACCCTTGTTGTTTTCGCATGTGTCTCTCCCTGGGTGGTACTACTACCTCTCATCTAGAGGCTCACTTTTACCCTCTCCCTTACAGTAAGAGAACCCGGACACAAAGTTACATTACGCACTCACCAAGCATACTCACCTCAATTTTTGAAGATACAAGGATAACATTGTCATGTGTTGAACAGCAAGAGCTAAGGCAAATCTCTAAGATAATGGCAATCAGACCATCGTACTGGATGAAACTCCTACACCAAACGGTGTGAGGTCTAATTAGGACCTCATACTAGGGATATCCCCTGGATGTTGATGGGTCTAGCACCGTCAACATTTCTAACACTAGAAGCAGGGTCACCAGTAGTTTATGGTTGAATTTCCTGCCAACCCCACTTATCTATCATTTGGTCAAGGCAGTAACACGAAATCCCTCTCTCCCACGCGCAACTCTGAAGTTTGTTACTCCTCACCTCCCTGACCTGAACAAGAAATTTCATATCATCACATCCGTGTTATCCGTCCATAATCCGTCAGTTTTCTAAAGTTGTTGGACTGATTCCAGAAGTACACACTCTTCCCTCTTCACAGAGGAAGCAAAAGACTACACCCACAAGAGTGGTAGTCTCATCTATTGAAGAAGTAATCCTCTCCACTCTTGAAGAGATGGCAGAAGTTGTTAAAAACGAAGAAGAACCTCCAGTTTTCCTAGAAGGAGAAGAAGATAACATCTTACTCTTAGGCTCAGGTTCCGGCGGAGGTAGCGAACGAGGCAGAGACGGAGATGAAACAACAAATTCAGAAGACTAGGAGGAGGACGAAGAAGAGGACAACATGGCTAGGCAAAATCTGGAATGGATGACATACGATCCATTGGCACTCTTGGGTGTCTTGCACAAGATTACAAGACACACAGAGAAGTTGTTAACAAAGTATGACCCTATCATAACAATGAATGCAGAAGATCATCTAGACACGTTCTACCTACACCTACAGACACTTGAGGTACATTATGACGATGTTGCATGTAGACTGTTTCCATGTACCTTGGATGGCATAGCGGTTGTATGGTACCACAACCTTCCTGTCAACTCCATTCAGAACTAGAGGGTGTTCAAGAGAATTTTCCTTGAGAAGTTTGCTAAAGACAAAACCCTCGACATTTTGTTAAAAGAGTTGGTTAGTCTCAAGGTGGAGCAGAAAGAAAAAGTGAAATATTTTAACCAGAGGTTTAACAATATCTTGAATAAGTTCACTGCAGACTCCAAACCTCATGACTCCATCATAGTTGACTACTACACGTCTGCACTTCCGACCAGCATTGCGCAGTTTGTCAAGTGAACTGTGAAACCAACACTTTTGGAAAATTGTTAAGAGGCAATCAATGTGGACAAAGACCTGCACGCTATTGGAGTCATTGTAGATGACGAACCAGCTAAGGACTCCAAAGACACGAGCAGGGGGTCTCAGGATATTATACGTAAGGCAAAGGAAAAGGAAGCAAGTGAAATCAGAAACCTTACTCGTCTTGTCAAGTCCTTGACAACCGAAGTTTCTGAACTCAAGCAACAGAAAATCGAGACAACCGTGAACAATAGGCCTCCCAGATTTGCGCAGAAGAAGAACTCAACTTCGAGCAGCAGCAGTCACCCAACCAAAACTGCGCAGAGCTCTAACCTTGTGTTCAACATGGATGCAATCATGACAAATCATTATTGCAAGTTCCATGGCGAATGACATTCAGAGAGGACTTGCGAAGGATGGAACCAAGGAATGAGCGCCCTAGCTACACAATTGACTGACCAATTTATGGCTGGTGAGCAAGCTGAGCCTGAGGGTGAACATGAAGAGGAAGTTGTTGCATTTGATGAAGCTGCATGTGCTGGGCATGCTATCAACATGTATTAATGTGTTAACATTTCCCAAAAGACAACCACCGAGAAGGAGCCTCTGAGTGACCGTCTGGCCCCAAAGCAGAACAATTGATACAGTTTGCGGAGTCAAGGGGCCCCCACTATTTTTGAGATACCGAGAGAAAAAGTAAGACAACATCTGCTCAAAACAGTGGATCCACTGGTCATCTCAACACAGAAAACACAAGGCAAGTCTGAGAAGACAGCTACAACTAAAAGTACGTCTGTGAGCAACAAAGACAAAAGCAGCCCACCGGACAACACGAACACAAGTCTACCCCCGGACAACTCGGTGAGTCTTCCTGCTCTGGATTACAACATTGTTGAAGACATGAAAAAGACCCGTGTGAACATCTCTCTTTATGAGTTAACCAAGATCACGGGTCAGCGGGATATTCTTTTGTGTGCACTGGGGCAAACCTCCACAGACAATGTTGCCTCTTCCAGCAAGGGACCAAGCAAGTCTCCTGACACACTTGCATCCATGCTCAACACGCTTCATATGGAGGAAGCAAACTCACTTTGCCCACCGTTTTTGTTATCATTCGAAATATTTAACTTCAATGTCCACAACTGTTTGGTTAATTATTGCACGCCAATGAATTTCATTCCAATCTTTATTTCTAAACGGATCAACGCTAAATGTAGTAGTACTGCGCAGATCATCCAACTTGAGAGAACATGTGTGGTAGCCATTGGTGAACTTCGGGATTTGATCATCTGAATATCGTCTAATAGACGAGTTCACTAGTGCATTAACATTGTGATTGTGGACATCCCGGAAGCATATGGATTATTACTCAGCAGAGACTGGTCCAGCAAGTTGCAAGGATACTTTTCTATGGACTGGTCACATTTATGGCTTCCGTACAAGGGCAGAAACAACTAGATTCGAGTGTTGTCAGAAAGATACATGAAACATAACGTTACTCCCTTGAATGGTGAAAATGAACTGTTGGCTTTCGCAGAACTTATGTTCGACAATTGCTTTCTGGAAACGCAGTTGGGGTGTTATCTTGCCCAACCAAGCCCCACCCCACCAAACACATAGTTGGGTCTCCTTCCTTGCCCAACTGACAGAAATGAAACCTGTACAGTACATTGTAACAGTAGTAGTAGTACTAGCGCAGCAAGTGGTCCTTGTACAGATGACATGTGGACCTTGTATTTTGATGGATCCAAGACACAGGATGTCGCTGGAGCCGGTGTGTGTTTTGATAGACCCAAGGCAAAGGAAACACTTAGTATCAAGCCACTTGGATTTCGAGTGCCGAATATGAAGCACTCATTTTGTGCTTACAGAAAACCATCAGCCTCAACATTGTTGTTCTTAAAGAGGTAGGTGATTCAGAAATCGTGGTACGTCAAGTACATAACACCATACATTGTGTTTCACCTCGTCTTAAGCATTACCAACAAAAGGTATGGCAACTTATCTCTAACTTCCAAGGTTTCAATATCATTTTTGTACCAAGATTGCATAATGCAGCTGCAGATTCCCTGACAAATGCAGCTGCTATGACAACACTGCTTAGGGATAGATTTTCTGTTGAAATTTTGTATAAGCCATCTATCCCTGATAACATCACTAACTTACGTGTTTTTTATGATGATGAACAGATACTGCATTTCATGTCCAATGCTAACGTCTTCAAAGACGCAACGATAGACGAAGATGAGCACGAGTAGTCTCTGCAAGACACAGTTGATGCAAGTAAAGGAAACCTCATCCCCAAGGGTGTGGTTTCACTTGAGAAGCTATATGACTTGCAAAACCGCTTCCAGGGACCCAAGAATGCTAAAACCCACAGTTCCACACTGATGCACGAACAGATTAATTTGGGAACAGACAAAGATCTGAAGTTCGTGAATCTCGGTATGTGTTGCACACCGGAAGAGTGGCAAGCCTTTGTCTACCTGTTCAGACAGTACCATGATGTGTTCGCGTGGACGTACAATGACTTGAAAACATATGACACGCGAATAATCCAACACATCATCCCAATCAAGGAAGGGGCCAAACCGTTTCAGTAGAACCTCAGGAAAGTACATTTGTCATTGGAGCCCCTCATTCAAAAAGAGTTGACTAAGTTGTTGGATGCTCGAATCATTTACAAAGTTCGTCATTCTAAATGGGTTTCAAACTTAGTTCCTGTGAGAAAGAAGTCCGAGGAGATCTTCTTGTGCGTAGATTTCTATAACCTCAACCGTGCCTCAGAAAAAGACAATTACCCTGTGCCGTCCATGGAACACATCTTGCAGACAGTATCTAGAGCATAAATGTTTTCTCTGCTAGATGGTGTTTTGGGATACAACGGTGGCAGAACCTGACAGACTAAAAATAACTTTCCGTACCAAGTGGGCTACGTTCTCTTATCGAAGAATGTCATTTGGGCTAGTAAACACAGGTGCAACTTTTCAGTGCGCAATGGACATCGCTTTTAGTGGGCTCATTAGACAGAGCGTGGTGGTCTACCTTGATGATGTAACAGTGTTTTTCCAGAAAACGGTCAGACCACCTGTGCCATCTCAAGAAGATCTTTTAGTAGTGTCGCAAGTATGGGATATCCTTGAATCCCAAGAAGAGCGTCTTTGAAGTCCCTGAGGGGAACCTCCTTGGGAACATCATTGCCAAGAGTGGGATCAAGGTAGATCTGGATAGAGGCCGAACTATCACGCAGATTCCTCATCCAGTAAACAAGAAAGCTATGCAGTCCTACCTGGGAAAGATCAACTTCCTTAGAAATTTCATCTATGATTATGCACAAATTGTCAAACCCATACAAGAGATAATGAAGAAGGATGTATTTTACAGCTAGGGGAAGAAGGAAAATGACACGTTCACTTATATTAAGAAGATGATATTAGAAACACCTACATTGTACAGCCCATATTTTAATAAAGATTTCTTGCTCTACACATTTTCTTCTGACACTTCACTCGTTGTAGTGCTCACTCAAAAAAATGAGCTCAACAATGAACATCCCATATCCTTCATGAGCGCGAGCTTGCAGAAACTAGAGCTCAACTATCCTGCCATGGAAAAATAAGCATACACTGTATATAAGGCGGTGAAACACTTCACACCCTACCTGAATAATCATTGCATAGTCTTTGTGCCACACCCAGCAGTCAGATCACTGCTTGTTCAGCAAGAGTTGGGTGAAAGATGTGCGAACTAGATGACAGGACTGCAAGAGTATGATCTTGACATCAAGCCAGTTCACACCATCAAGGGTCATGGTCTCTGCAGACTAACAGCGGAAGCAGTGCACGCGCAAGAGGAAGAAGAAGAGCTCGCCAGTTGGGAGAAAGAAATTGACATGTACAATGTAGAGCGAGCACCCCCCACTTCACACGGTAACTCTTGGTACGAAGAAGTGCGCCAGTACCTTGAGCACAGCACCATGCCCTCTCACTTCTCTATGCAGAAAAAGAGGGCACTCTGACTGAAAGCCTTATCTTACCAGTTGGTGCATGAAGTGCTTTACAGAAAGCACCACAATGGCATTTTGCTCAAGTGCCTGGAAGCACAGGATTCAGAGAGAGTGTTACATTATCTGTGTGACGGACCAGTCGGAGGTCACTTCGCGGGTAACACAATGCATAAAGTCATGAGAGTTGGTTTCTACTGGCCCACATTGTTCAAATATGCACACGCTTATGCTCGCAAGTGCTCGGTCTGTCAGCGATGCGTCAACATAAATCAAAGGTTAGCAGCCCCGCTATAGCTTGTTGCAGTTGACGAACCATTCCAACAGTAGGGCTTGGAAATCATTAGGGATATTTTCCCATATTCATCAAAGCAACACCGCTACATCCTAACTGCCACTGATTACTTCACACGGTGGACAAAATCAGTGCCACTCAAATAAGTGAATGACCAAGAAGTCATCATCTTCCTTCAGCAGAACATCATCTCAAGGTTTGGCATTCTTGTATCACTTTTTTTTTACAATGCCATGTACTTTTCCTCGTTAAAACTTTATGATTTTACATTGCAAAATTGTATTCTATTAAAAAATTCAGCTAACTACTACCCGCAGGGAAATGGTATTACCGAGTCTACAAATAAAAATCTTATCTACATCATAAAAAAGACCATTTACTCTGAACAACGAAATTGGCATTTCGCTCTGGTGAATGCTCTATGGGTTGGCCGCGTCACACCCAAACTCTGAACACATCTCCATACTTCCTGGTATATGGAAAAGAAGCCATGCTCCCGTCGAACATCTACTTGCCTGCTCTCCAATTGTCCCAAGAATCCCAAGGCAAGTCGTGTCTGTTAGTTCAAAGTAGGATGAACACACTGCACAAGTTACAGGGAGAACAGATGAAAGCAAAAGAAAAAAATTCACTCCACCAGAACCGTATCAAGAGATGGTTTGACAGAAAGTCTGCAGGGAACAAAAACTTCAGTGTGGGTGACTTAGTCTTGAAGTGGGACAAACCCATACGAAGTTTCAATCCTTGTGGATTGGCCCTTTCACAGTTCACGAAAAGCTTAATTTTTTGTTGTGATCTAGCTTAATCTTTTCATATGTTCGACTGAGTTGGTACAAGGTGAACCATGTTTGTCCATGGGGTAAGTGGGGAAGCCAAAGTGACCTGCACAACGAATCAATACTCCCTGAAAGGCCAAGGCCCTGTGCTGAAAATGAACCAAAACAGAGAAGTTGGTATTCAACCAGTGTGTGCCAAGTGTTGTAGCAACTGCAACACCCTCCAAAATTTTGGCCTACATCCAAATTTCAGAGCCTTCCTTGGTTTTTCCACTAATGGTTGCAAACACTTGAGCTCATTCCATGAGCTCTTGTAGAGTCTTTACACCCTTTTTCTTGTCTGACCAGCAGTCATCTTTTGGCATGTTGATTGCTTTGTCATGCTTGCGATCTTGTTCTGGAAATTTTGAAGGTTGGTCTTTGTGTGCATGAGTTGTCTTTGCTCTATGAACATCGGTCGTACTCACACACAAAGTTGTAAGCACTATCACGCAAGTGTCATCACATTCATTCGAAGGTCTATCTCAAGTGTCGCTCTTAACCTTAAGACAGTCTCATTGAGCACATGTTTGTCTTGTTGGTTTGTGGTGTCCTATCGTTGAGTCATGCTAAGTTTCTGATCACAATGTCACGTCTACACAAGTTCACTTGCTCTCACACTTAGCCATTTTTCCTAAAAATATGTCGACCGAAAAAACCCCTTCAACCGGACCTCGACTAAGCTGCACTACGCACTCTCGGCTCTCAGTGACTCTAATTTGCTGCCCAGAACTACGCAGTGCTTTAGGTTGTCCTCCAGGGCAACTACACTGCATAATCCTGGAAATGAGAGTTGTTTGTCTCCTAGAACTGTGCAGAAATTATCTCCAAGCCCAATCCAATATGCGCTTCCCGCAAGATTAGTTATCAAGCCTCCCTCTGGTCTACCAAAAATATGAATTGCACTGTGACCCAGGGTTGCATTGCTCTCCAAAACTGCGCAGACATAACCACCTACCTTCCCTACACTTCCTGCAAAAATTGCGCAATCATGTTGAGTCAGGCCTCTACTACCTTGCTCTGCATTATTCCCAGAAACTGCGTAGGCCTATCTAGCAGGCCCTCCTGCTGGCTTGCTCTGCTTTGCTCCTGAAAATAGCATAGTCCTGACTAGTACACCTTATGTTGCCCCGCTCTGCATTGTTTCTGGAAATTGTGTAGTCGTTATGGGAAGGCCCCTGCTACCTGTCCCGCAATGTCCCTCAAAACTACACAGTTGTGACTAGCAACTCCTCGTAGCCCAATCATGCCTTGCTCTGGAAAACTGCGCAGAATTGCCTGCCAGTGCCCTCTGCTACCCTGCTCTATCTCCCTCCGAGAAACTGTGCAGATTCCCAGCTGGACCTAGACTGACTCGCTCAGTCCTCATCCTGAAAATTGTACAGAACTATCCAGCAGTTCCTCCCGACACCTTACCTTGTCTTCCTCCCAAGAACTACGCAGTTCTACCCCACTGGGTTCCACCTTGTAGTTGTCATTGTTGTCCATGATTGTGCAATTTTTCCTACCAATGACCTCTGCGCAGTTTTTCCTGAGAGTGCTCCAAAGCCCCTCATCCCGACCTGAGTTGTGCTCTGCACAGTTTTAGTGTCTTGTCCTCCCTCCCGGTCACCTGGACCCGAAACCAAAAACAATGCATCATGCTAGACTAGGAGATTTTTGGATTTGATGTCATCCCATCATGAGTGAATTGTAGGAACAGGTACATTGATGGAACATGGTGCGATGACAAATGGGATGAAGAAGGAGCGCATGCTAGGAGACTTTCTCGCAGCTGAACAGACATACAAAGCACATCGAGCAGCAAGCAAAATGGATACATGCACTGAACCATCAGGCAAAGAGAAAAACCATCGAACACCCTGCAACACTTTGCCATGAGGAAGTGAAGACATAACACACTGAGAGAACATCCATCACTCATTAGCATATAATCTTGACATGGACACCACAGTTAGCCAATACATGTCAATAGTGTCATGTCGAGTTGTGTCATGAGTTGTCTTTCTACATCACTACTATGGGCCATACTTCTTGTAATCAAATGTAATGTAAAGTGAAAGTCCAACAGACACACATATGAAGTTGAAGAGTCGCGTCAATTGAAAATTCATAGTAAGTTGAACGGTCATGAGGGAAGTCCAAGAGTCACAAGGGTTAAGCATCACCCTTGGCTATACATACCCCCTCATTGTATGAGCAAAGGACTTTTGACCTTTGCTCCTCCCACATAGCCTTGATAATTTGTAGCATGTTCTTTGAGGAGCGAGGAGTGGCTCCAATGTCCCACTAATGGGACTAGTGATGTATGGTGTACAGATGTGTCTTGGAACTTTTTCTTAATTCAGAAGCTTGTCTCAGGCCATTACGTTTTCACACATGTTTTGTATCCGTTTGTAAGACTATTCTTTAAACGTTTGTAATGCATGTTCGCTTAACCTGCACTAATATAGTTGAACTACTTTGGTTATTTTAATACTTACATTATTGAAAATGTGTTGTATTGTTTATCACTGTTGTCTCATCCGTGTGGACTACTCCACAGGACATTAGACAGACCATTATTGTTTTTCTTGGTTATAATGACTTCACCCCCGTGTGGAATACTCTACTAGATGGTGTACGTGTTTTCCTTTGCACTTTGGTTTTAACGACTATCGCATCCGTTGTGGACTACTTCGTTGGATGTTGGATAGACCCTTGTTGTTTTCGTGTGTGTCTCTCCTTGGGTGGTACTACTACCTCTCATCTAGAGGCTCACTTTTACCCTCTCCCTTACAGTAAGAGAACCCGGACATAAAGTTACATTACGCACTCACCAGGAATACTCACCTCGCTTTTTGAAGATACAAGCATAACACTCTCATGTGTTGAACAACAAGAGCTAAGGCAAATCTCTAAGATAATGGCAACTGGTCCATCATACCAGATGGGACTCCTACACCAAACGGTGTGAGGTCTAGTTGGGACCTCATACCGGGGAGATCCCCTGAATGTTGGTGGGTCTAGCATCATTAACAAATATGTATTGCAAATTCGAATTTCACTTGTAACCCAAAACTCAAAACTTCGAAATCTCCTCTAGTATACTGTCTTCAGCTCCGATACTATGTAGAAAATTTATACAAATCTAGCTCTAATACCATGTAGATTTTACTGTAGATTCACAACTTGTGTAATGTACTAAAACACAAGACAATAATCTACTCTACTCTTTAAACAACAGAAACCAAGAATCAATGGAAACAATAATCGACAAGAGGAAGATAATCAAAGACACATAACACAATTGTTTCTCTTGGGAAAGCCATTACTCAAAACCCCAACTATCTATTGCATTAATCAGCAATCTGAGTGATAATACAAAGCTTGTTCTCACAAGAACAATTTCGTCGAAGTATGATCAACTCTTTACCTCACAAACCCGCACTAACCAACATTTAGACAATTTATGTTGCCTGTTGAGCCCCTATTTCCTTGCGTAATCCCTGTGAGTAATAGCCCATATTTAATTGGGAATTCCTTCTTCCATAATTGCACAATTCAAATCTAGGTCCTCTTATTATTGCATGCATGATTTGTACAACTCGGATCACTCTACAACCGATAGTACATTGTCTCTGCACTCTAGTCTCAACTGGGTCTTTCTCTGAACTGACATGCATGGGTTTCTCATGAGGGAATCCTTAGTTAGCTAGAGTAGCACCTGTGGATGCACCAGTGTACCAACTCACTACTAATCTTCTACTAGTTCCACAAATAGTTAGAACTAGTTTAACTGTCTATAACTCAGTCAAACTGAGTTATCTAATGACAACTTAAATAAACTCAATCTAGACCCCTAAACTTTAAGGAGAACACTTACGTGACTCCAGATAGAATTCCAACTCGAAATTCCTAAGCTAATTAAGTCAATTAAACTTAATTAACTATTTACAAGTTTGATTTTAATTCTCAGTTTAATTAAAGGACAAATTAAACTAGAATTTCTTGTTGCCATTTCTCAACATCACACTAGCAAAAGGGGCGTATGGGGGCCATTCCTTATTCATCCAATACATATTTTTTAATTATATATTTTAAATTTATTTTAATTTGAAATATTTTATAAGCGTGTATCATTTTTTTAAGTTTTATATTTTTGAAATTGGGTTTTTAAGCATTTTTAAAAGAAAGTGAGGGAGGCATGGGACAATACTTTTACTCTTATTTTATCTCTCTTTTTTTTAATATTTTATGTAACAAAACTCCTTACTCTCCAATGTGCTAGTAAGGATAATATAATTAACTTTTTTCTTTTTAATATTCCATGTAACAATGCATTTCACTCTCTAACATATAGGCAAGTATAAGATATCTTATAAGGCTCAAGGTCATACAATAACAATGCTATAAGCCAACATGTCACTTGCGAGAATTGAAGCTAGGTGGGGAGGATAATAGTCATTCCTCTCAAGCTCCCAATATAAGCCCATTTGACACACACATGCACATCTATATGTCAACATTTATTGAGATATTTTATATTAATTAAAAAAATTGAAATTGAATTTTACAACATGAGTACAAAAATGGTTGCATGCCTTGATGTGGTAGTATATATAATTTTGGATAAGTCCATATGTCCTATGATTTAAACCTTTGCAAAGTTGTAGCATGATTATACAATTATGGATGTTAAAGAGATTGTCCTTCTAAGTACAACATATTGGGGAATTATATATTAATTAAGAAATTTGAAGCTAAAGCTTACAACATGAGTACAAAAATGGTTTCCTACAATGTTGTGATAGTATATGTAAGCTTGAAAAAATCCCTATATCCCTTATTTAAACTTTTACAAAATTATAACATGATTCTAGAGTTATGGATGTTACATAGATTGTCTATGTAGGTACAATAGCAGATTCTGCTACTTGGAGGAAAGTTCAAAAAGAATTATTTTCTATATCTTCAAATAGAGAATTCAAGAGGGATCATTATCTATTGAAGATGAAGAGTTGTCTCCATTGTTGAATGTTGTGTTAAAAAGTCCCAAGACTGAATGTGGCTAATTTTTATCTTGTTTCTTAAGAGGAAGTTGCACAAATAATCTCGGTTGCACTTTTAATGGCATATCTAAGGGAGGTGATGACTTGGGGCTAATAGTTGCATATGATGACTCACATAGCTTCCAAACCATAGTTTTTAGTATATCCATTGTATGCTTTTGTTGCCAAAAAATCCTTAATATTATATATGTGTCAATTTGAGCACTAGGCTCGTGCTTACTCTTCTCATTCATGTGTGTTTGCAGATCATTCTCAAGGGCACTAATCATTTCTTCATGTCACTAAAGGGTCCATTTGAGTCACTTAAAATGGAGTAGAATTTGATTGTTGGAAAGAGATATGTCACTATGATTGTGAAATCAAACTACTAAGGATGTCAAAGGAAGAGAGGTCCTCAAAGGTGCTGGTCACGCAAGTCAAGATAGAGAAGGTCAGTGCTACAAACAAAAAGGAAGGGGCAAAAAAATCAAGAGACTTGAATTCAAATGCAAAGAGATCTAAAGCAATTACGAAGAGCTAAGGGATGGCAGATCCAAAAATATCTAAAGAAAATGAAATAATCCCACTTTGAAGCATGGGAGCCATATCAGTGCATCCAATAACATGAGTGAGGAGGGAGCTAAGCAAGATGAGAGATCATACGAGTATTATTAGTCATATACTAGTAGCATGCACTGATTGCGTTCGATTTTTCTCTCTTAATGAAGACACACATGCCTTAAGGTGGTGACTATGGGATTGACCTTGCATGACATCTATCATTAATGGTTAAGGATCCCCAAATTTTCCTAGCTACATTATTAGCCTCTACATCAGCTAGTGCATTATGATCGTGAAGAATGTAGTACCACTATAATACTCAAACTAAGTGCTTAATTGTTGGACCCTTGTGAGAATGGAAGGAAGATGGATATTTTTTAGAATAGTGTTGGTAGTCATGTGCCAAATGATAAGGCCGAAATAACCAAAAACTATGAATTTTCTGACTTGGATACTTTGAGCTTCATGCATCCCTTGCAACAGTGCATATGCTTTTACTCTATTATTGGACATTATTCCCAGACTCCATTCAAATGTATTGAGATTGTCCCCCCTGGGGCTAAAGATAGCCCCTCCCAAACATATTTTTATCTCTTTACATTATATTTATGTTTTTATATTCCTTTTATGATATTTTTTGTTACGCTAATTCTTTTTAAGTTATGATTTAAAAAATGTTGTAATTTGAGCTTCGAAAAAAGAAAAGTGTTAATTGTAACATCCACTTTTAATAGCCTCGACACTTCCCAGAGGCGAATGGCTAATTGTGGAGCAGAATGGAACCGAAGAGCACCGGTTTTACCACAGGCCATTCATAGATCAGAGAGAATAGAGGGACAACAGTCCCGATAACTGACAGTAATGGAGACTATTTTGACATGATGAACTGTCTTGAACTATGGCTATTTTGTATACAAAAAGGATCTTTTTGTGATAGAGATTAGGCTTGAACAGCCAGACATATGTAGGTACCCAGCACAATTTTGTAACTACTTTCTGATACAACACCTTGTGAGGTGAATTTTGTATGAACAACACAGTAATGCCAAGGCATCTACTATATGTAATTTTCTAATATTAATGAAAATTACTGATTTTTCCAGTGGAAAAAACATCCACTTTCAATTCAAAGGTTGATTTTAAGGTTTTGGTTGCAAAGACAATGGTGAATAAAGTAACAATTCAAAAGCTCATAAATTTAGCCTTGTAAATGAAGTTGGTGATTCTAGTAGCACTCCTTTTTTATTTTATTTTAAGATTTTGGTTATAATGGTAGAGGTTGTTAAGGTCATTATTCCAAAGTCAAAATTTTAACCTTGAAAAAGAAAAGTATTTATTTTGGTAGACCCCCTTTCGGTTCAAGAGTTCGAATTAATATTTTGGATGTAATGTTGTCGGTCGTTAAGCCCGTGGCTTCACAAAAGTAGTAATTTTAATTTCAAAAAAGTGGTGATTAAGAGAGCACCACTTTTAGATTCAAGTGTTGATTTCAAGGTTTTTATTACAATAATATAAATTATTAAGGTTATAATTTCAAACAAGTTGCAATTTCAACCTTGAAAAAAGAGGGTGATTATTGAAGCACCATGTTTGAATTCATGGGTTGATTTTAAGTTTTATGTTGCAATAGAACTAATTTTTAAAGTTGTGATTTCAAACAAGTTGCAATTTTGACAATGAAAAGAAAACAATGATTATGAAAAACTAGTTTATGAGTTAGGAGTTGATTTTGGTGTTTTAGACCCAAATTATGTGTTTTTAGAGCTACAACTTTCTTTTTGATGTCATAGTTCTTGCCAATTTTGTATTATGTTATGTGTGAGAGTCATTGTTTGCATCTTATATTTATGTTATGAATTTACTCTAGTATTAAAACTAGTGCAATTAATCTACTCGAGTGTTAGAACTAGCATCATTGCTCATATTGTTGTCATGTTCAAGTTTCAATTTGGGTCAATTTTATATCTTGTGTCACAAAACCCATTTTCATAAAAATGTTATAATAATTTAATCGTCATTTTTTTAATAGTAACTGGAAAACATTTGTATTTAATGAAAATTGTAGTTGAGGCTCACATTAAAATGGGTTTGGATTTCAAGCAAAATTTCCAACTCCTTATTTTTCAAATACATAATATACTTGTGCCCACAAAACTTGATCCTAATATTCCTTACATGAGTAGACTAACAAATTGTTGACATAATAAAAGACATAAATATTGCATGACTAAGTTGGATTACAATCTTGCTTTTTTGTCACCATTAACTATGTTATTGAAGGAAATTTTATCTTCTTTGCAGCCATTGTCCAACCTTCGTTTGTTTTTTATGACATCATCACTATTCTTATCACTCTTAATTTGTCTTGATCCAGGTTTTTATTGTTCTTGTATGTCATCTTCCTTAGCCCAATCTATAACAACTCATATTAAGAGGCTTTGCAGGCAAATCCAGAGCTAAGTGAAAAGTACCTTCCTCTTCCACTAAACCTTGTTGTATTGAACCTTGTTGAGATAGAGGGTCTTCTTTTTGCAGAAGTATCTATAGTTTGTTCCAAATCACCTAGTGTGCCCTTATTTTCCTTTGTATCCACTTTTTTCTCTTCCATGGGGTAGTTCAATTCAATTGGATCTTCCTTGGTAATCACTTTATGTTCTTAACTTGCCATGGCCCTTTTAGGTAATGTTATTAATCAATTGGTGGTTATTAATTTTCCTTGGCCCTTTTGGGATATTTTTTGTTAAATGTCATTTTTCAAAACAAGGTTTGCAATGGAAAGAAACATGTTCATAATCAAGATTTTGCAACTAGGAGTATTTTCCACCTTTTATAACTATTCATGTTGGAAATTATTTCCTAAAGTGTGTTTCCACATAATATATCCAAGCTTATGTAGTGGTGCTTCATTTATTTGTTTCAAAACTTTTGTAATAATATATTCCAAGACTTTGCCAATAGCTTAAAGAGAGTTTGAACCCTGAAATTATTGTAACTAATTTTGTCATTGTTGCTTATAGTTGCATTTAAATGTCTTTATGGCGACATATCAAATTGAACAATTTAAAAACAATGCATGTGTAAATATTTTATTTGCTAATAAAAAATGTTAAGCAACCGACTAGGAATGTCAACACTAATACAAACTATGATACCACAAGTGGGAACATGTAAGGGGGTTAGCATAAATTAACCATACATGATATTTCCAAAAAAGCTTCACTTAATGATCTACGTCAAAATTTGAATTCAAAATTTTATTACCATGTTTTCTCATCGAACCATAAATCATTAAACAAAGCAATGGGTAGTTGAAGCAACCACTTTCCACATTTATGGGGGTTGAGTGGTGGTTGTGTAGTACTCTCATAATTCATGGGGTGGGATGGGAAAGTACCCATCTTGAAATTTAAGGGTTGAGCCATGAATGGTGTGGGGAAATGGGAAAAAACATGTGGATCAAAAATCCATGAATTCATTCAAACCATACCCAGAAACATAGAGACAAACATGTGCATGGAGTGGTAATTTTTTGAGCAAAGAGCTGCCACTTTTGATTGGGAAGTTTTCATGATTGTTCTAAGTGCTTATATATAGTTTTGGGTGCACAAATACGTGAAAAAAACGTGTCAATCATTGATTGGAGCATTGTTGACATGTTTTGGGTTCTCTAAAAATGAATTTGACATGCCCATTACCCATTGGACAGATTTGGAACTTAGATGAGCAGTGGATGTCATTAATTAATGCATGTTGGGCCAGTATGACAATAAATAGGCAAATAAATCACTAAGGGATTGTAGGCCAGTGAAGGGAATTCCATATTGTTAATTTTGTTAGTTGAGAAACATCTCAAATTTGGGGAGATTTGGGGCTCATTAGGTAGAAGAGTTCTCTAAGGTTTGTTTTTGTGAAGGAAAGCTACCTTCACCGATCCCAAATCTCTAAGTGTTGGTAGTTTCCCCTTACGGTATCACTGTCTAGCTAGGGAGTGGCCATTTGTAGAGAGCATTAGTCAAGTTATGCCTACAATTGGCCAAAAAAAGGCTCCTTCACAAGTCAATGGAGTAAGCTAACGGGCGACGAAACACCATTCGTGTTTCGCGCCTGCTCGCTGTCGATGAGGCTCCTCCAGCGAGGTCCTCCACCCTGTCAACTGGGGTGGGCCTCATCTTCAAAACGAACTTTGCTCTGTCTCAAATCTCCATAGACATCTTCGTCTTTGTCACTATCACCGTCACCATCCACAGAGAGTTATATTCGCCACTTTCCAGGGCCAGACTCGACGGGACAACTCCTCTATCTCGCGCAGGGGTCTTCAATGGCTGCGTTTTGAACTTGCACAGGCGCTGAATTGAATTTTGAATTTTGAATTTGAAATTTATGGGTCCACCAACTCATTGTATGAGTCGACAATTTTCACAATCTATCGTGCATGGAAACACAAACCCCTTCTTGCTTTTGTCGCCTATCCCTCTCCGCAAAAGCCCCATTTCCATTTTCAAATTCAATGACAGTATGTGTTTTCTACAACTCAGTGGTTGCAACTCAGAAATTCGTCGTCCTGCAGAGTCCTTTACTCCTCTTCTAAGTCCTTTTGCTCCCCCCATTTCCGTTTGCATATCGTTCAATCGACGATGCAACGATGGAATTATTTCTGAAAATTTAGTAAGAGACAGAGAAAATTCTAAAAATTCAAAGAGAGACAGAGACAAATTATTCCCGTTTGCATGAAAGGGTTACCATTTGCAGAGAGGGGAAAGAAATGAGCAATGGTAAATTTACTAGGTTTTTTTACAAATTTTATGCATTATTTTTGCTCATGCTAACAAATTTGTAGGATGTTGTTTCAGGGTTTCTAACAATTTGGGTTAGTTAGAGCATGCCACGCCAATTTTCAGAGCAACGTATTTTGGGTATCTAGTGAACAGAGTTAATTTTCTACCAAATTTCATTAAGCTCCCATTTTATGTTGCCACTTATTATGTTAAAAAAATTTCAGTGAGTTGCCGCAACGGTGACTAGTTAGTTGTCGCAATGGGTTAACCAAATGGTTAAACCGTTGCGGAAACTCACTAGTCACCATTGCGGCAACTCGATTGTCACCGTTGTTACATATTTTTAATCAAATTTTCTCATGTTGTCGCTATATGTGTGTTGTTTTTAGCCAAAAAAATGAACAAAGTTACAAAGGATTGGTAGCCATTAGTTGAAAAAATATCTCCTAATCATAGTTTGAACTTGTTTTCTTACATGTACTACAAAGATTTAATTATTAAGAGTATGGGGAAGACATACAAACCTGAAATTTCAAATTTACATTGAAACTTTGGTCACAATTACTTGTTTTTAGCACCTATCCTTTTAAGTGAGTGAACTTTAAAATTTGGAAATTATATAAAATTTTCTTCTAATAATTGAGAGATAGGATGGAAAGTAACTATCCAAAACAACATTTGTCTAAGTTACTTGATGTTGTAGAAACATGATAATTGAATAAAAGTTAACATTTATATAAATTACTTGATACTAAAAAACCATGACAACTTAATAAAATTTAAGAGGTTGATTATATACCTTTTTATTAAGATGTGGGTTGGAAAGTAAGTATCCAAAACAACATTTTTCAAAATTAATTGGTACTCCAAAACTGTGACAACCGAACAAATTTAACATTTGTCTTAGTTAGGGTAATACTCGAAAATTGTGACAATTGAATAAATTTAACATTGGTCTAAGTTAATTGATACTCGAAAACTGTGACAATTGAATAAAATTTTAGAAGTTGGGGGAGATTGGGAATAGACAATCATATTCATAATCAAGTCCTTCATAAAACAATATTTTCCTGCTCGCTGGCATTTAGTAAAATTGTCATCAATGTTCTCTCTTATCTGGTTCAAATTAGACTTTTTGCTATTAACTTTTGCCCAAAAAACAAGTATTAATTATCTTTCTTAATATATTTGAAAATGAGTATTCCAAACATAATAACATCACAAGAAAAGAAAAGTGTAAAACTACTACTGAAAAAGGAACTTATTAATGGAATTGAAATGAACAACTACTTGCTTTGGTACATGTTCTTTGTATTTATTTTCTAAAAGCAAATAAAGATATTTATAGTAAGGAAAAAAAGATAAAATAAAATCTCAGAATGATTATGCAAATTCTTAATTTAAGGATAGTTACTCTGACTGTAAATCTGTAATTTAACCAGTGAATAATTAGTAATTGTAACTTGAATGTTTGCATGTCAAATATATTGTTTCAAAAAAAATAACATTAGCTTTTCATGTTTAATAATGTTTATTTAATTATACCTTCCACAAAACAAAAATAAATATTGTTATAACTTCCACTAAAATAAAATAATGAAAATTATTATAACTTCGAGTAGAATACAAAAATTAGTATTGTTCTAACTTCTACTAGAATGCAAATAAATTGAATTTGTCCATTTTTTATCATTTGATTGTTATTATTATAGTGATGATTATTTCATAAGGTAATTATTTTTCATTAATAAGGGCTAAAAATTTACAACATTCAAATTATTAAAATTTAAATGTGCCATACTATGGCTAAATATGCTCAAATTATGGTTGAGGAGGGTTTATTATGGAAAATATTTAGTTGACTATGGATGAGCATGGTTCTCCACATTAAACTTTAGTTATCTATGATAGATTATGATTGACTATGGTTTGTCATGGTTGTTCATATTTGATCATGTTGAAAGTGATCAACCAAGGTTTACAACAACCAACCATGGTGACAACGGTTGACTATAGTTGACCATCGTTGATTATGGTTGACTAGTTGACCATGGTTGACTATGGCTTACCTAGAAAATCTAGTAAACATAGATCAACCTAGTAAACCTATATCAACCTTAAACATAAGTCAAACTAGTAAACCTAATAAACCTAGGTCAACCTTGTAAACCTAAGTCAACCTATTAAACTTGTAAACCTAATAAACCTATGTCAACCTAGTAAATGTAGGTCAACCTAGTAACACTAGGTCAACATAGTAAATCTAGGTCAACGTAGTAAACATAGGTCTACCTAGTAAACTTAGGTCAACCTAATAAATTTAGGTCGACTTAGTAAATGCAAGTCAACCTAGTAACACAAGGTCAACACAATAAATCTAGGTCAAAGTAGTAAACATAGGTCTACCTAGTAAACCTAGGTCAACCTAGTCAACTTAGGTTGACCTAGTAAACATAGCTCAACCTAGTAACATTGGCCAACATACTAAATCTAGGTCAATGTAGTAAACGCAGTTCTACCTAGTAAACCTAAGTCAACATAATAAACCTAGGTCAACCTTGTAAATCTAGTAAACCTAGTTAAATTACTAAATCTTATCAACCTAAGTTATCCTATGTCAACGTAGTCAACCTATGTCAACCTAGTCAACCTAGAAAACCAAAGTCAACCTAGTAAACCTATGTCAACCTAGGTCAACCTAAGTCAACCTAGTAAACTTAGGTAAGCTTGGTAAAACTAATAAACTTAGATCAACTTAATAAACCATGATTTCCTCACAACTATTGTGATTGATGCATAAGGGCATGCACACAGCAATTAACAAATGTTTTAAGGTGATGAGTTTTTTTTGCGATATGCATTTCAAATTTTAAAATGTGATGTTATTGTTTAACAATGTCGATGCTTGTCTCTTAACATGCCTCAAATTTGGAAACTTAGGAAGTTAAAATGTCTTGCAACCTTTTAAAATTATTTTCCATTGATATATGATTTGATTGACAATATGAAAACATTTTTTTTTTTGTATCTTCATAATGAAGTGTCCATTCCTCTCTTGAGTTGTCGCCATTGTAACAGTGAGTTGTCGCCACTGTAACAGGGAGTTGTTGCCATTGTAACAGGGAGTTGTCACCATTGTAACAGTGAGTTTTTACCACTGTGACAGTGAGTTGCAACCACTATAACAGGGATTTGTTGCCACTCTAAAACTTAATTGACGCCACTACAATAATGACTTGCTACAACGTACTGTGAACAAAATATAACAATATTTCATTTTTTTTCTTGTGGTGCAGATGATGAAAAAGTGGACCTTGATCATTCAGGTTTGGTGCCATCCAAACTAAGGTCAAGTGCGGATTAGACTTGTGCTTCACGATGAAGCACTAAGTCAAGTCTATCAAAACAATACAGAAATTCTTGGCAGAATTACCAACAATGAAACTTATTATCTTTCCCTAGTTGATGGGCTAACAACAACAAGGAATTATGATGCAAGTGACATTGTCACTTACACCAATTCAGAATTGATAACCAATCAAATGATTGGAATTTACCAAGTCAGAAGTCAAAATTTGAAACCCCTCCACAAACAAGAAAAAACATTGCTTCGCAATTTCAAAGCTTTAACATAACTTATCCATAAAATGTTCAAAGGGTTGTTTATGATATACTTTGTGAAGAAGCATCCAATGGAGGTGGATGTGCAAGATATGTGGAAGAGTCAACTTGTTCTCCACCAATTTTCATTCACAGACATCGATATACGTGGCATGTTAATGAATGCATTGTTCTTGTGATTGTTATCAAGGTTATTATGGTGTTCTTATTTCTTATGATGTTATTGTAGCAGCATAAAAAACCATTATGTCCATCCTTTTTGATGTATTTATATGAGCTCTATTTTTTATATACGAGCTCACTTTATTTTTTGATATCTCAACACAATGTGTATGTAAGGAATGTATTTTCTAGTCAATATTATTAATGGAATTAAATTGTGATTACAGTTTAGTAAATGGAATTACATTGTGACTACAATGGAGATGTGTCATTTTGATTACAGTTCAATTGTGTCTAACCATTGGAAATACTGAGAGGGGTGGGGGGTGAATCAATATTTTCTTTTACAAATGTTATTTTACCAGTTAAGGTCACTTTAAGCATAACCCAAAAATGAACAACAAAATAAATATTTTTATTAACAAATAGAGAGGACTCCAAAAGTATTTGAGAAGATGTTACAAAACGAGACCTTAGAATGCCTTCAATACTTATTCATATTTCCAATCAAGGTTTCCAAAAATTTAATGCTCCAGATATTAGCTCTATCATAAATTTCCAACACCCAGAATTCCGCATATCCAAGGGTAAAGAGGTTTATTTTTTAATAGGTTTTAAGTGTGCTAAGATGGCCCAGGTTGCAGAGAGATATCGCAATTCGAAAATTCAGAGACACAGTTCGAAATTGCAGAGGAATATTACAGTGCAAAATTCAATGACTTTTCAGATGTCTTGTTTTCAAGCCAGATGGAGGTCTCCTACAGGTCTCCTATAGAACAGGGTAATCTCTTTCTCTCTTAGAATTTTCTAGTTCACGAGTTGTGAATAATTTTGCTCCTTGCTCTTATGTCTTTATTTTTATATACGGTTGGATATTGCATAAAAGCAAATAGCCCTTACAGAAGTATAACCACTGAAATATTCCACCAAGAACCTTTACTCTCTTTCTCTCTCAAACTTTTCTAGTTCATGAGATGTGAAGAATTCTAGGGGTATCATCTTTAACAATGCAAGGGTTTGCACCTAGGGTTTTTCACTCAGGGTTTTCTACTTGACAATGCACCTAGGGTTTTGCACTTAGGGTTTTCTTGTAGACAATGCACCTAGGGGTTTACACCTAGGGTTTTGCACTTAGGGTTCTGAACTTGTTGCTAGGGTTTTGAACTTGTAGCTAGGGTTTTTCCATCATATTGACATGCCTTGGACAATGTTAGTGCTTCTTATACATGCTTTCTCACATTGTCTTGCTAGGGAAACTTTCATGCTATGTGTTCTTAATCCATTAACATTGTCTTTATCACAGGTGTTCTTCATCCATTATGGTAAGGGCATCTTTAATACTTAGTATTTCATGCACTTATCATATTCATTTAGTGCTTCATTCATGCATTCATTGCTTAGGTCATTTTAGGGTTTCATCAATGCATATTAGGGATTGCTTTACCAAGGGATTTTTAATGAACCTAGGGTTTTCATCTTCAACAAGAAATGTTAGGGTTTCATTACCCAAGGTTATCATCTTTAACAATGCAAGGGTTTTCTCTTAAACAATGCACCTAGGGTTTTGTACATAAGGTTTTCTCATAGACAATGCACCTAGGGTTTTGAATCTAGGGTTTTGAACTTGTAGCTAGGGTTTTTCCATCATATTAACATGCCTTGGAGAATGTTAGTGCTTCTTATATATGCTTCATGACATTGTCTTGCTAGGTCATCTTTCATGTTAGGGTTTCTCCACATGTGTTGTTCATCCATTAGGGTAAGGTCATAATGAATGCTTAGGATTTCATGCACTTATCATATTTATTTAGGGCTTCATTCATGCATTCATTACTTAGGTCATCTTAGGATTTCATTAGTGTATATGAGGGCTTGCTTTAAAAATGGCTTTTCAATGCACCTAGGGTTTTCATCTTCAGCAAGCAATGTTAGGGTTTCATTACCCATCGTTAACATCTTTAACAATGCAAGAGTTTCCACCTAGGGTTTTTCACTTAAGGTTTTGTCCTACACCGTGCACAAGGGGTCTGCATCTAGGGTTTGGAACTTAGGGTTTTTGAACTAGTTGTTGCACAAACTAGCATGCATAGTGAATAGGCTAAAGCTAGAGGGCACAACAATAGCTTCAGACAAAGTCCCACTGTCACCACGGGTAGCTTCATAGCTAGTCTAGTAATTTATATTTAGCTGGCAAGAATAAATGGAGTTTCAATGATGCAATATGCAAAAAAACTTCTAGGAACATTCATCCATTCATTATCCAGGACTAGCACATTTAAAATCTATACAAGTCTCTAATACAAGTCTAAAGAGCTTGAATTATTAAAGAGGCCCCTAACATAACAAATTATGTGAGATACCCTTGGTTACAAGCCAACCAAGATAGCTTATATATCAATCATTATTATTTAATTTGTCCTTTACATATGGTGATATGCAAAATGCAATTGTGATATCTTGCATTTTTCCAATTGATAGATCCAACCTCATTTAAGGGACAAAATTGTATAAATAACCAAACAAACCATTCAATTGTTGTTAATTTCTCCATTATCAACATCTTTAGCCATAAGATCAAGTGAATTGAATTGAAGCACGTTCTGACATACATGACAACAACAACAACTAAGCCTACAAAATAGTGAAAATAATATGAACAACCTGCAAATCAATGAAGTTAACTTGATAATCTTGCAAAATTATAATATGCATTTAGGGATAACTAATTAACTATAACAAATACTTTTTAAGGCAAATAATTTAAGGAGTGAGTGTAATGGTGCATGGGCCCACAAATTTGCACGTAAACAAACTTTAAATTATTATGATGGCAAATCAGGGCTGGAAATCAATTGCATCGGTTACGGCAACTCACCCTCCCATTCCAATGATTGTTGTGGCGGAAACTCCTAACTGGATAAAAGGGGAATCTCCCATGATCACAACAATAAGGAACAATTGATTCCAAATTCCCACTGCAATAAACGACACCACATGATTACATTATTAAATATGGAGTAATATACCCTCAACTCTTCCATTGCTTGATGTTCTCCTACATTGAAACTATTACACTTTCCAAACACAACCATAGCCACTCTGAACTCTGACTAAAGATGGGAGGCCCAAGAGTTCGGAGAGAACTTGTCGAAGAATTGCTACATGAATTTCAATTTCAACACATTAGACCATTGTTTAAACAAGACAACCAGATGGAGTATATTCACAGATTGCAGGGGTATGACAAAGGCATAGCTCTATAATTTCCCATGCATTACAGGGAGGGAAGATATGAGGTAGCAGGGACAATGGTGCATGCGACAGAAGAAGCAATTGTAGAAGCGACAAGGTTACCCTAGACGGGACAATAGTGGTATGTGCCCCAAAAACCCCAACTTGATGTTTTGTGGCAATTCCTTGAGGCAGTTGAACAGTTGCAGAAGATAAACACAATATTTGAGAGGAAGGAATTAACACAACCCTGGAATGATGTTGCATTCCTTGTCCAAAAAAAATTCACGTGCGAAGGGAGGTATGTCATTGTTTATCACCATCACCTTTGTTTGTTAGACCACTTGCATCATGGCACATTGGTTAACGTCCCTTTTTTCTTGCAAATACCTACATCATATGGCACAATCGGTACAGAAATCAAAGCAGCCATTAGAAACCTTGTCCCACCATTGCCTCATTAAAATTTTGGTGGTTAGTGCACTACAAAGGGAAGGGGGAACTTGCGATGAACTAGTTGGAAGGCCATTCCATGATAATGCTACTACCCCACCATAGGATGACCTAGCAGCTGCAACTCTGCCCCATGACTTCCCAGCTAAAAAAATTCCCATAGAACCTTTCCATATGGCGAATGAGTTACCCAGTGTTCAAACTACGAGGGTTTCTAAGGATTTTGTTGCTAATTCCCCACAGAAAGGAGATGAATAAGATGATGATGAAGAATTAGAAATATTGGGGAGTAAACCTACCACCAGAAGATTGAAAGGATACAGGAAGTGCCCGACAATGGTGCCAAAATCCAAGCAGAATAGGACAAAGCAAGGTCGTGTTTCTGCACTTCCTGAAATCCTCCCTGTTGTTACAGAAGAAACACCAGAAGAGGTTTCCCCTTATGCTACACAAGAGCATCTATAGGATGTATTGATGGAAGAAGGAGTCATGGAGCAAGGATGCATGCAGCAAGGATTCATGGAACAAGGATTCAGCCACCTTGTTGACACAAAAGAACAAGTTGAGAAGGTTCCCTCTGTTGATTCTGACTATGAGTACATACAAGGAGTAATTGAATGGTACGGATCAAAGGGCCTTTCCTCAATTTCAATTTTGTATGGGGATGATGAGAAGGACCAAGCAACCATACCAGAATTGGAAAAGAATCATATTAAAATAGTAAGTACCCCTTCATGTCTTTCTTTGTATATTTCGTTGTTAAGGAAGAATAGGGTTCTCCAAATGAAAAATAGACAACTTCAAAACACATTTAAAACCCTAACATATGTGCTCAGGAAAATAAATAAATAAATTGAAAGATTAAATTGCTTGGCCCAAGTTGTAGACTCCCTACCCATTGGTGTTAGAGATATCCCTTCTCCAGGGGTCCAAGAAAATATACCCCTTCGAAAAAAACAGATCGATGACATTATTGTGCAAAAACAGGATCAGGAACCATAAATGAAATTGAACAAAGGCACAACTGTGCAAATAAAGGAACAAAAACAAGAGAATAAATTGACCAGATACATTGTTGTAAAAACAAAGGATCGGGAACCAGAGATGAAATTTACCAAAGGCACAGTTGTGCAAACAGAGGAACAAGAACCAGAGATGAAATTGACCAAAGATGCTGCTATGCAAATAGAGGATCAGGGACCAGAGATCAAACTGACCAAAGACATTGTTGTTCAAATAGAGGATCAGGAACTAGAGATCAAACTGACCAAAGACATTGTTGTGCAAACAGAGGATGAGGAACCAAAGGATAAATTAGCCATGTGTATACCCTCTTATAAGGGAAAAATAATACCTTTCCATTTGCACGAAAACTTAATTCATGACCTTTGCAAGACATGGGAAGAATATATAAACAAAGTTGAAGGAAAACATAAAAATGCAGTGGTTGAGCTATAAAGGAAGGTGACTAGGATGGAGAATGAGAAGAAACAACTTAGAAAATTAATGGATGGTGTACTTAGTTGCAGGGCTCCTTCAACCAATTATAACTTGTACTTGGCAGAAATATTTCTGATGTTTAAAAATAATGCCATTATCAACAATAATCCTTTCCAAGTTGAATACCCAAATGGTTTCATAGAAGCATACAGGCCCTGTACGAATCTAGATAAAGACTTGCTTTGTGAATTTTACCAACACATATTTTTGTTGTCTGTTAACAAAATATGGAATCCCAAACATTATGCAAGGGATGTCCAATTGAGAACCTTTGTATCTTATTTGAGAAATAAGGCCAATTGGGTGGAAGCTCTTATATATATATCCTAGAGAACTATGTGGGTTAGAGGAGAATATGAAATACTTGTACAAGTGATAAAAGAACAACAAGAGTTGTCCAATTTGTCAGAGGAAGCAAAGATTATCGCCAGGAACAGGCAGAAAACCATTACATATTACACAGACCAAATTCAAATATTGGAGATTGTCGCACAAGAAAGATGTAAAGCAAGGTGGGATGCCTCAGGAAAACAAACCTGAAATAAAGATCCATTTAACCACCTAAACTTAAAGATAGCCTTAACAAGGGTTTCTAACTATATTATTTGCATGGAACAATGTGGGAATAACTGGATCGGTCTTAGATTTCACTATCCAATGATCTGGCTGCCAACAAGGATATATAAAAAGTCCTATACCCTAAAAAAAAAAAAAACTAAATGCTGGAATGAAATTATGGAAACAACTAGGTATCTCCATCCTGGTGAAGCAGGACATATTGATTATATTATCAACAATCTTCATGAACTTCTGCCTTCATCCTCAAATTCAAAGTGATCGTTGAGTTCTTGCTAACATTCACTCCCTGACCTTTGTTGACACACTGGCTCACCGTTGTTGGCAGTCATTTCCACTGGTGTGGAAAATCATAGTCAACAAATGCATAATCTGTGATGTTGTAATATATAGTATTCTCCAATAATATATCACCATTAGCGTTGAACAATTATAAAAAATTGGTAAAATTATGTTTTACATGTTTTGTTACAATTTCGTTGCATTTTTTCTGCAAATTTTGTTACATTTCCATTGCTTTTCTTCCAATTTAGATATCAAATTCATGATTAGACACTAATGTATGCAAGAATAATGCAAGTATGGAACAACCCCATGAAAGTTATTTTCCAAAACATACAAAATAATCGATGTATTGAAAGACTAAGTGTAAATGCATGGAGTTATTTACTGACCTTAATTGACAATTGGAACAAATTTCCCAAATCATCAAACATAGCCTAGCCACCTATAAAACATACATGAACATATTCAACAAAATAATAATACATGTAATACACTAATAAATATTAAAATCAAATTGAAAACAAATATATCACAACAAACGTAGAAAACCATGCATTATTGGAGCGAGGGCAACCTTTTTTGTTGAGTTGTTCAAACTCAAACCATTCATCTTCATCTGCAGCGATATTCAAGTCAATTTCCAATCATGCATTTTGTTTGCTTGTTTTTCTTCTCTTTTTGGGGCTCAGAAAACTCTTCTTCCTCTTCAAAGATGACTCAAAAGCACCCAACCCACACGTGAATTCATAATCCATAATATGAAGATTGTTGGCATCATCCAACATTTTTTTTAACCATGCAATCAATTGTTCAGTCTTGGTCGAAGTAGCAGGAGGAATGCTTCGAAGAAGGTCTATGTAGCCAAATAACTCCTCTTTTTCCAACTCAAGTCCTTCAACATTTACATCAACATTGTGATTATGTTTGCATCTTCACTAAGATCTGATATTGCCTCTATATTTATCTTAGGAGGGCCATTGTATGAATCAATTGTGATTTGATGATTTATTAATTGGTTTGAAGCCATTGAACGGGAACACAACCAACCCACCTTTACGGCATGCTTCCAAATGTTTCCACAAATAGACCATGGGCAATCACAAGTTAAAAAATGTGTGTGATGACAAGTGATAAGATATTGCTTATTAGGTTTAGATTGACTCCTCACCGAACAAGCATGAGACATTTTCTCATGAGGGTTGTAATCACTACCTGAAATTCTTTTTCTTTTTTCTTTTTCATTTTTCCATTGTTGATTCAAATTGTTTCTCTTTCGTGTAATTATTCAAAAATCCTTCTGTTGACGGTGATGGATCTGCTAATATCTAGGCGATATCCCTCATATGAGGTCCCAATTAGACCTCACACTGTTTGGTGTAGCAGTCCCATCTGGTATAATGGCCCTATTTCCAAATACTTAGATATTTTCCTCGGCTCTAGCTATCAGCACATGAGAGTGTTGCAATGGTATCTTCAAAAAGCAAGGTGAGTGTGAAACGTAACTATGTTTAGGTTCTCTTATTGCAAAAGGGGGGAGAAAAGTGAGCCTCTAAGTGAGAGGTAATAGTGCCACCCAGGAAGAGACACACGTGAACCAAGAAGGCTTGTCCAACATCCAAGGGAATAGTCCACAGTGGATGCAATAGTCGTTACAGCCAAAGAACAAGGAAAGATCTGACTACCATCCAATGGAGTAGTCCACAACGGATGTGACAGTCCTTATAATCGATGAGTAAGGAAATATTTTTCTAGTATCCTACGGAATAGTCCATATGGATGAGGCAGCATTAGCAACCATTACAGCACATTCCCAACAAGATAAGCACTAAAACAACCGAAATAGTTCAACTATCTTAGTACATGTGAAAGCAAACATGAAATACAAATTCTCATAGAATAGTCTTACAAACATCCATAAGTCATGCATGGAAACGTGTTGGCCTGAAGAGGCTTCTGTATTAAGCAAAAGTTCCAAGACACATATTTACATCATACATCACTAGCCCTAGTAGTGGGACATTGGAGCCACTCCTTGCTCCTCAAAGAACTGACTGAAACTCTCTATGCTTTGCAGGAGGAGCCAAGGTGAAAAGTCCTTTGCTCATACAATGAGGGGGTATATATAACCAAGGGGTGATGCTTGACCCTTGTGACTCTTTGACTTCCCTCATGACTGTTCAACTTCCTATGACTTTTCAACTGACATGACTCTTCATATTCATGTGTGTCCATTGGACTTCCACTTTACATTACATTTGATTTACAATATACATGGCTCATAATAGTGATGTGGCCTTTAACAACTCATGACACGACTTGACATGACACTGCTAACATGGACTAGCTTGCTGAGGTGGAAATGTCAAGTTGTTGTTTTTTTGAGTGATGGATGTGTTCTTGGATGTGCTTTCTCTTCTCCTCTGCATAGTTTGATGATGCGGGGTCTTCAATGATCTTTGGTCTTGAGAGGTGGTTGCATGCATGTGTTCCCTTTGCTTGTTCTTGATAAGCTCCTTTGCCCGTCCAGTTGCAAGTGAGTCTTCTAGCATGTTCTCTCCTCCTTCTCCTTCTTTATCGTCTCGCCATGATCTAACAGTGTACCTGTTCCTGCAATTCACTCATGACGGGACGACATCAATCGAAAAACTCCCTACTCTAAGATGATAAATTGTTATTCATGGACTGGGCCCGAGACAATTGACAGGTTGGGAAAGAGGGCCCAGTAACTATGCATTACGCAGTTCTAGGTGACATGGAGAGGGTTTGGTCACTAAGACTGTGTAGAGAGCAACTCAGGCTTGGCTGAGGAACTTCTTAGCACAATCCTCACTAAGGGGGGGGAATGTGCAGGGGCCACTGGGAGACAGAATTGCGCAGTTGAGACAGTCAGTGGTTGATGCAGAATGGGACCCTGGAAGGCAGGTCTAGGCAGTTTTCAGGGGCAAGGCAGGACTGGGCAGCAAAGGGACCTGGAAGACAGATCTGCGCAGTTAACAAGGGCGGTGAGCTCTCGTTGAGTAAGGACACTGGAGGAAACTTTTATGTAGTTCTGGCAAGGCAGGTTGGATTCTTTATGAATTATGGGGTTCCAACAGGCAAGGGGTGAAGCTTGAGGACTGATCTTGTGAAATGCACAGTCCAGGTGAGGCTAGGAGGAGTTACTGCGCAATTCTGGGGATGTAGGGAGGTTGCTCAACTCTGGAATTACGCAGTGCAACTACCCTAGATGACAATAACTTTGTATTGCGTAGTTCCAGGCAGCAAGGTTGCATCACCGAGGGCTGATACTATGTAGTGCGTAGTTCAGTCGGGGTCCGGTGAAACTAAGTTGCCCGGTCGGGAGGATTTTCGGAGAAATGGCTAAGTGCGGGAGAAAGTGAACTTGTGAAGAACTTGAAATCGTGATAACACACTTAGAATACTTCGACGGCACTACAACATTGACCTCTAGAAAAAAAATACAAAGCATTACCCTCTGTTTGAATGTCCTAGAATAGAAAGCGACAAGTGCGACACTTGAGATAGACTTTAGGACAACCGTGACGACACTTGTGCAATAGTGCTTAAAACTTTATGTATGAAACCGCCAGAAAAGGTCCACAAGCATGGTAAAACAATCAAACATGCCAACAGACGACAGTTGATAAAACAAGCAAAAGGGGTGAAACAACTGTAAGAAAGCTCATGAAATGAGCTCAAGTTTTTGCAACAATAAAAGGAAATATGATCCAGGTATTGGTGTAACGAAGGACCCTTCCAAGACCTTTTACTTTCGTGATGTGTTAAATTGCATCTTTAAAAGAACACTAATGAATACATCTGTATGTTTTAAAGAAGAGGAACAAGACAATCATCAACACATGAAAACATAAGCATTGATAACGGAGTTCATCCAGGAGGGACTACGTCCCCGGGCCCCGGTGTCAAGATGGTGTAGGCCGCTGCATTAAGTGTTGTCAATAGTAATGATGTACATAAGAAGTGATGTTGTTATCATACTAGGAAAATTCCCTCACGCAGGAGTGGCGCCACGAGATGTTCCGCTACAGGAACTCTCAGTCAAAAGACTCCTATCAGTATGACACAAAAACTCATGCATGATGAACATCCCGCCAACATGGCATAAAAGGGATCTCAATGCAAACATGCATGATGACAACCTAAGTATCCCATCAACATACAACAAAGGATCTCCAAACATAACATGACAATCATGACAACAAGTACATCACATAGATGATTCCACGTCACATCAAGCAAGAATCATGAAAACGAGTAAGAAATAGGATCCCACATCAAACATCAACCAAGGACCTGTGTAGCACAATGCATAAAGAAGAAGTACATGAACACAACATATACCTCACAACCAAGGGCCATCTGAAGAAGCGGATGTCAAACTGCTGAAGCTGCTCGGACCATCGATCTCACGGCATCAATCGCATGGAAATGGTTGCTCGCACATGAATGCTGACACCTACATTCCACTTAGAAAAGTGGCTGAAGAATAGAATGAGAAAATGAGAAATATGAATGCACCATCAGATTTGTGGCATCGAATAGTGCAAAATCGACTGCCCAATTTTTGAATTCTGAGAAGTTGAGAATCTGGGGCTCAAGGAATCTTTTAGATTCCTCAAAGATTCTACTCCATGGGTGCACTGGAAATCTACAATTCAAAAGGTGAATCTGCCTTTGCCATTGCGATCCCTGTGGAAAACCATGAAAAACAACTATAAACTTGACTATATTCTGACATGGAGAAAAATTATCTCCTCGGGAAAATTGCAAGGATCATGGTTCCGCTCCTTGTTTCTGTAGCAATCATGGTTCCACTTGCATACTGAAAAATGACCGAAAAATGCAGAACTCTGATGGAGAAACAGATAGCGCCATTGCGTTCGTGGCATCGAGAAGTGTTGAAACCATATAAAATTTGTCAAAATCTGACAAAGTGAAATTTCACCCCTCCTGCAAAATGTTGCCTCGAACTGCATGCCAAGATTCTGCCTCCTCTGTCTCGAAATTTGTGCCCGCTCCTAGTTCTTCCATCTATCCTGTGCACTGTGCAAATGAGGTTTATATAAAATACCTCCGGCAGATTTAACAATGAAGTAGTTGTAGTGCATTGGTAAATTTGGTAAATAGTTGAGGAGGGTTTGGGTGGTCAAATCCCGCCCCTCTCATTTTAACACATTGTTGTTTCAAAACCAAACCCGCATATGTTTTGGGTTTTATTTTTAAATGAGGGTTGGGTCCGCATTGGGCGGGCCGCCCCATGCCTCCCGCACTTAACAAACTTGGCGCATGATTTGTTGTATGGTACGTCGTATTCATGGATGGTTGCGTGTATAAAGGTTTTGTGTGATACATGGGGCTGCCGCACGGTGGCGGGCCAGCCCACATGGATGGCGCGAGCTCGATACCCGCCGACCTCCCATTAATACGGCAGTTGTGTAATAGATATGTGTTGGGGTGTATTAATAACCATCACTTTTTAACAATTCGTTGAAACTTCAATAACCATTTTTTTAATATATATTAACTTTTAGTTTTTTTGTTAATATATAAATGAATTTGGTTATTAAATGTTTTAGTTTTTTTTTTATATGATTTAATATATGGTTATAATAACCATATTTTAATGATTTTTTTTTGTTTTTATTTGGTATTTAAAATGTTTCTTTTGTCTTTTTGCAGGAATAAGGAGTTAATGAAAGAACGCCAAGTGTCAATGTTTGATGGGCTACCATATGGGTCCCACGTGCTTATTGGGATGCCACGTAGCACACTGTGGGCCCCACTTTTCCCCTGTCATGTCAAACTTTGAAGAGCTCTATCTTTCGCATACGAGCTCAGTTTGACGAACCGTTCGCACCTCCGCGATCAGGGTGACGAGATCTACGCTTTCGTCCTGGGTCGAAATCATTCTGAGCACTTTGATTTTCGAGCATTCATAAGCCCTCTTTGTCCTGTGTGTCTCTGGAGCCATCTGGATCAATCCTCCCCACTGAGGAGCTTTTGGTCCTCCAAAAGCATGAAAAATAATCTGCAACTTCTTTGTACCTTGTCTACATCACAAGCGTCCTAAAAAGGTCTCGCTTCCATCTCCTTCACTTTTGTTCTTTGGAGCCTTAAGCGACGAGCCGACACCTACCACCTCTGCAACCTGTAGTACATTGTTTTGCAAATTACATGCTTGATTGACATGACCAACTAATGACCCAAGCATCCCACACTTGCCACGAGTTTATAACACATACTCGGTGGTCAAGTTTACGTCAAGATGGACACAATACCCCTGCTATGAAAACAAGGCCAACATATCATTGTTGCTTCAACAAGTGATGGAAAACACATCATCACTGCAACACATGATTTACAAAGATAAGGCCAAACACTATTGTTTTTACAAGTGATGGAAACACGACATCACTTTCAGAGTGTAAAATGCAACTCAAAATAAGACCAGACATCATTGTTGCTGAACAAGTGATGGAAAACACATCATCACTTTTACATTTTAAAACGCAACAAATGATTTACAAAAGTACGACCATGAAATGACAACATGTCTAGAAACCATTTTTCACTTATCAAGGTGAATGGGTCACCTCCTTGTGGCGCATTTGATTGTCGAACGACTGCTTCACCTGGTTCATGCACTGACGCTTTGTCTTTAAGGCACTGCTTTGGATGCAGCCTCCAACAAGTGGCTCTTTGATGGCCACTTCTGTCGCAATGACTGCAATAGGTCTTCTTCCTCCAGATCTGTTTAACATGTTTCTTTTTCTACTGTTGAGAGGCTCTTTCACGCCTCATCCTTTTGTGTGCTGCCATTGTTTTCCAACAATTAGAAAATGTATGGTTATGTAATCCACAAAAGGTACATGTTTTTCAATTCCATGTTTTGCGTTCATCATTAAAAACATGATTATAATCCAAATGAACATTCGAATGTCAAAACTGGTTATACCTTCCCTTGATGTCCTTGGTGTAAGTATGGCGATGAGAGCTTGCCTCAGCTCTTTCCCTGCAATGGAAACTGCCATGGGATGATGGGAATGTGTTCCCATCATTCTCTTTCCTCGACAATTTTGACAATGTCTCGGAAGAATCTGACACCTTCAAGCATTCTCCTTTAGTGTATCTCGAGCTTGCAAATTGAGGTCTCTGCACAACCTCTAATGGTTGAGTTATGCCTTGGTTATTAACACCAATTTTTTCTTCCTTCTCGTGCCTCGTCCTTGTAAGGAGCCTTATGTTTGTCCCTGTAATTGGGATCTCCAAATCTCCAACAGAAAGCATACTATGTGAAGATGAAACCGAAAGGAAATAAACATCTTTTAGCTCCTCTGTCGATTTGGAAAGAACTAATGAGGGTTGTTCATCATCTGTTGTTGGTGGTTTGCTTGTTGTCTCAGTGCATTTCCCAACTTCCTTTCTGACATACCCAAGTCCTGCCTGACGGAGTAATTCCTCTACTTTGATGGGGTTAACAATGCCTTGGCCATTAACGCCCAAGCCCTTTCCTTCATACCCCATTCTCTTCAACAGTTTGGAGCCAATTCCTATGGTATGATTTTCGAAAACAGCGAAATCATCATCAGGACACATACATGAATTTGGAGAACTACTTTTTACCTCACATGGGTCACGCTGCAGTTTTTCCAAGGCCTCATCCTTTGCTTGCAGCTGTCATAGCAAACTATGTTTCTCCTCTTTCTCTTCATGTAGACGCATCTTCAATTCAATGTTATATGTTTGAAGACTTTGGTTGTTTTGCTTCAGTTCTTCGAGGGCCTCTTCTGTGGCTTGCAACTAAAGCTGCAATCACTGCTTTTCTTCCGTCTCTTTCTGTAGAGTTTCATACATGATTTCCACTCTTTTGGAAATTTCGAGCATGGTCTCGTATATCGCATTTTCATCCTTTGTTGTTGCACGTTCCATTGTTCACACTTGCAATTCACATCAACGCAAAGACCGCTCTGATACCACTTGATCTAGGTCCAGGTGTAACGAAGGACCCTTCCAAGACCTTTTACTTTCATGATGTGTTAAATTTCATCTTTAAAAGAACATTAATGAATACATCTGCATGTTGTAAAGAAGAGGAACAAGACAATCATCAACACATGAAAACATAAGCATTGATAACAGAGTTCGTCCATGAGGAACTACGTCTCCGGGCCCCGGTGTCAAGATGATGTAGGTCGCTGCATTAAGTGTTGTCAATAGTAATGATGTACATAAGAATTGATGTCATTATCATACTAGGAAAATGCCCTCACGCAAGTGTGGCACCACAAGATGTTCCACTACAGGAACTCTCAGTCAAAAGACTCCTATCGGTATGACACAAAAACTCATGCTTGATGAGCATCCCGCCAACATGGCATAAAAGGGATCTCAATGCAAACATGCATGACGAAAACCTGAGTATCCTATCAACATAAAACAAAGGGATCTCCAAACATAACATGACAATCATGACAACAAGTACATCACATAGATGATTCCGCGTCACATCAAGTAGGAATCATGAAAACGAGTAAGAAACAGGATCCCACATCAAACATCAAGCAAGGACCTGTGCAGCACAATGCATAAAGAAGAAGTACATGAACACAGCATATACCTCACAACCAAGGGCCATCTGAAGAAGCGGATGTCAAACTGCTGAAGCTGCTCGGACCATCGATCTCACGGCATCAATCGCATGGAAATGGTTGCTCACACATGAATGTTGACACCTGCATTCCACTTAGAAAAGTGGTTGAAAAATAGAATGAGAAATCTGAATGCACCATCAGATTTGCAGCGTCGAATAGTGCAAAATCGACTGCCCAATTTTTGAATTCTGAGAAGTTGAGAATTTGGGGCTCAAGGAATCTTTTAGATTCTCCCTAGATTCCTCAAAGATTCTACTCCATGGGTGGACTGGAAATCTTCAATTCAAAAGGTGAATCTACCTTCGCCATTGTGATCCCTGCGGAAAACCACGAAAAACAACTGTAAACTTGACTATAGTCCGACATGGAGAAAAATGACCTCCTTGGGGAAATTGCAAGGATAATGGTTTTGCTCCTTGTTTCTGCAGCAATCATGGTTCCACCTACATATTGAAAAATGACCAAAAAATGCAGAACTCTGATGGAGAAACAGACAACGCCATTGCATTCATGGCGTCGATAAGTATTGAAACCATATAAAATTTGTCAAAATCTGACAAAGTGAAATTTCACCCCTCCTACAAAATGATGCCTTGAACTGCATGCCAAGATTATGCCTCCTCTGTCTCGAAATTCATGCCCGCTCCTGGTTCCTCCATCTGTCCCATGCACTGTGCAAATGAGGTTTATATAAAATACCTCCGGCGAATTTAACAATGAGGTAGTTGTGGTGCATTGGTAAATTTGGTAAATAGTTGAGGAGGGGTAGGGTGGTCAAACCCCGCCCCTCTCATTTTAACACATTGTTATTTCAAAACCAAACCCGCATATGTTTTGGGTTTTATTTTTAAACGAGGGTCATGTCCGCATTGGGCGGCCCGCCCCATGCCTCCGACACTTAACAAACTTAACGCATGATTTGTTGTATGGTACGCCGTATTCATGGATGGTTGCGTGTATAAAGGTTTTGTGTGATACATGGGGCCGCCGCACGGTGGCGGGCTAGCCCACGTGGATGGCGTAGGCTTGATACCCACCGACCTCCCATTAATACAGCCACTGCCTAACATATATGTGTCAGGGTGTATTAACAACCATCAATTTATAACCATATTCATGTTTAAAATTCACGACCGTATCTCATTTCTTTCTTTTTTAACAATTCGTTGAAACTTCAATAACCATTTTTTAATATATATTAACTTTTGTTTTTCTGGTTAATATATAAATGAATTTCGTTATTAAATGTTTTAGTTTTGTTTTTATATGATTTAATATATGGTTATAATAACCATATTTTAATGATTTTTTTTGTTTTTATTTGGTATTTAAAATGTTTCTTTTGTCTTTTTGCAGGAATAAGGAGTTAATGAAAGAACGCCAAGTGTCAATGCTTGATGGGCTGCCATGTGGATCCCACGTGCTTATTGGGATGCCATGTGGCACACTATGGGCCCCTCTTTTCCCTTGTCATGTCAAACTTTGAAGAGCTCTATCTTTCGCATACGAGCTCGGTTTGATGAACCGTTCATACCTCTGTGATCAGGACGACGAGATCTACGCTCTAGTCCTGGGTCGAAATCATTCTGAGCACTTTGATTTTCGAGCATTCATAAGCCCTCTTTGTCTTGTGTGTCTCTAGAGCCACCTGGATCAAAATACCAAGGAAGGCTCTGAAATTTGAGTGCAAGCCAAAATTTTGGAGGTTGTTGCAGCCGCTACAACACTTGGTGACACACTGGTTGAATTCCAGCTTCTTTGTCTTGGTTCATTTTTTAGTGCAAGGCCTTGGTCCTTCAGGGAGTATTGATTCATCGTGCAAATTACTTTGGCTTCCCCACTTACCCCATGGGAAGACATGGTCTCCTTTGTACCTTCTCAGTTGAACACAACACAAGATTCAGCCAGATCATAGTGTTTCGAATTGGGAAGGGTAGTTTAGCTCGCGAGCGTATGATTTTCAAAGTCCAGTTTTCATCTCTGGTGTTGCTCCACTGCTAGCAGGGCTGGACAGTACCCCGGCAGAGTCACACAAGAACACAAGCATTTATCCATTGCCAGTGAGCCTGGAAAATACCTTGGTGGAGTTGCCTGCTTCACCTCTTTGTGTAGGAATCCTTTCTCTTCTTTCACCTTAATTTATTTATTTAAATAGAATTGTGCATCAACACTTATTTATTTTGGGACAGAAGAGGAATCCTGACTTATTGAGAGTAGGAGAGGTTGTTCATTCATAGAATCATATAAAGACCTCTGATTTAGGTTTTATCGTTTAGATTTTCCCCTTCTCCATTTCTACTAGTTGCATAAGCTTGAAAACACCAAAGCAGAACACTGAGTATAAGCATGAGGTTCCCAAACTAGACACAGGTTCACGGTTGGACCAAAACTCTCCTTACGGACGGATCGTATTTTCCTTCAGAACTTCATCAGCCAAAAAGTACAACCAATACAAGGAAGATAAACGCAGGACTGGCCAAGGGCTGCAGCATCACAAGACTCTTTGAACTTCAGCCACACACACACTTGGAAGCCACAATACAGTAAGGAACAACACTTATTCACATTAGAAAAACAACAGAAAACCAAAGAAAAGATAACATCAAACAAAAAAAGACTATGTACATATTGTGGGGCACAGTCCCATATTTTCATTGAAAATATTATTTTAAGTCTTGGTCATTGACAGGGAGAAAGTCAATCTTCCCATCAAGTGATTGAAGACAATACACGTATTGGCCAAGATTTTCATGGACTATATAAGGACCAAACCACAGGGATTCAAACTTACTGTGCTTGGCTTTGTCCTCATGGGCTTTGTCCCACTTCAAGACTAAGTCACCCACACTGAAGCTAGTCTTCCCTGCAGACTTTCTATCAAACCATCTCTTGATACGATTCTGATGGAGTGAATTTTTTTCTTTTTCTTTTAGCCTTTCTTCTTGTAGCTTGTGCAAAGTGTCCACCCTGCACTGAACTAAGAGAGATGGCTTGCCCTGGGATTCTTGGGACAATTGGAGAGCAGGCAAGTATATGTTCGACGAGAGGATGGCTTCCTTTCCGTACACCAGGAAGTAAGGGGAGGTATTCAGGGAAGGTTTAGGTGTGACTCGGTCAGCCCATAAAGCATTCACTAAAGCAGAGTGCTAGTTTCACTACTCATAGAATATGGTATTTTTTATGATACGAATGAGGTTCTTATTTGTGGATTCAGCAAGACCATTCCCCTGTGGATAATAGTTAGCAGAATGCTTCAAGACAATACCATTTTCCAATGCAAAATCATAAAGATTTAATGAAGAAACATATGTTGCATTGTAAAAAAAAATGACGTAGAAACACCGAACCTGGAAATGATATTCTACTGCAGAAAGCTGATGACTTCCTGATCATTCACTTGTTTTAGCAGAACTACCTTTGTCCACCGTGTGAAATAATCTATAGCAATCAAAATATAGTGGTGTTGCTTCAATGAATGAGGGGAAATTTCCCTATGATATCCAAGCCCCACTGTTGGAATGGTTCTTCCATTGCAACGGGACTGTTGACTTCTGATTTCTATTGGCACACCTTTGACAGACCAGACACTTACAGGCATAGGCATGGGCATCCTTGAATAATGTAGGCCAGTAGAAACTGATCTGCATGACCTTGTGTGCTGTGGTGTTTCCTGCGAAATGTCCCCCGGCTAGTCCATCGTGGAGATCACGTAGAACCTTGTCTGAATCCTATGCCTCCAGGCACTTGAGCAATATCCCTTTATGGTGCTTTCTGTACAAAACCCCATGTACCAGCTGATATGATAATGCCTTGAGTCATAGTGCCCTCTTCTACCGCATGGAAAAATGAGAGGGCACGGTGCCATGTTCAAGGTACTGACGCACATTTGCGTACCAAGAGCTTCTGTCTAAACTAGGAGAGGCTTGTTACACAGTAATTTGTCACCATTTGTCACCATCCCTGTTACCCCTTTCCCGCACTTTGGAGGACTCATTCCGGGACCTGTGAGAAGTGACATAACTTGAAAACACTTGCATTATGTTCCCCTAAGTATGGACTTCATATGCCCTGAAGACATCTCCTGCAGAATATCCTTAAAAAGTTCCCTTTTTCCATTAGCGCGGATCCACAGTGTATTACTCGCGCCAATGGGGGAAATCCTCCAAAGAGGGCGCGCCCGTTGGCGCTCTGTCTTAGAGTCTTACCCCCGCCAACCAAGTTTGGAAAAGTTTTTTAACAAACACATGCCCGAAAGTTTTTTCCTTTCGACTCAAGAGGCTTTTCAAGGATAATGCCAATCTCATGGATGTCGAGATTCATCGTATCTCTATCCATAATAGCTTTTCGAGGATAATGCTTATCCCATGGATGTCTGGATTCATTGTATCTCTTCCTCCTCCTCCATCTATAAAAGCTTGTTCTGGTGCATTTGACAAGCTAGTTTTTTTAGCATAGGGAGAATGATACTGTCAAAAGTCTCAGAGATTGCTGTAAGAGTCTTCTTTGCATTCATAATCAAAGAGAGAGAGGCTTGTTCCCAATCTCGACAAGCTTTGCAAGGCATATGTAGCTGATCACCCAGCCAAAGGAGGATTTGACGTCAGAACTATGGTTGTATTCTTCTTTGTTGTTTATCAATAATAGATGACTATCATTATGGTTCCACTCTTGTTGTTCATTGTAATGATGTTTGAGTTATATCTTTTCTGACCGATATATAATTGCATCTATTGGATTTTATGCTTGTATTTGTGTCGTTCTTTGCATGTGCAGGTGTCCATTCACGGAGATCGTGAGGATCGTGACCGGCCGGAGCAAAGGAACGGGAGTGTCGACTCTTCTACAACACTAGCGTTGGAATCCAAGTAGGCTCTCATCATTTACCTTTAATTTGTAATTAGGAACCTGCGTGTTAGCATTGTTTGATTGTTGCTAGACCCATTCTGGGCTAGTGGGGATCGCCTCTGTCCGCAGAGGGGATTTACCTCTCCAACAATTTGGCGACTCCGCTGGGGAAGCTATTTGTTGTTTGATTCGTAAACTTTGGACGGAGCCTGAAGTACGGCCAGGTAGCCTTCGAAACGCTATTGCTCTGCATTAGCGAAGTAGATCAACGCCACTTCAGTCAATCTCCGGTTTGGTTTATGAACCAAACAGCTTGGATTTTGTCTTGCACCTTGGTTTTCTCTTGTTTTGCTTGCTTAGATAGCTTTCTGGTTTGGATTCTTTGCTGTCTCTTGCTGCCTGGTCTGTCTGGATACTGTCGACCAAGCCTTGGACTGCTTGTTTTTATTTTTAAGCTAGCAAACTTGATTGGCGCTCTTTTTTTCATGACAGTCGCGCCAATTGGCGCCACTTGCCAGTGTACAGCCCGCGCCAATCCTTAATTAGCGCAATTTTCCGCCTGACAGTCGCGCCAGGCCTGTGAACTTTTCCAGTTTGCTTGTTTGCAGCCTTCCAAGCTTGGGTTTTGTGTCTAGCTACACCTTTTTCAATCACTTGAGTGTGTCAGAGTCTTGTTTGACTGGTTTTGAGTCTTTTTTTGGCAAATTATTAATTTGATTTCCTTTGATCATTACTTGGAGGTTTGTCTCGGTCTTTTCACAATTTTGCATCTTTTTGCTTTTGTTTTTGCAAAAAAATTTCCCCCTCATTCGCCGGGGGGGGCTAAATTGTGTATGAGTGTTAATCGCCTTTGAGTGTTTTTAGTTTATGATCTTTGGAACTCTCACCTGTTTTTCTTGATTTGCACTTGATTGGTTCTTAGATTACATTAGAATCATCGAGTGTTTGAGAAATCTCTTGCATAGATCACACTTGCATAATTAGAATTCTCATTTTCAGGATATGAATGAAAAGTGTGCATAGATTACATTTGCATACTTTGGGTGTTTGCCATTTTCTATCGATTTCACATTTTAGCCCTAGGACATCTAGTGGCTTTGCGTGTCGAGTTTTTGGTTCTTTGATTGTCCAGTCGACTTCTTGGCTACTTTTCGCACTTGTCTAGTGGTTGTCAAAACTTTTTATTGTTTTCTTCAAGCAATTTTACCTCTTTTTCGTTTGGATTTCGCTTGGCTTCGTTTGGGCTTATATTACATAGCTCATTGAGGTCTTTGTGATTTTTCTTGGTTTGAAAGATTGTCTTGGTGTTTTAGACTTGATTGTGTTTTCATTGGGTGAAATTTGTCTTTTTACTCTTTGTTATTATCTCTCAAAATTTGTTTAATGCATTTTGCCATTGAAAAGAAAACGAACAATCTCTTTTGCGTTGCAGTAGTTAATGGAAATTAGAGCTTTTCATTGTTATTAGCGATTAGTGACTTTAAAGAAATGTTTCGTTTATTGCCATTAGCTGCATTAGAGTCATTGTTGATTGTTTTATGATCATTTTGTTTGATTGAAAGATCTCAACTCTCCCGTAGTTAGCATTCATCGAATGAAATGATATATTTTGGCATATAGTTTGCATTTAGGAAATTGTGAGAGATTACATACGGTAGGACCTAGAAACTGAAACCTAATCAAAGATCAACCGTAAAATGAACTGAATAAACTTAACAACGCATTGGAACTTAACGCACACATTTAGAGGTCTAGGCTAGAGACGTGTTCCGGCGTCGTTAAACCTAGTCACTGTTGTTTCACATTATGGTTGGGTGATTCCTCCTTTTGTGACTCAATAGTGTTCTAGCACGGATTTGTGCTCTCACGTACCGTCGAGTATATGTGGAGACCCCACTAGGTTATCATCCTTTATCCACATGAAGCCGTGTCTGCCGCCTTACAAGCCGTAATGCACTGAACACAGCATTTGGGAATATTGACTGCCGTACGGGAAGTCCTTGGTTTTCATATGATTGCCAAGGTGTATATGCAGTTTTACGGATTGTTTGGTAAACCCTTTGCCTAGTTTCTCCAGAGTAGTCACTTTCATTCCTTTTCGAACTCCCTAAAAGAAAAGGTCCATCTGAGCACTTGTCACTTCAGGCTCATTAAACATTCGAAGGCGACTAGAGTCATCTTTTTGTCCTTTTCTCGACTCTTAAAACATGAAAAGGTCAAGTTCAGTTCCTTTGTCTTAAAATTTATTCGGCCGCGATTCACATTTACCCAGTTAGATCTTGTTTGCGTTAGCTTGAATAGGGTTCTTTCTCGTTTTCAATGGCAACCTTCCCCGAGTCTACCGGCCAAGGTGTTCCCCCGGATGGAAACCCTAGTCCATTTCCTTCTTTTGGAAATGCCGATGCTCCGTATATGGCAACTTTGTCTTTGCCTGGGTTAACCATCGGTTTGCCCGTATGGTTGTTTTCAACCTCGGTGGTCCCAAGTGTGATGACTCCTGTTCCACCATCTCCTCCACCCGAACAACATCATGTTGATTCCAAGCTGGACCTCTCCCCTTCTTCGCCTTTTTCTGCGTCCTCATCTTCTACTTCGCCTGGCGAAAGTCTGGATTCAAGTAACCAGGTGGCTAAGAAGAAGAAGAAGAAGACAAAGAAGAAGAAGACTCCTAAGCGAGAGGTTAAAAGTACAACTCAAGTTGAGCCACCTTCTGCTCCTCCGCGGAAGGTCAAGTTTCCTTGTAGATTGTGCAAGGATGACCACCTTCTTCGCGATTGTCCTGGCATTCCCAGGGTCTTAGAAGTATGGTCTCGTGATCCGGCCCGCCCCTCATCATCCTCTGAAGTTCACGGAGATGCTACCCTATCAGCTGGAAATGGTAAGGGAAAAGGGAAGATTCGAATCCCTTGTAGACTTTGTGAAGGCAATCATCCCCTTCACCTTTGTCCACTCATGGATAAAGCCTTCGTTGTCTTGGAAAGTCTCACAGCTCCTTCACCCCAACTACCCGTTGGCTATCAACGTCTCTCTGCAGCCGCAGATCATCCCCCTATTGACAAAGAGATTGATTCAAATTCTTCTCCTGTCCAGGCCCCTCTTCCTGAACCTGGCTGTGCCCAGCCTGTTCCAGACCAACCATTGGTCGGAAAGAGTGTCGACTCGAGTTCACCACCCGATCACTCTGTTTCAGAAGAGCATAATTCCCATGTTCTTCTCGTCTCCTCAGATTCTCCTGTGTCCGGAAATGACTCTCCTATCCCATCTGCTCCCGAGAGTCCTACTTCGGTCCCTTTAGAGCAAGGGGGCAATCATACGATTCCCCCACCAAGTAGTTCAGTCGTTTCCTTCGACTGGAGTCGTTTGACCACCTCCCGCCTCCCATCCCATGTGCCTTTCTGGGTCACGGTACACGCCTATGATAAGGCAATACCTGGCACTGTTTTGGATGAGGGTGCATCTGTCAGTCTTATGCCTGCCACTACTTGGCAAGCTTTGGGTTCCCCACAGCTTGTGCCAGTCGCGCCGAATCTGACGGCTTTTGATGGAGGAACTAGTCAACCATTAGGGATCCTTCCAAAGTTCCCTATTACTTTGGGAGGCAAAACCGTCTATATAGATGTATCGGTTACCCAAGGTGCTTTAGATTTCAGTCTTCTCCTTGGCCGTGACTATGTATATGCCATGGGGGCCCTGGTCTCTTCACTTTTCCGTGTGGTTTGCTTTCCACACGATGGAAGAATAGTGACTATCGACCAATTATCATTCGTTCGTCCCCGGGTGCCTCCTGCGCAGTTGTCATCCCCTCCTGGTTTTCATCCACCAGTTGCATCTGCCCCACAACAGATCAACTACGTGGCCACTTATCCCGTGCCTGTATCCAGTGATTCCGTCGTCGTGCATAGTGTCCTGGGGGCATTGAGTCCTGACTTCCGAGATGTTATCCTTCCACCGGGAGTGGCACTCTTGGAAGCCCCGACTTCCTATTCATTATGATGAAGTTCGGGCGGAGCATAGTTCATTTTTCGGTGTCAAGCTCCTTAAAAAATGAAACTAGGTTTGGGTGGAGCATAGTTCGTTTTCCTATGTCAAGCTCCTTAAAAAATGAAACTAGGTCTGGCCGAGGATAGTTTTGATCTTGTGGCGACCTCTTTAAAAAATGAAACAAGGGTTATGAGGATAGTTCTTTTACTACGTCAACCTCATTAAAAAATGAAACAACTCCCTTTCCAAATCGAGTTTTTTGCTTAAGATCTCGTAAAATACAAGTCGAGTCTTTCCTAGATCTCGAGAGTGAACCTTCATCCCATCCACTTTGTTGAATGCAATGAAGCTTGGGGGGCATGTACCTTGATTTGCGTTATTATGCTGGGGGCATGCAAACTGATAACAAGCATAGTTTTTCGTTTCAAGCTTGTGTAAACATGAAACCGAATCTAAGCAGAGTTCTCCATGGTTCAAGCTTGTGTAAAAATGAACCCATACCTGATTTACATCTCGTGATTGCCTTTTATATGCTAAATTCTGTTAGATGAGCCTTGGTTGTTTCATTCCATTGCCACCATCTCTTTGGCTGATCATATGCTCTCACTTGGTTGTTTATCCTTTCCTGAGGAACCGCAACGATGAGTGGTTTTATTAGCCAGCCTCTTGACCATTACATGTTTTGAGCAGTTCCACCATTACCGGAACCAGTTGCTACCCGTTATACCACTCGTTCCTCTAGGGCGAGTCTCCTTTAAGCTCTTTTCTGACTCGTAAAATATGAAAAGATTGCCGAGTATTTTTCCTTTTTTTTTAACTCGTTAAAGAGAATAAAAATGGAGGTCTACTTTCAGCTCTTTTCCGACCGTTTAAAGACGAAAAGATCGCCGAGTTATCCCTCTTGACTCGTTAAATGTAAATAAGAGGTGGTCGTCTTTAAACTCTTTTCCGACCGTGTAAAAACGAAAAGATCGTCGGACCCTTGTCGTTTCAGGTTCGTTAACGGTCATGAAGCGACGTGGTTTTGATCGCTTTTTTACTTTTTCAGGTCGAAATCACTATTCATGAAAAGTACTCCTCGATCGTAATGGTCGGGCGGTTCTTTCGAGCATTTTTTTATACTTTTTTGGGCTCGAGAGACACAACTTTACGAAAAAGGACACCCTTGGAGTTTTCTTTTCTGTTGTCTTTTCAAACTCTCTAAACATGAAAAGACGTCGAGTTCTTCCTCTGTCAGACTCGTTAAAACTTGACGACATTGGAGTCCGTTGAGATGACGTTACAAGCATATGTTATCCCCGTCAAGTTTGTTAATAAAAATAACTGGGGTACTCGCCAGAAATGGTGAGGGAAAATGGAACCATAATTATTGTCGTGTCGGCAGTATGTCGCTCTTGAACATGGCACTTTTCTGCTTTCGTGTTTGGGTGGGGACATCTCATCTCGTTTTTCACTTGCCTCCGTGGATTTGGGTAATCCTGTTTGACCTCTCATCTGCTCATTGCCTCGTCACCATGACCTTTGATCCATTGATGTCAAATACTGCCAAGTCCACTGTCGTGCCGCCGATATGTTCAAGAGAAGTTGACCTCTGCAGAATAACAACCTCCCTCTGATAGCTCACATAATTCTGATTTACCACAACATTCTTCCTCTGTCTCGTGTCGATGATGTGGGAAACACTATGGCCCACCTTCGATCAAGGTCACTTCCTGTTGACTTCAGCTCATTATCTTGGAGCCTGCATGCCTCAATGGCAGGTTCTTCGTGTTCGACGTGAGGTTTTCATCATTGGCCTCCGATCAAATGATTCTACGGGTGTTCGACGCCAGCTCACTGATTCACACGCCGTAGATTGTACCTATAGTACCTTGAGGACCATTGTCATTATTGGTGGTACCTCTCGCGTCTGTTAACAGTTTTCATTATTGACTGGTAATCAGACGATGTTCATGCATGTTCGACTTCAACTCATACATTCGCATGCTTGAACTTGTACTTTTGTTCGGGTCGAGATGGAGCGCAAGACCCTGGATTTTGTCTGTTGGAATCCAGGCTGCGATTTTGTGGATTATTGTTACATGACTCATTCATTGGATGGTTGCGACCATGCCTAAGTCTATTCATCGATCCTCACCGGATGGCTGCGCCCATACCTTGGATCTAGATTATTATGTACTATGTTATGGATGGCTGCGCCCATACCACATATATCATGTACTTGAGCTATCAATTGTACCTCTCTATGCAGATTCTCCGGCGGCAGCTGCATGTGTTCTTGTAAAGCATTTCACCCCTCTCTCTCTCTCGGGCCTCATGCTTTAGGGGGCATCTGTTACACAGTAATTTGTCACCATTTGTCACCGTCCCTGTTACCCCTTTCCCGCACTTTGGAGGACTCATTCCGGGACCTGTGAGAAGTGACATAACTTGAAAACACTTGCATTATGTTCCCCTAAGTATGGACTTCATATGCCCTGAAGACATCTCCTGCAGAATATCCTTAAAAAGTTCCCTTTTTCCATTAGCGCGGATCCACAGTGTATTACTCGTGCCAATGGGGGAAAGCCTCCAAAGAGGGCGCGCCCGTTGGCGCTCTGTCTTAGAGTCTTACCCGCGCCAACCAAGTTTGTAAAAGTTTTTTAACAAATGCACGCCCAAAAGTTTTTTCCTTTCGACTCAAGAGGCTTTTCAAGGATAATGCCAATCTCATGGATGTCAAGATTCATCGTATCTCTATCCATAATAGCTTTTCGAGGATAATGCTTATCCCATGGATGTCTGGATTCATTGTATCTCTTCCTCCTCCTCCATCTATAAAAGCTTGTTCTGGTGCATTTGACAAGCTAGTTTTTTGAGCATAGGGAGAATGATACTGTCAGAAGTCTCAGAGATTGCTGTAAGAGTCTTCTTTGCATTCATAATCAAAGAGAGAGAGGCTTGTTCCCAATCCTGACAAGCTTTGCAAGGCATATGTAGCTGATCACCCAGTCAAAGGAGGATTTGACGTCAGAACTATGGTTGTATTCTTCTTTGTTGTTTATCAATAATAGATGACTATCATTATGGTTCCACTCTTGTTGTTCATTGTAATGATGTTTGAGTTATATCTTTTCTGACCTATATATAATTGCATCTATTGGATTTTATGCTTGTATTTGTGTCGTTCTTTGCATGTGCAGGTGTCCATTCACGTAGATTGTGAGGATCGTGACCGGCCGGAGCAAAGGAACGGGAGTGTCGACTCTTCTACAACACTAGCGTTGAAATCCAAGTAGGCTCTCATCATTTACCTTTAATTTGTAATTAGTAACCTGCGTGTTAGCATTGTTTGATTGTTGCTAGACCCATTCTGGGCTAGTGGGGATCGCCTCTGTCCGCAGAGGGGATTTACCTCTCCAACAAGGCTCGTTGAACATTGTACATTTCGATTTCTGACTCCCAGCCTGCGAGCTCTATTTCTTCCTTTGGCGCGTTGACTGCTTTTGCTACTAACTTGCAAAGACCATGAACCTTGATGGTGTGAACTAGTTTGATGTCAAGATCGTATTCTTGTAATCCGGTCATCCAATTTGCCCTTATCTCCCTATCTCTTGCTGAACAAGAAGTGATCTAACTATTGTGTGTGGGAAAAAGATAATACAATGATTTTTCAACAAGTAGCGTATGAAGTGCTTCATTGCCTTGTATACCACATAAGCTTGATTTTCCACGGTGGGGTAGTTGATCTTTGGTCCTTGCAGGCTCGCACTCATGAAGGAGATAGGTCATTCATTGTTCAACTCATCCTTCTGAGTGAGCACAGTAGTAAGAGAAGTGTCGGAAGCGAAAGTGTAGAGCAAGAAGTCTTTGTTGAAGTCTGGGTTGTCTAACATTGGTGCTTCTGCTATTACTTGCTTTATATGAGCGAACACATCATTTTCCCTTCTGCCCCAATTATAGACTATGTCCTTCTTAATCATCTCATGTATAGGTTTGACTATCTGACCATAGTCAGAGATGAACTTTCTAAGGAAGTTGATCTTCCCCAAGAAATATTGCATAACTTTCTTGTTCACTGGGTGGGGAATCTGCATGATGGTCTGAACCCTGTCTGGATCTACCTTGATCCAACTTTTAGCAACAATGTGTCAAAGAAAGTTACTCTCGGACACTGCGAAGATACTCTTCTTGGGATTCAAGTATATCCTGTATTTTCGGCATCGCTCAAAAAAAATCTTGGGGTGGAGCAGGTGGTCTCACTGTTGTCTTGAAAACACCGTTACATCATTGAGGTAGACCATTATGCTCTGTCTGATAAGCCCACGGAAGATGATGTCCATTTCACGTTGAAACGTTGCACATGCATTAAATAGCCCAAACGACATTCGGTGAAACGTGAACATACCTCACTTGGTACGGAATGTAATATTTAGCTTCTTAGGCTCTGCTACCAGAACCTGGTTGTAGCCCGAGAAACCATCTAACAATGAAAACATTTATACCCCCGACATTGTTTGCAATATGTGTTCCATGGAAGACACTGGGTAATTATCCTTGTGCGAGGCATGGTTGAGATTGCGGAAATCTACACACAGGTGAATCTCCCCAGACTTCTTCCTTACAGGGACTAAGTTAGACACCCACGTCGAATGTCGCACCTTGTAAATGATCCGAGCATCCAACAATTTTCTTAATTCCTTCTGTATGAGGGGCTCAAGTGTTGGATGAACTTTCCTTAATTTATGCTGAAAAGGCTTGGCCCCTTCCTTGATTGGTATCACGTGCTGGATTATTCGCATGTCATATGTCTTGATATCATCGTACGTCCACACGAATACATCACGGTACTGCTTGAATAGGCGGATGAAATCTTGTCGCTCTTGTGGTGTACAGCAAGTACCGAGATTCACATACTTCGGATATTTTTTAGTTCCCAGATTGATCTGCTCATGCGACAATATAGAGTTGTGGGTCTTTCACAGGTCCCTAGAAATGGTTCTACAAGTCATACAACTTTTCCAGTGATACCACACCCTTTGGGATGAGGATGCCTTTGCTTGTACTAGTTGCATCCTATAGAGTCTGCTCGTGCTCGTCCTCATCTATCGCTGTGTCTTTGAATACGTCAGGCCATAAAATGCAGTATCTATTGATCATAATAAAAAACGCGTAAATTAGCGATGTTGTATGGGACTAATGATTTATACAAAATTTCAATAGTAAAATTATCCCTTAACGGTAACATCCTAGCAGCTACGTTTGCCAAGGCATCCACAGCTGCATTACGCATTCTTGGTACTGAAATAATATTGAAAGCTTGGAAATGAGAAATGAGTCGCCATACCTCTTGTTGATAACTCTTAAGACGAGGTGACACACAATGTATAGTGTTATGTACCTGACGCACCATGATTTCGGAGTCACCTACCACTTTCAGGACAACAACATTGAGGTCAATGGCTTTCTGTAAGCCCAAGACGAGTGCTTCATACTCTGCGGTGTTGTTCGTGCACTCGAATTCCAAGCGACTAGAGATTAAATGTTTTCTCTGCAGTGGGTCTATTAAAACACAACCAGCTCCAGAGCCCTCCTGTGTTTTGGATCCGTCGAAGTACATGGTCCACATATCATCTGTACAGGGACCGCTTACCGCACTAGTACTACTACTACTACTACTATTACTACTACTTATTGTACAAGGTTCATTTTTGCCAGTTGAACATGGAAGGAGGTCCAACTGTGTGTCTGGTGGGATTGGGGATGGCTCTGCAAGATAGCACCCCAACTGTGTCTCTAGAAAATAATTGCTGAAAACAAGTTCCATGAAAACCAACTACTTGTTATGTCCATTCAAGGGAGTTACATTGTACTTCATGTATCTCTATGAAAATACTCAGATCTGGTTGTTCCTACCCTTATACAAAAGCCATAAGGGTGATCATTCAGTGGCAAAGTATCCTTGCAGCTTGCTTGACTAGTGTGTACTCAGTAATGCCCCATATGCTTCTGGAATGTCCAAAATTACAATGTTGATGCATTGATGAACTCGTTCATCATATGATAGCCAAATGATCACATCCTTGAGCTCACCAATTGCTGGAATACAAGTTCTATCTAGTTGGATGATTTGTGCATTTGTCTTACTCCATTGAGCATTAATCTTCTTGGCCACGAAGAGTGGCATCACGTTAACCAATGCACCGGAATCAACCAAGCACTTGTAAACATTGAAGTTAAATATTTAAAATGACAACAAGAATGGTGGCCAGAGTGAGTTTGCCTCCAGGCAGAGCGCATTAAGCACAGATGCGAGAGCGATAGGAGACTTACTATATCCCTTGTCTGAAGAGGTGGCATCACTAGTAGAAGTTTGCCCAAGTGCTCGTAGAAGAATGTTCCGCTAGTTCATGATTTTTTTAAGTTCAAACATAGAAATATTTGCACGAGCCTTCTTCATGTCTTCTACAGTGTTGTCTTCTATTATGGGAAGACTCACCGAGGTGTCCAGGTGTGGAACTAAATTTACGGTTTTCGGTGGGATGGTTCAGTCTTTAGTGCTTGTGGAAACACTTTTCGTCGAAGTTGTCTTCCCGGAATTGCTCTAAGTGTTCTGTGTTGAGTTAACCAGAGGACTCATTTCCTTAACAATTTTTCTCTAAATTTCTATTTCAGTACCTCAATCACAGTGGTGGCCCCTTGACTTCTCAAGTTATATCGGTTATTTTGCTTCTGGGTTGGACCATCACTCAGAGTCTCCTTAACGATGGTGCTTTTTTGGGCTGCAAAAACATACTGATACATGTTTACTACATGCCTAGTGCTTGGAGCTTCATCAGCTATAGCAAGTTCTTATTCTTCATCAGACTCTGGTTGTTCATCAACCATGACCGTGTCACACAACTGTGTAACAAAACTACTCATTCCATGGTTCCATTCTGGGCATGGTTTTTTTCCAAATGATGCGCGTGGTGGAACCTACAGTATGTATCCATATCGATTTTCTCAATGTTCAAAACCATGTTGGAGCTCTGCGCATATTTGGTCAGCTGACTGATGCTACTGCTGGAAGCTACATTCTTCTTTTGCGGGTACCTGGGGGACCTATTGCCCACGGTGGTCTCACTTGTCCTTTGTTTAAGTTCAACCATTTCGATGGTTAGGGACTTGACGAGAGGAGTAAGGATTTAAATATCATTCATTTCCTTTTCCTTGGCCTTACTCATGGAGGCCTGAGACCTTTTACCCACGTCTTTGGAGTCCTTAGTGGGTTCATTGTCTGCGATGACTCTAATAGCACGCAGGTCCTTCTCTATGGAAATAGCCTCTTCATAGTTTTCTGTTAAAGTTGGTTTCGTAGCTTGCTTGACGAACTGCGCAATACTAGTTGGCAAGCCAGAAGTGTAGTAGTCGATAGTGATGTACTCATGAGGTTTTTTGTTGTCTGAGAACTTGTTCAAAATACAATTGAACCTCTGATTGAAATCTTTGACCTTTTCTTTATGCTCCATCTTGAGACTACCCAACTCCTTCAGTAACATGGCAGGGATTTTATCTTCAACAAATTTCTCAAGAAATATCCTTTTGAATGCCCTCCAATTCTAGATGGAGTTTGGAGGAAGGCTATGGTACCATACAACTTCTCTACCATCCAAGGTACATGGAAACAATATACATGCAACATCATCATAACGTACCTCGAGTGTTTGCAGATGTAGGTAGAAATTGTCTAAGTGATCTTTTGCCTTCACTGTCTTATCAGGGTCATATTTCGTTAAGAGCTTCTCCGCGTGTCTTGGCATTTTGTGCAGGACACCCAGAAGTACCAATGGGCCCTGAGTCATCCAATCCAGATTTTGGTCTTCCATATTGTCTTCTTCATTGTCTTCCTCTTCTGAATCTGATGGTTCCTCTTCTAAATCTGTTGGTTCCTCTTCTTCTTTTCCTCCTCCTTCGTTTCCTTCCTCTTCACCTCCTCCATCGGAACTTGAACCCGAGAGTAAGGGGTTGCCTTATCCCCCTCCTTGAAAGAGCGGAGGTTCTTATTCTTTCTTTACAGCTTATGCTAGCTCTTCGAGTGTGGTGAAGATCGCTTATTCAACATATGTAACTACTACTCCTGTAGGGGTAGTCTTGTTCTTCTTTTGAGAATATGGAAGAGTGAACACTCTCATAATCAATCCAACAACTTTTGCAAATTGATAGGTGATGGGATAGAAATCTCGGATCTAATGGTACGAGATTTCACGTTCATGCCTAGGAGGTGAAGAATTACCAACTTCAGAGTTGCGAGTAGGGGAGAGGGAGTGAATGTTACTACCTTGACCAGAAGATGGATGAGTGGGTTTGGTGGGACAATCAACCATAAAATACTCGCGACCCTCCTTCTAGTGCCATAAATGTTGACAGTGATGGATTTGCCAACATTTAGGGGATCTCCTCGATATGAGGTCTCAATTAGACCTCACACTGTTTTGTGTAGGAGTCCCATATGGTATAATGGTCTGGTTTCCAAATACTTAGAGATTTGCCTTGGTTCTAGTTGTTAACACATGAAAGTGTTGCAATGGTATCTTTGAAAAGAAAGGTGAGTGTGCAATGTAACTGTGTCTAGGTTCTATTACTGCAAAAGGGGGGAGAAAAGTGAGCCTCTAAGTGAGAGGTAATAGTACCACCCAGGAAGAGACACACGTGAACCTAGAAGGCATGTCTAACATCCAGCGGAATAGTCCACAGTAGATGTGATAGTCGTTACAACCGAAGAACAGGGAAAGATCCGTCTACCATCCAGTGGAGTAGTCCACAATGGACGTGACGGTCATTACAATCGATCAGTAAGGAAAGATATGCCTAGTATCCTTCGAAATAGTCCACAAGGATGAGACAACAGTAACAACCATTATAATACATTCCCAACAAGATAAGCACTAAAACAACCGAAATAGTTCAACTATATTAGTACATGTGGAAGCAAACATGAAATACAAATGCTCACAGAATAGTCTTACAAACATCCATAAGTCATTCATGGAAACGTGCTGGCTTGAAGAGGCTTTTGTTCTAAGAAAAAGTTCCAAAACACATATTTACATCATACATCACTAGCCCCGGTAGTGGGACATTGGAGCCACTCCTTGCTCCTCAAAGAACTGAATGAAACTCTCTATGATTTGTGGAAGGAGCCAAGGTGAAAATTCCTTTGCTCATACCTAACCAAGGTGTGATGTTTGACCCTTGTGACTCTTTGACTTCCCTCATGATTATTCAACTTCTTATGACTTTTCAACTGACATTGATCTTCATACTCATGTGTGTCCATAAGACTTCCACTTTATGTTACATTTGATATACAATATACATGGCTTATAATAGTGATGTGACCTTTGACAACTCATGACACGACTTGACATGACACTCTGACATGGACTGGCTTGTTGAGGTGGCAATGTCAAGCCCTTGTTGTTGTTGAGTGATGGATGTGTTCTTGGATGTGCTTTCTCTTCTCCTCTGCATAGCTTGATGATGTGGGGTATTCAATGATCTTTGGTCTTGAGAGGTGGTTGCATGCATGTGTTCCCTTTGCTTATTCTTGATAAGCTCCTTTGCCTATACAGATGCAAGTGAGTCTTCTAGCATGTTCGCTCCTTCTTCTCCTTCTTTATCGTCTCACCATGTTCTAATAGTGTACATGTTCCTACAATTCACTCATGATGAGACGACATCAATCAAAAAACTCCCTAGTATAAGATGATACATTGTTATCCATGGACTGGGCGCAAGACAAGTGATAGGTTGGGAAAGAAGGCCCAGTAATTGCGCATTGCGTAGTTCCAAGTGACACAGAGAGAGGTTGGTCACTGAGACTGCGCAGAGTGTAGCTCAGGCTTGGTTGAGGAACTTATGAGCACAATCCTCATTGAGGGGAAAAATTGCGCAGGGTCCACTAGGAGACAGGATTGCACAGTTGAGAAAGTTAGTGGCTAATGCAGCATGGGACCCTAGGAGACAGGTCTCTGTAATTTTTAGTGGCAAGGCAAGATTGGGTAGCAGAGGGACCTAGGAGACAGATCTGCGCAGTTCATAAGGTCAATGAGCTCTGGCTGAGGGAAGACACTTCTGCGCAATTCTGTAAGCAAGGCATGTTGGGTTCTTTGTGCATTGTGTGGTTCCAGTAGGCAAGGGGGGAAGCTTGAGGATTGATCTTGTGAAATGCGCAGTCTAGGTTAGGCTAGGAGGTGTTACTGCGAAATTCTAGGGATGAAGGGAGGTTGCTCAACTCTAGAATTGCGCAGTGAAACTTTCTTGGGGAACAGTAATTGTGCACTGCACAGTTCCAGGCAGCAAGGTTGCATCACTCAGGACTCGACTGCGCAGTTCATTAAGGGTCCGGTGAAACTGAGTTGCCCGGTCAGGAGGATTTTCAGAGAAATGGCTAAGTGCGGGAGAAGGTGAACTTGTGATAACGCACTTAGCATACTTCGACAACATTGACCTCCGGAAAACAAGACAAAGAATTACCCTCTGTGTGACTGTCCTAGAACAGAAAGTGACAAGTGCGACACTTGAGATAGACTTTAGGACGACTGTGACGACACTTGTGTGACAGTGATTAAAACTTTGTGTATGAGTGTGAAGGATATTTAAATAGCTAGGACCACTTGAACACACAAAGACCAACCTTCGAAACCACTAGAAAAGGTCTGCAAGCATGGTAAAACAATCAAACATGCCAAAAGACGACAGTTGATTAAACAAGAAAAAGGGGTGAAAAGACTCTAAGAAAGCTCATGAAATGAGCTCAAGTGTTTGCAACAATAAAGGGAAAGACCAAGGAAGGCTCTGAAATTTGAGTGCAAGCCAAAATTTGGAGGGTGTTGCAATCGCTACAACACCTTCCTTTTTTAGAATTTATTAAACTCATAACAGGGTTAAACATTTGTTAGAAGAAAATATATCACCCAACCCATCCTACGAGCACATTTCTTTCTTCTATTAGATAGAAAGTTTGTCTTTAGGTAACAGTGATATGACTCCACAACATTGTTTGTCTCCTGATTTGCAGGGGGGATCCCAAGAGCCTTTTATCCACACCCCTAATTGCAAAAAAGTTGGGTTGATTAAGATATTTCATCCGTATGAAAACCAAAAAGAGAAATGTAAGAAAGAGTTTCTCAACTTACAAATGTTGTCAACAACAACTCAATTCTTGTGGAAATAGTCTAGGAACTTCTCCTCATTATAAAATTTGTTAAAGAAAGCATTAATTGCATTGCTCACTTAAGCATTGAAACAATAATTCATAATCAAACCCAAATCACTAAATATCTCTTTTGCTATTTCTGGATTACTGGTCAATCGATTCACATTATTTAGCCATGCTCAACGTACATGCCAAACACACAAGATAACATTGTACCTTGTGATTCTCCTGCCACATTCAATTCATTTCAAGCACGTTCTTTTTAGAATAAATACAAGTTGTACTGTAAAATAAGCAGATTGAAGTTACATTAAAGCATTGATTCAACCATTACATCATCAGCCATAAAGGCATTAACTTTCCAATTATGATCAACTTGGTGACACATATGCATGAGGTGGTCCAACCATAGTGAAATGTTCTGTGATGTATTACGTGATGCCACCACCCTTGCAACTAACGCCCCCACTTTGTTTCTCATCAAACACCACGAGTTTGTACAACTAATACTATCACATTCAAAAAACATATGAAGTCAATTTCAGCTCATTAATCATTATCAATCATTACAAATCAAATTATTGTACTATATCAATCATTCTTAATACACTCACCCGATATTTTGTTTGTGTTGAATGTTGAATACATGACTATTAAGCTATTATTCGATAGCTTCACCATGGTCTCGAACATCCACTTCGTCTGAATTCCAACTATAAAAGGGATCTCTCCACCATTGGGCTTTTGATAAAAGAAAAAATTAGCTTGCCGTTTTTTATACCAAAGGTTCACACTCATTTCATCCTTCTTATGCAACTAATACTTTCCTTTCATTAGACGATTATAGATGTTCACAACATCTTTCCTACACAAAAATAAATCCCTATCTCAAGCTCTATCATCTATGTCAACATATTTTTTAACATACATTTTGCAAACTGATTCAATCAAAACTTCTAAGAAGAAACAACTATCTACATAGGAAACCATGTCCCTTTATAACTTTGATTAATGCAGGGACCTAGCATCACCCGAAGTGTCATTTTGGCCATGAAAAGGCCATCCTTGGCTATCTTCATGCTCATACATGTTATATGTTATTATCGTTATCTCAGGGATTTGAACCATAACTTTTACAATGAAATGGCATTGGCAACCCCTCTTTTTCACAAATGAGGATCTTCGCTTCATTTCATTTTGTCCTCTTCTATCCTTGGGGCCATATGAACAAGCATAATTGCATAAAAATGTTTGAAAAATCAATACATATGAAAAATTATTGAACATTATTAATACCAACATTTAAACAATGCATCTCTAAAAAACTTACACTTCATATCGCAAGGAAGCAATAGGCCTTGAGCCTAGGCGTTTATTTTGTACCCGGGTGAAAGAACATGGAGAATTTGGGTTCATTTCCTCTCCTCTAATAAAGTCTCCAATTTTATTTGAAGGGATTTTTGCAATCCGATCAATCTCCATGTTATTTCCATGTACTTCAGACCAATCTAAATCCTTTCTAGAAAAGATGATCTTTTCTTTAGGGTTCTGCACCAGAAGGGTAATGGTTCTTTCACATTATCCTGATTTACCATTTTGTGACCCAAGGAGTTGTTGCAACGGTAACCGAGAAAGGTGCTGCAACAGTGACCCAACGAGTTTCCACAACTGTGAACCAATGAGTTGTTGCAAAGTTGAACCAATGAGTTGCAGCAATGGTCAACCAATGATTGCAGCAATGGTAAACCAGTGATCTGCTGTAATGATCAACTAGTAAGTTGTCGCAATGGTCAAACAAAAAGTTGTTGCAACGGTTAACCAACGAGTTGCCGCACTAGTCAACTAGTGAGTTGTTGCAATAGAAAACCAGTGAGTTGTCGCAGCGGTGAAATAGTTTGTTGTTGCAACAATGAACCAGTGGATTTTTCGCAATCAAGTTTGGTGTTCTCCTAACCTTTGACAAGCACCAACCAATTGTGTTCACTCCTATTTATACTAGGGAACTCGTCAAACAGTACAGTATTATCTGCGTAAATTAGAAAAGCAACCCAAAATGACATTTCCTTTATATAAGAATCCATTAATTATATATTAGTTATACTTGCATACATCATAATATGTATATAAGCATAGAGAAATATACTAAGATTTATTGGCAGAATCTAAATTAGTAATGTGGAGGATGAAGCTAAATAGTTGATATTAATAATAAGGTGAATCCCCTATTGTTGTATTGTTTCTCAAAAATGTAAGGAAATTTGATTTGATGAGAACCATTATGAGTTCTTGTGGAAGGGTTTTACAAATTGGGTTTTGACCAAGTATTAATGACGGTCTTATAATGAATAGTGGGAATTGATATGCAGAAAAACAACGGTATGCTTATAACCAGAGCTGGAATCTGCGTAGGTAGGATAGGAAAGGATGATAACTACAGGTTAACTATAGGTTTATGAGCCTGCTTCCATTTTAAGTCTGCTAAAGAAATTTAAATATAAACATAAATTTCCTATTTGTAATTTCTTTCATGAACAAACAATGCAAATAAATGAGCTTGATTTTGAACTTACAATTTGAGCGACACTAAGCTTTCACGGCTCTGGTTACAGGCGTGTGCAAACAAAATACAACAAACCTAGTTGGGGAATTAGAGCGATTTTTTCAATCCAATCAATGAAAACACTGCTCTGAAGCTGACGATTCCATTTGAGGGTCCAAGGGTTTGATTAGGGATTCAATGGAATTCAAAAAATAAAAGGCGGGAAAGGGAAGCTTGCCATACAATTACTGAATCCCCCATTAATTTGTTTCCGGGTTTGACTGCATGAGTTAGGCAAGTCGTCTAGTCATAGCCGGCGAGCGTGCAAATGGAATGACATGGACGATGACGAGGACAAAGACGTCAACAAAAGTTGAGATACAGAAAAGTTCATTTGGAGATGGGGCCACTCCTGTTGACGGGGTGGAGGAGCTCGTCGGAGGAGCTTCGCTGGCGATCAGCAAGCGCGAAACATGAAGGGTGTTTCATCGACCCATTAGCTAACTCCCAAGTCAATTGCTAGCTAGAATTACATATAAGTGTTGCCTCTTGTTCCTATGATTATTGTTCATTAGCTCTTTAATTTTTATTGGCAAAATTATAGATGAAAAATGTATGTCTTATCTTGTATGGAATTTAGAATGTGGTACAGTGTTAAATTGTCATACAAATATGGATAGTGATATGAAGGTGTGCGTGCTTGTCACTTTATGCCTCCCATGTTTCCACAATTATAGGGGTAAGGACTTGGTCTAATGAAATCTATAGCATTAAGCTTGAATGAGGAGTAAACCTTACTTAATATGAATCCTAATAAAACCCATAGATTCTCAAATGCATAACTAGAGTAAGCATATGCTAATGCATGACCCAAATAATTGCTATATAGCAAGGGATAGTATAATTAATGGAGGCATGGAATTTTTTTTAGAAAACTTGGTTATTATGAGGGAGGAGTGAAAGTTGTAATGTTTAATTTCTATACTGAAAATTCGTGCAGGGATCTAGAGTTATGTTTGATTTAATGTATATCAATCTGAACTTACAAGAGCTTGTTGGGAGTGATTGAAGTCTAAATAGATAAATTAATTATATAATCCTCCTACCTAAATTCATGAAAACAAGTGCATAAATTTTGATGGGGAGTAACCTCTAGTAACTTTGTATTTTTACTTTACCTAATAAATGCATAAATTTTGGTGGGAAATACCTCTTGGTAAGTATGCTTATTTACATGTGAATCCTACCTATATTGGTGCAAGACTTGCTTAAACTATGGTGGACAATAACTCTTTGTAATCATGTTTATTTACCTAATGATGAAAAATTTCCCAAGTTTCCTTTTTCCAATTAGGTTTGAATTTTCAACATTTAGAAGTTCTTCTAGCTATAAAATAATGTTTACATAAATTTTAGAGTTAGTAAATGCTCATAATAAACCATATATATTTAAATGAACATGATAAACTGTAATAACTCATTCCAGGAGAGAAATTATTTTCATTGCATATATATATATATATATATATATATCACTTGCATTCATGAATTCTCATATATGAAGGAGAACAAAAATCTAGGTTTGAACACAATGCAAAGAATGTTGATGTTAAATTTGAAAAAATTCTTTATTAGAGATAAACATATTTAATGTGTAAGGCAAATTCTCTTATATTTGTTGTATATTTTGCAGGTGAAATTTTTAAAGGTGACCCATTAAATTTTGTCGATGTTAGATACTATCATCAAGGTTTGATGGACTCTTATCTTTGTTGGAGACTTTGCAAAAATTATTCCATTCAGTATCAAGAAAACTCATGGGCCTTTTTCAAGTAAAAAACAAGTGTAATATGTGGCATTGTTACTTAGTACCTGTCTCTTATGCAAAAAGAAATTGATAGTAGAATAATCCCCATAACAATAATTATAGGGTATTATAATATAGAATTAATATATTAAAAAAATGTGGAACATTCAATTAATTAAAATGGTCAACTACATGCTCATGGGTGTAGAATAGATAGTGACAGGGTGTTCCGTTAAGGCACTCAGTGGTGAAAATGTTACCAGTTCAAACCCCATGGGTAAAAATACAGTCATGTTAAAGGTTGATGTGGATCAGGCCAATTGTGACTTGGGGTGATTTTGAAGGCTTAAAAGCCCCTCAATCTTGGTTACTCAAGTTATAAGATAGACTTACCAATGATCTTAAGACTCATAATACCTTATATGTGTGTGTGTGTGATTAAATATTTTTGAAAGGAAAATAAGCAATTAGAGATAGAAAGTAAAATTAAATTACTTCTAATATGAAAGAATGGTAAATGTTAAACATATCATATTTTCATTTATGAAAGAGGTTTTATGAATTGATTATGAAGAAGGTTAGATTGCATAATTTTGAAAAATTCTTCATAAGTTATCAATCAAGAATAGAGGTAATAAAATATTCAAAGTTGTGCACAATATGCACCTCACCCAACGAATACCACCATTTACTTGTAAAAGTTTAGAAGTAATAATCAAATGTTTACATGAAAAACAATGTAATGGAAATAGCTTTAAGGGTTCCACTAATTTTGGCATCTCTTGACTTATGCTCACTACTGGGCCTGTGGGGCATCTCATGTCTAGAGTTTTTACTGTGGGTACTAAGCAGTAATGCTCCATATTACACTTGTTTTAGAGTTATTTTAGGTAGGATTTGTATATAATTACTGTAGGGTGCAAAAATATATAGCGGATTTATAATATATGGTTATTACAAAGTACAAATTTTATAATTTATATTTCTTTTTAGAATTAATTAACTTTTATTGTTTATATTCAATTTATTTATCTCATGACATTGTAATGTATCACATTATGATATTTTAATGCTAGTGAAGGGTAAGATAATATGACACATGTATGACTATATGTGATAGCAAAAAAAAATTTAAAATATAATTCTTGAGATCTTATTTAGTAAATTTAGATCTATTTTCATTTTTAAGGTTTTTACAAAAGTATATATACAATGCATGTTAAATTGTTCTTGGAACATTGATTTTGCAACATCTTTAACAATAGCTACCATATATTCAAAGAATGGTGTAAAGTGGAATAGATGACGAAGTTACAACAACATTTTTAGACACTCATTATTAAAATTAAATAAAGTTTAACCAAATCACATATCTTTATAGCATTGTACACTAAATTATCCATTAATTATATGTGTGATGTTTGTTAAAACTTAGATTAATTACGAAGTGTCAAGTTTGAATATATATGAGGCTATGAGAATCATGTCACATTCTAACTTTGAAATAATTGTTTCTAAATTTTTATCATTAGTTAAACATGTTTTAAATGTCAAGTAAGTTGCTTCATCATTCTATATGTTTCTTTCTTTGTGTCCTTCATTGAATGTTTCTTGTAGTCATGTGCTTACACAATGAATCTAGTCATTGATTTGAATCTTTATTGTGTATAAATGACTAGTGTGAAATTAATTTTATTTATAGATATCACTAGGTTATTATTTATTTTTTCAAAGATTTCAAAACCCCGATGATTAAGAAAAAGTGGGGCAATCTAATTTGTACATAAACAATAAAGGAATTTCTCTTTTTAAACCAAAATCTGAATTTCATCCATTAATATATAATTCATTGGCTTCCATAAAATATATGCTACTATGAAATATCACATTTCAATGATATTTAAATGGAAAATGAAAAACAAATAAATTTTTAATACAAAGTTAAATCTAAATTCCAAATCAATTTTCAACATGTTTAATTCAAAATATTTAACACAAAGAAAGAAACCAAAAATTCCTTTCAAAATTGTAGTTTTTCTTTTAATTTTTTTAATAATTCCTTTTAAATAATATAATCAATAATTATATTTTCAAACCAACATAACGATTAAACACTTAAAATCACCTTAAATTCTAAATACAAATACTATACAATGAGACATTACAATTATAAAAACTTTCTTGTAAAAATTAATAGAAAACAAACTTCATATTTGAAAATTTAGCTAATATATATATTACTAATTATTTTTTTCACGAAATCGGCTGTTGTTTATAATTCAAAAAAGAAAAGGAGGCAAAGCTCCAGAAGTACAGACTTAGAGCTTGAATGGAACGGCTGCTCTTTGACGATATTGCTACAATTTGCTATTCTCCGGAGGTTTTTAACCTGAGGAAGACTGATACAAGTATAAATCCGGACAAATTGGAAGAGGAGAAAACAAGCTTTGCAAAACATCTTAATCTGTATTTAAAAGTCTGATCTGCCGCGCGTAAGAATCCTCTGAAAACTTGATGAGTCTGTGGCAACTTGCGCTTGAATCAATAAGGATCTCCAGCATATAATTTCCCATGGTAACTTGGATATGAGAGCGGCAGAATTGAAGGGCGATAGAATGAAGAGCGGCAACAATGAACAACACCTGAGTCCAGGCCATTGTAGCCAGCAAACTGGAAAGGATAAGGGACAGAGGCACACGGTGAGACTTCTCGGATTTCACTAGAGAGAACAGGAAGCAAAGGGCAAGAGGAGTCGGAAGGAAAGGGATACAAGACATATGGCAGAGGAGGGAAACCAAATCAGAATTACAGAGGATTTGGACAGGGGGCTCCTTAAAAGGTCGATCAGAAGACGATCTTAAACGGAATAGCATTAGTCAAAAAGAAGATCAGGGAAGATATTGAAATGAAACTTTGTTATTGCAGAAAAAATTCCCTTTGGTTCTGGAACAAGCTTGACTGGCGAACTTGTCTGCTTCTCGGTTTAAAGTGTGGAGGACATGAAAGAGTTTTATCTCCCCAGATTGGCTGATCATGCTTTGACATCTACTGATGATTCGCTGAATATGGATATTTGAGGGCATTCTCTTGCTAATCATGAGACTGATGATAATAGCAGAGTCCCCAAAAATCCAAGCTTTCTTAATTCCAAGGTTTTGAAGTTGGAGCAGGCTTTGATAGAGAGCCAGGGCCTCAGCTCTATTATTGGAGAGATTTCCCAGACCCCACTCAAAGGAAATAAGGGGGTCTCCTTTAGGCGAATAGATGATTCCCCCTGCTCCCGCAGCTCCCGGATTAGACTTGGAGGCGCCATCGAAGAAGATGATATGAGTGTTGCTGTTGGAGATCCATTCAGTGAATTCACCCTGCTTTAATCTTATTTTCCAGTTATGACCAGAGGTATTGGAATAGCTATTGTAATTGACTGCTGGAGAGAGGTTGCTACACTTGTCTATCAGATTCTTGATAAAATCTCTCTCTTCGCTACAGAAGCTGGCCATGTCGATTTTCTTAGAATTCTTGGCAGCTATGGTTTCTATAGCCAGACTTTTGGCTTTATTGCAAAGATGTCTGGTTAAAGTCTCCTGGCCCCTGAAAACCTTGCGGTTTCTTGCGATCCAAAGTTTCCATAAGAGAGCGTAAGGGAGGGCATCCCATACCCTCTTGACAACGCTATTTTTCTTATTTGGCCATGGGTAGCTTTTCTTCCAGATGCTTAGGGCTTCGCCAATGGACTGATGTGAATTCCAGGTGAGTGGGACAAAGGGGACTATACCTTTCCAACAGGAGATGGCGAAAGGGCATGAAATAAAGAGATGCTGCATGGTCTCTTCAGCTTCAAGACAATTCGGACATTGAGAAGGGCCCAAGATGCCTCTCTTTTGCAGATTTTCTGAGGTGAGAGTCTTCCCTTTTAAAAGGGTCCATATGAAGAATTTAACCTTGGGAATGGCTTCAGCTTTCCATGTTGCTTTCCAATACGTCCATGGAGAAGTGGGGAGATCCCTATTGCACAAAAAATTATAACCTACCTGAATTGAATAGCTTGAACCCGTAGGATCCCAACGGAAACCGTCAGCACCATTTTTAGTTATAGGTGCGATGTTGTGAAGATGGTTCTGGAAATTATTAAAGGAATCTTTGAGATGATCAGGGATGGGAGGGAAGCTCCAGCCTTTCCACGCCTGCGTTTTTGTGTCCCAATGAGATATTTGATTTAAGTGATATAGTCCCTTGCTTTGGAAGTAGAGAATGATTGGTTCCATACCTGTAAAGCTGCTGATGGCTTTATTTCCCATAATCTTATCGCTTGCAATGCTGACTTTGTTCCCACCTGTGGGAACCATTGAAACATTTTGAGCCATAAAAGAAATGGCTTTTTTACAAAGTCTCCAAATACCTGTGCTGCTCCTTACCAGAATTTCACTAACTAGCAATTGTTGCCTTGGAGTATTAAGATATTTGACCTCAATGACTCTTTTCCACCAAGCTTGCTGCTCCTCTAACAGTCTCCAAATAAGCTTGCCACCAAAAGCTAAGTTAGTGAACAATGGAGATCTGATTCCAAGCCCGCCTTTTTCCTGGCTCTGAATAACTTGTTTCCAGCTAACCAGGTTAAATTTTTTCTTATCGTTCTTTCCTCCCTGCCATAAGAAATGTCTAAGAATACTTTCCATTTTGTGATGAAAAGAGGTAGGCGCCTGAGCTAAGGAGAACTGATATAAAGGAAGCGAAGACAGCCCAGATTTAAGGAGCACCATTCGGCCGGCTGGGTTGAGCCAGAAGGATCCCCAGTTGTGGACTTTTTTTTTTAATTTATCAAGAATTTTGTCCCAGATTTCGGCTCTAGCACGACCCATGCTTACTGGCATTCCCAAGTAGCTGAAGTGGTCCCATTTTAACTTGCACGGCACCCCAAAGATGATGGATAGGTTTTGGAGAGTTTGGGCTGAAGAATTCCAGCCGTAAATGCAGCTTTTGAGATGGTTAATCATTCCTCCAGAGTATCTCATATACTTATCAAGAAGGAGCTTGAACCTTCGAGCAATTATTGCAGAAGCTCCTCCAATCAGCAGGGTATCATCAGCAAATTGAGAGTGATTGATGTTTTTCACTCCATCTTCAAATTTGATTCCGGTGATGAGGCCTGCTTGTCTCTTATGATCGAGGACACAGCTGAAAGACTCAGCCATTAAGATGAATAAGTAGGGAGAGAGAGGACAACCTTGCCTCAATCCTCTTGAGGATTGGAAAGCAGGGCCGGGTCTTCCATTGATGAGAGGGGCGATCCAAGGTCCAGATATGCAGGTTTTTATGAGGTTAATGAAGGGGGAAGAGAAGCCCATTTTTTGAAGAGTAGCAAAGAGAAAGGAGTGTCGGACTCTGTCAAAGGCATTAGCCAAGTCTAGTTTCAGAATGAAGCCCTTTTCCTTTCTAGAAAGGCTTGAGTGAATGGCTTCCTGGACAAGTAAGATAGAGTCAGAAATTTGTCTGTTGGCCATAAAACCGCCTTGATTTTCAGAAATAAGGCTTGGCAAGAGAGGCTTTAGTCGGGAGGCAAGGATTTTTGTGAAAATTTTATATGAAGAGTTGCATAGGGAAATAGGACGGAAGCGGGAAAAGGTAGAGGGGCGGCTCTCTTTAGGGATGAGAACAAGATGGGTTGAATTTGTGAAGCCTCCCATTTTATTTTTCCTTTGTATCCATTTGTAATACTTGATGAGATCCTTTTTGATGGTTTCCCAGAATTCCCTGTAGAAACAGATTGGGAAACCATCCGGGCCTGGAGCTTTGTCAGGTTGGAGGCACCAGATAGCTCCCAAGATTTCTTCCTCTTTAATCTCTTCATTCAGTCTTTCATTGGCTTCTGCTGATATTTTATTTGGCATATGCTGTAAGAAATCAGTGTAATTCTCCTCTTCCCCTTTTTCTGTTAGGAGCTCTCTAAAATGTGTTGTAGCCGCGTTTTTAATGGAAGCTTGATCATTGTGCTGGTTACCTGCGTTGTCTATAATAGCTGTTATATTGTTCCTAATTTGTCTAACAGTTGCTTGCTTGTGGAAGAAGGATGTATTCCTATCCCCACTTTTCAGCCAAACCTGTCTTGATTTTATGCGCCATTTTTCTTCCTCTTCTCTCCTGATGCTGTAGAGTTGACTGTAGAAATCCTCTTCTTGACTTTTACTTGCTTGAGTGTATTCTTGGTTTTCCATAGCATGGTGTAAATTTTCAATTTTAGCTTTTACATCCAGCTTCTTTGCTTCTGGTTCTTTATATTGGGATTTTTCCCAGTTCTTGAGAGCGTGCCTGACATTTCTCAATTTGCTTTCCCATATATAGCTGGGTGAACCTTCTATATGTTGGCGCCAAGTTTGCTGGACTAGAGATTTGGCAGCCGAAATATGATTCCATAAGGGGCTATATTTAAAAGGGATTGGCCCCAGGGGACGATGGGATTCAAAAGCTAAAACAGTGGGATAATGATCTGAGATAGCGAAGGGGAGAATAGAAGCATGAACAGCAGCAAAAGATGAGAGAAAAGAAACATTTACCAATATTCGATCCAGCCTTTCCATTATATTATTTTTGCCAAGCCTGCGGTTGCTCCAGGTAAACTTGCGATTCTTTGGGACAATATCAACGAGATCTGCGAGCTGCATAACGTTCTCCAACTGATTTCTGAAGGGGTCAGGATTGAAGCTACCGCCACGCTTTTCATTAGCGTGAAGGATAAGGTTTAAGTCGCTGCCTACAATTATATTGCTGTTCTCTTCCTCTGCAATGTTGTTGCTGAGAGATGTCCAACAAGCCTCCTTATCTCTGTAGTGATTCGGAACGTAGACATTGAAAATGATTAGCTGGTAACTGCTCATCTTATTCTGCAAAGTAATCTTTATCCAATGTCGTTCCACTGTTTCTGCTATCTTGATCCATTTGTCTTGGAGCCAAAGAGTGGCGATTCCTCCTGAGGCCCCTCTAGATTCGCACACACATCCTTGATAAAACTTGTGCTTCTCAATAATTTGATTCATCTCTGCCTGTCCCAGCTTTGTTTCTTGGAGTAGAACTATCTCTGGTCTTTCTTGGTTTAAGAGATCTTTTAAGGCGTTTGTTTTGGTGGGGTGCCCCAATCCCCTGCTGTTCCAGGAAAGCATTTTCATCATTTCAATGGAGTGCGAGGAGGTGCTCTTCCTCCCAGATCTTTATTTGTTGAGTCCTTGTTTATCTGCCCTTGTATATAAGATTCTATAGGATTCTGAATACCCAAAGCTATGTCTTTTTGTGCATTTTCGTCTCTATGTTGTTTGGTCGATTTTCGTCCAGGCTTCTTTTGGTTTTCAGGAATGGATCCATGCTCTTTGGAGCTGCTTCTAGTGGTTCTGGGGGGGGGGGATCAGAAGGGAGGGAAGAGGAAATGGACAAGGGAAGGGAAGGATCAGAAGGAGATTGAATCTTAGGAGAAGGGGGATCCTCGGGTTGGGAAAGGAGGTGAAAGGGATTGGAAGAAGCAGAGGAGAGGGGATCGGGTCGGCTAAGAAGGGGAGGAAAGGAAGAGGAGGGGGGCGGAGAAGGGGGGGAGGGGTTGGAAGGGGGAGTGGGAAGGGGACGAAGGGAAGGCCCAGCATCATGAGGAGGGATGGGGTTAGGGGCTATCTTTTTTTTTTTTACTGCTTCCCATTGTTCTTCCTGTGGAGAACTGTCAACATTAAGAAGTTTAGAGCATCGATTTCGTGACATACCTTACACTTGAAGGGAATCTGTTCGTAGTCAAGCTGCTGAATGTGTGTCCAGTCATCCACCTTTAGCTTGATGGCTTCTGGCAAACCTTTCCCCAAATCAACTTCAACGCAAATGCGAGCACAGGCCTGCATGTTATCTTTAGGTTCGCTCCAGTCAATATATTTCCCTACAGCATTCCCTATGGCGCGCACTGACTCATCTCCCCAGCAATGCAGGGGGAGGTGTGGAAGGCGGACCCAAACAGGCACAGCACTAGGGATGTCCAGCTCCGGATCAAAATCTGGAGTCCACTTATTGAGGTACAGTCCTCTGGAGTCCATGAAATAAGGACCATTTCGAAATATTAAATCCTTATCTTCCTTGGTTTCAAAATGGAAAGTAAAATATCCTTTTCCACAAAATCTGATAGAGATTTTCCCTTGAGTTTTGTCTGACCAGTTCCTTTCTACCCACCTCTAGACAGTTTTAGGAGAGGGCCATAGACCTGTAAACTACCCAATAAGACCTCTTTCAGCTAAGGCAAGCGCAGCCAGACGAGGCAAGGTTGGAGGCAGAGAGACTTCCTGCAACCCTTCCAGTTTTTTAACAAACTTCGAAACAGAGGGACAATTTCGCTGAGGCGGAAGAGAACGCACCAGGTCAGAGAATGCTTGCTGGAAGGCATCCTCCGGTGGCGCCTCCGGAGGGGCCATAACAGGCCAAGAGCAGACACAAAAAGACCCGCGAACGAGGCAGCCAGGAGCAAGGATAAAAGCCCAGCAGCATGAGCTGCCAGGCGGGAGCCGTCAAAGAAACGTAGGACAGAAGGGGAACAAGGCGCGGGAGCACCGGATGCCCAGCAGCAGGGCTGCCAGGCGGGGGCAAGCTGAAACTCAGGGCCGAAGGGGCAGGGCGCAGAGGCTCCAAAGCGCACGCGCAGTCACTCTCAATATATATATTACTAATTATTTAACATTTAAAAAATTAAATTAAATATATTTAATTTTATAAATTAATTAAATTATAATTGTATTAATGGTATGTTGTTTGTTTTTTAAATAAAATAAAAATTTTCTTATTTTAATTAAAATAAAAATATTAAATAACGACTTTAAACTTTTAATTTATAAAACTTATATATATCTCAATAATTTTTCTGTGAAAAAATCACTTTTGCCCTGGATTTTAAAAACCAATCAGCACCATTTTTAATGCTATTTATAATAGGAACTTATTTTGTGTCAACGTTTGTGTGCAATGCCTCTATGCTTGCCTCGATTGGCCATGAGGTATTCAAATGTCTAAGGAGAAATGGTTATATAAATATGTGTAAAATAATGAATTTTTTCGCGCTGTCATTTATCTCACGATTATTTTATCGTTTGAGACCAATTGAGGTTAACCAATTTAGACCAAGTCACTTGCCATGGCGCCTTATTTTATTCATGACGTCATGAGATGAGAACTATTCTTACACCTCTTCTGAGGACAATTAATGACACACAATTCATATAATAACGACTGAGAACAAGGCGTTAGCAGAAAGCAATAAAATTCTTAAAAAACAAGTGGCATTGCTACAAGAAGCTCTCCTAATAGGGAAGACAGAAGGGCAATGCATGAAGGCGGATGTGCAAAACATAAAGAAATCTGTAGTGGAAATTACAGAGGTGGTGAATGTGAAATCATCTCAAGGTAAAGGGAAAATGATTTCCCAAATAAACAACCATGAAGAGAACGCAAGAGAGGAAACGAAAGGAGATTCCACCAAAGTTTCCAAAACTTGGGCTCAATTTATTAGTGATTCTGCTAATAAGGAAGGAGAAACAAATATTCAAGTTGACAACATGCAAGATAGTGAAGGCAAGGAAAGACAAAATAGGGCAGTGAACATAATTATTAAAGGGGTGAAAGACTATGGGAAAAATGAATGTACTCTTGACCTTGCAAGAGACTTCTTGAAAGACGAGTTGCTATGGCAAGGACAAATATGCCAAGCATGCAGGGTGGGTAAGTTCAACGGGGAGAGAGCCAGGCCCATAAAAGTCATTATGCCTAGCTTGCATGATAAATATATTATTCTAAGCAAGAAACATCTCTTGAGGGGTTCTCGTTTTTTCCTAGAAGAAGATTTAATTGTAAAACAACAGGAGGAAAGAAGGGAGGAAATTTTAAAGGTTAGGGCAGCAAGAGATGAAGGAAAGAGAGCATGGATTTATAAAGGTAAAGCTGTGATAGCGCAATTTGGACCTCCTTCCAAAACAAAGCAGCAAGATGGTAATAAAGAAGAGGCAACAAACTCTTCAACAGGAAATCAGAAAGCAAGGTCGGTATGGGAAAACAGGGACAAAGACTCAAATGTGAGTCTTGCATGTCAAAATAAATAGCAATCAAGTCATACCCAGGTTTCCTTAAGATTAGTTTGTTGGAACTGCAGAGGTTATCCATGGAGACGAGGACCTGGGTTAGGGCCTATTGCGGAAAATAGAGACATAATTTGCCTCATAGAAACACATGAGCATGAAGGGTGCAAGACACCTTTGTTTGAAGGATACTGGAAGATGGCAGTGTGGAACAAGGCAACAGGGAATGGCAAAGGGCACAGGTGTATCATGGTTTTAGTAAGGGAGAAAGAAGGTCGTCTCATTCAGTTAGAAAAAGAAGACTCAAATAAGCAATTCATTTGGTTTAAAATATCAAAAAATGGAAACCACATCAGAATTACAGCATGCTATTTTGCACCACAGGTTTCAAAAATCTACAAAGGTAGTGGGCTTGACTACAAAGATCCATTTGCATCTTTAAAAGCGTATATTGCAACAGATTCGCAGCTAGGTGAAGTTCTTATAGTGGATGATTTCAATGCTAGGACTGCAAGTGAGCAAGCTAGCATTCTTTGTTGTAAAGATGATTGTGACCCTATTTGGCTTACATAAGAAGGTAATCATCAGTGGGAAAGAATTTTAGAGGACAAGGGCTGCAATCTCTTTGGTGAACAATTGCTTACTCTATGTGGGGCCTTTGATTTAGTCATTTGTAATGGTTTGACTAGATGGGCAAAGTCTGGTAATTTCGCTTGAAATACTTACAATGGAGCAAGTGTGGTAGATTATGTAATTTGCTCACATGGTTTGTGTGAGAAAATGGAAGAAGTTTTGGTTGGAGATCAGCTGTGGGATTTGAAATCAGATCACAAGCCAATTTATTTATGTTTCTCTTGGATTGAAAAGAAACAATTAGAGTAAAAAATTTAGCATATCCAACAAAATCTCCCACAGCGCAGAATTCTTTTGACCCCAGAAAATTGTAATACCTTCAAAATGATGCTAGAGAGGCTCTTTGAGAAGGAAAAAATTACAATTCACAACCTTCATTGTCATGAATTAACACATTTAATTCAATGCGCACTTGCAAAGTGCAAAAGAACAAAAATTAAGAAGTCTGAAACAAATTGCTTTCGGTTAATGCTTGGTTTGACGAGGAATGCAAAAAGGCAAGGAGAATGTGGAAAGAGTCAAACAAGGATAACATAAAGCTCAAATCTTACAAGCAGTTATTAAGCAAGAAAAAAGGTTGATTTCATGGTTTCAAAAAGGGAAGAACTAATCTTCCTTGGGAAAAATAATCCCAAATTATTTTGGAAGGAGCTCCAACCGAAAAAAGATACAAATTGGAAATAATATTACAGCTTCTAAATGGTTTGACTATGCAAGACAACTCTATGAGCAGGTTCCCAAGGTTGACCCTCCCCCCTTGGTCAACACTGATACTGAACTCTTCACGGTACAAGAGGTAGATATGGGTATCAAGAAGTTGGGTGTTGGAAAAGAAAAAGACTTAGCTGAACTCCAAGAAGAATATCTAAAGTGGGGCTCAAAGATTCTTGCACCTCACATTACAAAAATCTTCAACAACATCATACAACAAGGGCTCCCCACAGATTGGACAACTAGTCTGGCAATACCTCTTTTCAAGAGCGGTGACGTCAATAATCCCTCCAATTATAGGACCATCATGATAAACCCTTTGTTTGCAAAGCTATTTGGAAGCATGCTAGAAAACAAAATTAGCAAGTGGGCAGAAGAAAGAGATAAGCGTGCTAAAGGGCAAGCAGGTTTTAGACCTAAACATTCCATAGTTGATCATTGCATAACTTTAAGGCACATCATTGAAAAAGTTTGGGAGAAAAAGGAAGAAGTCTTTTGTTGCTTTGTTGATTTCAGAAAAGTGTTTGACTCGGTTCCTAGGGATAAACTTTGGCAGAGAATGGAGGAACTTGGGGTTCCTAAACATTTGAGAGCAGTTGTGCATAGGCTGTATGAAGAGGTGAAATTCAAAATTAGAACTTCAACAGGCATTTCTGAAAGTTTTAGAAGCGATATCGGGGTCAAGTAAGGTTGCCCAATGTCTCCTACCCTTTTTGGTTTATACATCGACAAGCTTGAGGAGTGGTTAAATTTGCAAGGGGGTGATGGTATCTATTTGTGCAAGTTTTTTATAAGGCTTCTTTTGTATGCAGATGACTTTATTCTGATTGCTAAATCGGCTCTTGGTTTGCAAGGGCACTTACTATCCCTTGAGCATTTTTGTAGAAGTGTGGGGATGCAAGTCAATATCAACAAAACGAAAGTAATGGTCTTCTCTAAAAAAAGAAAACATGACCAGCATAAGTTCTACTTTGAAGGCAACATTCTGGAAGAAGTTGCGGATTACAAATACCTCGGAATTGACTTCAACAAAAATCTAAACTGGAATGGTTGTAGAAAGAAAAGAACTTTGGGGGGTTGGAAAGCATTTTATGCTTTTCAAAATAGTTGTAGAGAGGCAGAGTTATGGGATTGGAAGACCACTCAAACTCTTTTTGGGCTTCTAGTGATTCTGGTGATTCTCTATGGTTGTGAACTGTGGACTAGCAGTACCTCCAACATGTAGTGGAGATAAATTGAGAAAATTCAGAAGCGTTTGATTACAAACAAATTTAAGATTAAAAGTGCAGTTCCTTATGATATCTTGTTAAGTGAAACAGGGACTGCTCCTGTTGAAGCAATTGCTATGGTGCGAGTCATAAGGTATTTAAAAAAAATTGAGAAAATGGAAGAGGGTAGATGGCCTAAGGTTGTCTTTAATGATAGATTGTGCAAGAGCAAAAAAACTTGGATGCAGCAAAATAAAAAATGGTTTAGTAAATGGGGTATTTGCTTGAACGCGTGTCCCATAAACAGCAAAGAGATAAAAGCTTTTGTTATGGAAAAGTTCCACAAACGTACTTGGGATAAGGAACTAGGAAGAAAGAAAAATTACTATATTGAAGTGTTTAATCCCACTCATAATCATCAACCAAAAGCATACATAGAGGCCAATATCTTTTGGAGAGCCAAAATTCTTATTGCTCAGTTAATGACTAATTCTCATCAACTCCGTTGTGAAACAGGGCGCTGGAAAAGGCCAAAGGAAGTGTGGGAGGAAAGGGTATGCATTTTTTGTTCTTCTGGAAAAGTGGAAACAGAAAAACATTTCATTTTAGAATGTGAGGCCTTCAAAGACAACAGGGAAAGTTATGCAGATATGCTGGCAACTAGCTCTTGGGATAATCTATTTAGCGAGGGGTTTGTCGAGAAGCTAGGAGCATTTATTGTGAAGCTTCACAGAAAAAGGGCCGAATACATCAAGCAGATGAAGAAGCAATCTGTCCCATAGGCTATCTTTAGCCTCGTGGACATTAAAATAATTTCCTTCATTTTCCTTTGAGTTTGATTAGAAAACTAAGATTTCATAAATATTTAGATTTGATATGTGTAATATTTGTTAATTGTTATGTCATTTGGTGATATGGTGAATTTTCTTTTATATTTTGTTATATATATATATATATATATATATATATATATATATATATATATATATTATATATATATATATTCTTTTCTTTTCTTTTTCTAACAATTCAATTTTAGACACCATAAAATTAGTCATTTCGTGCAAATGAACCAATTAAAAAATAGTAATTTAAATTTCAAAATTAACTTTTGATTTTGAAAATATTTATTTTTCTCGAAACTTTAACAAACTTAAATAGAATCTGTGCAAAAATTTCAAGGTTAATTAAAAGTCAAACTTTTTGACTAAAAACAAAAACAATATAAATTGCTTAAAGGCAGGTATAATAATCTGCATGCGGGCAATTTGATGAAGTTTCTAAAGGTGACACATTAAATTTTGTTGATGTTAAGTAATATTATGAGGGTTTGATGAATTTTTTAAAGGTGATATATTAAGTTTTGTAGGGTTGATTTTTTTATGATTTTTTTTGGTTCACGAATTTTGAAGATTAATGATCGCTACATCCACAATATATTTGTACTAGGAAAATCCACCGAAAGGAATCACTTCTTGTAGGCTCAACCATGAAACTTGACGTCAAGAGTGTCAAGAGAATTGAACTCGTGACCTTCTCAATAACGAAGGTGCTTCAATGACGGGGGCTCGACAAATTGAACTAACCCTCAGGGCTTTTGTAGGGCTTACAGTACTATCAAGGGTTTGGCAAATTTGATTCATTAATACTATGAGGGGTTAGATGGATTTAATGAAGTTTCTAAAGGTGACACATTAAATTTAATAAAAGTTCTAAAAGTGACATGCTATTTTTTCCCAGATTGTTGATAATACCATCGGGGGTTCGAAAATTTGACATTTTGGGTCTTACATTTGTAAATATAATATTTCACAAATGCCCAATTAAACGGTCAATACTTTAGAGTTGTACATGTAGGTGAATTGTTAACCTAATAACGGTTTAGTAAATAAATATGTTTATATTAGTGTAATTATATGAACTTAAATTAATTTAAATGCAAGATAATCAATCCTTTAGCAAGTGGATGACATGGCAGAGCCTGGTGGCACTAATGATGACATGGCACCACCCACATGATGATAGATGGACATGGGGTGCCAAATCATTTGCCACATGGTAGTTGCATAATAAACTAACATGGCACCAAGGCAAAAATCTTCAAATCGTCATATCTTGATAATTTGGACTTTGTTTTTAATAAAGTTTATATCACCCCAAAGTTCTCAACGAGTAGTTGGTGATGTGGATCTTAGAAAAGAGTTTTGAGTTTCATAAAAAAAGAAAAAAATTGGTACCATGTATCTTTAATCATGCATTAAGGGACTATGTAGGTGTGTTACATAACCATAAAAATTCAAGGGTAAATTTGGAAGTTTAACCCACATAGGAGCTGGGGAAGGGGTATCTGTCAATGGCTCAAAAGATGGAGTCCATGGTTTATACAAAGTCCCTAATTTTCACATATCTAGGTCCAAAGTTCAAAATCAAATCCATATCTTTAGCAATATCAAATTCAACAATGAAGAATCCATTTACATAGGGATTAAAAAAAGCATCATCTTTTAATTGGGGTTTCAAAGAGTTCAACATCGAATTACGCAGATCTACCAGAAAAGCTCACACACCATTGAAATGAAAAACAAGGCTATTAGTATTGTAGAAGGCAACTTGGAATGTAATGTCTTTCTTTATAGAAATAGCTATGGATAGATCCTCTTGAACCATAAGACAAGGAGAAAACAAAACAATTCTCACAAAATCACTAAAAGAAGCTTTACTCAAAATACCATTAGAAAGAAGAGGATGAGATCTACATCCATTGTCCATAATAGCTCCCATGAACGGCCCAATACTTACTTCCATCTTAGTACGAAGCACAATAAAGGATAAAGACATTACTAAAGCAAAAGGAGTCACTACTATGCCAAAAGTAGAATCGATGAGGGAGACGACAGGGGGCGGAAAGAGCCATTTAGAACAATTATTGTTAAGGAGTAAAGTACGGAATTGTTTCTTGGGGAGGTAAGATTAGTTATAATAAGCTAGATCAAAGTCAAGGGGTGATCTACTCACAACTAGGGCATAACCCTAGTTGTCAGAACTTATTCTTGTCACACGCACTCTATTTCGATAAAGTGTGGAGATAATTTGTTAGCAACAAAGGATTGTGTGGTATTCCCTCTACATATTGTGTGGTTATTACAATTGGGTTGAAACATATTTTATTAATGACCTATTACATGGTATATTCATTATCATTTTTCAAAACAAATTCCACTACATTCCAATCAAAAATATATTTTAGTACACATGAATGCATAGGGTAAAGTAAAATACATTTATAAATTCACAATAATTGATATGCAATTATCATATTCCTCCATGTGATAAGTGGTCTACTACCACCACATGGGAAATGAGAATATTATGCATGTGTATACAATAATGTATGTTTTCCTTATAGATGAGTAGTTTATTACCACACTAAGAAAATGTTAGGCTTAACTACAAGAGTACACAATTCAAACTAGAAATGTTATTTAGAGTCATATTGATTAAATCTTAATACATTGTCAATGTTGCAGTCATCATCTAATGCCACACCATCACTTTCTTATTAATTTCTTCTTATAGAGGTTATTATAAGAAGACAATAAAACATAATTAACACACTTGCAATTAACAAAAAGGATAAAGTTCTCATACTTAGAGACAAAATTAGTTAGAAGGATTGAATTCTCACACTTAAAGACAAAAATAATTATAATTTAGATATGGTATCATACATTGCAAGTCCACCATATTATATAGTTTTTCTTTATGGTTTATTTCAATACTTAATCGATTAGCTCTTGCCTATACTCCTCCCACTTTGCTTCCATGAGAGAGAACCATAATTACTACTGTTAATAGCAACTGGTACACAATCACCTACTAATCATTGTTTATAAACATTAAAAATAAATAAAATTGTAACTCATAATCTATTTTTCCCCATATTTGAAAACATAGTGAAAATGAAAAACTTTGTTTAACAAGATAAAAAGTACCTCTAGTTATAGTAGTTGACTGATACTATTGGAGATTCTAGTTGGTTACTATAAGATATATTATAAGTGATTACTATTCACCTTTATCTTTTTTTGTCATTGTAGGCCACTTATTCTTCCTCTTTCACTTTTCCTTGTCATGTCTCCTATGATCATCATGGCCTTGTTGATCATTGAGACTGACCAAATCACAAAGATATCATTTAAGGGAAACACTTCCCTTCTTGTTTTTACAGAAGTGGTAATACTCTACTCAAAAGGAATAAAACTCATAGTGATACATAAAGTAAAAGACTATATACAAATGACAATGATATTTACAATGACATTTACAATGCAAGACTATACATAAATGTAAGCGAAATCAAGATGTTTGTTTCTAGTATAGCAATAAATAGAACACACCATATCATTGAGCAAGATGAAATCAAACATACCATATTCACAAAAGAACTTAACATGATATTTTCATTGATATCATAAAAATTAGAGAGGAACGCACACACCAGAAATCCCATGCTTTAAATCAAATTATTGAGATCACAATAGTTATGAGCTCCCAAGAGTTCTCTATGGAACCTTCAATACACAAAAGCAATAGTTTTTTTTTTGGTTCACAGACCCCAGAGATTAGTGATTGCTACGTCCACAAAATATTTGTACCAGGCAGATCCACTAGAAGGGATCACTTCCTATCGACTCAACCACAGAGCCTGGCCCTAAGAGTTTCAAAAGAATTGAACTTGGGACCTCTCAATAGCAAAGATACTTGAACGACGTGGACTCTACCAATTGAACTCACCCCGAGGGCTACAAAAATAATAGGTTTATAAATGTTCATTAAATCAAAAAACATTTATCCAAATGGATTGGGACGTGGCTCCCTAAACCATGTAAATGAAGAGACCTGGAAAGACAAGAAGAAGACAATTAAAAAACAACCTTTTCAACTAATTTTAAGACAAAAAGGTAAAAAAATATTGACTACGAAGAATACATAGAAAGACACAATTAAGGAAAATTTTACTTACAATGTTGGAAAACAAAATCCCTCTCTTTCTCCACCTAATGAAGTATTTATTTAATGTTAAGCCTTTGAAAGAAAACTTAATTGCTCAAATTGTTAAAATCAATTAGCCTTCAACTTTCTTTTGTGTAACATTTTTTAACCAATTTTTTATGAAGTCTTGCAACGATGCTACAATTATTTCATGCTTCACTTGGATATTCAAGCATTCATCTTCAACTTCATTTTATTCATCACTTAGTTGATGTATCACAATTTCTTGATCATCATTCTTGTTGACATAATTTGCTACCTATCTTTCAATATCCTCCTTGTAGTTGTTTTAAAATTTTCAACCCAAGAGATGTGCATTTCATCTAATTTTTCTTTTGTCATTTCTTTGGTTAGTGTGGCATCTACTATTATATGTGGGCCATCTAGTTCCTTTTACATGTCAACAAGTTTAAAGAAGACATCAATTCTTTTTGCAGTAACATTGTTGAAATAAACAATAAATTGTTTGAAAGAATTAATCCTCTCATTGCAACAATCCTTAGGTGTTTAAGTGATGCCTTTGAGGGAAAAAATTATCTTTCATCTACATTTCGTTCATATTAGAGACCTTAGTTTTTGGGTATGTGTTACATTATTTCTATGACTAGCCTCATGCGTTGTTATGTTGCTTTGGGTGCAAGGGGGAGGGGTCATAAGTGGGGTGACAACCTCCCCAGCTAGGGGGTTTGCAGGGGGCGATAACCCCCCTCCATGGGGTTTGGGGCAACACCTTGAGATTTTTTATTTTTTATTTTTATGAAGACCCAATAATGGTTGGGCAGACCTAAGGATGGGGGGTGGACCCAAGGATGGTGGACGGACCTACCCATGGTTTTGCACATGGTTTTAGGCATGGTGGTTTTTCCCATGGTATTTTGTAGATCCATTCAAGGGAACTGTGATTATGTTCTAATCTAGGGTTTATGAATGCTTCAACATGCATATAATTTATGGTAGCATTGAAAGGAATATAATGAAAAATCAATCTGGCTTTCGTAGTTTTAGGTTTGAGGAGAAAATATATGTGTATATTTTTTGTATGGTCTCGCCATTATATATTTTTCTATTTTTAAGTATGTGAAAATTTTTGAATCTACACATCAGAAATCCCACTGCAATCACTGGTTTATCATCTCCTACTTGTTTTTACATTCAACAAGTTATTTAATTATTTAAACAGTGATGAAAACACTATTGCAAACTACACATACATATAAATCATGAACTGAAAATAGAATTAGAGAAATACACAAGGGACGCTGTTATTTTTGGACAAACGTCCCCGGAAAAACCCAATGCGGCAAAACAATGCATCAACTCTGAGGGTTTTCTATTATTAAGAAGTAGTTTTGAATACAACTTTGGATTCCCTCTCGGCTATCCAGTTACAGAGATAAAATTATACTGGCAGAAACCTAAGTGAGACTACCTCACTTCACCCGGCAAAATCTCTTCGTTCCGGCAACTGGACTATTTGTCCCCGGCTACAACTGTGCTGCCCCTTCGTAGTAGCTGCGTGGGCCTACGTGGAGCAAACTGGGACACTGCGTCAGCACTACGCTGCCTCCACTGCCTCCTGGAGCTCTGATGTCGACCTTCTCAGTTGATCCTGTTGCTCCTCGGTTGAATTCAGATTTTTGCTGGAGGGTGGCTCTACCCCTACGCTGGCACTGCGTCAAGCAATGTGTGGGCCCTCCTGGCCCAACGTTAGCCTCCCCGGGTCTGTGCTGCCTCCTCTGGCGTCTCTCTGCCTCTCTCTGTTGTGTATTCGAGGTCCTGGAGAAGATCCTCCAACCTCAACTATCCTGCCCCTCTGTTGCAACAGATCACTTGTTCGATTTTCTCAGCAAACCTCGCCCCAGAAAAATCGAACTGACTGATCTCTCAAGTGTATCTCCAACTGACCCTCACGCCTCCTCTTATACTTTTCCATGTTGATGAATCAACGGCCGAGATTAAGCCCCTAATCAATGATTAAGATTAAAACAGACTTGATCCTCGTCACTTAGAAGTTTCTCACCCATATTCTTATTAATACCCATTAATATTTTTATTTTCCTAAGTTTAGACATAGGAACCCATTAAAAATATTAATTATTTTAATAACTCCCCATGCGAGTGGAATTTGTCCAAACGATTTATGGGTCTTGGAGATCTCATGTGTTCTAGCACCTCCACAAAATTTCGGATCTAGAGCACATCCGATGCTACCCAAAATAAGCACTCCCTCTTAGCAAGGAATGTGCTCTAGTAACACTTCTCATCAGAAGTACTACACTGATCCACTGCATCGGTCCTCTGTGCTACTGATGCTTGGCATGATTCCCTTCATCCACTGCACTGCTGCTTCCTGTACTGCTACCCATGACTCTGTCGTTGCCACTGCTACATATGTACTACAACTTCCTCTCAAAATGCTGCCTCATGCTGCCCATAACGCTGCCACTACTAACTGTTGCACTGCAACTCAGTTGCTGAGAAGTAAGCAACCGAAACTTCACCCAAAAGCTGACATACTGGTAAGTCTGGATACCTCATGATGCTGAAGCTACCTCTACTGCTAATCTGTGCTAACCCTCTACTGCTATTGCGTTGTTGCAATCTGCTATGTGCCTCTGGCATTGCTGCAACCTCTACTGCGCTACTTCAGGCTATGGCACTCTAGCTCTGCCACTGTTTCTCCATCATCCCTCACACTGACTGACTCCCGTCATTCAGCTACTGTCATTAAGGGCTCCCGTAGCCGTATGTGATCCAAGAGTTTGGGCACCTCAAGGTTCATGCCCCTTGTGTAGTCCTCCCGACTACAACTCAATGTCGCCCCACCTCTTCTTCGGAGGTGCATGAGCACTCATGGCACAATCCTCGTCATCATCCTCCTTGTCAGCTTTCGCTCGAGCAACCTTCAAGTCAGAAGCCTCTTCCTTACCCTTCTTCCACGGGCACTGAGTGGCGAAACGTCCTAGTTCCCCACACCTAAAGCATCTGACCTTGGATATATCCTTCTTTTTCCTCTTTTGCTGCCCTTGTTGTCCCGATGATGTGAGAGTTGCATCCTCCTCCTCCTCCTTCTTGACCTGGGCACCTTAAACGCTACTCCCTGCCTTGGTTAACCTCTTGATCTCTTCTTGTCGAAGAGCTACCCACATCTCCTCCCAACTGGGAGAGTCGCTTTGCCCAAGATACTTTGGACAAATGTCTCCTAGTCCTCGGTGACTGCATTCAGGGCAGTGCTAACAATGAACTTAGGATCTGGTGTAGACTCCACAGAAGTCAATTGGTCCCGAATCCCTTGCAACCTGAGGAGGAAGGGATTGATCTTTTCTCCCTTCTGCATCTGGTACTGTCTTAGCTGATTTTCTAATAGCATCTTCCATTGGATGGAAGTGCCATGGTAAAAGGTGGTCAACGCCTCCCACATCTCCCTTGTTTTTTCCTTCTCAGCAATGTGTGGTACTACATGATCCTTGACCCTATCTAGGATCATGCACTTGGCCTTTGCTTGGGCCTCCTCATACTTCTTTAACAGATCAACGTCGACCGGAACAACAACTACTTTAAAGGAATAGTCCTTGATGCGATGCTTGTTTAGGATTGCTAGGATCCTTCCCTTCCAGATGACAAAATTGGATGCTCCATCCAATTTGTCCTGATCCCTTAGTCCATTGACCGCCATCTCTGCTCAAAAAATAGGATTGGTTCTCTTATCCCTCTCTTGCTTCCAATCCAGCAAGACTTGGATCTGGATTTCTTTGGTGCAAGAAACCCTCTAAGGAACAAGCTCCTCTAGACTCCCTCCAAGTCCTGATTTCCTTCACATAAATCCTCCCGCCAAATGTTGAATCACTCCTCTCCAATCCTTCTTTGCTGTGCAACCCAGATCTAGATTTCTTTGGCTAGAAATCTGTCAAGGCAGTGACTCCCTATACCTCGTCTTTGTCTCCCTAGACACTGTTATGCACCAACAACAACAACGTCCCACCAGCTCCTCAGATCGAATCCGTTGTGCTCCTTTATTCCCGACAACTGACTGATTCGAGCCTCTCAGGCTCTGTGCTGACTCTGAGAGCTGACGCAGTCACTGCGTGAGCTCCTCTTGGGTTCTGCGTCACCCTCTGCAGGCTCAAAATGCTGACCCAGGCACTGCGTGAGCCTCTGCGTCACTTTTCTGGCTTGCGTCACACCTTCAGCTACTCCTCTGCCACTGAAACAACGTTGTCACTCGGGACAATTGCTTCTCTACAACAAATTATCTGGATCTCCCGACTGGTGTCTTCAGTCTCCTATGATCTACAATGCGTTGATACCATGTGAAAATTTCTAAATCTACACATCAGAAATCCTACTGCAATCATTGGTTTATCATCTCCGACTTGTTTTTACATTCAACAAGTTATTTAATTATTTAAACAGCGATGAAAACACTATTGAGGACTATACATACATACATATCATGAACTGAAAATAGAATGAGACAAATACACAAGGGTCACCGTTATTTTTGGACAAACGTCTCTGGAAAAACCCAATGCGGGAAAACCAATGCAACAACTCAAAGGGTTTTCTATTATTAAGCAGTAGTTTTGTATACAACTTTGGATGCCCTCTCGGCTATCCAGTTACAGAGATAAAAATATACTAGCAGAAACCTTAGTGAGACTACCTCACCTCACCAGGAAAAATCTCTCCGTTCTGGCAACTAGACTGTTTATCCCCAACTACAACTGTGCTGCTCCTTCACAGTAACTGCGTGGGCTTGCATGGAGCACACCAGGATATTGCGTCAGAACTGCACTACCTCCTCTACCTCCTAGAGCTCTGATTTGAGCCTTTTCGGCTAATCCTGCTACTCCTCGGCTAAATTCGAACTTCTATTGGAGGGTGGCTCTACCCCTGCATTGACACTGCGTCAAGCAATGTGTGGGCCCTCCTAGCCCAGCGTCAGCCTCCCTAGGTCTGCGCTGCCTCCCCTAGCGTCTTTATGCCTCTCTCTACTATGTATTCGAGGTCTTGGAGAAGATCCTCCAACCTCAACTATCCCTGCCCCTCTTCTACAACATATCACTTGTTCGATTTTCTCAGCAAATCCTGCCCTAAAAAAATCAAACTGACTGATCTGTCAAGTGTATCTCCAACTGACCCTCAAGCCTCCCCTTATACTTTTCCTGTTGATGAATCAACGACCGATATTAAGTCCCTAATCAACTGCTAAGATTAAAATAGACTTGATCCTTGTCACTTAGAAGTTTCTCACCCATATTCCTATTAATACCCATTAATATTTTTAATTTCCTAAGTTTAGACTTAGGAATGCATTAAAAATATTAATTATTTTAATAACTCCCCATCATGGTGGAATTTCTCCAAACGATTTCTGGGTCTTGGAGATCTCATGTGTTCTAGCCCCTCCACAAAATTTCGGAGCTAGAGCACATCCGATGCTACCTAAAATCAACAAAGTATTTGTTTCCAAGTAATTTTTGTATAGGGATAAAACCTACATTAGTAACGAAAACACTTAGATTTTTTTTAATAAAATATTCATTAAATTCAAGATCATTTTTAAAAATCTCTTTATAAGAGGTAATTTTAGAAGCAATAGCGAGTGAGCTCTCTAGTAGTTCTCGTGATTGCAAGATTAGAACAAGTCTTATATTAAAATTTTCAGCCACATATTTTCTACTCTCCAACAATAGACTCGATGCTACTCTCATTTTGCACTTGGTTCAAAAAAATATTTAATGGATCTCAATGTATTCAATGGTTAAAGAAATAATGGCCTTAAACATAAAGCAACTTCGAGTTCATTAATTATTTTCTTTGAGGTAATGATTTCCCTTTCTTGTCCATTTATGTAATACTCGAGAACATCCCCTATTACCTAGTGAAACTTTAAAACTCAAGAAACTTTGATTTCTCCAGTGTTGATGTCATAATTCCATTGCTATACTACTTCCTTATTTTTAACATTAACCTTTTCAATTTGTAATTTATTGTAATGCCTATCAAATTCACATTGTGTAATGTCTTTTATTCTTCTTCAAAAATAATAAGATCTTGATTAGCAAGTTCTTCACTAATCATTCTGTTTTCTAGTATTTGCTCTTAGGTCCAACTAAGGATTTCAATGACAATATCAATCTCAATATTTTGAAAATCAATTTGTTCTTCTTGGGATTCCTTAATAGTTTTTCATTTTTCTCTTTAAGTTGATAGGAATAGTATGAGATATGTCAATCGACTGTCTTAGAGGGTCTTCACCTTCTCCATTACTAGCACTTTTTGTAGCAGATTTCTTCTCCTTAGATGTATTTTCTTATCCTTGACTTTTAGAAATTGAAGAGATTTTATGAGAATTATTTGGGGACTCGTGGTTAGTATCAGCTGTAGGTGTTCCCATTGCTTCTATTTTTCATTTGTATTGACCAAAGTACTAATATTACCATGGAGAGGGTTATCTTCATCATCATCTTCTTCTAGATTCTGAATATCCCCCATTTTCTTCTTCTAATTGCTTATTAACGCTCAAAGAACACCTAATAGAAGTCATATGAGGATATTCCATGTAAACCTTTGCAAGAATATACTTGCCTCATTTTCTGAGTGTCAAAAGATGAAGAAATTTCATGTAAATGGACAATAAACTTCACTTTGAAATCTTCAATTTTGAAAAGAGTATGAATGAATTGTTTTTTCCTTCTTGTATTTTGGATTGCAGGTTTCTGTGGAGTGGTTTTTGAGAGATAGAATTCGGATAATCCACAGTGTTCATCTTTTTTCTGTCGACGTTTCGAGTCTAGAGCAAGACTCATCATCAGGACTTGTTATACAGAGAAGAGGAAAATGATTGTGATAAATATGGTAAAGGATGATAGCTAGGATGATTTAGCCGACCATTGATCATTTAATAATTTATTAAATTTTTATTATTTAACCCATTATCTGAAAAACCCTAAACCTAGTTTTACTTCTGTATAGGTGAATGATGATGTTTTACTAATATTAATAATTGGATTTTAATTAACCTGGCTTAATTTGATTTGGAATGTTGAATATTGTATAATTAATAAGTTTTTATATTTTGTAATTTATATAGATCTAGGTTGCTTTAATTTGTAAAGTCCTATTTTGTTTTATTAATTGGATGCCTATTATTAACTACAATTAATACTTCTAGGTTTTATATATTAGGTTTATTAGTTTAGATTTAATAGTCCACTTAACCTAGAAGTATATATATATATATATATATATATATATATATTTATATATTATTTTTTTTTTTTTTTTTTTATGAAATGTATAATTGTAATTGTATAGTTATATGATGTTTAATCAATATGGTATTATATTGTTTTCTAATTAAATTGTTTAATAATTTTTAATATATTAAGTTTTGAATTGTTTTATTAATCTAGTCTAAATTGTTTTATTAATTAAGTCTATAATGGATATTATATACATTTTGTATTGTATATAATATATATAATATTGTTTATAGTTTTGTATTGTATATATAATATTTAATATTTAATATATTAAGTTGATATTGTTTTTATTATCTAGTCTAAATTGTTTTATTAATCAAGTCTATAATGAATTTTGTATAAATTAATTGAGTTTTGTATTGTATAGATATCTTGTTGTTTGATTATTATAGTCTTATTTTTATTTTTAATTTAGATGCCTATTGTTAAATAACTGAGGTTAATACTTATAGGTTTTATATATTAGTTTTATTAGTTAAGATTCAATAGTTTAATTTCAACAGTGAACAACTTATCAAAAACATAATATGGTAGAAGCATAGGCTTTCCTTCAAAAACCAAAGTGTCAAATGTAATAAATAATTTCTTGAAATTGAGAGATGCCTTTTCATGAGAGAAGAGTTTGAGCCTCATCCAAGAGTTTGCCTATATTAGGACCCAAAACCATCTCCCTAAATTATGTAAAAAATAGAGTTTTGTACTTGATAAAAGTGAAAGGGAGTATTATTGAATGCCAAAATTGAATAGACTCTTTGTCTATATTCACATTTTGAGCATCAAGTAGGTCTTTAAATATTTTTGCATAGACCAAGGCATAAATCAAATAGGAAGTCATGCAAAACCTCTTTGTACTTTCAAAATTTCCCAATTGTTAGGAAACCTCATTGGATATTATACTAACATAGTCAAATGCAACTCCCTCATTGACTAAATAATAGAGAACATAAAAAACATAACTAGATACATGTTCAGTGGAATCCTGACTAGCAATTCTTACCAAAAGCCATGTAAATTCTTTGTAGGGGTCAATTCAAGTATTTACTTGAATTTGGACAACATGAATTGAAGTGGGAGAAAACTTGTTTAAGACACTTTTTAGAAGTTCAATACATCTTCCTCGACTCTTGATGAATTCATTTGCTTCAATAATTTTGAAATTTATGTGTGGCATATATAGTCTTAATATTCTTTTGAAAAGGCTTGGCATTAGTTGTACATGATTTTTGCTAGTTTCTGCAAGGTGAACCATCCTTTTCTTCTTATCAATTTTTTTTACGCACCATGGAACAATGTCCGTGAAGTCAAATACTTTAGGCATGCAACCCGATTTTATTATTCTAATCACCTAGGCTTGGTTGGTACTTTGTTTCTCTTATGGTAATTCAAAATACCACTTATATGCAATAAACTAATGAAATTCATGGTATTCCCTTCCGAGTATAGTAACAATATTATGTAATAAGGCTCCTTCTCTATATTCAACATCTTTTGTTTTGGTAGGCTTGAGGTACTCAGTGGTAATAAACTCTTAATCCCACTTAATGAGGAAAGTAACATTGCATGATACTAAATCCATTAGCCACTTGTAACATTCCATAATGGTGCATTAATGACAAGTGCTTTTCTAAGGTAACAATTGTATGATCCCTTTATCAAGAACCTATTGAAAATATGATTGTACTAAGAGGGTGGTGCTGAATTAGTATAATGGCCAATTTTAATTAATCCAAAACACTTCATGCATGTATAATATCAGTCACAAGAACAACATAAATATACACCATGTATATATAATAAATTTTCTTTATTATTACATGATCTTGTTGGCACCAACCTACTGTTACATTGATTTTATGGCACCAACTAGAAGGAGGAACCAATCCCATGAGAAATACAAGCACCAACCTGAAATGCTTTACTGGAATCAACTAGAAGGAGACACTAGTCCCCTGAGTAATGTAAACACCAACCTGAGTTACAACTTACTTGATTTCTGATTTGATTTGTCTCTCCTCGAGTTTTCCTCTACTTCTGCATACAACATTCAATTGCACTTGGATTGAACAACTTTGAACATATTCCTTGAATTTATCTTCTGACCTTTTCCACAATCACATGTCTTCCATGGAATTCATTTATCGAGCTTATTCTACTCTAAGTCACACATACTTTCTTTTCACTTATTTGTCTTTCTCACTATTCACACAACCAAGCTAGGCGGATGATCGTTATGCTACAAAAGCATCATTGTATTAACTGCACTTTCAACCACACTCCAATTCCAAAATGTTTTGGTTTATTTATACCTTTCTAGGAAAACAAAACCTGGCAAGGCTAACACTTCATGGAGGATGATCTAGAAAACCATGAATTTCCAATTTATTTATATTACTAGAAATCCGGTCTAGAGGACCCATATTACTTTCCATATTTTCTTGGCTCCTCAAGGGCTTATGTTTGCATCCACATGACCTTTTTAATGTAACCATACTTTTAAGATATTATAATATATATCCAAATTTGAGTCCACTTAAATGTAAAAAGTTCTTGGACACCCAAATTTCCATGTTAGCTCCAAGTGCTTTGACACCTAACACTTCATGACGTAGGGCTAGGACCATAAGCCGAGACCAAGAGATTAAACCATGTGCTAAATAATTACCGACTTCTAAAGACATGAAAATTGATCCAATTAAGATCGACGGTGGCTAAGCCATTGTGAGCCCCCCTCGACTAATTGACCTTTAACAAGGGGGGTCCACAGTTTAACGTACGTGCAAATTAAATATCCTTCACATTTTTAAAGGCACACTAATGATCCCATGATCCATTCAAATCTAATGGTGGAGAACACACTTCAACCCCTCACTTTTCAGGACCGGGGGGGGTGATTTATCATATACAGTTTACTATTATGCAAAATGGTGCTGCCACCTGACACCATATCATCGCTCTACCGCATCATCACTCAACCATATCATTGTTGCCACTTGTCATGTCACACCACCTCGACGTCACTACGATGTGTCACTTCCTTCAGCTGCAACATCATCACTCTACCATCTGGTTCCACCTGTATTGCCACTTCATGCTACCACCTGCCTAACGTCCACCTACAAGCTTAGACCAGGGAATCTAGATTTGATGACTTTCTCAAGCTTTTCCTTGTTGCACGCCAAGAGGCTCGGATGCCTAGATGCAACCAACTTATCCGAATGTATTTGGTATTCAACTTTTAAGCTAATGTGATATGCGACAAAGAGCTCGAATGCCTCAATGCATCCCCAGATCCATGAATGTCTGGATACCTTAATGCAACTCTCGATGCACAAATGTCGGGATATATTTGAGGAGGCTTGGATGCATTTCAATGGTTTGGATATATTTCGAAGCCTAAATATATTGAGGGCTCGAATGTCTAGATGCCCTAATCCTTTACAGAATTGATTTCACTTCAAATCCAATTTCTTCATCATTCCGTAGGAGTTTACCTGAGTGTCATATACTATTGGAGAGCTCTTTGAGAGGCCTATCTATCCAACCACTTTTCCTAACTAACTACATTTACAAATTATAACTTTCACTTCAATCTTGAATGCTCAATAAGCTATTCACACCAACATCACACATTCAACTATCTCTCATTCTACTGGGCTTTGACACCAATGACAACATATGTGTAATAGGACCATGTCGTATTGAATGCTAAGATCAACTAAAATGTGTGAAGTATGTCATGGTAGTGCATCTTTAATTCACCTTGGAAGTAGTGTTTTGTACTAAGTTGATTGAAAAAAGACCGAGTATGCGAGGATATGGAAGTTGGGAAGTTGGGTTCGGGATGGAGTGTAAGTGTTAAGCGAGGTTTAGGTCATCCCACTATCCCAACTTTTGGACAAAGACTAAGAAGGAAGTGGTATATCAGGATGAGGATATGTGAATGAGGTGGTAAGTTGCCTTGTAATTCCAACTAAACGAAAAATGGCTAAGGAAGGATTTTTTTTTTCTTAAAAGAGGTATTTGACAATATGAACCAAATAAAAGCATAGTATGGCTAGGTTGTTTGGATACATGTATAAAGGACATGGAAACATAAAGACTTTAAAGGATTTACTGTTGATAAAAAATATTGATCAACAAGCCTCCAAATTAAGATATATCCAAACTCATACCTATAAAAAGTGTTGAGATTGCAACAAGATGATGGAGCTTAGTGAAAAGAGTCGCCTTCACTAAGTGGGCCCGCAGGCAAATTATGGCGCAAGTTTTATTTTTAGATCCCAGCAGGGATGATCACAACGGGAGTGACCACAGCAGGGATGATCATAGCAGGAGTGACCACAACAGGAATGATCACAGTAGGAGTGACCATAGCAGGAGTGATCACAACAGGAGTGATCAAAGTCTATTTTTAGACTGGCTGTCCAAAATAGAAAAGTCAAATATTATTGTCTCATAATAATATTTGGACTATAAACTTGATCTTATTCTCTTGGAGCACTTCAGTTTGAGCTACAAATGTGGCCCATGCAGCTGTCAGAAGGAAGTACGCTTTTCTTATGAGTCAGTTGAGTTGTTGCATGCATGACTTCAGTTAGAACTCAATCAGTTGAGTTTGGTGGAGTTGATTGTAGAGTTGATGGAGTTGTGTTCAGTTTGACTTGGTTAAACTAGTTGTAATTAGTCTAACTGCAAATAGACTAATGATGAGTTGTTAAACTAATTATTAACTCATAATGCAACTAATGAATACATCAGTTAACTCAGTTGCATGTCAGTGCATGTTCAGTTCAACAGGGACAGGTGTTAGAGGATCAGATTGCTATCAGTTGTGACTATAGTTGTGCATGAGGATTTGCACAATCAAGGGATTGAGTATGCCAATGAGTTTGCTCATGTATTTGCCTAGTATTATAGCCTCTGCTCACGTCTTACACAGGGTGAGTGATTCTTTGGAGGTGAAATACGAGTTTGGTAAACCATTCTCATTCATTCTTGAGCAGGTATTGAGTTGTGGAGGCAGGCAAGCAGTGGAATAGATTTGGAGATCAGATCTTAGCTGTATTGTGTGTAACAGGTGGAGCTGGTACTAGATTGCTTGTGATAAGCATTGTACTTTGTAATGTTACATGATTCAATCAATATAATATACAGATAATTGGGGTTTTTAGCGAGATGCTTTCCCCGGGATACATACTGTGTTAATGAGTTTGATTGATGCTTCTATGTATGCCTGTGAATGTTTTTGCTTCTGTAAATTGATGATCAACGTAGAGGAGGTTATGTATTATGCATGTTCCGCTTATAAGTGTATAATCAGGATAATCTCTGTGAATATGTGTCATATTATTCAAAATTTCTACAAAAAGTACCACAATGATACAATACACAAGATAAGTCCATAATTAGAGACTTAGTAAATAATAAATAGAATATGAATGCAATAACAAAATAGAGCATAGGCAAATAACACAAACCATAATATACAGATATATATTTAGGATATAGTTTTGCCCAACATTATTTCAGTCAAATGTTTGACTCTTTCATGTGCCGAAAGATAGTTTTGACTATTGTGTAAGTTTAAAGGAAATTAGGGGAGAGAAGGGAAGAGAAGGGAAGGTGGGAAGAGGTGATTGAAGAGAAGAAGAAAGGGGAGAAAAAAAGAAGAGGGGAAGATCAAAGAATAGGAAGAGAAGGAAGGGGGACTTGAAAAACAAGATGAGGAGAATAAGAGGAAGAGAGACAAATGAAAGAGGAGGAGGAAGCAAAGTGGAAGAGGAAACAAAATTTGGGGAAAAAGAGGAAAATGAAGGGCTATTTGGGGAAAAATTGGAAGAGGAATGTGGAAGGAAAAATAAGACAAAGATTAAGTGGGGGGTAGGAAGGGTGGTGGCGAGTAAGGTAGAGAAAATGAAGAGGAGGGGAAGAAACATAAGATGAAGAGTAGGAGGAGGATGAGAAAGAGAAAGAAGAGGGAGGGAGTAGGTAGAGACAAAGATGAAGAAGAAGAAGGAGGATTTGGTGGAAAATATGAAGAGGAAAGGGGAGGAAAGAAAAAAAGGGAGGAAGAAGGAGGAATTGAAAAGAAGAAGAGGAGATAGAATATGGGGGGAGGAGGAGGATTTGGGGAAAAAGATAGAGAGGGAGGAGAAGGAAGATGAAGAAAGATGAGTAAAAGAGGAGGAATAAATAAGTCCACTCTCCTAAACCCCTCAATTATTTTCCATTTTATGTTTAGTTTGTCTTAATTTTTACTAGTGAAACACCCACCCTGGGAAAATATCCCCCTAAATTCATAAACCCAACCCCAAAGACCCATTGACTTTCAATTTTTTTTTTTTTTAAAATCCCAAATTGTGCATTCAAATACCATTCCAAACCCCCAAAACAAAAAACAAACCACATTAAACATAATAAACTATGTAATCTCAAAGAAAAGATTTGGGAAAAGCTAAAAATAATGAGAGATTCTTATCATTCATCCAATCGGGGACCCATTAAATCTTTACTAAACTCAAATGTTGTCCACACACTGTTCAAAGAATAAGTCTCCATATGGTCTGGATGAGAAATACTCAAAAATAAAATGAAAAAAGTGACTCAAGTCATTTAAAACAAAAATAGATGGAATGAAGGCATCCCAAACTTACTCATGTGTCCATTTTTCACACATTTTATGTTGCAAGAACTTTTTTGCCTTTTATTTTTGTTTTAAATATATGATGCAAAACTAAACATGCACATTGTTTTCATAAAATTTGTGTACAATGATGCAAAATGGTTTTATTGTAAGAGTGAGAATAAATGAAAACATCAAAATAAAATCAAGATATTGGGTAGAGGAGAGGGGAATGGAAAGGGACAAGGTGAATTTTCTGAAGTATCCTCTAATGAAGAGAAGCAATTTTGAAATGAGATCTATATTCTTATTTATTTCCAAATTAACATTCTTAATTATTTTATTTTCTTTAAATGGGTGCAAAACACTTCTTTCTAATTAAAATCTGCATTTAAAAAAAATATTATTTTGTAGGTGCTCATATCCACCAGAAAAATAATATTTGAAAGAGATTTTTTCATGATAAACATCTTATGTATAAATTTTGTCTAATAAAATAAATAAATTTATCAATATTCAAATTAAGATAATCGTAATATAAATTATTAATACAAAATAATAAACACACACAAATTTTGATATAAAAAATTGGCTTAGTCTAACCTATAAATGAAATGACTTAAAATGTTTAATTTATAGAATTGGAGTGTCATAGGGATTTTTCAGGGAGCTGAATCTTTTTATGTATTTGAAAATACATTTTAAACAACAAAAAATTACATTCTTTCTTAAAATTGTTTTATGGTGAAAAAGCCTACTTTGTCTATAAGTTAGACTGCACTTAAAAAATTATTCCCATTTTATTCCCCTTTTATTAATTGATAAAGAGAAATGTCTGTGATAATCCCATCACCATTCCCCTTTTATTAATTGATAAAGAGAAATGTCTGTGATAATCCCATCACCATTATAAAGATGCACTAATTTTAAATCACAAAATCAGAGCCTAACCAGAATAGGGTTTCTTGACAAAATGTTTGTTTGTGTGAAAGCTTGTAAATTAATGCCATGTAGAGTTCTGTTCAATGAGGAACTACCTTTTTTTGTTCGGTTTTCGAAAATGCTATTCTAAAACGCTGCAACATTGATATTTCAAACTTTCTATCGTTTATTTTATATATAATAAATCACCGTAGCACAATTTAGAGGCATAAGTCCAATTTAATATCATCTTATGTTTTATATTTTGTGTTGCCCAGGAGTCTTCAGCTTATTTTGTGTTGCCCAGGAGTCTTCAGCTCCTCCCGACCGAACTGGAGGATAATCGCTCCCAAGATTCTCCGATGCGGTCCATAGTGGACGGCCATGATAGGTCCACGTAGGTGCGTATATTACATCTATCTATCTCCCCCTATCCTCGATCGGGTTTTTTTTCTCACGTGGTGGTCTGAATCTCCGTTTATAATTTTTATTAATCACAATGAAAATGAAAATGGTAATACAATTCAGAACAGGCGTCATCCTCGGCCTCGCTTCCCATTAACACCAAGCAAATAATAGTGATGTTATCACTACTCATGGCGACTGCTCCCAGTTCCGCCATTAATGCCGAAATTCTGTCACTCAGCAATTTTACATTCAAGTGCAGTGTGCCCTACAGATTAAAGAACCATGTGCCAAGTACCCCAATTAATTTCATTGGCATTGATTCCACTGGCACTGCCAGGAGAGTTTTCTGCAAAGGGCTCTCCTGGGAATACTCTAGTTTTGGCTTTACCTGCAGAAGTAGTAGAAGCTTAAACAGGTTAAAGTGCCGCAGTAGCAATGGCGACCAGCACGACAAAGGTTTTAAGAGCGGGTCCGTTTCTACTACTACAGAAGAACCACCTCCGTCTGAAGACCGTGACTCTCAAAAAGCCGAATCGGACTCCGAATCCACTTCTGCTAGCAATTCGACGGTATGAATATAAAAAATGTTATGTTCATGCCTGTAAAAATAGATTAAATTTGGATTCTCAGAGTCATTTCTTAATGGTATATTAATTCATTAATTTGCAGAGGCAACCCTATATGCTAATTTAGGTTACAAATTTAGAGTAGAAGTCGGTGAAAAGTTTGACTAAATGAAGTGTATTTTGCCGAGCTGTAGAATAAGTCACAATCTTTCTTTTGTTCCGAAGATGGCAAAATCTATTAGTTGTAAATCCGCATAAAGTGTATTTTGCCAAGCTGTAAAATAAGTCACAACCTTCTTTTGTTCCGCAGGTGGCAAAATATATCATAACTTAGCTGTCAATCTGCAGTGAGCACAACCATCACTGGCTGCTATCTGTGATGGGTCAAATCATCACTGTTATTCAAAGAAAGCTATGCTACCTGAAATGACCCACTGCTAGTATGTAAAGAGACAAACTATCACTCTAGCAGAGACCTCCTGGTCTTGGACCATTAGCCTGGTTCCTTACATTTGATGGAGACAAACTCTCAACTAATCATATGCTGTTTTAGGTCTTACTCTAGGACCAAAAGTTGGTTTCAGCCTAGAATTCACAAGGAAGTGAATATCCCTTGTGGTCATTAAGGCCAGCTTCAGTGGGGTCATGTGCTTTCTTGTAGCATTTAGCCTTAGTTCCATACAGAAGACCAAATGCTACCCCTTGCTGCAGTTTAACCTTATATCCAAGGGGAAAGTCACAACCTACTATTGCACAATTCTGGAAATTTGGGTGGTTTCATATATATATATATATAGATATAAATTAAATTTAGCAAGGTAAATTAGATGGAATGGGGGAATATTAATGTGGAATGAAATCCCAACACAGGAATATGCCATTGTAGTATGATAGCTCGGCCCACATGGCATGGCACCATAATCACAGCCATGGTAGTGGTAGAGTGAGGAAATATGCTATCACATCAACAAGGGGACTTGCACCCCAAAGCTAGATTGGCAAAGTAGGAAAACCACTTAGAAACCTTTGTATCTTGACCTTCTAATCTTTAATACAACTCACATATCTCAACAGCTCCAAAAATTTCTTTGCATATTCTTCCATGGTCATGTTCTCTAGTTTGAGTTCAAAGAATTCTCGCGTCTTCTTGTCATAGTGGTGCTTAGAGGATTACTTTTTTTGGAAGTACTTCTTGAATTATTTCCATGAGATTCTCTTCTCCTTAATGTACTTAACTTGTCTGTGCTGCTCCCACCACATAGAGGATTTTCCTTGCAAATTATATATAGCAATTCTGGCTTCTAAATTGGATGAGTAGTTATGCAACTGAAAGTACTTTATCCTTAGCAACTAGGATTTAGCATCCTCTCCCATCTTGTTTGGACCATCAAAGAATGGTGGCTTAATTTTCCCAGGCTCTCTTTGTAAATTATCTTGTTCATACCTCCTCCTTTGATGTTTGTCTAGCGATACTTTTGGGCTACTCTATGATTCTTTGGATGCATACAGCCCCGTAGTTGAATGTGTTGGTGAGTGATGGTGCCTTTGAGTTCTGGTAACACTTCTTCAGTGCCTGAATCTTCCCTATTTTTCTCTTTTTGAATGAACTCTACCTTCTTCCCCATGCCTTAAGCTTGACCCATTCTTCATTTGGGTCTGCAATTGATTCAAGCTTAGCACTAGCTGAGTGTCTAACTGATTTTGTTTGTCTTGAGCCCTTAGCATTCTATTATTATCAACACTATAACTTTGCACCTCCATCCTCAAGCTCATAGTTTCTATAAGCTCTAATGGCTCAATCATGACTATAGGGATCTTGCCTATCCTCCATGTTATCTTTGCAATGGTACTCTTCGATGTTGATCATAACTTATCCTTGCTGGAGCATTGACTCTTCAAGAAGTGTGCATTTAAGAAAAATTGTTAATCACACGTTAATTCTAGGTCTATAACATTTTTTTAAAAAATTCTAGAAATTATATGCATTTATTAGTTTTGCCTATTAAGGCTACAAGTCTCTTCTTCTCAAGTTTTGAAGTTTTGAGCCATCAAAATTATTCTTGTCTAAATTAGCCTTGCAATGGTTACACCCATACCCAGTTTTGGGCTTCTAAATAGGATGTTATGGCTTTATACAATGCTTTCTTCTACTGGACATTTTGTCAAACACATATCTTGCAAGGTACATTTTCCCAAACTTTTCATAGAGCTAACTCTGAAATTCGGGCACTTCTCATTTACACCTCCATAAGCTATTCAAATGCTGTAACAATTTTCCAATCTAGTAATTGCAACACTCAGTTCAATATTTGCAAGCTTCAAATGCTATTTTGCTCAATTATGCTCACGGAGAAATTTTGTCAAACACTTGTCACACAAATTGTGATTTCTTTATATATAGTTGACTTCTGGACCATACAATTCCAATGTTGCAACCAATAGTTCTGATGCCATATTGTAATGTACCCAATGCCCTTTGTGCACTTTGAGGATATGGGGTACTCTTTTAAACTACCCAAATTCACACCAACTTTTTGTCTGTGATGGCAAAATTGATTATATGAACTAGCTGTATAATTCAATAGTGGAAATAAAGCTACAAAACTTTTAACCATCAATTTCAAACTTAACACATGCATGCAACTTTATAATAATTTCAGCCATGAATAGGTAAATTAAAATCATGAGCACCGAACTGCACAAACTGGATTTAATGCTATACATAATAGAAACCACAATAACATTGTATTTCATAACACAACTAAGTAAACCTATCTTTCTAGGCAAATAATCCACTAATTGGTTGCAGGAAGACGTTCCACCCAACCATAGGCTCTTTGTTGCACTTAACCTCTTTGCAACAGAGGCTCACCTTTGAGTCGAAGCTATGAATCCACAAGGGTAAACTCTTCCTATGGCTGGCACTAATTCTCTTCTCACAACCCAATTCCTAGGTTCGTAGTGAATATTAACTCCTACAACAATCTCAATCCACAACCTTCTTTCCCCCTCATCCTGCACAGCATAAGGAATGTGATCCCCTTATTTGCTCAGTAGTCCCTCAAGCCATCCCACTTTTTTATAGGGCTCTAGCATAGGTTGGCCAAAAGTTCTCATTGTTGGGATTCTAGGGATTATCAATTGTAGTGAATTTGTTCAATGACACTAATTATCACTCCGTACAACCACAATTCTCTCATAATTTGTAGTTGTAGCTTTTTGTAGTTTGATTATAGTAATCTTACAACAATTTGCTTAGAGAAAGGTCTCTCGATTCCCCTCAACAGAATAATAGTTTGCATGGTAATTTTAATTCCCGATAGTTTGGAGTCTTCGTCAATTTGAAGGACATTCAAAATGTTCAAACTTCCCTCTAAACCTTCAATCAAATGATAGTTTGTTTGCATGGAAGAAAGGTAAAGCTCAAGTTGCATGTCATGAAGGGGCCGTGTATCCTTATAGAGACCCACACACCTCCTTCATGCACTAATCCTCCCATGGCTTAATGAAACAATGATTAGTTAATAATCAAGGGACATAATTAAGGTTGCAAAGACTCTGGGTTAAATCACTTACTAAGGTCCTTTTTGTTAGCCTACTTAAGCCCCCTTGTCTTTCTCCTCTTGTGGAGTCGTAGCCCTCCATTCCTTTGTCCTTCTCTTTTGTTGTTGGTGATGTATTTTTTTTTTATTATCATTCAATGTACAATCTTACATATCACATAGTTTGACTTTTAGCCATTCACCATATATATACACATTATTGAATTATGAATCAAAACTGAGGTATTACAACAAGGATTTTACATAACTAGTTCAAGTATATTTTTAGGTTATGTGAGAGGATGTGATAGGGTTTAGAGGGGACTTGTGAATGTTGACACCTAATCCGAAAGGATTGGGATTATTGTAAATAGTTTCAGTTGTGAATTAGAGAAAACCAAGAGACCTTGGAAATGGAATACCAAGAGTCTCTCCACTCATGTATATATTCATGATTTGGCTAATGCAATAAACAATTCATTTGTGGAGTTACTTTCCTGGCCTGATATGGTATCGGAGCACAAGCCCATAATTAGTCCCTTTCTGCCCTTGTAACTCCTATTTTTCTTCCATTATTCTCTGTCTAGAATATTTTGTCCTCTGTTTGCTGGTGAAAACGATGATTTTTTGTTTTGCTGTGCATTACTCATGTGACTGGTTGTGTTGAATTGAAGGCCATATGCTATATCTTCCTTCTGGAAAATGCATTTTGGAACTATGTTGTGCGTGTGTTTTAATGGTAAAAGCCGTGAATGCTGCGCTGGAGGATGTTAACTTTGTTGCTGTGCTAGAGTATGATAAGGCCATGATCTCAATACTATGTTGAATCGAACCTCTCCTGTTCAACCTGAGATCCGACGCTGTCTATGTAATCTAGTATGTGTAATCATCAATTTTTGAAGACTGTAATCTAGTTTGCGTAGTGTGGTGCGGTAGTTGAATGTTGTCGTATGTTGTGGAGATTTGTGTTAAATTGTATACACTTGCACTTGTGTTAAACTCATTTGGAGGGCCCGACCAGGTGTGATGTTTTGAAAATTTATTCTTATTAAAAGACCGATATGTGTATGTGGAAGATTGCGCTGGATTTGGTGGTATTTTTTTTGAATACTTTGAACAGGTCGTATTCCATTCATTATGAGATGAATTTTTTTAATGGGGCCGATATATATGTTGCATGGTATATTGAATGGCTTATGGTGAATGGTCGTAGGTGAATTGTAATATTGTGTTGAACCTTATTTTGTTCATATATATTATATTGAGAGGTTGGTTAATATATATTGCTTCATTTATTATATTGGGACGTTGGTTTATATACACATTTGAAAAGTCAAAGATTATTTGAAGCATGATGTATGGAGGCATATTGATGATCTTTTTGAAGACATAGCCAAACAATTTTATTACAAAGACATCAATCTTTTGTTGCAAGTATTATAATTATTTTGAGGCCAGATCAAATTTTATGATGCATTCACTTATCGCTATAGTTGGAGTGGTTTTCTCCGCCAAAAAGAACTACCATGAGTGGTCCAGGAAGATAAAACACACTTTGATTTTCAATGAGTTGTGGAAAGGAGTTTGTGAAGGAGAAGGAGCTAATCCTCCTCAGAAGCCCACTTCTGACAAAGAGCTTGCCATTTGGGAAAACAAGAACAACAAGGCCTATGCCTTGATTGCAACATCCATCAATGAAGAGGTGAGTCGTCATATTACTCCTTTTACATATGCTTTTGGTGCTTTAAGGAAGTTGAAAGAATTATATGACTCTCACTCCAAGCTTGAATTAGTCCAAGTTATGATCAAACTTTTTAATTTAGAATTAAAGGATGATGACCCTTTGGCCTTAGCTTCTAAAATAGGAGCCATTATGCATGACATAAAATCCACTGGTGTTGAAATAGATGTTCCTCTCACTACTTTTGTCAAGGCATTGTATCCTACTTATTCCCATTATCTTGAGTCATTACAAGCAAGTGACAAACTTTCAGAGATTTCTTTTGACTCTCTTGTGGACAAGTTTGTTGAAAGAGAGAAAGATTTTGGGAAGAAACAGACAGCTGCTTAGTCTTCTGAAAACGCTGCATGCCTTGCACAAAAAGAGAGGGACATGATTTTTCTAGAGAAAAGGTGGCCGAAGAGGACGAGGAAAGAAGGATTTAGAGGAGGGAGGCTGACATTTCCAAGGAGAAAGGGGGCCGACATTTCAAAGGAGAAAGCTCTGATCTTCATTGCATACGGTGTAACAGAAATGGTCATGATGCTTCCACACGTAAGCACTCATGGGACAGGATTAGATAGGACAGGGATGAAGAAAAAGGAAAAACATTAGATAAAGGGAAAGGAAAAGCACTTGAATCCGCTCATTATGTTGTGGCACATTGCAACATTGGAGTAACTAAAGACCTATTTAATGCTTCACTTGTTTCATGGAAAGATGCTGGGTTGCTTGATTCAGGAGCAACTTGCCACATGACTTTCATAAGAGACTCTTTGAAGAATTCACTGACAATGTTGATGGAGCAGTCTACTTTGCATATAAGTTAAAACTCAAGCCATCAGGTTCAAACTGCTTGGTCTTCCAAACTTTCTTCTACATGATGTTCTATGCCTTTCGGAGTTGAGGAGAAACTTGTTGTCTTTGGTCCACATCCGCCAGTAAGGACTCTCCATTCACATATTTGATCGCAAGGTTGAGGTCAGAAAAACATCAGATCAGCCACTTGTGATGATTGGGATAGAAGAAGAAAGATTATTGAAGCTGCAAGGAACCTCTCCTCGTGCACAAAACTTTTGATACACTTCTCATTATGATGAAGGTACACTTCCATCAAGCGTTTTATGGCATTCTAGATTTGGACATTTGAACTATGACAATCTTCATTTGTTGAAGGAAAATGGTGTTACTGGTTTGCTTACAATTCCTACAAAACTTAAGCAGTGTGATACTTATATCTTAGGAAAGCACAACAAACAATCATTTCATGATTCCCATTCTAGAGCACATAGAAAGCTTAAACTCATTCATTCTGATTTGTGTGGCCCTATGCCTGTTCCTTTTGCAAATGGCAATAAATACATGATGACATTAATGGATGACTACACCAGAATGTGTTGGGTGAAGAACAAATCTGAAACTTTTGAAACATTCAAGAACTTTCATGCATGGATTGAAAATGATGAACAATCTCATATTGGCTCTATTCGTACTGATAATGAAAAATAATATACTTTAAATGAATTTGAAATATATCTTCGCCAGCATGGGATCAAACATCAAATAACCGTGCCTTATAATCCCCAACAGAACGAAGTAGCTGAAAGAATGAACAGGACAATATTAAATATGGTATGCTCAATGATGTTTTTCAAGAATGTTAAGTTGATGTTTTGGGCTGATGTAGTTCTATGTGTTGTGTATATATATTATAAAGAATAGGTGTCCATCTCATGCTTTGAAAAACAAGACTCCTTATGAAATGTGGTATGGCCACATTCCTTCGGTGAGGCATCTCACGGTTTTTGGTTCCACCTGTTATGCCTTGATACCCAAGGAATAGAGAAATAAACTCGGTGCAAGGAGTTGCAAATGTATCTTCTTAGGGTACTCAAATACCTCCAAAGCATACCGTCTCTATGATGAAGTAAATAAGAAGTTTATAATATCTAGAGATGTGATATTTTTTGAATCTTCCAAGATTGACAATGTTGTTGAGCGACAACTTGATCGCTTGGATAGATTTGGACATGCAAAGTCTTTTCAAGAGTTTGATAATGAGATTCCACATCTTGAAGGGGGTATCCCTATACTGGATCAATCTATGGAATCTCCTTCTGAAGCACTTTCTCCCCCTCATGAAGCTCCAACCACTTATCAAGAAGACACTTTGAGTGATGTGATTGAGAGAATTGGAGGCTAAATCCTGATTTAGCCCCATCTCAGAAAGGTCCTCCAAAATGGCTCACAAAGGCACTTGAAAGTGTTCGTCCTGATGAAGTTGGAAAGATAGGAATAAGAAGCTCAACTAGACAAAATGGAGGTGATGTAGACAATATTGATTCACTGGTTGATATGGATGTTTCTTATGATTGTTGACTAAATTTGTCTACAGATTTCAAACCAACTTCCTTCAAAGAAGCCACTTCTCATGATGAATCGAAAGAAGCGATGCAAAAAGAATATGATGCTTTGATAAAGAATGGCACCTGAAAGCTGGTTGATCTTCCATTAGGAACTAAACGAATAGGTTGCAAGTGGGTCTTCAAGAACACGTATAAAGCAGATGGCTCACTTGACAATCATAAAGCCAGGCTTGTGGCAAAAGGTTTTGCACAGACGAAAGTGGTTGATTATGAGGAGACTTTTGCCCCCACAACAAAATGGGCTACCATTTAGACACTATTTGCCTTAGCAGCTCAAAACGATTGGAGAGTCCATCAAATGGCTGTAAAAACTGCTTTCTTGAATGGATATCTGAAAGAGAATGTTTTTATGTCCCAACCAAAAGAATTTGTTGTGAAGGGTCAGGAACACAAAGTATGCAAGCTTGTAAAATCCTTGTATGGCCTCAAGAAAGCGCCTCGAGCATGGTACCAGAAATTGATTAAGCATCTTCTGAAACTCAATTTCAAACATTATGATCTTTGAGGATGCAACTTTGTTTGTCAAGAAAGTTGGCAAAACAATTGTATATCTTGTGGTGTATGTAGATGATCTTCTGATGACAGGGAACAACGAAAACTACATTGCATTCTTAAACAAAGAACTGAGGAAAGGTTTTGAAATGACAAATTTGGGCTATGTTGACTACTATCTTGGTATTGAAGTAACCCAACATCCAAATTTTATATTCCTCTCTCAAAAGAAATACATCGGAGATCTGTTGAAAAAGTTTTGCATGGCTGAGTGCAATCCTTTGACTACTCCAATGGAACAAAATTTAAAGTTCACATCCACTGGAGGAAAAGAATTCGAGGATGCAACAAAGTAAAAACAACTCGTAAGAAGTCCCAACTACCTGACTACTACTAGACCAAACATTTCTTTTGATGTTGGAATCCTCTCTAGGTTTTTGCAAAAGCCTTGTGAGGGTGATTGGTCTGCTGCAAAAAGAGTTCTAAAGTATTTGAAGGGAACTCAGGACTTTGGACTCAAGTATATACAGGTGGATGACTTCAACTTGATTGGATACTCTGATTCAGATTTGATGGAGATAAAGAAACCGAAGTATCTACTTCAGGTTATGTTATGAGTCTTGGATCGAGAGCTGTCTCATGGAGGTCATGCAAACAGTCAGTGCCAATAGAGTCCACAACTGGGGCAGAATATGTGGCAACAATTGAAGCAACGAAAGGAAACTGTGTGGCTCAGGAAAATTCTGGAAGATTTGTAGGAGAAACAAGTGCATTCAACTCCTCCTTTGATTGAGAACACTTATGCAATAAAGTTGGCCAAGAACCCAAAGTTCCATGATCGTACCAAGCACATTAATACACAATGTCATTTGATTCTACATCATTTTGAGGCCAAGACTATCCATCTACGACATTGTTCCACAAATGAGCAAATTGTGGACATCTTCACCAAAGCGCTTCGAAGAGAAAAGTTTGAAAGATTCAGATTGATGCTTGGACTCACCAACATCCCTTTAGATTAGGGGGGGGAATGTTGACACCTAATCCGAAAGGATTGGGATTATTGTAGATAGTTTCGGTTATGAATTAAAGAAAACCAAGAGACCTTGGAATTGGAATCCCAAGATTCTCTCCACTCATGTATATATTCATGATTTAGCTAATGCAATAAGCAATTCATTTGTGGAGTTACTCTCCTGGCCTAACAATGAAACTTCAATACATATCCACAGATGAAAAGGTTGCATATATTCTCATCAAGCCTTTTGTGAAAGGAAAACTTGTCTTCTATAGGGATAAGCTAGGGGTGGTGTAGAATACCTTCATCACGAGGAGGCAGTGTTCATGTTAATAGCTCGGATAGGTGCTTTTGCATATGCTAGGTGTCAAGCACGCAGAAGATGTCCAAAAGCCTTTTTAGGTGCTTTTTTGTGTTGAGCAAGTGACTTTTATGATTTCTTTCCTAAGTTTAACTTAGAAAAAGCACATTAATCAATTAATTAATTAATTAATTAATGTTGATTGTTAAGCTAAGGATTCCAAAGAAAAATGAATTTAATTCATTTTAGTGAATTAGATCTAATATTTACCATTGATCTAAGTGGGTTAGGATTTAATCCTAGCCATCCATCACTTTGGAGATTGAGGGTTAGGGATTTGGCTTAATGAAAATTATAAAGGAAGCTTAAGGGAGAGGAAGATGACACATCCGTGCTTGGGAGAGTGATTTTCTCAAATGAGTGAGAGAACCATGGCTGGAGAGAAGAGAAAGGTGTGCATTAACGTGATTTCGGGAGAAGGATTAAAGGATGCTGAGTTTGTGGAGAGAGGACGTTGAGATTGCAGGAGGCCGAAATTTGTGAGGGGTTGAGTTTTTCCAGCCAGGTTTGCACAAGGGAAGGAGAACGAATTTCTCTAGCGTACAAGGGTCCGTATAGGTTGAGGAAGAGCAGGGGGAGGCTGAGTTATTTCTAGGGTCGAGAATTTCCAGTGGGCCGAATTCTTTAGGAGGCCGAAATTCCCAGGGGGCCGAAAATCCATGTTCTAGTATGCTGTAGTTTCTATGTATTATCTGAGGGTAATTTTCCTCTTTAAGGGAGCCCTAATTTTCTAGAGTAATAAAAAATGAAGGAGAATTTGTTGGGCAAATTTCTACTGTGTTTTGTCACTGATTCTGTATTCAATTCTACTGCAAATTATTTAAGTTAAATGGCAATGTATTTTTATTTAGTAGTTTTCACAAAAAATAAAAATATTGTGTTGCTATTAATTCCTAGGTATAAAATAAATCGCTGAGAATATTAAATCTGATCTGGTATTGGAAAACTAACAACAAGTGGTCAGTGACATGGTTGGGGTTTACTTTATGGAGGATGCCCCCATCTTCGTAATGGCTATGGAATTCCATGATTCTTGAGCGTTATAATGTGAAGAGGGAGCAATCACGGGACCTGAGTTGCCCTGCTCCTCTACCAATTTTCACCACCCAACTTGTGCACCTTTTTATTTAATGATTTTCTGTTTCTTTCATTGCTGCTTTTATTTATGCATCAAATACCCCTTAAAGATGAAGTGATCAATTGCTCATTGGGGTTGTTGTCAAAGTTCCTTCCATTTTGATTGCTCAATACATTAGCCAGGAACTGGGTGAGGGCTAACAAGGGGAGTAGAGATTAGGCTAAGATTTTGTCCACACACTTTATTATTTCCCAACCAATCTTTTACATTTTACCTTCATGGCCAATGTTTTCTTTTCTTTTTGCTGCATTAACCTCTTAGGGTAAATTTCCAGCCCCCTGCTCAAGAATGAGAAAAATAAGGAACCAACATTGGTTATGGATAACAATCAACCCAAATATGGGATGTGTGGATAAAGGGGATAAATAGAAAGTGTAAATATGAATTACTAGGTACACACAACATCAATAAGTGCTTCTTATTTGTGCCCATCCTGAACAGTGGAAAGAAAGACCTCAAGAAAGGTCACACTAGGCTAGTGTTAATTTTCCAATGTTCTATGCTGAAACAATCACTTATAACAATTCTTCTTCCAATAGCAATCAATTATCCAATATATCTTCAATCATCCAATGATAGTAAGCAATTGCAAATAGAACATAAAACCATATGCACAATAGAAGACAACCAAGAAAAATAAGGACACAAATATTTGGTCAAACACTAGGGAAAAACCCCACAAGCGTTTATTACTTAGAATAATGAGGGTTCCCTAACTAGGAAAATGACCCTACTGAGAAAATATAAGCTACAACAATTACAAATATTTTTTGGGCACTTGTGCTAGCTATATGACCCTCCAAATCTCCTCTAAAACCCCCCAATGACTTGCCGTTTGCTTCAGCTAGCAACCTTCCCTCAATTGTGTGCCTGATTTGTACTTCTGTGCACTTGGGCACTTGTACCTGTTACTACTCAAACTAGCAGGGGGTCCTAGAGGGGCACTAGCTAGGTCAAGAGCAACAACGAAGCTAAAGCCCACTGTCACCACAACTAAAGCTTCCTACTCTTTACGGACTTTCACCGATGGGAGGAGACCCGATATATAGAGAATCACTTATAAAGGATAGATCAACTAATGATGGGTGTGAAGTGATCTTGGGGACCCTTTCTTATGGGAGGCTCAAGAATGGGACTTGCTTGCTTCTTAAGCAAGGTACAAAGCTTTCTAGGATAAAGGGGTGAGGATTTAAGGGCTAGGTTCAAGGAGTATGAATTGTAAAAGAGCTTCCAAAACCCTAAAATCCTTATTGAACTTGGTTTCCCAATTGGTTTTTGAAGAATTGACTTTTCAAAGGTATGGGACCACATAGGACCAAGTGGACCCAGGTTAGGTTAAGGGGAGGATGTTTAGCAACCAATGATGATCTTAACCTAAACAAGGAAGGCGAAAGGATCAAAACGAGAGTTTCCACTTAGAGGTGCCAAATTGATCCTATGAGGTACTAGCCTAGGGAACACCAGGGCAAAGTTTGGTCTCAGGGCTAGGGTTTGGGATATCTCGCAATCCCACTGTCGAAATTTCTTCAAATTTGGAGGAGACCTTGAGGACACACCAACGCAGTAGAGGCCAGGACATCAAACTTTTTCTATGGCTACTTTGTCGGGAAAATGATGCCCTAGGTGGCCCATTGTGGTTAAACCTAGAAAAAAGGGGGAAAAGTGAAGAAAAAAAGAAAGGTTTTAAGGTGATCACCTTATGGTGGATCAATGCTTAATTCCTTTGGGGATATGGAGTCAAGAAGAATTATGAGAGTGGATCTCGTTTCTAGCTCAAGGAGGCTTTAAGGGCAACTTTGTTTAGCATTAGGGCAAAAAAAGAGAGTGACCTTAAAGCATTTATACTTCGTTTGCAAATCAAGATGGATTATCAAGATAACTTCGATCTCTAGGAAAATTTGTTCAACAAACATGGCCCATACATAGAGATATGCTATATAGAAACATAATTCCACAATGAAGTAGTAAATGCATGCAACAATTAGCCCTAAAATAGCGAAAATCCCATGATCAATGTATGTGACAAAGTAAAAGAAAATAGCATCAAAATTGTACTTGCATGTAAGAGAATACATCCAACCATTAATACATTTGCCAATTAAGAAGCTCCATGATAAGAAAGTGCAATCCAAACATCAAAATTCATCCATGCTCCAATTTCGTCCACCAAGAAGGAAATGCAAAATTCTCAAGAGAGCGAGTGATCCAATCCAAGTGAAGATACAAAATGAATTCATGTCTCTCTTATTTATACACTCATTAGAGTTCGAATTACGTAATTTGAGCCTACATTAGCCCATCAAATAAAAATAATGTGCAAATAACTAACTTTTGGTGACAAGCCCACCAAACTAGCTCATAAACAAAATAACAAGCCTCCCAAGAGGTTGAATAATCAATAATGCATGTCGTTGGGCTCTCTAAGAGGCCTGATGAAGTCCATAAGTGCCAAAATGGACTTCCAAAAGTAATGGACAAAGGGTTGGCCCCTTGTTCTCCACATAATAAACCTGTGGTGCTCCTAATGGCTGTGAGGGCACACAAGTGACCTCATGGGTCTCCAGGTAAGTTGAAGATGCCTGTAGACTATTTGCAAGGGCTCAAATGATGGTGTAAGTGATGCCACATCGGCATACAAGTCCTGGATCATCTGCCAAGTGCATGTTTCAACTGTGGGGCTTGCTGGGCAAAGGTGAACCAAGTGCATCTTCCTCGTCCAATATGTGAATCTCGAGCAATCTCTGGACATCTTTGGGGATCCATGGAGTGTTGTCTTCTACTGTGGAGGCCCATGGCTCTCAGCACACACCCTACATGTGCCAATGTAGCCCTCTAGAGTGTTAGGACCCCGTATAGGGAGACCAAACCCAAGATGGAGACCACCTGCAATCCTGCATAAGATCCAATGCGTACCCTAGTCTTCCAGTACAACAAGTCATCAAGGAAATCGAGTAAAAGAGCTTACAAATCATGGACAACAAGTGGGGACTTTATAATGGCATGCCCTTCCATAATGGGCTTTGGCATGTGCTAATGTCTCCAAGCTCCAAATGGGGTTAACCCAGTATCCTATTAGGTGGTTTCTACTTCTAAAGGGGATAATATTTCCAAGGTACATCTTTTAAAAGGTGGTGGCATGTGGTAAAGATATGAATGGATTATGGAATGAAGAGGGGCAGCCCTGGGCCACATGCTAGTGTATAAGGTAGCTAGTAAAAGGGAAGCCCACACTTGGGTATATAATGTATAGGAGGGAGCAATCGTGGTACATGAGGTGCCCTGACCTTGATTTTTCCACCCTTCTTTAAATGCCTTTTGCCTTTTACGATTTTTCTTTAATTAACTGCATGGGGCTCAAGGGGTGAGAGCATGATGTGTGAAATATAACAGTGGTTACCCCTTTTTAAGGTAGGGCAGTTCATTGCCCACCAGGGGTTGGGACAATCATGGGTTCCTAAATGATAAAGGAGGCTCATTTAGGGCCTATAGGAACCAGGGTGATGGCCATGATGATGGGGTAGAGCTCATGTATTTTTGCCCACGTGCTAAATGTGTTTGTAACTTTGTCCTGACCATCCTTTACATTTTGTGGTACATTTTCTTGTTGAATGTGGCCAATTATGCTTTTACTTTTCTTTTCAGCTGCATCAATCCCCGGGGCATCATTCCAGGCCTGACCCAAGGTGTGGACAAGGGGAAGGGGAAAGCTAACCTTATGTGGACCCGGTGGAGGAATGTGGACCCAGGTGGGAGAAACGATAAATGGGGTCATACTGAGTGGAAATGGGGGCAATATATGTGGATGTGGGAATGGGACTACGCAACCAAAATCAAGGTTTCCCATGAAGTACCATCCCTAAAGCCAAAGGGTTAATAAAAGAGATCCCACAGGACTAGAATCCAAGGGTAACATCCAAAAAGAGGTCTAGGGGACAAGAACACCGACCTAGCCCATTCTTTCTGCTGAATCCCCCCATTAATCTATGCCCAGAATTGTCAATGATAAGCAAACTACAATAGTCAATTACCAAATGACAAGGCATACCTTTAGGTTCGTGAGGTCCACCCTCAAACATATGATCATGGCAGATGGGTGAGGGATCACATGGCTGGCTCAGGTGGCGGAGAAGGGGCACAACGAGCTAGTTGGTGGTTCTAAGGGGTTGCTGGCTGCCGGTTGAGGACCATCTTGGAGAAAGCTTTTCTCCTAGAGATATCAACAATAAAATGGTGGGTAACATCTGGCTCTAATTGGGACATGATCTCTCAAAGAAGTGGACGAAGCTACTCAAATGAGAGGTCACGAAAACTCTAGCAATCTCTTGGTTACTGCAGACCTGTTACTTGCACATATAATGGATGAAGGACACGGGGCGACATGCTTTCGTGGCGTCTCATGATTGCACATGCTTGGATTAGGCCCATAAAATTGACTCATAGAAGTAAAATGCAGTTCTTCAATCTAAATGCTGCTAATCCATCATGAGAAATATCATATGACATTAGTTCGAATGTCGATTCAACATGCAATGCATCCTACCGTAACATGCGTATGGTAAGAGCAATACTAAGTGTAATCATAAAGCCAGTGCAACCAACATATCATCACGTCACTATACATATGCCTGCCAATATGATTACTCATGAAACAAAACCCAAAGCGAATGTGGACACAATCACATGGAGGCTGAAGTGGGTGGGAGGTGGGAAAACATGATCTCCATTTGATGTAAAATGAAGTCCTAAGAGAAGGAGAGTAGGTTGATCTAGAAGTGCAGGATTTTCCCTCTAAGTACACAATGATGGTATGAAGGACCACTCTCAAAAACTCCCCATCACAATCATTGATTATAATATTATGCTTTGTAGATGCCGCAAGGTCGTGACGAGAGGGGAACGAAGGGTGAGGGACATGAGGAGTGCAACAAGCAGGTTGCCCATGGAGATGGTCACATTGGGGAGGGGAGGTTTGCAGAGTGATCATAATCTCGAGATGAGTCAAAGGGGATAAATTCTACTCAATGAAGGGTTCTTCCTTGACATCATGTTCAAAAGGGGGAAAGGGTTATGGTCACTTGAGGTCATACCAAAAGGGATGAGGGACTCACTCGAGGAAGACTCAAAATGATGAACAAGAGGGAAAGGCAAAGGGAAGGGTGAAGTGTCACAGTGAACAGGTTTTCCTTCCCCAAAACCATATTCAGAAGGCTCAAGCGATTTGAATATATAATCATAGGGTGGGCAGGTACGAGCCTCATTGTCAAAGATTGGGTTTTCATTAAAAGGAGAATCAATTACTTCCAACTGTCCCTCTTCGTGCAAGGGAAAATAATAATTCTCCTTCCCAAGGGTATCGATGGACATGTCATCGCAAGTAATGCACGGGATAAAGGGAAAACCAATCTCAGCCTCATCTTCTTTGTTAGTATCATAAATCGGAGCACAATCAAATTGAGGCCCAACAATTTCCCATTTCGCCTTTTCAATGCGGAAATAATCTCCACTGTCATCTTCCAAGGAGCTCATGGGGCCACCTTCCTCAAGGTTCTCAAAAGGAGAGTCGTCAGGAGTGATACCCTTGAGAAAGGTAATGTTAGTCTCGACTTTATTTCCCGTAGCCTCATCCTCCTCAACACATGTGTTTTCAAAATCATTCTGTCCATCTTGCGGACCCAACGAGGACTCATCCTCCTGCTCATCACCGAGATCCTCAAGGTTATGTTCATCTAAGCGGGATCTCTCTTCTTCTCTCTTTTCTTGAAGAACAATGGCTAAGGTATTTGTTACATGATTTTGGCAATATGCTTCTAGGAGGAGATCATTAGTAGGGTTCTCTTTATATTCACATTTCATCTTATGAAGCTTCACCTCTTCTTCATATAAATGTAAGAATACTTCATTAGAATTACATTCCCTTACAAACCTCCTACACGACCTACTATATTCATCCATTCTTTCTTGAGTGATTTGGAGGCTCACAGGATCCAACTCTTCATCATCCTTAGAGGAGATATTCCTTTTCTCATTGTCATTGTCTTCCAACTCTATAATAGATGCTTGCTCATCATCCCCACCTACACTCGCGCTCTCTTCATTGTCATCCGACTGATCACCCTTTGGTTGACTATAACATTAATCATTGATTAGGTCAGTTAGAATATTTAAAGCATAGGTTAGGTGAGCTAGGTCAAAGAGGCGATTAGGATCCCTCTCATAGACATCTTTCATCATGTTGAGTTGTACTTGTTGTGATCTATAAAACCTGAGCATGAATTCCATATCCATACCTTCCAACACATTTTGGTAAGATTCTGCATATTTATCTCCACTCTTTTGTAGTTCTTGAAAGTCTTGGTCAGTGAGTTTTGCAAATGTAGGGCCAAGATTAATCTCTCTTTTACGATAGTCCATTTTCTATGATTTTGCGTATTAGGATTAAGATGGAGTCACGAGGGTGAATTAAAGTGCCTTGATAGATGCTAGCTTTACCCCACAAGCATTAACTTTGAAGCTTAATGAAGAACTAGGGCGTCATTCTTCCAACAGAGTCACCAATAATGATATGTCAATATGTTGTGTGGGGAACACAACACACGTTTCGTGTCCCCGACAACCACGCAAAAATGTTACCGCTCAAACTAGCAGGGGGTCCTAGAGGGACACTTGCTAGGTCAAGAGAAATAATGAAGCTAAAGTCCACTGTCACCATAGCTAAAGCTTCTTACTCTTTATGGACTTTCATTGATGGGAGGAGACCCGATATATAAAGAATCACTTATAAAGGATAGATCAACTAAGATGGGTGTGAAGTGATCTCAGGGACCCTTTCCTAGGGGAGGCTCAAGAATGGGACTTGCTTGCTTCTTAAGCAAGGTACAAAGCTTTCTAGGATAAGGGGATGAGGATTTAAGGGCTAGGTTCAAGGAGTGTGAATTGTAAAGGAGCTTCCAAAACCCTAAAATCCTTATTGAACTTGGTTTCCCAAGTGGTTTTTGAAGAATTGACTTTTCAAAGGTATGGGACCACACAGGACCAAGTGGACCCAGGTTAGGTTAAGGGGAGGGAGTTTAGCAACCAATGATGATCTTAACCTAAACAAGGAAGGGGAAAGGATCAAAACAAGAGTTTCCACTTAGAGGTGCCAAATTGATCCTATGAGGTACTAGCCTAGGGAACACCAGGCAAAGTTTGGTCTCAGGGCTAGGGCTTGGGATATCTCGCAATCCCACTATCAGAATTTCTTCAAATTTGGAGGAGACCTTGAGGACACACCAGCGCAGTAGAGGCCAGGAGATCGAACTTTTTCTATGGCTACTTTGTCAGGAAAATGATGCCCTAGGTGGCCCAGTGTGGCTAGACCTAGAAAAGGGGAAAAGTGAAGAAAAAAGAGACGTTTTAAGGTGATCACCTTATGGTGGATCAATGCTTCTTAATTCCTTTGGGGATATGGAGTCAAAGAGAATTATGAGAGTGGATCTCGTTTCTAGCTTAGGGAGGCTTTAAGGGCAACTTTGTTTAGCATTAGGGCAAAAAAAGAGAGTGACCTTAATTAAAGCATTTATGCTTCGCTTGCAAATCAAGATGGCTTATTAAGATAACTTCGATCTCTAGGAATATTCGTTCAACAAACATGACCCATACATAGAGATATGCTATATAGAAACATAATTCCACAATGGAGCAGTAAATGCATGCAACAATTAGCTCTAAAATAGCAAAAATCCCATGATCAATGTATGTGACAAAGTAAAAGAAAATAGCATCAAAAATGTACTTACATGTAAGAGAATATATCCAACGATCAATACATTTGCGAATTAAGAAGCTCAAAAATAAGAAAGTGCAATCCAAAAATCAAAATTCATCCATGCTCCAATTTCGTTCACTAAGAAGGAAATGCGAAATTCTCAAGAGAGAGAATGATCCAATCCAAGTGATGATACAAAATGAATTCATGTCTCTCCTATTTATACACTCATTAGGAGTTTGAATTACCTAATTTGAGCCTACATTAGCCCATCAATTAAAAATAATGTGCACATAACTAACTTTTGGTGACAAGCCCACCAAACTAGCTCATAAACAAAATAGCAAGCCTCCCAAGAGGTTGAATAATCAATAATGCATGTTGTTGGGCTCTCTAAGAGGCTTGATGAAGTCCATGAGTGCCAAAATGATGAATTGGACTTCCAAAAGTAATGGACAAGGGGTTGGCCCATTGTCTCCACATAATAAACTTGTGGTGCTCCCAATGGTTGAGAGGGCACACAAGTGACCTCATGGATCTCCAAGTAAGTCGAAGATGCCTCTAGACCATTTGCAAGGGCTCAGATGATGGTGTAAGTGGTGCCACATCAACATACAAGTCTTGGGTTATCTGCCAAGTGCATGGTCCAACTATGGGGTTGGCTGGGCAAAGGTGAACCAGATGCATCTTCTTCGTCCAATAGGTGAATCTCGAGCAATCTCTGGACATCTTTGGGGATCCATGGAGTGTTGTCTACTGCTGTGGAGGCCCATGGCTCTCAACACACACCCTACATGTGCCAATGTAACCCTCTGGAGGGTTAGGACCTCGTATAGGGAGACCAAACCCAAAATGGAGACCACCTGCAATCCTGCATAAGATCCAATGCATCCCTTAGTCTTTTAGTACAAGAAGTAGGCTAAGTACAAGAAGTCATCAAGTAAATCGATTAAAATAGCTTACAAACCATGGACAACAGGTGGGGACTTCGTAATTGCATGCCCTTCCATAATGGGCTTTGGCATGTGCTAATGTCTCCAAGCTCCATATGTGGTTAACCAAGTATCCTATTAGGCGGTTTCTACTTTTAAAGGGGATAATGTTTCCAAGGTACATCCTTTAAAAGGTGGTGGCATGTGGTAAAGAGATGAATGGAGTATGGACTGAAAAGGGGCAGCCCTAGGCCACACGCTGGGGTATAAGGGTAGCTAGTAAAAGGGAAGCCCACACTTGGGTATATAATGTATAGGAGGAAGAAATCGTGGTACATGAGGTGCCTCGACCTTGATTTTTCCACCCTTCTTTAAATGCCTTTTGCCTTTTATGATTTTTCTTTAATTAACTGCTTGGGGCTCAAGGGGTGAGAGCATGATGTGTGAGATATAGCAGTGGATACCCCTTTTTAAGGTAGGGTGGTTCATCGCCCACCAGGGGTTGGGACAATCTTGTGTTCCAAAATGATAAAGGAGGCTCATCTAGGGCCTATAGGAACCAAGGTGATGGGGTAGAGCTCATGTATTGGATTTTGCCCACGTGCTAAATGTGTTTGTCCCGACCATCTTTTGCATTTTGTGGTACATTTTCTTGTTGAATGTGGCCAATTATGCTTTTACTTTTCTTTTCAGCTGCATCAACCTCTGGGGCATTATTCCAGGCCTGACCCAAGGTGTGGGCAAGGGGAAGGGGAAAGCTAACCCTATGTGGACCTAGTGGAGGAATGTGGACCCAGGTGGGAGAAATGATGAATGGGGTCATAATGAGTGGAAAGGGGGGGGGTCAATCTATGTGGATGAGGGAGCGAGACCACACAACCAAATTCAGGGTTTCCCATGAAGTACCATCCCTAAAGTCAAAGAGTCAGTAAAAGAGATCCCACGGGACTAGAATCCAAGGGTAACATCCAAAAAGAGGTATAGGGGACAAGAGCACCGACCTAGCCCATTCTTTCCGTTGAATCCCCCCATTAATATATGCCCAGAAGTGTCGATGATAAGCAAACTACAATACTCAATTACCAAATCACAAGGCATACCTTTAGGGTCGGGAGGCCCACCTTCAAACATTCGATCATGGCAGATGGGTGAGGGACCACATGGCTAGCTCAGGTGGTGGAGAAGGGGCACAACGACCTAGTTGGTGGCTGCAAGGCACTGCCGGCTGAGGACCATCTTGGAAATTTTTTTCTCCTAGAGATATCACCCACAAAATGGTGAATAACAATACCAGTTATACAAACCCTCCCTGCACGACACATGTGAGATCTCTGGTTAAATACAGCCACACACGTGCAGCTACTCCTTGTTGATTTACCAAACTTGCTGTACAGTTTTGTTGGGAATGATCTCTTGCTACCGAAATCTCTCTTGATATTTTTCTCCCTTGGCCTTGACCTCTAAATGAAAGTCCTTTGCTGGAAAATGTAACTAGTTTTGATTTTTATAATTGTCATTGTACTCATGTCATTATGTATATTTTATGTAACAAGCAAAAGAAAAAAGAAAAATTATTATTTCAAGCATAGGTTTCATGCTTCTTTTGATTGGTCATCTAGATTAAGCATGTTCTTCATGCTTCTATGGTTTGTCATGTCATAAGAATTATTGTCATGAGTTAAGGAAGTCAATATCATTTGTATAAGACATTATTGAGCAAGTTGTATCTTGTAAAAGAATTCATTTTGAGTTTAGACAGTTAAAATAAGCCTCCTAGCACAAGTTGGCCCTGCCAGTGATATGTCGACCTAGAAGATGCTATTTGACCTCCACAAATGTGTATATATAGAAGCAACTTCGACCTCTTTTGTCACCAATTCGATCTACACAAGAAAGAAGTTCGATCTGAAGCAAGGAACAAGAAGGAAGCTAGAGCGAAGGTCAAGGAAACAAGAAGAAATCAAGAAGAAGGAAGATCTAATTTTGAGCCTTATTCTCTCACGTGCGAAAGAATTAGGGTTTTTGCAGCTATTACAGGGCCAAAGATTGCAGGTCGAAGTTGTAGATTCGAAGCTGAGGCCTGACGCTGATACTTGAAGCTGGTTGAAGAAGGATTGACCTTTGTTGACTTGTTTGATCTTTGGCCTAATTGGAGGTGATTCTTGGAGTGCTAGTTTGGTGCTTGGAGGAGGACTTGGTCTAGGGTTTTGGGTCTTGGTTTTCTCATTTGAAGTAGATTCTATAAGAGAAGAGATTCTTTTTATAAGAGAAGAGATTCTTTATGGGTTTTCCCCTTTGAAGGGTTTTTCCCTGGCTTGGAGCCTACTTTTTGTGTCCATTGTCTTTATTGTTTTTGCTCTTGATAATTGTTTGATGCAAAAATCTAATAAAGAAACATAAGAAGATAACTAAAGTTCACAAGCAATTATTAAGGTTAAGGATAATTAGTTTAAATAACTTCCCAACTAGATTCTTCAACATGGAATTAGAGCTAAGGTGAAGAAAGAGAAGGAAGCTTGGTGAACATGTTATTGACATAAGAAGGAATTTCTTTTCAAGGGAAATCATTTGCAAAAGGACACAAGGAAAGAAGAAGAAGAAGACGTATTGACCTAGAAAAAAGGTTACTACATCAAACTTTCATTGAAGACCTCATCATCTCAAGTAGGTTCAAGCTCTCATTGAAGAAGGAAGGATAAGCTCTTGTTGAAGGCTATCTAGTGCATCATCTTGAAGAAAAGAAGCATCAAAGAATCTTGGAATCATCATCCACTCTCTGACGCTGTTTGAAGACTCTATTGTCGAAGGCATCTAGAAGTTATCATTCTAGGGCATCTTTGAAGTCTCTTTGAAGGCCTTGAAAGCATCAAGATAGTTGGAGACGTCATGAAGAAGGAGAACTCTTGGTTGACAAGTAAGTATTGTTTTCTGTGTCTCAATCTACAGATCATATGGCTACATTTTGCAAGGAAAGCAACAAGCTCGTTGGATCAAGTCATGGAATAAGTTCTTGGTGAAGTTGCTATACCAGACAAAGAAAAGACTCAAGGGTTATCAAAATACAAGAAGGGAGAAGTGAGAGCAAAAAGGATTATTATTGAATCCATAAAGGGTCATCTTTTTCCCTTTGTTGTTGATTTGAAGACATTCAAAGCTATGTATGATAAGTTGGTGAAATTGTACTTTATAAGTACATCAAGTTAGAAGATTTCCTTGAGAAATCAACTATATAGAATAAGGAAGTCAAAGGATGAAGACATGACCACTTATCTTATGAAGCTCTCATAAATAGGAGATCAGTTGCAAGGGCTTGGGGAAGTTGTTTTCGATTCAGAAATGACTATTTGTGTATTAAATGCTTTGCCACCTGATTGGAGCAGTTTTGCAACTAGTATATACTCAAAGAAGGATACTACCCCTTTTGATGAGTTATGGGCTCAATTTATCTTGGAAGAAACTAGAATAAAGACAAAGGATGACATCGAATCAAATGAAAAGTCTCAAGCCTTTATTGCAAGGTCCAAGAAGAAGAAGAAAGGGAAGTTTGGAAAGTCCAAAGGAAAGCTAGATATGTCCAAGATTCAATGCTTTGGATGCAACGAGTATGGACACTTTAAGAGGGACTATCCAAACAAGAGAACAACAAAAGGAAGGAAAGGAGTGAAGCTCATATAGCTAAGGAAAAAGGAGAACCTGAGAAGAAGCCAAAAGGAGAAGATCCCAAGGATCTTTACTATTGAAGGAAGCTCCATCTCTATCAAGTTCTTTATGCAATTTGTCTTTCTTTTATTAAGTAGAAAGTAGAGTAGCATGCACAATTGCATTCTTTAGAAGAAGTCTTGATTTTTGTAAAGCATGGCATCATAGAAAGAAGCATATGATAGTAGAATTAGAGTCTGTTGGAAATAATACTGAGAGAGGGGGGGGGTGAATCAGTAGTATCAAATCAATATAACTTTTTCATTTCCATATTAAGATTCATATACGCTGCTTCAGCTAAGGCAACCCACAACTATGTGTAATGCAACAAGTGTATATCAACTAGACTTATGATTCAGTTAGTTGATCCGTTATGAGTGCATCAGAACATTATTAACCATATGACCAGTAAACAGGAGCAGTAAAACAGAACAGATCATCACACACAAGAAGCACACATGCACACCATGATGTAAGGTGGAAACCCAATGTGGGTGAAAACCACCTGCTGCAAGTCGTCTCAATCTTTATTTTAATAAGAAACTTCTTTTACAATGGTTCTGTATTGGTGCAGTCTTATACCAGTACGCAGGCTTCTACTTGCAGAAGGCTACAACCTTCTTTCGTTCTTCAGCTTCTCCTGAAGGGAGCTACAACCCCCATAGTTCTTGTACTAGCCGATCCATTTACTAGTACGCAGGCTGCTACCTGCTGACATGCTCCAAAGTTTTCCAACTGCTACTGGAAGGGAGCTACCACCCCCTTTGCTCTTGTACTAGTTGAGATACTAGTACGTAGGTGCCGGCCTACAATCTTCTCTCCTTCGGGTACCTCGTTTCATACATTTTCAGACTGGATACTCCTGAAGCACAACACATAATCTGAAGGCCACGTTTCATCCAATTTTCATACTGTACCCATCAATATAGTTGAAACACATTATCAATCAATCTTCTGAATAACCCAATCACCAGATCATTACATATACAAGGATAAATATGTGTGTTAGCAACCGGATCTAGTCCATCAGATCACATAAAGATAAGTCATTATGAACCTGATCCATTATAGATCTCATCCATCAATACTGAAGCTAAACATAATCAATCAATCAATCACTTCTCAGAATGCTGTTATCAGAACATAGTACCAGTAACCAGACATTAATTCAGAACCGTGAACACAACAGTAATAGACAAAATCAACTACAACATATCTTCTGAGAAGTCCGCAACTTCACCAATAGGAAGCATGCGGGTATCCGCACTTTCTCCGTGACGAGCCTGCGTATCACCGCACCTACGCCTCCGGCTCGACTACGCACCTTCGCATCTGCTGTTGTGGCTTGCCTGCGCACCCCCGCACTGCACAGTCTTATGATCTGCGAGTATCCGCACCTGCTACTGCGGCTTGCCTGCGTACCTCCGCACCTGCTGCTGCGGCTCGCCTGTGCACCTCCGCACATGCTGCTGCGGCTCGCCTGCGCACATGCACCGTGTCTGGACTGCGTACCTCCGGGTATAGATAATTTATCAGTCTTCAAGCATACCCCAGACTATCAGATCTACAGATCTGATCATGCGCCAAGGAGATCTCGACCCATCAGTCGATTTGTCTATAATACTCAGGTTTCTCCTTGATTCAGATCTAGCTATCACTCACCAACCGATCACCAGAATTTCAGATCTTGCTCTTCTTCAGATATTCAACACACAAGTTACATCCAACCAAATGATCTCCTTCCCCTTTTTATAGTCTAGGCCTTTCTCAAACCATGGACCAAAACCATAGAGATCCAATACTAGGGATCCAAAACCGGAGTTCAAACCTTTAGATGCAAAACCACGGACCAAACCATAGGTTCAAAGGCGTCGGACTAAATACCATGGACCGCCCGTAAGATTTCCCACGTGCGCGCGATTTTCTCTGCATGAAAGTGTGTGAATTGGGGTCCGCACCTTTTGAACTGTGAACCTGCGAACATGTCCGCACCTTCTGAACGATGCGCCTGCGGAACCTGCCGATGACCGCATCTTTTTATCGGCGCACCTGCGAACTTCTTATTTTCTTCATTCTTTGTAGGGTGGTCATCAATCTTTGCTACTGACCTGTTGCACTATGATCTGTCATCTGTATGAGTTGCCATCAAGGACAACACTTGAGCCATAATGCTAACAATCTCCCCCTTTGGACTTGATGGTAAAGCTAACTTTTCATACTAAGGACTTGTCATTTGATTCCTTTGAGCTGTCCTGCATCCCATGTATTATGTCACATCTAATATCTCTTCTGTAGATTCATCTGATTGTATATAAGTGAGATGTTCTTCTATGAGTGGGTTGCCATCAAGTACAACACATGCATCATAATGCCAACAATCTCCCCCTTTGGACTTGATGGCAACAACACCAACTCACTCTCCCCCTTTGACATCAAGGGCAAAGGGCGGACCAAGATATTCTCTTTCCTTGATAAACATTCTACTGTCCATACTCCCCCTGAGTATCTGCTGAAATCTCTGAATGAGCTCCCCCTTTGTATATGCCAAGGTGTACCAATCTGACCATACTCCCTCTGAGTACTGCTGAAGACTCTGCTCTGCTGAAGAGTGCTGTTCATGCTCCCCCTGACTGTAAGCAAGGTCTGCAAAAAGATGTTCTACAAGAAGAACATGACTCTATACATCATAAATGACCTTCCTATCACCAAAGACTCATACATACATCCATCTCCCACCAAAATGGGGATATACCAAACTTGACTCATCCACCCAATCAAGTGGGGATACATCAAGGTTTACACATGATAGCACAAGAGTATAACATCATCCATCCCAGGCATAGTGGGGAAACCAACATAGGTCGTTACATGACCTTGATAATGACTGAAATATTTCATCATCCTTCCTATGCATGGGGGTACAAATTACATCATATGACCAAAAAAGATTTCATCAAGTGACTACAATAGATAGAGACACACTATGACCTTTACATCGAATGATGACATTTATAACAGAGACCAAACATCTAAATAAGACCATGAAAGTCATCAGCAACTATCATACATAGAGTATGATTTGCTCTATAAGCAACATCCAGACCAGCAACCTGAATATGTCCATTAGTGTAGATGGCATCAACCTGTGACAAGATATGTCATCATGAACATCAAGATTTGCATGATCCAAGTATCATCACTTGGGAACCTCTGCATCAATCAACATATGTAAGTATCAACCCATCATTATATCATCATGACTCCAACAATGCAAATTTGAGTAATCATCCATGTATCCATCACTATGTATCTTGAGCTTAAGATCATGATTTCTTGATATCATCAACAGCAACAATCCTCTTCCACATGAGCGCTAAGAACTATAGGAATCCTACATCATAACTGTATTATATGATCTTTATGCATATGACGATAGCAGCATATGAGTGACTCATCATCAAGTAATGAAGATGTGTATTCAAGCTTTGTACTTCTCCTTATCCTTATGAAGATCACCATGTAAACACCATATATGTATCATCAGAGAATCAACCATAAATCTGATCAACTATGTAACCCCAAGAATCATATGACAACAATATATAAGTCTCATCACCAAGAACTACTAAACATAATGCCAACAATGCATTATTAAAAGCATATGCTCCCCCTGAACTTGTGTCATCTGTTCACTTGTCAGATCTGATCATGCATATATCAGCAAGAAGTATCAAGGCATCATCATTATCAAGTTAGGCGCAAAAACACTTCTAAACATCTTACAAGTGTCAAGACATTTCCACACATCATCAGTGTTGTCGCGCGGACTGACACGACAACGCTCAGACCGGGGGCTGTCACTCTGATCCCCGATCCCTCCGTTTAAGCCTGTTTCCCGCGGCTAAGGGGGGTAGTCCCTGTGATATGATGAGGCCAACTGTCGACCAGTTGGTTGGGAAACACGAGATACGATATAGAAAGGGCTCGATGGGTTTAGAGATTTAATAGACCAGTGCCTTGTGGAGTTAATGTTTAAATGATTACTTTTTAAATGATAAAAAGATGGACCATGAACAGCGATCATTTATCATTAAAAGCGAGATATCTGTTAAAACCACAAAGCTTTGTAATGACCAAAACGATATCCAGCAACATGAAAATTTTAAAAGATGAATGCTTTAAATCACCACGAGTCATGAACCATTAACCAGATATCATATTTCATATCTCGACTTGGAAAACTTAGATCTCAGCATGAAAGATATAACGTGAAAAAACCACTGAATCTGGCAAAATAACTTTCCAAAATTTTAATATTTTTCAAAACATTTTAAATCTTTTTTCAAAGTTTTTTATATATTTTTTTATTTTTATTTTTATTTTTCAGTACTATGGAAACTTAAAAAATCCTAAAAAGGGTTAAAATTCTAAAGCTGAATTCTAATCATTAAAACTAAAAATATATATATATATTTTTTATTTTTTATTTTTTATTCAAAAATCAAAAATGAAAATCTAAAAAAAACTAAATATTAAAGTCTAAAATTAAAATCTAAAATAATTAAAATCTAAAACTATAAACATAAAATCTAAAGACTAAATACTAAAGTCTAAACTAAAAATCTAACTTAAAGCACTAACGCTAACATTTAAAAACTTAATTAAAACAAAACGAAATAAAATCTAACTAAAAACTATGACTAAAACGTAACTACACTAAACACAATTAAAATTTAAATCTAAAAGATTCACGAACTATGTAAATATTAAAAAAGCGTAATGTCAAAAATTAATACAATCTACCAAAAACTAAAAAAACACTGAGCCGTAACCTCTCAGGACTCATTCACGCTTACAAAAATGAATCGATACGCAGCATACCTGACCCGAGAGAAATGACAGCGGACGGATTGCAGGGGTTGAGGATCGAATAGAAGTTGGTTTTGTTACCTGGAGCTTCCACGGGTTTGCCCAAAATCGTGACGTTATGAACAATGAACTGATCCGGCGGGCTTGAGTACACGCAGAGCACAGTCAATCGATTTCACCATAGCCGTGACCCAGCCTCAGAAAAACTGTGGATATCCAGCGGATTTGGAAACGATTTGCTAGCAGTCGGTTGGAGCACGTATGGGCAGGAAGAAAATCTCCTTTCTCTCGCCGTTTTGCAGGTGTATTTGCGCGTTTTGCAGGTGTATTTGCGGGTCAGCAGAGGAGTCGACGTCTTCCAGCAAATCAGGCAGCAGAGATTTCAGAAAATTTGCATGGGTGTCTTCAGTTTGATGGCCAGCGTGTTTTAAAAAAACGTGTTTCATCCAAATCGTCTGCCCTCTGACGCCTTCAAGCCATATGTCTGCGTGCTCATTCAAGTTTACCTTACGCTATTGATTGAGGCGTGCAGCTTTCAGCGACTGCGTGATGCTTGGGAAATTTTTCAGTTTTGAAACAGTCACTTGCTATCCAAATCGAATCTGCCTGTATAATGAGATTGACTGGCTCGCATAACAACCAAATTGATGGCGGCAGACGGCAGGATGGCGTGATTTCTTACGCAGATGCAAATTCAAGATTTTATTTCCCAATGAAAGCCCAGGCGTATTTCGAAAGCGATTTCAAGAGTCTCTTTCTGCAAAAGAAAAAAAAATTTGAACAGTAAAAACAGCTTTGATGAACCCTTGAGATTTCTCAGAAACCCTGCAAATCAAAATAGAAAATCGATACAAGAAAAATATGTACATGAAAACAAAACTGAAAAACCCTAATGAAAAATTTGTAACCCTAAGCAAAATTTTCGAAACCCTAGATTAGCTGATTAATGTACAAATTGTGGCCTCTTAACAGCCAGATTCAGCAAATAAGAGCAGGAATACTTTCAGAATATCAGAAATTTTGAACTTCACTGTGAACAGAAAGAAAAATCTCTCAATGTAAAACACGAAATAAAACTTAAAAGATTAACCCAGGGCACAATCAGCTGGGCTCTGCACAGAAAAGCCTGCGGGAGTTGGCTGGTTCAGCCGAGAACTTCCCCGAACGCCCACAAAATTTCCCTCAAAAATGTTTTCCTGCACATCTCAAGCAACCATCAGCAAAGAGAGAGAGAAAGCTGCTAGATCTCAGGAAATAATGGAGATACCTGCCATTATTTCAGAAACCCTAGCAGCCTTCAAACCCTAGCAGGTGAACAAGATACCTGTGCTCACACTACTCTAAAAACAAGCTATGATTAATGGCTGAAAACTGAAATATGCATAAAATTAAAGATCTCACAGCAATCCCAGAGAGTAACACCAGCCATTTTGAACCCCAAAGTCTTCTTTATTAACCAGAAAATCAGATTACAAGAGAGCTTTTTCAGTACAGACTCACAGATCAGATGATCTGAAATGACCCCCTAAGACCCTATATAAAGGAAATGATCCTAACGGCTAGTTCGAGTGATCCATGTAGAAATGATCTCGACCGTTGATGAGGATCAAGACATCTCTTGATCTCATCCGTCGATTTATTCACTTAAAATATTATTATTTTATTAGTTAGGGTTTTTGCTTGATTTTTTAATTTTTTATTATTTTTCATTATTTTATTATTTTTATTCATTTTTTAATTTTTTAATTCATTTTAAAATGGATCACTGAACTAAGCCTTCGGAAACATCACCTAGGACCTAGGACCTAGGGCTCATGAGGGGATTTAAAACATTTCTCGACCCTCAGGACACATTATATCATGACTTTTACAAAATTACATCTTAAGGGACAAACCCATTTAATACAGACCCTCACAAAACACCCAGCTCTGCGACACAACGATAATCTAGCAGATCAACACACTAGGATTCTCCTAAAGTTCTAATGACAAAATCAATCCCGGCTTTGGGGTCAGGTTTGAAGGAAAACTCTGCCGATCTGTGGATCGGTGAGACAAAAAACCTTCCGGGACGTAGATTATCATCAGAAAGTTAGGTCCACCTAGGCAAACTACATACATGACTTCATGTCTGCTAAGATTATTTACAGTTAATACATGCAGACTGGGTTTACAATCAGAAAGATCAAACTGCTGATGATGGCATGGCACGGACATGCTGATCAGGTGCTGCTTCTTCTTGTCAAGAAAAGACGGGGTGCACTGCATGGGAAGTTGACCAGTAGGGGTCAACAATCAGCAAATTGTAACCATTATCAAACAGAGCAAATAATAAACTGAATCATATCAGACTCTGCTAACATATACGCGGCTGTGCAGTGACTAACTCGCGTATATACGCGTCTTCCCTTTATCAAACTTGCTTATGAGATTTAGGACACTGAAGTTTTACACTTTCAGCTCCCTCTGAGTCTATATATTGTGCTGTACCACATCTTTCTGTCTGTACTTCCTTCTTCTTCCATATCTTCAAGTGTGATGACGTTTTCTTCTTTTGGTATGGTGTCCGTACTTTGTTTCTGCATTCCTTAGCTATATGTCCAAGCTTGTTACATGCATAATGTTGTCGCACAGATTGTCATGACAACGCTCAGACCGGGGGCTGTCACCCTGATCCCCGATCTCTCCGTTTAAGCCTGTCTCCCGCGGCTAAGGGGGGCAGACCCTATGGGATGATGAAGACCAACTGTGGACCAGTTGGGTTGGGAGACACGAGAGAAAACAAGCACTTATTTGATTTTATTAAGTTAATAGACCAGTGCCTTATAGAGTTAATGGCTGAGTTATTTTTTTTTTTCTTTCTTAAATAAAATTCTAAGATTAAAATAAAACAAAACTAAATTCTAATTAAACTAAATGAAACTTTACAATTTCTAAATTAAACTAAATGCTAGACCAAAATTAAATCTAATCTAATTCAAATTTAAATGAAACTGAAACTTCAATAAAAATGGTTAAAATTTAAAACATAAGAGAATGAAACTAAACTAAACCCTAACGAATTCCCTTTTTTCCTTTTTGATAAAGATCAAAAATTAAAATAAAAAATTAAACTAAAATCTAAAGCCTATAGTAATCTAGTTCTAAAAAAAAAAACATAAAATGTAAGCCAAAAAACATACCAACGTATGCATTTAAAAAAAAAAAAACCTTACGCATATAAGAATTTCATTTTGTTTTGGCTGTTTGTGTCAGTGTTTTACGACTCCGACTCCGACTCCGACTCGGCCGAGGATCGACTCCGACTCGGTAATGACTCGGCCGGCTCTATTTCAATGACTCGGTCGTTGTAAAAAATACATTAAATATTTATTTTTTTTATAAAAAAACATAATTTTAAATATTTTAAACATAATTTTAAAGATTTTCATTCATGTTTCCAAACACACATCATTATAATATAGATGGAAGACAACATATGATCAAAGTAGGCTCATGAACCAATCCATTATATCAAAATGGTACCCAATGGCAATACATAGTCAACTGTCATACATGATCAAAGACTCAAAACAAAATACAAATAACCAAGGAGGCTAGAAATGGCCTCTACAACAAAAGTAAACTGTGATGGTGACCAGACTCCAATACTAGTACTACTGGCTAGTAGCTACTGCCAGAGGAGCCAAGATCATCTCGACCAATCTTTGGATCATCATCATCAGAGTCAGACAAGGGGCCCCATGGCTCCTCCTCATCATCATCGTCTCCAACTGCAACTGTAGAAGTGGTGCCAGTACCACTAGCAGGCTGTGCAGCAGATGCAAGCTGAGATAAAGTAGATATGCGGCTGCGCTTTTGTCGTGGCTGAGCAGAGGAAGCACCTACAACTGGAGTCCTACTCCTTGCTGGCTGTGAGACTGAGGCTGGTCGATTGGGATCTGCATTCAACTGAACAGGCTGAAGTGGATGTTCCAGTTCAAGTTCATCAAGATCCTCATCAGGATCAAACTCTGGTGGATGACTCTCCACTACCCAATCTGATGTTGGATCAATGTCTTCCAACACAATGGGATTTGAATCAGGTCTTTTGTTCAGCAATTGGTTCCGTCTGAGCCGAAGGTTGTATTGGACAAAAACTAGATCATTCAACCGTTTTTGCTCCAAACGGTTTCTCTTCTTTGTGTGAATCCTCTCAAAGACAGACCAATTGCGCTCACACCCAGATGCACTGCAAGTTTGACTCAAAATATGAATTGCAAACTTTTGCAATTGAGGGCACTGGCCACCAAAGGCCTCCCACCATTGTGTTGCAAAAAACATAGGAGTGTAATGAATTATGAGTTAGATGAAGGCTGAAGCTCAACAAAATTACAAATTATATCTAACTTTCAAATTATAAATGATTTAACAAACTTTAGTCTTTAATAAAAAAAGTAAAACTGTAAAACCATTAAGAAATTGAAAATTGAAATTTTTGTTTACCTGGCTCATCTGCTTCTCTTGCAATCTTTGCTAGGTTCTTCCCAAAGGTACCTGTTGCATTGCTGAAGGATGTGACCTGTTGATGTATCTGCAGCTGATCAGACTCCGATGGGATCATGCGTTCAATGCAATCAACCAGTCCATCTCTGACCTCCCCCCTCAAAGCTCCTGACTCCTTAGCTTTATAATGATACCGTGGGTTCAAAAAATACCCAGCTGCATGTATAGGGCGATGGAGTTGATTGTTCCATCTTTCATCAATGATTGCCCAAATGGGCCCATACTTTGCCACTCTATCCTTGTATGCTGTCTTTATTTGCTCCTTTGCTTGATCCATAGCCTCATAAATGAAGCCCATAGCCAACCTTTCCCCATCCACCAACCGCAACACCTTAACTAGTGGCTCAGCAAGCTTCACAATCTCTGCTGCCTTTCTCCAAAAAGTTTCATCATGGACTTTCCTTTTCAATTCTCTGCCTTTTGGTTTGTTAGACCAATTGCTTTGATTCCATTCATCACTGGAAAACATCTTTTGCAAGTTTCTATGTTGGGAAAGCATAGATTGCAATGTCAAAAAATGTGTAGCAAATCTAGTGATGGCAGGCCTAATAATATCCTTGCCTCCAGTGTGTTTCCTCATGAGACTCAAAACCAGTGTATGATTGTAGATAAATTTTGTTATGCTTTTGGCATTATCTACAGTGTTTCTGACCCAATCTAATTTTCCAATATCCTCAAGCATGAGGTCTATGCAATGTGCAGCGCATGGGGTCCAAAAGATGGTCTTGTGTTTTTCCTCTAACAGTTTACCAGCAAGAACATAGTTAGAGGCATTGTCTGTGATGATTTGAACAACATTAGCCACCCCCACATCCTCAATAACCTCATCCAATAGCTGAAACAACAAGTGGCCATCTTTTACCTTATCAGATGCATCAACTGATTTTAAAAACATGGTTCCCTGTGGGCAGAAGACAAGAAAGTTTATGATGGTACGGTTTCTTTGATCAGTCCATCCATCTGACATGATGGTACACCCTGTTCTTGCCCATGAGTCCCTGAACTCTTGCAAATACTCATTAATGGATTGAATTTCTTTCTGCAAACGAAACCCCCTTAGCTCTTGCATAGTAGGGCCTTTGAAGCCTTTTCCAGTAGCATGTATGGCATCAAACATAGGCTCATAATATGGTGAACGAGCAGCATTAAAGGGGATATCAGCATCATACCACCATCTAGCTATGTAGTCACAAGCAGTCTCCCTCAATTCTTTCTTCCAATGGTCATCTAAAGTGGGCTGAATTTGACCTTTACTAACTTCAGGACCATGTGCATCTGATGGAGAGGAGGGAGTGAAATAACTTTTGATAGTCACATCACCCTTCATTCTACCCTTTCCCTTATCTTGAACAGAACCAAAAGAGGGAGGAACATAACAGAAAGGGTTGGATGCCTCAGTTTGAGGGATAGAGGAAGAACCCTCAAAATCATAGTGGGGGTTGGTAGCCATCATTCTTTGTATCTCCCTCTTCCTCCCAATTTCATCCTGTATCTCTTTTTGCCTAGCCTTATCTTCTTTAAATTTTTCAAAGCTGGCCAACAAATTCTTTCTAATCTCCTCAATTTCATCAGAGGGACATGCGGTAATTTGGCCTTTAATCCCTGCCAAGTGTTGTTTCAGCCTATGAATCCCCCCAGGACCTTCCTTAATTTTCCTATAGCAAAACTTGCAATGCATCTGACTATCAACCATTTCAACATATGCCCAAGCAGGATCTTTTGCTCTAGGTGCCATTTTTTGACTAGGAAAACAATCTGAAAATGAAAAAAAAAAAAAAATTGATTCAATGTTCATTTATTTGACAAAAAACACTCTCTAAGCTTTCTTGATATGCACCTAAAATTTACTAAGCAAAAACAGATTTATAGAGGTGGAAAAAAATACCTCCAGGCACAAACTGCCTCCTCAAGCTTGCTCCAAGAATCAGCTCCTCAATGCTGCTCCAAATGGCTGCCCAAGAAGCTCCTCACTCTAGCTACAATGCTCCTCCAAGACTCCTCACTGTTGCTCCAAAACAAGCTCAAGAACTGCTCACTAATTCTCAAAGAAGACTCTCACTCAAATGCATAAGACTGCTGTGAAAGAATGAGAGCATTTGGCTGTCTTAAATAGGGTTTGGGAGGGGGAAATGGACCCCAAAAGCATTTAACAAATTACAATTACCCTTTAGAATCCATTAACTGCATTTAACTTTTTCAAAAATCACATAAAAAGTGAATTTTTTTCATTTTTTACGCTGCTCAGCCGTAGGTTCATTGACTCGGCCGGGTTGACCGAGTCACATATGACTCGGCCGAGTCATATGTGACTCGGTCAACCGAGCCGGGTTGCTGGCCGGGTCAGAGTTTTGGGTGATGACTTGGTTCGACTCGGCCGAGTCGGAGTCGAAACGGGCGGGTTGTAAAACACTGGTTGTGTAGGCGGCACGACAGAGCTGGACGAAGGGCAAAACAACACGCAGGTGGAATATGGCAGCCGCTGTGGAATGGCAACTCGGGGTTGCGAGTTGAGCGTGAAAGACTGCGCGTTTTTTTTTAATTTTTTTTTATTTGCAGGTTGTGTGAAGACAAAAGGGGCTGCGTGAAGAATGCTGCGATTTTGAACCCACAAGTCAGCGTGAGGGTGATAAGCAATGGGTGCAGCGTGAAAGATCAGTGAGGGAATTGCAGGTACAACAAGTCGATGCAAGGGAATGAGGAAACTGCTGCGTTTTGAATACAAGAAAATGCGTGGAACAACAAAGGAGAATGGAATGGCAGTGGGGTGTGGAAAGGTAGCTGCACGCAGGGAGTTGGCACTTAGATAGAGGCTGCGTGGATAGTTTGGACAGAAGAAAATCACACAGATGGACAGCGATGATGAAGATTGAGACTGCGTGGAGGAAGAACTTTTGGAGCAATGGCAACAACGGAAAGATGGATCAAAAAACCCTCTAGATTCTCCAGTAAATCTTAAATCACCGTGCATTCAGATTTGTCTGATGGAAGCTTTGAATTTTTTCTCAAAACCTGTACCTGCAACCTGTAATGGAAAAAACAGAAAACCCAAAAATAATATGTGCAGAAAACAAAATTGAAACCCTAAATCAGCTAAATAAGTATAATATTTACAGATTAACGACTCTTAAACAGCCAAATGTGTCAATAATCACAGTAATATTATCAGAATTTAATTTTAATGTAAGACGCTTCAGAAAACCTTGCATGCATTCATAAAAAATATTTCGAATGATTAGCCCGGGATCAAGAATTGGCTGGGCTCTTTCAGAAAACACAATTCGGGAGTTGGCTGGTTCAGCCGAGAACTTCCCCTAACGCCCGGTAATCTGAAAAAAGGATTTCCTGCACAACTTAAAATCGACCATTAACATAGAGGGAGAAAACAATAGTGAAACCCAGATCAAATGGAGATACCTGCCACTATATTTCAGAATCTAAACTATCATTCAAACCCCAAAGATCATACAAGATACCTGTGCCTAGATCAATCTTCATTAAGCTACCATCAATGGCTGAAAATAAAGTTATGCAGAAAAATAAAACAATCTTACAGCATTTCCAGAAGAGTAACACCAGCAAGATTTTTAACCCCAAAGTCTTTCTTTATTGCACAAAAATGACTACAAGAGAGCTTTCTTTAGCACCAGACTCTCAGATCTCATCTGATCTCAAATGACCCCTAGCACCCTATTTAAAGGAAAAATTCCCAACAGCTAGTTCGAGTGATCAATGTCAAAATGATCTCGACCGTCGATGAGGATCAAGATATCTCTTAATCTCATCCGTCGAATTTTTAATGCATTAAAAAATTGAAATTCTGCATTTATTTACTCAAAAATGTTATTTATTTATTATTTTTAGGTTTTTATTTTATTATTTTTATTTATTATTATTATTATTATTTTTTAATCTTTTAATTTTTTAATTTTTAATTTTTTTAATTTATTTTTAAATGGATCCTCGAACTTAGCCTTTGGAAAAATCACCTAGGACCTAGGACTTAGGACTTATGAGGGGATTAAAACATTTTCTAACCTCAAGACACTTTACATCGTGACTTTTACAACTTTACATCAAGGGGGAGAACCCATTTGACATAGACCCTCATAAACCACCCAGCTCTGCGACCAAATATAATCTAGCAGATCAACACACTAGGATTCCTCTAAGATTCTAATGACAAAATTCATTCTGGCTTTGGGGTTAGGCTGAAGGAAAACTCTGCCGATCATGGATTGGTGAGACAAAAAACCTTCCGGAACGTAGATTATCACTAGAAAATTAGGTCCACCTAGGCAATTTACATACATGACTCAACTCTGCTAAGATTATTTACAATTCACACATGCAGACTGGGTTTACAACATAAATTGATCAAGTCGACGATGACTGTCAAATGGCACAGACATGTCAATCAAGCGCTATCCCTTTTGCGAAGAAAAGGAGGTGTACTGCTATGGGTAGTTGACACATAGTGATCAACACATAACATCTTACATGTCTCATATTCCTTCTATAGCAATCAACAACTCTGTGACCAAACATATTGCAAGCAAAGCAATATCCATTAAAGTACCTAGAATGTGATGATCTTTCTGCATGATGACCTTGACTCATTTTGCATCTGGATGCAACATGTCCAAGATTATGACATACATAGCATTCAACCTTATTTATAGGAGGAGTAAAAGATTTTCTTTGAAGAATTTCTTTCCTTGGTTGATGATGAGATTGACCATTCATGTCCTTGTTGAGCATTTCAGATTTTACATTAGAGTCCCTTGTCTTACTAGATTCACCTTTAACAGATTCATGAAAACCAAGACCAGCTTTGATAGCAGGAGACCTTTGACTACTAAGAATATCATCCAAAATCTTAGTACTATCTTGAAATCGTAAGAGCTTATCTTTTTCTTCTAGCTTATCTTTTAGCATATTTACCTCAACCTGATGTTGCTCTTCCTTTTTCAAGATTTCGCTTCTTCATGTTTTCTTCAGCTTTTCTTCCTTCTTCCAACTGATGTCTTAGATCGAGAACTTCATTTTCTTGTTTTTCATGAGCTTGGAGAAGTTCGTTATTCTGCTTCTTTGATTCTTCAAGATCTTCCTTTAGCGAGAGGATCGTAGCTTCAAGACTTTCATAGTAACTGGATCTATCTCTGAGTTTCTTGATTGTTGTGCTCTTCTCATTGACTTCATCTCTTAGTGATGTTACTTCATCCTGCAACTTTTGATATTTGTCCTTGAATAACTTCCTTACCTTGTTTCCTTCCTCTAGTTGAGATTTTAGATTGGTAGCTTCTTCTTTGAAGGCACATTCCCTTTTGTTCAATAGATCTTGTTGATATCTAATTTTGTCTGTAAGCCTTTTAAATTCTGCCTCTATTTGATATCTTTCTTGCTCACCCATAAGAGCAAATTCAGTTGTTTCGCTATCACTTTCATCATTTCCAAATGGATAGATACCTGTATCACCAGAGGATAACAAATTCATACCTGATAGATCATTTGCTTGTTCATCTTCATCATGAAGTGATTCTGAATCTGAAGTGCTTCTTCCACATAATCCCCAGTCGATTCTCCCACTGTCATAGTTCTTCTGAGATGCATTCTTCCTCTTAGGTGCTTTCTGCTTAAGCTTCTTTCCCATTGATCTACGGATCTCCTTCAAGCGATCAAGCTTCTACCAAAGGACCTGCTTTGATACCAATTGTTGGAAATAATACTGAGAGGGGGGGGGGGTGAATCAGGATTATCAAATCAATATAACTTTTTCATTTCCATATTAAGATTCATATACGCTGCTTCAGCTAAGGCAACCCACAGCTGTGTGTAATGCAACAAGTGTATATCAACTAGACTTATGATTCAGTTAGTTGATCCGTTATGAGTGCATTAGAACATTATTAACCATATGACCAGTAAACAGGAGCAGTAAAACAGAACAGATCATCACACACAAGAAGCACACTTGAACACCATGATGTAAGGTGGAAACCCAATGTGGGTGAAAACCACCTGCTGCAAGTCGTCTCAATCTTTCTTTTAATAAGAAACTTCTTTTACAATGGTTCTGTATTGGTGCAGTCTTATACCAGTATGTAGGCTTTTACCTGCACAAGGCTACAACCTTCTTTTGTTCTTCAGCTTCTCCTGAAGGGAGCTACAACCCCCATAGTTCTTGTACTAGACGATCCATTTACTATTACGCAGGCTGCTACCTGCTGACATGCTCCAAAGTTTTCTAACTGCTACTAGAAGGGAACTACCACCCCCTTTGCTCTTGTACTAGCTGAGATACTAGTACATAGGCGCCGACCTACAATCTTCTCTCCTTCGGGTACCTCGTTTCATACATTTTCAGACTGGATACTCCTGAAGCACAACACATAATCTGAAGGCCACGTTTCATCCAATTTTCATACTGGACCCATCAATATAGTTGAAACACATAATCAATCAATCTTCTGAATCACCCAATCACCAGATCATTACATATACAAGGATAAATATGTGTGTTAGCAACCGAATCTAGTCCATTAGATCACATAAAGATAAGTCATTATGAACCCGATCCATTATAGATCTCATCCATCAATACTGAAGCTAAACATAATCAATCAATCAATCACTTCTCAGAATGCTGTTATCAGAACGTAGTACCAGTAACCAGACATTAATTCAGAACCGTGAACACAGCACTAATAGACAAAATCAGCTAAAATATATCTTTTGAGAAGTCCGCAACTTCACCAATAGGAAGCATGCGGGTATCCGCACTTTCTCCGTGACGAGCCTGCGTATCACCGCACCTACGCCTCCGGCTCGACTACGCACCTTCGCATCTGCTGTTGTGGATTGCCTGCGCACCCCCGCACTGCACAGTCTTATGATCTGCGAGTATCCGCACCTGCTACTGCGGCTTGCCTGCGTACCTCCGCACCTGCTGCTGCGGCTCGCCTGCGCACCTCCGCACCTGCTGCTGCGGCTCGCCTGCGCACCTCCGCACATGCACCGTGTCTGGACTGCGTACCTCCGGGTATAGATAATTTATCAGTCTTCAAGCATACCCCAGACTATCAGATCTACAGATCTGATCATGCGCCAAGGAGATCTCGACCCATCAGTCGATTTGTCTATAATACTCAGGTTTCTCCTTGATTCAGATCTAGCTATCACTCACCAACCGATCACTAGAATTTCAGATCTTTCTCTTCTTTAGATATTCAACACACAAGTTACATCCAACCAAATGATCTCCTTCCCCTTTTTATAGTCTATGCCTTTCTCAAGCCATGGACCAAAACCATAGAGTTCCAATACTAGGGATCCAAAATCGGAGTTCAAACCTTTAGATGCAAAACCACGGACCAAACCATAGGTTCAAAGGCGTTGGACTAAATACCATGGACCGCCCGTAAGATTTCCCACGTGCGCGCGATTTTCTCTGCATGAAAGTGTGTGAACTGGAGTCCGCACCTTTTGAACTGTGAACCTGCGAACATGTCCGCACCTTCTGAACGATGCGCCTGCGAAACCTGCCGATGACCGCATCTTTTTATCGGTGCACCTGCGAACTTCTTATTTTCTTCATTCTTTGTAGGCTGATCATCAATCTTTGCTACTGACCTGTTGCACTATGATCTGTCATCTGTATGAGTTGCCATCAAGGACAACACTTGAGCCATAATGCCAACAGAGTCGACATAATCAAGTTGCTTTGAAAAGGATCATCTAGCTCAAAAAGAATGAGAAGATTGGGACCATATTGCATATTAAAGTTCATCCAAGCATTTTTTAACCTATTGTTAGAGGTAGTCATTTTGCAAGAAGGATCACTAAAGCTCCTCCTATAAGAACTATCATTTAGGAAGGTTCTTGGAAAAAGCATTATGACTAGTATATATTCCATCTAGTATGGAAACAATACTCTTGAAGGATGAAGGAATGTAAATGGTCAAGTTGCAGCATGAAAGAAATGATTAAAGTCTTTCTCCTCTTGGGGAAAAACCTATCTTCAACGGGTATAAGAAGCAAGCTCGTTCAAGAAAGGATGACTAGATGGTTATATAGAAGCAAAGGTATGCATATTTTAAGTAACTCTTCTCTAAGGTAGGGTTCATATCTACAAGAATCTTATAGAAAGAGTTGATTATAAAAGTGTGCTCGGTAAGTCTTCCATGTGATTACTCGATGCTTGAAAGAAGAAGTTTGATATGCCTCAGAATGGCTAAAAGATCAAGACTCTCCTGCAAGATAGCATGACTTAAACATGATGATATTAATCAACATCAAGTATGGTCACTTGAAGAAAGTAAAAGAGTTCATAAAAGGAAGATATTGTAGCTTGCTAATCAAGTTTGATTAGCAATGCATGGAGAAGGATTCTTGTACAATATGAAGATGGACCATGTAGAAGGATGTTGATCTCAAAGGATACAAGTAATAAAATAATTTAATGAAAGGGCCATCATGATAAGGTAATTATGATATTGATGTTTTGGTATTGGTTATTAGGTTAACATATTGTTTTGCTACTTGGAAGGAAATTGCAGAAATGCATAATGACAGTTGAGGCAAGTTCAACTGTTGGTGTTGAACTCGATTCAAAGAACATATGGATTGAATGAATGGTTTTGGTAATCCTTAAAAAATTATATAGTCAAGATGTTTACATCATCGTCTTAGAATTGGAAGGTAGTAGTACTAGAAGAAAACCTTGATGATCATATTTATATGACAATAAAGATCAATTTCATTTATAGAGGGAGCAATGATAGGCTCAATATAATTCCTTCATTGAGATAACTAGAGGAAAGCAATGTGTAAGGCTGATGGCCTGTCACAAGATTAAAGGAAGAAGATGGCTCCATAATATCCAGAAAGGTAGAAGCTCAACATGATGAAGAAAGGAGGAGCCATGCAACTACTACTTAAAAAATCTCCATGAAGAATTGGTAGCTGATACACTTATGAAGACAAGCTAGAGAGTTTGTGGTTATGACTTCCCAATTGAAAGGAAGTGAAGGACTCTCCTCTATGAGTTAGAGGGAGTAGGAAGTGTTAATTTTTACACTGCACTATGCTGTTTCAATTACTTTAACCCAATTCAATTCTTCAATTAGCAATCTTTCAATAACAATTAATACTTCCAATTATCAACAATAATTGATGATAGAACTGCATATGTAATGATAATAGGAGACAATCAACACATCAACAAGAGACACCGATTTGGTCAAAGACCAGGGAAAAACCCCACAAGGGGGAAAGCCCTTTGAAATTCTTCTTCTATTAGATTGTCATAAAATGTTCAGCAGAGAGTACAATGAGCCCAAATCCATAAATGATAATCAAAGTCAAAGTATTGACTTGTTCAACAAATCTACCAACCAATATCCAAAATATGTGCCAATAGTCAAGTTAATGCAATCAAAGATACCCACACACTTCTTGTTCACTGTTCGTAGTTCTTGTTTACCCTTCGCGGTTCCTGTTCACCCTTTGCAGTTCCTATCCAACCTTCGCAGTTCCTGTTCACCCTTCGCAGTTCCTATTCAACCTTTGCATTTCCTGTTCAACCTTCGCAGTTCCTGTTCACCCTTCGCAGTTCCTGTTCAACCTTCGATTTTAGATAGAATGAAACTCCAAAAAGAAGAAGAAAAGATATGTGATGATGATGTCCAAATGAGCTTGAGGTCACTTAAATTTATATGCTTCCAAGGGTGTCCAATTTGCTTTAGGGCCGACCTGATCAAATGTGCATATGTGGGCTTTTCTTCATAAGTACACTTTCCCTTATCCAAATTGAGTGCTTCAATAGTCAAAATTGGTCCTCTCGAAAAGAGGAATCTAGTCCCATGGTTGGAATTTGTCACTGAGAAGCAAAAATTAACACTCCCTCTCAACTAGGGAGAAATTCCAACTACATCATGTCATGTCACATCATGTCCCATCTTTTGCTCAACTCTATCTGCTGAAACATTCTCGAATCTAAAGAAGAAGAATCAGGGAGCATTAGCTACCACCCTCTATAACGTCGAAGAGCACATCTCAATCCAAAAATAATATCAGGGAGCACATCTCAACCTGAAACTATATCGAGGAGCACATCTCAACTTGAAACTACATCGGGGAGCACATCTCAACTTGGAATATCATGGGGGAGCTAAACATCTACAACCCCATATCGAGCAATAGGTGATATAGGGGAGCACATCTCAACCCATCCTATTGCCCACTGATCTTCCCAATAATGACCCTCAAGAGTCATGTGGTAGAACACCTGCATCATAATCAGCTTGGGTTGTACATCGCCAAGTACACTCTTAACCTATTTGCGAAACGGGGAGCGGTAATCCCAACAAGCCCAGCTTGTGGGTATGATGCCAACTGGGGTATACTCTGCAAAGACCAAGATAGGGGAGCAACATCTCCAACCCTTTGGTTAACAGATAGGGAAGCAACATCTACGACCTTATTGTCCAGAGATCCCTCAACTCTAGGAGCCCTCCATCTCAATTCCACACCCTGAGAGCTCAGACAGGGGGGAAGAGTCGACTAAGTGTTCTCGATCAGTGATGCCCCTTACCAGGAGGGGTCACATCCATCAGTCCAAGTTGCTCTCTGAAGACCAAGAACTTCCCTTTCGGTAAAGCCTTGGTGAGAATATCTGCAATTTGCTCATCTGTCGATATATGGAGTTTAACGACTCCTCTCTGCACTGTGTCTCGAATGAAATGATATCGAATTTCTATGTGCTTGGACTTGTCATGAAATATGAGATTCTTTGCCAGACAAATCCCACTCTTCTTCTTGCAATATATCGCTGTAGTGTCTAGGACCTGCTCGAATAGCTCTCTAAAGAGCTTCCACAATCAAACTGCTTCACAGCTAGCCATGCTAGCAACAATGTACTTTGTCTTGGCGGTACTCAATTCTATGAACTTTTGCTTCCTGCTCATCCAAGATATGATGGTAGATCCAAGACTAAAACAACATCCAAACGCACTCTTCTTGTCGACAACGTTTCCTGCCTAGTCAACATCGGTATATTTATGAAGTCGAACATCTCCAACAAAATATCTCAGACCAAATGTGATCGTCCCATGCAAATATCTCAAAATGTGTTTAACATCAATCCAATGTGCATGGAGAGGCTCGGTCATGAATTGACTCATTGTGTTCACTACATAGCATATGTCTGGACGAATGTTCACTAAGAACATTAGAGCCCTAATCAACTATCTATACTCAGATGGATTGGCCAAATTAGGCCCTGCAACATCTCCACATAACTTCTTGAAATTCATGTCCATCGGTGTAGGCAAGGACTTGCATTCTGTCATTCCAAATCTCTCCAACAACTTCACAACATATTTTACTTGTGAAGGAAAATCTCACAGGGCCTTTGCCACACCTCAATGCCTAGAAAGTAGAGCATGAGTCTAAGGTCCTTCATCTCGAATTCAGAAGCTAGCTCCCTCTTACACTCTATCATCAGGGGCTCACTACCTGCCAAGAATAGATCATCAACATATAAAACCAAAATCAACAACATATCTTGGACTACCTTGAAATAGACGTTGGGATCGACATGGCTTCTTGTGAATCCCAGCTTCACCAAATAACTGTCTATGTGGGCGTGCCATGCTCAAGGGGCTTTCTTCAAACCATACAATGTCTTCTTCAACCTGCAAACATGTGCTTTTCGATCCTCTACTTCAAATCCCCGTGGCTACTCAACGTACACTTCGTCCTGAAACATTACATGTAGGAATGTTGTCTTCACGTCCATCTAATGTAGGGTCCATCCTTGACTTGTGAAAAGAGCGACTATCGAACGAATGGTTGTATATCGAGCCACATGTGCAAATAATGTCGTCATAATCTTCTCTCTCTTTTTGGGAGAATCCTCGGGCCACGAACCTTGCTTTATATTTCTCAATGCTACTATCAACTCCATGTTTAATCTTGAATAGCCACTTTGAAGTCACCACAGATTTCCCCTTTGGTCTCGGCACAACATCCCATACGTCATTCTTCATGATTGATTCATATTCTTCAGCCATAACGTCCTTCCAAACTTGTTCTTTCACAAATTCTTCAAAGGCGGGAGGTTCTGCTTGTATCATAGTGCTCATGGCTACAACATTTCCCTGGTACCTGCATGGCTTCTTGCTTTCTCTAAATGATCTTCGAATGAGAACTTGTCTCTCATTATCTTGCAATATGTCACAGAGCCAAAGTGGCCTCTTTCTGATAGGAGGATTAGTTGGAGGAGGATCTAAGGGATCCATAGGTTCCATGGGATCATCGACAATGTCGGTCTCGGATTCGGGCAGGAAAGGACCATCTACAATATTCATACCATCATTCTTCTTCTCAGGAGGAGGAGGCAGAGGAAGGTCCCTTGCTTTCCCAAGGGCAACATCTTCATCAAATGTTACATCCCTGCTAATCTCAACCTTCCTTTGACCAGGAATATGTATTCTAAAAGCTTTAGAATTTTTAGAATATCCAACAAATGCACCTTTACTTCTGTGGCTTCCAGCTTGTTTCTTTTGTTCTTCGGCACATGGAAATATATGGGGCAACCAAAGATACGAAGATGGCTAACATCGGGCTTGACACCTGTGAACACATAGTTATAGTAGTGGTTGTGGGAGTCATAGTAGTGGTTGTGGTAATAGTGGGCAGCGGGCCACACCTCATATTGTTGTGCCTTGGCCTAGTGCTTGCCTTGTGAGGTCCCCTCACAAGACCTACTAGATTTCGAGGCAATAGGCAACATTAGCACATAGTTTAGAAATGGTAAAATATTACATTATATATAATTCATGCTCTGCTAATGTTACAATTACTTTATTTTGATTATAAATGGGAGTCATAAGGAGTTTAATGTTTCATGGAGGTATAAAGGGTATATTTTGGGAGTCACAAGGCCTTTGTGAGCTTTGAGAACTTACGTCCCATGGTAGCTTTGCTTTAAGTTGCACTTGGTTCTGGGTTTTCTTTTCATTGGAGTCTTTTCCCCATGTCATGAACCTTTGGAATCACATGTTTTATTACTTACCTTTTAATTTGAAACCTTAAAAGTGTATATTACTGCTATTGTTATTTATTATTTTCTCCTAAAGCAGCTAGTAATTGCTATTGTCCTCCAAATAGCTATAAATTGAAGAAATGGAGAGACACATGATAGAATCACAAGGGATGCTAAAACTCTACTAGTTTGCTTTGAAGAAGACCTCAAAGACCCTACCTCCACTCAAAAAAAGAAGGACTCTACACATTTGAAGCATCTTGGGAAGCCTCCACATTCTACTATCATCAACCAAAGGAAGCAAAAATAGCACTTCATCATAAAATCAAAGTGATCTCCCTCACATTGAAGAAAGGATCACATCTTGAACATCCTTGAAGGAATAGGAACATCTCTCCTTATATTGCAGAAGAAGCATTGTCATTCTTGAAGAAGGAAGATCATCATCAAGAAAGGCATCTAGTGAAATCATAATCATCAAGGAGGCATCTTCATTTGACAAGTAAATACTTTATATTTCATGTCTCATCCCACAAACCAAATGATTTCATTCTGCAAGGAGAACAATAAACTTGTTGGGACATTTAACTACCTTGCATGGAAGAAGAGAATATATTTAATTCTCATAGAAAATGAAGTTATTGAATATGTCAAGGGCTCAATCTCCAAACCTCCACAGAACAATCTCAAGCATTATCAAAGTATATGAAAGGAGGAATAAGGGCCCAAAGAATCCTCATTGAATCAATCAAGGATTCTCTCATCCCCAATGTAGCAAAGTTGAAGACATCAAAAGAGATCTATGACAAGTTGGTGGAATTATTCTCTGTAAGTATTGTAGGGGAAATAATATCTTTAAGAACTAATCTATACAAGATGAAAGTATCAAAGGAAGAAGGGGTAGCTTCATATCTCATGAAGGTATCTCAAATAAGAGACCAACTACAAGAACTTGGAGAAACTATGTCAGATCCAGAGATTACCACTCTTGTACTCAATGCACTACCAGATGAATGGGGCAATTTTTGTATCAAGCATCTATGGAAAGACGGAAGTCACTCCATTCTGTGATATGTGGTCATTATGTAAGATTGAAGAAACAAGATTAAAGGCAAAGAATGACGTTGGATCTAATGAGCAAACACAAGCATATGCAACTATAACAAGAAGGAAAGGGAAGTTTGGAAAGTTTGAACCTCGAAAGAAATTTCAAAAGAAAATTGACATGTCTAAGATTCAGTGCTATGAATGTAATGAATATGGGCACTTCAAAAGGAATTGTCCTAAACTCAAGAAGGGCAACAAGAAAAGAAAGGAAAGAAGTGAAGCCCATGTGACCGAAGAAGTAGAAGAACTGGAAGAGAAGAAGTCAAAGAAGGAAGAAGTAAAAGACCTCTACTATTGAAGATCTCACATACTTTTAGTTCATTTTCAGTTTATAGAAGTTAGCTAGACATGATAGGAAGCATTACAATCATGATAAGATGTAGTATAACAATATTGAGACGGCATCATATTAGAAGCATGAAAGGATAGCCGAAGTGGCAATTTAAATGGTTAAAGCAAGTCATCTAGCAAGATAGAAAGAGAAGACTATCATCACACCTCATCATCATTAGGAAGAAGCATTTGCTGAATAAGGATAATCAAGATCCTTCGTCGGAATCTTTGTTAAAAGGTTCACCTCTACTTAGAAGAAGCAAGTGCCACATTCCACCTAGTGTGGAATCCATAGTTTAGAAGGATGAAGGTATGGTACAAGATAAGTGCAATATGACAATATAGTTTGATGATAATATTACAAGGTTCGATGAGATTTTGCCAGTTAAGAAGAAGACCATGCATACTGTTAGGGGGAGCTCGTAATTCTTGACCATTCTTGCATAAGCTTTCCGTGAAGAACCCTATGAAACCTTTGATGAGTCACACATGGACAATCTTGATAGATCATCTCCCAAGAGTAACTCTATTGAAGAAAATCATGATATTGTGAAGATGTCTTCTGCTTGATCACAAGACAACAATCTTTCTTGTCTTAAGCAAAAAGAAGAGCTAGAGGAGTTTATGCAGGCAGGGGGAGTATGTGGATCATCTACCTCATCCATTTCCATGAAAGCATGCAAAGGCTTAGGGGGAGCAAGTCCATTAAAGAAAAGCATAATGACAGAGGGAGTTGCAAAAAGCAACATAACAAGAAGGAGCACTATGACAGGGGGAGCAATAAGGAGAACTATCATTGATGAAGAAAGGAAGAAAATATGATGGAACAACATGTCAAGAAGCAACTTGATAGGAGGAGAACTTGGACACCCCATTTTCCATTGATGTCAAAGGGGGAGAAATTGTTGAAAGGGAAAGAATATTGCCATCAATGACAAAGGGGGAAATTGTTGGTCCAAGTTGTCATTGATGTCAATATGGCATTGTTGGAGATGACACTTATCCCTGTAATACATGAATAGCCCTTGTTCCCCTAACCTCATGCAAACCCTAGGAGAAAACCCTAAGCATGAGATGATGCAAATTCCCTAGATATATATATCCCTATCTATATGATGACAATTCCCTAGTCTAATGATGCATGATCTAATGATGAATGAAGGAGCCTTTTCCATGAAACCCTCTTCTTGCATGTCATAAACTTGAAGGCCTAAAAAATAAAATCCTAAAGCCCTAGCCCTAAATGCTTGATTCATGATGCCCTAAGGAAGCCTTAATCCTTATAAATGTCTTAATCCTAGAGGAAGCCCTAACATTGTCCAAAACACAAATATCCTAAAGACTGCCATGAATAAAATTATGATGACAGTTCACAAAAATAATTTTATTGGTGGTAAAATGACCTCATTTAAGGATGAAAATGGCACCAACTTATAGAGGACATTTTCCCCTTTCCAATGAGCTATTACTCGCCCTCTAACTCCTTCTAGATTGAGAGAAATTGATTTTACAAGTTGGAAAAAAATATATTTTTAATGCTGGCCGACATGAGCCTACATGTGCAAGTCGGCTCCTTCACCCAACAGACGTGTCTATTCGTTGAAGGTTAAAATTTGTATAAATACATGTTTGGACTCCTCATTCTAGCATCCATTTTCGGTGAAGATTTCAGAGACAAGGCAGAGAAACAAGACAAAAGGCCGAGGAGGACAGTTAAGGATATTTTTGGGCATACTTCAGTGTTGGATATCTTTCAAGCTGTGGAATTGTGGATCTATGAAGAACTCAGATCTGCTGTGAAGACCATAATTACTAGGAGGCTCAGATTAGAAGAACAGGCCTACAGGGGCTCAAACTTAGCCTCAATAACTCAGATCTGTGGAAATATTATAGCTCGGTTGTGTAGACAATTTTGTGGAGTTTTGGAGGGTCAGATCACCCACTGTAATAACTCAGTTCTGCACTCTAGACAACTGCCTGTGGAAGACCAAAGTCACAGTCTTGTGACAGTCATCTAAACTTCGGTCCAGAGACTTGTTTAGGAGCTCGGTTGATCTACACTTCACCTGTAGCTTAACTCTGTGGAGGGCTCAGAATAGAAGAGACTCGGACTTGTGGAAAAGCTGCAAGTTTAAGGGCAGTCACATTAGTTTGCAGCCCGGTAATAGATATCTCGAACAAGTGTGGAAGCTACCTAGTGCAGTAAGCTCGGACAACCACCTTTGAGATAGCTCGGATCTGTGGAGTTATAATTGCTCAGTTTATTGACCTGTGATCCGAAGTACAACAACCTGTGGAAGTAGTGCTCAAAGGAAAGTGTGGTCAGTCACCATTATAGAACAGTGATACATGTGATAGATAAAAAGACTCTGCCTCCAAGATTGGAAGTACATATTTGACATTGGTTTGTAAGAGCTTGTTTTTGGAAACATCTCTTGACAGTCTTTTGTATATATTGAAGTGGATTTGGAGCTGCTTTGAGAATACTCTTGAAGACAACCTTGGAGTGGCCTCATTCAAAAGCCTTTTGTATTGACTTAAGGATTTGTGTAGCAACCTTTGGAGCATCATTGAAGTAATACCTTGGTTGAGCAACAAGTCTCTAGACAGCAGATAGTTGACATACCTTGGAGCAATAAAGTATTTGGACAGTGGAGTACTAGGACTCTTGGAGCAGTGAAGTATTTGGACAGTAAAGTGTTAAGAGCCTTGGGCAGTGAAATTTGGAACTCTTGGAGAGTTCTTGGGGTAGCATATTAAAGACACTTTGAAGATTTCTTGAAGACATTTTGAAGGCATCCTTGGAAATCATGATTCATTGTTGAAGACGCTCATGATGTGACCTTGGAGAAAGTATTTAGGTGACATGAAGAGCAATGGTGACACTTTCTAAGAAGAGAAATTGTCATTGATGAGCCAAATGCCTTGGAGATCGCTAAAGGGGAAGATATTGTTAAGGCTCGTTGTAGAAGATATTGGGAGTTGTGAAGAATCATTGAATTTATTTTAAAGAATTGAAGCAAAGGGTTGGAGCCCTAGAGGATAGGAGTCCTCAAGAAGACCAGGTTGGAGCTTGTACTAGAGATAGGGTTGGAGCCCTAGAGGTTGGTGCCTCAAAGTGACAAGGTTGGAGCCTTGGGAAGATAATGTTGGAGCACTTGAGGTTGGAGCCTCGTGAAGTCCAAGTCGGTGCTTGGAAAAGTACAGGTTGGAGCCTGGTGGATTGAAGATTGGTGTCTTCATCTAGGGTTGGAGCACTAATTATTATTGTACTCGATTTATTGTAAAGAGGATTGGAGTCCTCGTCATTCATTAATACAATTTTTCTATCATTGTTCATTTTGTGTTCTAATTATAAGTGATCTTAACTGGTAAAAGCAATAATTGAAAAGAAATACTGATTCACCGCCCCTTAGGCCCCTCTTAGTATTTCCAACAAGGTGAAGCTGCAGTATATATCTACAAATGAGCAGGTTGTAGACATCCTCATGAGCCTTGATGAAAGGCAAGTTTGTCTTCTTCATGGACAAGTTGGGGGTGGTGTAGAACACCTTCCTTGCTAAGAGGGGGAGTGTTAAAAATTGTAGCTTGTATAGGTTTATTGACATAGGCCTTGTCAATGTTGCACGAAGTAGGGACGAAGTGGGCACATTTTCACATTTTTTGGAAGTGAAGCATTAGAACCGTCTTTTTCCAAAATTCTCGGGAAGCGAAGCGTCTATATATATACATCATTGCATTTATATTCAAAAAACCATCTAGAGTGCTAAATTCGTTGCAGAATATATCAAAGTATGCATATTGTACACAAATCAAGATAGAAATGGCATCCATAGTACATTAATGATTAATTATTCGAGCATCAACCATCTAGAATCTAGATTCCTCTCCTCTTGTCTAGCCTTTGCCTCTACTTCGATTCTCTAGGGATATTAGTCAACATTGCCCAATTTTGATTAAACTGCCTAATCCAAGCCTTATAATATGGTAGAAAATGCTTAACATGTTAAAATTTGATGTTCTATGCTGTAACAATCACTTATTACAAAATTTCTTTGTGCTGCAATATTAGTTAAGCAATTGTAGATAGAACATAAACCAAATGCATGATGGAAGACAACCAAAAATAGAATGAGACACAAATAATTATATCCAATGACCAGGGCAAAACCCCAAAGGGGAAAACCCAACCGGATTTTTCTTCTATTAGATATCAATTGTTCAACAAAGATATAAAGTACAATGAGAGATCAAGAGAATGAGTAAGTTCACCCAAATCTGAACAAGTTGTAGCATGAAGATCACTGATAGCAATAGCTGATGCAAACACTGAATCAACCTTCAAGTTCTGCTCTTACTCTCCAAGTCTCTCTTCCTCACAATCTTCTTCAAGTCTCTCCAACTCTCTCTCTCAATTTCGAATCCTTCTTTCACAATGCACAAGTAGTGAGGGGAGAAGATATGAGGCACATATATATAGGAGGAGCAACGAATTCATGCCATAAAGGAGGAGCATGCCTTAGAGTAACTTGTATGCCAAATAGGGAAGAGTAACTTAAGCCATTATGGAGAGAGGCAACACATGCCTTCAAAGGAGGAATCTCGCATGCCTTGAGGAGTGTAACTCATGCCCTTTTAGGAAGTGTAACTCATGCCATTAAGGAGAGAGGGTAACAAATGCCATTTAAGGAGAGGTACGCATGCCTTTGTAACTTATGTATTTAAGAGAGAGTGTAACATATGCTTTAAAGAGTGCGTAAGAGGAATCTTTTATGACATGCCTTCAATGAGTGTGTAAGAGGAATATGCCAAGTCTTTAATGAGAGAGTAAGAGAGAGTGTAATGTAGACTCGTGTGAGACATATAGGAGAGAGGGGTGCGAAGATTGAAGGTAAGGTGACTTGAATTTCTTTTTGATAATAATATCATAGTATCATAAGGATAATGATAATATTGATAATTAAGTCAAAATTGAACTATTAGGATTGATTAATGATAAGTTGAGTGATTTTCCATCAACTATACTTGATTACCAATTGATATAAGGTGATTTATTATTTTTGGAAAGTCATACTTGAGATGCTAGACATGACTTTCTATTTTTGGAAAGTCACTCCAAAATTGTCAGAAATGAAATTTTATTTAAGAAAATTCATCCCTGGGCTGCCAATTTTCAACATAACATGGTTGATCAATGATTTTGACTTGAGTGAAGGGTACATTTTTGCTAAGGCCATGACAAAGGAGTTCAACAATCAACACCATCAACATTGGGGTACATATAGGGCTTTGTGCTCTTGATTAAATGCTAATCACATAATTTCATACATGATATAATCTAATGAAATGCCACAATCCCATTGATATTGAAATCCTGAAAATTGTTAAGTTTGTTGAATTTTGAATGGGATATGAAATTCTATTTTCTTCATATGAAGTCTAATGAGGTTGGAACCACTCTCAAACACCCTGAGTCATTTCATGGTAATGTTAAAACTTCAAGTAAAAAGATGAAAACGAAAGATAAAACTTTAAGAATTTAGCATTACCATTAGGGAGCATCTAGGAAGTGTCTAGGGAGCATCAAGGGAGCACCTTGGGAGTGTCCGGGAAGCACGGTTCTTCACAAAATGGTTTGAAAATTCCAAAAAGAGAAAAGAAAAAGATGTGTCCCTCGGAACCGTGCGAGTGGTTTTTGGCACTGTTGTGGAATCGTGGTTCAGGCCTGCGGAACTGTGCCAAAAACACTGTTTGGGCATGCAGAACCGCGGTTTGGAACTGTTCTGAATGTCCAGGAGCAGTGAATTTCAAGCGGAATGACAGTTTCGCCTGCTGTTCACCTGTGGATCCGCATAGGGTGCGAATCCGCACTTAGAACTGGGGGGGGGGGGACGGTTCTTGCAACATTGGGCCTTGTGTCTAGGCATGCAGAAGATATCTTGAAAATTTACTTATTTTGGCATTTTTTAATTCTTCCTTAAGTCCAAACTTAGGAAAAGCATGATAATTAATTTAATTAGTTATTATTGGCTTTGTAACTCAGATTTCTAAAGTTTGTAACTTTGGAAATTAATATTTCCATTTGACAAAATCAAGGAAAGTGATAAAATCAAATTTTGGCCTTTGATATTTTCTTTGAAAATCTCAAGGAGAAACTAGGGTTATGAGATAAATTATAAATTGCCGGAATGAGTGGGTGAAGGACACATTAGAGATCACATTGAGTGAGAGAGAAGAGGGCCAATTTGGGTGAGAAGAATGAATGTCAAATAGGTGAGAGAAGGGGCTGTCTTGTTCAGAGAAAGAGGGGTCGTAGCCTGGCCGTACTGAGCAACGAGAGAGGGGCCAAACCCTAGGCCGTGTTTGCAGGAGAGAGAGGCAGAGTATTGAGACTGAGTTTCCTGCTGGAGGAGACGCTGAACCCTGGGCTGAGATCTTCTGAAGAAAAGGGGCTGTACTATGCTAGAGAGACGGCACACTTCAGGCCGTACCATTGCAGAGGAGGGAAGGCCAATTTCTGTGGCTGTTCTTGGCTGTACATTCTCTGGATTTGCTGCTGTAATTATTTCCTGAGTATTTTCTCTGAAGCCTAATAAAATCCCTCTTTGCTAGCTTTTCCCCAAGCTGGGGTTTTCCATTGTAAAAGCTGTGTAAAAAGTTTGTGCCTGGATTCTTGTTTCTGCTGTAGATAATTTGTTTGAAGCTCAGATCTGTTAATTGTGTGTAGATTTCAGATTTGAGTTTTCTAGGTTTTCAGTGAAAATAAATTTCTGGGTTTCAAAATTTACTGGCACATTAATTGTTTGGCTGGGCTTAGAGAAACTAACAAGCTGTTAGATAAAATAAGTTACCCTAAATGTATCTACTAGTTCTAATACGTTGACTAGGAAGCTGCATAGAAGATTGGATAGCTCAACAATGAACATAGATATCTGTTTTTGTTTAAATTATTGTCAGCCATGCACTGGATCCTATGCAACATGATCACAATATGGAAAGATGAGAACCAAACTCAGCTAAGATGACCTAGTGTGAAACTGTTTTCTTTGCATGAATATGCTTTGATAACATTATGCATAGTGATGAGAATCCTTTCAATGTGTCTCCAACATGTTTCCCTCATATATGGGCCTCACACCTGACAGCTACAAAGAGAAGATGTCGTGAAACTTTGGCAGTGGTAAAAGAAGATTAACATGTGAAAGAAGCTTACATACCTCACTTTGGAAAACATAATATAGCAGTATTGGAAGAATACACAATTGGCATGTTGCCTAATCACCAAGGATCAAAGCATGGAAATAATGCATGTGTTGAAGGAGATATATCATATCAATTGTTTGAAACTTGATTGTTAGGATGCTATACTGTTACTAGCTACTTGCATGACCTGGCATCATATATGTCATAGACGAATTGTATCTAAACTTATACACGTTATTCTCCTTATGGACTTTATCTAATCCTTTCATTCTACTTATGAACATAGACATATTCTAAGTAAAATTTCAAAATCTTTTGTGGTCTTCAGGAGGAATTAGATTTTTCCAGGTCAAAGTGGTGATTGTTCAAAGTCTTTTATTTCTTTTATGGTAAATTGCATGCTATATATTCTCTGTAACATGCTTATAGAAAAATTAGAAACATTCCCAGCAAATATTTCATCTTCTTTTAATCCCATATTATTAACGCAAATCAAGGAACAAAAGAACAAATGGTAGGTCTAACTTCGTTCTATCAGAGTGACATTGTTGAGTTTCTTATTTGTGGATTGCTTGAGCTTCTTTAACTGCTAGTATGTTTTAACATGTTGGTGTGCAAGAGATGGGTATTCACACGCAATATTTTTAGCATTGTTATGCCCTTCAATCTGATAATGTTTTAATACAGGAACCAAATAGCCCTCAGTTGGAGTCAACAATAAGAAATTTTGAAGTTGATGCTTTCAAGTTGATGGAGCTAATTGGACCTGAGAAGGTAGACCCGGCTGATGTGAAATTAATAAAAGAGAAGCTTTTTGGTTATACCACATTTTGGGTTATTGGTCAAGAACCTTTTGGGGATCTAGGTGAAGGAGTTCTGTTTCTTGGAAATTTAAGAGGCAACAGGGAAGAAGTTTTTTCGAAGCTTCAAAAACAATTGAGGGAAGTTTCTGGTACTAAATACAATCTTTTCATGGTAGAAGAGCCCAATTCAGAAGGTTCAGATCCTCGTGGTGGTCCTCGAGTTAGTTTTGGGTTGCTAAGAAAGGAAGTTTCGGAGCCAAGGCCTACAACTTTATGGCAGTATGTTATTGCTGTCATACTGTTTGTTCTTACTGCAGGATCATGTCTAGAGTTAGGGGTTGCTTCTCAGGTATGCAGTATCCTTTCAATTTACTTTTACATGACCATGTATTTCTAGTTCCTATTGTTATGAGATGAAATTACTGGCTTTGGGGAAAAATGTTGGATTTTCACGTTTTATAGAATTTCAGAAATTTTATATGGTTATCGCTTTTTTCCAGTTACCCAGGCTACCCCCAGAGGTTGTTCAATATTTCACAAATCCTGAAGCCACAGAGCCACCTGACTTGCAGCTGCTGGTTCCATATGTGGAGTCCGCATTACCACTTGCCTATGGTGTACTTGGAGTTCAGATATTTCATGTATATCTCTTTCTAATTTACTTTTATTCTGAGGATATTTTTAGTTTTCTTAGCAATGTGGTTGTTCTGTTTTCCTCATTTTCATTATTCCTCGTCGTTGAGCTTTTTGATGACAGTTCAACTTATTTTACATTCAAACAATTCCACCATTTTCTCTTTCACATTATAAAAGTTTGTTTAGTAGCTCAGCAATGGCCTTCATGCTTTTCATTTTCTAAAGTTATACTAGACACTCGAATTATTGTAAACATCTGATCATGCATAAACCGCGTAGCCTGTTGGCACATTAATGTGTAGATTCTATGTTTTTTATGAGATTTTATCCCTCACCAACCTGAAGAAATCTTTACTTTTCCTCTTCAACTAATCACATAGGTTACAGGGGTTCCAGTTCATTTTGTCAGTTGAAATCTCTTTTTTTTCATATTACATGAAGGGCTGCCCGTATTCCCACATTTCTGTGTGCATTTAAATAATATATGCTGTCCCTTGCCTATATCAACTGAAGAACTTATTTCGTTCTCATCTTTAGATCTATGCTATATTCATCTTATCCATTAATCATGCAAATATCTATAAGCATTTTGATAACTGGGATTGAATTGCCCATTGGGTCTAGCTTGGGTGGTTAAGAGGACAAGTTGTTATCCTCCCCCGTTAGATTTAAATCCTGCTTGTGATGTGTTTGTGTCTTATGGGTGGACTGGTGATGGCAAGATAACAACAATCTCACTCTTGCTAAAGTGCTTAAGGGTGGGATGAGATGTTTCAAATGTTTTAAGCTCGAGGGGTTAGCTCAATTGGTTGTCATCAATGTTGACGGACAATTGGCTAATTCTATGCCAGTAAGGGCCTGATTTGAATTCCCCTAGGTGAGTGCACTAGTCTCTTGCTAACAAGCTTGGTATGGATGCCATCCCAATGTTACCAGACTCGGAATCGACAATAAATCGGTGAGGCAAAAGAGTGAAGAGTTTTAATCGGATTGGGAAAAAATCAGTGAATTCAATAAATAAAGATATACACATATATTAAATTAAAAAAAAACATTTTTCATTGATATTCAATAAAGCCATGTCTGTAGAATGCATAATATCAATAGATGAACAAAATATCATGAATGAATATCTCATATATGTTATGAGTCCAAACATGATCCAAAGTACCGAGCCCTGACTCCTAATCGGTGACTATGTAGAACCAGAAGCATCTGCTTCTAAAAGTTTACACAATACTGCATACTAATCGGTAAAAAAACAGTAACTAAGACTCTAAGAGTGAGAACTAGAAGCAATTCCTCCCACTCCTTCGCTTGCTTGACTCTCAAAATTCTCCAAGTCATCTAGGCTTAAAAGAGGAGCCTCCTCCGATTGGACCCAATCTGCTGCATTTGTTGTTTGCAGATCTATCTCTTCAAAGTCAATTGGTGAATGATCCAAACCTATCATTATCATGAGACATGAAATGTGAATTAAGGTTTGAACTTTAAGGTGCAAATCAAATTATGAAACCTTCAAATTCAAATGCAATTATGAATGACTATGCCAAGCCTTTTGTTTTTCAAGGCTTAGTGTCTCAACTCTCACCTAGTATTTGTTTGTTGAGAAGTCGTAGATTGTAATGGACACATACAAGGTCATTTAAGCTGTTTTGTGTCAATTGGTTGAGCTTCTTAGAATGTATTTTCTCAAACATGCTCCAGTTGCACTCGCAGCCTGAAGGACTGCAATGATTGCTTTAAGATTCAAATGGCAAATCTCTTCAAATTTGGTGTATCACTACCAAAGTTTTGCCCCCAAAGACCTAAAAAATGGCAAGGGTTCGTGGGTGGTAAGTTCTAAGTACAAATCAAAGATGATAAATAGTAAATACTAAAAAGACAACAAAATGTAATAAAACATTTAACATACAAAATAAAGTTTAAACAAATTTAATGAATTGATGAAGCCTTCAAGCCTCAAAGGGTACTTGGCGACATCTTAGTCCTTTCTCGTATAACACTAGTATAGGCAAATAATTTGGCTGGCGACCTATAATATTGTAGTTGGGCAAGGATGTGGCTTTGAACTTCTTGATTAGGGAAGCAACTTCAATGCATGTTATAAGTCCTTTGCCAACCTCCCCATCTTGATTAAATTTGCTCTTATCATAAAAAAAACTGTGTGTTTAAGAAGTACCCGGCAACAAGTAAGGGGGAATGCAATTGCTTATCGCAACGTGCATCAATACTGTCCCAAAGAGGCATATAGTTGGCCTCCTCATCCCCATATCGTCTTTTGATGGCCTTCTTTGCAAGATCCATTGCCTCATAAATGTAACCCATAGCGGGTTTGCCGCCATCAACCATCCTAAAAGTTCAAGCTTTCAAATTCAATGAAATATGAAACTTTGAAAATGAAATGAAGCTTGAAATGAAATTTTAAAAATGAAAAAGTTAAAAGACTTGAAGTCGCCGAAAACTCTGACAAGGGACTCCGTCACAACAATAATCTCTTCTGCATCTTTCAAGAAACCGTCATTAAACACAAGTGCAACAATTTCAGTGCCTTCAAGGGCCTTGGAATGTTTAGATGCCATCCACTCAGGTCCCAAGAACATCCTCTTTAGATTTATCTTTTGCTCAACCACAAATAGCAAAGATATGAAATTTGTTGCAAATTTGGTCACTGTAGGTCAAACAATTTCATTACCTTCAGTGTATTTTCTCATGGTGTTTAGGACAATAGTGTGATTGTACATATATTTGGTTATGGATTATGCATTATCCACAGCCTCATGTATCCAAGGAAGGTTACCAATATCCTCAAGCATTAAATCTATGCAATGGGCAGCACAAGAGGTCCAGAAAATAGTGGGGTACCTAATCTCAAAAGGCTGAACAACAACCATATAATTCTCTGCATTGTTGGTGACAAGTTGTATAACATGTTCTTCTCCCACTTCTTGAATGACTTCCTCCATCATTTCACAAATAGGTTGGACAATCTTAACCTTGTCTGAGGCATCCACTGATTTGAGAAACATTGTGCCTGCTGGACAAGATACAAGGACATTTATTAAAGTTCTATTCCTCTGATCTGTCCATCCATCACTCATGATGGTGCACCCTATTTCTACCTATGATGAATGAAATTCAGATAGCACAAGCATGACATCTTCAACACTCTCTAACAAAAAATTTGTCCTAAGGCTCTCTGACGAAGGGGCTTTGAACCCTGGACCTACAGTAGCAATTGCATCAATCATAGCTTGCCAATAAGGACTTCTGGTACAGTGGAAAGGTATGTCAGAATAGTACCAAAATTCAGCAATGGCCTTCCTTGCTTGACTATGGACATTTTTTTTTCCAACCAGTGGCATCCAAGGTAGGTTGGGAACTGGGTTTTGTGCGGGGAGCAAAAAAATTGTTTATGTTTCCATCTCCAATGTTGAATGTAGGAGGATTCATTTGGCCTTGAGTTTGACTTGAACTTTGAGGCATGTGTGGGAAACTTGAGCTCGACGTTGATGATTCAATAGAGGGAGATGAAAAGGGGGTATTGAAAGAAGAATGGCCAGCTCCAATAGTTCCTATTTCTACGTTTTGCTTTGCTTTCTTGGCGTTATGCTGACTCAACATATCAAGGACCAAGATTGCTTGGTGTTTGACAACTTGGTCAACCTTTTTGTAGAGACCTATATCATGGCTGGGTATTTGTGCAAGGCGGTACTTGAATCTATAAATGCCTCCACTACATTTTGCTTTGCAAAATTTATAGAGGAGCTTGGGGTCTCCGGGAATCTTGTCACAATAAGCCCAAGCAAAGTCCTTCTCCCTCGACATTATTGCTATTTTGGACTTGTGTTTAATTTGTGGCTCTTGTAGGCTGTAATAGACAAAAAAATTAAAAATTAAAAATGATCCAGAAATCTGAAAAACTAAATGAAATCAATCCAAACCTGCAAACCTTCTTAATCATAATGAAGACGTTATAAATACATATATATTTTATTTTTTGTTTTAACTTTAGAATCTCAGTATAAAAAAGTTATGTTAGAAATAAAAGCTTTCAAATTACTGTCACATTCAATCAAATTTATAACATTTACAATCAACAATCTAACATTTGGCGAGTCTGGTAATAATGTTTTCAATCCTATAACAATGTTAAGTCTTCACTCCTATTTCATATAACTTCTATAATAGAAATAGGAGCAAGTATGAAATTTATAACAATGTTAAGTCTATTATAAATAAATATAGAATTATTGAAAAAATGGCCTCTAGTGATATTGACATTCATGTATTCTTTATTGCAAGGAACAACCAAACCTGTGAAAGTTTGGAAATATTTCCATTTCTAAAACATCCCATGAAATGGCCAGGAAATGTTTCCCAGCTGTTTCCCAATGATTTCATGTCAACTAACCTGTTCCCACATTTCTTCTATCTTTTGTTGGTCCTAACGGAACCAACCAAAGTAAATACAAAAAGAATAGTTCCCAAACCATAAAGTATACCCCACTTTTTTATTAAACACAAAATGTTGATCTAAATGTAAGAATAATTCTACCCTATGTTTAATTCAATGATTTCTATTCGTTTTCATTGTGTAAGCAATATTCTGGGGCCCCTAGCAAGTACCTAGAATATTTCGGCAATGTCCAGAATAGGTCATCCAGACCTCCACTAAATAAATTGAAGTTAAAGTTAGTATTCGTAATTGGAATTAGCATTAAATAATTGAAGCTTGCAACTTGAAACAGTGAATGAAGCAACAATTTCACACATGTATAGGCAGTCACACTAAGTTACCAGGATTTGGATACGGATACGGATTCGGATTCAGAGCTAGATCCGCCAATGTTTTGAAAAGTCAGGATCCGAATACACCAAGGAAATGACAAGTACAAATAATATAAATATTTTTTTTATAATTTTAAAAATAAAAATTATAAATTTTATAATATATAGTCTATATATATTTGTAAAATGTAATACTTACATAAAATAATTAATATATTCCATTAATAAGCTTAGAATTAATATATTATTTATGTATTAAATAGTAAGTATTCATACAAATTAAATAGTTTATAATTAACGTAAAACATAATAATAACTATTATAAAAATTATTATTATTATTATAAATTACCTATTATAAAAAAATATTTAATTATTATAAATTAAATTAAAGAACAAAACTATTTAGATTCATTTATAAAGTGAATTGGATTATAAATTTAATAAGATAAAGTATCGGAGATCAAACACTTGGGAGCTGGGAATTTAAAATCCACATTAAGTGTTTTGTGGGCAAAATAAATTTATGTGGGACCTGGAGGCTAACAATCGAGTGACACACATATGTTCTGACAGACATTTATCAATGTTAAATAATATGTTAAATTTCGATTTGAACAATCGTTTGACGCACAAATTTTCCAACAGACTATTGTTACCCAACTGGTCCGACCAACGCACCTTCATTTGCAGAATTGATCAAGTCGCCGCCATAGAACACATGATTTTGTAGGTTTGGATTTACTATGAAAGGTTCATTATTTTTGAAAGCAACTCTTAAAGTGCATAGTGCAGATCCCAGTGGATTCGGATCCGGCTTCGTATCTGATTCGGGGATCAGCGGATCCAACTACCTAGCCCCACGGATCCGGTAACATAGCAGTCACACAATTAACAACACCAAAACATCACTTTTTTATTAAGAATTTGGGCACAAGAGTACAATGTAGATAGAGATAAATGAACTTGGGCTTTGCCTCAACAAGCTGGAGCAAAACCCAGGTGGTAAAATGTTGATTCCAGCTCCAAGGAAGATGCCCACAAATTCTGCGCTAGCCTTGGAAATTCACGGTTGCTGCTGTAAGATAGAAACGGGGTTTTCTGCCACCCCAATGCTCGGAATGCTCTAAAAATGTTGCTGCAACCTCCTTTTAATTTCCCCACAGGACCCAGAAAGGAATTGGTCCCAAACCCTTCCACCAGAAAACCGACAAAAAGTGTGAATTTCCAACTCCATTGGCTAAACGCACTGCCTAGAAATAAGCTACTGCAACTCCTCCAATCCTCCAGGGAAACTCCCGAAATTTGTTTGCTATTTCCCACAATTTCTCCTGCCACCAAGCCCACAAAATAGTGCTGTTCCTATTTCCCACTAGTGCCTCTGCCAAAGAATTGCACAGGCCCTAGAAGGCCAAAAATTTGCCCAGAAACTCCCTCAATATCTAGCCACCAAACCACCCCAAATAGCCTGCAATTGATGCACCAAGTTAACCCCAAAATTCCCAACAAGGAAGCTTCTCTCAAATGAATTCCACAAGTGGCACGAATTACTCCTCCAGCATCACTGTTCTACACAGTGGTGAGAACAACCTTCGATCCCCTGCTCCAGAATGGTTCCCAAATTGACAAATGACTCCCTTAGGGTGGTACTCTATGTCCACCAAAGTAAGAGCTGAGATTCCCTCCCAAATAGTCTCTTTGTGCTAAGCAACACTTGTTCACCTAGCTGAACAACTGAAGTAAACAACTAAGTTTAGATGTAAAATTGACAAAAGCCCCAAACAATGGCCCTCACCTTCTATTTAAGGTTGCTGCCTCAATTTTCCCTTGGTGGGGCCCAAACTCCACTAGCCTGAATTTACCTCTATTTTCTCTCTCTCCCAAGTGCGTACTCCTCAAGGGGGTGCATCTTCTTCCTTGTGATTGGCCCTCGCAGCCACCATAACTTTAATTTTCCTCATCTGCTAAGTCAAGCTTCCAGAAATGTATGCTAACGCCAAAAAATAATCAAAATGGTGACCCTCCTTAATACTTAGGAAATTGGGGATATTATAGTCAGCCTTGCCAAAATTTGCTTGTCCTCAAGCATCTTCAGTGCTAGATGCTGTAACACCTGCTCACCTTCCCATATAGTGTCCTCGGGAAGGTCCTTCCACTTGACCAAAAATCCTCTTATGGTTCTTTTCCCGAGTTTCCTTTCCCTTGTTTCCAAGATGGCCTCTGGCACCAACTCTAGATGCCCCTAATCATCCAATGGTGGAAGCTTTGTGGTGACTGTGAGCTGCTGCCGAAATGCCTTCTTCATGCATGAAACATGGAAAATGTTTTGCACTTTGCTCCTTGGCGAGAAGCTCCAGCTCATAGGCTACCTACCCGTGGTGACTGTGAGCTGCTGCCCAAGTGCCTTCTTCATGCATGAAACATGGAAAATGTTATGCACTTTGCTCCCCGGTGGGAGCTTCAGCTTATAGGCTACCTACCCAACTCGTCTTGTCCCTCGGTATGGCCCATAGAACTGGGGATTAAGTTTTTTGACCCCCTTCTGTTTCAGTGAAGACGGCCGGTATGGTTGGAGACGCAAGTAGACCATGTCCCCTACCCAACTCGTCTTGTCACTCGATATGGCCCATAGAACTGGGGATTAAATTTTTCGACCCCCTTCTGTTTCAGTGAAGACGATCGGTATGGTTGGAGATGTAAGTAGACCATGTCCCCCACCTCAAACTATCTCTCAAACCTGCGCCTATCAGAGTACATTTTCTATTTATTTTGTGCCACCTGCAAATTGTCCTTGAGAGCCTTGAGAATCTCTTGGCTCTCTTGGATCCAGTCCTTTGCCCTTGGGGCCCTGCTATCTCCAAAATCATGTTGGAAAACTAAAGTGCATCATAACAATAGAAGGCTTGAAAGGGTGACACACTGATCGACATATGGTAGGTGGTGTTGTAGCAGAACTCTGCAAGTTGTAGCCACTTCACCCACGCTCTCTACTGCTCGGTCACATAATTACGGAGGTACCCCTCCAACCACTTATTCACAATCTTCGTCTGCCCGGTCACATAATTACGTAGGTACCCCTCCAACGACTTATTCACAATCTCCATCTGCCCATTCGTCTGAGGGTGATAGCTTGTATTGGGTGTAAGCTCTGTCCCCACCAACCTAAACAACTCCTGCCAAAACGCCCCCATGAATCTGCTGTCATTATCATTTACTATGGTCTTTAGGAGAACATGCAATTGGAATACCTCTTTGAAGAACAACTCTACTACCTGAGAGCCTGAAGATCTCGATGAGATGGCGAAGAAATGGGCAAATTTGGTTAACCTATCCACCACTACATAAATGCGATCCCGCCCTTATGCAACTGGAAGGTCCGTGATGAAATCCATAGACACACTCTCCCATTTGCTCTATGGGATGGGAAGCGGCTAAAGTAGACCTGCAGGGTTTGACGACTCCCCCTTGTTTCTTTGATAGGCCACACTCTTCTGCACGTGCTTCAATACGTCTCCCATGAGACCATTCCATGAGAAATGCTCTCTGGTGGTCCTGTATATCTTGAGGAATCCGTGGTGCCCTGTTAGGGGTGAATCATGAGCTGCCTGCATAATCCTCTCTCTGAGCTGAGACCATGGCACCAAGTAGATCTTGTCCTTACAATATATCACATCTTCCATCACCCTGTACCGATCGTCCCCTAATGCGCCATCTAGTATCTCACAGGCCTGCCTGTCCTTGGAATACTCAACGAAAAGCTGAGCCTTCCAATCCTATGTGATGTCCATCAGAGATAGTGTCGCGGGCCTCCTAGATAGTGCATCTACCACTATGTTTTGCTTGCCCTTGACGTATTCTATCTCGAAGTCATACGCTTGGATCTTGCTGACCCACTTCTGTTGTCTCTCCTGCAACTCCTTCTGCTCTAGGAAAAAGCGAAGACTGTTGTGGTCAATCTTCACTTTGAATGACTCTCATAAGCTATGGGATGGCCCCTTTGCATCAACACTACTCCAATGCCCTCCCTTGATGCGTCACACTCCAATACAAAACACTAAGTAAAATCCGGTAATTCTAGAACCAGGTAAGTGCTCATGACCACCTTGAGATTCTCAAAGGTCTCCCACGCTACATCTGTCCAGCTGAAGGCCCCCTTCTTCGTGAGGTCTGTGAGGGGTGCGACCAACTGTGAAAATCCCCTCAGAAAGCGTCTTTAATATGTGCATATGCCCAGGAACCCCCTCAACTCTGTAACATTCTTGGGTGTGGGCCAATCAATGATGGTGCAGATCTTCTCTTGGTGGACCCTGACTCCATCCTCTCCTATCACATACCCCAAATATAGCATCTCAGTCAGCCCAAACTCGCACTTGGACATCTGGGCATAAAACTGCTACTCCTCCAAGATGCTCAAGACCCACTCCAAGTGCTGCAAGTGTTCATCCCAAATCTTGCTGTAAATGAGTATATCATTGAACAACACTAAGATAGATCTGCACTAGTACTTACAAAACATGTGGCTCATGCAAGGCTAGAATGTGGCGGGGGCATTGGTGAGTCCAAAAGGCATCATGAGGAACTCAAAATGTCCATAATGGCATCTGAATGCCATCTTCGGAATATCCTGCTCATGCACCCTGATCTGATGGTACCCAGAGCGTAAATATATCTTAGAGAAGTACTTGGCTCCTCTAAGCTCATCCATCAGCTTGTCTATCTGGGTTATGGGGTACCGGTTCTTCAATGTCCTCTTGTTCAATGCCCGGTAGTCAATGCACATATGAAGAGACCCATCCTTTTTCTTCACCAGTACCACTGATGAAGCAAAAGGGCTAGTACTTGGCCTGATATGCCCCAGCGCCAACAACTCCTGGATGGCCCTCTTGATCTCGTTCCTATAGGCTGCCTATATGGGGTAGTGATCACATTATGAACACCCTCCTCCAACTCAATGGTGTGCTCAAACCCTCGATCTGGTGGCCTGCCTGGAGGGATCTCCCCAAAAACCCCTTGATGTCTCTCCAACAATGCTAGTATGTCTGGATGCACTGGTCGTGCCTGTGTCCCTATCTCTGAAATCCTGAGCTCCACTGCCCACTCTATATCCCCATGCCGCAAGTCAGCCTCGATCTGATGAGCGGACACTATCTGGGGCGGGTAGGAGTGCATATCCCTTAGCACTATTGACTCCCATCTGAGTCCGTGAATTCCATTTCCAACTTCTGCCAATTAGTGGTGACTCTCCCCAGTGAGTACAACCACTGGACACCCAACACCATGTTGGTGTCCAAAACATCAACTACAAAGAAATGGTCAGTGACGGAGTAGTACCCCATCGTCAGAGTCAGGCTGGGGACATACTTCGTGCACTGCATCGTCCGGTCTCCCGACACCAGCACGTTGAACCCCTCAAATGTCTCTGTGCATATGCCCCTCCTCTCCACCATTTGGGAATCAATAAAGTTGTGGGTAGCCCCACTGTCCACTAAAACTGACACACGTTGCCCCTGTACTGTGCCTCTGATCGTGAGTGCCAAGTACTTTGGAACTTCCCGAAGTGAAACTAGAACGCCCTTAGATGGGGTAAATGGTCCTCCTCCCTGAGATGGTTGTGGGGCTACTCCTGTAGGCTATGGTCCCTCATCTCCGTGCCCTGCCTCTTGCTCAGTCTCCTCCTCCGGCTCACTATTTGAGTACACCTCAATGTAATGGGCCTTGCCCTTGGTGCACTTGTGCCCTGGTGCCCAAGGCTCCTGGCATGTGAAGCATAGCTTCCTCCTCCAGAGGTCCCTCCTCGTCTCATCATCCAACTAGCCACGCCCAACCTCCCTCTAAGGTTGACGAGTGTCTCTGCTCCCTTGAGGAACCAATGGTCTGGTGGGTATAGGGGCTCGAGTCTTGGGCACTGCGTCAATCATGTCTTGGGTCCTGGAGATAGCTGTAATACCCCCTAATAATAATAATAAATAAATAAAATAATATAATATTAAAATATAAGTAAATAAATAATAAACAATAAAGTAAAGATAATAATAGTAAATAAATAGTAAACAATAAAGATAAGATAATAATAGTAAATAGTAAATAATAAAGAAAAGATAATAATCGTAAACAAATACTAAATAATGAAGAGAATATAATAATAAATAAATAAAATAGAAAATAATAAATTGAAGTTTTAAATAAATATATATAAAAGTAAACTATAAAAATAGTAAGAATAAGTAAAGGTAACAAAAAGTAAAAATGAATAAATTAAGAAAGAGTTAAATTAAGAGAAATATTAAATTAAGTAAAACTTAAAATAAAGAAATAAGAGTTGGCATGTTGACACATGGAATGTGTGCATGTGGATCCCTTTCCATTTTTTGGTCTATTTAATGGACGACGAGGAAGATGAGATTCGTCCATTCCTTCATCCATTCTCTTGGGAGCAAAGTGTTGTGAGACAATGGATTCCCTAGCAGTAGTACGTTGATTGAGGGCTTAGGGGTGGTCAATTGTAGAAAGATTGTGTGCGACTGTGGGTGGAGAGTCGTCCCCAAAATCTTTGTTGCAGTTAGCAGAATTCAAAGAGCATTCAACTCCAAAAGCATAAGTAAGGAATATTGTCGATACATGTAAGGCGTTTCTACTCGTGTTTTTTGAAAATTCTATGTTAAATTGTTGAATAATTGGGTGTTGATTATTAATCATATAAATTGATGTAACTATTTGTATATTTTAAATCAGGGTTGTTACATATGGTATCAGAGCCTAAGCTCAACTCATAGGGCTTAAGGGCATTTTAATGTAGAAAACTTTGATTATTTCCAAAATTTCCAAATTACTGCTTCCATAGGAGAATACTCCCCGAAGTTTTATTGTCCATCATCGGCTTCAAAATTCTTCATCTGCTTAAAAATTTCTATGTGACCTCTAGGTACAAGTTTGAAAGAAAAAAATATATATTCAAACTTGAGTTCAATAATTTTGCATCTGATGACAAAGAGGAATTTAGTCAAAAGTGATTGAAAAATAAATACCAATCGAAGCAACAAATTCCAATTTAGACTCAAGCATTTTCTTGGAAGGTGACATTCACGACATTTGATAGAAGACAAAAGGCAGGCGTGTGAGCCAGTCGTGGGAAAACCAGGGCAGCGAGACTAGAAGCCCCAACTGGAATTCGAGCAAACTCACGCCCTATCAAATACCCCTATCATAGATATAAGTATCAGAGGCACATGGTGGCGACCATCAGAACTGTGCGCAAATTGGACTCGAAGCCGCCGGGGTCTTACAATATCTGCCATGTTCTTAAGGCGTATAACGAACGACTTTCGTTTAGAGATATGTGTGTTGTGGTGAAGGAGCAACGAGGCCTACTGCTGAATTCTTTGCCTAGATGAAGTTTCAGCTATCCGAGCAGTGTGGTCAGCGTGAACAGTGAGAGCAGTGTGAGTGTAGGGCACTTTTATGTAGTAGAAGTATCGAGCAGCGAGCAAGGAGTAGCGATAACCTAAACAGCTAGGAGCAGTGCGAAGTAATCTTGGCATTTTATAGACCTACATATTTCTTGAAACAGGTTGGACAACAAATGCATTCAAACATGACAAAGGAACAAGAAATTTCAGAACATGTGGAGACAAATGATTTAGGACAAGTGAAAATTGCCTCATTCGCCAAAGCTGGGAAGTGGGTTTGGGTCAATGCCAAACAATATCGGGGCATTTTAAAACGAAGAATAGCCCGTCTAAAATGGGAGCAAACAAGGAAGAAACGGTCTAAAAAGAAAAGTACTCGAGCCCTTCGCAAGAAGCACTCAAACAAGTCTCCTCTACAAGCACGTGGCAACAAGAAGTCCAGAGGAAAAGTCATTGATGATTCTGCCTTATATAGTCCCACATCCACACCTCTCACCTGGTCATCTGATCTTTATGTGAAAGAATTGTTAAATGCAAAACAAAGGTTGGAGGTTTTAGAAGCTAAAGGGCAGGAAAAAGATCATAAAATTCATATAATAACAACTGAGAACAAGGCTTTAACAGAAAACAATAAAGTTTAAAAAAAAACAAGTGACATTGCTACAGGAAGCTCTCCTGATAGGGAAGACAGAATGACAATGCATGAAGACGGATGTGCAAAACATAAAGAAATATGTAGTGGAAAGTACAGAGGTAGTGAATGTGAAATCATCCCAGGATAAAGGGAAAATGATTGCCCAAATAAACAACCATGAAGAGAATGCAAGAGAAGAAACGAAAGGAGATTCCACCAAAGTTTCCAAAACTTGGGCTCAAGTTATTAGCAATTCTGCTAATAAGGAAGGAGAAACAAATGTTCAGGTTGACAACATGCAAGATAGTGAAGGCAAGGAAAGACAAAATAGGGCAGCAAACATAATTATTAAAAGGGTGAAAGACTATGGGAAAAATGAATGTACTCTTGACCTTGCAAGAGACTTCTTGAAAGACAAGTTGCTATGGCAAGGACAAATATGCCAAGCATAGAGGGTGGGTAAGTTTAACACGGAGAGCCAGGCCCATAAAAGTCATTATGCCTAGCTTGTGTGATAAATATATCATTCTCAGCAAGAAATATCTCTTGAGGGGTTCTCGTTTTTTCCTAGAAGAAGATTTAACTGTAAAACAACAGGAGGAAAGAAGGGAGGAAATTTTAAAGGTTAGGGTAGCAAGAGATGAAGGCAAGAGAGCATGGATTTATAAAGGCAAAGCTATGATAGCGCAATTTGGACCCCCTTCCAAAACAGAGCAACAAGATGGTAATAAAAAAGAGGCAACAAACTCTTCAACAGGAAATCAGAAAGAGAGGTCAGTATGGGAAAGCAGGGACAAAGACTCATATGTGAGTCTTGCATGTCAAAATAAATAGTAATCAAGTCATACCTAGGTTTCCTTAAGATTAGTTTGTTGGAGTTGCAGAGGTTACCCATGGAGACGAGGACCTGGGTTAGGGCCTATTGCGGAAGATAGAGACATAATTTGCCTCATAGAAACACATGAGCATGAAGGGTGCAAGACACCTCTGTTTGAAGGATACTGGAAGATGGTAGTGTGGAACAGGGCAACAGGGAATGGCAAAGGGCACAGGGGTATCATGGTTTAGTAAGGGAGAAAGAAGGTCGTCTCATTCAGTTAGAAAAAGAAGACTCAAATAAGCAATTCATTTGGTTTAAAATATCAGAAAATGGAAACCACATCAGAATTGCAACATGCTATTTTGTTTTGCAGGTTTCAAAAATCTACAAAGGTAGAGGGCTTGACCACAAAGATCCATTTGCAGCCTTAAAAGCGGATATTACAACATATTCGCAGCTAGGTGAAGTCCTTCTAGTGGGTGATTTCAATGCTAGGACTGCAAGTGAGCAAGCTAGCATTCTTTGTTGTAAAGATAATTGTGACCCTATTTGGCTTACAGAAGAAAGTAATCATCAGTGGGAAAGAATTTCAGAGGACAAGGGCTGCAATCTCTTTGGTGAACAATTGCTTACTCTATGTGGGGCATTTGATTTAGTTATTTGTAATGGCTTGACTAGATGGGCAAAGTCCGGTAATTTCACTTGCAATACTTACAATGGAGCAAGTGTGGTAGATTATGTAATTTGCTCGCATGGTTTGTGTGAGAAAATGGAGGAAGTTTTGATTGGAGATCAGCTGTGGGACTTGAAATCAGATCACAAGCCAATTTATTTATGTTTCTCTTGGATTGGAAATAAAAAATTAGAGTAAAAAATTCAGCTGGTCCAACAAAATCTCCCATAGGGCAGAATTCTTTTGACCCCAACAAATTGTAATACCTTCAAAATGATGCTAGAGAGGCTCTTCGAGAAGGAGAAAATTACAATTCACAGCCTTCATAGTCATGAATTAACACATTTAATTCAATGCGCACTTGCAAAGTGCAAAAGAGCAAAAATTAAGAAGTCTGAAACAAATTGCTTTCTGGTTAATGCTTGGTTTGACGAGGAATGCAAAAAGTCAAGGAGAATGTGGAAAGAGTCAAACAAGGATAACATAAAGCTCAAAGCTTACAAGCAGTTAATAAGCAAGAAAAAGGCCGATTTCATGGTTTCAAGGAGGGGAGAACTAATCTTCCTTGGGAAAAATAATCCCAAATAATTTTGGAAGGAGCTCCAACCGAAAAAGATACAAATTGGAAATAATATTACAACTTCTAAATGATTTGACCATGCAAGACAACTCTATGAGCAGGTTCCCAAGGTTGACCCTCCCCCCTTGGTCAACATTGATATTGAACTCTTCACGGTACAAGAGGTAGAGATGGGTATCAAGAAGTTGGGTGTTGGAAAAGCAAAAGACTTAGCTGAACTCCAAGTAGAATATCTAAAGTGGGGCTCAAGGATTCTTGCACCTCACATTACAAAAATCTTCAACACCATCATACGACAAGGGCTCCCCACAGATTGGACAACTAGTCTGGCAATACCTCTTTTCAAGAGCGGTGACGTCAATAATCCCTCCAATTATAGGACCATCATGATAAACCCTTTGTTTGCAAAGCTATTTGGAAGTATGCTAGAAAACAAAATTAGCAAGTGGGCAGAAGAAAGAGATAAGCGTGCTAAAGGGAAAGCAGGTTTTAGACCTAAACATTCCATAGTTGATCACTATATAACTTTAAGGCACATCATTGAAAAATTTTGGGAGAAAAAGGAAGAATACTTTTGTTGCTTTGTTTATTTCAGAAAAGCGTTTGACTCGGTTCCTAGGGATAAGCTTTGGCACAGAATGGAAGAACTTGGGGTTACTAAACATTTGAGAGCAACTGTGCATAGGCTGTATGAAGAGGTGAAAGTCAAAATTAGAACTTCAACAGGCATTTCTGAAAGTTTTAGAAGCAATATCGGGGTCAAGCAAGGTTGCCCACTGTCTCCTACCCTTTTTGGTTTATATATCGACAAGCTTGAGGAGTGGTTAAATTTGCAAGGGGGTGATGGTATCTATTTGGGCAAGTTTGTTATAAGGCTTCTTTTGTATGCAAATGACTTTATTCTGATTGCTAAATCGGCCCTTGGTTTGCAAGAGCACTTACTATCCCTTGAGCATTTTTGTAGAAGTGTGGGGATGCAAGTTAATATCAACAAAACGAAAGTAGTGGTTTTCTCTAAGAAAAGAAAACATAACCAGCATAAGTTCTACTTTGAAGGCAACATTCTGGAAGAAGTTGCGGATTACAAATACCTCGAAATTGACTTCAACAAAAATCTAAGCTGGAATGGTTGTAGAAAGAAAAGAACTTTGGGGGGTTGGAAAGCATTTTATGCTTTTCAAAATAGGTGTAGAGAGGCAGAGTTATGGGACTGGAAAACCACTCAAACTCTTTTTGGGCTTCTAGTTATTCTGATGATTCTCTGTGGTTGTGAACTATGGGCCAGCAGTACATCCGACATGCAGTGGAGACAAATTGAGAAAATTTAGAAGCGTTTGATTACAAACAAATTTAAAGATTAAAAGTGCAGTTCCTTATGATATCTTGTTAAGTGAAACAGGGACTGCTCCTATTGAAGCAATTGCTATGGTGCGAGTCATAATGTATTTAAAAAAATTGAGCAAATGGAAGATGGTAGATGGACTAAGGTTGTCTTTAATGATAGATTGTGCAAGAGCAAAAAAACTTGGATGCAACAAAATAACAAATGGTTTAGTAAATGGGGTATTTGCTTGAACGCGTGTCCCATAAACAACAAAGAGATAAAAGCTTTTGTTATGGAAAAGTTCTACAAGCGTACTTGGGATAAGGAGCTAGGAAGAAAGAAAAAGTACCATATTGAAGTGTTTAATCCCACTCTTAGTCATCAACCAAAAGCATATATAGAGGCCAATATCTCTTGGAGAGCCAAAATTCTTATTGCTCAGTTAAGGACTAATTCTCATCAACTCCGTTGTGAAACAGGGCATTGGAAAAGGCCAAAGGAAGTGTGGGAGGAAAGAGTATGCATTTTTTGTTCTTATGAAAAAGTGGAAACATAAAAACATTTCATTTTAGAATGTGAGGCCTTCAAAGACAACAGGAAAGTGCTAGCAGCTAGCTCTTGGGATAATCTATTTAGCGAGGGGTTTGTCGAGAAGATGGGAGCATTTATTTTGAAGCTTCACAGAAAAAGGGTCGAATACATCAAGCAGATGGAGAAGCAATCTGTCCCATAGGCTATCTTTAGCCTCATGGACGTTAAAATAATTTCTTTTTCTTCTTCTTCTTCTATATAGATTTTGTAAAAATAAATAATTTTAAAATAAAATAATTGTTATTAAATTTAGATTTTGGATGAAGTAGTGTCCAAATAAATTTACTGAGAAGTTGCATGTCGGCAATGATAATGATAATAGACTTGAAAATCTTACACTAATTGTAATAAGAGATTTTTTTAATAAATCAATATTGACTTTTATGCTTAAATATATTGTTTATTACTTTTGGTGCAAACTATAAAAATAAATATAATAAATATGTTGCAACGATAGAGCAACCGACTTTTAAAAACAATAAACAATATACAAAGAATTAAATTAGTTGTCTTACTCTGAAGTAAAAAGTATTTTAAATATTTATTATTATTTAAATTTAAATTTATCTAAAGTTATCTAATATATATATATATATATATATATATATATATATATATATAACTGGTCATAAATAACTAAAAGTTATTTGATTGTTATCTTAAACTTTATGATTTATTTTTGAATTAAAAAATATATTTTAGAAATAGCTAAAATAAAAGCTAATTATAAATAATTAAAATTTATATTCTAAATTGTAAACTAATTATAAATAACTAAAATTATATCTCAAACTGGAAACCAAAACCCAAAACTTAAAGAGAAGTTCTAGTTAATTTGATATGACATACATAATTATTAATAATATAAAAGTTATGTATTAGTAAAAATAGAGATCTAAAAATACGTTAAAATTAATATTGTTCCTATTTTTAGATAAACAAGAGTTCGCGTATACCGATACACTGTAGTGGGTCATACCCATCTCAGGCCACCACTAGTATGTTTTTCTAAGATCTCAAGCATCATTTTTTTAGTATTTATTTGATATTTTAATTCGGCTCAATAGCTTTAATAATCTAAGTGAGATCTTAGTATTGAGGGGCTTTTTCATGCTTTACCCAATATATATATTTGAATCAAAATAAAATCGGTGTATTATAAGAGGTGCTTTATTTTGGTTAATAAAGTATAAAAATAAAAGTATTTTTAAATGACAATGATTATAAATAAGATAAAGGTAATGGTGATAGAGGTGAATATTAAATATTAATTATAATTAAATTTTGTAAGTCTTTTTTTTTATGAATTTAATTATGTTTTATGTCTAAGCCATTATATATGGGAGAAATTATAAAAGTGATTTTATATTTTATTTTGAGAGAATATTTTAAATCATAAATTACACAATTATTATGCTTATTTATGTCAGAATAGAGTATAGCTTAAGTTGATAGGATGAATTTCTTATTCCTATTAAATGGAAAAAAAAAGTAATTAGGTTGGCTTAGTAATCAAACTAATTAGATTTAATGAAGGTTATTGAGTGATATTTAAAAAATTACATCATGAGAGAGTACATGTATCTATCACATTAATTAGATGTCAACTTCTATTTATTAAATACTTGTTATATTCTTAATATATGAAAATATCTAATGTTGAGCTAATAAGAAATTGGAAATGTAAAAGAATTTATTGGAATCTGGTGAAAATTAATAATTAGGATTTCTTTTGACGTTTATGTAAAAATGAATTATATTTAGAGAATAGTGAATGATTATTTTATAATTTTCTTCCTATAAATTTTTTGAATGCTTATTGATTGTCTTATTATATGGTCGCGATGTGCTATTTTGTGTAAGTGTGAATTTGCTATGCAATGTTGTATCAAATAAATGTAACATTGGAAGTGATGTGGAATTCAAACTTGGTTCGCTACAAGGGAGATCATGGCTCCTAAGTGTCGAAGACAAACCCAAGTCACCCTTGAGGTGGAAACCCCACCTCCCGCCACTACAGAGATTGGAACCCTAGCTGAGCAAGCTATATTACGTTCCCTTGGGGAAATGACAAATATCTTTAAGGATTGGGTCACAAGCCAAGGTCAAGGTCAAAGAAATGATCAAGGTCAAGGAGGGGAGTTGGAACAAAAACGGAGACAAGACTTAAATTCTTAGTTCAATGTCGAAGATAGACAAACAAACCTCGATATTATGAAAGAAGTCCAAAAATCCAAATTACTAGAGTTCACAGGTCAAGATGGGGGTTCAATAGCAGAAGCTTGGGTAATCGGTGTCAAGAGAGCACTTAGATTTAAGGCATATACTTCAAGGGAAAAGGCCCAAATAGCAATGAGTCTACTAAAAGGAGAAGCTTTATTATGGTGGGTAAATGAAGAAACGAAGATGCAAGTCACCCCATTGCAAGTTACTTGGGAAATGTTTGAGGAAGCCTTCAAAACTAGGTACCTATTAGAGGAATACAAACACCAACAAATAGGGGCTTTCCATGTAGTGCGACAAAATGGTAGATCTATCGAAGACTATGAAGCTGAATTCTATGTGTTGGTCCATCATGTGGACTATATGGCAGATGATAAATGTCAAGCTGAAAGATTCTTGCATGGGTTTGATCCTTTGGTTCGAGCGGAGGTCGCCATGTGGAAACCCACCACTATGGAAGCAACCACTAGTTTAGCCAAACAAGTCCTGAGGACGATAAATATGAAAAAGAAAATGGTGGATGATGGAAGCATAGGGAAGGAACCCCCCAAGGCGAGGGTAAATAGAACAGGGGGGCACCCATATGGATTTAGGGAAGACGAAACAATGTTGCCTGGATTGCCAGTGCAAATTTTGGGTTTCCTCCAGAAGGATGTAGGGGTCAACCCTACTTGAGAAGAAATAATGGTGGAGGTAGAGGATTTGGTGGCCAAGGACAGGGACAAAGTGAGAATCGAGGTCAAACAGAATGTTGGGAATGCGGAGGTCCACATTATAGAAGGGACTGTTCGAGGTATCAAGCAGGGATTAAACAATAGGGACATAAAGCAAAAGGAGGAAGACCACATAACCCACATCGAATTCATGTCGCCATAAACCATCGCCAGGCCAAGCACCAAGCCACAATTGTGGAGTTCCTAGGTATGATAAATAACATTCCTCTATCTGTGTTAATTGATCCAGGTGCCACTGATAGTTTTATTTCTCCTTCAACACTGCTTAGATGTGGATTGACAACTCATGAGAAAAGTAACTTTAGGATGGTAGAAATGGCATCAAGCTCTCAGCAATCAGTAGGATCATTGGTAAAGGATTGCATTGTTAACATTGGGGGATGTGACACCAAGATGAACCTGTATAGCACGACTCTGGGGACTTATGAATTAATTGTAGGAATGGATTGGCTTGAATCTCATCAAGCTATAGTGGATTGCTATAATAAGACAATTCTCTTCAAAAATGACCAGGGAAAACCCACAGTAATCGAGGGAATTAAATGTGATGTTACGTTGCGCCTCATATCAGCCAAGAAGGTCAATAAGTGTATGAGGAAAGGATGCAAGATTTATGCAGTAGAGATGGTTCATGTTGACGGGAAGTCCTCTGATAAGTTTCACTCACTACTTTCTGAATTTGTAGATGTATTTCCTCTAGAGCTACCAGGCTTGCCTCGTATTCAGGAAATTGATTTTTCCATTTCCTTGAAACCGGGAACATAACCCATATCCAAAACACCTTATTGAATGACTGTCCCAAAGCTTAATGAGTTGAGTATACAACTTAAAGAACTGCTTGATCAAGGATTCATCTGACCCAGTGTATCACCTTGGGGTGCGCCAATGATCTTTGTGAAGAAAAAGGATGGAACTCTTAGGTTATGTATTGATTACCGAGATCTAAACAAAGCCACCATTCGAAACAAGTACCCCATGCCTCGCATAGATGACCTCTTTGACCAACTAAAAGGAGCTTCAGTATTTTCCAAGATAGACTTACGGTCAGGTTACCACCAACTAAGAATCAAAGAGGAGGACATACCTAAGACAACATTCAGAACACGATATGGACACTATGAGTTTATTGTGGTGCCATTTTTGTTTGACTAATGCTCTAGCAACATTCATGAACTTGATGAACAGTGTTTCCGCAGATACCTGGACCTTTTTGTTCAAGTGTTCTTAGATGACATCCTCATTTATTTCTGCAATGAGAAGGGGCATCAAGAGCACTTGGCATCAAGAGCACTTGAGATTGGTACTTCAATGCCTTAGAGAACATAAGCTATACGAGAAACTTACTAAGTGTTCTTTCTTTGAGAAGGAAATTCAATATCTAGGCCATACCATTAGTGGGAAAGGCATTGCAGTGGATCACAACAAGATTGAAACTATAATGGATTGGCCTACTCCTAAGAATGTCAAAGAAGTACGCAACTTTATGGGGTTGGCAGGCTATTATAGAAGATTTGTAGAAGGATTCTCACAGATATCCAGTCCCATCACAAACCTCCAAAGGAAAGGGGTTAAGTTTGAATGGATAGGTGAGTGTGAGAGAGCATTCAATGAGCTAAAATGACGATTAACAACTGCCCCAATATTAAAGGTGCCTGACATGGACAAGGACTTTCGTGTATGCACAGATGCATCAGGAGAAGGATTAGGTGCAATCTTGATGCAGGATGGAGGGGTTATCACTTATGCTTCATGTAAACTCAAGACCCATGAAATCAATTATGCCACACATGATCTAGAATTAGCTGCAGTTGTAATGGCCTTGAAACTATGGAGACATTATCTAATGGGGCGTCAATTTGAATTAAGAACGGATCATAAAAGTCTTGAGCATATCTTCACCCAAAAGGACCTTAATGCTCGACAACGACGTTGGAGTGAGCTATTTAGTGAATATGATTTCAGGATATCCTACATCAAGGGGAAGGAAAATAAGGTTGCGGATGCTTTAAGCAAGAGACCCAGAGTTCATTCAATACTATCATTGAAGATAGGCCTGAGAAGCCAAATTCTAAACCACCTAATAGGGGACCAACAATACCAACAAATAAAATTTGCCTTACAAGGAGGAGTACCAGTGGCATCCAAGTGGGAAGGATACACCTTAGATAATGATGGATTGCTACGATATAAGGGTAAGATGTACGTGCCAGCTGATGATGAACTTCATAAATTAATAATGAAGGAAGCCCACCAAGCTCCATATGTTGCACATCCAGGAGTCCAGAAAATGTATGCGGATTTAAAACAACTATTTTTTTGGACAAGAATGAAAAAAGATATAACGTAGTTCGTGGTCCAATGTTTAGAATGTCAACAGGTTAAAGCTGAACATCGTCACCCTGCAGGGCTTTTACAACCCCATGATATACTAGAAACTAAGTGGGAAGTTGTTTCGATGGATTTTGTTGGAGGCTTACCTATGAATTCCCAAAGACATGATTGCATTATGGTCATTGTTGATAAATTAACTAAGAGTGCTCACTTCATTCCAATTAAGAGCACCTTTGAGGCACCAACTATTGCTCAAGTTTTCCTAAAAGAAATAATTTGCCTTCATGGAGTGCCCTGGAAAATAATATCCGACAGAGATGCACATTTTACTTCCAGATTTTGGCAAAGCCTTTTACAATCTATGGGAACACAACTCAACTTCAGTACTGCATATCATCCAGAGACAGATGGGCAAACAGAGAGAGTAAACCAAGTATTAGAGGACATGCTAAGAATGTATGTCATGGATCAACAAAATCAATGGGAGAAATACCTTCCCTTAGTGGAATTTGCATACAACAATAATTATCACAGTTCAATTGAGGCAGCTCCCTTCGAAGTCTTATATGGAAGACCCTATCGTACTTCATTGAGTTGGGATCGATTAGAGGATCGAGTTATGTTGGACTTTGAAATGCTCTAAGAAATGGAAGAACAAATGGCTACAATTAAGCAAAGGCTAAAATAAGCCAGGGATCGCCAGAAAATTTATGCAGATGCAAAGAGAATTGATAGAAGCTTTGAGGAAGGAAGCCAAGTTTTTATTAGAGTCAAACCCTCTAAGAGTTCCTTTAGATTTGGCAAGGGAACAAAGTTATCCCCTAGATTTGTCAGCCCATTTAAGATCCTAGAGAGGATCAGACCAGTTGCTTATAAGCTCGAGCTACCATTCCATCTAAGAAGGATGCATAATGTGTTTCATGTTTCTATGCTTAGAAAATATGTACCTGACCATCCCATGTGTTGAAATTTGAGAAATTACAGGTTTCCAAGGAGGGAGTCCTTCAGGTCGAACCATTCTGTATACTGGACCACCAGGTTCGTCGGCTTAGGAATTGTGAGTTTGAGCAAGTCAAGGTCCAGTGGGACCAATATAGCCCAGGGTCAGCTACATGGGAAGATGCAGATGCTATTTTTAATGACTTTCCTTATCTATTTGATTAAATTGTGTGGTGAACTAGATAGGAGTGCATAAATTAGTTAAGGTAGATACTTTTATGGAGCATCTAGATCATGTCTTATTGTTTAAATTTGATCGATACATCTAAATCATACACTATGATTTCAGTTAAATGTTATGTTAAAATAGGTTTGTTGAGTATAATATTGGGATGAGGTTTCATGATATGATGGTATGAGGATAATGATGCACATGTGGTTCTTATTTATATAGTTGTTACGATAATGATGTTGTATGCTTATGATGAATATGATATGCATAGGGATTATGATGTTATGTTGAGGTATATTGACATATGGTTCATTTATTATGTGATGATATATCTTTGATGTTGAATGTTGATGTTATAACTTAGGAGGATATTATGATGTGAAGCATGTGGTAATTGTATGTAGATTTATGACAAGCAAAATTTTGTGATAACAATGATGTTAGAATTTTGTGATAACAACAATGTTATGTTCTCATGATGACATGCAATACTTGGCATGTGGATTATTTTCTATGATACTATGTGTTATAGCTAATGCCTTGGATGTATGTTGAGATGTGGCAATTGACAAGAAATCCACAAATGGGCTGAGAGGGCCAGTTTATTTGATGATTTGATGGGAGCCCACACCTGCAAGGGAGTATATGTAACACCATATGGGCTGCGGACAAACTCAATCAACACTACATATGCCAGTGGTTCCTTTGTCTTGTATAGCTCTTGAGGGGCTATGGGACCATCTTGAGGAGGCCAAGTGTCTATTGTAGGCCAACTGACTGATATTAGATTGGGATGTCGAAGTCTGGTGGGGGTGTAAATACTTCGATGCTTGGGGCTGTGCACCTTAGTGACTGTGGAGGGAGTGGGCTAACCTTGCAAGATGCCTAGAGTCATTGAGTACTGGGCCCAGATACCTGCCTTGGGGCCAGCCATAGGCTATGGTATAGACTGATGAGGCTTATGCCTGGTTTCAAAAGTGGGAAAATGACAAAGATTCCTTGGGATTTCCTAAGTGTTGTGGAAACATTCGATGCCTGTTGGTTATACTAGTTCAACAGTGGGTGTGGGGCAAAAGTGAAGTAATAAATAACTAAATATAATAAAATGTTAAATGATTCAACTTAACTTCGGGACGAAGTCCCTTAAAGAGAGGGAATATGTCATACCCCCTAATAATAATAAAAATAGTAATAATAAATAAATAAAATAAAATAATATTAAAATATAAGTAAATAAATAATAAACAATAAAGAAAAGATAATAATAGTAAACAATAAAGAGAAGATAATAATAGTAAGTAGTAAATAATAAAGAAAAGATAATAATAGTAAACAAATAATAAATAATGAAGAGAATATAATAATAATAAATAAATAAAATAGAAAATAATAAACTAGAGTTCTAAATAAATATATATAAAAGTAAACTATAAAAATAGTAAGAATAAGTAAAGTTAACAAAAATTAAAAATAAATAAAATAAGAAAGAGTTAAATTAAGAGAAATATTAAATTAAGTAAAACTTAAAATAAAGAAATAAAAGTTGGCATGTTGACACATGGAATCTGTGCATGCAGATCCTTTTCCATTTTTTGGTCTATTTAATGGACGATGAAGAAGATGAGATTCGTCCATTCCTTCATCCATTCTCTTGGGAGAAAATTCTTGTGAGACAAAGGATTCCCTAGCAGTGGTATGTTGATTGAGGGCTCGAGGGTGGCTAGCTGTAGAAAGATTATGTGTAGTTGAGCTTACGATTGGGTGGAGATTCGTCTCCAAAATATTTGTTGCGGTTAGTAGAATTCAAAGAGCATTCAACTCCAAAAGAACAAGGAATATCGTCGATACAAATAAGTCATCTCTACTCTTGCTTTTTGAAAATTCTATGTTAAAAAGTTGAATAATTGGGTGTTGATTATTAATCACATAAATTGATGTAAATATTTGTATATTTTAAATCGGGGTTGTTACAATAATGTCCATCAATGACGTGGGATTGTAAGCCCTCACCCATCCGCGCAAGGGTTCAGCTAACCCCTCCACAAACAACATAATCAACCGAGCCTTTGAAATATCTGATACCATCACGACCAGCCTCCAGAACTCTGAGATGTAGACCTCTGCACTGCTTGTCAGCCTCAGGTGGGCCAACTCCCTGAAATGTAGCTCGGGGTCCTTCCTTTCGATTCTCTTAATCAATCGCTTGGTGAGCTCGATATAAGAAGTTATATGAATGTGTCCTAGTGTGATCAGGTCGTGGTACCACCACTCCTGTGCATCCCCGTCCAGATGTAGCGTAGCAAACATAATAACTTCTGTCTCTAGCATGGGGTTTAGGTGAAAGTAAATATCTAGCTTCTGGACCCATGCTCTGACTGAATTTTTAGTTGACCCATCATAATTGGGGAGTGTAACTTTCCCTGCTATCTTTTGCACCTCCTAACTGGATGACCCTCCTTTGAAGTTTGAAATGAGCCCCAACTCCTGTGGCATGCCTCTCCTTGAGGTGGAGGTATTCCCCAAAGGACATCACCCTCCTAATCCTGGGGTATAACCCCTCATATTAATTAATATCTGAGGCAAATGAGTTCACCAGATCTACAACAGGGTCAGGTTCCCTCTCCTGCTCAGGCTCATCCACAAAATGGGGCATCGTAGGGTGACCTGTTTGGCCACGTAGAGGGGTGTGAGGTGGCTAGTATGTACGACTTCCTCCCCTTGCTCTGGAACCCCCATCACCTTGGGGTTTTGCCCCTGGTCTATCATTCACATGTAAGCCCATCACCTGTTGCATCATGTCCATCATAAGTTGACCTTGCCTCAACATCTGCTGGTTGGTCCTCAATAACTCCTCTAGAATCTAGTTCTGTCCTTCCTATCTAGGTTGCTCCAGATCCTCTTGGTTCTCCATGTGCCCTCTAAAATTCTCTAACTTTGTGTCACAAAATGGGTGTTGTGCTCTCTCTCTGCCTCGACCTCTAACTCTTCCTCTTCCCTGACCTCTTTGAAAAACAACTCCTTGGTACCTGGGTGGCATCACTTGCTCTTATCTTCCCACACTGGCCAAGAACATGCTTTGATACCACTGTAGTATTCCTAATTAGAATTAACAATAAATAACAGAAGAATGCAACTTGAAAAAGTAAATGAAGCAACAATTTCACACGTACAGGGAGTCATACAATTAGCAGCACCAAAAATTCGCTTTTTATTAAGAATTTGGGCTTAAGAGTACAATATAGATAGAGAGAAATGAACTTGGGCTTGCCTCAACAAGCTAGAGCAAAACCCAGGTGGTAAAATGTTGATTCCACCTCCAAGGAAGATGCCCACAAATTCTATGCTAGCCCAAGAAATTTACTGTCACTGTTGCAAGATAGAAATGGGGTTTTCTGCCACCCCAATGCTCAGAATACTCTGAAAATGTCGCTGTAGCCTCCACTTAATTTTCCCCATAGGACCCAGAAAGGAATTGGTCCCAAACCCTTCCACTAAAAAACCCACAAAAAGTGCAAATTTCTAGCTCCATTAGCTATAAACACACACCCTGGAAATAAGTTGCTGTAGCTCCTGCAATCCTCTAGGGAAACTCCCAAAATTTCCCTGCTATTTCCCACAATTTCTCTAGCCACCAAGCCCACAAAATAGTGTTGCTCCTATTTCTCATGAGTGCCTCTACTAAAGAACTACGTATGCCCTAGAATGCCATAAATTTGTCCAAAAAACTCTCTTAATATCTGGCCACCAAACCACCCCAAAGACCCTGTAGTTTGTTGTAAAATGTAACTAGGTTCATTCTTCATAATGACTTGTAATTATGATCTTTGTAAATGATGAAATGAAAAGAATAAAATTATTTTTATATGTCTTGCTTCATGGGTTTCATGAGCAAGAGATTTTATTTGTTAGTGGTTCCCGTTGAAAGCCTTAGGATTTGTTATTAAGGTCAATGAGTTAATGTCATGTATGAAGAGCTCGTCTTGCGCGTATGTAAAATGCATATGAGTCAATCTAGTGTCTAGATAGCCCTCCAAAAGACAAGCACAGATCTCCTCTTGAAGTTGGCGTGCAAGATGAATATAATGACACATGTTGGCTCACCTAAAATGTCACAACTATTCAGATGTTAAGGTCGGCTGAATATATGGTCGAACAACTATATATAGGAGGCTAGGCTCCTCGCATAAATACAGTGAACAAACTTTGCATCACTATAAGATTTGCTGATAACCATTACAATCAATAGTTCAGATTCCTCTGAAGTTTTTCGGGTGACCAAGAAACAGTGACAAGTTTGGATTCGGTTAGGAGACTGCTGTAATTGCTGTAAGAAGTTCAGATTTCAGAGAAAATCACTGTTCAGAATTATAATTGAGAGACATAGTTTCAGACAAGGATATCACTATAGTTCAGATATTATAGTCATTTCGGATTTCGGTGAGAGAGTGTCAGAGCTATGAAGGAAAGCTCAGATCAGAGCACAATATTAATGTTATGACAGTATTGTGAGATCGGTGCCTTTACAGTATTAAAGCGTCTATCTCAGTATTGATGTAATCACAGTAAGAATGATCACAAAAGTAAGGTCTCGAGAATATGACAGCGAAAAGGTCTCATAGTAAAGGAGATCTTGATGTGGAGATGGTGATAAGATCTCGATGATAACTATGTCTTGATGCAAAGAAGGTTAAAGCGGAAGAGGAGTCAAGAAGAAGAGAAGAAAGTCAAGAGAACTAGTCTCTTGGTCTTGGAGTGGCTAATAGGTCAAGGGTCTTGGTCTTGGTATTTGTCAATTGGAATCTTTATAAGAAGAATTTGTGCAGGTTTTCCTCTCAAAGAGTGAAAGGTTTTGGCCATGGCTTATAGCCTACATGATGTGTGTCTTGTCTATTTATGTTCATGCATTGGTTACTGTTTGATGAAGAAGAACACTAATAATTTAACGTGAGGAAGATACTAATCTAAAGAAGTAAAAAGCATTCACACGCAGTCACTAATGGAAGAGAAATCCCCTCATGCTGATGCCCTAGATTTCTCAACATGGTATTAGAGCTAAGGTGCTGAAGTCAAAGGAAGGGTATGTAATCAAAGAGACATTCAAGGTTCAAGTTCCAAGGAAAGGCATCAAAGCAAGTTGAAGGCTATCAAAGCAAAAGAACAAGATCTACATTGAAGAATCAAGCCCTAGATCGAAGAAGTAGCTGCAACAACAAGAGCTTTTGTTTCTCTAATTATCATCAAAAGGCCACAAAAACCCTCATCAAGTTGTCTACAAGGCAAGATAGCTTAAAGGACTTTAAAGAAGAAGATCACATCATCTTGGAGAAAGGTTGAAACCCTAGAAGCATTTCTGATCTACACTACAAGAGAAGTCGAAGTATATTGAACGCAAGAAGGCATTATCATCATTTTCAAGGTTATAAAGCAAGCAAGGATCCTCTCCTTGCCATAGAAGAAGATCACCCGAGGAAGCAACAAATCATCCTCATCAAAAGGAGCAACCTTTTCTATTAAAGAAAGGATTTTTCATTCGGAAGATCATCCAAGAGGGAGCACTAATGCATCTTCTTCAATCATCATCAAAGTGATCAAGTAGAAGAGTTCATCTTCACTTGTCAAGTAAGTATCTTTCATTCTTTAATCAATTTGGTAAAATGACTTCATATTTGCAAGGAGATCTATAAATTGGATGGGTCATCGAAATTCCTTGCATGAAGAAGGAGGATAGACATAGTCCTCTAAGAAGATGAAGTCATTGAACATATCAAAAGGTCTCCTCTGAATTCATGGAAAGGGATACTTATGAAGGATCCCCTCATATAGCAATATTGGAGACATCAAAGAGATGCATATGATAAACTCATTCTTTGAAGGTACGATAAAGAAGGTCACATTTGATCTACACAAAAGTAAAGATATCAAAGGATGAAGGATATCTTCATAAGATCTCATCTTCAAGATCTAGGAAAGAAGATAATCATCATTGATCTATAATGCACTAACTGATAATCAAGGTAACAAATATCCATGGGATAAGAAAGTTACCTCATTCAACAACTTGTGATTTCTATGCAAGATAGAAGATGACAAATTGAAGGCAAAAGTGTTGAAGGTTAAGGACTCAAACATTTGCTGGAAGGAAAGGAAGTTTGGAAAATTATGAAAGAAGAGCATAACTGAGATTCAATGCTATGGAAGTAAAAGATTATGTACTTTATAGGAAAGATTGTTCTTAGCTTAAGAAGGACAATAATAAGAAGGAAGCTAAAAGAAGGAAGTCCTAGGAAGAGAAGCATTAGAAGCAAGAGCTCGTGACATCACCATAGGGAAACATGAAGGATCGCTGGAACAAAATCTATGGTAGTCAACTTTGGAAGATATAGCTCTTGGTGACCTCATTAGAAGATCAAAGGAAGAAGTCATCCAGGACAAGTCTCATCATACATTAGTTTAAAAGGGAAACATTTGCTGAATAAGGATATGCGAGATGGAATTCTAATTGGAGGATCCATCGATCAAGAAAGGAAGCAAGTGTTTCATTAGAAACTCCAACTTGTGGAGTTCATGGGATGATGGTGACATGAGAGATGAAGCAGATCAAGGGGTTGGAGATCTTTTCAATCAAGGAAGTTGCTGAAAGAAGCCTAGATGACCTAAAGACAAAATGAGGTATGTATGCTTGTATTTAATATTATAAAGTCATGTCGTATGGTTGCAGTTAATCTCCTCCTATGAAAGAATGTCGGAAGGCATGAGTCACACTAGATGAAACCAACATAATATGTCTGCATATGAATTATGAGGTGGTTGACTACGATTGAGGAACTCTGAAGCCCCTAGGAATGAAGTGTGTGAAAAGGTAGGAAGAGATCGTGATAATATGCAACGAATGTTGAAGGCATTCAACATTCGAAGTCCAAGAAGATTTGACTAGAAGATCTCTCGGAAGGATGTGAAGACTCTGATAGAAGTCAGAAAAAGATAAAGACCCTTGACACTTAACATCTGTGGGAGATGTGTTGATCTGCATATAGGATGCTGATACTTACAAGAAGATGTCATGGTGAAAGATCATCACAAAGGTAAATATGATTTGAAGTGTTCAGTGATTATTTTTGAACTAACATCTAGTTGGGCTTATGTAGCACTGTAAAAGGAAAGATCTGTGAATGACTTCCAAGTAGACCATATGGAAGGATGTAATGTTCTTCCAGAAATATTTCATGAAAGAAGAATGACATGAAGCAAAGCTAGATGGAAAATCTGATAGATCACTTTCTGATGAGTTAGGGACATGACTAACTCATGGACAAAAGTGATAGATGATCTGTGCCCTATATAGAGAAGTTCCCAAAAGTTGAAGACTCCTTAAAGAAATTCTTGACATCGAAGAAAGGAGATTTTCATGAAGCTGAGTGTTCTAGAGATGCTATAGGTCCCTGGTTAAGAGGGAGCTTGAGAAGAAGTTTCCTACTTGGAGGAAACTCGGAAATTCCTAAGCTGAAAGGTTAGGTACATTCCTCTATGATAGGAATGGGTACATCAAAAGAATAAAACTCTTGGTATAAGGAGTGATGGACATGTTGTTTTATGCTTCATCTGAGAAGATAGAATGGAGGGTTGTGTAATCATTTGGCATCCAATGCTCTTGTGGGATGAGATAGGGAATCCCACGGAAGAGTAGTCATGGAGGACCGATATTCTTTGAGGACTGGGGAGTCCAAGATAAGAGTAGTCCTCATGGAGCATATCCTGAGAGAACCCGGGTGGGGTATGTTTTGAGAGAGACAAGGATGATGAGGGTGTCTATAAATCATTGGGTCTCGCCAACATTGAGCTCAATATCTTGAGAGATGGAGTTGTGAGTCAAGGCCTTGCTATATAACAATGCTGGTCGGTATGATGCTATACAAATGAGTTACAAATCTGAATTCGTCTTATGAGAAATTAATCAGTTTGAGAATGACCAAGTACCATTATGAATCCCTCCCTAGTTAAGAGGGAGTGTTGTAAAATGTAACTAGGTTCGGTATTTTTAATGACATGTAATTATGATCTTTGTAAATAATGAAGTGAAAAGAATAAAATTATTTTTGTATGTCTTGCTTCATGGGTTTCATGAACAAGAGATTTTATTTGTTAGTGGCTCCCATTGAGAGCCTTAGGATTTGTTATTTAGGTCAATGAATTAATATCATGTATGAAGAGCTCTTCTTAAGCATCTGTAAAATGTATATGAGTCAATCTAGTGTCTAGATAGCCCTCCAAAAGACAAGCACGAATCTCCTCTTGAAGTCTGCCTGCAAGATGAATTTAATGACACATGTCGGCTCACCTAAAATGTCACAACTATTCAGATGTTAAGGTCGGCTTAATATATGGTCGAACAACTATACATAGGAGGCTAGGCTCCTCTTATAAACATAGTGAATAGACTTCGCATCACTCTAAGATTTGCGGATAACCATTACAGTCAACAGTTCGGATTCCTCTAAAGTTTTTCGGGTGACCAAGAAACAGTGACAAGTTTGGATTCGGTTAGGAGACTGCTGTAATTGCTGTAAGATGTTTGGATTTAAGAGAAAATCACTGTTCAGGATTATAATTGAGAGACACAGTCTCAGACAAGGATATCACTATAGTTCAGATATTACAGTCATTTCAGATTTCGATGAGAGAGTCTCAGAGCTATGAAAGAAACCTCATATTAGAGCACAGTATTAATGTTATGACAATATTGTGAGATCGGTGCCTTTACAATGTTAAAGAGTCTATCTCAGTATTGATGTAATCACAGTAAGAAGGATCACAAAAGTAAGGTCTTGAGAATATGACAGCGAAAAGGTCTCATAGTAAAGGAGATCTTGATAATAACTATGTCTTGATGCAAAGAAGGTCAAAGCGAGGTCAAAGCGGAAGAGGAGTCAAGAAGAAGAGAAGAAAGTCAAGAGAACTAGTGTCTTGGTCTTGGAGTGGCTAATAGGTCAAGGGTCTTCGTCTTGGTATTCGTCAATTGGAATGTCTATAAGAAGAATTTGTGCGGGTTTTCCTCTCAAAGAGTGAGAGGTTTTGGTGCTGGCTTATAGTCTACATGATGTGTCTCTTGTCTATTTATGTTCATGCATTGGTTATTGTTTGATGAAGAAGAACACTAATAATCTGATGTGAAGAAGATACTAATCTAAAGAAGTAACAAGCATTCACAAGCAGTCACTAATGGAAGAGAAATCCCTTAATGCTAATGCCCTAGATTTCTCAACACAATTGACGCACCAAGTCAACCCCAAAATTCCCAACAAGGAAGCTACTCTTAGATGAACTCCACAAGTGGCACAAATTTTCTCCTTCAACGTTGCTATTCTGTGTAGTAGTGAGAACAACCTTCGACCCCTTGCTCTGAAATGGCTCCCAAATTGACAAATGACTCCCCTATTGTGGCACTCTAGGTCCACCGAAGTAAGAGCTGAGATTCCCGCTCGAAAATCTCTTTATGCTAAGCAATTCTTGTTCACCTAGCTGAACAATTGAAGGAAACAACTAAGTTCAAATGTCAAATTGACAAAAGCCGCAAACAATGGCCCTCACCTTCTATTTAAGCTTATTGCCTCAATTTTCCCTTGGTGAGGCCCAAACTCCACTAGCCCGAATTTCCCTCCATTTTCTCTCTCTCCCAAGTGCGTACTCCTCAAGGGGGTGTGTATTCCTTGTGAGTGGGCCCCACATCCACCAAAACTTTAATTTCCTCATCTCCTATGTCAAACCTCCAAAAATGTATGCTAACGCCAAAAATTAATCAAAATTGGTGACCCTCCTTAATACTTAGGGAATTGGGGATATTATAGTAGCATAGAGAGAGTGCATTGTTACAATCAATTTTATGTTCGAAACTTTGACTTTTTATCATTGTTAAAATGCCAAAATCCATCGCGACCTTGACGAATTACTAGGAATTAGAGAAAGGGAATTACAGAAGCCGAAGTGCATGCAGTGGGGGAAGAACCGTGCGGCGTGAACGTGACAATGGTGTCGTTGATCCAAGACATCTTTGGATAGGCAGGCAACAAGAGAAGTGAAAGCAAACAAGCGAACTCTTGTCTCCAAGCGCGACAACAACAAGAGAAAGCGAACAAGAGAACTCCAAGGACGACAACGACAAGAAGAAGTGAAGGAAAAATGCAAAACCACAAAATAAAATCCCGTAGACTTTTAACCTAATAATCTGAGTGGATCGTTGAGTCCTCTGCAAATTGCCAAAATTGCCAAGCCGCAAGTCCAACTCGGTGAACGCGATTTTGTCTCGCGGAGAGTTAGATTTGCTCGTTTGGTTGTCGATCAGAGTCGAAATCACGAGTACTCGCGAGTGATTGACAATTCCTGTTTCACTGTGACATCCTATGAGGTTTTATTTACATGGAACAAAATGAGGGGATTGCTTGATTAGGGTTTAAGGTTAGCCTAGTTATCTTTTTTATTACGCCGAGAGGTACTCTACAACCTAGTATAGGGTAGATGTGTTGGCGTTAGATGTTAGACGTTAGACATAAATATTTTTTTAACTTCCATTTTTTTTATATTGTAATTTTGTTTTTATTAATAAATTACAAAGAATTTTTAAGATAAAAGAAAATCATAATATACACATTAAAACAATGATTCCGTAACCATATTTAAATTTAATGAATAGGCACACAAAAATTTAATATTTACAATATAACAAGTTTCTTAACCTTGAATATTCACCCATTTTACCATGGATATTATTAACTTCTAAATAGGCTTTCCTACAATACCATGGGCCAATACCAAGGCTTATCAATACCACATACCCAAAAACAATAACTCATTTTGAATTTTTTTTTTTATAAATATTTTATTTAACTTAATTTTATAAAAAAATTTAAATTAAAACTTAATACTTACAATAAACATATCATAAGATTCATAACCATGGATATTCACCCCATTTTACCATGGATATTATTAACTTCTAAATAGGCTTTGTTACAATACCATGGGCCAATACCATGCTTATCAATACCACTTGCCCAAAAACCATAACTTATTTCAAAATCAAAATATTTTATTTTAATTTTATTTTATAACATTTTTAAAATTAAATATAACAACAAAAAGCTATGGGGAGATGTTGTAGTGGTGTAAATGTTTGTAAACATTTACATGTAGCTCAATTAAAAAATAATAAAAGGTTAAAAGTAATTGCCTAGAGGCGCTCTCTAGTCCAGTATGTAGAGATGTTGTAATGTCCTATAAACATTTTGACTCGGTCAAAATAAAATAAAGTTTAAAATTAAAATTAAAATAATAATAATGATAATTATCAATAAAACATTTTGACTTGACAAATTACATAAAAATAAAACGAAAATTAAAAATAATGTAATATATAAAATTAATAATTATAATTATAATTATAATTAATAATAAAACTAACCTAGATCCATCTTAACTTTGGATCTACCAAGCGTCGAGAGGGATCAAATTTGTTAATATGCAAATATCTTTTAGAGTGAAAAGAGATTTGATCCCTCTCGGTGCTTGGTAGATCTAGAGTTAAGATGGATCTACGCTGGTTCCACTTTTTTGGAAAAATGTTTATATTAATATAAGAAGGAGCATAACACGACTAATAAATTACAACTATAAGAAGTGTTACTGATCCGATCAGCATATGTGAACAAATTCCAAGATTAGTGGTAGTCAAAGGGAAACTCAAGCGAGATGCCTTTAGATTGGCTCTCCTTTGACACAAGTGGGTACCCCTAGATTAGGATTGCTAAAGCTAAGTAATGGTGGCTCAAGATGAAATGAAGAGTTAGCTCTAACAAAACATAAGTTGTAGCATAGTCAAATAAGGTGATGGAGGAATGACACTAGTGCCTATCCAAAGTGGGAAAATGGAGTCAACAAAGGAATCAAAGAGGGCTGAAAAGTAGATGAGTGAGGGATGATGAGATGTGCTGTTTTGGCATACAAAATCTCACCTATGAATGCATCATTGTATTGTTGGAAAAGACAAAATGTAGGCCCATATAATGGTGTCCTACTTATGAACATGTAAAGGAAGCAAGGGGTGATCTTACTCCTTGCATGAAAACATTATACAATTGTTCAATGAAACAACATAACATCAATGCTCCAAACTTGAAGACAAAAACATCAAGATGATGGATAGGAAACACGTCATCCAACCTTCTCTATATTGCGAGCTGCACAAGTACGAAACCTTTATTGGAGCAGAATTAGAAGTAATTTCTGGCAAGGATAAATCAACACCATGAATGAAGAATGAAGCCACACATTATTAGAAACCATAACTTTCCATTAACCTTCAAAAGATATCTAATGAGGTTTGTTACTGCGCAAACTAGCAGGGGTCCTAGGAGAGGATCCTAAAAGGGCAACTACTAGGTCAAGGGCAACAATGGAGTGATAGCCCACTGTCACCTTAGCGGAGGCTCTCTGCGATTTACAAACTTTCATTGATGGGAGGAGACCCAGAATAAAGGGAATCACTAGATGAAGGAGTCAATGAAAGGATGAGGAGTGATTTCTAAGACCTATTCACAAGAGAGACTCAATTGTATGGTTTGCTTGCTTGATAAGCAAGGTATAAGGTTCCCTAGGAAGGGCCAAGGGGATTTCAAGGGCTAGGGTTTGAGGATAAGACTTGTAAGGAAGATACCTAGTCCTAGAAATCTCTGTGAAAACTTGATTTCCAAGTGGTCTTTATGAAATTAACTTCAATAGGTTGTGGGACCACACGGGATCAAGTGGACCCAAAAGTAGGTCAAGGGGATGGAATTGATCAACTAGGGGTGTGCTTGACCTAATTGAGGGGGAGAAGGGGATCAAAGGGGAAATTTTTGATAATTTTGATGCAATGATCCGAATGAGGTCACTAGCCAAGGGAAACCAAGGGTAAGAATCGATCTCAGAGCTAGGGCTTGAAATATCTCGAGATCCCACCATCATAATTGCTTCAAATCTGGAGGGCCTCGAGAAGACAAAATAACGCAGTAGTGGGCACTTTTTTGATGGATGAATTGTGAGAAAATTGAAGCCCTAGGTCACCTATGGAGGCTAGGCATAGAAAGAAAGAGAAAGTGGTGAGAAGAATATGCTTTTTGAGTGATCACTAATGAAGGACCAGTGCCTAATCCTTGGGGGAATATGGAGTAAATATGAAATTTGTGATTTAGCGGAACTATACCCAATCAAGGAGCCTCCTAGACAACTTCGCATGGAAATAAGGGTATGAGAGCAGTTGCTAGGAGAGTTTATACTTCAATGTGCAATAATTGATGATTTATCAAGATATGTTCAATAGAAACAATCTCTAGGAACATTTGCCCATTCACACATGATACATAAAATAATGTAAAGATAAGCCTCTCAAGGGGGTCAAATGATCAACAAAGTGAGTTGTTGGGCCTTTGAGGAGGCCTAATGAAGTCCAAGGGGTGCCATGATGTAGAAATGGACTCCAAAAATAGTGGACAAGGGGTTGGCCCCTTGTTTTCCGAGTCAGAACATGTGGTACTCCCAAGTGGGTGTGGGGGCACAAGGACATCCTCATGGGTCTCCAAATGGATCGAAAATGCCTGTAGACCATTTGTAAGGGCTAGAATGATTACATAAACCCTCCCTCTGCAATGGGAGACATCCTTTTGACCCTGGAACATCTGTCTAGTGTATGGTGCAAGTGTGGCGCTGGCTGGGCATGGTGAACCAGGTGCATCATCCTCATCCAAAAGGTGGAACACGAGCAATCAATGAGCGTCGCTGGGGATCCATGAAGTAATCTCTGCTATGTTGGAGGCCCATGTCTCTCAATGCTCACCCTACAATTGCCCATGTGGCCCTCTGGAGGGATAGGACCCCATATAGGGAGACCAAGCCCCAAGTGGAGACCCAACTGCAATCCTGCATAAGATCCAATGCGTCCCCTTTCCCTCCAATACAACAAGTTGTTAGAATAATCAAGTAATAAAGCTTATGAGTCATGGGATCAATGGGTCACTTCATGGTGGCCTGCCCTTCCATAGTGGGCTTTGGCATGTACAAGTGTCTCCAAGCTCAATAGGGGGTTAACCAAGGACCCTATTAGGTGGTTTCAACCTCTAAAGGGGGTGACATATCCATGGTACATCCCTCAAGTGGTTAAAGGGGGTGACATGTCCATGGTACATCCTTCAAGTGGTAGGTGGCAAATGATTGAGCCGAGAGGCTCATTTTACAACCCAGTATGAGGGGATGTGGAAGTATGTCTGTTCATCAGTTTCCCTTTAAAATAAAAATAAAATTAAAAATTATGTTCTAAATAGAAAAATAATGTCAGCTATAATAAAAAAAATGAATATGAAGTAAAAAAAATGTGGGAGTAAGATGTTTAAATCTTACTTTTCAAAAATATTTCAACAAAAGATTTAAATAAACTATTTGAAGATCTATATTAACTAATTTATGTCAATATCAACTTCACATATGTCTATATATAGAAAATATGTTAAAATAAAATATTTTAGTGTGGTATATAAAAAATATTCAATGTGGGTTATCAATAAAGTATTTTAATAAGAATTAATATTGACATATACTTAAAAATATATTAATAATAAAAAACCATATTTGGTCCTATATATCCTCTATTTAGCATTCAAAAATACAATTTAAACAATGAAAATTAACACATTATATTTTGCACTCTAAAGAAGTTTGCACGTGAAGAAATTTGATCCCTCTCGGCTCATGTTAGATCTGTACTTAAGATGGATCTATGTTGGTATAATAATGGAATGGAGTGGAGATCAGGGGAATCATCCAGACCACATGTCAAGGTGCAAGGGTAGCTATAGTAAGGGAAGCCCACACCTGGGTATATGAGTGTAGGAGGGTGAAAATCGTGGTACATGAGTTACCCTGACTTTTGTTTATCCACCCTTCTTCATATGCTTTTTGCTTTTGATTGATTTTTCTTTGTAACTGCTCGGAGCTCCAGGGGATGAGAGCATGATGTGTAGTATATAGCAGTGGATACCGCCTTAAGGTGGGGTAGTTCATCGCCCACTAGGGGTTGGGACAATCATGGGTTCCTTAATGATGGAGGGGGCTCATATAGGGCCCATAGGAACCATGGTGATGGTCGCGGATAAGGGGTAGAGCTCATGTTTGGATTTTGCCCACGTGCTAAATTTGTATGCCCCGAATGCCTTTTGCATTTTGTGGTACATTTCCTGTTGAGAGTGGCCAAATTATGCTTTTTCTTTTCCTTTAGTTGCATCAACCTCCGAGGCATCGTTCTCGGCTCGACCCAAGGTGTGGACAAGGTGAGGGGGAGGGTAACCCTATGTGGACCCGATTGGGAAAATAGGTGAATGGGGCTAAAATGAGTGGAAGGAGAGTGATGTAGGTGGTATCGGGAAGCAGGACCACACAATCAAATCATGATTTCTCATGTAGTGCCATCCCTAAAGCTAATGGCCAGTAAAGGAGATCTCACGAGACTAGGATACAAGGGTAATCACGAAATCGGGCAATGGATACAAGAATTCAAGCCTAACCCACTCTTTCCGCCAAATCCCCCCACCAATCCATGCCCAAAAGTGCTCATGACAAGTAAGGAAAATTACTCAACTATACCAATGAAAAGCCATGCCTTTGGGGTTGGGATGCCCACCTTCAAACATACGTTCATGACAAGTGGTCGAGGGACCACATGGTTGGCTTAGGTGGCAGAGACAATGGCACATTGAGTGTAATATCCGTAACCCAGAATATTCCTCAAACCCCAGCAAAAATCCCAACCAAATATGTGCAAATGATATAATAACCCAGAAGTGATAAAATAACAGTGAAACAGTATATAATAATGTAAACCGGAAATATAAGCAGATACACAAGAAATGCAACGAGAAAATGCTAAGCCATTTTATTATACTGAGCAATAAACTGAGTACAAGAGGTGAACAAACAGATGGCACTTCGACTTGCACAAGGCAAGTGAAGAAATACTCTCGGAATGACAAGAATGGCCTCTCTGCATGGATACTGCTGCTGCTAGGAAACAAGTGATGATTTGGGGTTGCTCCCCTCCTCGGAAAAAGCTGAAACTCTGGATTCGGGCTCTACTCAAGAAACCCAGAAAAACCTAGAAAGCTTTCCTAGAATGGCCGACCTCCGAAAAACACCCCCTTGGGGTTCTGCGCAGTTCCTCGATGCCCTGCACTGCCACTTAAGAAAACCCCTCTAAACACTGCCTGAAACACTGCCTGAAACCCTGCCAAAATCCTCCAATGGGACAAGAGCTGGACCCATGCTCAATCTCCCTGTAAAAACCCACCTGCAAGACCCCAATCCAACACAACAACCAAACGAACTACGTCCCTCTCCCAGTGCTGCACAGTCCTCCAAAACGCTGCTAAAACTGCTGCTGGAATGCAAATGAAACCATTGCTGAAACACCAAAGGAAATACCTTGCCCGAGCAGGCACTCGAAGTCCCCCGGGGCTAAGGGTGAGATCTCCGAACAGAGACGCTCAATGCACTAAACAGTGCTGCAGACTAGCTAAATGGCCAGCATGCTCAGAAGTCGAAACGACTAGCTCAAAATGCACATAACTGAATGATCCAAAATGAGGGGGCTCCTCTCTATTTTATAGCCTCTGCTTCTCACAATCCCTAGGCCCACCTTCTCCTGCGTGCTTCTCCTCTTGCCACGGGTTCTTCCCTCCTGTGCAGTCTCTCCATGTGTCTGCGTGGGCTCCATTTCTGCGTCTACCCTTTGGCCCCCCTTGGCTCCCCTTTAAGTCACAACGTTGTGCTACCTAGGAAGTGACTTTTTATTCTAAAGTGAGTTATGTCCCCCTTCCTCACCTTTTATTTACAAATAACTATAGAAGGCAAAAATTGAACAAAATCGAATATTCCAATTAGCCATGGCTAATTAGGAATATTATATTCTCCCCCGGCAAAATGTTGTTTGTCCTCAAGCAACTGAAGTGATGGATGCTGCAAGATCTTCTCACTTTCCCAAGTGGCATCGTCATCCGACAAATTCTTCCACCTCACCAAGAATTCTCGGACCGTCCTGCTCCGCAGCTGCCTCTCCCTGGTATCAATGATAGCCTCCGGCTGCAATACCAAATGCCCCTCGTCATCCATGGGTGGTAGCTCATCTGTCACCGTCACCTACTGCCCGAATGCCTTCTTTAGGCATGATACATGAAAAATGTTATGAATCTTGCTGCCTTGGGGTAGTTCCAACTCATATGCAACCTGTCCAATCCTGCGTATCACCGTGTAAGGCCCATAAAATCGGGGCTTGAGCTTCTTAGCCTTCTTCTGCTTTAGTGACGATTGTCTGTATGGCTGTAATCGTAGGTAGACCAGGTCCCCTACCTCGAACTACCTCTCCACCGGACCCCTGTCGGCTTACAGCATCTGCTGGTTCTGTGCTGTAGCGATGTTATCCTTGAGAGCTTGGAGGATATCTTGACTCTCTTGGATCCAAATCTTGGCTCTAGGAGCTCTGTTATCACCAAACATCACGTCAACAAAAGATAAAGGATGATACCCATATAGGGCATAAAATGGTGACATACCAATGGACATGTGATGTGAAGTATTGTAGCAGTACTCCCCCAGATGCAACCACCTCAACCATGCTCGCTATTGCCCACTGACATAGTTACGCAAGTAGCCCTCTAGCCACTTGTTAACTATCTCTGTCTGTCCATCCGTCTGTGGGTGATAACTGGTACTCGGTGTCAACTCCGTCCCCACCAACCGGAAAAGCTCCTGCCAAAACCCGCCCATGAAATGGCTGTCCCTATCACTGACGATGGTCTTAGGAAGACCATGTAGCCTGAAGATCTCTCTGAAGAACAACTCGGCCACCTGTGTTGCTGTATAGTGTGCGGATATGGCAAAAAAATGTGCGTACTTTGTCAGTCGATCAATGACGACAAAGATACAATCCTTGCCCTGTACCATGGGCAACTTTGTGATGAAGTCCATCGAAATACTCTCCCATTTCCCCTCTGGAATGGGAAGAGGCTGCAATAATTGTTAAGTTATGATATGTTCTATGCTTATAACAGTTTACTTCTTTTCCTTATTATATTCCAAAGATTAGCAATCACACATACATAAAGTAAAGTGCAGATAGAACATTAAACGATCGACAGAAAACAAGCCAAGACAAGAGACACAAGATGTGGCGGCGAGCCAGGGACAAACCCCACAATGTGTGGGGAAACCCTTTGATCAAATCTTCTTTTATCTTCAATAATTCAGCAGAGAGAAATAGTACAATAAATCTGATTCATATCAACAGTAGCAAACCCTAGATCAATAGCATCAGCATTAGCGGCTTCATTATCAAACTAGGGCAGACGATATCTTGCAAACCGTTCGTCGGATTGACTTCATTCCACCACCAAAATTTGCGGCTTTCAGAGGAGGTTCAGATGAACCTACATCGCAGTTCCAAAGAGGAGATCTTCTAGGCCACGCAAGTCAATCTTTACTTCTGCAGTTGCAGCTTCAGTTTCAACAGTTTCCGGCTTCAAACTAGGGCAGTCGATATCTTGCAAACCGTTCATCGGATTGACTTCATTCCACCACCAAAAGTTGCGGCTTTCAGAGGAGGTTCAGATGAACCTACAATGCAGTTCCAAAGAGGAGATCTTCTAGGCCACGCAAGTCAATCTTTACTTCTGCAGTTGCATCTTCAGATTCAACAGCTTCCGGCTTCACATGTGTGAGAGAGAGACCCATTTCAGCGCAGTAGAGAAGAGACTCATTTCTGCGTAGTAGAGAGAGAGAGAGATGTGATGATATGAGTGAGTCCAAATGAGGAAAAGTCCTCTTATATTTATACACAACGTTGGTGGGTGAATAGATGCGACTGTTGGGCTTCTGAGCTTACATGAGTTGTAGGTCGGCTTGATAATAATTCCATAATCAAAATAAATTCATATCTCCATGAATACTTATCGGAATCGAATGATCTTTATATCAATCCTACACCTCTCGACGAGAGGAATCTAATAAATGTTATCAGCCATGAATAAGATGACCCACATGAAGTTTTGCCCTGGTTGCCAATTTTAACACTCCCTCTCAACCATGGAGAACTTCATCTGCAATCTGTCTATCGGTTGTTACTATTCATCCATCAAATGCACTGCCCTGTACAGCCTGACCCTTCCCTGCTCTGCTCTATTTTGCCTGTTCTGCTTTGTCTTGTTCTGCCCTGCACTGATCTGTACTGTTTTGCTCTGTTCTGCTTTGCTCTTGCATTGTTCTGTTCTGCTCTGCTTTTGTCTGAACTATGAAGAAGAAGAAATATCGAGGATGTATCATACTGACTCAAAGTCAGTCTTAGAGTATGTACCACTGGTCCCAGACCAGTCTCAACCAACCCGAAGTCAGCGTCATAGTGAGTACAACTCCACTGGTCCTAGACCAGTATCATCCTCCAGTGACTCAAAGTCAGTCTCAGAGTGTGTACCACTGGTCCCAGACCAGTCTCAGCCGACCCGAAGTCAGCTTCATAGTAAGTACCACTCCTACCACTGGTCCCAGACCAGTATCGCAGTCTCAGAGAGTGTACCACTGGTCCTAGACCAGTCTCAACCGACTCGAAGTCAGCGTCATAGTATGTACCACTCTCACTGGTCCCAGACCAGTACTGCACTGACACGAAGTCAGTCTCGGAGTATGTACCACTGGTCCCAGACCAGTCTCAACCAACCCGAAGTCAGCGTCAGTATGGTACAACTCCTACCACTGGTCCCAGACCAGTATCGCAGTCTCAGAGAGTGTACCACTGGTCCCAGACCAGTCTCAACCGACCTGAAGTCAGCGTCATAGTATGTACCACTCTCACTGGTCCCAGACCAGTACTGCACTGACACGAAGTCAGTCTCGGAGTATGTACCACTGGTCCTAGACCAGTCTCAACCGACCCGAAGTCAGCGTCATAGTATGGTACAACTCCTACCACTGGTCCCAGACCAGTATCATTGATCCCAGATCAATGGAGGTCATCCTAGCGTAGGGAGTACGGTAGATACAACGATGCGTCCATCGGTACTACTATGGTCCCTAACTTCATTTCCCTGCTCATTGATCAGATGAGAGGTACTTCCCATGAGTCCTAGACTGCATGGGTAGGATGCCTCGACAGGAGAACTAATCAATCCTGTCCTCACAGGAGAACACATCAATCCTGCTACAATCGCCGTGGAGAACACATCAATCCAGGTTGCCATGGAGAACACATCAATCCAGGCCTCACAGGAGAACTAATCATCCTGCTACACAGGAGAGCGAATCATCCTGTTCCACAAGAGAGCGAATCATCTTGTCCCACAAGAGAGCGAATCATCTTGTTCCAGTGTGCACCACCATGGGAGGGTGAGTCACCCTGTGGTCATATGTTGCTCCAGTAGGAACTGCAAGCCCTCAGAGCTCCCAGAGCTCAATGTATGCAACATGCAGGAGCCTTGTACAAGGGTTTCTTGCCGACTCCAAGTCGTTTGGGAAAATCACAGATTAGATCTTTCCTCTGGGCTTTGACAAGGTGTATCAACCTGTACATCATCTTAATGTGATGGAGCTTCCTTGCTCATCGACTTACCATATCCTAGATGATGTCTATCTGCTGGAGCAATTGACGAATACGGGATTCCTCAATAATCGAATCCCACCTCTGGTTGTTACAGAGAATCACAGTGGTATCCAATGTAAATCCAAACAACTCACTGAAGAGCTTTCGCAACCAGACTGCCTCACACGAGGTTATGCTAGCAACAATATATCCTGCTTCGGCGGTGCTCAAAGCCACTGACTTCTGCTTCCTGCTCATCCAGGATATCGAAGCAGATCCCAAGGTGAAACAGTACCTGGAAGTGCTCTTACGGTCCACCACAATGCCTGCCCAATCAACATCAGTATATCCAAGTAGTCTCACATCTCCGGCAGTGTATCTTAATCCATGAGAGATTGTGTCCTGAAGACATCTCAGAAGATTCCTGGCATCAATCCAGTGAGGCTCAACCAAATATGAACTCACAATGCTAACTGCAAAACATATGTTCGGACAGAGGTTCACCAAGAACATCAATGCGAATGAGTTTTTGAAACTCAGAGGCATTTCCCAAGTTTGGTCCGACATCACTACCATATAACTTCTAAAAGTTAAGATCCTCGAGGTAGTCATAGGCTTGCAGTCCATCATACCGAATCTTTCGAATATATTTACCACATATTTTCCTTGAGATAGGAAAATTTCCCTTGGCTTCTGCCACACTTCAAGTCCTTGGTCCTTCATTTCAAATTCAGAAGCCATCTCCCTCTTACATTTGTGAATGAGAGGGTTTGCACCTGTTAGAAAGAGGTCATTCACATACAACACCAGTATGAGAGGCTTGTCATCTTCAACCTTAAAGTAAAGGTTAGGATCAGCTTCACTCCTAGTGAATCCCAGCTTCATCAAGTAGCTATCGGTCCTCTCATACCATGCTCGGGGTGCTTGCTTCAGCCCATAGAGAGCCTTCTTCAACCTGCATACATGAGATTTTCAATCATAAATCTCAAATCCTTTAGGTTGCTCCACATAGACCTCTTCTTTGATAGAACCATGCAAGAACGCGGTCTTAACATCCATCTGATGTAGGTTTTATCCTTGTGAAGCCACAAGGGCTATGATCAAGCGGATGGTCGTATATCTGGCAACAGGTGCAAATATCATAGTCTATACCTCCCTTCTGGGATAAACCACGAGAACAAAATGAACCTTATACTTTTCCATACTTCCATCTGCTGCATGCTTTATCTTGTAAAGCCATTTGGATGTAACAATTGTCTTGTCCAGGGTCTGGGAACTACTTCCCAGACATCATTCTCCATAATAGACTCATATTCTATGGTCATAGAATCCTTCCATAGTTAATTCTTGATGACATCTAAGAATGATGAAGGTTCATTTTGTATGATCGTGCTCATGATGGTTAGGTATCCCTGATACTTGTTAAGTTTCTTACTTTGATGGAAGGTTCCTTAGGGTGCAGCATGTCCTTCAGCATCATCAAGTATCCCCCTAAGCCATGAAGGCCTCTTCCTAGAAGAGGAAGGCTCATGTGGATGAGGATCAATCGGATCCATGGGTTCTTCTATATCAGGCATTGATTCATCATCCTTTTCTTTCGGTTCCCTGGTGTCGGCTTCTTGAGAGCTACTCAAAGTCAGCAGATTGTCCACCTTGCTGAGAGCCATATCTTTGTCAAAGGTGACATCATGACTAATCACGACTTCCCTTTGACCGGTGGTGAACATTTCTTCAGGAGTTTAGGAACCCAATGCTTGATGAGGGCATCGATTTTGTACATATACGGCGGTGATTGTAGTTTTAGCCCATAGAAACTTTGGAAGTCTTTGATCATGTAGCATGGCCCGGACAGCTTCCATCATCGTGTGGTTCTTCCTTCCCACCACACCATTCTGCTCAGGAGTATGTGGTGTAGTAGTCTCCCTCTTAATGCCAACCTCAGGTATGCCTGAGTAAACCAATTGTAATATATCGGAGGTCTTGCTTTGGCTTGAGGGGAATGGTCCCCTTTTGAGCTTTCCTTTGGCACATCCCAAACATACACCTTCTTTCTCTACTTGGAATTCAGGCATCCCTGTTACCATCTGTCTTACATCAGGTAGAGCTTTGTAATGAAGGTGGGCAAACCTCCGATGCCAAAGTTCGGACTAAAGAGTTGTGTCACAAGACATGACACCTAGCGAACTTCCATCGACCTGATATAATGAATCAACACTAAACCCAAGAGTAAAGGCATCTTTAACATTATTTTTCCATATACATACCTTGCCATTGCTGAAGGTTACCTTGAAGCCTCTGTCTTCCATTGCCAAGATGGACACTAGGTTCCTTTTGAGGTCAGGTGTATTTAATACATCCTAGAATTTCTAGCCTTCTTGAATGCTTGTCCTCTTCCTTGATTCCCAGCTCTCCTCTTACCTTTGCTGTTGAATTTGTCATTCCTTTGATTGCCATCAGAGGGATTTCGAGTTGCACCACTGCATACTGTACCATGCTTCTCTAATCATGATTATCATCATGCTGCCCATGTCCATGATTTTATCCATCATAATTCTGCTCAAACTAGTGTGCATCATCATCATGCTATCCTATATGTCCATGATCTCATGTTGCCCTTTATGTCCATGATCTCATTCATCATGATGCTCATGATGTCATACATAGTGACTTGCTTTATCGCAAATGTAACATCGTCATTTTCTTCTAGCCTTAGATCTAGCCTTTCCTTTTGATTTAGTCTCGGAATTATTTCTTTTCTTTGCATGAGAAGAAAAGGCAGCAGGAGGACCTTTAGGCATGGGCATTTCTTGCACTTCTTCCCTTGTTTCTTCTTGAATGCATCTAGCCATTAATTCCTCGAAACCAGGAATTACATTATAGTTCAAAAGAGTAGTCCTGAACACATACCATTCAAATGGCAATCCTCCAAGAGTTGTGAGTGCCATTTCTCTGTCAGTAATAGTTTCCCCAATAGATAGGAGATCGTTCTTGATCTCGGTGATTCTTAAGAAGTATGCTTGCATACTTTCATCTTTACCCTTCTTGATTTCCCTCAGCTTATTTCTAAGAAACAAAACTTGATTTGCATCATTAACTTTAAATAAACTCACCAGTCTATCGTAGATTTCCTTGGAGGTGTCCAGTTCAGAGATGTAGGCCACCAAGTGCTTGTCTATAGAGTCCCGGATGATCTTCTATTGTTTTGACTTCTCCATTTTTTCATTTGTTCTAGGCAGCAGCGGATGCATTTGATGGAGGCTCAACAATATTGTCTCTCACATGATCCAACACTCCTTGATTCTCAAGGGTTAGATCGATAGACATCTTTCATCCGTGATAGTCAGCTTTCTCACGGAGCTTGTCTTCAGCAGGAAAGAGTGTTGAGGACCCCATAGTTCTTTTAGGATAGCCTTGCCAATATTCTCTTCGATGATTGCTCTTGCTCTTGCTCGGGCTTTGTCTTCACCTCAGCTCTGATACCATGTTAAGTTATGGTATGTTCTATGCTTATAACAGTTTACTTCTTTTCCTTATTATATTCCAAAGATTAGCAATCACACGTACATAAAGTAAAGTGCAGATAGAACATTAAACGATCGACAGAAAACAAGCCAAGACAAGAGACACAAGATGTGGCGGCTAGCCAGGGACAAACCCCACAATGTGTGGGGAAACCCTTTGATCAAATCTTCTTTTATCTTCAATAATTCAGCAGAGAGAAATTGTACAATAAATCTGATTCATATCAGCAGTAGCAAACCCTAGATCAATAGCATCAACATTAGCGGCTTCATTATCAAACTAGGGCAGACGATATCTTGCAAACCGTTCATCGGATTGACTTCATTCCACCACCAAAATTTGCGGCTTTTAGAGGAGGTTCAGATGAACCTACAACGCAGTTCCAAAGAGGAGATCTTCTAGGCCACACAAGTCAATCTTTACTTCTGCAGTTGCAGCTTCAGTTTCAGCAGTTTCCGGCTTCAAACTAGGGCAGTCGATATCTTGCAAACCGTTCATCGGATTGACTTCATTCCACCACCAAAAGCTGCGGCTTTCAGAGGAGGTTCAGATGAACCTACAACGCAGTTCCAAAGAGGAGATCTTCTAGGCCACGCAAGTCAATCTTTACTTCTGCAGTTGCAGCTTCAGATTCAACAGCTTCCTGCTTCACATGTGTGAGAGAGAGACCCATTTCAGCGCAGTAGAGAAGAGACTCATTTCTGCGTAGTAGAGAGAGAGAGAGAGATGTGATGATATGAGTGAGTCCAAATGAGGAAAAGTCCTCTTATATTTATACACAACGTTGGTGGGTGAATAGATGCGACTGTTGGGCTTCTAAGCCTACATGAGTTGTAGGTCGGCTTGATAATAATTCCATAATCAAAATAAATTCATATCTCCATGAATACTTATCGGAATCGGATGATCTTTATATCAATCCTACACCTCTCGACGAGAGGAATCTAATAAAAATATTATCAGCCATGAATAAGATGACCCACATGAAGTTTTGCCTTGGTTGCCAATTTTAACAATAATCCCGCGGGATGGCTCATCTCTCCCTTGCTTCTCTGGCAAACATCGCACTCCCGGATGTGCTGGAGTACATCCTCCTTGAGGCCCTTCCATGAGAACCTCTCCCTAATGGCCCTGTAGGTTTTGGTAAACCCTTGATGTCCTGCCAATGGTGAATCATGAGATGCTTGGAGTATCTTCTTCTTGAGCTGAGACCCCTCAGTCAAGAAGATCCGGTCCCTGTAATAAATGATCTCATCGACCACCTTGTACTTGTCATCTGCCACCTGCCCATCCAGAACCTCACATGCAAACCTGTCCGTGGAGTACTCTACTAAGAGTCGAGCCCTCCAATCTGTACCCAAGCTCATAAGAGACAACGTGGCTGGTTTACGTGAAAGGGCATCTGCTACCACGTTGTTCTTAACCTTGACATACTCAATGTCAAAGTCATATGCTTGGATCTTACTGATCCACTTTTGCTGTCTCTCCTGTAGCTGCTTTTGCTCCAAAAAGAACTTGAGGCTGTTGTGATCAGTCCTCACCCTGAACCTGTTGCCCACCAAATATTTGCGGATACTTAGCCAATGCATGCATGATGGCCAACATCTCCTTGTCGTATATGGAATACAATCTCTCGTGCGGAAGGAGCTTTCGGCTCTCAAATGCTATAGGGTGACCTCCTTGCATCAATACTGCGCCGATCCCCTCTCCCGACGCATCACACTCCAAGACAAATGGCTGCGTAAAATTTGGCAACGCAAGCACTGGGCAGCTGCTCATGACCTCCTTGAACCTGTCAAAGGCTCGCTGTGCTGTATCGGACCAACTGAATGCCCCCTTCTTCGTCAAATCTGTCAGGGGTGCAACAAGCTGTGAGAAACCTTTGATGAACTTTCGGTAGTAAGTGCAAATGCTAATGAATCCTCAAAGTTTCGTCATGTTTCTCGGCTCTGGCCATTCCTTGATGGCCTTGATCTTCTCCTCGTGGACCCTCACTCCGTCCACCCCTATGATGTGTCCCAGATACAACATCTCCGTCAACCCAAACTCACCCTTGGAGAGTTTGGCATAGAACTGCTGCTCGTGTAAGATACGCAATACTGTCTCAATGTGCTGGAGATGCTCCTCCCAAGTCCTGTTGTAAATGAGAATATCATCGAAGAATACCAACACAAACTTCCTCAAATGACTACGGAAGATGTGATTCATGTAGGACTGAAATGTCGTTGGGGTGTTGGTTAGCCCAAAAGGCATCACCAAGAACTCAAAGTGACCATTGTGACACCTGAAGGCGGTCTTGGGAATATCCTGCTCCCTCACGCGAATCTGATGGTACCCCGATCTCAAATCAATCTTTGAGAAGAATCGTGCTCCCCTCAACTCGTCCATCAACTCATCGATCCTGGGTATGGGGTACCTGTTCTTCAGGGTCTTCTTGTTCAGGGCCCTGTAGTCAATGCACATCCTCAATGTATCGTCCTTCTTCTTCACCAACACCACAGAAGAAGCAAAAGGACTCGTGCTCGGACGAATGTGCCCAAGTGCCAGCAACTCCTGGATAGCCCGCTCAATCTCGTCCTGATAGGCCTTGGGGTGCCTATAGGGGGTGGTGATCACTGCCTGGATGCCCTGCTCAAGCTCGATAGTGTGCTCAAACCCCCGATCCGGTGGCTGTCCTGGTGGAATCTCTCCAAACACTATGGCATACCGATCAAGGATGGACTGGATCTCTGGATGTACCGTCTGCCCTGTAGGCCTTGCCTCTGATGCACGCAGCTCCACTGCCCACTCTATGTCTCCCTTCCAGAAGACTGCCTCTATCTGATGAGCCGACATAGTTTGGGGCGGATATGTGTGCTGTCCCCGTATCTTCTCATGCCTCCCTGTCTTCTCATCATCCCACTCCATCTCTAGGGTCTTCCAATCCTTCGTGACCTTCCCTACATAAGCCACTGAACACCTAGTATCATGTTGGTGTCCGGAATATCGACCACGAAAAAGTGGTCAGTCAATGTGTAGGTGCCCATCATCACTGAAAGCTCTGGAACATAACGAGCACACATCATGGTCTGATCTCCTGGGACCAATACTGAAAACCCATTGAAGCTCTCTGTCTGAATACCTCTCCGCTCAACCATCTGTGCATCGATGAAGTTGTGGGTTGCCCCAATGTCAACCAAAACTGATACGCGTTGGCCACATACTATCCCTCGTACGCGCAACGTCAGATACTTGGGAACTCCTTGCAATGATGCAAGGGCCCCTCCGGTGGGTGCAGAAGATGCACAGGCTGCTGCTGGTAGTGGAGGTGGCAAAGGTCCCTGTATGGCATGGCTATCTCTTGCCTCCACATCCTCCTCGTCATCCTCTTCTCCACTACTCTCGGAGAAGACCTCAATAAAATGTGCTTTTCCAGCAACACTTCTACGTCCTGGTGCCCATGGCTCCTGACAGGTGAAGCACAACCGCTTCTTCTTCAGCTACCTCCTGGCATCGTCGTCAAGCTGTACTCGTCCTGGATTCCCCTTTGGAGGAGGAATCGTCACATCCTTCCCCTTAGACTGAAAAGTAGGTCTCTGGGGGTAAGGTGTCCGGGTCCTGGGTAAGACATCTTGTAAGTCCCGGGTCCTAGAGTGTGGCTGGTTTAGTGGATTGGACTAAACCCTGAAGTGGCTTTGCTAACCCCTCAACATACATATAGACCCTTCGTGTCGTGGATAGGTCTAGCACCATCACGGAGACCCTCAAGAAATCTGCAATGTAGGTTTCTGGGCTCCTTGTCTGTTTGAGCCTCGTTAGCTCAACGAAATGCTGCTCTGGATCCCTTCGATCAAATCGCTCCATTAGTCGCCCAGTAAACTCGACATATGTCGTCACTGTGGAGTGCCCCAGTGTAACCATCCCATGAAACCAGCAATCCTGGGCCTCGCCATCCAAATGCAATGTTGCCACCTTGATGGTCTTTGCCTCCAACATTTGGTTAAGCTGGAAATAAATGTCCAGCTTCTCCACCCAAGACTTTGCTGAATTGTTTGATGAGCCATCAAACGTAGGCAAGTGGAATCTACTCGCTGCACGGTGGGTATCGCTATCATGGTAATGCCGGTACCCTCTGTGATGGTTGTGGGGTCTGCTATCCCGCTGGAGCTGAACAAAATCTCTGAATGAGAGGGCTTCCCTGAACTCCTGCCCATAGGCGTAGTACTCTGCAAAATAATTGCCCATATGTCCGGGCTCTGCCTCCTGCTGGGCTATGGCCCCCGTGTCTGTTCTTAAGAAGGTGGGCATGGTAGAGCATGTAGGGGCATGTGAGGCCACCTGCTGCGCAGTTTCACGCTGCTCTGGCAAGTGATGGGATGCACCTGATCCCTCACCAATCTGAAAAATTCGTGGGCTCTCTCGCTGTCTAGCCTCTACTGCCGTGAATCTCTGCCCCATCACCTCAATCTGCATCGACAGATCCTGCAATGATTTGAGGAGCATATCTGCAAATCTCTTCCCGTCCTCGTCGACCATCTGTTCTGCGTCCACTACTGGCTCTCTCTGTTCTGAGTCCACCACCGGAACACAGTCTCCCTCTCCGTAGGTATTCTCCAACCTACACTCACTTTCTCTGTATTTCCTACCTTTGTAACAGATGTAGGGTTTTCCCCTTGGTGTCATAGATTGCTAGCTCCACAGGCTGAGCCAGATCTATGCTCCGATACCACTGTAATATCCCTAACCCAGAATATTCCTCAAACCCCAGCAAAAATCCCAACCAAATATGTGCAAATGATATAATAACCCATAAGTGATAGAATAACAGTGAAACAATATATAATAATGTAAACTGGAAATATAAGCAGATACACAAGAAATGCAACGAGAAAATGCTAAGCCATTTTATTATATTGAGCAATAAACTAAGTACAAGAGGTGAACAGACAGATGGCACCTCGACTTGCACAAGGCAAGTGAAGAAATACTCTCGAAATGACAAGAATGGCCTCTCTGCGTGGATACTGCTGCTGCTGCTAGGAAACAAGTGATGATTTGGGGCTGCTCCCCTCCTCGGAAAAAGCTGAAACTCTGGATTTGGGCTCTACTCAAGAAACCCAGAAAAACCCAGAAAGCTTTCCTAGAATGGTCTACCCCCGAAAAACACCCCCTTGGGGTTCTACACAGTTCCTCGATGCCCTGTGCTGCCACTGAAGAAAATCCCTCTAAACTCTGCCTGAAATACTGCCTGAAACCTTGCCAAAATCCTCCAATGAGACAAGAGCTGGACCCTTGCTCAATCTCCCTGTAAAAACCCACCTGCAAGACCCCAATCCAGCACAACAACCAAACAGAACTGCGTCCCTCTCTCAGTGCTGTGCAGTCCTCCAAAACGCTGCTAAAACTGCTGCTGGAATGCTGATGAAACTACTGCTGAAACACCAAAGGAAATACCTTGCCCGAGCAGGCACTTGAAGTCCCCCGGGGCTAAGGGTGAGATCTCCGAACGGAGACACTCAATGCACTAAACAGTGCTGCAGACTAGCTAAATAGCCAGCGTGCTCAGAAGTCGAAACGACTAGCTCAAAATGCACATAACTGAATGATCCAAAATGAGGGGGCTCCTCTCTATTTTATAGCCTCTACCTCTCACAATCCCTAGGCTCACCTCCTCCTGCGTGCTTCTCCTCTTGCCACGTGTTCTTCCCTCCTGTGTAATCTCTACATGTGTCTGCGTGGGCTCCATTTCTGCGTCCCCCCTTTTGCCCGCCTTGGCTCCCCTTTAAGTCACAACGTTGTGCTACCTAGGAAGTGACTTTTTATTCTAAAGTGAGTTATGTCCCCCTTCCTCATTTTTTATTTACAAATAACTATAGAAGGCAAAAATTGAACAAAATTGAATATTCCAATTAGCCATGGCTAATTAGGAATATTACATTGAGCTATCTGGTCGCTGCAAGGAGCCGCTGGTTGCTACTGAGGACCATCTAGGAGAAATTTTTTCTCCTATCTACACTACCCATAGGTGGTGGGTAACAAGGCGCAAGTGAGGAGCTCTCCCACAAATCCATTCTTGAGAAACAAATGAGGGAGCTACTCGTTAATTAAAGTCTCTAGCTCAACTTCTTAAAATCAAATAATATTAGTGGATTCTAGATCCACTTTTTCCTCTAACAAGAAATATAAAATATGTAATTACTTTCTAGATCCACTAATCTCATCAATAATAATATTAAAATAGGCTTGGCAACTTTAGGTCCATGCTTTTCTCCAAGAAAAACAATTTTAAAAACCATATCATTAACCAATCTGCAATATTCTAACAAATGATGGATGCTAGATCCACTTTTTACTCCAAGATAAAGCAATATAATAAACTATTTCAGATCCACAATTTAGGGAGTTGAAAAGTCCCCTTGAAGGCTAGATGTTCCTTCTCCATGAAATAGTTTCTAAACCTACCTTGGTGCTACCTCATCATGCTGAGCGTTTGATGAAGGTAAATGGGTCATCCTCCAATGGATAACCGATTCTTAAAAGTTGGACTATCTCTTGAAGGATTCTTCTTTGACCCAACTAACTTCTGAAATGTGGAATGATTTCCTCAAAAACTTCCTTATTACATGGGACGTCCAAACATAATCCCGTGAGATACTCTTCCATCCTTAAAATACACCTTGATAAATTCAAAAGTACCTCCTATGCTCAACGTCTTCTTAGAAAATTTCTTTTCAACCAAAACTTAGGCTTTAATGCCACATTCCATGGAGAGCGTTTTTCTAGAGGAGACCACTTTGAGCTTGTCAAAAGGGCTACTTAACCCATAGTATTCAAAACTGGAACCGATGACCAGATCGATCCACCTATCGAACCAATTTTTGAACCGGAACTGGAAAAACCAAACTAGTCATATCTCAATGAATCAATCTCTAATAAAATACATGAAATAATTAATTTTTAATGAAAAAGACTATTTTTAAGATTTAAAACCATGATTCCAAATCAATAGAGACAAAATATGTAAGGTTTGCTCATCTATATACCATGTAAAGGTGAATATATCAAAATGGCTCCGAGTGCAGTACATATCAACAACAAAAAACATAATCAATGAGGCTCTAAATGGCCTATAGAGTCCAAAAACAATGCTACAAGCTATGGGGCCACTGGCCTACTACAATTCTACATATCAATGATCAACATGATCACTCCTCATCATGATTAAACTTATCACCAGTATTAGACATGGGATCATCAACAAGAGCTACATAAACACCATTTGGCGTAGACTTTGAAGATTCCTTAGATTCCTTTGCAACCTTAGTAGTAATAGTAGCAACAAATTGGACATCAAAATTACAAATCACTGATCAACGTGATCACTCATCAAACTGATCATTGATTCAACACTACTAGAAATGGGATCATCAATAAGAGCTACATAAACATCATCCAGCTCAAATTCTTCAAACATGGATTGTCCAACCTTATAGTATGGTAGAATTTGAAAAAGTTTAACATGACTAACCAATGATTTTGGTTTGATTGAAGGGTTCATCTCCTCAACCTTATAGTATGGTAGAAAAAGCTTAACATGTCTAACCAATTATTTTCCTTTGAGTGAAGGCTACATTTTTGTTAAGGCCATGGTAGAAAAGTTCAACAAGCAATACCACCAACATCAACGAAGTTCAACAATCAATGACACCACCAACGTCAACGAAGTTCAAAAATCTATGTCACCACCAATATCATGGTACTTAAAGGGCTTCATGCTTTTGATCAAGTGCTAATCTCATACCCTCACACATGACATAATCAAATGGAAACATTACAATCCCCCAAATCTCGAAATCTTGAAACCATTAACTTTGTTGGATTTTGAGTGAGATATAAAATTCTAGTTTCTCCATATGAAATCTAACGAGGTCAAAACAACTCTTAAACATCTTGAGTCATTTCATGGTAATGTTAAAAGTTTAAGTACTTCAAGGACTTCAAGGCTCTAATAGAAAATCATTTAGGGAAGAGAATCAAAGATTTCAGGTCTGATAATGGTGGAGAATTGAATTCAAACGAGTTCATTGACTTTTGCAAGAAAGCTGGGATTAAGAAGGAGACTATTGTACCTTACAACTCTCAACAAAATGGAGTGGCTTAAAGAAAGAACATGACCATCATGGAAGTTGCACGAGCCATGCTACATGATCAAAAGTTGTTGAAGTTTCTGTGGGGTGAAGCTACAAAAATTGTGGTCCAACATCGGGCTTTACATATGTGAACACTTCTTCATAGGTCTATGTTCAAAACGTGACTCCGCATCAAGCCTTGGGTGACAAGACCCGCGAAGAAGTGTTCACAGATGTAAAGCCCGATGTTGGACACTTGAGGATCTTTGGCTACCCCGTATACTTTCATGTGTCTAAAGATAAGAGGAGCAAGCTGGAACCTTTAGGGAAGAAAGGTACGTTTGTTGGATATTTTGAAAATTCTAAAGCTTTTAGAATATATGTGCCTGGTCAAAGATATCGAGCTTAGCGAGGATGTGACTTGCGATGAAGATGCTGCCCTTGGAAAAGCAAGGGACACTCCTCCTCCTCCTCCCTATGTTGGGAAGAGGGATAATGGCATGGACCTACTAGAAGGTCTCTCTGTGCTTGAACCTGACACTGATGTCGCTGATGATCCTTTGGAACCCATGGATCCCTCAGATCCTCTTCCATGTGATCCTCTTGCCAAGAAGAGACTATTATGGCTTCGTGATACCTTACAAGACGCTGAAAGACATGTCGCTGCCAGAGGAACCTTCAAAGAAAGTAAGAAGCCATGCCGATACCAGGGTTATGTTGTAGTTATGAGCACCATCATATAGGCTGAGCCTCCCACCTTTCAAGAAGTAGTGAAAGAACAGGTCTGGAAGGATGCCATGGCAGAAGAATATGAATCTATAATGAAGAATGATGTGTGGGAAATAGTTCTGAGGCTTAAAGGGAAGTATGTTGTGACTTCTAAATGACTGTACAAGATCAAGCATGGAGCAGATGGAAGTATCAAGAAATATAAGGTGAGGTTTGTGGCTAGGGGCTTCTCCCATAAATGTGTAAATTTCTAAGAAATTTTTATTGCAGCAACTGGAATTAATTCTTCTAACTGTCAAATTAATTATGCAGTTTATTGCTATGACAACAACAAATTAATCACACTGCAATCTTCACAAATAAAATACTGCGGAAAATAAAAGCGTTGGAAACTGAGAAATGCTAGCGCACATAAAAATGACACCATTATTTTTGGACAAATGTCCTCGGAAAAACGTAATGTGGGAAAACCGGTTGCAGCCACTGGTGATTCTACCTAAGAGAAATATTGGAAAAATATGCTGAGGGATTTTACCCTCTCCCCGAACAATCACGACACCTGATTGCCTTTTAAAAGCAAGCCGTCTACCTTGCTCTATGTAGGCTCTGCGTCACCTTAGCGTAGACCCTCTCATGCTCAGCCCAAAACACCTACAAATCAAGCCGCCTTGCCTGCTGCTGATTGGGAAAATGCTTCTCCGACCCTCTGGAAAATCCTCCCGACCTCTAGAACTGAAAACGTCCTCCCCTTAAGCCAAATTGAATTGCTCTGCTGAAGCAACTACGTAGTCCCTCTGCTGCTTCTTCGAGAAAATTTTTGGCCTCGTCTTTCTAACACTCAAGAACTGGAAAACTTCCTCCGGATCATTGTTGACCTCTCTTGACATCTTCGCCTCTTGGCTCGATCTCCATTGCGGGATCACTCCTGCAACTAGGAATTTGAATTGCCTAGGCAACTGAGTGTTTGCACTGGTGTGTTCTCCATCTACCCATCGACCTCTACTTATAATCTCCAGGTGGGACTCTAACGACCAAGATTAAAACTTAATCGATGGCTGAGATCATCTCCAAGTCGATCCATGTGAGTTTCTAGAGAATTCTCACCTTTCTCAATTAATTACTATTAATTAACCACTTTTCCTACTTAGGTAATTTTTAATTATGGTCATTTAATTTAATTGAGCCATCTCTAGGTGGAATTTCCAGAAACGATTTCTTGGAGAACTCATCTGTTTTAGGCTTTAGCCTCTCCACAAAGTCTTGAGACTAGAACACCATCCGATGCTACAAAAACTAACAAGAAAGAGGGAGAAGATTATGATGACATCTTTGCACTGGTTGCCTGCTACACTACTATTCGATCTATTGTTGCTCTTGCTGCTAGTCAAGGATGGACTCTTCACCAAATGGATGTGAAGACCACATTTCTTCATGGCATACTCCAGGAAGAAGTATATGTTGAGCAACCATAGGGTTTTGAAGTACAAGACCGAAAGACTCTTGTTTAGGATGAGAAGGCTCTCTATGGATTGAAGCAAGCCCTTAGGGAAACAATAACTACCTGATGAAGCTTGGTTTTACAAGAAGAAATGCCGACTCAAACCTCTAATTCAAAGTTGTACAATATATGCCCCTGATTTTGGTTTTATATGTTGATGACTTATTCTTGACAGGTGGAGAGCCTCTGATTCTCGAGTGCAAGAGGGATCTGTCCTCTGAATTTGAGATGAAAGAAATTGGATTGATGCACTACTTCCTAGGCTTAGAGGGTGTGATAGAGACCTAGTGAAATTTTCCTCTCACAAGGGAAATATGTGGTGAAACAATTGGAAAGATTTGGAATGGTAGAATGCAAGTCCATGGCCACACTGATGGAGATGAACTTCAAGAAGCTATGTGGAGACGCTGCAGAATCTGACTTGGCAAATCCCTCTGAGTATCAACAGTTGATTGGGGCACTGATGTTCCTTGTGAACGCCTGACCAGACATATGTTTTGTAGTTAACTCTCCGAGTCAATTTATGATTGAGCCTCTTCACGCACACTGGGTCGTTGCTAAGCATGTGTTGAGATATTTACATGGGACGATTAATCTTGGACTGAGATATTCTGCCAGAGATGTGAGGCTACATGGATACATTGATGCTGATTGGGCCGAAAATGCTATTGATAGGAAGAGAACATTAGGGTGTTTTTTTAGCTTGGTATCTGCCATGATATCATAACCTAGAAACCCTTGACCTCCATAGGATCTTCAATTACTCCACAGTGCCGTTGAAAAACTCAGAACTTGATTTGTATTTAGATTTGCATTAGAAGCATACATTGTAGAGCTCACGAATCTCCGTTTTTGTAGAGGCCATAGAGGCTTCTAGTAAGAGAGCCAACCTTGAGATTTGAATTTTCTATTAACTTAAATTTTGCAGCCAAAACCCCTCGCGTGCTTTTAATTTCAAAACTAAATTTAGAAAACCTTCACAAACAACTTTTTGCCAAAACATTATTTATTTTTTAGTGAAGATCTTTTGCCATTGATACACTGCCACATCATACATTGTTGGGGCCTTTGACCAGGTGAAGGGGACATTAACTTTGACTTGACATAACTCTCAAACTGTATGGAGTCTCAAGGCGAGCCATATACCGTTGGGATCAACATAACGAGGGGCATCAGTTGGTGATGGTTATGAAGGCAAATTCACCATTCTTCGTCCTAAAAAATCTTCAACAAGTGCGGGGCTATTTGGAGCCTCAAGGGATTTTAGGGTTTTCCTGTCATATGAAGCTTTAATTAATGCAAACTAGACAAATATTAAGAGTGTTCAAGACCCAACGTTGGCATCATTGGCAACACCATTCAACAAATATTATCCTAGGAAAACCCCAAACTAGGGGAAAAACCAAACAACCTTTTCGTAGAGAAATTTGTCCAATTCAACAAGGAATACAATTTAAATTTTCCTTTCATATCTAATCAAACTGGCGAGTAACCAAACCGATGTCAAACCTGGTCATACAACCCTTAATAGCCTCAAAAATTCAATCGGTTGTGCCTAAAAAATATCGGCTTTCCTCATAGACTTAGGTTTGCCTCGAATTTTGTCCTTCTAATCTTCCCATAGATTCATCCTTTCAGTAGCCTCAGGTTCGTCCTTCACGAGCTTCGGATTTTTCCCTCAGGAACCTTAGATTCATCCTTTAATAATCTTCAGGTTCATCCTTTAATAATCCTCAGATTTGTCCTTCAAGAACCTTAGATTCGTCCTTTAGTAAGCCTCGAAATTTTTCCTCATATAATCCGAATTAGCCTTAGATGATGATCTGAATTTTTTTTGGATGCGTAAATGGAGAGGACAAATGTCAATAAATAGTAGTCGAATGTGCTGAATTGGTGTCTCCCTTCACTGCGGCTGACATGAATCTAACCTTATGTTTTGGGGCTGAAATTCATGGGACCAGCAATTCATGGGTTTTGGTGGCAACATTTTTGGTGCCATTGTTTTAAAGGTAAGACAAATTATGGAGACTGATCTTAGCTACAATACTTCAACACAATGTAGCTAAATTATGGATCTTCCAAGTGCAATTTGAATGGTTGGCATGGTCAATGCCTCTTCTATGCCTAGACCATTGCTAGGAAAGATTTGGTGCAACTGATGCAGGAGCATTCGGCTCAAAAATATCATTGTATTTTAGTAGACATAGGGGGTCTTGTGTTTTCAAGGAAGTTGGTTTCCTGAGTATTAAATTAATGTAATTATTAAGGTTTTGAGTGATTTTAATGAGAGAAACTAGAATAGGGATTAATTAAGTATTGTGAGGCATATTTGTAAATGTTTTCGAATGTAGGAGAACATGAGTGATGATGAGTGATTAGTGAGGATTGAGAGATTTTGAAATATTGTAAATCCTAGTTAAGGAATTGGTTTCATGATTTTGGGGATTAAAGAGAATCCTTAGGATTTAGTTAAGTTGTTGAGATCCTCAAGGGATCATTGAGAGATTTTAGGACTTGATGAGCAGATTAAGGATTTGAACCAGGAAATGGGTTAGAGAATCTTTTGTATAAATGTAAGCCTAAAAGGCATAAAAGAGGGTTAGCTAGCTAGGAGTTAATAAGTGAGTTAGTTAGAGAGCTACGGGTAGATAGATTGAAGTAGTGTCAAAAGGCTACTGATATAGAAGATCATGCCGAGAAAGAAATCCTTGTGTAAATGCTTGTTTATTAATACAGAAAGTGTAATTTCCGAGTTTGTGTGGATTGTATTGTATAATCGAATTATAAAATATGCATAGTATCATAGTATTTGCATAGCACAAGTGTGCAGGGAATTCAAAACGAATCCGAGAGAGAAGAAGTGCAGACATGAGTGTTATGGTTTGCACACAAACGGTATTGGAGAAAATCCTTAATGGTTATAGTGAAGGTAGAGCTGTAAGGCTTCCTAAAACCTAAGGATTTATGAAGGAAGCGTAAAGGCGCGAAGAAATGAAGTAACAAAGTGAAAATCGAGATCAGAACAAGTGAAGACCATAAGGTGAGAACAAAAACACAGGCAAAAAGCGAATGGGCTATTACACAGTAAGAAACAAAAGAACGTAATAGTGTACAGGAACTGTTGGATCAGTGAGATCAACGAATGAGAGCGAGGGAGATAGACGACTAGGATTAAGTTGCGCAAAATGAAGTTAAGAGGTTAAGGTACAGAGTGATCGGACCGTTCGTTTAATGAGTGATCGGACGCATATCGCTTTCGAAAGTAAGCGTAGGTTAATGTGCTAGGAAAAGGACAGAGCGGTCTTGAAAAGAGCGGTAAGCAGTATCTCGCGCGCCCTCAGAGTGGTAAATGGTATTTCTAAATTCTACGCGATTAACCTTAGCAGCCGACACGTAGCACGAGAAAACCACAAATCTCGCGCGCTCTCGACCTGATATCGGTCGTGCAAGTATCTGCGTGAGATTGTGGATGGCCATTGGATCGAGCGGAATTGATCAACGGTGGAGATCGGCCAAGCTAGTTGGTGAGCGGACGATGCGATAGCCGTTGGATCGGATGAGACAGATCAATGGTGGAGATCGACTAAGCTAGTTAGCAATCGGGTGACGCAATAACCATCGGATTGAGGAATGAGATCGACGGCGGAGATTCACTGCGCTAAAGAGAGCATCGATATATGCGCAAAGGTTTGTGGAATGGCGGAAAGGTAAGGTTTTAAATGTGGTTATGAAATATTTCTATTATACAAGAGTTATAATAGAAATGAGCGGAATAAATGTATTATGGTTAATGTTGGGTTAAACTAAAATCAGAGTTAAAAGGGTATGGTTAATATGTGCGGGTAATAAGAATTAACCAAAGATTATGAAGGATTTATAAGGTTCCGCTCAAAGGTTTATAAAGGTCCAGGCTTTGGACAATTATATAAAACGTTTCCGCTTAAGCATTTAATTAAGAGCATTAAACCTTGGATTAAGAAGGTTTTACTAGGCAGGAATATTAAAATTCCTGGGACATGTACATGACATGCATTTTATATGCATCATTATGGTATTTGCGGCTTAGGCTGGCATCATTTGGTATCAAAGCTGAACAAGGAATTCTGCATGTAAAAATTCTTTGAGAAACTTAGAACACAGTTATGTTTTGAAGGTATGTATACAAACAAGAGGAGATCAGATTTTAAATCTGACAAACAATAGGCACACAAAGATAAAGTGTAGCAGAATTGCAGATGCAAAAGAAACAGAGAATAGTCCATTCAAAGTGCAGGTGAATGGTAGAACAAGATCATGTAGAGGTCTTGAAGGTAGTGGCATAAGAAGGTGAGAAGATTGCAGCAACCTAGAGCAAGGAGTGCTCAATTGGTTCCAAAAGAGAGAACCAGAGAGATGCCGAAAGACTAAGCTTAGAGGAGAGAAGCTTAGTGAGGCATGTGTAGCAAGAAGAGGACTTGTTATTGCAGAGGTTTTTTTGCAACTCATGGAAAGATCATAAAGGCAATTCCATAGAGGATGTGGGTAGAATTGCTAAGGGATGAAGGAAGCTGGTAAGAGTTTCTGAATGAAAGCAGAATGTGGCAGAACCTTGAAGAATTCCAACAGAGGTTGGATAAAGAGGACAGTTGTGTTCTTAAAAGGTGCAGATGAGTTGAAGCCTAGAAGGAGCAGAGAGAAGTGCTCAAAGAGGTTCGAGAGAATAGAGAACCAAGTGCTTGCCAAAAGACCAAGTACAAAGGAAAGCTTGGTGAGGTAAGTGGCAGCAGGGAGGACTTGCTGTTGCAGAGGCTTTAGTGCAACTCATAGTAAGTGAGTGAGGAACTCATGAAGATAGAGAAGAAGATGACTATATTTGTCATAACAGAGATAACAGAGGTTCTGAGGAAGACCACAACAGAAGAAAAGTGAAGAAGGAGGATGCCAAGGCAAATGGCAAGAGAATGAGTCAAGAGGAGCTTGACAAGGAGATTGCAGAGTTAAAAGAACAACTCAATGTATTAAGGATGCTACTAGAGGAAAACCAAAGACAAGGTTGGGTCTTGAGGAAAAAGGCAGTGAAGTGGTCTAAATTACAGAGAAGGCTACAACAGAGGCAAGTGAAGTGGCTGGTGGAAAACTCAGAGAAGATGAGTTGGAAATGGAAGTTTCCATTTGTGAAGCAGAACAGGGTGAAGTTCTAGGTGAAGATGAAGACTGGAGATCTATGAAAGATCTTATGAACCATTGTGCGAATTCAAGACAGCAAGAAGTTTACTTTGCTGAGGAAGGAATTATTGATGATTTTCTGAACTGTTGGACAAATTCAGATCAGCAGGAGGATATGAAACCTTGTATATTTGAATCTAATAATTTTGATGTGATTACAGGTTTTGCAGAAGATGAGCAGTCTTTTGAAGCTGTCAAAAGTATGGAAGAGTATCTTTCAGAAGATAAATACTCTGAAGTAAAGAATGATGGAGAATGTCTCTTGAATGAGAAAAGCAGTGAATTATTGCAGCAAAAAGAATTTAGTAATACATTGATATTTGAAGCTGTTACAACACAGGAACAATTTCTTGTGAAAGAGGGAGATGAGATTCAGTCTGAAGAACTGATATGTGAAGCAACAGTTGAGATTGTTGAACCTTGTAATTTTCAAATTGATAAATTGTGTATAAATGCAGGAATTATAAGTGAAGATGAAATACTTATGAAGTGTCAAAGAGAAATTGAATTGCTGGAATATTTGTTGGATAACTCAGAGTATGACAGTGTGATTGCAGAGGAAGGAGCTCACTAGTGTGATTGTAGAGGAAGGAGTTCACTACAGTGGACAAGAGCAAAAAGACATCATTGAAGCAGATGGCGTGGAAGAGAGATTTGCTGACAGTCTCGAGAGTCCTTTAGGGAATTCTTTAAAGGGGTTGAATCAGCGTACTGATGTGCTGATAGAGAAGGAAAAGTCAGATCAACATACTGAAATGTCGCCAAGGGAAGAAGAGGCACTGAGGCCTTATGTTTTTCATTTTAATAATTGTTTTGTGAGTGCAAGTTTTGTTGCAGATGCTGGAGAAAATTTGGCACATATGAGTAGCCAAGTAAAGATGGAAGAGGAAGGAAAGTATGCTGGAATTGATGAACAACATAGTAATGTATTTGAGAGGAATCAAGTACAAGGGGAATTGGAGGACAATTTACTTTTTGAAAGTAAATTTACAGATATTGAACAGAGGTTGTTTGGAAAATCACAAGAGGGTAAGGATGAAAGGGCGGTAGTAAGAATCTGACAACTTCAAAGAGAAGATAATGAACAACAGTTTGAAGATGAGTGGACAGAGTATAACAACAAATGGTAGAGTATGTACCAACTCAAGGATGTGCTAGAGATAGAGATTGAAGAATTATGGCAGTTAATGATGAAGCAGTCCAGATGGAGGAGATTGACAACAACAGGGAGAATGATCAATTAGAATTTGAAACTAATTGACGAGGAGAGGAAGATGAAACAGAAGACTATAAACATACAACAATAGCAAAGGAACAGAGCATTCAGACAACTACAAACTAAAGTTTGGGACCTTGGAGGTTTTCTATCAACATAGGAGAACACATGATCAGGAGATCATGAATGTTTTCAACCTTGAGAGTTTGATGCAGGAGCATTCGGCTCAGAAATATCATTGTATTTTAGTAGACATAGGGGGCCATGTGTTTTCAAGGAAGTTGGTTTTCTGAGTATTAAATTAATGTAATTATTAAGGTTTTGAGTGATTTTAATGAGAGAAACTAGAATAGGGATTAATTAAGTATTGTGAGGCATATTTGTAAATGTTCTCGAATGTAGAACATGAGTGATTAGTGAGGATTGAGAGATTTTGAAATATTGTAAATCCTAGATAAGGAATTGGTTTCATGATTTTGGGGATTAAAAAGAATCCTTAGGATTTAGTTGAGTTGTTGAGATCCTCAAGGGATCATTGAGAGATTTTAGGACTTGATGAACAGATTAAGGATCTGAACCAGGAAATGGGTTACAGAACTTTTTGTATAAATGTAAGCCTAAAAGGCATAGAAGAGGGTTAGCTAGCTAGTAGTTAGCAAGTGAGTTAGTTAGAGAGCTATGGGCAAATAGAGTGAAGTAGTGTCAAAAGGCCACTGATATAGAAGATCAGGCCGAGAAAGAAATCCTTGTGTAAATGCTTGTTTATTAATACAAAAAGCGTAATTTTTGAGTTTGTGTGGATTGTATTGTATAATTGAATTATAAAATATGCATAGTATCAGAGTATTTACATAGCACAAGTGTGCAGGGAATTCAAAAAGAATCCGAGAGAGAAGAAGTGCAGACAGGAGTGTTATGGTTTGCACACAAATGGTATTGGAGAAAATCCTTAATGGTTACAGCGAAGGTAGAGCTGTAAGGTTTCCTAAAACCTAAGGATTTATGAAGGAAGCGTAAAGGCGCGAAGAAATGAAGTAACAAAGTGGAAATCGAGATCAGAACAAGTGAAGACCGTAAGGCGAGAACAAATACACAAGCAGAAAGCGAATGGGCTATTACATAGTAAGAAACAAAAGAACGTAACAATGTACAGGAATTGTTGGATCAGTCAGATCAACGAACGAGAGCGAGGGAGATAGACGAATAGGATTAAGTCACGCAAAATGAAGTCAAGAGGTTAAGGTATAGAGTGATTGGACTGTCTGTTTAATAAGTGATCGGACGCATATCGCTTCCGAAAGTACGTGCAGGTTAACGTGCTAGCAAAATGATGGAGCAGTCTTGAAAAGAGCGGTAAGCAGTATCTCGCGCGCCCTCAAAATGGTAAATGGCATTTCTAAATTCTACGCGATTAACCTTAGCGGCCGACACGTAGCACGAGAAAACTAGAAATCTCGCGTGCTCTCGACCTGATATCGGTCGTGCAAGTATCTGCGTGAGATTTTGCGATGGCCATTAGATCGAGCGAAATTGATCAACGGTGGAGATCGACCAAGCTAGTTGGCGAGCGGACGACGCGATAGCCGTTGGATCGGATGAGACAGATCAACGGTGGAGATCGGCTAAGCTAGTTAGCGATTGGGTGATGCGATAACCATCGGCTTGAGGAATGAGATCGACAGCAGAGATTCAATGCGCTAAAGAGAGCATCAATATATGTGCAAAGGTTTGTGGAATGGCGGAAAGGTAAGGTTTTAAACGTGGTTATGAAATATTTCTATTATACAAGAGTTATAATAGAAATGAGCGGAATAAATGTATTATGGTTAATGTTGGGTTAAACTGAAATCAGAGTTAAAAGGGTATGGTAAATATGTGCGGGTAGTAAGAATTAACCAAAGATTATGAAGGATTTATGAGGTTTCGCTCAAAGGTTTATAAAGGTCCAGACTTTGGACAGTTAAATAAAACGTTTCCGCTTAAGCATTTAATTAAGAGCATTAAACCTTGGATTAAGAAGGTTTTACTCGGCAAGAATATTAAAATTCCTGGGACATGTATATGACATGCATTTTATATGGGTCATTATGGTATTTGCTGCTTAGGCTGGCATCAACAACTCTTTTGCATCCTTCCAAAATCCTTTGGAGAATGGGAGAACCCCAAATCCTAAAGTAATTTTGTGTTCTAATCATATCAAGAATCTAAGGTGATCCTTGAATCCTTGAATTTTTCTCTTATGGAGAATTATATGCCTAACTAGTACTTTCCATGTTTGTCACCACCAAGACTATGGACATTCCATTTAGCAAACTAAATGGCTCCTTGAAGACTAATATGAAGCATGTGCTTTCGTTTGGGCAAGATGCTGATACTCCAAGGAACGAAGGGAAGGTACCTATTGCCACCTGTATTGCACAGGGATGCACATGTGATAATCTAAATTTTTTGGAGTGTGGCATGATGATCCTAGCCTTCAAAAGGCTTGTATGTTGGTAGAAGGCTTCTTCAGTTGTACACCATGGAGATCTTTGGTTGGGAGAATCTCAATTCTATTAGGTAACCGGTAACCGGTAATCGACAACCTGTCAAACCAGCCGGTTAGCAAGCCTACCGGGTCAAACTAGCTGAAAAACTCGATTCACCTCCTCATTTCGCCTTTTTTTTTCCCTAACCAGTTCTAATCGGCCGGTTTAGGACGGAACGAACTGTTTTATTGCCAGGGCAACTATAACCCCCCCCAAAATGTGTTTTTTTGAGTTTTGAAGCTGGTTTGAGGGAAATTTGGGGTTGTTTTCCTCCAAAAATAGCCCCTCCAAGAAAAACATGCCTACCCTCTCATTTCCTGACACATCTCAACCCTAACAATGTTGGCAATTAATGGTAATGTTAAATTCTTAAAGTAAAAGTGACATTTCCTTTAATTTTCATTTTCATCCTTTTACTTAAATTTTTAACATTACCATGAAATGACTCAGGATGTTTGAGAGTGGTTTCGACCTCATTGGATTTCATATGGAGAAACTAGAATTTTAGATTTCACTCAAAATTCAACAGACTTGATGGTTTTCAGGATTTCATGGTTTGGGGGTTTGCAATGTTTCCATTTGATTCTATCATCCGTGAGGGTATGAGATTGGCATTTGATCAAGAACATGAAGCCCTTTAAGAACCTTGATTGTGGTGGCATTGATTGTTGAACTTTGTCGATGTTGGTGGTACTGATTGTTGAACTCCTCTACCATGGCCTTAACAAGAATGCACCCTTCACTCAAAGGAAAACAACTGGTTAGGCATGCTAATCTTTTTCTACCACATTATAAGGTTGAGGAGATGAACCCTTCACTCAAACCAAAATCATTGGTTAGGCATGTTAAACCTTTTCAATTTCTATCATGTTATAAGGTTGAGCAATCAAAGTCTGAAGACTTTGAGCTAGATGATGTTCATGTATCTCTTGTTGATGATGTTTATGTATTTCTCGTAGCGTTGAATCAATGATGAGTTTCATGAGTCACCATGTTGATCAGTGATTTGTAGTTTTGATGTCTATTTTTGCTACTACTAAAGTTGTAGAGGAGTTTTAGGAGTCCTCAAACTCGGAGGCATATTATTTATGTAGCTCATGTTGATGATCTCTTGTCTAGTAGTGGTGATGAGTTCGATCATGATGAGGAGTGATCATGTTGTTGATCACTAATATGTAGACTTGTAGTAGTTCAGTGACCCCATAGCTTAGAGCATTGTTTTCGGACTCTAGAGGCAATTTAGAGCCTCATTGATTATGTATTTTGTTGCGGATATGTGTTGCACTCGATGCTATTTTGATATATTCACCTTTACATGGTATATAGATGAGCAAACCTTGCAGATTTTGTTTCTAATGGCTTGGAATCATGGTTTTAAATCTTAAAAATAGTTTTTTTCATTAAAAATTAATTATTTAATGTATTTTTTTAAACCGGTTCGTTTAGCCCTAACTAGTCCCGGTTCGATCAGTTCCGGTTCGAAACCCGGTTCATTAGGTGGACCGGTTCGGTCACGATACCGGTTTTTAAAACATTGGGTTGGATGGCAGTTGTGCTTGTGCTTGTGTGGTGGATTGTCATGGCTTGGGTTCTTCTTCATGGTTGCATATCTTGGTTGATGGAGTCTTAGGAGTTTGTGGTTTCATTGAGGCTATGGTTGATGGTTATGAGATGGTCCCTATCATTGCTGGATATTGTTCATGGCTAGCTTAGCCTAACACTGATGCATCGCATGGTTTAAGTTATTGCAAAATCTGGCACCCTAGTGCAAAAGCTCAATAAACAACCTAGATTGAGAGGAACAATGGGAAAGTTACCTCTGTCAACTTAGCAACTACTCACTTGCTTTCTGTGGTTGGATACAATCTCCAATGGGGAGGCTTCCCTAGTAGATCTTAGGAATTAACCTATATGATTTTAGGTTAAATACCCCATAAGGATTCTACTATGAGATTCATCCAAGGACAAGTATGCAATATTAGGGTTTCAGGTGATTTTAAGGTGTGTTTTCAAGAGAGCGATTTCAAAGGTGCCTATGGTTAAATATAGAGGGCTTAGTTAGACCTAAAGAGGCTCAAATAGGCACCCAAACACATGCATTCTAGAAATGATGCTTTGCTGTTATAAACATAAAACTAGGGTTTTAATGAACACTTTTACAACATACAATTTTTTTATAACAACAATGAGAAAATAACTATAGAATTTATGATAAATATGTGGAAAATTGGGGCTATTCAATGAACAAATAAGAGAAGAATTTCAACAATTTTCAGTTGTTGAAAGTGCATAAATCAACAATAAAACCCTAGACGTTAGGCCCTAATTAATGGCTGAAAAATGCATCTAAATAATATTTTTAATTTTCCAAATGAATGCATGAGAAGTCTAACACTAGCACTATAAGGTCTAAGGTAAATAATGCCGAAAATTGCAGATTTGGCTGTAGCCTAACCCTAATTTACCCTAGAAAACATAAAAAATGAAAATTTAGAGTTTTTATTTTTATTATTTTATGGATTGACACAAGAGTGAAGACTAGTGCCTTTCTCAATCAAGGGCTAATGCAGCCTAGAGCTACAATTCTGTGGAAGAGGACCTATTACCCCTCATGTCAGTCAGGTGATCATATATATTTGCAACATATTTCACCACCATTGTAAGCCCAAGATCATAAGTCAAAATCCTTGTAACAACCATGTGGAGGTCTATATTAGTTATCCTAGGTCTTGTGATTGGTTGGGCCATGGACAGTCCCTTTGGATTCATCTCTGGTTCCTTTCATCCTGGATAGGATTGGAGGGTCTTAGATGGACTTACTTGAGGACCCATGGTTTTATAGGAGCCTGCTTTTGTATTAGTTAATAGTGATAATGTGATATGCATTTACACTATGATAGATCTTTTGTAAAAGCAGTTCTTTGAGCTTGATGTCTTTTTACAGTTGGATCACAATTTGTTTTAACCATATTCAAATCAAGCATAGTTTATTGTTTTCATTTTTAGATTTACCTTAAAAGTTAGCATATGATTTTCATAATACTTACTGCACATATTTTTAAATTGTGTCATCTTATTAGGAGGTTGGACATTTTCTAGCTGCGCTTCCAAAAAAAGTGAAATTGGGAATTCCTTATTTCATCCCAAACATCACCCTTGGGAGCTTTGGTGCCATTACACAGGTATAGCATCAGAATTTTATTTACTTTCTATACATTGGATGAAATTATTAGAAATAAGGGCCTCTCTCGTCAGAAAATATGTTAATGGGCACGTAAGGAAACACAAAAAGGTTTAATCATGAGGAATCGGATTATACGTTCACCATGGACAGGTCCGATTGTTATTTCTTTTTATTTGATTCTGTATAATGTATGTGACGAGAACTGAAGGAGAACCATTTCTTGATCCAATATAATCTGATAAGATGGCCACAGATTTGAATAGCTGTCTTTCTATATAGGTTTATGGGATTTGTTATTTGTTCTTGTAGCTTTTGTTTCAAATTCTTTTATTCAGCTTTGATGCTCTCTCTGATTCATATTGGCTTTAAATCTTCTTTCAGTTTTCGAATGCTTATTGTTTCCTTTAGCAAAGATCATCTCGGGACTGACCAACTGCATATACAGGAAACACGATGAAAAAAATTATGTTTATTTGGTATGGAAAGTGAATCACAGGCGCTACTTTTGAAGAGCTCTTAGAGCATAACAAATGATCTGGTAGTGTTTTGACTGGCCAGCAGTGTGCTACTCTTCTTTTTAATTTTGTCTAGATGTCTATTATCAATGGTATAGGCACACAACAGCAATGTATATTACAAGATTAGGAATCCCGAGAGAGTGATCAAGCATGTAAGTATAAAGGAGATAGGATTGAATAAAATACATGTAGAGAGATAGGTGATCAAGTTTGAGCAAGCTCCCCTATGAGTTATGTACAATGAAATACGAATATTGTAATGGAAAGCATAATTTACAATAATAATACATTGTCCAAGTTCACTTTCAACATAGGGACCATGCTCATCAATTAAGTTCTATTGGAAGCCTATTCGAATAAGGGAGTTTAAAAAATTGTGACACATAAGGGCTATCGACTTATATATGCTGCTACAAGCTGCTTAATCATTTAGTCACTCATCAAGATATTGAAATGCTAAGTATCCACTTCCACTAGATCCTTACTGCCTATATTGCTGAATTGTGAATTTTCCTCACATTTGTTGTCGTATTTGGGAAACAGCCACAAGGTTGATGGACTTTATCTATATCATCAGTTGGTCGCACATGCTGAAGATACAGGGTTCCTAGTACAGCTTTGAGTTCTCGTGTGTACATAGTACATACTTGTGGTGGCCTTGTATAAAAACTATACCTCTTCAAATTCGAACACAGTCCCTGCCTTTTCAGTGATACAATTTCTATTCAGCTGTCTGAATCTATGATTGAACTTGTACTAGTTTCTTGACCTTGGACACTGTTGACATGTTATCTCTAGTTTTGTCATTAAGTTATATTTTATCCTTTAGAAAGCATTTCTTTGGAAGCATTTTTAAATCTTGCTAACATCTTCTTGATTGACAGGGTTACTTGCAGTGTTACTTGGGAGCAGGAGCGAAAGTGGGGAGCGGGAGCGAAAACAGGAGTGGGAGCGACATTTTCAGAAGCTCCCGGTTTGGGAGCGAATCCCGGAGCGTTTTTTATATAATATATATATATTTTTATATTTTTTATATTTTGATACATATATGTCAACAAAAACATGTAGAATAATGAATTAGATATAAAAAACATAAAAAAACATAGATTGAACCATATAACAACAATCATCTAGAAGTTATAATCTTTATCAACCACATACACAAGTTAGTAACATAGTAACATACAACATATTGAGTCTCATGATTCATCAATCTTAAAGTTTCAAGCTTTCAAAATTCAATATATAACATTTATCATCATTGATCACCAAAGTTGTACTTGTAAGCTAAGTGTAACCATTACAACAAATAATATCTAACATGAAATGAAATGTTATAAAATGAAATGAAATGAAACAACTTTCAACTTTCATGAAACATCATATTCATAATTCATTACTAATGAGTTATAATTGCCAACTTCAAACTTAAATTGTCATATATTGTTTAAAAAAATATCATAATAAATATGAAAGAGTCAATAGTTATTAAAGCTACTAGAAACTAGAAAAGAGAAGTAAATCTATTATCTATTTCTTATGCTTGGGCCTCTTGCCACCACGAGAAATGTCTAATTTTTTAGTCTTGTTGGAAAATTAGGATCTTTGTCATTAATATCACCCTCTAAGCATTAATATCCAGAGGTATCTTTGTCATTACCTCTGTATTTGTATAGGGATCTTTGTCATTAATATCACCCTCTAAGCATTAACATAAGATAGAAAAAGCATAGCATGTCAAGTCAAGATTTTGTTTGAGTGGTGCGTACATTTTTAGGAGGGTCATGATAGAGGAGTTCGACAACCAATTTCACTAACATCAAGGTACATAGAAGGATTGGTGCTCTTGATTAAATACGAGTTCCATACCCTAATACATGACAAAATTCAATGGAAACATTGCAATCCCCCAATCTTGAAATCCTGAAAAACTGATAAGTTTGTTGGATTTTGAATGAAATCTAAAATTCTACTTTCTCCATATGAAATCCAATGAGGCCGGAACCACTCTCAAACATCCTGAGTCATTTCATGGTAATGTTAAAAATTTAAGTAAAAGGATGAAAATGAAGATTAAGGAGAATGCCACTTTTACTTCAAGAATTTAACATTACCATGAATAGCATATCAATACTAGGGCCTAGACTTGATCATTAAGCTGCCCCACTAAAAAATTATTTGTTTCTTTCAAAAAAAATTGCATTTCAAACATTACTACAAAAAAAAATTGCAAAAAAGGCAAAACACTCCCAAAAAGGCAGGGAGTGAAATTTTTTCTAGGGAGCGCGCTCTCGACCCGCTCCCGCCCGGAGCATGGATTGGGAGCGGGATTGAGGGGGGGGGGGCCCGCAACACTGGTTACTTGTGTTTCACTTTGAAACATTTCATTTTAGAGCAAGTGTTATTTATTTTAAAGCAATATTGAAGGCACTAGTCTTATATGCTCATCTTTGATTTATGTGTTGATGGTTATTGAAGTATATTTCATTTCATATTGCTCATCATATTTGCTCATAATCTCAAGTAATCCAAATTAACCTTGACATCTCCTAGAAACCTCACATCACCTTTTTAACTTAGCTTTTCATTTAGGGACCACCCCCCTTAGCTTGCCTAGGAGAGAGCTTAAACAGAGAGAGTTGGGAATAGGTGACAACCCCATCTCTTAGTTTTGTCACCAATCACACCTTTTGGGATTAAGGGATTTTCGAACTAACTTAGGCGTGTGTGACAGGCGGAAACAACAAGGTCCACAACAAGTTAGCCTCCCCCTCCCCTTGTCCACACTTTGGGTCGGGCCTGAAACGTTGCCCCGAACGTTGATGTAGCTAAAAAAGAAAGTAGAAAGCATAATTTGGCCACTCTCAACAGACAATGTACCATAAAATGCAAAAGATGGCCGGGACATACAAATTTAGCACGTGGGCAAAAGCCAACATGAACTCTACCCCTATCGTCATGGCCATCACCTTGGTTCCTGGGGCCCCTATATTGGCCCCTTGCATCACTAACGAACCCATGATTTTCCCAACCCCTGGTGGACAATGAACTGCCCAACCTTAAAGGGGGGTATTCACTGTTATATCATTCGCAACATGCTCTCATCCCTTGGAGGCCCGAGCAGTTATAAAAGAAAATTCAATAAAAGGCAAAAGACATATGAAGAAGGGTGGAAAAACAAAGGCTCGGGTAACTCATCTACCACGATTGCTCCCTCCTACATCTATACACCCAAGTGTGGGCTTCCCTCATCATAACTACCCTTGTACCATGGCATGTGGCTAGGAGCCTTCCCCAATGCCCCACTCCGTTCCATCATTATATCACTTGTCACCTGCCATATGATGGATCTACCATGGACTTGTTACTCCCTTAGAGGTTGAACCGCTTAATAGGGTCCTTCATTAACCTCCTTCTTGAACTTGGAGAAACCTGTATACTCCAAAGCCCATTATGGAAGGGCATGCCACTATGAAGTGCCCACTTGGTTCCATTACTTGTAAGCTCATTTGCTCAATTACACTAATTGTTGAAGTTTCTAAGTCTACCAGTTAGAAACCCTCCATGCACTTTACTGATTTATTCCTACCTACTTGTTCCATTACTTAACAAGTTATTTACAATTTAAATACTGAAAATAAACACTATTGCATGCTCAACATTTTACAAATCATCAACTGAAGGAAACAGATACAAGCACACAAAATGACACCGTTATTTTTGGACCAATGTCCCTGGAAAAACCCAATGCAGGAAAACCGGTGCAACTATCTAAGGGTTTTCTTATTAAGCAGTTTCAGAGTACAATCTGGGTGCCAAATCCGGCTTACCCAACAGAGAATGCTCTTGCCAGTAGTACCTCTCAGTCTGAGACAAATGTCCCGGCTGAAACCCCAGATGAACCCTTCGGCAGCTCAACTCCAATCTGCCCCAGAAACCCCAACGTCTGCCTTTCTGGACTGGGTCAACCTCTCTTTGCACAGTGTTGGCCTTGCGTCAGCCTCAGGAGGCCCTGCGTCAGCCTTCAGGCCCCCTGCACCAGCAACACTGGCCTCTCTGAAGCACTGGGCAGCTCCTGGCTGCCTCTGCGTGAGCCCTGGCTGCTATTGCGTCACTCTTTCTGGCTCCTGCGCTGATCTCCCGGCACTATCTCTACCTCTCTATCTCTCTGTAGTCACTTCCCCTCAGCTGCAACTCCGATCACTGATTCTATCTCTCTTAGCAAACCCTGCTCTAGAGAATAGAATGACTAATCATCTGGTGTACTCTCCAAGTGACCCTCAAGCCTCCTCTTATACTTTTTTCATTGACATATCAACGACTGAGATTAAGTCCCTAATCAACGGCTAAGATTAAATCTGGCTTGATCCATGTCTTTTGGACCATTCTAACACAGTTTTATATTAATCCACATTAATATTTTAATTTCCCTAAGTTTAGACTTAGGGACTCCATTAAAAATATTAATTATTTTAATATTTCTCAAACTGTTTAGAATCTGCCCAAACCCTTTCTGGGTATTGGAGATCTCATGTGCCCCAACCTCTCCACCAAATTTCGTGGCTAGAGCACATCCGATGCTACCCCAAATCAACACTCCCTCTTAGCGAGGACTGTGCTTTAGCAATACTCCTCACTGAGTATCACCTTGATCATCTGGCATCAGTTCCTGTGCTGATGCTAGGCCTGCTGCCCAACGTGCTCTGTACTGCTGCATCCTGTACTGCTACCCATGGCCTTGCCACTGCCACTACTGCATTCGTACTGCAACTCCCTTGCATCCGTGTTGTTGCTGGTCCTTTTCCCAACACTGCATCCGCACTGCAACTCCTCTCATCATGTTGCATCGTGCTGCCCACTGCTGCACTGCAACTCAGTTCTGAGAAGTGAGTAACTGATCTCCCAACTCTGACCTCTCTGTTGGGCTAGAGGACCTCCTGATGCTGAAGCTCTCTCTGCCGCTGATAAGTGTTGCCACTCTGACCTTTGTGCTGCTGCAACAACTCCCTGCATCTTGCACCGTTGCACACCTCTCTGTGCCATCCTGCACTGGTGCAACACTCCCGTGCCTCTCGCACTGCTGCAGCCTGCTAGTTGCACATTGTCTCGGGACTCTTGCACTGTAGCTCTCTCTGCTGCTTCATCCGCATCCGTCTCTACCCACATTTGCCAGTCCTGCTACTCCTCATTGGGGCTCCTGTAGCAAGGTCTAATCCAAGAGGCTGGGTACCTCAAGGATCCTGCCCCTCATCGCTTGTAGTCCATCTGACTACAACTCGATGTCTCCCCACTTCCGCTCAAGTGGTGCATGTGCACTCATGGCACAGTAATCGTCTGTCTCCACTTCCTTCTCTGCCCTTGCTGGCGCTACCTTAGTCTTGAAAGACTCTCCCTTACTCTTCTTCTTTGGACACTGGGTCGCATAATGACCCAGCTCCCCGCAGTGGAAGCACTTGATCTTCGAGAGATCCTTCTTCTTCCGCTTTTCTTGCTTTCCCTCAAATGCTAGGGCAACATCTTCCTCCTCCTCCTTTTTGACTCTGATCCCTTTACTGTTGCTTCCTGCCTTGTCTGCCGTTTGATCTCTTCTTGGCGAAGAGCTGCCCACATCTCATCCCAAGGTGGAAGTGTCCCTCTGCTGATTATACTCTAGACAAATACCTCCCAGTCTTCTGAGACTGCATTCAAGGCTGTCCTCACCATTAGTTCTTGATCTGGCGTGGCTCCTATGGAAGTCAACTAATCTCGGATCTCATTCAGTCCTCCGAGGAAGGTGTCAATTGGTTCTCCCTTCTTCATCTGATATGACCTCATCTGATTTTCTAATAACATTCTTCTCTGCATAGAAGTATGCTGGTACAATTTCTTTAGGGCCTCCCACATCTCGTTTGTCGTTTCCTTCTCGACAATGTGTGGTACTACATGGTCCTTGACCCCGTCAAGGATGATGCTCTTGGCCCTCGCCATTGCCTCCTCGTACTTGTCGTTCTCAGCTGGGTTGACTGGGATAGCTATCATCCTCAAGGCGAAGTGCTTGACATGATTTCTGTCAAGTATGCATAAGATTCTGGCCTTCCCGACAGTGAAGTTTGAGGCTCCGTCCAGTCTGTCCTGGTCTCTTACTCCGTGTAGTGCCAGCCTGCTCTTCTACTTCCCTCCTAGAATTTCTTGATGTGACTCCCTCTGAGTCTCAATTTCCCTCCTGGAAATCCTTCTGCCGATGTTGAGATGCCCCCTACTTTGATCGTCTGTGCAACCACACCACTGATCTGGATTTCTCGGCTAGAAACCCTCGGTAGCAACTCCCTCCTCCTTGGCCTTGCCTTGTCAGGTACTGTTCTGACTACAATACCCCACCAGCTCCACTCTGCAACTTTCCCACAGCCTCCTAAACCCCAGCAACCTGAAGGTGAGAGCTCCTAGGCTCTAGGCAATCCCGACACTAGAAACTCGACCTCCTTAGCCAACTGCATCACAGTCCTCTGGCCCTCTGCGTGAGCCTCCCTTTGCCTTCCTTGGTCTCTGCGCTGCCTCTTCCTGGCTCACCCTTGATGACACAGGCACTGCATCGCCCCTCCCTTGTTGCTGCTCTGCTAGGAACAACTTCTGTCACTCGGGACAACTGTTTTCTGCTGCTATTGCTCCGCTCGGCTGATGTCCTCATTTCTCCTATGATCTGCAACCATGCTCCGATGCCATGTTGAAGTTTCTAAGTCTACCAGTTAGAAACCCTCCATGCACTTTACTAATTTATTCCTACCTACTTGTTCCGTTACTTAACAAGTTATTTACAATATAAACACTGAAAATAAACACTAGTGCATGCTCAACATATTACAGATCATCAACTGAAGGAAATAGATACAAGCAGACAAAATGACACTGTTATTTTTGGACCAATGTCCTTGGAAAAACCCAATGCGGAAAAACTGGTGCAGCTATATGAGGGTTTTCTTATTAAGCAGTTTCAGAGTACAATCTGGGTGCCAAATCCGACTTACCCAACATATAATTCCCTTGGCAATAGTACCTATCAGTCTGAGACAAATGTCTCGGCTGAAACCCGGATAAGCCCTCCGACAGCTCCTTAGCTCTAATCTGTCCCAGAAACCCCAACGTCTGCCTTTCTGGACTGCGTCAACCTCTCTCTGCCCAGTGTTGGCGCTGTGTCACCCTGAATGGGTCTGCGTCAACCTCAGGAGGCCTTGTGTTAGCCTCAGGAGGCCCTGTGTCAGCCTTCAGGCTCTTTGCGTTAGCAACGCTGGCCTCTCTGAAGCATTGCACAACTCCTGGCTGCCTCTGCGTGGCCCTGCGTGAGCCCTGGATGCTACTGCGTCACTCTCTTTGGCTCCTGCGTTGATCTCTCAACACTATCTCTGCCTCCCTGTCTCTCTGTACTCACTGCCTCTCAGCTGCAACTCTGATCACTGATTCTATCTCTCTTAGCAAACCCCGCTCTAGAGAATAGAATGGCTGATCATCTGGTGTACTCTCCAAGCGACCCTCAAGCATCCTCTTATACTTTTCTCGTTGACATATCAACGGTCGAGATTAAGTCCCTAATCAACGGCTAAGATTAGATCTGGCTTGATCCATGTCTTTTGGACCATTCTAACACAGTTTTATATTAATCCACATTAATATTTTAATGTCGCTAAGTTTAGACTTAGCGACTCCATTAAAAATATTAATTATTTTAATATTTCTGAAACTGTTTAGAATCTGCCCAAACCCTTTCTAGGTATTTGAGATCTCATGTGCCCCAACCTCCACCAAATTTCGTGGTTAGAGCACATCCGATGCTACCCTGTTGATTTGTTGTACTAGAAGGTGAGGAGATGCATTGGATCTTATGCAGGATTGCAAGTGGGTTTTCATCTTGGGGTTTGGTCTCCCTATAGGGGTCCAAGCCCTCTAGAGGGTTATATTAGCATTTATAGGGTGTGCGTTGATAGCCATGGGCCTCCACTATAGGAGAGAGTAGATAGCCATGCCATGGGATACTTCAGAACAATTCATTGTTGGCTCATGTCCCATTTATTTGATGACGATGATGCACCTGGACCTCCTTGCCCAACCAGTTACACTCTTGCACAACACACTTGGCAGTTGATCCAGGGCCCAGATGGGGTTGTGTCTCACCATGGGAGACAAAGGGGGGGCTTGCATCATTGTTCCAATCCTTGCAGATGGGATACATGCTTATTCGATTCAGTTGGAGACCCATGAGGATGATTTTGTGCCCCCACAACCACTTAGGGGTACCACAAGTCATTTGCTTGGTGATCAAGGGGCCATCCCCTTCATCACTATTTTTGCAGCCCTTCTATTCATTTTGGCACATGATGGACTTCATTCGGCCTTCCAATGATTCTCCTAGCAATTGTATTATCATTTCGGTCCTCTTGAGAGGCTCATTTTTCATATTATGGGCTATTTGGTGGGCTTGTCACCAAAAGGATGTTATTTTGCACATTATTTTTATTGTAGGGGCATTATCAAGCATAATTAGGCAATTTGAATCCCTTGGAGGATCATATAAATGTTGGACGCCTAATCCGCTAAGGGTTGGTGTGGAATGTGAACAGTCATCGGAGTCCAAGAGACCACTTGGTATGTGAAGACCAAGGTTCACAAGGAAATGTATAAATGTACATTATTGTGATTAATAAATGCAATGAATGCTTATCTTAATCTGTTGTCCATTATTTTTGTCTATGTTTAACATGGTATTAGAGCTGGGCCCTGCTCCAATTTGAGTCATTGGTTTTTTCTTTTGTGGGCTCAATCTAGGCACTCTCACCAAAATTGTCTTTTCTCTTTATGTCAGTCTTGCCTATCGATATTGCCGCTGAGCATTCTGCCTTCTATGTTTGCTAGATTGCAGACCTAATGCACTTGACTGCCTCTACCCTGATCTGTCGCCGCTGTAGAAAACGTTCCCTTTTGACATGACGTGCCTAACAACTCTACCTGTTTCTCTGCATGCCAATCGAAACCCAATTCTTCCATCATTGTCATACACACGATTTTGCCATCTCTCAAGTTTTCCGTTACTATGTAGTCGCTCCATTTATTCCTATGAAAATACAATTATTTTTTCGTGCTTGTCCATCGCGTATTGTCGTACTCTGCAGACCTGTCTTTTGGTCTGCGTTTTCTCTGGCCAAGCTCCAAAAATAACCTTTTTTGCGTAACGTTTATCCTCTTGCACTAGGCACGGTCCTCTAAGCCGTTTCATCTGAGCCTGTTCCAAATACGAGAGAATAAATTTGCTTCATGTACCATTCGCAGAAGATCACATAACACTTGATTCTTTTTCAGTTTTGTCAAAGTTGGTGTTTTCAGTCTTCTCTTTCTCAACCTCGTTTTTTCTTCTATTATTAACTTATCAATAGTCGTCTTGATCAACCTTAGATAGACAGGCCTGTTACCGCTCAAACTAGCAGGGGGCCTAAAAGGGACTCCTAACTGGACAACTGCTAGGTCAAGGGAAACAATGGAGACTTAGCCCATTATCACCTCAACTAAGACTTCAAGCAAGGTACAAAGCTTTCTAGGATAAGGAGGTGAGGATTTAAGGTCTAGGTTAGAGGAATATACTTTGTAAAGGATTTTCCCAAACCCTAAAATCCTTGTTGAACTTGATTTCCCAAGTGGTTCTTGAAGAATTAACTTTTCAAAGGTATGGGACCACATGGGACCAAGTGGACCCAACCTAGGTTAAGGGGAGGGAGTCTAGCAACCAATGATGATCTTAACCCAGACATGGAAGGGGAAAGGATCAAAACAACAATTTCCACATAAAGGTGTCAAATTGATCCTATGAGGTACTAGCCTAGGGAGGACCAAGGCAAATTTTGATCTCAGAGCTAGGGCTTGAGATATATCACAATCCCACCGTCATAATTTCTTCAAATTTGGAGGAGAACTTGAGGACACACTAGTGCATTAGAGTCTAGGAGATCGAATTTTTTCTATGGCTACTTCGTCGGGAAAGTGATGCCCTAGGTGACCCAACTTGGCTAGACCTAGAAGAGAAGGAGAAAGATGAAGAAAAATGGTTCTTTGAGTGACCACATATTGGTAGATCAGTGCCTAATCCCTTGGGGAGAATTTAGTCTAGGAGAATGATGAGAAAGGACTTCGTTTCTTGGTCAAGGAGGCCTCAAGGAATTCTTTGCTTGGCCTTTAGGGAAAGAAGAAGTGACCTCAAAGCTTTATACTTCACTTTGCAAAAAGAGATGGCTTATCAAGATAAATTCAATGGTAGAATTATCCCTAGGAGATTTCATTCAACATACATGGCCCATACATTGAGAGATGCTATATAGAAACAATAATTCCACAATTTCGCAATTATGCAATGCAACAATTAGCCCTAGTATAGCGAAAATCCCATTCCAATGCATATGACAAAGTAAAACAAGAATAACATTAAATGTGTGTACTTACATGTAAGAGAACATATCCAACCATCAACAATTTGACAATAAAGAAGCTCCAAGATAAGAAAATCCAATCCAAACATCAAAATTCATCCATGCTCCAATTCATCCTCCAAGAAAGAAATGTGAAATTCTCAAGAGAGAAGAATGATCCAATCCAAAGTGATGATACAAATGAATTCATGTCTCTCCTATTTATACACTCATTAGGAGTTCAAATTACCTAATTTGAGCCTACATTAGCCCATCAACTAAAATAATGTGCAAATAACTATCTATTGGTGACAAGTCCACCAAACTAGCTCATAAATAAAATAATAAGCCTCCCAAGAGGTCAAATAATAAAAATGCATGTCGTTGGGCTCTCTAAAAGGCCTAATGAAGTCCATAAGTGCCAAAATGATGAGTTGGACTTTCAAAAGTAATGGACAAGGGGTTGGCCCCTTGTTTTCCACATAATAAACATGTGGTGCTTCTAATGGCTGTGAGGGCACACAAGTGACCTCATGGGTCTCCAAGTAAGTCGAAGATGCTTGTAGATCATTTGTAGGGGCTTAGAAGATTCTGTAAGTGATGCCACATTAACATACAAGTCCTGGGTCATCTTCCAAGTGCATGGTACAACTGTGGGGCAGGCTGGGCAAAGGTTAACCAGGCATAACTTCCGCGTCCTATAGGTGAATCTCGAGCAATCTCTGAACATCTATGGGGATCCATGGAGTGCTGTCTACTGTTGTGGAGGCCCATGGCTCTCGACACACACCATACGTATGCCAATGTAGCCCTTAGGAGGGTTAGGACCCCACATAGGGAGACCAAACCCAAGATGGAGACCACTTGCAATCCTGCATAAGATCTAATGCATCCCCTAGCCTTCCAGTACAACAAGTCGTCAAGGAAATCGAGTAAAATAGCTTACAAACAATGGACCACAACTGGGGACTTCATAATGGCCTGCCCTTCCATAATGGGCTTTGGCAGGTGCTAATGTCTCCAAGTTACAAATGGAGTTAACCAAGTATCCCATTAAGTGGTTTCTACTTCGAAAGGGAATAATATGTCCAAGGTACATTCTTTAAAAGGTGGTGGCATGCGATAAAGATATGGTAGGAGTAGGGAATGAAAAGGGGCAACCTTGGGCCACATGCTGGGGTACAAGGGTAGCTAGTAAAGGGGACACCCACACTTGGGTATATAATGTATAGGAGGGAGCAATTGTGGTACATGAGGTGCCCCAACCTTGATTTTTCCACCCTTTTTTATATGCCTTTTGTTTTTTTATGATTTTTCTTTAATTAACTGCTTGGGGCTCAAGGGGTAAGAGCATGATGTGTGCGATATAGTAGTGGATACCCCCTTTTAAGGTAGGGCAGTTCATTGACCACCAGGGGTTGGGACAATCATGGGTTCCTATATAATGAAGGAGACTCATAGAGCTTGTAGGAACTAGGGTGATGGCCATGATGATGGGGTAGAGCTCATGTATTGGCTTTTGCTCATGTGCTAAATGTGTTTGTCCCGACCATTTTTTGCATTTTGTGGTACATTTTCTTGTTGAATGTGGCCAATTATGCTTCTACTTTTCTTTTTAGCGGCATCAACTTCCGGCCCCCCGGGCAATCATTCCAAGCCCGACCCAAGTTGTGGGCATGGGGAAGGGGAGAGCTAGCCCTTTGTGGACCCAGTGGAGGAATGTGGACCCAGGTGGTAGAAATGATGAATGGGGTTATAATGAGTGGGAAGGGGGGAATATATGTGGTTGAGGGAGTGGGACCACGCAACCAAAATCAGGGGTTCCCATGAAATACCATCCCTAAAGCCAAATGGTTAGTAAAAGAGATCCCAAGGGAATAGAATCCAAGGCTAATATCCAAAGGGGTCTAGGGGACAAGAGTACAACCCTAACGCATTCTTTCTGCTGAATCCCTTCATTAACCCATGCATAGAAGTGTCCATGATAAGCAAACTACAATACTCAATTACCAAATGACAAGGCACACCTTTAGGTTTGGGAGGCCCACCTTCAAACATACGATCATGGCAGATGGGTGAGGGACCACATGGCTGGCTCAGGTGGCAGAGAAATGGCACAACGAGTTGGTGGTTGCAAGGGTCTGTTGGCTCCCTGCTGAGAACCATCTTAGAGAAATTTTTTCTCCTAGGATATCACCCACAAAATGGTGGGTAACAAGGCCTATGTGGTTTCCATAACATTAGTGGAATAACAGGCCTATATTTTGGATTGAAGTTTCAACTTTTGTATAATTTGTTGGTGGCCATAATAATGCATTGGATGCATTTTCTTCAGACGTAAGGGATCAACTATTTCAAGCTGTGATTAGTTCCCCAAGAAGAGGATCAACTATTTCAAGCTATGATTAATGGTGCCATAATTTTGATAAATTATTTTCCCACCAGTTTTGTCCTCCAACTAATAAGGAACATTTCTCATATCAACCATTGGCACACCCATACATTTTATTCTCACAGTAGGTGCACGTCTCCAATAGTTGTGTATGCCATTTAGTATGTTATGAGTTAGTCCATCTCTACCTAATTTATCCGGGCATGTTGGAATTGCATCCTCAACTTGGACACTTAGAAGTGGTTGCGGTGCTAGAATTACTTACAATATGAGGCCCACAAAGTGAGAACACATATGGGGAATGAGAGATCTTGGTGCGCTACAAGATAGTGACAACGATGCCTGTATGTGAAGATGGTTACTATTTATTCTTCTATCTGCGTCTACTCTCAAGGAGGACATACATTGCACTTGCATTGAACCATTTTTGTCCTTTAATGCTGTTTCTCTACGGCTGAAGAAGAGTGTCCGTGTGTGTGGAAGGTTTGCAGGGTGGACATATATTAGCATTGAGCTACCATTTAGGGTGTGACTCAAATGAAGATTATTCACTTTGTATAATTCACATTTCGCTGATCCTTGTGATGTACAATGAGAGAAAGTAAGGTGCTCACTGTTAGAAGATGCATTGGTTCATTTTCGGTGAATTAGTTTATATCTAAGTTGCACTGAAATGGATACGGAGTTTGAAACGGATACGGTAAATTTTCGAAAAATCTGGATACGATACGGCATGAAATGGCACACACACACACAAACACACATATATATAAATTTTAAAATTAAAAATTTCTACTACCATTCATATTTCAAAATCTAGATTAGATATGAAGACTAAAAATAGTAAATACATAATCAATTATCATCTATGATCTATCATGATTCATCATCATCAATTCAGCATATGCCATAATTTATAAACATTCAACGTTGTCATCATCATTAACGATTATTATAACATTCATGATTCAAGTTTCAACATACATCAAGTTATCAATATGACAAGTTATACAGATACCATCATTACCAAAATTAATAATGCATACTAATTACTACAGAGTACAAAGTACAAAATGAACTATGACTAGTAGTCTACTATCATTATTCATAATTCATATGGTTGTTCAAAAGTTTAAAAGTTAAAACACCATCATAAATTACATTTACATATCATCAAATATGTCTTCATTCATGCCTCTATAAGGTTCCACATCCTCTCTGGAAATGGGACTGGGAACATTGCTGCCATGTCCACTTGAAGATCCACCTATTGGTGACTCCACATCAAACGAATTCATATGAGACATGGCATTCAATGTCATATCCAAGTCAGGCAACTCTGGTTCCACATCACATAATTTGGTGGGCCCGAATTTGTATATATCTCTCGTGTGACAGAAGGCGAAGGTTTGAATGAACATACACTAGTTCTTCAGCCTTCTTAGAGCCCAATCTGTTTCGCCTCACTGAATGGATGAAGCCGTATTTACTCCAGTTCCTTTCTGCTAAAGAGGAACTAGCAACCTGTGACAAGATCTTGATGGCCAATTTTTGAATATGTGGAAGTGCCCCACCATAGAAGTTCCACCACTCAATTGGACTTAATCTGGTCTTGTCCTGCATACACTCAATATCACAACCCCAACCCTCTGATCCCACAAAATGAGAAAACTGTGCACAAATCTGAAGCCCAATTTCGGGATCTACAAAAAGCTTTCTAAAAGAATTTGTAAATCCTTCTGCGACTTCTGGGTCTTTGTTTGGTGTGCTTCTTTCTGGATCACGTAGCAACTCTGCAGCATAATATTTTGGATTCACTGCATAGGCTAAAAGGTGCAATGGGGTGGTCATCTTGTTCCACCTTTTGGTCAATATATCTTTTACTTCTCTGTAAAAGAATTCATTCGAGTCATTCTCCTTGGCATCTATAACCAACCTTATCTTCTCTATCATGGAATCAATGCCCTCATACACCTCTCCCAAATTAGGCATATCTGTGTCAAACATACGGAGCAAATCCACAATTGGCTTAGTAAATGCCAAGAGGTATTCCACCCTATCCCACCATTCATCATCAACAACCAACCGTTTCATTGCTTGTGCTCTATCAGATTGGGATTACCTCCATTGATTCCAAAGAGAACTGCATACCATTGCCTGTAATGCATCTTTCGCTTGCATAAGTCTTGTTAGGACTATGATGTGAGAAGCAAATCAAGTCTCGGCAACTTGCAGGGGTCAAATTGCCAATGTTTCAAATTTCAACAAATTAAAAATCATAATTTGATTGAATAACTATTATGATTCACAAATCATGACATTTGAAAATCCAATTTAGATATTTGAATTTAGAGTCAGAAATTAGAATTTATGAAATATTTAATAAACTTTAAAGTATAGGTACCTTAAGGAGCTCCAACTTAGAAAATTCCCTGTAGATGCCTTGGGACATGTGGTGGTTTGTGACAAAGGCTTGAATTTCTTTTGCCTCTTCAAAAATAACTCGAATCCATTCAATTTGCTTCCCCATCTTGCTCAACATGAGGTTCAATGAATGTACAACACAAGGGGTCCAAAAGATGTGTTGATATTTGCCTTCAATAATTAGGCTTGTTGCTCTGCACACCGTTGCATTGTCAATTATTACTTGGACAAAATTTTCAGGCCCCACCAATTTAATTGCTTCAATCAAGATGTTAGCAATGAATTGAGAATCTTTCATCTGCCCCTCACAGTCCACTGCCTTCAAAAACATTGCCTCATGTGGGCTCTGAGCAATCACATTGATCAAAGGCCTATTTCTTTGATCTTTCCGTCCATCAGAAATGATGGACACCCCTGAAATGAGCCATGAATCACGAATGGGGCCTAATTTAGACTCCAAATCTAACTTTTGAGCACTCAACAATGTGGTGCATACCTTCTCATATCCAGGGCTTTTGTACCCTCTTGGGGCTTCATTCACTGTTTTTACCATCTTTGCCCAGTAAGGAGATCACACAAGGTTAAAGGGAAGACCATTTGCATAAATGCATTGGGCTACAATTGCATCTGCTATCTCTCGAGCATCATTATTAAAAATCTTTTCAAGCGGTCCCAAATTTGACTGCTTTGAACCAACAATTCCATGAGAATGAAGTGGAGGCTTTGATGAATATGCTCCCAACTTTGTTGGGTGTTTTAAATGGGAGGTAGGATTTGCCTCATTTGCTTTAGCATCTTCCTCGTCTTGTTCTCTCTGATATTTTGCAATTTTTACCTTGCTTAAACCATTTCCATTTGTCCCATTCTCTTTAGGTGGGCCACTGCATATTCGAACCCCATTGCCTTTTAACGCAAGCAAATGTGCTTTAACCCATGTGTTGATTCCTTATACTCATTTTTACACTCACTGCAAACCCATGCCAATGATCCACCTCCTTGGATATTCCAAACAATAGATACATATTTCCAAAGTGGTGACTTTGGATCAACTTTAGGGGTTGATTCAATTTCCTTTGCCACTTCCTCTGCCTCATGAATGGCTGAACTTGAAGTTGCCATGAATGATGACGATGATGATGTAAATGAAACTAAAAGAAGAAAATTGACACATATCATTATATCATATATTTCAAAAGTTCAAAAGTTAAAACTTAAAACAAGTTACAATTTAGTAATTTACAACTGTTACATTTTGAACAAGGAATCAACTACCTACAGAAAACTTATCAACCCCTATCTAGTATCAACACATGCCTGCTTAGGTACCTGTATAGAGTGCTAGAGCCAACTCCTTTTTCCTCAAAAATCTCAAGTTTCCATACAGGATTTCCATCTAATTGGAATTCAGGAACTACTAGTTTTTTTATGTGGCAATTCAGGAAACCATCCAGATATCTAGGTCAATCTCAAGCAATCTGCAGAAGATGGTCTAGTTAATGAAAGACAACAAATCCCACATAGGTTCTAGTACCAATCAACAATGAGTTCATGGTCATTGGTGAAAAAAGCTACCTAGAGCCTGAAAACAAATAATTGCCTAAACAGTTCACAGAATGAAATGATTCTATGGAAAATGCATTTGCCAAAATGAAGACCCCTAACCCCTAACAAGTCAATGCCAAGGTATATGTGCCTCAGATCGAGAAGCATAGATTTCAGGTCATGAAAGAATCTACTATTTGATCTCTTCCGACTTTTTCTCTGTTTTAAAGTTTTTATTGTTTTATGATTTATCATTATACTTGAAGATATTTCTCCCAGAAGATACATCAAGAAGTTAGAACCCCTTCTATAGGTTGACCATGCTTCACATGCTGATCTGCCTTTCAGTTTTGGTCACCATTTTCACTTTATCTCAGTAAGTACTCAAATTTTAGAATGACAAAATGGATCATTGTTGAGAAGCTCCAGTAGTACCTCTACCCCTGCCACCTGATGATGCTGACCTAAACAAAGTCCAGGGTTAGGGATGAACCTTATCAGGAGTAAAGGGAATGAGGACCTTCAAGAGGAAGAATTGCTTGTAGATAACAGTTCTAATGAGAACAACAACAATTGGACTGACTGCATTGTTCAATCTGAGTCTTGTAATACGCAACTACAAGTTAGCTAAGTAAAGCCTTAAGGCCTTCTAGAAGAAAATGACGCAGCCAGTGTAAATCTTGACTTGACTGATCTTGGCTCCTTGGGTTACAATTTCCTCGTTCAACCTGGACATATTAACTCCACTGTTTCGGTACTTGCACACTACGGGTATCTATCCACAATCTATAATTCTTATAGTTGAGGATATCCATTCATCATAGTTACTGGCAACAACATTACAGAACGCATAGAAAATTAACCAATGCATGAATTCCAAGGTTACTCCGACAAGCACTGATTTTTCCTCAATGCTCTTCATATACATGAGTATTGAAAACAACCACGACTCAGCATACTCAATTTCCTGCAGGATCCAATGCTATACGCACTAATCAACAACTATGGTTTAATATCTGGGTGTGAGCCCTGACATATAGAATCAACGCATGGTCTATTGAAGCTTGAACCTCTTGCAATCAATCGTTTGCATCCAAGTGCAGAAAAGTGACTGACCTCGCGACGCCGGGCGTAGAAGAACAATGCTGGAATCTGTCTCGACTCTCGGCTCTCAACTCGACTCTTGGTGGTGATGAAGAACAGTTGTCTTGACTCTCGGCTGCGATGAAGAACAACTATCTTGACTCTCGACGGCTTCCACGATATTTCTTCACGGTAATGGCAGCAACAGGTCCACTTTGCAACTTTTCCTCTCAGCGACAAATGGCAACTCTTCCTCTCGGCAGCAAATGACAACTCTCGGCGACTTCCAATTTGCAAATGAAATGATATGCTGTTAAGTTTTAGGTTTGGGTAGTTTTAAGTTAAAACAAAAAATCAGTTAGCTGTTCCCAGTGGGCAGATGCAACCATTCCTCGAAATGTTTTTTTTTTTTGGTTTTTCAGACAAAACGGATCACGATTTTATAAATACGTTTTAAATTTTTTCAAATTTGTTTCAAAATTGCGTAAAACGTTTCCATTTTTTTAAACCAGCAAGTATTTTCTACAAAAACGCGGGGTGAAAAAAACCTTCTCGTATCCAGAAAAAAATGGCAAAAAAACGTTTTTTTCCGGTGTTTCGTTCCCGGATCCGGATCTGAAACAGGAAAACGCTGTTTTGGAGTTTAGGGTAGCCGTTTCCGGCAACTTAGGTTTATATACATTGATTCTCTGCGATGAAGTGAGCAGTCAAAATTTATACCTCTGCATTGTATTGGAATAGTGTTGAGGGTTTCATTATATGAGTGTTGTCATATGCATTGAGAACCAGTCATTACTGCTCATGGTTGGTGTGTACGCTGATTGGAACATTGAGTCACCAATGCATTTTGGACGATTATATATTTTAAAAAGGCGAATCATTGAAAGATCATTGCAACTGGAGTTGTTTCCACCAAAGTTGTGCCAACTGTTTGGAGCAGTACCCTCTCAAAACTCTCGTGGTCCACTGTGTGGCAGCTCACGCTATTGGTGCAATGTGATAAAGTAAGATTCTTGGAATATGCATGACTTTACTTTTGGTCATAAACCAACCCTGTTTTTATAATTGACCTTCATGTTGACCCGTGTTCGATTTGTGTGGAGACATTGATGATCAAGATTGTTATTTTTAGTGAGCTAGATTGAGCTTTAGTATACTGGCCCTCGTCTCAGAATGTTTAGTGTTTCTTGTATGTAAATAGTGGTGCATTTTTTAGTTGAAGCCTTTGATTTTTGAGATCAGAAAATGGCTCGAATTAATAATGTATTAAAGTTATTGAATACCCTGATACAATCCACTGTTGATGATATGGTAAAAGTCAGCAAAATCACTCTCACAGACATTTGAACCTGCTTGCAAAATGCACAAGAAAAGATTGAGTTTTTGCAGCTTGAATCACAACATCAACAAGATGTGTTACAACATTGTAGTCATCATTTTGAACTAGTTATTGTTCAAAACAATCCCCTATTTGACTTTGAAAGTAACTCCAATCGACAACTAGCAAGTGATCAAGTCAGTAATGCTGAGGTTGATCCCCATCTAGTGCCAATTTCAGGAGTACTTGTGTCCGTAGAAGCAAGAATTCAGCGTTACACTTCCCAAGTCCATCATCAGACCTTGGGAAGAGCCTGTCAGCAACAAGCACAAAACAAGTCTTGGATATGATAAGGAGGCATCCTTTCATACTCCAAACTACTCAAAGACAATAAAATTTCAAAGTGTAGGGTTTCTTCATCGTAGTTCATCTTCACTTGTTTCAGATTTTGTTCCTCTTCCAAAGCAACCACAGATTGTGAAATGTCAACATTGTGACCAAGTTGGCCATGTGGAGGATCACTGTTTTGATCTTCACTCGTGCAAGCATTGTGACCAACACACTCATTCTTCAATTAGATGCTTCAAAAACAAGCCTCCTGTAAGAACAAAGATTCACCTTGGATGGATCACTTCTTGGCAATGGGCTTCAATAACCAAGAAGATATTTCACTCATATCACAGAATTTGTTCATATGTACTGAAAAGTCTTGTAGTTGAGTTTTCTTCATCCTCTCACCTTGGATCTGACAGGGGGGGAATTGGTGGTCATCTACAAGTTTCAAAGATACATCAAGTGAGCCTGAGCCACAACCTAAACCTGCTGCCTGAGCCTATAGCCAGAGACAACCATACCCAGATTCAGAGTTGTAGCCAGAGATATAGGAGCCCCTAAGCATGCCTTTGGTTGGAGGCCTTTCTTAAACCGCCGTAGGTTGCAGACCTCCCTTTTCCAGGTTGAAGGTCTCCCTCTTTAAATCCTTAAGGAGCACTTCCTCTAGCAAAAGACTTCAACTTCTTGCTAGATTTGGAAGAGTTTCGGGAATTGCACTAAGCGTTCCTTTGGTTGGTGGCCTTCGTTAAACCACCGCAGGTTGTAGACCTCCCTTCTTCCAGGTTGAAGGTCTCCCTCTTCAAAGCATTAAGGAGCTATTAAAATTGGCAACTAGGGCCAAATTCCACTTTGGACAACTCATTTGATCGAGATGATGATTACATTGAATTCCTTTTTTCAAGAGGACCAAAATCGATCCAAAGATCATCAAATTTGGACAAGCATAAATGTGTTTTTGAATTTATGCCCACACATGCAAATTGTCAAGGTCGACGACATCATCATGTAGCCTCATGAAGCCCAATGGACATGTCACTTCACCCTCAACGACTTATCTAAATATAAGTGATCCCAACCTCATTTGGCACCTCACTCACTCACACATTCTTCTCTCTCTTTCTCTCATTGGTTCGTACAATTATTGGGCATATCTTTTCTCTCACACGTGTGGCAAGGAGGACGAATTTCTGGGCCGATTTCAGGTTGAAGGTCTCCCTCTTCAAAGCATTAAGGAGCTATTAAAATTGGCAACTAGGGCCAAATTCCACTTTGGACAACTCATTTGATCGAGATGATGATTACATTGAATTCCTTTTTTCAAGAGGACCAAAATCGATCCAAAGATCATCAAATTTGGACAAGCATAAATGTGTTTTTGAATTTATGCCCACACATGCAAATTGTCAAGGTCGACGACATCATCATGTAGCCTCATGAAGCCCAATGGACATGTCACTTCACCCTCAACGACTTATCTAAATATAAGTGACCCCAACCTCATTTGGCACCTCACTCACTCACACATTCTTCTCTCTCTTTCTCTCATTGGTTCGTACAATTATTGGGCATATCTTTTCTCTCACACGTGTGGCAAGGAGGACGAATTTCTGGGCCGATTTCAGGGCTGAAATTTTAGCGCTGTTGCAGGGTTTGACCAACGTTGACCAGGCACTTCGACTCATCATTTGATTGCGATTTTTGTGGGAAAGTTTCGTTTTTGGCAGGCTGTACTGTTTGGCATAGAAACTGAGATTTTTTGGGCTGTTTGACTTGCATTGACCGCAGGCCTATTTGACCACAAAGTTGACTTTTGTTTGACTGGTTTTGACTGCTCTAAATAGGACTGTTTTGATTGTTGTTTGACCAACTAAGGAGGCCGAGTTAAATGCACTTTGACCGAGCTACTAAAGGGCTAGTTTGACCCTTGACCGTTGACTAATTAAGGCACACACTGTTGCTGATTTGATTGCTGTTGACCAGGGATAGAATCGCAGAATTTAACAGGGCTATTTTGATCATCCATTGGCAAGTCAATTTTTACTTTATTGTACTCTCTCTCTCTCTCTGTTGACCATTTGATATAATAATAAGAAGAATTGATCAAAGGGTTTTCCCCATCTTGAGGCTTTTCCTTGGCATCCGCCAAATCTGGTGTCCTCTTGTCTTGGCTTGTCTTTTGCATTTTATTGTTCATGTTCTATCTATAGTTATTGTTGATGTGATTTATGGTTAATGTGATTTCTATTGGAAAACTAAATTGGAAATTTTCATTGATGCTATAGGAACATTGAAGTAATTGTGCTAAGCATAGAACATACCATTGTTATCTAAAATTAACATGGTATCAGAGCCTAGGTGAAGACAAAGCCCAAGCAAGAGAGAGAAAAACAATCACTAAGAGAGATTTGTTGGACAGACTATTGGACAAGCCTCAATGGCTTCTACATTTTACTTCAAATCTGAGGATAAGCTCAAAGACAAATCTGACTATCATGCATGGAAGATGACTTTGGACTTGACTTTGGAAGAGCATGATGCAATGGACTATGTGCAGGGAAAAGTGGTGGAGCCTCCTTCAAATGCACCTACTACTGTGAAGACGAAGTATAAGAAAGGTGAGGTCAAAGCTAAGAAAATTATCATAGACTCCATTCAAAAGCATTTGGTTGCCTATATTTATGATTTGGGAACATCTAAGGAGATGTATGATAAGTTGGTTGGGATGTTCAAAGTGAACAATGCAAATCAAATCTTCTTTCTCAAGAACAAGTTGAAGGACATCAATATGGATAAAGGGGAGTCTATCCAATCCTACTTCATGAGAATAACACAAATCAAGAATGACCTACTATCTATTGGAGAAGTTATTGCTGACAGGGAGCTCACTCTCATTGCACTTGGAGGTCTTCCAAGATCATGGGATGTGTTTAACACCACCATTCTCAACAATGACAGGATACCTAGTTTCGATGAATTATTGGCTCGATGCACTCAAGAGGAGACGAGGATGATGGAGAGAGACAAGCCCTCAAATGGAAATGAACCTACTGCTTTCTCCGCTCATGCAAAGAGGAAAAATAATGCTGGTCCAAGAAGACAGGGTCAAGGATTCAAGCAGGGATTCAAAGAAGGAAGAAAAGGAAGGTGCTACAATTGCAACAGGTTCGACCACTATGCTAGAGAGTGTCCTCACAAGAAGAATACTCCAAGGGATGACAACAACATCAACAACCATTTCAAAGGCAATGACAATCAAAGTAACAACAAGTTCAAGAACAAAGGAAAGAGGAATGCTCCCTCTACTCAAAATGGAATTTGTCGACCTCCCAAAAGGACAAGAAATACCAAGTATAGTGAAAGTAATGTTGTAGATAAACAAAATGATTTTTACCTTATTTCCATTCTATGTACTGCCTCTCCTCCGGATACTTTGGATCATTGGTTGATTGATAGTGGAACCTCAAGGCACTTCACTGGGTACAAGGAGGCACTCTCAAATTTAATTGAAAAGAAGATTAATTTGGAGATCATATTTGGAGATAATGCCACCTACCCTACGAAAGGGATAGGTACTGTGACTCTTCACTTGAATCAAGGTCAAACCATTCGTCTACAAGAAGTATTATATGTGCTGATTTGAAGAAGGACCTGGGGTCTATTTCTACAATGGAAGATAAAGGCTTCAATGTAGCATTTTTTGATGGAAAAGTATGTATTTGGCAAAGAAACCCTAAATATGCATTATTGTTGGATTTAGGGTTGATGGTCTCTATCAAGTTGGAGGAAGTCCATTGGGAGCTTTGGCAAGCGATACTTCTCTTCAATTTGAGCTATGGCACCAGAGGTTCACCCACTTACATTACAAATGCTTACCTGGGGTAAGGAAGATGGTCACAAGTATGCTTGAGTTCAATATGAACCATGGAGGTGTTTTTTAGGGTTGTGCAACTGGGAAACTTACCAAGGGACCATTCCCTTCTAGTGAAAGCAAGACCGCCGATATTCTCCAATTAGTCCACTCTGACCTATTTGGTATGTTGCTCGTAACATCACTGGGAGGATACCTATATTAAGCAATCTTTGTGGATGACTTCTCATGCAAAACATGGATCTATTTCTTAAAAAAGGATGAGGTGTTCAAATGGTTTCCTTCTTTCAAAGCCTTGGTGGAAAATCAAACAGGGAAGAAGATCAAGATACTGAGGATCGACAATGGAACTGAATATGAATCAAATGAATTCAATGACTTTTGTAGAGAGGCTGACATTAAGAGGGAGACAACTGTTTCATACACTCCTGAGCAAAATGGCATTGCTGAAAGGAAGAATCGAACAATCATGGAAGCCACTCGTGCCATCCTCCATGATCAAGGCCTATCGAAGATCTTATCAGGAGAAGCTGCCAACACTGCTGTATATGTTCAAAATAGGAGCCCACATCAAGCATTGGATTTCAAGACACCCGAGGAAGTTTTCACTGGTAAGAAACTTGATGTTTCTCATTTTAGAATATTTGGTTGTCTCGTGTATTTTCATGTGCCTAAAGAGAAAAGAAACAAGTTGGAAGCTTTTGGGAAAAAGGGTATAGTCATTGGATACAGTCAAAATTCGAAAGGATATAGAATCTATGTACCTGGTCAAAGAGATGTGGAAGTAAGTCGTGATGTTACCTTTGATGAAGATACTGCCCTTGGGAAAGCCAAAGATCTCCCCATTCCAAGGAAAGATAATGATGATGCTACGAAAAAACAAGATGAACCTCCAACAGATGAACCTATGCCTGATGTTGATGGTTCGATGGATCCTATTGATCCACCTCCTGGTGATCCCTGTACCTCAAGGAAATGACCACTATGGCTCAAAGATACTCTTGAAGACGTTGAAAGACATACTGCTCCAAGAGGGACATTTCGTGAAAGTAAGAAGCCAAACAGGTATCAAGGGTACGTGGCTGCAATGAGTGCTATCGTTCAAGCTGAACCATGCACATTCGAAGAAGCCGTAAAACACCAAGTATGGAAGGATGCGATGAATGAGGAATACAAATTGATCATGGAGAATGATGTCTGGGACGTAGTGCCTAGACCCAAGGACAAGACTGTGGTCACTTCTAAATGGCTTTACAAAATTAAACATGTAACTGATGGGAGTGTTGAAAAATATAATGCCAAGTTTGTTGCTCGAGGCTTCTCTCAAAAGGAAGGAGTGGACTATGACGAAATATTTGCACCGGTTGCCCAATATACCACTATCCGATCTATTATTGCTCTAGTTGCCACTCAATGATGGAGCCTACATCAAATGGACGTTAAGACTGCTTGCTTGCATGGCTCGCTTAAGGAGGAAGTCTACTTGGAACAACCTCAGTGGTTCGAAGTACAAGATCGAAGGACACATGTATGTAGGTTGAAGAATCCCTCTATGGGTTGAAGCAAGACCCTGGGGCTTGGTATGAGAGGATTGACAGTTATCTTATGAAGCGGGAATTCACGAGGAGCTATGTTGATCCCAACCTATACTTCAAGGTTGAAAAAAACATAGTTATTATAGTATTTTGAATATAATCCTACACTTTATATAACTGTATTGAGAGGTGCTCTAGAGTCCAGTATGGGGGAGATGTTGTAGTGGTCCACTAAATGAAGAATTAAAGGAAAAAATAATAATTGTAACAAAACCTAATTTTGGCTCAACTAAAAAAGTAGTGAAAAGTAACAAGTAATAAAAATAATAAATCTATTCAATGTTAGAAAATGTAAAGTGGCAACAATTATAACTTATTTTCTTCAACCTTGATACTTGCTTGTGAAACTTAGTTATCTTCTTTATGTTCTTTAGTTAGATATTTTCATCAAACAATATAAAGAAACAATAGCAACAAAAGAGGACATAGATATAGGCTCTCACCCACGGAAATACCCCTCCAAGGGAAAACCCATAAACTCTTATCTTCTTAGAATCTGCTTCAAATGAGATACAGAGACCCAATCCCTAGACCAAGTCCTTCTCCCAGTACCAAGTCATCCCTTCCTCAATACCTTCACTTAAACTGCTTCTTCCTTGCAACTTTGACCTGCTAGCGACTGCTTAGCTACTTGACCCAACAACTCTCATTTTTGGTTCTTTATGTTGATGATCTCTTTTTGATAGGTGCCAACCCTCTCATTTATCAATGCAAGAGAGAGTTTACTTCCGAGTTTGAGATGAAGGACCTAGAATTGATGCACTACTTGCTAGGCCTAGAAATCTGGCAAAAGGTAGGCGGGATTTTCCTTTCTCAAGAAAAATACATTGTGAAGCTGCTAGAAAGATGTGAGATGGTTGATTGCAAGTCTGTTTCTACTCCGATGGAACTCAACTTCAAGAAGCTATGTGGAAGTGTTGCTAGGCCTGAATTGGAAAACCCTTCTGAGCATCGACAACTTGTGGGGGCCCTGATATTCTTGGTAAACTCCCGTTCGGACATATGCTTCACTGTGAATACGTTGAGTCAATTTATGGTTGAGCCTTATCACATACATTGGGTTGTTGCTAAGAATCTTTTAAGATATCTCCGTGGCACAATCAACTATGGGCTGAGATACACTGCCAAGAATTTGAAGCTACATGGATGCACTGATGCTGACTGTGCTGGTGGTGGATCGAAATAGCACGTCAAGATGTTGCTTCAGATTGGGGTTTGCTTTGATTTCGTGGATGAGAAGGAAGCAAAAATCGATTGCTTTAAGCACCGTAGAGGCCCAACACATCGCAACTAGTATGGCCTGTTGTGAAGCTGTTTGGTTGAGGAAGCTCTTTAACGAGCTATTTTAGCGTGTGCAGGATACCACCGTGATCTATTGCGACAATGAAAGTGGGATTCGCCTACCAGAGAATCTCGTGTTCCACGACTGCTCCAAGCACATTGATATCATGTACCACTTTATCTGAGATATGGTACAATGGGGAGCAATAAGGCTCAAACACATCAAGACTGATGAACAAGTTGCTAACACCCTCACGAAGCACTTGGGGAAGGTCAAATTCTTAGCATTCCAAGAAAGACTTGGAATCGTGGAAGGACCCTCCCATGAGGGTCCCGCTTGAGTTGGACATTGAGCTTTGGGAGCTCCTAGGGGCTTGGGGTACTTCTTGGAGCTATGAGCGACCATAGGGTGAGTGGTTCACCATCCCCTATAGGTGCGCTATGTACAGAGTTAGTGGTTCACCTTCCCCTGTGACACCCCATGATGGTTGACATGTGTGTACTTGGAATCGTGGAAGGACCCTCCCATGAGGGTCCCGCTTGAGTTGGACATTGAGCTTCGGGAGCTCCTAGGGGCTTGGGGTACTTCTTGGAGCTATGAGCGACCATAGGGTGAGTGGTTCACCATCCCCTATAGGTGCGCTATGTAGAGGGTTAGTGGTTCACCTTCCCCTGTGACACCCCATGATGGTTGACATGGGTGTAGGGTGAGTGGTTCGCCTTCCCCTACGATTGATGACACGTGTGTAGGGTGATTAGTTCACCTTCCCCTACGATCAATGATATATGCATAGGATGAGTGGTTCGCCTTATCCTATGGCATATGAGCAGGATGAGTGGTTCACCTGCTCTTGCGGATTCCCCAACATACATCCTACCCATGTAGTCCTAGACTCATGGGAAGCACCTTTCATTTCGCCAATAAGTTGGGAAAAGTGGATAGGGACCATAGCACTATAGACAGACGCATCATGCACTGTTGTACTCCCTATCTCTAGGATGCATGGTGTTCGACAACTTGATCTGGGATCAAGCCTAATTAGGGTTTTACCCCTGGACTGACTTTTGTTAGTGGAGAGTTGTAAGGTCTTGTGACTGACTCTCGATCGATTCTTCTCCACTATTTGTATCAATGTTCAGTAGAGTTGAGACAAGATACAAAGATGGTACATGATGACAAGATGGCATGATGATCGATTCTGATGGATGGATTGGCAAGTGGAATTCTCCGTAGTTGAGAGGGAGTGTTAAAATTGGCAACTAGGGCCAAATTCCACTTTGAACAACTCATTTGATGGAGATGATGATTGCATTGAATTCCGCTTTTCAAGAGGACCAAAATCGACCTAAAGATCATCAAATTTGGACAGGCAGAAATGTGTTTTTGAATTTATGCCCACACATGTGCAAATTGTCAAGGTCGGCCACATCATCATGTAGCCTCATGAAGCCCAATGGACATGTCACTTTGTTACCCACCATTTTGTGGGTGATATCCCTAGGAGAAAATTTTTCTCCTTGATGGTCCTTAGCCAGCAACCAACAGCCCCTTGCAGCCACCAACTAGCTCATTGTGCCATTTCTCCACCACTAGAGCCAACCATGTGGTCCCTCACCCATCTGTCATGATCGTATGTTTGAAGGTGGGCCTCCCAAACCTAAAGGTATGCCTTGTCATTCACCTGATGCATACAGACCCAATTTTAGACCCTAGCATCCAGTGTTGTATAGAGGTATGCAGTGATGAGCAGTGGCCTGCAGAGGAGCATGGAGATGCGTGGTTGTTTGATGTAGCATCTTGGTTTGCATTGAGCGACTCACATCGCATGAAGTACACATGGGGAGTGCCAGGTACAGTGACACAGGTAGGATACAAGACGGTACAGGATGGTACAACAGTAACACGAGGTAACAGTGGTGTGCAAGGATAAGCTGTAGGGTACAATGCCAGGTTGAGGAGTACATGGATACTTGGTGGGATGCAAGGGCATATGGTGCTGCACAGCGAGGCTTTGGGTTGTTGCCTCCAAGGAGACTTATGGACGGAGACACCGGGCATACCTTGGGGTGTAGTTCACCTAGGATCGACGGGTACGCAGATGAGTGATACTCGATGGTATCCATGGGGAGTCACAGGCCTATCCCTCTTATACATCACTTACATGCACAAAGGATTTGGCTATTGTCCTTTGACACTCTGGGCGTGAGTAGCGGGGGACAGGGAGCTCACTCGAGATATTGGGATGACACTCAAAATGCTAGGGGAAAGACTTCTCAGTGGTGGCATTGGGTCGGTGCACGAGTTGACAACCACATGTTGGGGGATGAGGTGATCATCTGCAAGGGTGGCATATCGTTCATCAGTGAGCCTATGCCTACGGAGCTGGTCACAAGGGAGACATGTGTCACTCTTTCCACAGGGCATGTCAGGACCATGCATGAGCAGAGGATACCGTGTATGGCTGGGCAACTTTCCAGTATGTGTCCGACCTCCAGATATTGTATTGGCACATTATCAAGAGGGCAGATGGCAAACTCAATGGTGATGGTTGGCAGGAGCAGGATGGGTCGGCATACACTGAGTCGATTGCGAGTATCAGATACCCATCTATTGGCTGCCTTCAAGGGGTAGTTATTGGCACATGTGGCTTCCCACAGTCGTCGGTACTATGTAATAGGCAGGCACAGGGCAATTTAGCATGCATTATTTTAGTTCGTGATATACAGGGCCTATATGTCGGTTGCATGCAGGGACTAGGGATGAGGTAAAAACAAATTCCAATAGTTGTTAGAGCTATGCATGCCATAGCAGGTCTGGCTAGGGGATCTAGGGATTTAGTTGGTTAATGGGCCACTCCATCTCGTGAGGAGCAGGACCATAGCAGAGGGCGATCTAGCTCACTTTGGGGTTGACAAATAGGGGATCACTGAGGCCTCCATTGTTGGCAAGGCAAGCTTCTTCAAATGCAGCTTAGGATCGAGACTAGCGATGGGTGGGTAGATATTGACATCATAGAGATACTTGGGCTGGATGAGCTTGGTCTTCGTTAATATTTCGCCTCCAGGTTTAAGGGGAGGAGGTTGCAGTGTGCACACGATGGGCAACCTATTCGAGTTAGAGTGGCGTAGCGACAACATGGTGGTGCTTTTCTGAGACGAGCATGGGACCCGAGCATCGCAGTACTAGACAACTTAGCGACCTTTAGGGATGAGCTGGCTGCTATAGGGGGAGATCACTCAGATTTTCTGTTGGGCTTCAGTGAGTCGCTGATGTCGTGGGGGACTTCATCAGCATGGCAGGTTGGTTAACAGGAGGATATTAGGAGAAGCACATGCGGGAGAGACTATGTCCCCATAGGGATTGGGCTGTATCTTCAGGAGTTTACTCTTGGTGTGCATGAGGTGGACTACTTGGTAGGGCAACTTCATGGAGAGTTGGACAGAGTCCTACATTATCATGATGCTCTACTTATTGATAATATGCTGAGGGCTTCTGGAGCTTATACCTGGTTGGACGATGAGTGGAGCAAGGGGTGCTTAACATTGATTAGGATGCCTTGGGATCCTGGTATTGAGAGATTCCTTCATGATTAGACAGTGCAGAGATCGGGGTTGAATTAGTGGCACATTTGGGACCCTAGTATTATTGGGTGATCATAGTGGTGATTAACAGGCAGAGGAGGTGCTTGTTTCGACATTGCTTGAGGATAAGCAATTTTTGGCGGGGAGGATTGTAATATCCCCAATTTTGTGAGCATGGGAATTTTGCCTAATTTTGGTGATATTAAGTAAAGGGGCAAATATTATTTTGGAGAAATGTGGCAAGTATTATTTTATTGGTGATTGCTGGCAAATTATTATTTTATTAAAATGGAGGCAAAAGTCACTTAGTGGAAAATGGCCCCCACCAATAAAATAATAATTAGAAAAGGAGTCTAGAAGCATGAGGAGAAATTATAAAAGGAGGATGGACGCATTTGCTAATCATCTTTTGACTATTACACTTAACACTTCATCTTCTCTTGGAGTTGTTTAGCGCAAGGGTAGAGTGTTGTTTAACACAAAAATTCTAGGGGGAATTCCACCCCATCTTCTAAGGACTTCGAGTGCCTCCCTAGTTGGGAATTCAGAGAGTCCATTGTTGGGCTTTCATAGAGCTTCATTGACAATAGTTTTCCCATCTATGCCTATTTCCTTAGCGTAGAGGCAATTCGAGTTATTCATTGTGGTCTAGCATACAACGAGTTGGAGTCTGGATTATTTGCAGGAAGATTCTCCTAGTTGGAGCCAGGGACTTTGTGGTGATTTTGCAGGGAAAGAGAGCAACAAATCTGTGGGATGAAGTTCTCTTCATTTGGAAGTGCGTAGGGGTTTCTGATTTAGTCTACGCAAGGGAAGAAGGGAGAAGAACTGTGGAGAGATAAGGGGCGGAGATGGGAGGTATACCTCAATGGAGAATTTAGTTAGTGGTAGATTTGGGCATAATTCCGTAATATCAAACTGTGGGGCGTTTTCTGGATAGATTGGGCGATTTGCACTTGTTGGGGGTCACCGGGGGTCGGTGGATTCAGCCCAAACCCTTTCTGGGTTTTTGTGGGTTTGGTGAGAGGAGTCCGGGGTTAATTTCGTAAAATTTTCTGGGCAGTATTTCTAACAGAAATCAGTGTTCTAGTTAGCAGTTAGCGACAAAAATTATTGGAGAAGGGCGCAATTCACTCTGAGACTATTCCACCACTTGGGTCCATGAGATTTTTCTGAGTTATTCTGGGTTCTTTGCGAGGAGGCTCCAGTTAATTTCTTGGAATTTTCACGCAGTTTAGAGGGTTGAAACACCAATTCCATTCTAGCCAGCAATAACAGAATTTACTGGGCCAGCGCAAAGACTTGGGGAGAGCAATTTCCAGCACTTGGGCAGCTCCATTTTCACCTGGGACTTGACTAGCTTGCTATAACAAGCCTAGGTTCATCTTCTTAATTTATATGTACCTTCTTTTCTCAATTAATAAAATGATTCAGCTCTTGGTATAATTTCTGGTGCAATTTGTCATTATGCTGGTGTGTTAGTTTTATGGTTACATGTTTATGCTTTATTTGTTGTTATCACTTAGTATTTCCCACTAGGAATATTACATTTGCCCGCACCTTGGGTTGGTCCTTGAATGATGCCTAGAGGTTGATGCAAAAGAAAAGAAAAGAAAAAGCATAATTGGCCACATTCAACAGGAAATTGTACCACAAAATGCAAAAGATGGCCGGGACAAACACATTTAGCATGTGGGCAAAAGCCAATACATGAGCTCTACCCCCTTCCATGGCAATCACCCTAGTTCCTATAGGCCCTAGATGATTCTTCTCTATCATTTAGGACCACATGATTGTCCCAACCCCTAGTGGGCGATGAACTTTCCCACCTTAAAAGGTGGTATCCATTGCTATAATTTACACGTCATGCTCTCATTCCCTTGAGCCCCGAGCAGTTAATGGAAGAAAAATCATAAGAGGCAAAAGGCATATGAAGAAGGGTGGAAAATCAAAGCTGGGGTAACTCATGTACCACGATTGCTCCCTCCTACACATCATTTACCCAAGTATGGGCTTCCCTTTCATTAGCTAGCCTTGTACCATGGCATGTGACCTAGGTTTTCTTCTTCATCCCCTACTCCGTTCCATCACTTTATCACATGCCACCATCATTTGAAGGATGTACCATGGACATACCACCCCTTTAGAAGCAGAAACCACCTAATAGGGTGCTTGGTTAACCCCCCTTTGAGCTTGGAGACATTTGCACATGCCAAGGCTCACTATGGAAGGGCATGCCATTATGAAGTGCCCCCCTGTTTTCCCTGGTTTGTAAACTCTTTTACTTGATTTCTTTAATGACTTCATGTACTGGAGGGCAACGAGATGCGTTAGATCTTATGCAAGATTACAAATGGTCTCCATTTTGGGTTTGGTCTCCCTATACGGGGTCCTAACCCTCCAAAGGGCTACATTGGCACATGTAGGGTGTGTGTAGAGAGCCATGGGCCTCCACAGTAGCAGATAGCATTCCATGGATCCCCAGAGTCATTCAAATATTGCTTGTGGTTCACCTATTGGACAAGGAAGATGCACCTGGTTCACCATGCCCAACCGACTCCACAGTTGCACCATACACTTGGTAGATGGTCCAAGATCTATATGATGATGTGGCATCACTTATATCATCATCCTAGCCCTTGCAGATGGTCTACAAGCATCTTCAATTTGTTTGGAGACCCATGGGGACATTTGTGTGCCCCCACATTCATTTGGGAGCACCACAGGTTTATTACTTGGAGAACAAGGTGCCAACCCTTTGTCCACTATTTTTGGAGTCCTATCTCACATTATGGCACCTATGGACTTCATTAGTCCTCCTTTAAGGCCCAACGACACATGTTATTGATCATGTGACCCTCTTGAGGGGCTTACTCCTTTATTATTGAGCTATTTGGTGGGCTTGTCACCAAAAGTACTTGTTATTTTGCACATTATTTTATTCTAGGGGCTAAATTAGGCCAAAATAAGCTAAATCGAATTCATTAGACATTGTATAAATAGATGATGAGTTGATTCATTCTCTCATCATCACTTGGATTGATCATTCTCTCTTAAGAGATTTTCGCTATTCTTTTTGGAGGATGAAATTGGATGGATGGATGAATTTTGATGTTTGGATCTCTTCATTTTTGTCTTGGAGCTTCTATATTGGCATATGATGATGATTGGATATACTTGTTCTCACATGTAAGTGCTCTTTTAATGCTACTTTATCATTTTCTTATGTCACATGCATGTTGCTGGGGAATTTTGCTATGCTAGGAGGAAATTTGCTGCTTTTCTTGTGTGAAAGAGCGCAAATGTCTTTTATTAGCATTGCATCATGTCGTGGGCCATGTTTGAATAAGTGAATGTTCCTAGAGATATTTTGTTGAAACTTTATCTTGATAAGTCATCGCATATTGGCCATCGAAGTATAAAGACCTTGAAGCAATTGTCCCATGCCCTAACTGCCATGCGAAATTGTTCTAAAGGTCTCCTTGATGAAGTGAAGCCATCCTAAACATTGGAAATCATCTTGACTCGATTTCTCCCAAAGGATTAGTCACTGGTCCTCCATAGGTGATCACCCTAAAGCATATTTTTCTCACCTTTCACTCTTTCTTTCTAGGTCTAGCCTACATAAGTCACCTAAGGTGTCAAATACTTCGATTTTTGGTCCACAATTGCACTGGAGTTTGTGATGGTGGGATCTCGAAATATTGCAAGCCCTAGCTCGAGGACCGTTTTCTACCCTAGGTTTCCCTTGGCTAGTGACCTCATTTGGATCATTGCATTCTATTCCAAGAAGATTTGTCCATTGATCCTCTTCTCTTCCACAATTAGGTCAAGCCCCTCCTTGAGTGACAATCCTTCTTACCTGACCTAATTTTGGGTCCACTTGGTCCCGTGTGGTCTCACAACTTTTGGAAGGTAATTCTACAAAGACCATTTGGAAACCAGGTCTTAATAAGGGTTTTTAGGACTAGGTCCCTCCTTAAGAAGTCTCATTCCCAAAATCTAGCCCCTAAGACCCTCTTGGCCCTTCTTAGAGAGCCTTTCATCTTGCCTCTTGGGCAAGCAAGCCATATATTGAGCCTCTCTTGTGAATAGGCCCCTTCAGGAACCACTCTTTTCCCTTTATTGACCCATTCATCTAGGTGATTCCCTGCATACTAGGTCTCCTCCCATCGGTGAAAGTTCGTAAAGCATAGGGGACTTTAGTTGAGGTGATAATGGGATATTGCTCTATTGTTGCCCTTGACCTAGTAGTTTCTCCTCTAGGATCCCTACTAGTTTGAGCGGTAACATTTTGGCGTCGTTGCCAGGGACATGAGACGTGTGTTTTGTTCCCCATACGACATATTGACATATCATTTTTGCCGACTCCATTGGAAGAACGAAGCCCTAGTTCTTCATTGAACTTTAAGGTCGATGCTTGTAGGGTGAAGCAAGCATTTTTTTAGGCATCTTTAAATTGATCCTTGTGACTCCTACATAATTTACATGTATATCTCGAATAGGTTGTCTTTCTTTCATGATTTTCCCGCTTTGGACATCGTTAGCATGCCTGGCCACTCTAATCATGTCACAGGAAGGATGGTACGTGGGGTGCCCATGTTTGATGGTGATCCACTCTCTGCAATTGACCATGTAGAAAGATTTAATGCACATGCTTCAAAAGAGAAAGTGGTTCACCTGGATGTCCTTATGTTGTTCATGGAATCTCTTGGTGGTGATAACTCATGGTTGCATAATCATGAACTTGAGAGCATCTCATCTATTGAGGAGTTCGTTGATGGCTTTCTTAGACACTTTCAAGTATACCCTGCATTAAGCATCCAAGAGGAAGCCTTCATCGAGCATCATCAAGACATTGAGAATCTAAGTAATGAGCAGGAAGACAAGTCATCGTTGGGTCCGCACAATGAAAAATATGATTCTAACATGTGTGTAGGAAAGAATGGGTCTATGGAAAGTGAAGTTGAGACTAACCTTACCTTTCTCAAGGATATTATTCCTGCTGATTCTCCTATTGAGAACCTTGAAGAAGGTGATCCCATTAGCCCCTTGGAAAATGACATTGGAAATTATTTCCATATTGAAAAGGAGAAATGGGAAAATTTTGGTCGTCAATTTGAATATGCTCCCATTTATGACACCGACAAGGAGGATGAGGTTGAGGGTGGTCTTCCCTTTCTTCTGGGCATTGTTTATGATGACATATCCATCATACCCTTGGAAAGGAGAATTATCATTTTCCCTTGCATGAAGGGGAGTAATTGGAGATGATTGATTCTCTTTTTTGGGAAGACCCTATCTTTGATACCAACAATGATAGGATTGATAAGGCCCTTGCTCATACCTACCTTCCTTATGATTCCGACAGTATATTCAAATCACTGGAGCCTCTAGAGTTGGATTTTCAGAAAAAGGATGCTGTTGAGACTTCACGTTCCCCTTTGCCCTTTTCTATTGTTCATCATCTTGTGTATTCATCAAGTGATTCCCTCACCCCTTGTCATATGATCTCAAATGACTGTGAGCCCTTCCCCCCGTCCAAGTATAATGTCGAGGAAGAGCCCCTCATTGATTATACTTTACCTCCTTGGACGCACCCTCAGGGTTTTGATCACTCCATGACCTCTCCTCTCCAATGTGACTATCACCTTAAGCAACCTATTTGTTGCACTCCTTCTTTCCCTCACCCTTCGTTCCCCTCTCATCACATTCTTGGGGCAACTAGAAAGCACAATATTATGAGTAATGATTGTGATAAGAATTTCTTAAGGATAATCATTCATTCCACCATTGTGTACTTAGAGGGAAGGCTCCAGATTTCTAGATTGAGTCTTGTTCCTTGTCATAGGGATTCCTCTTACCTCACATGGAAACTATATTTCCTCACCTCCCGCCCGCAACATCCTCCATATGTTTGGGCTTGCATTCGCTTTGGGATTTGTTGCATGAGTAATCAAAGAGGCATGCATAATTATATTGATTTGATGATATGTTAGTTGCACTCACATTATGATTACACTTAATATTAGCTTCGTCGTATGCATGTTAGGGTAGGATGCATTGCATGCTCATTTTCTCATTAGAACTAACATCATATAATATTTATTATGGTAGATTAGATGCATTTTGATTAAATTTGAATTATATTTACTTTCCTGTTGATTTTATGGCGTAACACTAAGCATGGGTGATCATAAGACACCATAGAAACATGCTGCCTCGTGCGTTTAGTCTTTGATATGTGCAAGTAACAGGTCTACGGAAACCAAGAGATTGATGGTGTTCTCATGACTTCCCATTCGAGTAGCTTCGCCGACTTGTTCGAGAGCTCATGTCCCAGTTGGAGCCAAATGTTACCCAACATTTTGTGGGTGATATCCTAATGAGAAATTTTTTCTCCATGATGGTCCTTAGCTGGCAGCCAGCAACCCCTTGTAGCCACCAACTAGCTCATTGTGCCATTTCTCCCCCACCTGAGCCAGCCATGTGGTTCCTCACCCATCTATCATGATCGTATGTTTGAAGGTGGGCCTCCCAAACCTAAAGGTATGCCTTGTCATTTGGTGATTGAGTATTTTAGTTTACTTATCATGGAAACTGTTAAAATTGGCAACTAGGGCCAAACTCCATGTGGGTCATCTTATTTATGGCAACTGATATTTTTCTTGGATCCCTCTCATTGAGAGGTGTAGGATTGATCTAAAGATCATCCGATTCCGATTAGTATTCATAGAGATATGAATTTATTAGTGTTATGGGACAATTCGTCAAGGTCGACCAACAACCAAATAAACCCCACTTGTGCTCAACGTTTTCGTATAAATAAAGGAGGACTTCAAGTCATTTTACTCTCATCTCTTGTGATCTCACTCTCCACTTGTTTTGGGTTTTTGGTGGAAGAGGAGGTCTAGAGGAGATGCCTTCTACACATCCCTAAAGAAGGGTCATCTAGGAGAGCCCTAGCCGCAGACTTGTAGGAGATCTGGCTGCAGATCTAAGAGGTCCTAATCCACAGCTAGAAGATGCCCTAATTCGCAGCTAGAAGAGCCCTAATCTGTAGCTAAAGGGAGCCCTAATCCGCAGCTAGAAGAGCCCTAATCCGCAACTAAAGGGATCCTTAATCTGCAGCAAAGGGAAGGCCCTAACCATCAACTAGAGGAGGCCTTACGCTGCCCTACCTAAGGGTGATATGGATATACCCTAGCCGCAACAACCTAGAGTCTAGAAAGCATGGGAAAACAGGGATCCGAAGTCTGGTACAGGAGGCCGAGTGGTTGAGGTAAGTGCGGATAGTCTTAGGGCTGGAACAATGATATAATCAGGATCCGAGTTTGCTGTGAAGAGGGCTGAGAAGGCTGACTATTAGGCCGAGTTCCTAAGGGTCAAACACATTGCTGTTTGGAAGTTATTTTGGCACATTTTCGGAGGTCTGTTGCTACAACAATCTGTTGTGCTAGGCCGCAGGCCATAGCACACAACTAGAGGCTGTGTGAGGGCTATCAAGGGTGGACAACACCCTAAGCAAGTAGCGTGGGTGAGGAGGAGACCTATGAGGGTATGCTGCAACCCTTAAAGGGTTAGTTTGTTGACTATGGGATGAAACTAGGGCTGCTGCAAGTGCCCTAACCAGGTGTGCAACAAACAACTGTGCAAACAAATGATAGCATGGTCTAATTGGACTATTTGGGCATGTTGGTGTAGCTGGACATATTATGGGACAACAGCGAGTACAACATAGTGCTATCAACATACAGTGATGGGTAGCAATGCAGCATAATATAAAAAGGGTGCAACACTATGTATGATGCAGCTACATGACTGAATGTAGTGATGATGAGTGCAACATAGAGTGTAGATTCGTGATGAGAACAACCCAGTGATTGGAGAAGCACAGTAACACGAGCAACAGTATGAGGTGCATAACATGGTCATTAGGTCCAACATTGTGATGATGAGTTCAACATGGTGTAGCACGGTGAGGTGCAGCACATGGATGAGATGCAGCGCAATGATAGGTGAAGGAGTCACCTTGGAGAATCAGTTGAAGCAACATGTCTTCAATTGATGTCATGTAGAGATGATCTAGTCTCTTATCTAGAAATTCAAAGTGTCGACTTCTGTTATAAATGTACTATCTCTCTCTCTCTCTGCTGAACTATTGAAGATCATATAAGAAGAATTGATCAAAGGTTTCCCCACATTGGGGTTTGTCCCTAGCTAGTGCCATATCTTGTGTCCTCTTGTCTTGGCTTGTCTTCTGCGATTTATGTTTATGTTCTATGTGCAGTTTACTTTAACGCTGATGTGATTGCTAATCTAGAAAGGTTATTGAGCTAACTATGAAAATTGAAATAAATTTCTCTAAGCATAGAACATAATGAAACTTAACATGGGATCAGAGCTGAGGTGAAGACAAAGCCCAAGCAAGAGTGAAAGAGTAATCACTGAAGACAGTTGGGAAAGAACAAAAGGATCAGTGGATTCCTCATCCCTCTTCAAATTCATCGAGGGTGAAGTCGAAGCAGAGAATATTATCAGAATGGCGCAACGAAAGTTTTTGATTGCCTACCTAAAGATCACTTCAATGGAAAGATCAGGGCTAAGGGTGGAAGGAAAGGCAGATGCCTTGGTTGCAATAAGTTGGCCAAGGACTGTTCGAATGGCAGGGACACATCACTTGATGATGATAACAATCATTCCGGGGTCATCTTCAATGATCAGAGGAATGACAGGTAATGCAAATAATCAAGGAAACCACTGACTCTTCAGACAAAGCAAGGAACCCCAGGTATGAAGAAGCAAATGTTGTTTCTGATAAGATAAAGAAGCGCTATCTTGTATTGGTCCTCTCCTTCAGATTCTTTGGGAATCTGGCTTATCAATTATAGTGCTTCAAGGCACTTCATTAGATAGAAGGGTTGTTAAATTATGGTATGTTCTATGCTTAGAGCAGTTTACTTATTTTTCTTCTTATTACCCACAGATTAGCAATCACATATACATTAAGTAAAGTGCAAATAGAACATTAAATGATCAATAGAAAACAAGCCAAGACGAGACACAAGATGTGGCGGCTAGCCAGGGACAAACCCCAATGCGAGGAAACCCTTTGATCAAATCTTCTTTTATCTTCAATAGTTCAGCAGAGAGAAATAGTACAAAATCTGAATTCTGTAATTTTATATCAGCAACAACAAACCCTAGATCAACAAAGTCAAACTTGGTCAAACTAGTTGAAATTGACCTCTAAAATGCTTGGTCAATTTCCGGTCAACTTGTCCTCAAACAACCTAAAGAAACAACCCTTGAACAACCCCAAAAGTACAGTCAATTTGCAGATTTATGAAGTCAACGTGCAGCCCTAAACTAGGGCAGTCAACACCGGTCAAACCAGAGGTCAGATCACCTCGGTTTTTGTGCCAAAAATTGCGGCCTGCCTAGGAGAGGCAACCACACCCAATCCGCACTTCTGGATGGTCAACGCTGGTCAAAGAGATGACCTACTGCCCTAGCGTCCTTCTTTCTGCGTCTTCCTTGCCCTAGGACGTCTTCCTTTCAGCCACACGTGTGAGAGAGAGAGGCTCCTTTTATGCGTAGGAGAGAGAGAGAGAGAAGATGAGTGAATGAATTGTCCAAATGAGGAGGAGGCTCCTTGTATTTATATGCAAACGTTGAGGGTGAATAGACGTGACTGTTGGGCTTTTGAGCCTACATAAGTTTGCTGGCCGACCTTGACAATTTGTCCATAATCAAAATAAATTCATATCTCCATAAATACTTATCGGAATCGGATGATCTTTAGATCAATCCTACACCTCTCGATGAGAGGAATCTAGGAAAAATATCAGAAGCCATAAATAAGGTGATCCACATGGAGTTTGGCCCTAGTTGCCAATTTTAACACTCCCTCTCAACTAGGAAAAACTTCATCTGCAATCCGTCGGATCGTCGCTGCTATTCATCCATCAAATGAACTGTCCTGTATAGCTTGACCCCACTCTGCTCTGCTTTGCTCGAACTATGAAGAAGAAGAAATGATCGAGGATGTATCATACCATCCTCCACTGACCCGAAGTTAGTCTTAGAGTGTGAAACACTCTCACTGATCCCAGATCAGTATCATTGATCCCAGATCAATGGAGGTCATCCTAGCATAGGGAGTACGGTAGATACAACGATGCGTCCATCGATAGTACTACTATGGTCCCTATCCTCATTTCCCTGCTCATTGATCAGATGAGAGGTACTTCCCATGAGTCCCAAACTGCATGGGTAGGATGCCTTGACAGGAGAACTAATCATCTTGTCCACAGGAGAACGAATCATCCTGTCCAGTGGATGCCACGGAGAACTAATCATCCTGCTCCACAGTCGCCACAGAGAACGAATCATCCTGGTCCACAGGAGAACTAATCATCCTGTTCCACAGTCGCCACGGGGTGTCACAGGGGAAGGTTGAACCTTTACCCTATACATAGTGCACCACCAGGGGATGGTGAGTCGCCTTATGGTCACATGTTGCTCCAAGAAGTACCCCGAGCCCCCCTGGAGCTCCCAGAGCTCAATACATCATACTCGACCCTCATAAGAGGGTCTCTGAATGACACCAAGTCGTTCTCGAAAAGTCAAGAATTTGACCTTTCCTAGGGGCGTTGTCAAAATGTCAGCGACCTGTTCATCTGTACTGATATGTTGGAGCCTTATTACTCGTTGCTGCACCATATCTCGAATATAGTGGTACCTGATATCGAGATGCTTGGAGTGATCATGAAATACGGGATTCTCTGATAAACGGATCTCGCTCTTGTTGTCACACAGGATCACGATGGTATCCAATATAAATCCAGATTCCAAACAGCTAACCGAAGATCTTTCGCAACCACACTGCCTCACAGGAGGCCATGCTAGCAGCAATGTACTCTGCCTCGGCGGTGCTCAAAGCCACTGACTTCTGCTTCTTGCTCATATAGGATATCGAGGCAGATCCCAAAGAGAAACAACACCCAGAAGTGCTCTTTTGGTCCACCACATTGCCTGCCCAATCAAAATCAGTATACCCAAGTAGTCTCACATCTCCGACAGTGTATCTCAACCCATGAGTGATTGTGCCACGAAGATATCTCAACAGATTCTTGGCACCAATCCAATGTGAGTGGTGAGGCTCAACCATATGTTGACTCAATGTGTTGATTGCAAAGCATATATCCGGACGGTATTTCACCAAGAACATTAATGCTCCGACGAGTTGACGATACTCGGTAGCATTTCGTAAAACAGGTCTGGCAGCACTACCGCTTAACTTCTTGAAGTCAAGCTCCATCGGGGTAGTTATGGGCTTGCAGTCCACCATGCCGAATCTCTCCAATATCTTCACCACATATTTTCCTTGAGATAGGAAAATCTCCCCTTGTTTCTGCCAGACTTCCAGTCCTAGGAAATAGTGCATAAGTCCTAGGTCTTTCATCTCGAACTCAGAAGCCAGCTCCCTCTTACATTCGTGAATGAGAGGGTTTGCACCTGTTAGAAAGAGGTCGTCAACATATAGCACCAGTATGAGAGGCTTGTCATCTATAACCTTAAAGTAAAGGTTAGGGTCGGCTTCACTCCTAGTGAATCCCAGCTTCATCAAGTAGCTATCGATCCTCTCATACCATGCTCAGGGTGCTTGCTTTAGCACATAGAGGGCCTTCTTCAACCTGCACATATGAGATTCTCGATCATAAATTTCAAATCCTTCGGGTTGCTCCACATAGACCTCCTCTTTGATCGAACCATGTAAGAACGCAGTCTTGACATCCATCTGATGTAGGTTCCATCCTTGCGAAGCAGCAAGGGCTATGATCGAGCGGATGGTGGTATATCGGGCAACAAGTGCAAATATCTCGTCATAGTCTATACCTTCCTTCTGAGAGAAGCCACAAGCGAAAAACGAGCCTTATACTTTTGCGCACTTCTGTCAACTACATGCTTTATCTTGTAAAGCCATTTTGAAGTGACCACTGCTTTGTCCTGGGGTCTGGGGACAACATCCCAAACATCGTTTTTCATAATGGACTCATATTCCTCGGTCATAGCATCCTTCCATACTTTATGCTTGACAGCTTCTGTGAATGACGAATGCTCATTTTGGATGATCGTGCTCATGATGGTCAGGTATCCCTAATACTCGTTTGGCTTCTTACTTTCACGGAAGGTTCCTCTGGGTGCAATGTGTCCTTCAGCATCATCAAGTGTCCCCCTAAGCCATGAAGGTCTCTTCCTAGAAGAGGAAGGCTCTTGCGGAGGAGGATCAATAGGAGCCATAGGTTCTTCCACATCGGGCATCGTCTCATCTTCCTTTTCCTTCGGTTCCCCGGTGTCAGCTTCTTTAGATCCCTTAAAGTAGGAAGATTGTCTACTTTGCTAAGAGCCATATCTTCATCAAAGGTGACATTATGACTAATTTCGACTTTCCTTTGACCAGCTACATAGATTCTATAGTCCTTAGTATTTTCACTATAGCCCATGAAGATTCCTTTCTTTCCAGATGCACCCAATTTATTCCTTCTCTTTAGGCACATGAAAATATACAGGGCTTCCAAAAATTCTAAAATGAGATACGTCAGGTTTCCTATCAGTGAACATTTCTTCGGGAGTCTTGGAACCCAATGCTTGATGAGGGCATCGGTTTTGTACATATACGACGGTATTTGCAGCTTTGGCCCATAGAAACTTTGAAAGTCTTTGATCATGGAGCATAACACGGACAACTTCCACATTTGTATGATTCTTCCTTTCCGCCACACCATTCTGCTCAGGAGTATATGGTGTACTAGTCTCCCTCTTAATGCTAGCCTCTTTGCAAAAGTCATGAAACTCATTGGATTCATATTTAGTCCCATTATCAGTCCTTAAGGTCTTGATCTTCTTTTCGGTTTGATTCTCGATCAAGGCTTTGAAGTGCCAAAATCAGGAGAACACTTCATCCTTCTTTTTCAAGAAGTATATCCAAGTCTTGTGAGAATAATCATCTGTAAAAGTGAGGTAATATAAATATCCTCCCAAGGAGTTCACAAACATCATACCAGATATGTCTGAGTGAACCAACTGCAATATATCGGAGGTTTTTCTTTAGCTTGAGGGGAATGGTCCCCTTTTGAGCTTTCCTTCGCACATCTTGGACATACACCTTCTTGCTCTAATCTGAACTTGGGCATCCCGGTCACCCTTTTTCTTACATCGGGTAGAGCTTTATAATGAAGGTGAGCAAACCTCCAATGCCATAGTTTGGATTGAAGAGATGTGTCACAAGACATGGCGGACTTCCTCCGACTTGATATAATGAATCAACTTGAAACCCAAGAGTAAAGGCATCTTTAAAGTTCTTTTTCCATACACGTACCTTAACATCGTTGAAGGCCACCTTATAGCCTTTGTCTTCCATTGCCGAAATGGACACCAAGTTCTTTTTGAGATCAGGTACATATAATACATCTTGTAAGTGGATGATATTACCCTGATTCAATTGAAGAGTGACATTTCCTACGCCTTTCATGGGATATTTTGAATTATCTCCAAGAACAATTTCCAGGTTGGTTTCCTTCTCTATCACATTATAGAGAGCTTCTTTGTAACCAGTGAAGTGCCTTGAGGCACCACTATCGATAAGCCAATTTCCCAGCGAGTCCGGGGGAGTAGTAGTAGATAGAGCTGCTGGTAGATAATATTCATCTTGCTTATTGTTAACAGTGTTAGATTCATACTTGGAATTTCTTTCCTTCTTGAATTGTTGTCCTCTTCCTTGATTTCCGACACTTCTTTTACCTTTGCCATTTCACCTGCCATTCCTTTGATTGCCTTGAGAGGGATTTTGATCATCGTCCTGGTGTGAGTCCCTTTTATCAGGGCACTCCCTTGCATAGTGACCCGTAACATCGTCCTTTTCTTCCACCCTTTGGTCCAGCCTTTCCTTTGAATTTAGCTCCGGAATTGTTTCTTCTTTTAGTATGAGAAGAAAAAGAGGGATGACCTTTAAGTATGGGCATTTCTTGGTCTTCCATCCTCGTTTCTTCTTGAATGCATCTGGCCATTAATTCCTCAAATCCAGGAATTACGTTATTGTTGAGAAGAGTAGTCCTGAATATATACCATTCAGATGGTAGTCCTCCAAGAATTGTGAGTGTCATTTCCTTGTCAGGTATTACTTCCCCAATAGATAGGAGATCGTTCTTGATTTCGGTGATCCTTAAGAAATATGCTTGCATACTCTCATCTTTGCCCTTCTTAATTTCCTTCAGCTTATTTCTAAGAAACAAGACTTGATTTGCATCATTAACTTTAAATAAACTCACCAGTCTATCGTAGATTTCCTTGGAGGTGTTTAGCTCGGAAACATAGGCCACCAAGCGCTTGTCGATAGAGTCCCGAATGATCTTCCTTGCTTTGACTTCTCCCTTGGTCCATTTGTTCTAGTAGTGTATGCATTTGATGGAGGCTCAACAATTCCGCCTCTCACATGGTCCAACACTTCCTTTTCTTCTAATGTTAGATCGAGAGACATCTTCCATCCATGATAGTCAGACTTCTCACGGAGTTTGTCTTCAGCAGGGAAGTGTGTTGAGGACCCCATGATATCTTTCAGATAGCCTTGCCAACATTCTCTTTGGTGATTGCTCTTGCTTGGGCTTTGTCTTCACCTCAGCTTTGATACCATGTTGAATTATGGTATGTTCTATGCTTAGAGCAGTTTACTTATTTTTCTTCTTATTACCCACAGATTAGCAATCACATATACATTAAGTAAAGTGCAGACAGAACATTAAATGATCAACAGAAAACAAGCCAAGACAAGAGACAAGATGTGGCGGCTAGATAAGAGACAAGATGTGGCGGCTAGCCAGGGACAAACTCCAATGCGGGGAAACCCTTTGATCAAATCTTCTTTTATCTTCAATAGTTTAGCAAAGAGAAATAGTACAAAATCTGAATTCTATAATTTTATATCAGCAACAGCGAACCCTACATCAGCAAAGTCAAACTTGGTCAAACTAGTTGAAATTGACCTCTAAAATGCTTGGTCAATTTCCGGTCAACTTGTCCTCGAACAGCCTGAAGAAACAACCCTTGAACAACTCCAAAAGTACAGTCAATTTGTAGATTTATGAAGTCAACTTGCAGCGCTAAACTAGGGCAGTCAATACTGGTCAAACCAGAGGTCAGCTCACCTCGGTTTTCATGCCAAAAATTGCGGCCTGCCTAGGAGAGCCAACCACACCCAATCCGCACTTCTGGATGGTCAACGCTGGTTAAAGAGATGACCTGCTTCCCTAGCGTCCTTCTTTCTGCGTCTTCCTTGCCCTATGACGTCTTCCTTTCAGCCACACGTGTGAGAGAGAGAGAGGCTCCTTTTATGCGTAGGAGAGAGAGAGAGAAGATGAGTGAATGAATTGTCCAAATGAGGAGGAGGCTCCTTGTATTTATATGCAAACGTTGAGGGTGAATAGACGTGACTGTTGGGCTTCTAAGCCTACATAAGTTTGCTGGCCGACCTTTGTCCATAATCAAAATAAATTCGTATCTCTATAAATACTTATCGGAATCAGATGATCTTTAGATCAATTCTACACCTCTCGATGAGAGGAATCTAGGAAAAATATCAGAAGCCATAAATAAGGTGATCCACATGGAGTTTGGCCCTAGTTGTCAATTTTAATAAGGGTGCTCTCTCTAATTTTGTAGAGATGGAAACAATCGTGGGATTATACTTGGAGCCGATGCCACCTATCTTGGAAAGGGTGTAGGGAATGTTACCCCTCAATTGAAGGAGGGTAACTCGATTCATTTACAAAATCTCTTTTATGTACCTGATCACAAGAAGAACTTGGTGTCCATTTTGGCAATGGAAGTCAAAGGTTATAGGGTGGCATTCATCGATGGAAAGGTACATGTTTGAAAATGAAATTTTCAAAGATGCTTTTACTCATGGGTTCAGGGTTGGCAATTTGTGTCTAGTTGCAGGATGGTCCATTGCGGATTATGACATATCTCATCTATAACACCTGAGATCTACTTTATGAGGCCCTTAACCGATGTGAGTCAGATGGTGACTCGGATACTTGAATTCAAGAAGAGCATGAAGGTACATGTCTGAGATGTATCGAAGGAAAATCTTACAAGGGGACCATTCCCCTCATTTAGCAGGTCCACAAGTTTGGAATAACGCGAGGGATTTGAGATTCATGATTGGGAATCTCATGTATACAGGTGGAAGAAAGCCCTCTATGGCTTGAAGTAAAACACCCCGGGACTAATATGAGAGGATCGATAGCTGTTTGATGAAGCTGAGATTCACTAAAAGTGAAGTCGATCCAAACCATTGTTTGAAGGTTGTGGATGATAGACCTCTCATACCGGCACCTTCTGGGAAACAACCTATTTCTAACCGTTGCAGACCCTCTCACTTGCAAAAGTAAGAGGGAGTTGGATTCCAGATATGGAATGGTAAACTGCAAGCCCGTGACTACCTCGAGGATCTTAACTTTCAGAAGTTATATGGTGGTGATGTCGGGCCAGATTTGGGAAATGCCTGTGAGTTTCATAAACTCATTTGCATTGATGTTCTTGGTGAACTTCCGTCCGTATATATGCTTTGCAGTTAGCATGGTGAGCTCATATTTGGTTGAGCCTCACTAGATTGGTGCCAAGAATCTTCTGAGATATCTTCAGGGCACAATCTCTCATGGATTGAGATACACTGCCGGAAATATGACGTTGCATGATTATTCGAATGCTGACTAGGCAGGCAGTGTGGAGGATCGCTAGAGCACTTCTTAGTGTTGGTTCTCTCTGGATTCTGCTTCGATAACATGGATGAGCAGGAAGCAAAAGTCGGTTGCTATAAGCACCACTAAGACTAAATACATAGCTACGAGTATGATCTTGTGTGAAGCTTCCTGGTTGTGGAAGCTCATCAATGAGTTGTTTGTACACATGATGAATACCATTGTGATTCTTTGTGAAAACCACGGGGGGATTCGATTATTGAGGAATCTCGTATTCGATGATTGCTCCAACAGATAGACATTGGATACTACCTTATCTGGGACATGGTAAGTCGATGAGCGAGGAGGCTCCATCGCATTAAGACTGATGTACAAGTTGTAGACACTTTGTCAAAGCACCGGGGAAAGGTCAAATCTGTGATTTTCCCAAACGACTTGGAGTCGTTGAGAGACCTTCGTATAAGGGTCCTACATGTTGCATGCATTGAGCTCTGGAAGCTTTGGGGGGCTTGGGGTACTTACTGGAGTGACATACAACCACTGGGTGACTCACCCTCTCCTGGTGGTGCGCTATGTACAGGGTGACAGGTTCAACCTTTCCCTGTGATACCTCGTGGCAACTATGGAACAGGATGATTAGTTCTCCCATGGCAACTATGGAATAGGATGATTAGTTCTCTTGTGGGTCAGGATGAATAGTTCTCCTGTGGAAACTATGGAACAAGATGATTAGTTCTCTTGTGGGCCGAGATGCTTAGTTCTCCCATGGTGACTGTGGACAGGATGATTCGTTCTCCTGTGGGACAGGATGATTAGTTCTCCTGTCGAGGCACCTTACCCATGCAGTCTGGGACTCATGGGAAGTACCTCTCATCTGATTAATGAGCAGGGAAATGGGGTTAGGGACCATAGTAGTATTATTGATGGACGCATTGTTGTATCTACCGTACTCCCTATGCTAGGATGACCTCCATTGATTTGGGATCAACAAAACTGATCTGGGATCAATATGAGTGGTTTGAGACACTCTTGTGATATTGATCGGGATCAATAAAACTGACTTCGGGTTAGTAAGATGAAACTAACTTCGGGTCAGTAGAGAATGGTATGAGACATTCTCGATCAATTCTTCTTCTTCATGGTTCAGCAGAGTAGAACAGTGCAGAGCTCAGCAGAGCAGAGTAGAGCGGTGTAGGGCACTGATGGCAAAGATAGTACAGTCAGACATATGGATCAACGGATGGAGTTCTCCCTAGTTGAGAGGGAGTGTTAAAATTGGCAACTAGGACCAAACTCCATGTGGGTCATCTTATTTATGGCAGCTGATATTTTTCTTGGATCCCTCTCATCAAGAGGTGTAGGATTGATCAAAAGAGCATCCGATTCCGATAAGTATTCATGGGGATATGAATTTATTAGTGTTATGGGACAATTCGTCAAGGTCGGCCAGCAACAAAATAAACCCAACTTGTGCTCAACATTTTAGTATAAATAAAGGAGGACTTCAAGTCATTTAACACTCATCTCTTGTGATCTCACTCTCCACTTGTTTTGGGTTTTTGGTGGAAGAGGAGGTCTCGAGGAGATGCCTTCTACGCAGCCCTAAAGAAGGGTCATCTCGAAGAGCCCTAGCCGCAAACTTGTAGGAGATCTGGCCACAGATCTAAGAGGCCCTAATCTGTAGCTAGAAGAGCCTTAATCGCAACTAAAGGGAGCCCTAATCCGTAGCTAGAAGAGGCCCTAATCCGTAGCTAGAAGAGCCCTAATCCGCAGCGAAAGGGAGCCCTAATCTACAACAAAGAAAAGGCCCTAACCAACAACTAGAGGAGGCCCTACGCTGCCCTACCTAAGGGTGATATGGATATACCCTAGCCGCAACGACCTAGAGTCTGGACAACATGGGAAAATAGGGATTCGAAGTCTGTTGCAGGAGGCCGAGTGGCTGAGGTAAGTGTGGATAGTCTTAGGGCTGGAACAATGATATAATCAGGATTCGAGTTTGCTATGAGGAGGGCCGAGAAGGCTGACTGTTAGGTCGAGTTCCTAAGGGTCAAACACATTACTGTTTGGAAGTTATTTTGGCACATTTTCGGAGTTCTGTTGCTACAACAATCTGTTGTGCTAGGCCGCAGGCCATAGCACACAACTAGAGGCTGTGTGAGGGCTGTCAAGGGTGGACAACACCCTAAGCAAGCAGCGTGGGTGAGGAGGAGTCCTATGAGGGTATGCCGCAACCCTTAAAGGGTTAGTTAGTTGACTGTGGGATGAAACTAGGGCTGTTACAGGTGCCCTAACCAGGTGTGCAGCAAACAACTGTGCAAACAAATGACAACATGGACTAATTGGACTATTGGGGCATGTTGGTGTAGCTGGACATATTATGGGATAGCAGCTAGTAAAACATAGTGCTATCAGCATACAGTGATGGGTAGCAATGCAACATAATATAAAAAGGGTGCATCACTATGTATGATGCTGCTACATGGCTGAATGTAGTGATGATGAGTGCAACATAGAGTGCAGATCCGTGATGAGAACAAACCAGTGACTGGAGAAGCACAGTGACAGGAGCAGCAACATGAAGTGCATAACATGGTCATTAGGTCCAACACTGTGATGATGAGTGCAACATGGTGCAACACGGTGAGGTGCAACACATGGACAAAATGTAGCACAATGATAGGTGAAGGAGTCACCTTGGAGAATTAGTTGAAGCAGCATGTCTTCAACTGATCTCATGTAGAGATGATCTATTCTCTTATCTAGAATAGTGTTGACCTTTGTTGTAAATGTACTATCTCTCTCTCTCTCTCTCTCTGCTAAGCTATTGAAGATCATATAAGAAGAATTGATCAAGGGTTTCCCCACATTGGGGTTTGTCCCTGGCTAGCGCCACATCTTGTGTCCTCTTGTCTTGGTTTGTCTTTTGCGATTTAGGTTTATGTTCTATTTGCAGTTTACTTTAATGCTGATGTGATTACTAATCTGGAAAAGATATTGAGCTAACTGTGAAAATTGAAATAAATTGCTCTAAGCATAGAACATACCTAAACTTAACAGAAACTCTTGGACACGGATTAATGGAGGGATTTGGTGGAAAGAGTGGACTAGGTTTGTGTTGTTGTCCCCTAGGTTTCTTTGAATGTTAGCCTTGGACCCTAGTCCTGTGGGATCTCTTTTACTGACCTTTGGGATTTAGAGATGTTACTACATGGGAAACCCCGATTTTGGTTGCATGGTCCCGCTCCCCGATCCACATATATCATCCCCCTTTTGCTCATTATAATCCCATTCATCACTCCTCCCACTTGGGTCCACATTCCTCCACTGGTACCACACACGGTCAATCACCTCCTCCCCTTTGCCCACACCTTGGGTCGGGTTTGGAACGATGCCCAGAGGTCGATGCAAAAGAAAAGAAAAGAAAAAGCATAATTGGCCACATTCAACAACAAATTGTATGACAAAATGCAAAAGATGGCCGTGACAAACATATTTAGCATGTGGGCAAAAGCCAATACATGAGCTTTACCCCCTTGCATTCCCATCACTCTGGTTCCTATAGGCCCTAGATGAGCCTCCTCTATCATTCAGGAACCCATCTTTGTCCCAACCCCTGGGGGGCGATGAACTAACCCACCTTAAAGGGAGGTATCCACTGCTATACTTTACACATCGTGCTCTTATTCCCTTGAGTCTCGAGGAGTTAATCAAAGAGAAATCATAAAAGGAAAAAGGCATATGAAGAAGGGTGGAAAAATCAAGGCCGGGGTAACTCGTACCACGATTGCTCCCTCCTACACAACAATTACCCAAGTATGAACTTCCCTTTCATTAGCTACCCTTGTACCATTGCATGTGACCTAGGTTTTCTCCTTCATCCCCTACTTCGTTCCATCACTTTATCACATGCCACCACCATTTGAAGGATGTACCATGGACATACCACCCCCTTTAGAAGCAAAAACCACCTAATAGGGTGCTTGGTTAACCCCCCTTTGAGCTTGGAGACATTTGCACATGCCAAAGCCCACTATGGAAGGGCATGCCATTATGAAGTTCCCACCTATTTTCCATGGTTTGTAAACTCTTTTACTTGATTTCTTTAATGACTTGGTGTACTGGAGGGCAAGGGGAAGCATTGTGTTGGGAAATGTCCCTATGTTCGGTCTTCATTAATGTACTTGAGTCATCATGTAATGTACTTGTCAAAAGAATAAAGATTTAGTTATTTATTATTGTAACACTGACTTATTAAAGCATGGGTTTCATGCTTGGGTCATCATTATATTAGTCAAATTCCAAATTGTGGACTCATAGGAAAAATATTGAGTTTATAGAGTCATTGTACATTCAAAGAGACCCTTCTTGGGCTTTTGAATCATGTAAAAAGGTTTAGTATTGAGTCAAATATGATTTATGTACCCTCCACGTCAAGTCGGCCTAAGAGAGATCAAGTCGGACTAAAGGACCTTAATTTGATCCACAAGAAGCCTATAAATACAAGCTAGTCAAAGTCATTCGGAGCATCATCTCTCAAGCTAGTTCGATATTTGAAGAAGAGTTGGAGAAGTGCGAAGTCTGTTGCCGGGAGGTCAAAAGAAGTGCGAGTTTGGGGAAGTCTATAGAGAGCAAGAAAATCAAACTTTTGGTGCCTCTCTCTCTGCTTTGTGGTCTGGATTGGAAGATCGAAGTCTGAAGATCTGGGAGGCTGAGTTGGTGTGGAGGGAAGGTCTGGTCTTGGCCTAGGGTGAAGAGTCTCAAAGAATACTATTGAAAGGAAGAATTATCTTGACTTGGGTTTTCCCCTCGAGGAGGGTTTTTCCTTGGCATAGTGCCTATATTTTGTGTCTCTTGTTTTATGATCTTCATACAGATATAATATGGTAATTGCTTGTTGAAAGATAAGATAATAAATAAGTAAAAGAAGCCAACACACTCACAAGTAATTATCAAGAAAGGAGAATTAAACCCTAATATAATTACTTTGATTTTCCAGCATGGAATCGGAGCTAAGTTCAGGAAGGGTCGAAGATCACTTTGTTGGCATGGATTCTCCCTCTATGATGAACTACATAAGAATGGGTTGCAACATTGCTGGAAGTTGGATCAAGAAGGTCATCTACTACTTGTTTAACAAGGTCAAAAGTCGAGGATTCTTGGCTGCCCTTACAGGTTCCCTTACTGATGACAATGCATGTATCATTGATAGTGGAGAATCGAGACACATGACAGGTGAAAGAAAACAACTTCATACACTATCAAAGGAGCCATCCTCTCATGTAGTGGAATTGGGTGACAACAAAAGCTATGTTGTTAGAGGCTTGGGATGAACATCGTTGACGTTGGAAAATGGATCAAAGTTACATCTCAACAACATTCTATATGTTCCAGGTTTGAAAAATAATTTGCTTTCTATTTCTTGTTTAGAAGATAAATGGCAAAGAGTTACTTTTGTTGATGGAAATGTATTGGTTTGGGGAAAAGACTCTAGCATTGATAAAGCTAGGGTTATTGCAGTTCGTGAAGGAAGTCTTTATTGGGTCATTACACCACCTCCTCAAGCTCTAGTTCACATGGAAATAAGTCCCATTGAGCTATGGCATAGGAGGTATAGTCATCTACATTACAAGGCCATCCCTTGTCTTAGTCAATTGGTTCATGGTATTCCTGGTATGAAGTTAGATCATTAAGGTGTGTGCAAGGGATGCTCTTTGGGGAAACATACTAGAAAGCCTTTTCACAATAGTGAAACTAGGTCTAAAGAGATATTAGACCTCATCCAATCTGATGTGTGTGGGCCCTTGTCCGACAAATCACTTGGAGGTCATCTCTACTATGTGACATTCATTGATGACCATTCTAGAAAGACATGGCTCTACCTCCTCAAAACTAAAGATGAAGTATTTGATAAGTTCAAGGACTTTAGGGATGAAGTGGAAACCCTAACCGAAATAAAGATAAAAACTCTGAGGTCTGACAATGGTGGGAAATACACTTATAAGGAATTGATTGCATATTGTAAGGAAGCAGGTATTAAGAGGGAGCTCATTGTTTCCTATTATCTCGAACAAAATGGATTGGCCAAAAGGAAGAATAGGTAAATTGAAGAAGGCATTCAAACTATGCTCCTTGATCAAGATCTACTGAAGTTCTTATGGGGAGAGGTAGTGATGACTGCCGTATACATTCAAAATAGAAGTCCTCATAAGAGTCTTGATAATACAACACCTGAAGAAGTATTCACAGGAAAGAAGTCGAGTGTGGATCACCTCCAATTCTTTGGAAGTCCAACATATATCCAAGTATCAAGGGAATATTCGTTGGTTACAGTCTTTCCTCAAAAGCATATAGAATCTGCATAAAGGAAGGAAGGCACATTGAAGTAAGCAAGGGTGTCATATTCGATGAAAATCAAGCATACAAGAAATCAAAAGATATTCCTATTGATTTTGATGACGAAGAAGTTCCCATATTTGAAGAAGAAGAAGTTCATCATGAAAACATTACTACAAATATCGAAGAAGAAGGACCAAGTGAGCGTATTCAATCGGTAGTTGTCCTAACCACAAAGAAGTTGCCAAATTGGTTGAAAGCTACATTAGAAGATGCTGAAGGACATGAAGCTGCAAAAGGTTCCTTTAGGAAAAGTAAGAAACCAAAGAGATATTCTGACTATGCTACATAGATGACAAAGTTAATTGAAGCTGAACCATCTACATTCAAGGAAGCTGAGCATGAAGAGGTTTGGGAGAAAGCTACGCAGGAAGAATATCTATCCATCATGAAGAATGGGGTTTGGGAGATCGTTACTAGACCTAGTGACAAATCCGTTGTCACATCGAAGTGAATCTATAAGATCAAACATGCTAGTGATGGAAGTATATACAAGTACAAAGTAATATTTGTTGCAAGGGGTTTCTCATAAAAAGAAGGCATTGATTATGAAGAAATATTTGCACCTACAGCAAGGTACACTACCATTAGATCGTTGGTTTCATTGGCTGCTACAATGGGGTGGAATATCCATCAAATGGATGTCAAGACTGCATTTCTAAATGGGTCCATTGATGAGGAAGTGTACATCGAACAATCTGAGGGCTTTGAAGTGAATAGCAGGGACTCTCATGTTTGCAGACTTAATAAGGCCCTATATGGTTTGAAGCAAGCACTTAGGGCATGGTATGCAATGATGGATGCATATCTACTTAGAATTGGGTTCGTGAAGAGTTTTGCTGATTCGAATCTATACATCAAGGTTGTGAATAATGAGCCTGTCATTATTCTACTATATGTGGATGATCTATTCATCACAGGTGTAGAGCAAAGAATTCAAGAATGCAAGAAGATGTTGGCAGTTGAATTTGAAATGAAGGATCTAGGATTGATGCACTATTACCTAGGTCTAGAAGTATGGCAAAGACTTGGGGAGATATATTTGGGGCAAGGAAAGTATATCATCAAGTTATTGCAGAAATTTGGGATGATGGATTCCAAGCTAATGACTACTCCTATGATCACCAACCTCAAGAAGTTGAGGGGCTCTGACTCTAGTCTCGTGGATCCTACCTCATATCGACAATTGGTGGGTTCCTTGATGTATATGCTAAATACTAGGCCAGATACATGTTTTGCAGTGAACATTCTTAGTCAGTTTCAGTTGGAGCCTCGTCATGATCACTGGATAGCTGCCAAACATATATTGAGGTATCTTCGTGGCACTATACATCACTCCCTAAAGTATGATAGTAAGGAAGTCAAGCTAAAAGGAAGTCAAGCTAATTGGCTTCATGGTCTCTGATTGGGGTGGAAGTGAGACCGATGGAAGGAGCATGACTAGAGGATGCTTTAGTCTGGAAGCTACTATGATCTCTTGGATGAGTAGGAAGCAAGATCCCGTTGCATTGAGTAGTGCCGAGGTAGAATATGTGGCTGCATGTGAAGTAGGAAAAGAGGTTGTTTGGTTGAGGAAGCTTTTGACAGATTTGTTTGAGAAGTCTCTGGGTTCTACTGTGATTAATTGTGATAATCAAAGTTGTATCAAGATGTATGGAGATCCCGTGTTTCATTCAAGGATGAAATAGATCAATAATAAGTTCTAGTTTATTAGGAACTTGGTGCAGGATGTGATCGTGAAGTTAGAGTATGTCTCGACAGATGAACATGTAGCAGACATACTGACAAAGGCTCTTCCTAATAAGAAGTTTGAATATCTAAGGAACCTGCTTGGTTTGGTAGATATCGCTGATTGTATTGATGATAAGAAAGTGGGAGAGATTTGTTGAGGCTTTGCGAGTGAAGCATTGCCTGGGAAGACATTTGGCCGACGCTTTGTGTTGATGTCTGGGTCCCGAAGTTGGAAATGTGGTGTTGGTTATTGAGCTCTGTTTTTGATACAAACCTGGATGTTTGGGTTGGTAGTTAGCAAGTAAGCTTGATGGTACCTAGAGGGGCTGAAAGCTCGAGTCCACCATATTCCCACTTGGATAGATTGCCTTGGTCAAGAATCTAGTCCGTGGAATTGCAGTGCCTAAGTTGTTGAGTGGCCAATTGGATAGATTACCCTGTTAAGGAATCTAGTCCATGGCATTGCGGTGCCTAAAGTTCTTCATGGTTCTTATAGTTTGAGATCTTCCATTGTATTTGTACATTATGAATACCTCCCAAGTTAAGAGGGAGTGTTGGAAAATGTAACTATGTTCGGTCTTCATTAATGTACTTGAGTCATCATGTAATGTACTTGTCAAAAGAATAAAGAAAATAATTTTTATTATTGTAACAATGACTTATTAAAGCATGGGTTTCATGTTTGGGTCATCATTATATTAGTCAAAGTCACCATTGTGGACTCCTAGGATTAATATTGAGTTTATAGAGTCATTATACATTCAAATAGACCCTTCTTGGGCTTTTGAATAATGTAAAAAGGTTTAGTATTGAGTCAAATATGATTTATGTACCCTCCACATCAAGTCAGCCTAAGAGAGATCAAGTCGGCCTAAAGGACCCTAATTCGACCCACAAGAAGCCTATAAATACAAGCTAGTCAAAGTCATTTGGAGCATCATCTCTCAAGCTAGTTCGATATCTCAAGAAGAGCTGGAGAAGTGCGAAGTCTGTTGCCGGGAGGTCGAAAGAAGTGCGAGTTTGGGAAGTCTATAGAGAGGAAGAAAATCGAACTTTTGGTGCCTCTCTCTCTCTGTTTCGTGGTCTGGATTGGAAGATCTAAGTCTCCTAAGTTTTCATTATTGCAGGAAGCTACTGCCTAGTCGAAGATCTGGGAGGTTGACTTGGTGTGGAGGGAAAGTTTGGTCTTGGTCTAGGGTGAGGAGTCTCAATGAATACTATTGAAAGGAAGAATTATCTTGACCGAGTTTTCCCCTCGAGGGGGATTTTGCCCTGGCATAGTGCCTATATCTTGCGTCTCTTGTTTTGTGATCTTCATACACACATAATATGGTAATTACTTGTTGAAAGATAAGATAATAAAGAAGTAAACGAACCCAACACACTCACAAGTAATTATCAAGAAAGGAGAATCAAACCCTAATATAATTACTTTGATTTTCCAACACATTAGATCTTATGCAGGATTATAGATGGTTTCCATTTTGGGTTTGGTCTCCCTATTCAAGGTCCTAACCCTTTAGAGGGCTACATTGGCACATGTAGGGTGTGTGTAGAGAGCCATGGACCTCCATAGTAGTAGATAACATTCCATGGATCCCTAGAGTCATTCAAAGATTGCTCGTGGTTCACTTATTAGACAAGGAGGATGCACTTGGTTCACCATGCCCAATGGACTCCATAGTTACACCTTACACTAGGCAGTTAGTCCAAGATCTATATGATGATGTGACATCACTTATATCATCATCCTAGCCCTTGCAGATGGTCTACAGGCATTTTCGATCTGTTTGAAGACCCATGAGGATATTTGTGTGCCCCATATTCATTTGGGAGCACCACAGGTTTATTACTTGGAGAACAAGGGGCTAACCCCTTGTCCACTATTTTTGGAGTCCTATTTCACATTATGGTACTTGTGGGCTTCATTAGTCCTCCTCTAAGGCCCAACGACACATGTTATTGATCATGTGACCCTCTTGAGAGGCTTACTCTATTTTTGAGCTATTTGGTGGGCTTGTCACCAAAAGTACTTGTTATTTTGCACATTATTTTATTCTAGGGGCTAAATTAAGCCAAAATAAGCTAAATCAAATTGATTAGACATTGTATAAATAGATGCTGAGTTGATTTTGTTATATATATATATATAATGTAAAACAATAATAATAAAAAATAATGATTAATTAGTAACTAGTTAATGAAAAGGTATGTCCGTAAGGACATAACCCTTGGTGAAGAGGTACCTGTATAGGGTATATAAGTAGAACCTCACCCTCATTGTAATCATCTCATATCTCACATCAATTCTTTTATACACTATTCAATATACATTACTTGTCCTACTATGGATGTTTACATCTTTGAAGTATTTTGAAGATTATTCCGCTGTGTATACAAACTTTGTTCGTTACTTTGGCATTAGAGTTGTTCGATCCTCTCGCTGCTCCACAGCTGCACAGGGTTAGTCTAATCCTGCCTTTGGCCATTAACTCTTCGTCAACCTTGTTGTCGTCATAATTGAAGTGTTTTGCTACACATTGTTGGAGATTCTCCATTTGTCGTCAGGCCTTTGGCCATTGCTAAAAGAAGAAGAAGAGAGATTATAAATTAATTTAAAAAAAAGAGTAGTGTTAAAAAAATAGTAAAAAATAAAAAAAATAAATTGAAAAATGGAGAAGTAGTTATTAAAAAATAATAAAATAAAGGGAAAAAAATAAATTATATATTAAAAAAGGCAATTAATAAAAAAAGGGAAAATAAAAATATTACAAAAAATAAAAGAAAAAAAGAGTATATATTTTTAAGGAAAAAAGAAATTTTAAGAAAAAAAAAACAAAGGTTTATATTAAAAGAAAAAAAATACATAAAAAAATTATATAAAAATATACTAAAAGAAAAAACAAAAAGAGTCAAAACAACAAAAAAAAACCTGAGCCACTAGATTAACCTCCTCTTTCTTCAACTTGGTCAGCTATGTCTGAAAACTTCGATATGTTTTCAGTGTTGAGTTCTTCTAGTTTGCTTTCCAATATTTTCTTGTCATTTTTAAGTTTCTTAATTTGCGTCAATAATTTCTTGTTGTGGTCCTTGAGGTGAGTAATTTCTTCATTTTTGTTAGCGACAATTTTGTCAACTTCCCTATGCATATTTTGTATCACTTTTTTACCCTCTTGAGAAATTATTTTTGAGATGTCTTGTATGTCTTCTGGTGTTACTGAATTTGGCTTCAATGTAACATCTTGTAGTGTTATTTTTCTCTTTTTGTATGAAAATGTCAAAAAATTCTTCTTCATATTCAGGATGCAAGAACCTAGGGATTCCATCCAAGGTGAACCTAAAATAATGTCACCATGATTGCTCCATAGGGTTTGTACTGAGAATTGTGATAGGAATGTATAATTTCCAATGTTTAATTGCAAATTGGTTATGTCATATTTTTTGTTGTCATAACGGTCTAATTTTTCGATTATATTTGACTCGGTAATCACTAATTGGTTTGCAATTTTAGGTTTTATATAATTTTTATCTTTGGCTGGCAAGATAGTGATAGTAACATCTTTTCTCGCAATAGACCCTTTAATTCTAAATAGCACTGAAGCATAGTTATATGAAGTTTCTGAAAATCTTCCTTTATTTCCGAGTTAGACTCCATTTTTTTCTTCAATGGTTGTTCTATTACTGTAATATTTGCCTTAAATATTTTATTATATAGGTATTATTTTATAATACCTTCTTCCATTATATACTTTGATTTGAGTGTCCCACTTCTTGAATATATCTTTAATAATTACAATAAATAATGCCTTAACATTAAAATTCTTTAGTAACCTTTGTTCCCCTTTTAATATAACCCTTTTTAATATATTTACATATATAACTTGTCCCCTTTTCAATCCTCTTTTGATTTTAATACCCCTATTTTTTCCTTGTAAAGTATTTTCATGTTATGAACAAACAGTGTAAAGGTACGACCCTGTCACAAACTCACAAAATTCTTTTGTTTTGTTTTTTTAATGCGGCTCAAATCCAACTTTTGGCTGAACGACTGAACATGAATTCTAGCACTAGCACAAGTCTACGAAGGGAGTTCTATCCATATCAGCAAAAGCGAAGCAAGATTTTTTTCCTGAAGAAATCGAATGTCGAAGGGTCTCCAAAGTGTCTGTACAAATCGAACCCTAGTCCTGAAACAAAGTCTGTCTTGATTGCATTATAACCGAATTCTGGGCACTATTAAGGTCCTGTTCTGGAGCAAGCGAAACTCAGTGGCTTCATTCATCACCTATGACGTGAATTTGGAAGTCTGTGGTAATTTGAACTCGGACTTGTAGCTGTAAGGAAGTCCCGAAACTGTCCACACTTGAGATGACACAATTACACAAATCAACGAAGGTTCTCTCTTGTAACTTAGTGTTTGTTCCACAGTAGGGACCTTGTTGAAGAAAGTGTAACTAGGATCGGTCTTCATAATGACACATTCCAAAGTAAATGACGTAAATTATATCAAGCAAAATATTTTGTAAATTTGAGTCATGGGTTACATGCTCAAAATTTGTTTTAGTAGCTCTCATTATGAGCTCTAGGCTAGGTGATAGGTTGGTGTCATTGATGCAAGTATTTACACTTGTAAATGTATAACTTGTGACTTCAAGATCAAGAGAACAATCATGTGGAAAGACTCCTCCAAGTTCAAGAACGAATGGCTAGTAAAAGTCTCCTCCAAGCGAAGATAAAAGAGGCAATATATTTTCTGCCTAAATATATATATATATATATATATATATATTCATGTCAGCTCTATCACATAAACAAGTCGCCCTAAAGGCATGATATGTCAGCCTAATGAGCAACCCTTAATACTATAAATAAGGGTCTCTCCTGTTCTATTCGGAGACACACTCAAGTTCATTTTGTATCTCCAATCAATGTGAAGAAGACTGTCTTTGGGTGCGAGGTAAAGGAGAAGATCAAGGAGCCATAGGACATCAAAAGAGAAGTCTATTCTGTCCTCTATAACCGCAGGAAGCTCATCCACATGTGCGAGGCTAGGGCATCTTTCTATCTGCCCTACTTGTCAAGAAAATCATTCGGTCTCACTGTCTCAGGTCTATTTGAATGGCAGAATTGTTTGAAGAGCAGTGACAAGTGGAGCGAGGGTTTAGGAGGGCTAGGAGAGCCCTAAACCTTCCACACGTGCAAAGGTGCAGGCGATCTCTCAGGCTGCATTACAGTCCTTAGCATTCTTCACGAAAGAAGGTTGATTCAAGTTCAAAAGAATTCGGTTGTGCATCAAAAGAAAGATCCAAATCATGCGAAGGGATAGGAGAGGCTACAAGCACTTGTAGCTCACACGTATGAAGAAAAGGTGACATCTTCAGAACTGCAGTTAGGGCAGCAAAGTAGTTCAGGTCAAGGAATCAAATTATTTTGTCTAAGTACAGTGTTGAGGACAGCAACTTGACAAGTGAACCATTTCATACAAGTAAGGATTGGAGGAAGGAGGAAGGGAGAAGGAAGCTGATCTACAAGTTGCAGATCTGATCCAAGGTGCAACATTTCAGAGAGCAGCAGTAGTAGAAGATTCTAGCCTTGATCTTGGAGTGAACTTGGTCAAAGGGTCTTTGTATTGGCCTTGGAAATTTTGTCAAGTGAAGATTCTATAAGGAGAATTACTGTGGGTTTTTCCTCTCAGGCGTGGAGAGTTTCTTTCCCTGGCTGCTGCCTATATCTTGTGTTATTGTTCTTTTGTTAATTATGCATGGTAGCTGGTTGATGAAGTTCACAATCATTCATATATGAAAAATCTTGTTTGAATAAGTCTAAAGGACAAAATCACTTCACAAGCAGTTATCTAAGAAAGAGAAATCATTAACATATCAAGCAGTTAAATTTCTCAACATGGTATCAGAGCGATGGTAGCACATCAAGGAAGGGCTGATAAAGAACATTCAAGAAGAGGCAAGGCAGTTGAAGTTGAAGCTAGATTCAGATCCACATTCTGAAACTCCAAGATCTATCAAAGATAAGGTAAGATATATCATTCAGGCAGATCTATAAGAGGAAGTTATCAAGAATCCTTTCACTTCAGTTGAAGAGCAGATCCTCAAGGATAAAATCTCAGGTTCCCTAGCATTCAAGGATAGTCAAGCTTCCTCAAGCTCATACAAGGCAGCCATCAAAAGTCAAGCTTCAAGGATCATCACATCAAGTAAGTATCTTATTTATTTGAGCAAAATTAATCTTGAAAAAGATGTCTTCTTGCAAGGAAAGCAATAAGTTAGTTGGAGTTGCCAACTTCCTTACATGGAAGAAGAGAACTGACCTCAATGTGAAAGAACAAGAAGTTTTTATGTATAAAAGAAAATTGCTGCTCCTAGTGATAGTCAAGAATTGGCTAAGCATAACAAGAACGAAGTGGGAGCTCAAAAGATTCTCATAGAATCTATCAAGGACCTTCTGATTCCCTATGTAGCCTAGCTTGAAACAACCAAGGAAATCTATAACAAATTGATAGATTTATTCTCCGTCAGCACTGCAGGAGAAGGGATCTCGTTAAGGAATGAGTTGTACAAGATGAAGATCAACAAAGAAGGTGGTATAGCTCCATACTTCATAAGGGTTTCTGAAATAAGAGATCAGTTGCAGGAACGAGGAGAAATCATGTCTGATCAAGAGATGACTACGATAGTGTTGAATGCACTACTTGAGGAGTGGGGAAACTTTACAGCCAGCATATGGGCTAAAAAGGAGGCATTCTCACTCAATGATCTATGGGCAATATGCAAAGTAGAAGAAGCCAGATTAAAGGCCAAAGAAGATATTGCAGTTGGATCCAAGGAGCAAGCATTTGCTGCTAGGTTCAAGAGAAAAGGAAAGTTTGAGAGATCTGGACACCAGCAACATCCCAAAAAAGACATGTCAAAGATTCAATGCTTTGAATGTCACGAATATGGATACTATCAAAGAGATTGTCCCAAGCGAAAGAAGAATGGCAAGAGGAAACATGAAGCAGCTCACGTCACTGAGGAAGTTCAAGATAATGAAAAGAAGCCGAAGAAGGAGGAGCCGCAGGATCTTTACTATGAGTAAAAGATCGCCTCCTCTTTTCTTTCATAGGTCTTAGTTAGCAGATTGCATAGTATTTAGTGACATGTTGTAATTCATGAACATTCTCATGTGTTGTCTTTTAATAATGAACTGGTTATGTATTTCGTACCATCCATGGATGAACAATTGATGTATGAGGATATGTTGAATCCTCTGGATATACTGTTAATGGTTATGATTGAAGTATATTGTATTTCTTTATGTAAGGATTCTAGGAAGAAATGAAATTGCTATGTGTGTAGGAAATTCTAAGATGAGAACACTTTGGTTCTCTGAATCTTTGAAGAATTTTTACAGGCAAAAGTCCTCTATGAAGAATCCAGGTTCATGGTACCAAGAGAACTTGTAAGGATCAAGTTAACTCCGTTGCAGGTCAAAGATCCCTCAAGAAGTCCGCTGAAAGAATCATAGTATGATTCAAGACAAATGAGGTATGTACACTTTTGTTTAATATTATAATATCATGTTACATCGTTGCAGGTAGCATGGATCAAGCATGATCAAGAGAAACAGGATCTCCTCCTCTGAAAGGTTTAAAGATGTGATCAACATGATATGTCCTCATATGGAGTATGAGGTAGTTGACTACAATTAAGGAACTTTGATTGGAAGTTCCTGAGAATAAAAGGTGTATGGATGGTAGAGATCGTGAAATATGCAACCATGATGAAGGCAATCAATATCCAGAGAATCAGGAAGATTTGACTAGGAGATCTCCCGGAAAGATATGAAGACTCTGATGAAAGTTTGAAAAAGATGAAGACCCTTGACAACAGATATCTTTGGGAGATGTGTCAACATGTATGCAGGGTGTTGATACCTACAAGAAGATGTCATTGGAAAAAGGCCATCACCAAAAAGGTAATATGTGATTTGTTTTTGGTTTCTGACTTTTTGCAAAAGTCTGGGTATGTGTGCAGGGCCTTAGCAAGAAGAGTTGTGAAGGATGTCACAACTATGTACCTTGTGATTTACAACAATCACTGCTGAAAGAAAGGTGGAGATAGATGGCCCTATGAAGAAAGCCCCAGATGTAAATCCAAGGAGGATACTTTCCAAGAAAGAAGGAATGACATGTCGAAGGAAAGTGATGGATGGCTGAACCCTACATATGAAGAAATTGATGACATCGAGGTGTTGGATCATTAGTGAACTAGAAGACCCTATAAAGTATTGATGATAGAGCCCCTGTTTAAGAGGGAGCTCTGGAAGGTTCCTATGAGGAAAGGAATGTAAGTTTCTGAGTAAAGAGAAACTTGGAACTCACCCCTGGTTAAGAGGGAGAGTTAGACATGACATTCTTGTCTTCAGTTTGGAAGAAAGAATGGAGGATTGTGTAATCATCTGGCATCCGACACTCTTCAAGGATGTGGTAGGGCATCCAAGATAAGAGTGGGCAAGAGGATTGATATTCTTGAGGGTTGGGAACCCAAGATGAGAATAGTCCTATTAGGGCATACTCGGAGAACACCTGGGTGGGTATGACCCTAAGAGAGACAATGATGATGTGTGTCTATCTGTCATTGGTCTCGCCAACATTGTGCTCTGATCTAAGTAAGAGATAGAGCTATTAGTCAAGGCCTTGCTATATGAAAACAATGCTAGTTGAAATGATGCTATAACAGATGGATGGCAAATCCGATCTTCTTATGAAAATTCTTCTGTGAACTTGAAAAATTGTCCAAGTACCATGTATGTATGAATACCTCCCTAGTTAAGAGGGAGTGTTGAAGAAAGTGTAACTAGGATTGGTCTTCATAATGACACATTCCAAAGTAAATGATGTAAATTATATCTAGCAAAATATTTTGTAAATTTGAGTCATGAGTTACATGCTCAAAATTTGTTTTAGTAGCTCTCATTATGAGCTCTAGGCTAGGTGATAGGTTTGTGTCATTGATGTAAGTATTTACACTTGTAAATGTATAACTTGTGACTTCAAGATCAAGGGCACAATCATGTGGAAAGACTCATCCAAGTTTAAGAACGAATGGCTAGTAAAAGTCTCCTCCAAGTGAAGATAAAAGAGGCAATATATTTTTGGCCTAAATATATATATATATATATTCATGTCGCCTCTATCACATAAACAAGTTGGCCTAAAGGCATGATACGTTGGCCTAATGAGCAACCCTTAATACTATAAATAAGGGTCTCTCCTAATCTATTCGGACACACACTCAGGATCATTTTGGATCTCCAATCAATGCGAAGAAGGAGCCGCGGGACATCAAAAGAGAAGTCTATTCTGTCCTCTATAACCGCAGGAAGCTCATCCACATGTGCGAGGCTAGGGCATCTTTCTATTTGCCCTACTTGTCAAGAAAATCATTCGGTCTTAGGTCTATTTGAATGGCAAATTTTTTTGAAGAGTAGTGACAAGTGGAGCGAGGGTTTAGGAAGGCTAGGAGAGCCCTAAACCTTCCACACGTGCAAAGGTGCAGGCCATCTCTATGGTTGCATTACATTCCTTAGCATTCTTCACGAAAGAAGGTTGATTCAAGTTCAAAAGAACTCGGTTGTGCACCAAAAGAAAGATCTGAATCATGCGAAGGGATAGGAGAGGCTACAAGCACTTGTAGCTCACACGTACGAAGAAAACGTGACATCTTTAGAACTGCAGTTAGGGCAGCAAAATAGTTCAAGTCAAGGAATCAAATTATTTTGTCTAAGTACAGTCTTGAGGACAACAACTTGGCAAGTGAACCATTTCATACAAGTAAGGATTGGAGGAAGGAGGAAGGGAGAAGGAAGCTGATCTAAAAGTTGCAAACCTAATCCAAGGTGTAGCATTTCAGAGAGCAGGAGTAGTAGAAGATTCTAGCCTTGATCTTGGAGTCAACTTGGTCAAAGGGTCTTTGTATTGGTCTTGGAAATTTTGTCAAGTGAAGATTCTATAAGAATAATTACCATGTGTTTTTCCTCTCAGGTTTCGGGAGGTTTTTGCTTTGGCTGCTACTTATTTATCTTGTGTTATTGTTCTTTTGTTTATTATGCATGGTAGTTGGTTGATGAAGTTAACAATCATTCATATATGAAAAATCTTGTTTGAATAAGTCTAAAGGACAAAATCACTTAACAAGCAGTTATCTAAGAAAGAAAAATCATTAACGTATCAAGCCCTTAAATTTCTCAACGGACCCCACAACAGAAGCCTCGAAGTTGGCATATTCTCTCATCATCACTTGGATTGATCATTTTCTCTTAAGAGATTTTCGCTATTCTTCTTGGAGGACGAAATTGGATGGATCGATGAATTTTGATGTTTGGATCTCTTCTTTTTTGTCTTGGAGCTTCTATATTGGCATATGATGATGATTGGATATACTTGTTCTCACTTGTAAGTGCTCTTTTAATGCTACTTTATCATTTTCTTATGTCACATGCATGTTGTTGGGGAATTTTGCTATGCTATGCCGAAATTCGCTGCTTTTCTTATGTGAAAGAGTGAAAATTTATCTTTTATTAGCGTTGCATCATGTCATGGGCCATGTTTGAATAAGTGAATGTTCCTAGAGATATTTTGTTGAAACTTTATCTTGATAAGTCATCACATATTGCCCATTGAAGTATAAAGACCTTGAAGCAATAGTCCCATGCCCTAATTGCCATGCAAAATTGTTCTAAAGGCCTCCTTAATGAAGTGAAACCATACCAAACATTGGAAATCATCTTGACTCCATTTCTCCCAGAGGATTAGGCACTTGTCCTCCAGGTGATCACCCTAAAGCATATTTTTCTCACCTTTCTCTATTTCTTTCTAGGTCTAGCCTACATAGGTCACCTAGGGCATCAATTATCTCAAAATCTAGCCATCCAAACACTTCGATTTTCGGTCCACTACTGCGCTGGAGTTTTCTCTATAGGCCCTCCAAATTTGGAGCAAATCCGACAGTGGGATCTCAAGATACTGCAAGTGCTAGCTCGAGGACAGTTTCCTGCCCTAGGTTTCCCTTGGCTAGTGACCTCATTTGGATCATTGCATTCTATTCCAAGAAGATTTGTCCATTCATCCTCTTCTCTTCCATAATTAGGTCAAGCCCCTCCTCTATTGACCAATCCCTCTTACTTGACCTAATTTTGGGTCCACTTGGTCCCATGTGGTCCCACAACTTTTGGAAGGTAATTATACAAAGACCATTTGGAAACCAAGTCTTCATTAGGGTTTTTAGGATTAGGTCCCTCCTTAAGAAGTCTCATTCCCAAAACCTAGCCCCTAAGACCCTCTTGGCCCATCTTAGAGAGCCTTTCATCTTGCCTCTTGGGCAAGCAAGCCATTAATTGAGCCTCTCTTGTGAATAGGCCCCTTTAGTGATCACTCTTTTCCCTTTTATTGACCCCTTCATCCAGGTGATTCCCTTCATATTGAGTCTCCTCCCATTGGTGAAAGTTTGTAAAGAGTAGGGAGATTTAGCTGAGGTGATAGTGGGCTATTGCTCCATTGTTGCCCTTGACCTAATAGTTGCTCTTCTAGGATCCCCCTCTAGGACCCTTGCTAATTTGAGCGGTAACACACTTGTTGAAGTTGCCCTCTGCTTCTTGCCCTTATTTTCACTTTTCTTTCTTCACGGGCAATTACTGACATAGTGGCCAAACTCATGACAACCATAACATTTGACCTTGGAAAGGTCTTTCTTCTTCTTCTCACCTTTTAGGTTAGGTCCTTTGCTAGACCCCTTCTTTGCTTTCCCTTTTCCTATTAGGGCCACGTTTTCCTGTTCAACTTCACTCTTCTGAGTTTTACTACTGTTGCCACTGATAAGACTTAGTCTAAGCGAGTGAAATCACTCCACATCTGATCCCAACTTGGTAAGGTGTCTCGTCCATTGATGACTTGAACGAAGACATCCCATTGCTTAGTAAACCCGTTCAAGGCTATTTGCACTAGCTCATCATCATTTGGCTTATCTCTAACTGTAGCTAACTTGTCCCTGAAGTGTCAAAGCTTGGTTAGGTAGCTACTAACGTCTCCACCCTTATTCATCTAGGTGTTTCTTAGGTTCTCTCTGAGAATCAACTTCTTGTTAACGGTAGCATCTTGAAACAACTTTAGAATGGCGTCCCACATCTTCCCTGTATCTAATTCTGCAATATGCGGAACAATATGGTCCTTAACATTGTTGAGGATTATTCTCCTCACTTTGGCATCTTCCTTCCTGTATGCTGTGAGTTGTGCTAGATTTGATGGTATGACCACAACACAATTCGCATATTTCTTGTGAACTTTTTCTTCCAACAACAAAGAAATTATGGCTTTCCAGACACCAAAATTAGAGGCACCATCTTATCTATCCTGATCTCTCAATTTTGCTTAGGCTATTTTTGAAAAGCCCTTGGAAAATATAGCAAAACCCAAATAAATCTAAAGAAGTCGAACTAGGTTTTATCAACCCTTGATTTTTTCTCTTCTTGTCCCTGCACTGAGCTTCTTCTGCCCTCAAATCTTCTTTGATACCATGTGAATTTTTTAATATTGCTGCAGTTAACTGATTATTATTCACCTATCTGTTGAAGAATCTAGGGCAATGAGATGTAGAATGATTCTTCGGGACTAGATAACAATTTGTGAAGTCTTTTTACAATTCATCTTTGTTAGCTTAATCTTTTCCTTCTCTTATTAATGCATGTGTGTGTACTTCATCAAACTGCTATCAAAAACATAAAACAAGAAAACAAGATATTGGCTCTTTGCCAGGGCTAAAACCTCTCTTCTCTTGAGAGGAAAACCCTTTGGTAAGTTTTCTCTTATTGAAGCTTCTTTCTTGATCATTGCCAAACCCTAGACCCTTGACTAGAAGATCCTCCAAGCACAAGTCAAGTCCTTCCTTTTCTCTGCACTATGTTTCCTCGACACTTTGTCCACCTTCTGACACTTCGTTCCCCAACACTTCGTCCTCCTTTTGGCACTTTGTTCTTCCTTCCACTGTTAGTATTCCTTCTACAAGAGACACTTATCTTTTGTACTTAGTGAGATCCTTCACCTAAGGATACTCCTTCCTTCTCTTGACCAACAGAGTTCCTTCTTGATGTATAGTTGTAGGATTTGTGTGACAGCACTGCAACCCTAATTCTCGCACGTGTGAGAGGTCTTGTTGATGTTATATGGCTCCTCTTTCCTTCACTTGAGGTCCTTTCTTCTTCGCTTCGACTAGAGGCCTTAATATGCCTAGTTTGTAGCCCAAATGATGAGGTATGTTGGGAGGTGACTTGCTGTTGTCCTAACTGCCGATAGCCCTTCCTTTTCTTCACACGTGTGGTTGGTATTGGCCCTAAAACAGTTCCAAAACCTTCGCTCTTCCTTCTTGCTTCTTCGCTGCGCTAGAGGCTCCTTTGTCCCTTTCTCAGCTTCTTTTTCGGTCCTCTATCTTCGCTGATTTTAGAGTGAGTTGCTTGTCGTTTGAGGGAGTGGACAACCTCTATATATAGAGGACTGTCCCTCCTTTAGGTCGACTTGCTGCCTTTGCTTCGATGGGTGCTTTTAATGGTGCCACTATGTCTTTTGATGGTGTCTTTGCTAGGAGACTTGACTTTGCTTGGAGGTGTCTTCTTTGATTCTTATACATAAATATACAGTGTAACATACCCTTAAGGTCTTCAACATAATTCTTTTGACTCTTTGACTCACCTATAGCACTTTAACATGTGCTAGAACTACTTCAATGAGCAAGAAACTTATTGACATATAATATGAAAATAATATTTCTTTTCTTGAATAAATAAAAATATCAAGAGTACATTTATGAAGACCGAACCTAGTTACATTTCCTTCAACACTATCTTCAATAGATTATTTGTCTTCTATAAATTATATACGACAAATATTGAATAAAATGCAACTGCAACTTCACCAAAATAAAATCACAGGAACTGAGAAAATATCACACATAAACTAATAGACACTGATATTTTTTGATAAATGTCTTTGGAAAAACCCCACTATGGGGAAAACCAATTCTGTAGATGAGGGTTTATATTATTCTTTAACAAATCAAGGATTACATAGACTGTTTGCCTCTTATTGGCAAAGCTCTGACAAATAATTCTTCTCCACCTCTACTGACCAAATCAAACTTGAAATGCACAATTTTCCTCTGCAAACCAACTCAACCTCTACTAAGCAACTCACACTTCGTCCAACAATTCGCACTAACCACTGTAAATGTGCATTGGCTCTTCCTGAAGCTCGCACTGCCTCTGGAAAATGAATGCAACATATTTCTTTGCCTACAACAACTCTAGAAACCCACTTGCATTGCCTCCAGAAAATCAATCTGCCAATTGGCACTAAAAATGAGCCTCTGACTTCTCACATTAGATAAACTGGCAATTCACACTGGCTAAATCAACCTCCCTCTATAGAAATAATTCGACCTCCTCTCGAAATACTGGAATCTTTGTGAAGAAATTCTCCGGAAATTATTTCCTCAAATTTTCATGCTAAAACCCCGCTGTTGGTGCCCTCCACACTATCATTGCGCCCTTGCTCTCATTGCAATTCTGCTTGTTCGAATAGTCTCCAAAGGTCCCATTGATCTCCTGTTATAATCCCTTGTTGAGCAATCAACAACCATGATCTATCTCCAATTGACGGCTAAGATTATTTTGACCTCATGAAATAACTTTTTTAGAAGTCACTAGAGGAAAATCGATTTGTCTCAATTAATCCAAATTAACTAACAATTTTTCCTAAGTTTAACTTAGGAAAATAATTAAACTGGCTAATTAAATCTATTTAAGACTAATTTCTTTAGAAACTTTTTTTGGGTATTGGAGATAATTAATCCATCTGTGTTTCTAGCCTCATAGACACCACTTGAGACTAGAACACTTGTCCAAGCTACACAAACTAACAACTCAAGTCTTTCTTCTGCCCTGACTGTGAGTTTAATACTTCACCATTATGCTTGGAACCCTTTCCTTTACCCTTCTTGGCATGGTTGTGCAAGATTTCCTGCAAACATAACACGACACTTAATTCATAGTAGATTAGCGATCTATTGATCAAATGCACAACTAGATTCATTAGCACAAAAAAGTTAGAGTTCTTCATTAAAAACTCCTCTTCAAAACTTACATGGGCTACGTTCTTGGGAAAATGGCCCAATTGAGGAAATACATACAACATTGGATGTGGTCCAGTTAATCAAGCCATCCTTTGCTGATTTGGATCTCCTTGCTACCTCTTTCCTTAGAGCCAACACTCACTAAGATACTTTTCTCAAGCTTCTGCTATTGTATGGTGTCTTCTCCTTCTCTCAAGCCTTGCTTTTATCACTTTACATTGAGCTAAATCCCTAACCCTAATTTCTAAAGTGATTGACGACTGAGATTAGATTAAAACATATTCACTAAAGTAATTTACTTTAATTTTCCTAAGCTTACTTTAGCTCAATAAGCCAACATAATAATTATGTACTTAGGCTAAGTTACAAAAAAAACTTTCTCACACTAGAGCAAGTATCTAAGGAGATCTTGGGCGACTTCTGCACGCCTAGACACTTAGCCCTGTGTAGAAGTACCTGCCTGAGCTACAAATATCAAAACTCCCTCTTAGTTAGGGAGGTACTTCTGCCACCTAGAACTGTCTTTGGTCCTAGAACTGCATCTACTACCATGGCTACCCCCTTTGAGCTAAAAGCCTTCCCTGCTATTTGGTCTGGAAACATCCTTGAAGTTCTGCGTTCCTTGGCCTGGTTCCTAGAAGCTTTTTGCTCCTGAACATCTTGTAACATCATTCCGTACCAAGAGACCACCTTGACGAATTTTGGAGGAATCTGTCGACTGCTCCTCCCCTCTTGAACCTGAAGGTTGACTCCCTCTAAGCTGCTCAACTTTCCGAGCTACTTGCTCCTTATTCTCTGTCACTACGTTGCTTCTTCTTGTGGCTCTTGTGCTAAGTCCTTCCAACACCCACAATAATTATGACCCAGTACTGCCGCCATGACTCATTCCAAATGCCACTTCTTTTGAAAGCTTCTTAGGCAATGGCTAGTCCAAAGCGAAACTCTGTCCTCAACCGCTGGCGTTGTGGAGGCCTGAATGGAATCTGGTCATGTGATAACGAGTTTTGAGGTGGTCACATCCCATTTAGGTAGCCACAAATTGTGGTTTGCTCTGAATCCTCTGCAACAACCTAAAAAAAAAAACTGCCACTGCATACTGATCTGGATCTGTGGGATTTTTGCTATGAATAGGAGGGAAGAGGAATCTTCCATGTGGGTTTCTGGTAAAGCACTTAATCTACAACCTGATTAGAAATGCCTGCAATGAAGCTCTGATCGTAATCTTCTTCCTGCTCAGCCTCAAGCTCCTCGAACCTCTCCTTTTTCAGCTATTGCATCAAGTGAACATTTGACAGTAGCTTTTAACCATTCCAAGGACAACAACTTCTGTTGTTGGTAAGTTTGCAAGGGGTTGTATATGTAGAATGTCACACAGTTTGATAGAATGTGAGCCATTTCTTCTAGGGCTTCCTCCCTTGCATTCCATATATCAAGGAGTTCCTTCAACAGTGCTGCTCCAATTAGACCAGGGTGACTTAAGCCTGGGAATCTAACACCTGGAATATGAGGAGAGTACGCATATATTTCATCAAGTACCAAATAACTTTTGTTGCATGAGGAAAGTCATTAGTCAAAAAATCACCACAATTTTTTATGTCAAATATCCCAGTATGCCCCCCATTCATTTCTAGGAAGAGGACCCGAATTGCAGATTTCAACCACAAGAATATCACTAGGCTTTGCAGACATACCATCTACATCTACAATCTTAATAGGAGCACTAAGGTTGTGTACAATGGAGAGATCAAGACACTTGACATCTTCTGCAGACCTATTATCTCCAATTTCTTCTCCATTCGAATCTACTGTCATAAAGCCCAACGCCTGCATAGCCTTACAAGTCATCACCATTTGAGTGTGACTGGAATATGACTGACTCTGTTATGAAGAGACCTAACTTCTTACTTGGATAATTGGCTATCTTGGGAGACTGTAAGGCAATCTTATTTATAAGTACCAAAATCCCGATAAAATCAAGTTAAAATCCCCAAATTGCGAGTTTTTCAACAAGTCTTTTATTTATTTTGCCAAGTTTTTGGCGATTTTTTTGATTTTCTCCCGACTTTATGACTTTTTCATTTTTTGGACCCTTGCCGATTTATGCCCGAGTCCAACTTCTGCAACATTGTCTGTAACAAAACTCATTGGGTAAAACATCCAACAATGTTTCTCCTAAACCTTTGAAAATCTCAGCATAAATCTACGATGTATTTCTTGACAATGAATTGGTTGTATGAATGACATGCATAATCTACATTGATTATTTCTCGAATCAGCATAGCCATACAAAGGTCATTATGCTCTGCTTTTACTTTTTGAGCACTAAAGTATGCCTTTTCATTCCACTTTGAAACCGGAACCAAGGTTGCGGGGGAGCTCCCACACCCCCTCGATCTCGCTCCCAATCCGCACTCCCGACCCAAAAGTAACACTTCTTGTTTTTTTGGGATCGACAGAGGGAGCATCGCTCTCGTCGCTTCGGGAACGATTTTTCCAGTCGGGGAGCAGTTGGGGAGCGATCGCTCCCGACCGCTCTCTGGTTGGAAAAATCGCTCCCGATCGGCGGAGAGGGACACTCGCATGACCGAGAGAGAGGTGACGACGGCGTGAAGAGGAGGGAAGGGGAGGGAAAAAAGAGAGAGAGGGAAGGGGAGGGGGGGAATAAATAAACCCTCTTCCCTCTCATTATTCACTTAAATGTTGCGAAAATCGCGATTGAGATTAAATCGACAAGGGGAAAAATCGGAAGAAATCGTAAAAATCGGAAAAAAATCGGTAAAATTCAGGAAAAAATCGTAAAATACAAAAATATTCATTTTTTTAATATCTAATGCATCTACAACATAAAATAAATACATTGACATATAAATATGATAAAATAACTAATATATAAGATGTGTAATATCATTTCTAGTGCTACATCACACATAATAGTGAATCATGTCCTGAATAGTAAGTCCTGACTCCTGAGTCCCAACTCAGCCTCAAAATATCAACAAAAAAGTATAATAATATATCTCATATTATAAGTCATAATGTCATATACAATGAAATGAAGCAAATTACTAATACCACTGATTTCCTTTGCCCCTCTTGCAAGAAAATGCAATAGCTTTCCCTTTCCCTCTAGATGTAGATGCTGGTGGAGTTGGTAATGGACTCTGCTGTGCTCTAGAAGTTGAAGAACTAGGAGCTACAGGAGGTAGACCACGTCCTCTACTGGTGGCAGGGGTAGCCTGGGTAGGTGGTGTCACCTCTTCCTCCTGTTGCTCCTCCTCCTCCTCCCCCTCCCCCTCTACACCTTCCACTACCTCCTGCTCTAACCAATCATTGACAGACTCCATGAGAGGCCTCTCGGCCTCAACCCTCCATGCAGCAGTGGTGTCAATCCCATCCAATGAGATGGCCTCCATATCAGGTATCCTCTCAAGTTGCCTCACCCACAATCGAAGATTGTAGTAGATGTAGACCATGTCATTAAGTCGCTGGGACTCCAACCTGTACAAAGATCATAAAATAATAATTATAAAAAAATATTATTTAATGAATTCAAAAAATTAATTGGAAATTTGGAATATTTTAAGTTTTAAGTTTAACCTATTGTGCTTCTTATTGTGTATTTTTCAAATACACTCCAGTTTCGCTCGCATTCTGAGGAGCTACATGTTTGGCTGAGGATTCGAATGGAAAGCTTTTGCAGATGGGGTACTCTGGCACTATAGCAAGTCCACCATGCATCTACAACAAAATTACAAATAAGATAAACGTAAGAAAAAAATGAAATTTGAGAGTTGAAGCAAAGTATGAAGTTATGAACTTGAAGAGACAATGAAATTTGAAACAAACTAAAAAATACTTGGCATTTTAGTCTCCCTATCAACCACAACCATCTCAAAGCTAAATGTGCCACCTGCCATTTTGTATATCTCCATTTCTTTGGAGATTTCTGCATGTTCTGCTGGAGATCACACCATTGTCTAAACACAGGTTAAGAATCCATCCATGATCTCAGCATCAAATAAGAACCCACATGGGTAAGAAAATGTGGGGTTTAGGTAGATCCCTGCAGCATGAAGGGGCGATGCAGTGTGTTGTTCCATCATTCATCAATCACTTCCCATAGGAGGAGTTGTTTCTGAAACCCCTCATCTCCCTTATCATCATAGTAGGCCTGAATGGATTCTTTGGCCCTGTCCATGGCCTCATACAAATAGCCCATTGCGGGCTTCTCACCATCAACTAATCGAAGAACCTTTACCAAAGGTTCAGTAACTCTGCACACCTCCTGCGCTTCCACCTAGGATTTTTCCTGGTATTAAACTAATCTACATATGTTCTCTCCCTCTGGTTTGCGGTTAAATGTCAAAGCATGCCATTCATCTGAAAGAAACATTCTCTTTACATCCCACATAGAATTCAAGAGGGATTGAAGAGATATGAAACTGGTGGTAAACCGTGTAATGGCGGGGCGCACCAACTCCTTGTTGTTGGTGAATTTTCTCATCAAGCTAAGCACAAATGCATGATTATATATAAATTTTGTAATGTTTTTTGATGAGTCAACAATATCTTTGACAAAGGAAATTTTTCCTATGTCCTCCAACATCAAATCAATACAATGTGCAGCACAAGGTGTCCAAAATAAAGTAGGATGCCTCTCCATAAGCATATTGCCAGTAGCAACATAATTTGTAGCATTGTCTGTTATGACTTGTACATGTTCTGCACCAACCTCCAAAATAAACACATTCAGCAAATTACCTAATAATTTTGCATATTTGATATGTGAAGATGCATCAACAGATTTCATAAAAATTGTCCCCTTGGGACAATTAACCAAGAAGTTTATAAGGATTCTCTCATTTTGGTTGGTCCAACCATCTGACATCATAGTGCATCCTGTTTGTGCCCATGATGCCCTAAACTCCTCCAATCTTTTGGTGCAGTCAACCTTTTCATCTTGAAGAATGCGGTCTCTAAAGTCATCATAAGAAGGGATTTTGTACCCTGGGCCAACAATTGTAATAGAATCAACAACAGGCTGGAAAAATGGATTATTCATTGCAACGCTGAAAGGAATATCACTCCAAAGGAGAAACTTGCCTAACAACTTGTTAGCTTGTTTTTTATCATTTTTTTCAAGCATTAAAGTGATAGATGGTTGTGAACCATCCATGGTTCTAGGAACAAAAAATGATGAGGTAGCTACAGGGTTGGTTGTAGACATTGATGCTGAAGTAGAACCAATGCCACTTCCATATTCACATCCTAACACACTCCTTGCTAGTTGCTTCTTCAGATCTGCTTTGGTCACTTTGTCTTGCTCTAATTCTTCCAATGATCTCATGGCTCTTCGGATGATTTCCACATTTGTATTGGTGCAAGGCCCTACATCATGTCCAGGGATTTGTGCAAGGTGATACTTCAATCTATAAACCCCCCCCGACATATGCTGCCCACACAACTTGCAAGACAAGTTTATTCTATCAAACCCTCCATCAGGTTCACCAAATTCCCACAGAGGGTCCAATTTCCTTGGCATGTTTGTAACTTGGTTGAACTCTTGAGTTTTAATGTAAGATGAAGTTTGAAGTTGAATCTATGGCACAATAAGAATTGCAAGTTAAAAATAAAAAATAAAAAAATTACATACATGACACAACACATTGAATTTTTGACAAACGAAAAAAAACCTCAACTCAATCCAACAATAATAGAAAAAATGCACATTCAAACCCAATAAAAAATGATGTAAAAAAATAGAGCAAAAGAAAAAATTAAACTAATAAATCTAACAATCAAATTTTTGCATTTTTGACCAAAATGAACTCTCTCTACTCTATGCAACAAAAATGAAAAAAAAAAACACCGTCAAATCCACTCAAAAACCATTGATAATCAATGGGTTGTAGGAACCCAAGTAAAAACAAGAAAAAAACCAAAACAAAATGGCCAAATTTGGTGCCCATACTTGGAAACCATGGTTTGTCGAAGAAATTTGGTCCAAACACGAAGTTCTCTTGCATGGGATGCTAAAATTTCGTGTTTTTCTCCTCCTCTGCCCTAGTAGACGCCTTCCTCTCTTCCTCAGCTCTCAAACAAGTTTGCTGTCTGCTAAAGATGAGAAATAAAACTCATCAGTTTGCTTATAAAACGTGCTATCTTGGAGGGTCGTGATTTTTACCGTTCGAATCACGATTTTTTGGAGAAATCGCAATTTTTTCAGCTATTTTTTCAAAAAAAAAAGAACTTTGTAAAATTCGGGCGATAATATCAGTTGAGTAAAAAAATCGCAATTAAATCGCTATTTTTGCAACACTTCACTTCATCTTAAGTGAGAGAGAGCAAGAGAGTTTGGAAAAATCGCGATTAAATCACTATTTTCGCAACACTTCACTTCATCCTAAGTGGGAGAGAGCAAGAGAGTTTGGAGAGCAAGAGAGTTTGGAGCAAGGAGAGGAGCTTGGAGGAGTTTGAAGAGCTTGCAAGGGGAGATTGGAGGCCAAAGAGGTGGGATCTACACTCTAATCTAGCAATTTTTTTTTATGTTCATTGCTAAATAAATAAATATTTTTTTCTCTATTTCCCATTCCCATTCCCATTCTATTTTTTTGCAGATTCAAAACTTAAAATTGCAAACATCATGGTTATATTTCTTGGCATTTTCTTCTTCTTGGTTCCTTTCTTGGTTATCATGGTGTTGGGGAATAGAAAAAGGAGGGATGAACACGAAGAAGGGGATGAAGAAGTGGGTTATAGTGGATTTGATGAAAACCCCGGAGAGGAGTACCTTGGTGAGGAGGAGCTGGAGGAGAGTGAACATGATTCAACTCAAAAAACTAAACAAGACCAAACCCCATTGTGGAAATATGTTACTAGGCCTGAAGCAGGGAAAGGGGGTGGAACCACTAAATTTCACGGCCCCCATTGCAACAATAATTACATAGGTTTAGACACTCATGCCGGAAAGCACCTTTGCGGGAAAAGGCCATGCATTGGAGATAAACAAGTAGGAATTTGTACTTGTACAAGTGTGCCAGCAGCAGAGAGAGCCAAATACATAAGGGAAGAGGAGGAAGCCCAATACAAATCTAAAAGATCAAAGGGTTTCTTTGAACCAAGCTCACAATCACATGCACAAAGAACTCCTTCAGCATCTTCCTATGGCAGTGGATATGGAGGCACAGGGTCACCAAACATCTCTTTAAGGTGTAGAATCATATCAAATTTCCTTGATGAAAGGTGTAGGAATGATGTGGATTGAAAAGTTTATCGGTTTCTCTATGCATGTCGGATACCATTTAATGTTCTTCGCTCACCTTATTAGCATGAAATGGTTTTTGCCATAAATGATGGCCCTAAGGGATACAAGAGCCCTGGGTATGACAGGGCTAGAGCTGTTGGACTTGGTCATGAAAAAGAAAAAATATCACATTCTTTGAGTAGAATGACAAATTGATGGACTGAGCATGGGGTGTCCATTGTATCTGATGGATGGACAAATGTAAAAGGCAAGCCATTGATAAGTGTTCTCGCTGTGTCTGCGAGTGGTGACATCTTTCTTTCAGCATATGATTACTCAGACAAGTTGAAGACCGGCATCAACATTGCACAACCATTACTTGAAACAATTGAACGTATTGGGCCATACAATGTCATCCAAGTCGTCACTGATAATGCTGCTAATTTTAAGGCAAATGGAGCAATTATTGAGGATAAATACCCCAACATATTTTGGTCTGGGTGTTTGGTTCACACTTCACACAATGAACCTTTTGATGCATGATATTATTAAGAACAAAAACCAATAATACAAATGGATTGGTGACTTGTACAAGCGAGGCAAAAAAATGATAAAATTTATTACAAATCATAGCAATACCCATGGGCTTTTCCGCAGTCACTCAAGATTGGAGCTGTTGAAGATTGCGAATATTAGATTTGCTAGCTATTACCTCACCGTCAGGTGCCTTTTCAAGGTAAGAGAGTCATTGGCTAGAAAGGTATCAAGTCGACACTGGCAGGTATTAAAGGAAAGGGCTACAAATGCAGCTGACAGGCAAGGTTTTGAACAGGTGGAGGAGACCGCTCTTGATGGTCAGTTTTGGGCATGTGTGAGGCAAGTATTGGAATTCACCAAGCCCATTTATCACATGATTCGTTTTGCAGATACAGATAAACCAATGATGGGGAGGTGTATGGACAGATGGATACCATGTTGGGGCAAATAAAAGATATTGTTCAGAAAGATGATGCCAACTTGTATACACTGATTCACAATTGTGTGTGTACACTGTACATGGTGGAAGAAACTTAATGTTCCATTACATGCATTGGCGTATATCCTTATGGCAAAACACTACTCTCCAACTTGGTTGGGCCAACCTACACTTGGGGGTGGGGTTAGGGTCAAACCCCATATGCATCCAGAGGTAGCTACAGGATATATGGAAGCATTAGACAAGTTGGTACCTGACAGGGAGGAGTGTGCTAATCTGTGTCTTGAATTAGGGAGATACTTCAGTTGCACTGGTTTGTTTGGTTCTTTGCATGCAATGGAAGATAGAGACAGATTTGATGCTCTCACATGGTGGGAAGCATATGGCGGCATGAGACTTTTGCGAAAATCGGCAAAAAAAATTCTCTAGTAGGTTGTAAATACTTCTTCTGCGGAGAGGTGTTGGAGCACCTACAACTTCATACATAATGTGAAAAGAAATAGACTCAATGAAAACCGAGGAGAAAACTTGGTTTATGTGCACTACAACTTGATGTTGTTGAGTCATTACTGTGATCGGGCTTATGAGGATCCAACATATAAAATTTGGGACAACCACCCAGAGGATGATAATTTGGAGGATGGCACTATACGTCTTGAAGAACTTGAAGCAGAACTTATGAGAGAGGAAGATGAAGCAACAACCATGCCACCCCCACCATCAGTAGCAATGCTCGAGTTCCAAGTCTTTCTCCTTTGCTGTCGCCGCCTCCATGTACATCCTCACGTGGAGGGCATGTGCCTTCTGGTTCTAGTCGTGGGGCTATGCAGGAGGAGACTCCTAGAAGACCACCACGACCTGCTAAGAAATTAGACATTATTCATGGTGGCAAGAGGAAGATGTAGATGATAGATTTACTTGTCTTTTCTAGTTTCTAGTAGTTTTTATAACTGTTGACTCTTTCATATTTATTATGATATTTTTTGTAAACAATATATGACAATTTAAGTTTGAATTTTGAAGGTGGAAATTATAACTCATTGGTAATGAATTATGAATATGATGCTCGTGAAAGTTGAAAGTTTTTTCATTTCATTTCATTTTATAACATTTCATTTCATGTTAGATATTATTTGTTGTAATGGTTACACTTAGCTTACAAGTACAACTTTGGTGATCAATGATGATAAATGCTATATATTGAATTTTGAAAGCTTGAAACTTTAAGATTGATGAATCATAATTCATGAGACTCAATATGTAGTATGTTACTAACTTGTGGACGTGGTTGATGACAATTATAACTTCTAGATGATTGTTGTTACATGATTCAATCTATGTTTTTTATGTTTTTTATATCTATTTGATCATTCTACATGTTTTTGTTGACATATATGCATCAAAATAAAAAAAAATAAAAATTATATATATATATATATATATTATATATAAAAAATGCTCTGGGATTCGCTCCCAAACCAGGAGCTTCTGAAAATGTCACTCCCGCTCCCTGTTTTTGCTCCTGCTCCCAAGTAACCTTGACTGGAACCTTCTTTATTTTCATCTAAGCTTGTTGCTATTGCTTTTCACCCTCATCACCTGGCCTTGGCATTTTTGCACTTTACATCTTGTCCTTCAGTCCATTGATCTGAATCTGTATGCAGCAGAATCCCACGAGTATCAGCAGTGGCACCATGTATTTTCCTGATAACTCCATTGATTGGAGAAGAGGCCCACTTTAAAATTTGCCAATGCACTCCTTCTTGTATTGCTGTACAACTGCTGTCTTCTTTTAAATTCGTAGAAAGAGATATATTTTCATTACATGCATCTTTTCAAAATCCGGTATTTATAAGTCCAAATCAAATATAACCCATTGAACCATTTTGTTCTATAGACATGACAAAGCTGGCTAGCTGTCTGTGGATGTGATGAAGTCAATTTTGACTGGAACAGCCTTCACCCTCGATGAACCTTGACCTAATCTTACTTTCACTTGTGAAATGAGACAAAGGGATGAATTGGCTCTGGATTATAAAGATCTAAGCATTGAACTGTATATTAAACTCAGTCCCGGTTTAGTGCCACACACAATTCACAACAGAAATAAACACCTGCACAGATAGGGAACCTATAACAGCCACTTCACCAATTTTTCCTGCTGCTGTGGAATTTATTTATTTATTTTATAAATACCCCTACTAAAATAGCTGTAATAGGACCCTTGCATCTTTGTGTCTTTCTTATGTGATGGTCTAATTCTTATCTCAATTCTATCTACATTACAGATCTTGAAAGGTTATAATTGCCTATGCATATATTACATCATAAAACTTTAACATAGATTGGAGATGTTGTATTGAACATGACCATTGGTCGTTTAACCTTTCTAAATCATGACTTCTTGAGTGATGTTGCTTTGTTCATTCATTTTGTGTCGTATAATATTTTTCTAGACTCCTTTGAGTTTTATGAGATAAACATGAACCTTGTTTGCTGTTGGGCAGTATCTAATCAAGATCTGAATCTACTCTAAGTAATCTACCAATATGTTATTCTACAAGTCAGGACAAGTACAGTTGTTACTGTGTTAATGAAGAGTATAATATTGAGCCAACAAATTGTTAGTTTCAGAAGAAACGTTTTGGTAAATAGAGCGTTACTATGAAAATTCCAAAGACCATATTTCGAATTCTGTGTGTGAACTATTACATCAGGTCATAAAGCAGTGTAAAAGTGACAGTACAGCCAATTAAATTATCTGCAAGTTTCTCTGGTCGATCTTTTTGGTATGCTTCCTATGATCAGAAATAGCTTGCCCACCCCTTTGCCTTTTTTCCCTATAACATATCTTCTTTCATTTCTTCTTTTGCAGTTTAATTCAGTCCTTCCAGATCGAACAACAAAGATGGATGTTTCAGTAGCAGGTCCATTGGCAGGTGGTGCACTGTCTTTTGCCATGTTTGGTGTTGGTCTCTTGCTTTCAACAAATCCTGAAGCCACAGGAGACTTAATTCAGGTGCCAAGCCTGTTATTTCAGGGATCTTTGCTTCTTGGCCTTGTCAGCAGAGCCGTTTTAGGTTACAAGTAAGAACTTCCTGATACATCTTAAATTTTTTAGTAGTTGGTGGTTTATAATATATATTCCTAATCATGCATTCTGTTAGGTTTTGAGTCTTAGTTCCCTCCATAAAATTCAATTTTGAGATCATTTGCAAATCTATACCTGCGTAATATTTTCAATCAAAATTAAAATTAGTTATATTGAGAATAAATGGCTATGGTTAATTAAAATGTTTTTTATTGAAGTTGTGATTGAGACAGTTGGAATAAATAGTGCAATAAAGATCTGTATTAGAATGATATACAGGATTCTAATCATAATTAAATTTTCTCCTCACAATCTTGAAAGAAGACGAAGTCCTAAAAAGAAAGCAGTTTTCCAATATTTCTAATGAATCAAGCTTAAGGAGGGTTGACATAAAAATTCTAGGTCTTGGCTAAAACATTGGAGAATAGAGGAGGAGATCACTTTGCAGGATATTGTTACCATAAATACTATCATGTCTACATTTAATAAAAAATTGTGGTGTGATGAAGAGATAGAGGATAAGAGAAATTAGTTATTGTAAAGTGGTCATTGACCCCAATATAGAGGATCAAAAGTATCACTCTAATATAGCTAACTTAAAAAAAGTTTTACATTATTAATATAAGAACGAACTCTCATGAACTCCATAGTGAAAGAAAGTCTTGGACAATTCCTAAAATGTTGTGGGATGAAAGAACTTGTCATATTTGTGATACTAAGAATTTGGGGGATAAAAATCCCACCAATCTTGGAATGTCCTGTACACGCCCATATTAAATCTCAATTTCACAATAGTTGTTGTTGAAATTTGTAACTAGGTTCAATCTTGATAATTATCTTTGTATTTATATTGATGTATATTTCTTGTAAAAATCAAAAGAAGAAAAATAAAAAATATTATTATTGTTCTTCTTCTTTTCTAGATAAGCGTGTAGTTATGAACATAATTCATATAAAAATATTAAATATAAATATAATAATAATAAATAATAATTAATTAACTAGTGGTTAGTTAGTTAGTAATGAAGAGGCATGTCTTAGAGACATGACCATTCATAAAATGACACTTGCCTAGGGTATATAAGCAGAGATTCATTCTCATTTGTAATCATCTTACATCAATTCAATATACAATATCCAATATAAAGTTGCATGTCTTACAATGGACATTTATGTCTTTGAAGTATTTCAAATATTTCGGCTGTGTATATGACTTTTGGTCATTACATTGGTATCAGAGCTATTCAATCTAAGGTTACCTGGGAGCGGAACCGGGAGCGAAAACGGGGAGTGGGAGCAGGAGAGACATTTTCAGAAGCTCCTGGTTTGGGAGCGTTTCTGGGAGCATTTTTTATATAATATATATATTTTATATTTTGATGCATATATGTCAACAAAAACAACAAAAACATGTAGAATGATGAATTAGATATAAAAAACATAGATTGAACCATATAACAACAATCATCTAGAAGTTATAATCTTCATCAACCACGTCCACAGGTTAGTAACGTACAACATATTGAGTCTCATGAATCATTATTCATCAATCTTAAAGTTTCAAACTTTCAAAATTCAATATATAACATTTATCATAATTGATCACCAAAGTTGTACTTGTAAGCTAAGTGTAACCATTACAACAAATAATATCTAACATGAAATGAAATGAAATGAAACAACTTTCAACTTTCATGAAGCATCATACTCATAATTCATTACCAATGAGTTATAATTGCCAACTTCAAGCTTCAAATTTAAATTTTCATATATTGTTTACAAAAAATATCATAATAAATATGAAAGAGTCAACAGTTATAAAAGCTACTAGAAACTAGAAAAGACAAGTAAATCTATCATCTACAACGTCCTCTTTCCGCCACAAATAACGTCTAATTTCTGAGCAGGGCGTGGTGGTCTTCTAGGAGTCTCCTCCCGCACAGTCCCACGACCAGAACCAGAAGGCAAATGCCCTGCACGTGTGGATGTACATGGAGGCGACGACAACAAAGGAACAAGACTTGGAACTCGAGCACTGCTACTGGATGGTGGGGGTGGCATGGTTGTTGCTTCATCTTCATCTCCCATAAGTTCTGCTTCCAGTTCTTCAAGATGTATAGTGCCATCCTCTAAATTATCGTCGTCTGTGTGGTTGTCCCAAATTTTATATGTTGGATCCCCATAAGCCCGATCACAGTAACAACTCAACAACCTCAAGTTGTAGTGCACATAAACCAAGCTTTCTGCTCGGTTTTCATTGAGTCTGTTTCTTCTCACATTATGTATGAAGCTGTAGGTGCTCCAATATCTCTCTGCAGAAGAAGTATTTACAACCTGTGAGAGAACGTTTTTTGCCAATTTTGGCAAAAGTCCCATGCCGCCATATGCTTCCCACCATGTGAGAGCATCAAATCTGTCTCTATCTTCCATTGCATGCAAAGAACCAAACAAACCAGTGCAACTGAAGTATCTGCCTAATTCAAGACGCAAATTAGCACACTCCTCCTTGTCAGGTACCAACTTGTCTAATGCTTCCATATATCCTGTAGATACCTCTGGATCTGTATGGGGTTTGACCCTAACCCCACCCCCAGGTGCAGGTTGGCCCAACCAAGATGGAGAGTAGTATTTTGGCATAAGGATATACGCCAAGGCATGTAGTGGAACATTAAGTTTATTCCATCGTGTACACACACAATTGTGAATCAGTGTATACAAGTTGGGATCATCTTTCTGAACAATATCTTTTATTTGCCCCAACATGGTATCCATCTGCTCATACACCTCCCCAATCACTGGTTTATCTGTATCTACAAAACGAATCATGTGATAAATGGGCTTGGTGAATTCCAATACTTGCCTCACATGTACCCAAAACTAACCATCAAGAGCGGTCTCCTCCACCTGTTCAAAACCTTGCTTGTCAGCTGCATTTGTAGCCCTTTCCTTTAATACCTGCCAGTTTGGACTTGATACCATCCTAGCCAATGGCTCTCTTATCTTCAAAAGGCGCCTGAAGGTGAGGTAATAGCTAGCAAATCTAGTCTTTGCAATCTTCAACAGCTCCAATCTTGAGTGATTGCAGAAAAGCCCATGGGTATTGCTATGATTTGTAATAAATTTTATCAATTTTTTGCCTCTCTTGTACAAATTAGCAATCCATTTGTATTGGTTTTTGTTCTTAATAATATCATGCATCAAAAGGTTCATTATGTGAACCAAACATCGAGACCAAAATATGTTGGGGTATTTATTCTCAATAATTGCTTCCACTGCCTTACAATTAGCAACATTATCAGTGATGCCTTGGATGACATTGTATCACCGATTACATTCAATTGTTTCAAGCTAAGTCACCTGACACGGGGATTCGGGATTCGTAGGATTCGGGATTCGTGGTGTCAGATTCAGACACGTTGACCTCCCGGAACAGGGCACGTAGGATTCGTTATATATATATATATATATATATAAAGATTAGATATTTCTTACGCAAATTTTAATTAATGATACAAATTTATTGATTTCAAACATAGATCTTCATCTATAGCTATTAGCATGCATAGTACATACAAAATTCAAATAAATGTCAGTGGTAGTGGTCACATAAATGATAAATGTATTAAAAATTTAAATCATGATTCATAATTCATAACTGAAAGACAACTTACAACTACAAGATAGTAAGATAAACACACTGACAACTGTAGTTTTCTCATTAAGTCATCAAATCAAAATGTGTTACATAGGTAGTGCTGGTGCAATGCCAATGGCAAATAGAAATAGAAAATATAAAACAACTACAGGTATACAAGCCTCAAGCTATGAAACCGGATTCGTTGAAATAGGCCGACGTGTCCTGAATCCGACGAATCGGACACGATTCGTGCCAATTTGTGTCCGGAAATTGGGACACGATGTGTCCAATTGGGACATGATTGGGACACGATCGAATTTGGATCGTGTCCCAATCGGACACATCGTGGCCCGATTTCCGGACACGAATCCAGAAAAAGTGACCCGCGCGACCTCAACAAGGTGAGTTGCAGTTCTTTTTATCCATTTTCTCTTCTCTCTTTGCTGTGGGTTTGTTGTGGGTTTACTGTGAGGGGTTTGGAGCAAGGAGCAAAGGGTGTGGGAGCATTTTCAAGGAGATTCAAGCAACAAGTAAGTGCATTTCCTCTCTATTTTTTTGCATTTGTATTACAACAGTTTGCATATGCATTTCTTTTACAAATTTGTGCATTTTTGGTTTATTTTTTACAGTATTCATGGCTCAATCAAGGGCATTAGGGAAGGGGAAAAGGAAGGGGAAGAATGTCCCCATTGGAGATGCCCCTCCTCCCCCAATTTCATCAGAGTCTACTGCAAGTATTCCCTCTATTGCAAGTAATGTTGAGGGAAGGCTTCCTCCTTAATGTAACATTGAGAAATATCCCTTGTGGAAATATGTCACAAGAGAGCAAGGGCCAAGAAGCAAGGTGAAGAGAGGAGGAAATGTGAATTGGAGATGCAAATTTTGCCACAGTACTTTCACAAGCACATATTTCTGTGTGGAAGGCCATTTGTTGGCTTTACGAGGTTGTGGAGCTGGAGCTTGTACAAAAGTTCCTTTACAAAAGAGGAAAGAAATGGAAAGATAGTTCAATGTTGGTATGGCAAATGTGGCTGGAAAAAAAAAAAAACCAAGAATGATGACCCCCTTCCATTTTTTGAGGAAAGGCAACAACAAATTCTCATTTGAGAGTTCTAGTGGGGGACAAGCAGCAAAAAGAAAGACAATTTCATTTGGTCCAAGGGACAAGATTTTTCAAAAGGAGAAACGGGAAGAGCTTGATCTCACCATTGCCTTTTTTTTCTATCAAAACTTCATATCCTTTAATGTTGCACGCTCACCTCTATTTATTGAGATGCGCTGAGCTCTAACTCAAGGGTTCCATCAGGGTATGTGCCTCTTGGTTTAGAGAAGCCTAGAACCACATTGTTGACGAAGGCAAAAAATAGGTACAAAAAATGCTTGAGCCTATTAAAGCATCATGGCCAACATCCGGGGTTAGCATTGTTTCTGATGGATGGAAAGATCTAGCACGACACCCACTCATCAACTTCATGGTGTCTTCCTTGAATGGTCCAGTTTTCTTGAAAGCAGTGGATACACTTGGAGAATACAAGGATGCACAATATATGGGTGAGTTGTTTATTAAAGTTATTGAAGATGTAGGTGTTGATTCTTGTGTGCAAATCATTACAAATAATGCACCTGTTTGCAAGGCTGCTGGCATGATTGTGGAAGCTAAATATCCACAAGTGTTTTGGACACCTTGCATTGTCCATTCATTGAACTTAGCACTGAAATCCATTGCTTCTGATGTGCTTTGGATTGGTAACATTATTGAGGATGCACGGCATATCCGTAACTTTGTACAAAATCATACAAATGCCCTCACTATCTACAAGGAGTACAACAATCTATCATTGTTGAAGATTGCAGATACACGGTTTGCCTCTTCATTCATCATGTTGAAGAGGTTGAGGGAGGTCAAGACCGCTCTTGGGGCCATGGTTATTTCAGAGTTTTGGTATTTTTGTAGAAAGACAGATCAAGTACCCTCTAAAAGAGTGAAGGACACAGTGCTAGATGATGCTTGGTGGGAGAGGGTAGATCTACTTATTCAGATCATGTACCCTATCATTTCTTTGCTTCGATTTGCAGATACAGACCAACACATCCTAGGAGAGGTTTATGAGGGATGGGATTTCATGATTGAGTCTGTGAGGAGCATTATTTTACAGAGTGAGTGCCCCAAGTATGAGACATCACCAAAGGCCTTCTTTACCACTATACATGATATTCTTTTTAGCAGATGGGACAAGAATTGCACACCTTTACATTGTTTGGCTCACTCATTGAACCCAAAATACTACAACCATGAGTGGATGAATGGTGGACCTTCCCGCAGATTCCCTCCTCACATGGATGGTTAAATCTCATAGGGTTGGAAAGATGCATTCAAGCTGGTTTTTCAAGATAGAGCATTGCTTGACGAGGTGGAGGATGCATTTGTTGAAGAGCAGGCTTGAGCAGTCCAGGGCAGAGACAATGGTGTATGTGCACAAAAACCTTCGTCTTATTTACAGGTAGAGGGAAGAGTGGTTGAAGGGAAAGACAAAGATGTTGGATGTCTTTCCTGATGATATGGGTCTGGACAACAGTGTTGAGTTGGCATTGGCCAACATGGATCTCAATGATCCAGTGCTAGAGCCTGTTAGATTTGATGATGGTGATACTATAGAGGGGTCATCCTCCACACCAACAGATGCAAAGATGACTTTGGATACAGGGGAGGAGGATGCAACAGAGGAGAGCAATGGTGACCATGATGATGAGGACAATGATGCTGATTTTGATGATGACTATGAGGATTGATGACTCATGAGTCATGAGCTACCTATTGCCTTGAGGCTTGTATACTTGTAGTTGTTTTGTATTTTCTATTTCTATTTTCCATTGGCATTGCACTACCTATGTAACACATTTTGATTTTGATGACTTAATGAGAAAACTACAGCTGTCAGTGTCTTTATCTTACTATCTTGTCTTTCTCCTATTGGATCATTGATGAATTGAATATGTATTATGAAATCAGAATTTATGATTTATGATTTATGTGACATGTCACAAATTACAATTGTATTTGAATTTTGTATGTACTATGCATGTCATAATGTTAATAACTTACTTTGTAAATAGTAAAACTTACATCTAGATGAAGATCTATGTTTGAAATCAATGAATTTGTATCATGAATGAGAATTTGTGTAAGAAATATCTAATTTTTAATATATATATATATTTAATAAAATAATATATAACGTGTTCGAACGTGTCCTATTTAGGGGGGTCAACGTGTCCAAATCCGACACTCGAATCCCCATATCCGTTGAATCTCGAATCCACGTGTCAGGTGACTTAGGCCTCAAGGCATTAATCAGCATCACTGTTCTCATCATCATGGTCCCCACTGCTCTCCTCTGCATCCTCCCCCTCTCCTGTATCCATAGTCGCCTCTGCATTTGCTGGTGTGGAGGTTGACCCCTCTAAGTCATCAAATCTAATAGGCTTTAGCACAGGATCACTGAGATCCATGTTGGCCAATGCCAACTCAACAGTGGTGTCCAGACCCATATCATCAGGAAAGACATCCCACATCTTTGTCTTTCCCCTCAACCACTCTTCCCTCCGCCTGTAAATAAGACGAAGGTTGGTGTGCACATACACCATTGTCTCTGCCCTGGACTGCTCAAGCCTGCTCTTCTTCACACTATACAAATTCCCATATGTGCTCCAATTCCTCTCTGAACAAGAGGATGAAGTCACCTGAGAGAGGAGCCTCATGGCTAACTGCTGAAGAGGAGGGCTTGTTGCCCCATGATTTGCCCACCAAGAATAGGGCTTCTTAGCCCCCTTGTCTCTAATCACATCATAACCTCCAAATCGACCACTGCCAGTGGAAAACTCTGCAAAGGCATCCTCCACCTTAGCAAGCAATGCACTATCCTGATAAATCCGCCTGAATGCCTCTTTCCTCCCCAGTGAGATTTCACTATCCATGTGAGGAGGGCATCTGCAGGAAGGTCCACCATTCAGCCACTCATGGCTGTAGTATTTGGGGTTCAATGAGTGAGCCAAACAATGTAAAGGTGTACAATTCTTGTCCCATCTGCTGACAAGAATATCATGTATGGTATCACTGAAGGCCTCTGGTGATGTCTCATACTCGGGGCACTCACTCTGTAGAATAATGCTCCTCACAGACTCAATCATGGAATCCCATCCCTTATAAACCTCTCCTAGGATGGGTTCGTTTGTATCTGCAACTCGAAGCAAAGAAATGATAGGGTCCATGATCTGAATAATTAGATCTACCCTCTCCCACCAAGCATCATCTAGCACTGTGTCCTTCACTCTTTTAGAGGCTACCTGATCTGCCTTTCTCCAAAAAGACCAAAACTCAGAAATAACCATGGACCCAAGAGTGGTCTTGACCTTCCTCAACCTCTTCAACATCATGAATGAAGATGCAAACCGTGTATCAGCAATCTTCAACAATGATAGATTGCTGTACTCCTTGTAGATAGTGAGGGCATTTGTATGATTTTGCACAAAGTTACGGATATGTTTTGCATCCTCAGTAATGCTTCCAATCCAAAGCACATCAGAAACAATGGATTTCAGTGCTAAGTTCAATGAATGGACAATGCAAGGTGTCCAAAACACTTGTGGATATTTAGCTTCCACAATCATGCCAACAGCCTTGCAAATAGGTGCATTATCTGTAATGATTTGCACACAAGAATCAACACCTACATCTTCAATAATTTTAATAAATAACTCACCCGTAAATTGTGCATCCTTGTATTCGCCAAGTGTATCCACTGCTTTCATGAAAACTGGACCACTCAAGGAAGACACCATGAAGTTGATGATTGGGTGTCGTGCTGGATCTGTCCATCCATCAGAAACAATGCTAACCCCGGATGTTGGCCATGATGCTACAATAGGCTCAAGCATTTTTTGCACCTCTTTTTTTGCCTTCATCAACAATGTGGTTCTCAGCTTCTCTGACCCAGGAGGCACATACCCTGTTGGAGCCCCTTGAGTTAGAGCTTGACACATCTCAATAAATAGAGGTGAACGTGCAATATTAAATGATATGAAGTTTTGATAGAAGAAGAAGGCAATGGTGAGATCAAGCTCTTCCGGTCTCTCTTTTTGGAAAATCTTGTCCATTGGACCAAGTGCTCTTCTTTTTGATGCTTGTCCCCCAGTAGAAGTAGAACTCTCAAATGGAAATTTGGTGGTGGCTTTCCTCAAAAATGGAAGGGGGTCTTCATTCTTGGGTTGTTTTGATTTTGAAGCCACATGTTCCATACCAAAATTGGCCTCCTTTTCCAATTCTTTTCTCTTTTGTGAATGTTAGTGTCAGTCTTTCCAACCTTCCTCCAGTGATCAAATATGCTCTTACAAAGTGATTTTGAAGTGTCAAGGTCAAATTTTGTCATTTCAGTGAGTCTTCAAGCAAAATTTGGTCACTAGGCATTAGGTCTAGGGTTTGCTTTCACTCCTTTCAAAATTGCCCAAATGCCAATCCATGTCATCATTCTGCTGAATCTATCATCATTCATAGGGTTGTCATTATCATGTCAATGTCTAATGAGTCATTTTACATCTTGTTCATGCTTCAGTTGCGCCTAGGTAAGTTCATTTCCCTCTCCTAGGGTTTTGAAGGCAATCTCTCTTGGATGGTCAAATCATTAGCAAAACTTGTATCTAGATATTCATACACCTTCCCCTATCCTTAAAGTACCTTATCAAACACTTCCCATCATTGAGATCCCTCAAATTCCTCATTTTTGCACAAACCCTAGTTTCTTGCCACAACTTGGCAATTTTCTAGGCTAGACCTGTGTTTTGCCCTTTTGGACCCCTTTCCCTCACTCGATCTCCGCGATTCCACTTTCCCCTGCTTCCTAACATCCCTCCCTACTTCCCAAAATTTCCCCAAGAATTTACAAGCCCCTCATCCCCTTCATTTCGCTTCATTTCCACAAAATTCCTTGTTTCACACATCAGGATAAGTTTCACTCAAAAGATGTTTTAGAGCAATCAAAGATGAATTTTGGAAAACTGAGAGAGGTTTTTGTCCACAACATGCCAAAGAAGAAAAACTCCTTCACTTTTTACACAGGTGTCATGGTTTTAGAGAAATGTCAAAAATATCGTTGCCTCAGGAGAATCGAATGCACCTCTGAAGTGACCTTGGGAAAATCAAGTTTTATCCTAGCTTGGTTGGCCAAATGACTTTCTTGATGAGTCAAATGATAACTAGACACAAAGAGCTTTCCAATGAGCTATCATGAGCTCAATTTGGAGTTGAGGAAGGCATTCAAAAGTTGACTGCAACAACACTCTGCCTTGAGGCAGCCTCATTTGGCACATTTTGACCAGTCTTGGGAGATTTGATTTTTGACAGGGCAAATGAACTCCAAATTGAAAAATTCCAGTTGTGTTGGAAAGTAGTCTCAAAGACCTTTCCAACGAGCTATCCTGCATCCAATTTGGACACCGGGAAGGCCTTCAAAAAGCATCTGAAAGTCGCGCTACGCTTAGGGCTCAGGCGCGCTATGCATCAGGGTTTTGGCTCAACGCGTAGCGCGCCGCGCGCTACCCTTAAGTTGGGGAGGTCCATTTCACAAAAACTCAGCATTTTTGGATTTGTCATGACAAATTACACTTGCTCAGCCACTGCCAAGACATTTCATTGAGGTTTGGGCCCCCAAAAGGTCAAAAAACGAGCAAAAAATGACCTTCTGCCACTTTTTGGACACACAGGAAGTAGTCTTGGGAGATTGCATTTTTGGAGGGGCAAATGGCCACCAAATTGAGAAATTCCACTTGGGCTGGAGAGTAGACATCCAGACCTTTCCAACAAGCCCACTTGTGCCTCATTTGGATGCCGGGAAGTGCCCCAAAAGTGGGCTGAAAGGCGTGCTACACGTTGATAAATGGCGCGCTACGCATCAGGACATTTTCTCAATTTTTCACCTTCAGCTCAGGAAAACGCAGCATTTGACCAGTTTTGACTTGTGATGGGATTTTTCACCCTCCTTGATGTAATTGATGTAATTTTATGTTGACTTGACACTTATTTACCTATTCTAGAAGATTCATTCATAAAATAGCAAAAAATTAATGAATGAATTGGTTTCCTAGCTTATAGAGGCAAGTTGTTTTGATTGCCTAGATTGTAGTGCTCAGTTTAGAATTGGTTGAAACAGCTCCTAGAATGATGAGATCGACCCCTAGAGGCAAGGGAAGAGGTTGGCTTGCCTATATTATGTAATTTCTAAGTCATTTTCATGGTTGGACTCTTGAGGGATAAGCTTAGACTGTATTACTCTTTGTATCTCTGCAATTTTGGCAAAGGAAAGACCAGGGTTTTGCAGCACTATTTGGGATTCCTGTGGTTATTTGTGTTGATGGTGTGTTTCTCTCATGTACTTGTAAGTTTGTTATGTGCATCATTTTCTTACTATTCTCTTCTGCAAATTAAGTAAATGAAGTGTTAAGGTAGAATTCATGGTTTCTATGCTCTGCCTTTAAGTTTGCTTAATATCAATGTTTTCATTTATTTAAGGAGAACTCTCGATGGTTTCTTGCTCTCCTTAGCTCCTCACCGGTCATATCTATCCATTCACTTATTTCAAAGGCATTAAGACAATCTCCTACCTTGCCCCAAAAAGACCTCTGCAAAAACTGTGTCTCATCCCTGCACCCAAAATTGCTGTGCTCAGTTTTCCAACAAAACCCTAAAAATTTAAAATCAAACTTTCCCCATCAGTTTACTAGCCTAAAATCAGTGTTCTTTATTGGTCATCTCAGCCCTTTGAAGACCTTTTGCCGAGATAGACCCGGAGAGAGCCCTCTCCTGTCCCCGTAGGGCTAGCTACGAGGCTAAGTGGTTTGATGTTGCCTTGGATTTTGTCTTTTTCAGCCTGAGGCCAAATTCAAGCGCTAACACCCCAGTAGAAGTAGAACTCTCAAATGGAAATTTGGTGGTGGCTTTCCTCAAAAATGGAAGGGGGTCTTCATTCTTGGGTTGTTTTGATTTTGAAGCCACATGTTCCATACCAAAATTGGCCTCCTTTTCCAATTCTTTTCTCTTTTGTGAAGAAATAGCTCTACAAGCTCCAATCCCACAACCAGGTAAAGCCAACAAATGTGATTTCACACAGTAATATGTGCTTTTGAAAGAAATGTTACAAAAGTTGCATTTCCATTGCACATTGCCTCCTCCCTTTTCCTTGGTGTTTGGCCCATTCTCTCTTGTGACATATTTCCATAATGGATATTTATCATTGTCTTTAGGTCCTCTTCCCTCAACATTACTTGCAATAGACTCTGATGATATTGGGGGAGGAGGGGCATTTTTACCCATGACATTCTTGCCCTTCCTTTGCCCCCCAACTGCTGCCTTTGATTGAGCCATAAATACTGTAAAAGAAATGAACAAAGCATGCACAAATTTGTAAACAAAAAATCATATACAAATTGCTGTAAGATATGCAAAAAAATGGAGGTGAAATGCACTTACCTGGGGGTTGATTCTCCTTGCTGAATGCTCTACTCCCTTAACTTCTTGTTGCAAACCCTTCTCTACCTGCCAACAACTCACCAAACACTTGCCAAATGAAAATATGCGTGGCTGTAATGAGCAAATACGCCCTTTTCATGCCCGCGCAGGTCACTTTTTGAGCCTAGCGAGTCCTGGAAAACAAGACACGATTCCCAAAATCGTGACATGCAGTCGGATTCGACGTGTCAAAAAAGGACACGACGTGTCATGGGTTTTGGACACGAATCTGGAGAGAATCGCATCGGACACGATGGATTCGGGATTTGTGGGGCCTATAGGACGAATCCGGTTTTATAGGTTTCAAGTAATGGTTTTGCAATGTTGATGCCGGTCTTGAACTTTTCTGAGTAATCATATGTTGATAGAAATATGGCACCACTAACAGACACAACAAGAACACTTATCAATGACTTGCCTTTTACATTGTCCATCCATCAGACACAATGGATACCCCATGCTCAGTCCAAGAATTTGTCATTCTAATGAAAGAATGCGATAATTTTTCTTTTTCATGATCAAGTCCAACGGTTCTAGCCTTGTCATGCCTAGGGATCTTGTATCCTTTAGGGGCATCATTTATGGCAAAAACCATTTCATGCCAATAAGGTGAGTGGAGAACATTGAATGGTATCCCACATGCATAGAGAAACTGGTAAACTTTTGAATCCACATCATTCCTACACCTTTAATCAAGGAAGTCTGATATGGTTCTACGCCTTAAAGAGATGTTTGGTGACCTTGTGCCTCCATATCCACTGCCATGGGAGGATGCTGAAGGAGTTCTTTGTGCATGTTGATGTGATTATGAGCTTGGTTCAAAGAAACCCTTTGGTTTTTTAGATTTGTATTGGGCTTCCTCTCTTCCCTTATGTATTTGGCTCTATTTGTTGCTGACACACTTGTACAAGTTTTAATTCCTATTCCTTTATCTTCATTCCATGCCCTTTTCCCACAGAGGTGCCTTCTGGCATGGGTGTATGAACCTGCGTAAGTTTTGTTGCAATCGGGGCAGTGAAATTTAGTGGTTCCACCCCCGTTCCCTACTTCAGGCCTAGAAACATACTTCCACAATGGGGTTTGGTCTTGTTTAGTTTTTTGGGCTGAATCATGTTCACTCTCTTCCTCCTCACCAAGGTACTCATCTCCGATGTTTTCATCAAATCCACTATAACCTACTTCTTCATCCTCTTCTTCATGCTCAACCCTCCTTCTACTGTTCAACACCATAATAACCAAAAAAGGAACCAAGAAGAAGAAAATGCCAAGCCATATAACCATGATGTTTGAAATTTGAAGTTTTAAATCTGCAAAAAAATGGGGGAATGGGAATGGGAAATAGAGAAAATTTTTATTTATTTATTTTGCAAATGAACATGAAAAAAATGCTAGATTAGAGTGTAGATCCTACCTCTTTGGCTTTCAATCTCGAGCTCCAGTCTTCCCTTGCAAGCTCCTCAAGCTTCTCTCTCACCAAGCTCCTCTCCAAGCTTCAAACTCTCTCTTGCTCCAATTACAAACTCTCTTGCTCAAGCTCTCACTCTTAATGGATGAAGTGAATAATGGGAGGGGAGAGGGTCTATTTATTTCTTTCCCCTCCTCTCCCCCTCCCTTTCCTCTTTCCTCTCCCTTTTCCCTCCCTTTCTCTCTCTCCTCTCTGACGCCAACGTCACCATCCCTCTTGGCTGCAACCTTTTCTTGTGCCAATCGGGAGCGTTTTTCAGAGGGGGAGCGCTCAGGAGCAATCTCTCCTCGAGCGCTCCCCCTCTGAAAAACGCTCCCAGAGTGTACAGGAGCAGTCGCGGAGCGAACGCTATTGAAAACACTTCGGGAATGGTAGTGAGCGTTTTTTTTTCAGGGAGTGCGCTCTCGAGGCGCTCCGTGAGGGGGGGGGACACTCCCCCACAACCCTGGTTCGATTCTTTGGATGCTCAACCGTTGAAGAGAACCAATGTGATTCGGCCTTTGGCCATTAATCCTTTGTCAACGTTGTTGTCGTCAAGATTGAAGCGTTTCACTACACAAAGTTGGAGTTTCTTTGTTTCGCCAGTTTCGTCATTCAGGGCTTTGGCCATTAAACAAAAAAAGAGAGAGAAAAGAAGTACATATAATGGTTAAAAAAAGATTTAAAGAAAAAATCATATAAATAATATACTATTAAAAAGAAAAAGAGTCCGATGTAAATTTTCAAGAACATTCATACATATAAAAAGTTTCTACATTAGTGATAAAAAGTGCATGATAAAGTTAAAAGGGAATCTTTCCAAATATCTTTAAAACTATACGTAAGACAAGGAAGAGTAATAAGATTATCTTGATTCTTCATTAAGTGGTTTATAAGCTTGTGGTTTTAGCAACCCATGGTAATTGCCCATGGTATTTTCAAGGTAAAAGAAAAACAAAAGGAACACAAAATCTCTTTATGTGAATGGTAAGTTTTACTTTCTACATAGGAAAAATTAACCCAGTCAAAGGCACATAAGTGGACATATATTTTATAGTATACCCCAAAGAGTTGAATAACTACATTTCACTAGGGTTGTAACTTTTCAAAAAGAAAAAAAAAGAGATTATATATATATATATATAAAATGTTTATAAAAAAATAATAAAAAAAGAAGAGAGTTTAAGAAAAAAAAATATTGAAATTTTGTATTTGAAAAAAGATTATTATGGACGTTAAAAGACAAGTTGAAGTACAAAGTGCAAGGGATTATATTAAAAATCATGGCTACATAAAAGATTACAAGGTTACATTGGTGGAGTCAATCATTGAAGAGAAAAGAATGAAGTCTAATTTGAAAATGATGGAAGGAAGATTCTCTTGTAAATGTGGCATGATCCCATGTTATGGATTATGTACATTAAAAGGGAATATCCAAGGAAAATATATTAATATCATTATCAACGAGAATCATCAGGAAAATTACATTAATGTTAATTTAGCAAATCAATTATTAATTTCAGGATTAGATATAATTGAGAATAAAGAAGCCTCTTATTTTGATGTCGAATACAAAATTAAAAACTTGCAAGTAATAATTGATGAATATGAGTATGTATCTCAATTTGGTGTAGCAACTATGCTTAAAGAAGAGATTGACATAATTTTCGGATTACCTTGGTTTAAAGAATTAGGTACGGTTTTTTAAACATTGATTTTTTTTTTTTTGTTTTGATGTTCCCTTATAAGAAGATGATCACATTCCAAGACATGACCCTTGTTACTGCTTAAACTAGCAGGGGACCTAAGGGGGATCCCTAAAGGGCAAATGCTAGACCAAGGGCAACAAATGGAGACTTAGCCCACTGTCACCTCAGCTAAGGTTCCCTTCTATTTTATGGACTTTCACCGATGGGAGGAGACCTGGTATATTATGGAGTCATCGATGAAGGATAAGTCAATGAAAGGATGTGGAGTGAGCCAAATAATCTCTTTTCTGGGAGGGTTAGAAAGATAGAGCTTGCTTGCTTTCTAAGCAAGGTATAATGTCTTCTAGGGAAAGGAAGGGAGGATTTGAGGGTTAGGTTTATGGAATATGGCTTGTGAAGGAATTTCCCAATCCCTAAAATCCTTGTTGAAATTGGTACCCCGGATGGTTCTTGAAGAATTGTCTTTCAAAGGAACGGGACCAAATGGACCTAGTCTAGGGTAGGGGAGAAGAGTATGTCAACCAAAGATGTCCCTAACCTAGACAAGGTATGGAAATGGATCAAAGAAAGAATATCCACTTAAAGGTTTGAATTGATCCAATAAGGTACTAGCCTTTGGGGATGCTAGGGCAAAGTTTGATCCCGAAGCTAGGGCTTGGCTTTTCTCACAATTCCACTGTCGGAATGGCCTCAAATTTGGAGGAGGTCTTGAGGAAACGCCAACGCAAGAGATCCTAAGAGATTGAACTTTTTGGATGGCTAATTTGTCGGGAAAACGATGCCCTAGGTGACCCAACTTGGCTAGACTTGGGAAAAGGTGAAAATATATGATTTTAGGTGACCACCTCTTGGTAGATTAGTGCCTTAGTCTTGGGAGAACGAAGTCTATTATGAATATGAGTGAGGATCTTTGATTCTCAGTCAAGGAGGCCTCAAGACCACTTCGCTAGCCTTCTAGGTCAAAGAGAAGCAATCTTGTAGCTTTTATACTTCGATGTGAAAATGAGATGGCTTATAAAGGTCCATTCGTTGCTAGAATTACTCGTAGGAGATTTCATTCACATTACATGGCCCATACATCGAGAGATGCTATAATAGATACAAAATTCCATAATTTAAAGCAGTGAATGCATGCAGTAATTAGCCCTAAAATAGCGAAAATCTCAGTAACAAGAATAACATTAAAGGCATATACTTACATGTAACAAAATATATCCAACCATCCACAATTGACAAAAGAGAAGCTCCAAGACAAGATAGACCAATATCCACTCATCAAAATTCATCCATAAAGCTCCAATTCATCCTCTAGAAAAAGTGCGAAATTCTCAAGAGAGAGAAAAGATTCAATCCAAAGTGATGATGAGAAAATGAACTCATCTCACTTGTATTTATACACAAATTAGGAGTTCGAATTAGCCTCCTTGGCCTAAATAAGCCCCCAAAATAAAATAATGTTATAATAATCCAACTTTTGGTAACAAACCCACCAAACTAGCTCACAAATGAAAGAATAAGCCTCTCAAGAGGTCAAATAATAATCTATGCATGTCGTAGGACCCTCTAAGAGGCCTAATGAGGTCCATAGGTGCCATGATGAAGAGTACGACTCTCAAAAGCAATGGACAAGGGGTTGACCCCCTTGTAATAACTTGTGGTGCTCCAAATGACATGCGGGGGCACACAAGTGTCCTCATGGGTCTCCAAACAAATCGAAGATGCTTGTAGATCGCCTGCAAGGGCTAGGATGATGGTGTATGTGATGCCACATCATCGTGTAAGTCCTAGATCATCTACCAAGTGTATGGTGCAAATCTGGGGCCAATTGGACATTATGGATCAGGTGCATCTTCCTCGTCCAATAAGTGAATCATGAGTAATCTCTGAATGGTTGTGGGGATCCATGGAGCGCTATCTGTTGCTGTGGAGGCCCATGGCTCTCAACGCGCACCCTACATGTGCCATTGTAGCCTTATGGAGGATTAGGACCCCGTATAGGGAGACCATATGCAATCCTGCATAAGATCCAATGCTTCCCCTAGCCTTCCAGTACAACAAGTCATTAGAGAAATCGAGTAAATGAGCTTACCAATCATGGACCACAAGTGGAGCTTCATAATGGCCTGCCCTTCCATAATGGGCTTCGGGATGTGCCAATGTTTCCTAAACTCCAAATGGGGTTAACCAATGATCTTATTAATGGTTTCTACTTTTAAAGGGGATAATATAGTCAAGGTACATTCTTCAAAAGGTGGTGGCATGTGACAGTTGGGTGAATGAAGTGGGGAATGAGAAGGGGCAACCCTGGGTCACATGCTGGAGTACAAGGCTAGCTAATAAGAAGGGAGCCCACACATGGGTTTATAATGTATAGGAGAGAGCAATCGTGGTACATGGGGTGCCCCAACTTGATTTTTCCACCCTTCTTTATATGCCTTTCCCCTTTTTATGTTTTTTTTTGATTAACTACTCGAGGTTCAAGGGGTAAGAGCATGATGTATAAGATATAGTAGTGACTACCCCCTTTTAAGGTGGGGCGGTTCATTGCCCACCAAAGGTTGGGACAATCATGCGTTTTTATATGATAAAGGAGGCTCATAGAACTTGTAGGAATTAGGGTGATGGCCATGATGATGGGGCAGAGCTCATGTATTGGCTTTTGCCTACGTGCTAAATGTGTTTGTTCCGACCATCTTTTGCATTTTGTGGTACATTTTCCTGTTGAATGTGGCCATATATGCTTTTATCTTTCTTTTTAGCTGCATCAACTTCCGGGCTTCATTCCATTCATGACTCAAGGTGTGGGCAAGGGGATGGGGCATGCTAACCCTATGTGGACCTTGTTGTCACACAAAATGTCTAGGCACTGCGACAACGGCTCAGATCGGGGGCTGTCACCCTGATCCCCAATCTCTCCGTTTAAGTTGTCTCCCTACAACAGGCTAAGGGGGGGTAGACCCTACGAAAATGGAATAAAGGAGAGCTAGTTGGAAACCAGCCAGTTCGAGAGACACATTGAAGTGACCAAGTACTTGATTTAGATTTAGCAAGATTTATAGGATTTGATTAGATTTTAAGCAATTGATGCCAATGCCTTATGGAGTCAACTATCTGGCTTGGAAATTTAGGACCAAGTAATTGATTTGCAACTGCTGTTTGGATGAATGACTATCTTATATGAAATGCAGATCCTAAAGCTAATATGAGATGCAAGAATCTTGGTTAATTTCAGTTAAATGCCTATCTAAGTTGGAATTTATCTTGAGATTAGTCCTGGAGCTTATATGAGGTAGGCTCTTCAGAAAATATATGTTGAGAGTTGGTTGGTCCAACCGAGGACTATACAGAAATGCTCAACGAAAATCTGAGAGATCTCCTACAGACACTAGATCAACCATCAAACCAAGCAGAGAAATAGAACAACAATGAAATTTTGAAGAAATAGATATACCTGCTACTTCGATCAAAATAAAAAAAATGTTACCCTAGATCCGACAAATTGAATAAGATACATGTATTTAGATTATTCTAAGAGAGCTATTGATTGATAGTTTTCACATAATATTATGCATAAATTAAAACAATATTACCATAGATTCATGAAGAGGAACACCACCACACGTTGAAATCCCAAAAACTTTTGCTTTAATTCAAAAAAGTATACAAGAGAGCTTGAGAGCTTAGTACACGATTCAAAGATCAGATGAAAAGACAAACTGACACCGACCTCTAATTCATAGGTAAAATATCTAACAACTAGTTGGCTTGATTCCTGTCAAATTAATCTCGATCATTCATAAAGATTTAATTAATCTTTAATCATCATCGTCGAAATTATTTAATTTTTGAGGAAAAATCGAATTTATCATTTAATTGACTTTTTATTAACTCAAAATTAATAATTTTGAGTTGATTTCCTCAAAAACTTGACTTTAACTTAACCACCAAGGCCCAAGGGTCCAAAATTTTTTGATTTCCTCAATATTCCCTTAGCTGGAGACCTCCAAAAATTAACTTCTTTAAAATCCACGAATTTCACCATTGGAGAATTTAATTTTACCTAAGACACAAAATTAATTAAATTTTTGGCTTAGGATTTTAATTTAATTTTGCTAAAAAATTTAATTAATTGACTTATGAGGGGATTAATTATTTTTCCAACCCTCTAATACTTAGTCATGGTGTCTAATTATGAGGGAACATGCACTAAATATTTTTTACATGAAGATTTTACAATTTAATACATGAAGGGGGAACATCCATTTGTCATAGACTCTCAACATTTATCCATTTCTGCTACTCAAAATATGATCTAGTAGACCAAGTAATCTGTAATAAAATAATCTAGCCCATTAGCGAGGATTATTTCCAAATTACTTTTACAAAGACTTGATAAAAACACTATGACTCACTTAATATCTTGACAACAAAATCCACCCTAGCTGTGGGGTGAGGTTGGAGAGAAAAACTCTGTCGATCATTTGAGTCTAGAGACACAGATGAATTAGTGAGACAAAAAACCTCTTAAGGTAGAAATCGTCATCAAAATACTATGCTTACCTAGGTTGTTACATGCATGATGGTCTTACTAGATCATTTACATTATAACCATGCAGAATGGGTTTAGATCTTTAACAAATTTCCGACTGATAATGAAAATATGAATGATGCGAACACTCGAACATGATAGATCTCTTTTGCGAAAAAAGGGGTGTACTACTATGGAGTCGTTGACACAGAGTGGTCAATAGGTCCTAAATTGACCGGTTCAGTGAAGTAGGCCGGTTTGGTACTGAAATAGCCTATTTTGGTTCTGAAGCACGAGCTAGATCGGTTTTGTGCCCAAACTAGTCAAACTGGCCGGTTCCATCGGTTCTAGTCTAATTCTAGTAACATTGCATCCAATTCAAATTTCTCTTGATAAATACTATGCACTTTTTGATTATCTAGCTTTGCAGCTCATAGAAAAGGCTTAGCCTTCCTTTGCTTGCGCCAAAGAGGAAGTCTCTTACTTCTCTTGTTGCATGCATTTGTGTATTAGTGTACATTATCATTTGTGATCATTCCTAACCTTAGTCTTTGAATGTTTTCATGCCTTGTGCAGATTTGTTGGAGAAGTTGAGGGCTTATTGAGGCACTGTTTGAAAGAGTATGTGAATTGAAGCTTGAAGACTAAAAGGATATCATTGGAAGCTTGCTCAATTCTTTCTTAACCATTCTTCATTCTCTTTCCCTCATGTGCAAGTCTTTCTTTTGCAGACCAAGGATTCGAGCCATTAAGATTGTACCTTATTAAAAAAAGAGAGCTCCATCCATTGGGAACTCCTTATTGTATTATCTTCATAACAAGCATTATAATTTCCTTTCTTGTTGCTAGAATAGGCATTAACTAGAATCAACCAAGAACACATTAGCACACAAACACCATACAAAATTTGAAAGTTTCTTCTTGCATGCATTTTGAAGTTGGCATCTCATTGGACACCTCACTATTAGAGCTCTTTCTCAAATACATGCAAAAGATTTAGAAAGCACTTACATCTCATTTACTTGCAAGTATTTTAAATTCACTCTTGTGCTTTATTTATGCTCATTTGGATCAAGTTTAAAGCTTTATATCATTGTTGTGTTTGAGCATATTTTCTCTTTTCAAGTACAAGAAGTATTTGTTTGCAAGCTTTCAATTTTATTAAGTGCTTTCCTTTCAAAGTTGTATCATCATATCATAGTTTTGCTATTGGTTGATCTAACACTTGTCTTGCAACTTTTCATTCCATTTGATCTTGTTGTATCTTGAAGACATTTCCATTTATTGCAAGTACTTTATTTATTTGAGCATATATTTCATATCTTGCAAGATTATATTTGGCATTGGTCTACTTTCATTTTCCTTGTAGGATACATTGTTGACTCATATTGATCTATTTATATTTTGATGTTGATTACATGCTCATGATTACTTGTACTTGCTAAATTCTTCATTTATTGCTTCAAGTTACATCTCGAATTATTGAATGGTTGATGTTCTAACTCATTTACTAATTATCTCCTAGAACTTGTTAGTTTAACAAGATTTTTAAAAAATCCTTCCTTAGGGTCCAACCCCCTTGGCTTTAGCTAGGAGAGACCCTAGACGAAGAGAGTTGGGATTAGGTGACAACCCCTTCTCTGAGGTTTGCCACCAAGGCTACACCTAGTGGGGTTGAGGATTTTTCCCACATTAACTTAGGTGTGTAATCAAGGCGGCAACAGGAACCACTCTCAAACATCTTGAAACAATTAATGGTAATGTCAAGAAGGATTGTTTTGGGAGGGCAATAGACCCTAGTTTCTTCCAAAACCGCATGAAAATTGATTGGTTTGGCACTAAACTAGCTGATATGTAAAACTAAAATTGTATAAAAATAAACACAAATAATGTAATAGACAACAAATAAGATTAATGATTAATTAGTTAGCAATTAATGAAAAGGAATGTCCCTAAGGACATAACCGTTAGTGAAATGGTACTTACCTAGCTATATATACAGGACCCTCATTCTCATTTGTATCAAGCTACATCAATTCTTTAATTCAATATACAATTACAATTATTGTCCTACGATGGATGTATTTGTCTTCGAAGTATTTTACATATTTCCGCTGCGTATACGACTAGTCGTCGTTACATTGGTATCAGAGCTGTTCGATCCTTTGGATGCTCAATCGCTGAAGAGAACTGGTCTGATTCGACCTTTGGCCATTAATCCTTCATCAACCTTGTTGTCGTCACAATTGGAGTGTTTCGCTACACAAAGTTGGAGTTTCTTTATTTCGCCAGTTTCGTCATTCACGACTTTGGCCATTAAACAAAAAAAGGGAAGAAAAAAATGAGATGGTCAAAAAAAGGAAAAAAAGAAAAAAGAAAATAAAAGAAGTACATATAAAGATTAAAAAAAGATTTAAAAAAAAAATATAGTCCGACGTAAATTTTGAAGGAGAACATATATATATATATAAAAGGTTCTACATTATTGATAAAAAGTGCATGATAAAGTTAAGAGGGAATCTTTCCAAATATCTTTAAAACTATAAGTAAGAGAAGGAAGATTACATAATATTATCTAGATTCTTCATTAAGTGGTTTACAAGCCCATGGTTTTAGCAATCCATGGTAATTGCCCATGGTATTTTCAAGGTAAAAGAAAAAAGGAATACAAAAACTCTTTATGTGAATGATAAGTTTTACATTTTATGTAGAGAAAATTAACCGAGTCAAACGCACATAAGTGGACATATATTTTATATTATACCCCAAAGAGGTGAATAGCCACGTTTCACTAGGGTTGTAACTTTTCAAAAAGTAAAAGAAAAGAATATAAATTAAATATATATAAAGAGAAATTTTATATTATAAAGGGGTATTTTAATGAAAATTTAAAGTCATGAAGTTATTGAAAATATATATAAGTACAAAGCGGGTATTATTATAGAAGGTTACTTAAAAGATCCATATATTAAAGTATATAAATGGTTAAATCTAGAACTATAAAGAGACATAAGGATAACAAGTTATAACAAAGGAAGAGTACTTTTTAAAAACATTATAATAAATATAAGGTGTAGTTTATTTAAATAGTGGAGCTATATTAACTTATTTTAAAGTGGGAAAAATATATAATTGAGGAAAATAAAAGTTAAAGGAATTGATAAATGTGTTCAAGTTTATCAAGTAAAAGGGAACTTATTTTAAAGAAGCAGCCCATTTTTGAAGGAAAAAACAAATGTAGTCTAATTCTAAAATGATGAAGGAGGATGATTTTGCAATAAAGGTTTTTCAGTTACGGATCACAGAGTAATTACATTAAAAGGAAGTATCCAAGGAAGAGAAGTTAATATCACTATCAACACAAGCAACGATAAAAATTACATCAACGTTAACTTGGCAAATCAACTATTAATTCTAGAGCAAGCATTGTTGTAAGGAAAAATATTTTTGACCAAAAAGAGTATAACATTAGTGATTTACAAGTGACACTAGGTCATTATGAGTACACATCTCAATTTCATGTTGTAAAGATGGATATTGACATCATACTCGGTCAACCTTGGTTTAAGGATTTGGGTACATACATGTTAAACATAGAGAAACAAGTTTTGACGTTTCCTTATAAGGGGGAGATGGTCACATTTTGAGACATAACAAGTAAATCAAAATCAATAACATCTTCATTGGAAGACTTTAAAGATATCTCAGACTTGTTGTTTCAAGATAATGAAAAAACTATATCAAAGAAGCAAAAAGTGCTTAAAGAAGTCATCTGCGGCAAAGACAAAGAAATTTCGCGCCTCAGAGATCACCAAGAAAAACTACTCGAACAAGTCAAGAAAGCCAAAGCATCAAAGAAGGAACTGAAGGAGCATTTATTAGAACAAGAAGAATAAAATTTACGTTTAAAGAGCCTTAACCAAACGTTATTAGAACAAATCAAGTGTTTAAAAGACGAGAAGCGTGAAGGCCAAAATAAAGTTGATTCAGAGAATGAGGAATGCTTACATCTCAAAAATCATAATCCAAATCTGCTCAAACAGATTAAAAAACTTAAGGACGAAAATAAATCATTGACGAATAGGTTCAAAGAACTTGTCGCAAAGGAAACATCAAAATCTCCAGATGTAGCAGTCCAAACTGAAGAACAAACATTAATACCACTAATCTTGTAGTTCAGGCAAATCCAAAGCCTATTGAAGTAAAAACGTACTCAAAGGTTGTCGTTCAAACATAGGAGACCTCAAATAAGGAATCAGTAGTCAAGTCAATAACAACATTGCCTGATGGAAATCAGGAAACTGCCATAAAAACGTTTAAGGAAGTTCAAACAAGAAAAATTCCTTATCTACATCCGAATCACAAGAGTAGATGCCTTAATAAATTTACAAATCTATATCACGTAGAACATAAACAAACTTATGTTCTGAAGAATACTGTAGTAAGCTCAATCCAACCATACGATAACTATTCACCACACATCTCCAAGGGTCAGAAGATTTCTCAGAAGATTAATCTAGGATGGTCTGATCCGTTTTCAGTACAACAATCTTGTCTATCGCTTAGAGCATCATATCGTCTTGTATCAACAAAGATGAAAGCTTAGAAAACGAGAAATATTCCGAACGACAGAAGATATCCGATCCGTCATCAGTGAGCTTTGAGGACAAAGCTTTTTGAAGGGGAAGGCAATGTAACAAACTAAAATTATATAAAAATAAACATAAATAATGTAAAAGACAACAAATGAGATTAATGATTAATTAGTTAGCAATTAATGAAAATGTATGTCCCTAAGGGCATAACCATTAGTGAAAGGGTACTTACCTGGCTATATATACAGGATCCTCATTCTCATTTGTATCATCCTACATCAATTTTTTTTATTCAATATACAATCACAATTACTGTCCTACGATGGATGTATTTGTCTTTGACGTATTTTAAATATTTTGCCTGCATATACGACTAGTGGTCGCTACACAATTCAGGCTAGTTGGTACCTAACTGGTACTAGGTGGTCCTCAAACTGGATTTTTCTTCAGTGTCATTGGCTGAAGGTTGCTGACTAGATGGCTAACTAGTCAAGCCGGTTGGTCAGCAACCTTCAGCCAATGGCCTAGTAGAAAAATCTGGTTTGCGGGTCAATTGGTATGAGTTAGGTACCAAACCGGCCCATTTGGTACTCAGTTTAAACCTATTGGTTTTAAAAAGTATGATTTTGACTCGTAACTTAGTTGGAGTAGAATTGGAGGTTCATGTTGAGCTCCACCTTGAAAGAGAGATGAGTCCATTCAAATTGATTGATTTAACCCATAAGGCTACATGGATTGTTGTATTTTTTTTTTGGTTGATTTGACGCACGGAGATTTGAACTTTGAATTTGATGGTTCACGCAATACTTCATAACACGACGATCACCAATTGAGCTGCCCCCCACGGGCTTAGGCTACATGGATTGTTATATGCGTGTGTTTGTTATTATACTTGTATCATGGCAGACCTAGCATTTGGAATCCATATTGGATACTTTGTACATGTACTTGACCTATCTTTGTACACAAGCATCTATGCAACATTGGAGGTAAAAAATACTTGTTCAGAATATTCAATTTCTTTTGCTAAATAAGGAAGGAATATATCATAATTTCAAATATATTCTTAGATGTACATGTGTATAGATCATATTAGGTTAAAAATTATTTATTTAAATTAAACAACTTCACTAGCTCAAGTTGGTTATGCTAATTTACAATTTTTGTTACTTTTTGTTGGCCGTTGCATTTTTGTTTGCAGTTTTACATCATTAAGCATAGTCTATATTGGTGGTGCTTCATATTGCTTTGCATTTTTTTGAATGTGATGCATCAAAACCTATGAAAATAAAATGGGAAGTTAGCAATGATGTGCTCAATTTTTAAAACATGGTTTTATTCACATTCTAGAGTCAAAGGACCTTCCAACAGAATGATATTTTTTTCTGAATTGCTGTCATTTGTGCTTGCAGTGCGATGCATGCAACCACAGTATTAATTCACCCTCTTGTCATTGCAGGCTGGTGAGTATTCTTCAGTCTTTTTGGTACATTATTTTATCTAAAATTAGGTGTATATCCACATATACTTAACCCCTTCTTGGTGATTGCAGGTGTGGCTTAACTACAACAGCTTTTAACATGCTTCCCGTTGGGTGCCTTGATGGTGGAAGAGCCATTCAGGTGTGCAACACTTTTTGTTCCCAATGATTAGCCATTTTACGTCTTGTTTAAATTTGCATTTATAGATTTCAGAGTTGATCTTTTATAAAGAAAATAAATATAAATTAATGCACACTTGAATAGTATGGGATTTCAAAAATTTCATAAGTTAGCATGTGTAGGAGTAAGACCAGTATCTTAACATGTTAGTATCAAGTTTCAACAACATGGACAATCATAGAAGCATAGAATGGGTGGTTAGAACCTAAAAGGGAAAGTATGACAATAAACCTCTAGTGTAAAGCAGGTGAAACTATTAGCTTCTAACACCATTAATCAAGAAACTACCATCATGGGCATATGGCCATTACCATTGTATAATTAGTATTATTAATTGTAGAAATTTTACATTTAGGTAAATTAATTCAAATATGAAGTCTCACCACTCAATAGAGATTTCTTGGATCTAATCCCTAAGAGCTTTCATCATTCGGGATGATTTAATATGTAATTACAGCAGTGACCAACAGCAAATACTTCACTTCAGTTTAGTTTGAGTCACTAGGAAACTCAAGAACAAAGATATCAAACAAATGTACTTCAATGTCAAAATGTTGCAGCCTTCAGGGTACACTTTGTTGAGAAATCAATATGCTAGTATGTTAGGGTGATTCCTCTTACTTGACAATTACTTGTAAGTGTATGTTGGCTTTTGTTACTTTTATTATGTCTTCTTCATCAAACAATTACCAAAACATAAAGTACATGAAGATCACAAAAGACAAAGAACACAAGATGTAGGCTCCAAGCCAGGGCAAAACCCCACAAGGGGGAAAACCCAAACAACTTCTCTTCTTATAGAATCAGATCAAAGTGAGATATCCAAGACCCAAGACCAGGACCAAGACCTCCACCAAGAACCAAGTCAGCCCTCCTTCAAATCTTCTCCAACCAAATCAAAGTCAACAAAAGAAATATGGTCAAACCTCGTCAAATCTAAGAATTTTGGATCTGCAATTTGGACCTGCAACTTTGTAGAGTTGCCCCAACACCTTCACATGTGCGAGAAGAAACAAGAATTTCAACCTTTTTATTCGCATAGTTGCCGCAACACCTTTGCACATGTGAACATGAAACAAGCAAAAGTTCGATTTTTCTCTTTCCTTTGATTCTTCTTCTCTCTCCTTGGCCTTTGCTCTCTTTCTTCTTCTTTCTTGGCACAAAAATTGATGATGTGTGAGTGATCAAATTAGGTTGAAGTTTTTATAACTATTCAGGAGGTCGAATATGTGCCTCTTTGAGGCCGACTTGTCTAGGCAGGGTCGACTTGGTCTTGTGGTGACAAAATGACTCTTTTTTACTCAATTTTTATTTTTATTTTTCTTACAAATAGTCCAAATGGGACTTTGACACATGACAAATTTTATTTTTGATTCAATAAACCCTAGAAGCATGAAGAACATGCTTTGATTAGAAAATAATAATTTTTTTTTTGATTTTACATGAAATACATATTGATACAAGTACAAAGATAATTATGACGATCGAACCTAATTACTTCAACACACTTTTCCATATATATCACAGATCTAAAATAACTTTCTTACATCCATAAATCTGCCCCACTTGACCAAGTTTGACTTAGAATAGCATGTAGAGTTTGGAGTTGATTCTAGACATGCAATGAAGGGTGTAGGAAAAATGGTTCTCCTACTTGGGTTAGAAGGTAAGCTAGAAGTGAAGGACATGCTATGAGTGCCAAAACTCAGGTGGAGTATGCTCTCAGACTCTATGATGGAGAAGAAGCAGTTTTGTGTAGCAATGCAGGATAGGAAAGTAATTAGTCCCAGGGGACCTAGCTTTGATGAGGGACATGTCATTGTAGTTAAAGAGAAAAACCTATATAGGCTAAGGGGCCAACCTATTCGAGCGATGATAATGTTGGAAACACATAGAGGGGGGTGAATCAGTGTTTTATTTACAATTAGTTTATTATTAAATTTCCAAGCATTAACATCAAAGCAAACATAAATCATCAACACATCGCAAGAGTAGTACACAATAAATTTTAGGCAGAAACCTTTCTAGGAGAAAAACCGCCACATGCTTTTCTAATATAATTTAATGAGTACAATATTTTTCAGCTCCAATTAAAAGGGAAGTTCCAACTTCTTAGTACTCTAGAAAAACATTCAATTTATCAAAAAGCTCCAACTCCTAAAAGGATGCTTCTACACCCTAGTTTTACTAGCTCCAACTGTTAAATTTTTTTTTAGGGCTATATTGTTCTTTGCTTAGATAATTGCATTTCTTCATTAACACATTAAGTTCACTCGATATCATCATTACATTATTCAGATTTACATCATTATTCATCAACATATGCAACTATGTAGAAAGAATAACATCATTATCATCAATGCAACGAAACATAAAGGAAGAATAGAAGAAAAGCATGCACACATAGAGACACTAGGATTGGTCCGAGACTAGGGCAAAACCGACTATGGGAAAAACCCTTGCAAATTCTTCTTCTTCTTATATTGTCATTAAATGATTTAGCAAAAGAGAATACAATGATCCATGACTTCGACTATGCAACTAACTAGTAAAACAACTATGACTTCCATGAAATGAACCTAATCATGCTTATACTCAAAACCATGATTTTGAGGACTGTAATGTACTGTCACTATCTATAGTCAATTGCTGAACACTGTTGTCATTGAGTGGAGTCTTCGGAATACGAAAATTTCATCTTTTAGTCTCGGACGCACAGAGGAGCTGTGCGAGTGACTATGGCAGTCCTGGATGCTCCCTGGTGAATTTTATGTGTGTGTCTGGGGACAAATACACTTAGATCTGCCTCAAACCCCTAGACGCTCCCTTTAGGCTACTTTGCGAGCATCTGTGGTTGCGCAGACGCTCCCTTGACCACTCCGTACATGCGTCTCGGGATCAAACTGGCTGATCTACTTCACAAGCCTTAGGCGCTCCCTTTAGGCTTATGTGCAAGTGTCTGAGACTTCCCAGACGCACTCTTGACCACTTTGTGTGTGCGTCTGGGGTCGAAAACACTTAGTTACGTGCGTGCGTCTGGGGTCGAAAATACTCAGTTACGTGCGTGCGTCTGGGGTCGAAAATACTCAGCTACGTGCCTGCGTCTGGGGTCGAAAATACTCAGTTACGTGTGTGTGTTCGAGAAACATAAACCCTAGATCCATGCGAGCTTTAACCCTGTAGTTTTAGACCCTTGTGTGAACATTCTCCGTCAGACCTATGTGAACCAAGACAATAGAAGAGAAGAGAAGATGGCTTGATCAATGTGTCCAAATGAGCTTGAGGGTCCATGAGGGTTCACTTGATGTTGAGGCCGACTTGTTCAATTGTACATATGCATATGGCCGACTTGATCCAATATACATGAGTGGGAACATAAATTCAAAAACCAACTTCTTTTTGTCCAAATGAGGCGATCTTTAGGTCGATTTTGCTACTCTTGAAAAGAGGAATTTATTGCAATTATTATCTTCATCATATGACCTGTCCAAAGTGGAATTTGACCGCAGTTGCATAATTTTAACACTCCCTCTCAACTAGGGAGAATTCCACCTATTGATCTCTGTTCATTGATCAATATGCCATTCAAGTGTATCATCACTAAACATCTCTGTCATGTAGTCGTCCTGCCATGACCATCTCAAGTATCTCATCATCACAAATCATCAATGTACATCTCGATCTATCTCTTGCTTATTTGTGCTTATCTCTTGATTTTTTCTGCTCACATGCTGAACATTCTCGAATCTAAAAGAAGAAGAATTTGTCATTGGAGGGGAGTGTTGACCGCTACGTGTCAACTACCCATAGCAGTACACCCCCTTTTCTTCGCAAAAGGGATAGCGCTTAATCGACATGTCCGTGCCATTCGACAGTCATCGTCGACTTGATCAATTTATGTTGTAAACCCAGTCTGCATGTGTGAATTGTAAATAATCTTAGCAGATATGAGTCATGTATGTAAATTTCCTAGGTGGACCTAATTTTCTAGTGATAATCTACGTTCTGGAAGGTTTTTTGTCTCACCGATCCATGATTGGCAGAGTTTTCCTTTAGCCTAACCCCAAAGCTGGAATGAATTTTGTCATTAGAATCTTAGAGGAATCCTAGTGTGTTGATCTGCTAAATTATATTTGGTCGCAGAACTGGGTGGTCCATGAGGGTCTATGTCAAATGGGTTTTCCCCCTTGAGATGTAAAATTGTAAAAGTCATGATGTAATGTGTCTTGAGGGTTAGAAAATATTTTAATCCCCTCATAAGTCCTAAGTCCTAGGTCCTCGGTGATTTTTCCAAAGGTTAAGTTCGAGGATCCATTTAAAAATAAATTAAAAATTAAAAATTGAAAAATTGAAAAAAAAAAAAAAAAAAAAAAAAAAAAAAATAAAAAATAATAAAATAAAATAAAAACTTAAAAATAATAAAATAATATTTTTGAGTAAATAAATGCAGAATTTCAATTTTTTAATGCATTAAAAATTCGACGGATGAGATTAAGAGATATCTTGATCCTCATCGACGGTCGAGATCGTTTTGACATGGATCACTCGAACTAGCCATTGGGAATTTTTCCTTTAAATAGGGTGGTAGGGGTCATTTGAGATCAGATTAGATCTGAGAGGTTGGTGCTAAAGAAAGCTCTCTTGTAGTCATTTTTTGTGCAATAAAGAAAGACTTTGGGGTTAAAAATCTTGCTGGTGTTACTCTTCTAGAAATGCTGTAAGATTGTTTTATTTTTCTGCATAATTTTATTTTCAGCCATTGAGGATAGCTTAATGAAGATTGATCTAGGCACAGGTATCTTGTTTGGTCTTTGGGGTTTGAATGATGGTTTAAATTCTGAAATATAGTGGCAGGTATCTCCATTTGATCTGGGTTTCACTATTGTTTTCTCCCTCTATGCTAATGGTTGATTTTACACTGTGCAAGGAATCCTTTTTTTCAGATTACCAGGCGTTAGGGGATGTTCTCGGCTGAACCAGCCAACTCCCGGATTGTGTAACCTAAAAGAGCCCAGTCAGTTCTTGATCCCGGGCTTATCATTTGAATTTTTTTATGAATGCATGCAGGGTTTTTTGAAGTGTCTCACTTCAAAACTAAATTCTGATAATACTACTGTTATTATTGACAAATCTGGCTACTAAAGAGCCTTAGATCTGTAAATACTGTAAATTGTTTAGCTGGTTTTAGGGTTTTCAGTTTATTTTTGGCACATTTTACTTCTGGGTTTCTTTCTGTTTTTACAGGTTGCAGGTTTTATTTTTTTTGAAAAATATTTCAGGGTTTCATCACAAAATCTGAAGCAGCTTGCAGCCCGGGGCTTTCATTGTAGATTTGACGGAGCAAAGATTTCCAGCCTTCACAGCTAGGGTTTGAGTTCACACTGATCGTAATTTTTGAGGGCAGCAAAGTGCTCCATCGTGGCTCCATCCTTGCTCCTCAACGCTACCATTCATTTGCTGTTGCCCACGTTTCATTGTTTCCACATTAAAATCTACAATCACCGCAGCACTCGATTTTCCTCCTTCAAGCAAGCTCCATTCCCTTCACGCAGCTGCCGTCCAACTCTCATGCAAACCTGCACATCTGCAACAACAAAGAACAAATAAAAAATAAATCGATTTTGAGCCATCTCTCTCAAGCAGCCAGCGTCCAACGTTGCCCAGCCACCTGCGTGCAGCGTATCTCCCCCACGCTTAAACCTCCAATCCTCGCTGCGTCTACCATCGAGCTGCCATCTCTGCCTACGTGCTGCTATCCCTTCCGCATCTTCACCTTGCTTTCTTCTGCGTATTCCTGCCATCGAAAATCATCCAGGCGTGTGGGTTTGAAGATCAACGTATCATTTTTTTTGGGAAAGATCTTTCAGGTTCTGCGCAGTTTATTTCTCTGCGTCTTTTTCTTCCTGCGTGGTCAAATCCTTTGCAGCCGCCGTCCTGCAGAGACAAACGCATGTTTCGACTTTCATAAGCGTAGGCAGAAAATTCGATTTTTGGGTTTTGAAATGGCATAAAGTTTAACGTAGGTAGTATTTAGGGTTTTAGTTTTAATTTTTAGTTTCATTTAAATTTTGTTTATTTTGAAAAATTAAAAAAATATGTATGCTTTGTATAGTTTAGTTTTAGATTAAAATCGTAAATTTCTTTTTTAGCTTTTAAATTTATTTTAGTTCATTTCTGTATAGTTTTGTTTTTTTATTAGAGTCGTAAAAAAAAATTTAGTTTTGTTTTATTTAAAAAACATTAAAAAAAAAAAAAAAAAAATCAATTTTCATAAATTAAATTAGATTTTGATTTTAGTTTAGATTTTGTATAGTCTTTAGGTTATTTAAATTTAAGTTTAGTTTAGGATTTTAGAATTGAATGGTTAGGTTTAGAATTTAGTTTTATTTTTATTTTTAAATCTTGAATCTTTATAAAAAATATAAAAATCATTTTTTTGTTTTAAATTAGATTTTATTTGGATGGTAAGTTTTGTTCCATTTTAAAATAAAAATTTTAAAATCATAAAAATAAAAAAATTTCATAAAAAGATAAAAAAAGTTCATTTTTTTTTAGTTTAGATTTAGATTAGATTTTAATAATTTCAAGTTTTGCTTTAATTTTAGTTTAGATTTTAATTTTAAGTTTTGTTTTAAAATTATAACAATAAAAAATTCATAAAAATTATAAATCTTTAAAAAGGCATAAAGAAATTGTTTTCTTATAGTTTAGATTTTGATTTAATTTAGTTTAGATTTAATGTCATTTAGATTTTTTCGATTTAAAGCTTTCATTTAGTTTTAAGTTTTGTTTTATCTGAAAAATATAAAAATATTTTGGGAAAATTTTTGCCAATTTCAGTCTTGGCTCAGGAATTTTTTAGGTTTCATCTTTTATGCTAAGGCTAAAATTTTGATGTGGGAATTAATGTTTAATATGATTTAATGTTCATCTGAAGATTAACTGCATGAATGTGATCTCTGGTTAGCTTTTTACGTGGTTGAAGCACTTTATCTTTCGAAATTTTAAATTGCTGGAGTATCATTAAGCCATTAAGCATTTTCTCGCATTTGATAAAAGTTAATCATTGCTTGGGTTATTTGATGATAAATGTTTGTTTTAGATGGTTCATATTTCTGCAACATCTAATCATTAGCTCCATAAGGCACTAGTCCATTAACTTGTAAATCAACTAAGTGCTTGTTCCCCCTCGTGTCTCCCAACCCAACTGGTCCTCAGTTGGTCATTCATTTTCCCATAGGGTCTACCCCCCTTAGCCGCGGGAGACAGGCTTAAATGGAGAGATCGGGGATCAGGGTGACAGCCCCCAGTCTGAGCGTTGTCGTGACAATCTGTGCGACAACAGGGAGCTCAATCTACCATCCTCTATCCATTGGGCTATTACTCGGAAACATTACCATCGGTCTACTACCTGGGGATATCGGTGGGGTGCTGAATCCATGATCTGTATCATCATCGGAGAGCATACCATCAAGGGAGCATATGTCAACCTGGAACCACATCGGGAGCTCAATCTCAACCCAGAATCTCATGGGGGAGATATACATCTACAACCCCATATCTAGTGATAGGATATCCAAACATGCAAGGGAGCACATCTCGACCCGGGGATCACATTGGAGAGCTCAATCTCAACCCGAAACCGCATAGGGTTATCTCAACCCATCCTATTGCCTACTGATCTTCCCATCAATGACCCTGAATAGTCATGTGGTAGAACACCTACATCGTAATCGACTTGGGTTGTACACCCCAAGTACACTCTGAACCCGTTGGCCAAAACGGGGATAGGTATTCCCGACAAGCCCTGCTTGTGGGTATGATGCTAACTGGGGTATACTCTGCAAAGACCAGATAAGGGAGCAACATTCTCTGACCTTGTGAAGATAGGGGAGCAACATCTTCAACCCTATGGGTAACAGATAGCAGGGCATACCGTATTGTCCAGAGTTCCCTCAACCCCAGGAGCCTTCTATCTCAATTCCTCACCCTGGGAGCTTTGACAGGGAGGAAGAGTTGGCTTAGTGTCCTCGATCAACGCTGCTCTCATCAAATTTAAGTCTGGTATCTGCTTGTCTCAATAGCAACTGTTTCTTGTTCATACAGGATGTCAAATTAAATATCATGTTAGATCATAAATAATCATATAAATCACAAAAGGATACCATAATCATCCTCCCTCTCAAGGAGGTGTCAATCACATGCCTAAGCTTGTCTCGAATAACTACACTGTCTCAATGTATAAAAGTATCTCAGTCCCAACTATATATATGGGATTTTCTGTCATCGCAATGTATCCATGTCATATTCAGATCCTAATCAGACAGATTTCTAAGGAGCTTCCGCCTCACAGCTAGCCATGCTAGCAACATCATACTCAACCTCGTTCGTGCTATGGACCTCTCATCCAAGATATCATGGCAGATCTCATACTAAAGCAACATCCAAATGTTCTCATCAACAATAATCTCAAATATCAACAATACGTCCATGCAGTCACATATCATATAAAGAATATTTTCGATCAAGAATTGATCATCTTATGCAGATATCTCAAAGGATGCTCGGTAGCAACTCAATGTGAATGAAGTAGAGCTATCATGAACTCATTCAAGTTCTATGCACATCATATATATGGACGGATGTTCAAAAACAGAACATCAATGCTTCAATCAATTGTCGGATGCCATGTCAAGTTCAACAACATCTTGAACTTCAAATCGGAGTGTCTAAGGATTTGCATTTCCATTATTCAAAAGTATTTTTCAATAGCTTTGCAATATATAATTTCTTTCCCAAATTCCAAAAATCGATTCATCATGCCATGATACATCATTTCGAGCTTCAGAAGCCATCTCCCTCTTACTTAGATCATCAGAGGCTCATCACCTGTCAAGAGTAGACCATCAATATATAAAACCAAAACCATAATCAAAATCAAAGCCATACCTTGGAACTTGTTGTAGCTTTTTCTATCTCCCTTTACGAGATACTTTAAAAGATGTAGAAGCCTCATAAAGACAACCCCCGGGTTGAAGGAAACGGTCAGTGCTTAGGGCATCCTAGAGGAGTGCTTTTGAGGATTCTCTAAGGTTTTCTGCTACACTCCATATGTCACATAATTTGAAGTAAGATAATTCAGAGCTTGGTTCAATAGACCTTCACCAAGGTAGACTCAAGCAGACACACAGATATATATACATACGGGTAGATATGACTCATCTCAAGGAGGAATGTCCTAATCCTGGTGGCCAACACACAACAAAATGCAGCTTAATATTGTCATTGTAGTAGAAATGAAGAGGAGGAAAGAAAGGAAGGAATTCGATGTAGAGGGTTGGATAAAACACAAAATCCTAAGCAACAAGTTCCAGCAGAAGTATGGAAGAGTGAGGAGGTGAAAACGCAGAAATAGTGGAGCGCAATTTAAGGTTTCTAGCTCTAGTGGACACATTTTGTCACCAAATAGCATTAGTAAATCTGTGCTCACACAGGTACTGTAGTCTATAAAATAACACAAGTAAATCTGTCATTTACACATGTACTGTTTGCTACTTTGCAACATACACAACCATAAATGAGAGTGAAACCAACGGCTTCATTACACAATTTCAGAGGAGGAAAAACTTATATGAAATAATATACAGAGGGGAAAGCATACTGCACATTACTCCTATTGGAATCAACAAAACCGCTTCATTAATCTTTGAAGATAGAGTCCAAATCATCAGTCCATCACAATTAACATTTGTCTAAGCCTGAGCACCTCATGAATAGACAAATTGAACCAAAAGTGGTACCGCTTTCTCTACAAACAGAGCTCAGAACTTGCAAAAAGCAGAGTTTGGGCCTTTAGAATGCAAAATTTGGGAACCTTTAAAATGAGTTTCTTCCCCCTATTTATAAGGAGAGGGGAAGCTTGAAACAATTAGCTACAAAATATCTCATTGATGCCCCAATTGTCTGATCGACTAGCTGTCTTGGCATGTGGAGGGTCTGCTACCCAAATTATTACAACAAATTTGATTCTTTCTTTAAAATGTGGAAATTACAGAATAACAAAAATTGGGAAAATTGAATGATGGTCATAGCAAAATATCTCCATGCCATTTCCTATGATTGCCTCTGATCAGGCCACGTCTTTGTCATAGTTTTCCTCCGTAGTTACCGACCGATACACCTGTCACTTTCTCCCTTAACTGCTTGAATTTCCCACTTTCTGGAGTTGGAAGCGATCAACTGTGGTGGCCTTGACGATGCTCTGTACTCATAGCTACCGACCCCTCCACTTGCCTACATCTCATAACTTCTTATAAAAGATCGTTACAATAACATAGAGTTTCGATCACCCTTAGCTCCTCTTGCTTAAGCTCCTCAACCATGGAACCACTGCCTGTGACCAAAGGTTCGATGCATAGGCGCTGTGATATCGAAGCCTTTCATCCTCGTAACTTTATTTGAACTAGCCTTCTGAAATCACAAAGTTTTGATGCCTTCAAGCTCCTTTTCTATTGGCCCTCTTCCTGTCTATCCCATGGGATCGGGTGTCGTGACCTCAAGCTCAATGCTTGGGTGCTAAAACCTTTTGGGCTCCTGTTGGGGCTTATCTCTCTTTGTGATTTGTGCTTCGCCTTTGGTTTTATGGATGGTCATGACCAAGCGCTACCTATATCGGAAGCCCTCTTCATCGTAACTCTTTCTGAAAGGGTTCTAATACTTTCAACCTCTGGTATTCCTCCTTAGCACTTGGGTGCTCTAGCCAGCTTAGTGCCCTTAGTCCTTTGAGGTCTTTGTGACCAAGTGCTAGTAGATATCGAAGCACCTCTCATCGAAAGTTTTGCAAAAGAAAATAAAAAGAGTTCTGATGGCCTCTTCCTCCGATATGTAGACCTCTGAAGTGACGTCATGTTGATGTCCTCATTTCCATGTGGCACCTCCTTGGTGGTGACACGTGTCACCCAGATTTGTCCTTTTGGGCCCTCCAAAACGTTGAAAATGCTTGCCATGTGTCCTTGTCCCTCCATGTCATGCTGATGTAATTTACCCTATCACTTCTTGGGACCAACTACATGCTACCATGTGTCCAATTTTGAGGGGAGAGAAAGGGTCCTTAGGGCCTTTGGTTTTGCGCTGGTTTCTTTTGTACTGTCGTGATCAAGTACTAGTCTACATCGGAAGCCCTCTTTATCGTAACATTTCCAAAATCGACTTACACAAGAGTTACGATATTTGCCTCCTCGATATGGTCCATAGCACTTAGGTGCTAAATCTTCCCTTGGCTCCGGGTTCTGTGGATCTCTCACGACCATGTGCCAATTTGTATCGGAATCCCCCTTCATCAGAACTTTTTATGAAGGAGTCCCGATGCTTTCAATCCCCGATTTTCCTTAGCACTGGGGTGTTGAAGAATCTAGGGTATGGAGTTAATGAGATTCTTTTTAGCTTGATAACTATTTGTGAGGTATTTAACATTTAGCTTATTAGCATTTCTTTAATGTTAGTGTGTCTTCATTAATTCATCAAACAACTACCATAATCAAGAGACAATGACACAAAAAGTTGGCTTTCTACCAGGGCCAAAACCTCTCCCTCTTGGAGAGGAAAACCCGCACAAAATTCTTCTTATAGAGATTTCAATTGACAAACAACAAGACCATGACCCTTGACTTCCTGAGCCACTCCATGACCAAGACACCAATCCTCTTCTTCGTCTGAGATCATCACTGCTACTGCACCTTCACTAAGATACTATAGTTGCCACACCTTTACTGAGATCTTCATTACTTTTATCAAGATTATGAGTATGTCGAGACAAAGATATCCTCATCTCAAGTTTCTCGAGATTATGAAAGTGATTTTTCTTCCCACGTTTCATCATTATACATATGCTGCTTCTGAGACAGAGTATAAACCAAGATACCGTGAGATCATCGTGATCCTCTTCCTCGAGACTAAGTGTTCCTATAGGATTATTGAGATCATCATAATTATGTTGAGATTGAGAGTGTGCTACGATGAGATCACTAAAATTCATTGTGACTGTGTTGCGATTACAACTGCATTCAAAATGTCGAGGGTATGTCACACAGCTACCCCGAGACTATTACTGAGATGTTACTTTATTGGGCATACGCTGAGATCTTAGATCACAGTTGTGTCGAGAGTATGTTATAGGGGCTTACAATGACCGCAATTTGTGCTGTGTTGAGATTACCGTGACTGCGATTACAATGCATTATGAGATTACAGTGACTGCGATTTGTGTTGAGTTGAGATTACCGTGATGATAGAAAACGCCGATACAATGTTTCCTCCTTCATCGAGATAGAGTATTCATCATATTCCGAGATGCTATACTTTGCTGTACTCATCGAGACTTATCGAGGAGTTCAATCATCTTGTCTTCCTGTGGTGACCCTTAGCCATATATATATAGTGATCATGTCTTCCATATCAAGCTGACATTATAGTAGATCGTTGTGACACTTCGTTTGAGCTGACTTGACATTACTTTTATTTTATTTGCACGCCGACATGACAGTGCTTTGCTTGTTGCTTTTTTCAAGAGGATTGTGCTAGTATTGGAGGGCTAATCTAGACACCAGGTAGCTTTATTTACATTACAAATATGCTCAAGAAGAGCTCTTTAACATGATTTTGACTCTTTGACTTTCCTAGACCTATGGAATGAGCAAGAAACTCATTCATATAATTTACAAAAATAATATTTCTTTTCTTTACAAGTACAAAGATCAAAATTACATGTATAAATACTGAACCTAGTTACATTTTCTTCAACTCTTCCTCTTAACTAGGGAGGTTTTTAGAGCGATACTTGGTCATTCTCAATCTGAAGAATTTCTCATAAGAAGAATCAGATTGGTAACCCATCTTTATAACATGATAGTAACCAACATTGTTTCCACAACAAGGCCGTGACTGACAACTCTATCTCTCATTAGATTAGAGCACAATGTTGGCGAGACCAATGACTATAGACACCTTTGTCTCTCAAGGTACATACCCACCCTGGTGTTCACTGAGTATGACCTTCTAGGACTATTCTTATCTTGGGTTCCTAGCCCTCAAAGAATATCGGTCCTCTTGCATGCTCTTATCTTGGATGCCCTACACATTCTCAAAGAGTATCAGATGCTAGATGATTTGTTAAAATTGGCAACTAGGGCCAAACTCCATGTGGTTCACCTTGTTTATGGCATCTGATATTTTTCCTAGATTCCTCTTGTCGAGAGGTGTAGGATTGATCTAAAGATCATCCGATTTTGACAAGTATTTATGGAGATGAATTTATTTGTATTTACTTGACAAATTGTCAAGGTCGGCCAACAGCTAAATGTGTGGCACACATGCCCAACAAATCATACAAGTACAAGTGAGGTTGATTCATTATCAACTCATCTCATCTCAACTCATCTTCTCTCTCCTCATCTTATTGGGCAAGAAAAGGAGCAACTTCTCTCACACGTGCAAGAAGAAGGACGAATTAGGTCAACGTTGACTGAATTAGGGTAGCGTTGACTTTTCTAGGGTTGTGTTGACCAAGTGCTAGGCTGTTTTATGGAGCGTTGACCAAGGGTTGACCTGTGCTGACTTTTTAGGGGATGCGTTGACTAATGTTGACCTGAAAGTTGACTAACGTTGACTGGTTAGGGCTAACCACAGATCGCTGAACTTTGACTGTTGTTTGACTGAGTATTGTGGACTGTTTTGGGCTGCTGAAGATAGCTGTTGAAGACCGAGTTCTTCAAGTTGACTAGAAGTCAATCTGGGGCTGTTTTGACCAAGTTTGACTTTGCTGATTTAAGGTTCGCTGTTGCTGTTATAAAATTACAGAATTATGAATTGTACTATTTCTCTCTGCTGAACTATTGAAGATTAAAGAAGAATTGATCAAAGGGTTTCCCTGCATTGGGGTTTGTCCCTGGCTAGACGCCACATCTCGTGTCTCTTGTCATGGCTTGTTTTCTGTCGATTGTTTAATGTTCTATCTGCACTTTACTTTATGTTTATGTGATTGCTAAACAGTGGCTAATAAAAAGATTTGAAGTAAACTGCTCTAAGCATAGAACATACCATAATTTAACATGGTATCAGAGCTGAGGTGAAGACAAAGCCCAAGCAAGAGCAAGAGCTAGAGCAATCACCGAAGGCTGTTGAAGAAATCTTAAAGAAGTCATGGGGTCCTTAGCACACTTCCCTGCTGAAGACAAACTCTGTGAGAATTCTGACTATCACCGATGGAAGATGTCTCTTGATTTGACATTAGAAGAGCAGGAAGTGTTGGACCATGTGAGAGGCAGAATTGTTGAGCCTCCATCAAATGCATCTGCTGCTGCAAGGAACAAGTGGACCAGGGGAGAAGTCAAAGCAAAGAAGATCATCCAGGACTCTATCGACAAGCGCCTGGTGGCCTATGTTTCCAAGCTGACCACCTCCAAGGAAATCTACGATAGACTGGTGAGTTTATTTAAAGGTAATGATGCCAATCAAGATTTGTTCCTTAGAAATAAGCAGAAGGAAATTAAGAAGGGAAAAGATGAGAGTATGCAAGCATATTTTTTAAGGATCACCGAGATCAAGAATGATCTCCTATCAATTGGGGAAGTAGTTCTTGACAGGGAAATGACTATCACAACTCTCTGAGGGCTCTCATCTGAATGTTATATATTCAGGACTACTCTTCTCAACAATATTGTAATTCCTGGATTTGAGGAATTGATGGCAAGATGCATTCAAGAAGAAACAAGGATGGAAGAGCAAGAAATGCCTGCACTTAAAGGAAATCCCTCTGCCTTTTCTTCTCATGCTAAAAGAAAAAACTATTCCGGGGCTAAATCCAAAGGAAAGGCCAGACCAAAAGGTGGCAGAAAAGGACGATGTTACAATTGCAACAAAATGGGCCACTATGCGAGGGAGTGCCCTGATAAAAGGGACTCACACCATGACGATGATCAAAATCACTCAAGGAAATCAAAGGAATGGCAGGTCCAATGGCAGAGGTAAAAGGAATGTTGGAAATCAAGGAAGAGGTCAACCCTTCAAGAAGGCAAGAAACTCCAGGTTTGAATCTAACATTGTTAATGATAAGAAAGATGAATATTATCTACCAGCGGCCCTCTCTACTACTGCTCCCTTAGACTCGCTGGGAAATTGGCTTATTGATAGTGGTGCCTCAAGGCACTTCACTGGTTACAAAGAAGCTCTCTCTAATTTGACAGAGAAGGAGACCAACCTGGAAATTGTTCTAGGGGACAACTCAAAATATCTCGTGAAAGGCGTAGGGAATGTCACTCTTCAATTGAATCAGGGAAATACAATTCTTTACAAGAAGTCCTATATGTACCTCATCTCAAAAAGAACCTAGTGTCCATTTCGGCAATGGAAGACAAAGGCTACAAGGTGGCCTTTATCGATGGCAAGTTACGTGTATGGAAAAAGAACTTTAAAGATGCTTTCACTCTTGGGTTTCGAGTTGATTCATTATATCAGGTTGGAGGAAGTCCGCTGGATGTCATGTCTTGTGACACATCTCTTCAGTTCGAACTATGGCATCGGAGGTTTGCTCACCTTCATTATAAAGCTCTACCCGATGTGAGAAAAATGGTGACTGGGATGCGCGAGTTCAAATTAGACCAAGAAGGTGTATGTCTGGGATGTGCCGAAGGAAAGCTCAAAAGGGGACCATTCCCCTCAAGCCAAAGCAAGACCTCTGATATATTGCAGTTGGTTCACTTAGACATATCTGGTATGATGCCTGTGAACTCCTTGGGAGGATATTTATATTACCTCACTTTTACAGATGATTATTCTCGCAAGACTTGGATATACTTCTTGAAAAAGAAGGATGAAGTGTTCTCTTGGTTTTCGTCACTTCAAAGCCTTGATCGAGAATCAAACTGAAAAGAAGATCAAGACCTTAAGGACTGATAATGGGACTGAGTATGAATCCAATGAGTTCCATGACTTTTGCAAAGAGGCTGGCATTAAGAGGGAGACTACAACACCATATACTCCTGAGCAAAATGGTGTGGTGGAAAGGAAGAATTGTACGATTGTGGAAGCTGTCCGTGCTATGCTCCATAATCAAAGACTTCCGAAGTTTCTATGGGCCGAAGCTGCGAATACTGCCGTATATGTACAAACTGATGCCCTCATCAAGCATTGGGTTCCAAGACTCCTGAAGAGATGTTCACTGGTAAGAAACCTGACGTATCTCATTTTAGAATTTTTGGAAGTCTTGTATATTTTCATGTGCCGAAAGAGAAAAGGAATAATTTGGGTGCATCTAGAAAGAAAGGAATCTTCGTGGGCTATAGTGAAAATACTAAGGGTTATAGAATCTATGTGGCTAGTCAAAGGGAAGTCGAGATTAGCCATGATGTCACCTTTGATGAAGATATGGCTTTTAGCAAAGTTGACAATCTTCCTACTCTAAGGGAATCTAAAGAAGTCGACACCAAGAAACCAGAGGAAGAGGAAGATGAGACGATGCCCAATGTGGAAGAACCTATGGATCCTATTGATCCCCCTTCGCAAGAGCCTTCCTCTTCGAGGAAGAGACCTTCATGGCTTAGGGGGACACTTGATGATGCTGAAGGACACATTGCACCTAGAGGGACTTTCCGGGAAAGTAAGAAGCCGACCAGGTATCAGGGATACTTGACCATCATGAGCACGATCATCCAAAATGAGCCTTTATCATTTGCAGAAGCTGTCAAGCATCAAGTCTGGATGGATGCTATGACTGAGGAATATGAGGTCCATCATGAAAAATGATGTCTGGGATGTCGTCCCCAGACCCCAGGACAAAGCCATTGTCACTTCAAAATGGCTTTACAAGATAAAGCATGGAGTTGATGGAAGTGCTGAAAAGTATAAGGCTCGTTTTGTCGCTCGTGGCTTCTCTTAGAAGGAAGGTATAGACTATGACGAGATATTTGCACCTATTGCCCGATATACCACCAGTCGCTCGATCATAGCCCTTGCTGCTTCACATGGATGGAACCTACATCAGATGGATGTCAAGACCGCATTCTTGCATGGTTGAATCAAAGAGGAAGTCTATGTGGAGCAACCCGAAGGATTTGAGATTCATGATCGGGAACCTCATGTGTGCAAGTTGAAGGAAGCCCTCTATGGGCTGAAGCAAGCACCTTGAGTGTGGTATGAGAGGATCGATAGCTACTTGATGAAGCTGGGATTCACTAGGAGTGAAGCCTACCCTAACCTTTACTTTAAGGTTGAAGATGACAAACCTCTCACACTGGTGCTGTACATTGACGACCTCTTTCTGACAGTTGCAAACCCTCTCATTCTCAAATGTAAGAGGGAGTTGGCTTTCGAGTTCGAGATGAAGGACCTAGGACTGATGTACTATTTCCTAGTACTGGAAGTCTGGTCGAAACCGGGGAGATTTTCCTATCTCAAGGAAAATATGTGGTGAAAATATTGGAGAGATTCGGTATGGTAGACTACAAGCTCGTGACTACCACGATGGAGCTTGACTTCAAGAAGTTAAGCAGTAGTGCTGCCGGACCTGTTTTACAAAATGCTATCGAATATCGTCAACTCATCAGAGCATTGATGTTCTTGGTGAACTCCCGTCCGGATATATGTTTTGTAGTCAACACATTGAGTCAACATATGGTTGAACCTCACCACACACATTGGATTGGTGCCAAGAATCTGTTGAGATATCTTCGTGGTACAATCACTCATGGGTTGAGATACATTGTTGGAAATGTGAGACTACATGGATATACCGATGTTGATTGGGCAGGTAGTGTGGTGGACCGAAAGAGCACTTCCGGGTGCTATTTCTCTTTGGGATCTGCCTCGATATCCTGGATGAGCAGGAAGCAGAAGTTGGTGGCTTTGAGCACCGCCAAGGCAGAGTACATTGCTGCTAGTATGGCCTCTTGTGAGGCGGTTTGGTTACAAAAGCTCTTCAGTGAGTTGTTTGGATTTACATTGGATATTACCGTGATCCTGTTTGAAAACCAGAGCGGGATTCGTTTATCAGAGAATCTCGTATTTCATGATCGCTCCAAGCATATCGATATCAGGTACCACTATATCTGGGATATGGTGCAGCAGGGAGCAATAAGGCTCCAACATGTCGGTACAGATGCGCAGGTCGTCGACATTTTGATGAAGCCCCTGGGAAAGGTCAAATTCTTGACTTTCCAAGAACGACTTGTTGTTGAGAGACCCTCTTATGAGGGTTGTGTGTGATGCATACATTGATCTCTGGGAGCTCCAGGGGGGCACGGGTACTTCTTGGAGCGACATGCGACCACAGGGCGACTCACCCTCCCCTAGTGGTACGCTATGTATAGGGTGAAAGGTTCAACCTTCCCCCGTGACACTTCGTGGTGATTGTGGGACAGGATGATTAGTTCTCCTGTGGGACAGGATGATTAGTTCTCCTGTGGGCCAGGATGATTAGTTCTCCTGTGGCCACTGTTGGATAGGATGATTCGTTCTCTTGTGGATAGGATGATTAGTTCTCCTGTCGAGGCATTCTACCCATGCAGTCTGGGACTCATGGGAAGTACCTCTCATCTGATCAATGAGTAGGGAAATGGGGTTAGGGATCATTAGTAGTACTATCGATGGACGCATTGTTGTATCTATCGTACTCCCTATGCTAGGATGGCCTCCATTGATCTGGGATCAGTGAGAGTGGTATGACACACTTTCAGACTAACTTCGGGTTAGTGGAGGATGGTATGATACATCCTCGATCGTTTCTTATTCTTCATAGTTCAGCAGAGCAGAGCCGAATAGTGTAGGGCAATGCATTTGATGACAGAGATAGTACCGACAGTTTGACAGATTAGCAGATGGAGTTCTCCCTAGTTGAGAGGGAGTGTTAAAATTGGCAACTAGGGCCAAACTCCATGTGGGTCACCTTTTTTATGGCAGTTGATATTTTTCCTAGATTCCTCTTGCTGGGAGGTGTAGGATTGTTCTAAAGATCATCCGATTCTAACAAGTATTTATGGAGATATGAATTTATTTGTATTTACTTGACAAATTGTCAAGGTCAGCCAACAGCTAAATGTGTGGCACACATGCCCAACAAATCATATAAGTACAAGTGAGGTTGATTCATTATCAACTCATCTCATCTCAACTCATCTTCTCTCTCCTCATCTTATTGGGCAAGCAAAGGAGCAACTTCTCTCACACGTGCAAGAAGAAGGACGAATTAGGGCAGCGTTGACTGAATTAGGGCAGCGTTCACTGATTTAGGGAAGCGTTGACTTTTTGGGTAGCGTTGACTTTTCTAGTGCTGCGTTGACCAAGTGCTGGGCTGTTTTATGGAGCGTTGACCAAGGGTTGACCTATGTTGACTTTTTAGGGGCTGCGTTGACTAGTGTTGACCTGAAATTTGACCAGTGTTGAGAAGCTGAATAACTCTTCTCGGAAGCAGATATTCAGTTTCTCAACACTAATTTGCCCCACGAAAATCCTTTCGGCGCTTCTCCAAGGCTCTGCGTTAGCCCTACTAGCCTCTGCGTAGCTCTGGAACCCCCTGCGTTAGCCCTCTGCCTCTCTGCGTTAGCTCTTTGGTCTTTTGCGTCACCCACGCAGGCCCCTCAGCCTCTACGCAGTCTCTAGCCGCCTCTACGTGGTTCCTGCTGCCTCTGCGCAGTCTTTAGCCGCCTCTACATGGCTCGTGCTGCCTCTGCGTAGCATCTTCAATCACTGCGTTGGCCCTCTAGCACTATCTCTGCCTCTCTACTGTGTACTGACTGCCCCTCGCTGCGACTCAGATCACTTGTTTGAATTTTCTTAGTAAACCCCACTCCAGGAAATCGAACTGACTTAATAATCTTGGTGTATCTCCAACTGACCCTCAAGCCTCCTCTTACACTTTTTCTGTTAAGTCTTCAATGACTGAGATTAAGTCTCTAATCAATGGCTAAGATTAGATTTGGCTTGATCCATGTCATTTAGAACCTTCTCACCCATTTTTATATTAATACCCATTAATATTTTAATTTTCTTAAGTTTAGACTTAGGAACTCCATTAAAAATATTAATTATTTGAATATCTCTCTAACCGGGTGGAATTTCTCCAAACCATTTCTGAGTCTTGGAGATCTCATGTGCTTTAGCCTCTCCATCAATTTTCATGGCTAGAGCACATTCGATGCTACCATAAATCAACACTCCCTCTTAGCGAGGAATGTGCTCTAGTAATGTTCCACCACTGAACATCACACTGATCATCCAGCACTGGTACCTGTGCTGATGCTTGGCTTGCTCCCTACATCCACTGCACTGTTGCTTTCTGTACTGCTGCCCATGGCTTTGCCACTGCAACTGCTACATTTGTATTGTAGTTCCCTCTCAACATGCTGCATCATGTTGCCCATAGCACTACCATTGCTAACTACTGCACTGCAACTCAGATACTGAGTAGTAAGTAACTGATCTACCCAAATACTAACATCCTTGTTAGTTCGGAAGCGTCTTGATGCTGAAGTTACCTCTGCTACTATCTGGTGCTTTCTCTGTTGCCTCTACGCTGCTGCGACCATCTATGTGCCTGTCACACTGCTACAACCTCCACTGTGCATCTGTCACGGTTGCAAACACCTCTGTGCATCTCGCACTGCTGCAATCCCCATTGCGCTGCTATAGACCCCAACACTCTAGCACGACCATTATTGCTCCATCCGCATCTTGCTTCTACCAACATCTGTCATCCTGCTACTGTCATTCGGGGCTCCCGTAGCCGGATATTATCCAAGAGTTTGGGTACCTCAAGGATCCTGCCCCTCATCTTCTATAGTCCTCCTAACTACAACTCGATGTCACCCCACCTCTTCTCTAGAGGTGCATGAGCACTTATGGCACAGTTGTCATCAGTCTCGACTTCTTTCTTTGCCTTAGCCGGAGCTGCCTTGGAGTCAGAAGCCTCTGCCTTATTCTTTTCCCTAGGACACTGGGTTGCATAATGACCCGACTCCCCACAATGGAAGCACTTCACCTTGGAGATGTCCTTCTTCTTCCTCTTCCCCTGCTGTCCCGCAGATGCTAGAGCTGCATCCTCCTCCTCCTCTTCCTTGATTCGACCTCCCTTGTTGCTACTTCCTGCCTTGGTCAGCCGTCTGATATCTTCTTGGCGAAAAGCTGCGCACATCTCTTCCTATCCTGGAAGATTCGCTCTGCCCAAAATACTTTGGACAAATGTCTCCCAATCCTCAGAGATTGCATTCAGGGCGGTCCTCACCATGAACTCCTGATCCGGCGTGGCCCCTATGGAAGTAAGTTGGTTCCGAATCTCTTGCAACCGGCTGAGGTATAGATCTATCTGCGCCCCATTCTGTGTCTGATACGACCCATCTGATTCTCCAATAGCATCATCCTCTGCACGGAAGTGCCCTGATACAAGGTCGTCAAGGTATCCTACATCTCCTTTGCCGTGTTCTTCTCAGCAATATGCAGTACTACATGATCCTTGACCCCATCAAGGATTATGCACTTAGCCTTCGCCATTGCATCCTCATACCTCTCATTATCCACTGGGTCTCTTGGGAAGGCCACGGTTCTCAAGGCGAAGCGCTTGTTGCGATGTCTATCCAGAATAGACAAGATCCTGGCCTTCCAAATGACAAAGTTGGAGGCCCCATCCAACCTGTCTTGATCCCTTAGTCCGATCATTGCCATATCTGCTCCTCTCCTGGACTCCCTCTGAGTCTCGACATCCCTGCTGGAAATCTTCCCGCCAACTGTCGATTCACTCCTCTCCGATCTTCTTTGCAACTGCAACTCGGATCTGGATTTCTTGGCCAGAAATCTGTCAAGGCAGCAACTCCCTCTACCTTGGTTATGTCCCGTTAGGTACTATTCTTCTTTGACAACAACAACACCCCACTAGCCTCCTAATCCACAATCTGCCCACAGCTCCTTGTGCCCCAACAACTGAGGGAACTGAGCCTTTCAGCTCTGCGCAATCCCGACAATGGTTGAATGACTCCTTTGGCCAATTGCGTCAAGCCTACCTCACTGAGTAGGATGACGTGGCTCTTCGTGAGCCTCTTCTGCCTCTGCGTCGGCCCTCTCTCTGGCTCGAAATGGTGACACAGGCCGTTTGCGTCACTCTTTCGCTGCTGCCTTCTGCTTAGGAACAACTCTGTCTCTTGAGACAACTGTTTTTGCTGCAAATTTTCTGATTTCTGCTAGTGCCTTCAGTTTTCCTGTGATCTGCAATCCTTTGATACCATGTTGAAATTTGTAAGTCTGACACATCAGAAATTCCTACTGTATTATCTAGTTTATTTCGCCTACTTGTTTATTCCTTAACAAGTTATTTAACCATATAAATACTGAAAATAAACACAAATTCAGTCTCAACTCATATACAAATCATGAACTGAAATAATAGACAAACACATAAGGGACACTGTTATTTTTGGACAATCGTCCCCGGAAAAACCCAACTTGGGAAAACCGGTGCAGCAGTTTTGAGGGTTTTATTATTAAGCAGCTTTCTTGAGTACAACTAGGGTGCCAAACTGGCTCACCCAATAGAGATTTCTACATGACAGTAATACCTCTTCTCGGAAGCAGATATTCAGCTTCTCAGCACTAGTCTGCCCCACGAAAATCCTTCTGGCACTTCTCCAAGGCTCTGCGTCAGCCCTGCTAGCCTCTGCGTAGCTCTGGAACCCCTTGCGTCAACCCTCTGCCTCTCTGCGTCACCCCTCTGCCTCTCTGCGTCACCCACCTAGTCCCCTCAGCCTTTGCGCAGTCTCTCGCTACCTCTACGTGGCTCCTGCTGCCTCTGCGTAGCATCCTCAATCATTGCGTTGGCCCTTTGGCACTATCTCTACCTCTCTACTGTGTACTCACTGCCCCTCGCTGCAACTCAGATCACTTGTTTGAATTTTCTTAGCAAATCCCACTCCAGAAAATCGAACTGACTTAATAATCTTGGTGTATCTCCAACTTACCCTCAAGCCTCCTCTTATACTTTTTCTGTTGAGTCTTCAACGACCGAGATTAAGTCTCTAATCAACTGCTATATTAGATTTGGCTTGATCCATGTCATTTAGAACCTTCTCACCTAGTTTTATATTAATACTCATTAATATTTTAATTTTCCTAAGTCTAAACTTAGGAACTCCATTAAAAATATTAATTATTTGAATATCTCTCTAACCGGGTGGAATTTCTCCAAACCATTTCTGGGTCTTGGAGATTTCATGTGCTTGAGCCACTCCACCAATTGTCAAGGCTAGAGCACATCCGATGCTACCACAAATCAACATGGATAGTAGCTAGTGGAGTGACCCACAATGATGTTATACTTCTAGCAGAAGCTCAAAAACTTAGCGGATTTAAAAATTTGAGCATTATCAATGATAGTCTTTGTTGGGCAATTGAACTTGGCAAGGATATTTTCGTCCATGAATTTGATAACCACGACATCGGTTGCATTCCTAGCTGGGACTGCTTCCACCCACCTAGTGAAGTAATGGGTGGCCGTAAGATTCCACCTGGGTTGACCGCTGGAGGGTGGGTCTATTTCCCCAATGAAGTCTAAACCCCACTGTCTGAAAGGTTCTTCAACAAAAACAGGGATTAAAGGAAAAGGTGCTAATTTCTGCCTTTCAGTAAACATATGACACTTCTCACAGGCCCAAACATATGCATGTACCTCACTAAACAACTTGGGCCATTAGAAACTTGCTTTGAGAATTTTATGGGTTGTAGCTCTCCAACTATAATGCGCACCCCCACACACAATTATGGAACTCATCTATCACTTTATGGATCTCTTCTTCAAACAGGCATAAAAGAAAAATCCCCACTGGATCTTTCCAATATAGTTGGCGATTTAAAATGACAAACTTCTGGGCTTCTAAGCAAGCTCTGTATTTTACTTTATCAAAATTGATTAGACAACTCAAAAAAACTAAATAGTGGATTATATGTTTATACTAGTGAGACATGAGGTACTTCGTTTGGATGTTCTTCATTGCAGTCTTGACCTTATTATGTTCCTCTTCTCTTCGGCTTTCTCCGACCCCTATCAGCAAATTATACCCAAATCTTGGCAGTTCGATTTAGACAAAATTTTAGCTAATCCCTGCCCCTTGATCAACGTTGTGGGTTTGATCTCCAAGTTGTATTCTTGGATTTTAGCAATCCATTTACCTCTTTTTCCCTCACTATTTCCTTGCACCAAAATGTCTTTCACAGCTGTTGTAGGAACATAAGTTGTTATGCTTGATTGCAGGACATATATTTTGAAGGTCTTCAGGGCCTTGACCAAGGCATAGGCCTGCTTCTCCAGAATGTTATACTTTAACTCAACATCTCGTAGCACCTGGTTGAAAAACACTATTGGTTGCTCATGTCCTTCATTGTTCTTTTGCAATAAGACAACAACCACTATATGAGGAGAAGCAAAAGAGAAAATGAAAAATGGCTTTAGGTAATCAGGGCTGACTAATACATGAGCTTTTGTAAAGACCTTTTTGATTATGGAGAATGACTCCCAAGCTTCACCAGTCCATTTTACCTCCCTATCCTTCTTCAACATCCTTGTAATTTCTTTAATTATCTCAGCATAATATGGTACGAACCTCCTCCAAAAGTTGATTCTGCCAAGAAAGTCTGGATTTCATTCTTATTTCTTGGTAGTGGGATGTTGTTGATGGCTTCCACCCTCTTGGGATCTATATTCACCCCCTCTTTTGCCACAATGTGTCCTAGCAACTTTCCCTCACTTAGAGCAAACTGAGATTTCTTAGGATTTAAAGACAGGCCATATTTTCTACATTTCTCAAAAGTGAGTCGTAGGTATTCGATATGCTCCTCATTTGTTTTTGAAAAATCAATGATGTCATCTAGGTAAATTACCACAAAATTATCTTGTTCTCCCACAAACTCTATATCCATTGCTCTCTGAAAAGTGGCTCCTGCATTAATGAGGCTGAAGGGCATTCTGGCATACATAAATGTTCCCCAAGGCGTGGTGAAAGCAATTTTCTTTTGATCCTCAGGATGCACAACTACTTGATTGTATCCAGAAAAACCATCCATCATAGACATAAAACCTGTGCTGAAATAAGTCACAATAATAATATTAATAATAATTATTTTCTTTATTCTTTTGACAAGTACATTACATAATGACTTAAGTATATTAATGAAGACCGAACATAGTTACATTTTCCAACACCCCTCTAGCGAAAACAAGACGGATTAAATTCTTCATCTCATTCATTATGATATATGTGTTCCAATGGCCATGCATTCACTTGGGGGTCATCTTTATTACATCACCTTCATCGAGGATTTCTCAAGGAAGACATGGATATACTATTTGAAGCACAAGGATGAGGCATTCAAAATATTCAAGAAATTCAAGGCTATGGTTGAAAATCATATAGGGAAGAAAATAAAGATCTTCAGGTTTGACAACGTCTGGGAATACATCTCAAATGAATTCATAGACTTTACAAGAAGGAAGGAATCAAGAAGGAGACCATTGTGCCTTACACTCCTGAACAAAATGGAGTGGCTGAGAGAAAGAACAGGTCCTTTATGGATGTTGCCCGAGCCATTCTCCATGATCAAAAGTTGCCAAAATTCCTTTGGGCTAAAGCAACAAACACAACGGTATATTTTCAAAACAGGTTGCCTCATCAAGCTTTGGACAACAGGACTCCTAAGGAAGTATTCACAGGCGTCAAGGCCAATATTGGTCATCTCTAGATTTTTAGTTGCCCCGTATACTTCCATGTACCAAAGGACAAAAGAAACAAGCTAGAAGCTAGAGGAAGGAATGGTACGTTTGTTGGATATACTGAAGATTTTAAAATATATGGAATATATATTTTTGGTCAAAGGAAGGTTGAAGTTAGCAGGGATGTAACATTCGATGAAGATGCTGCCCTTAGAAAAGCAAGGGACCTCCCTTCGCTCCTCCTGAAGACAAGGGTGATGAGATGGATATTCTAGAAGGTCCTTCTGTGACTGGATTTGAGAAGGACATCGTTGATGATCCCATGGAGCCTATGGATCCCATGGATCCTCCTCCAAGTGATCCTTCTTCTAGGAAAAGACTACTTTGGCTCAAAGACACACTACAAGATGCCGAGAAACATGCTGCTGCTTGTGGAATTTTCAGGGAAAGCAAGAAACCATGTTGGTACTAAGCATATATTGTAGCTATGAGCAATATGATTCAAGCTGAATTTTGTACCTTTGAAGAAGACGTGAAGGAAAATATCTGGAAGGATGTAATGGCCTAAGAATATGAGTCTATTATGAAAAATGACGTATGGGATATTGTGCCGAGACCACAGGGAAGATTTGTGGTAACCTCCAAATGTCTTTATAAGATTAAGCATGGGGTTGATGGAAACATCGAAAATTACAAGGCAAGGTTTGTAGCCCGTGGATTCACTCAGAAAGAGGGAGAAGATTACGATGATATATTTGCTCCTGTGGCTCGATACACAACCATTAGTTCCATAGTATCCCTTGTTGCTAGTTAGGGATGGACTCTCCATCAAATGGATGTGAAGACCGCTTTCTTGCATGGTTTGCTGCAAGAAGAAGTGTACGTTGAACAACCTCTAGGATTTGTAGTTCATTACAGGAAAACCCATGTATGTCGATTGAAGAAAGCTCTCTATGGATTGAAGCAAGTCCCCCGTTCTTGGTATGCTTGTATGGACAATTACTTGATTAAGCTGGGATTCACAAGGAGCAATGCTGATCCAAACTTGTACTTCAAAACAATCCAAGGTATGCCTCTCATTTTTGTATTATATGTTGATGACTTATTCATGATAGGTGCAAACCCTCTCATTCTAGAATGTAAGAGAAAGTTGGCTTCCGAATTCAAGATGAAGGACCTTGGTTTGATGCACTATTTCCTGGGATTAGAAGTATGGCAAAAGTCGGTTGATATTTTCCTTTCACAAGGAAAATATGCTGTGAAACTTCTAGAAAGATTTGGCATGGTTGAGTACAAGTCCTTGCCTACACCTATGGAGATGAATTTCAAGAAGTTGTGTGGATAAGCTACTAGACTAGACCTAGGAAGCCCTTTTGAGGATAGACAATTAGTTGGTGCTCTGATGTTTCTTGTGAACACTCACCCTAACATATGCTTTGTAGTTAACACTTTGAGCAAGTTTTTGACTGGGTCTCACCATGTATATTGGGTCGTTGCCAAGCGTATACTGAAATATCTACATGGGACTATTAACCTTGGATTGAGATATGTCGCTGGAAATGTTAGACTACACGGATATACAGATGCAGGTTGGGCTGGAAATGTTGTCGACAAGAAGAGTACTTTCTGATGTTGTTTTAGTCTGTGATTTGCCATGATATCGTGGATGAGCAAGAAACATAAATTTGTAGCCGTTAGCATTGCTGAGGCCGAGTATATTGTAGCCAGCCTAGTGAGTTGTGAAGCAGTTTGGTTAAGAAAGCTCTTTGGAGAGCTATTTGAGCAAGTTCTGGATACGACTGTCATCTATTGTGACAACAAGAGTGGGATTTGTTTGTCTGAGAATCCTGTGTTTCACGACAAGTCCAAGCATATCGAGATTAAATATCATTACATCCATGACATGGTGTAGAGAGGAGCCGTGAGACTCCTCCACATCTCAACAATTGAGCATATAGCTGACATCCTCACCAAGCCTTTGCCGAAAGGGAAGTTCTTGGTCTTCAGAGAGTAGCTTGGATTGGTTGAGATGAAACTTTCAAATAAGGGTCCGAGCTGATCAAGAACATTGAGCAGTGCTCTGCCCCCCTGGTTGAGCTGCTAGGGTGAGGAATGGAGCCATAGGGTTCCTGGGTATGAGAGACCTCTGATCGATAGGATGTTGAGACCTGGGATCTCCCCTAGTCAGAGTATGCCCCAGTTAGCGTCCTGCCCACTCTATGGGATAACCTCTCCCATATGGCCAATGGGTTGAGGGACTTGGGATAGAGTGTGATACCTACCCCTTGCAGTAGGTAGATCTCGCCCAAGTTGGTTGATGCATGTGTTCTACCATCTGACTCTTTAGGGTTAAGATGGATGATCAGGGACAAATAGGGTAGAGTGTGATCCTTACCTCCGGTATGTTGATCTCACCTATTTTTAGGGACTTTGGGATAGAGTGTGATCCCTACGCTTGGGGTAGGTTGGTCTTTCCCATTGTCTTTGCTCCCGAGTGGTAGCTATGGCTTCCTGATGATGATGATGATGATGAGGATGACTCTGGGTGGTAGCAGAGTCTCCGGATGGTGATAGAGGCATGGTGGTAGCTGGAGTTCCCCTGTAACATTTCTTCTTCTTCAGATTCGAGAATGTTCAACATGAGATGAGTAGAGACAAGCAAAGATTGTACATGATGCAAGATGACATGATGGTTAATGGAAAAATATTGACAGGTTCAATTCTCCCTAGTTAAGAGGGAGTGTTAAGTTATGCAAATAGGGTCAAATTCCACTTTGGACAACTCACTTGAAGGGGATAATTATTGCATTAAATTCCTCTTTCTGAGAGGACCCAAATCGACCTAAAATTCACTCAAATCGGACAGAGAGAAGTGTGTTTTTGAATTAAAAGCCCTCACATGTGAAATTGTCAAGGTCGACTTCAACTTCAAGTAGGCTCATGAAGCCCAAACGACTTGTCTTTTCACCCACATGGATTCATATAAACACATGAGACGTCAAACCTCATTAGGCACCACATTCACACAACACACATGTTCTCTCTCCTTCTTCTATTGGTTCGTATAGCTCAAAAGTGAAAGTCCTCTCTCTTTGTCATGTGAAGTACAGGTGGCTGAATTACAGGGTTGGCTGTAGGGCCGAAATACAGAGTTGAATTACAAGGTTGGCCAACGTTGACCTAGGCATTCTAGGTATGTTTTGATCGTGATTTTTCCACAAAGATTCGATTTGTGTACGCCACATCTATTGGCACTAAAACCGAGAAGTTCTGGGCACTTTCACTGATGCTGACCGCAGAATCTGACCACAAGTTTGACCGCAGGCAACAGAGCAGACATTGACCAAGTTTGACCATCTGTTTTGGGACTCTTTTGACTTATCTTTTTTTGAAAAATGTAACTAGGTTCGGTCTTCATAATGACATGTGTAATTGTGATTTTATTTAGTTAATATAAAGAAGAAAAATAAAATTATTATTGTAATGCTTGTCTCACGGGCTTCATGAGCAAGGAATTTTATTTTTAGTTATGGCTCCCATTGTGAGCCCTTAGGATTGGTCATAAAGTCAAATCGAGTCAATGTCATGTATGTGGTCAAGAGCATGTGTTTCCTCCTAAAAGGTCGCAGGTTCAAAACCAAAGGGGGGTAGGGTATGTATGCCTTCGTAGACTTAACAGTCAAATTGCTGCGCGGAGGTGGGTCCCTTGTCCCACAAACAAGGTGGTCTCATAAACCAATTTGGTTTCTGGCTTGGCTGTGACCTTAAAAATGGATATTATTATTATTATTATGAAGGACCCACTTGGGCGTGTTACATTTGTATATGAGTCAAATGAAAGAGTCAAAAGGCCCTCCAAGATCAAGCTCAAGCTCCTCCAGCAAGTCGACCTCAAGATGGAGTAATAAACCTACACCAAATGGCATGTCGGCCTATGGGCAAGGAGAAGTCGGCTTATTTCATGGGCAACCACTATAAATAGGTAGCTCGACCTCCATTTGAGCACAAGGAATTCGGTCAAGGTCTAAAGCAAGGAAGAAGTGCGAGAATCATCAAGAGAGAAGCCTAACCATTAAGTGAAGGAGAAGAGAAGACAACTGAGTCAATTTCAGATCTGTTTTAGGGTTACTCTCTTCCACACGTGCGAGATTACAGTGCTATCTACTGCAGGAAAGAGCCGAAGTTTTATAGTCACCTTGTGAAGGCAGATTTGGAAAGGAATCAAATGAATCTTCAAGCCAAGTTGAAGAAGTCTAGTCTCCATATCAAGCGAAGGAAGTTGAAGGCAAAGATCTCTCAAGTACAGAATCTAGGGTTTTTGAATTAGGGCCGAAAAGTTGCAGATCTATCCCAAAGGACCGAAATCTTGAAGGGTAGCCGAGAAGGAGGAAAAAGGCAAGAAGTTTGACTATCGTTGACTCAAGGAAGAAGAGGAAGCTTTGTGTCTTGATCTTGGAGTGGCAAATAGGTCAAGGGTCTTGGTCTTGGTATTCATCAATTGAAGTCTCTATAAGAAGAAGAATTTGTTTGGGTTTTCCTCTCAAGTGGGAGAGGTTTTGGCCCTGGCTGATCGCCTACATTTTGTGTCTCTTGTCTCTTTATTGTTTATGCATTGGTAGTTGTTTGATGAAGAAGAACTCAATAATAATATAAGCAAAAGAGAAGATCCCAATCTAAAGAAGTAAAAAGCATTCACAAACAGTTATCTCTAGAAGAGAAATCTCCTAATTGCTTTGCCCTAGATTTGTCAAGATGGTATTAGAGCTATGGTGACAAAGTCAAGGAATGGCATCTTATCAAGGGACATTTAAGGATAAAATCTTGAAAAAGACATCAAAGCAAATCTAAGAAGATCATCTTGGAGTCAAGATCTATAAAGAAGTATCAAAACCCTAGATTGAAGAACAAGTCTACACCAGAAGAAGTCTTGGGATCCTCAAAAGACCACAAAGACCCTACTCAAGTTGAAAGGACTTACAAATCTTAGTCTCTAGACTATTCATCATAGAGAAGCAAGACCAAGGACATTGTCATCATCTTCAAAAGGATTCTAAGGCGATCTCCCTCTCATTGAAGTAAGGTCCTTACCATTGAAGACATCATCAAGAAGTCATCATTGATTATCATCAACAAGGACATCACCATCAAAGGATCTAAAGTGATCTCCTTCTTTGTGGAGTCAAGGATCACTCTTGAAGAGATCTATCTTCATCGAGGAGAAGTTCTCTATCATCCATATTATCATCGGATTCAAGGAGGCATCTTCACAAGTAATTTTATGCCTGAATCTTTCAAAATGTCTTTTTGCAAGGAAAACAACAAATTGGTTGGGGCTTCAAACTATCTTGCATGGAAGAAGAGGACAGATATGAATCTCATTGAAAATGAGGTTATGGATCTATCACCAAACCAACGAAAGAAGATGCTCAAGCACTTGCAAAGTTTATGAAAGGGAAAGTGAGGGCTCAAAGGATTCTCATAGAATCCATCAAGGATCCCCTCTTTCGATATGTATCTAAACTCGACACCTCAAAAGAAATATATGGCAAATTGGTAGAGTTGTTATCTGTAAGCACTGCAGGAGAAGTTATCTCTCTAAGGCAAGAACTCTACAAGCTAAGGATATTGAAAGAAGAATGAATAGCCTCATACTTTATGAGGATATCTGAAATAAGGGATCAATTTCAAGATCTGGGAGAAGTAATGTTTGACAAGTGTTGATTTGGGGTAGCATCGGATGTGCTGTAGCCACGAAATTTGGTGGAGAGGTTGGAGCACATGAGATCTCCAATACCCTGAAAGGGTTTGGGTAGATTCTAAAGAGATTAGGAAATATTAAAATAATTAATATTTTTAATGGAGTCCCTAATTCTAAACTTAGGGAAAATAAAATATTAATGTGTATTAATATGAATCTGTGTTAGAATGGTCCAAAAGACATGGATCAAGCCAAATCTAATCTTCGTTGTTGATTAGGGACTTAATCTCGGCTGTTGAGATGTCAACAAGAAAAGTATAAGAGGAGGCTTGAGGGTCACTTGGAGAGTACACCAGAGTGATTAGTCATTCTATTCTCTGGAGCAGGGTTTGCTAAGAGAGATAGAATTAGTTATCGGGAGATGCAGCTAAGGGGCATTTGAGTATAGAGAAATAGAGAGGCAGAGATAGTGCCAGGAGAGCAGCACAATAGCTAAGGAGAGTGACGCAGAGCCATCCAAGGATCACACAGGGCCACGCAGAGGTAGCCGGGAGCTGTGCAGAGCCTCAGAGAGACCAACGTCACTGACGCAGAGGTCCAGAGGGCTGACATAGGGCTGACGCAGACCCATCCAGGGTGACACAGAGCCAATGTGAGGCAGAGGGGCTGACACAGCCTAAAGAGAGGCTGACGCTGGGGTTTCTGGGGCAGATTTGTGCTGAGTAGCTGCCGGAAGGATTATATAGGGTTTCAGCCAAGGGATATGTCATAAACTGAGAGGTATTACTGCGAAGGAAATTCTCTGTTGGGTAGGCCAGTTTCGGCACCCAGATTGTACTCTGATATTGCTTAATAAGAAAACCCTCAGATATCTGCACCAGTTTTCCCACATTGGGTTTTTCCAGGGACATTAGTCCAAAAATAATGGTGTCATATGGTGTGTTTGTTTCTGTTTATTTTAGTTGCTGATCTGTAATATATTGAACATGCACTAGTGTTTATTTTCAATATTTACATTGTAAATAACTTGTTAAGGAAAATGACAAGTAGGTAAGAATAAATCAGATAAAGTGCATGGAGGGTTTCTAACTAAGTAAACTTAGAAACTTCAACAACAAGGAGATGACCAATGTAGTAGTAAATGCACTACAAGAGGAATGGGGTAACTTTACTTCAAGCATTTATGGGAAGAAATAAGCTACTCCATTCTAGGATCTATGATGTCTATGCAAAATCGAAGAAACCAGACTGAGGGCAAAAATTGATGTAGGATCCAGTGAACCAAATCAAGCATATGCTGCTATGGCAAAAAGAATAGGAAAGTCTGGGAAATTTGGTCCTCAGAAAAAAAAGAAGAACCTGACTAAGGTTCAATGCTATGCATGTCAAGAATATGAGAACTTGGCTAAGGTTCAATGCTATGCATGTCAAGAATAAGAAGATAATTTTCTGGGTTTTCCCCTAGCTGAGAACCTATATCTTGTGTCCACTCTTTTTTTGTGATCTTCATGTTGTTTTTGGTAATTGTTTGATGATGGAATAAAAATAATAATAAGATAAGTAAAAATCAGTCACAAGCAATTATCATTTTTGAAGAGAAATCACCTAATTCTACAGCCTCCCGATTTCTCAATCGCTACAAAATCTTGAGAGTCCTCATTGGTAGGTTGAGTATTGTTTCTATCCTTTAGTAGAGTTTCTTCTAGAGTACATTGAGCCCATAATTTTTCAAAAGTAGGAGTTTCTTTTCTAGCTTAAATGCCTCCAGCAAAACCATCCCATTCTCTAGGTAAAGCATTGGTTACAACGGTAATCATTTTTGAACCAGATATATGCTGACCAACTTCTTGAAGTCGGTCTTTAATCTTTGATATCTTCATGAATATGAAGCTTGTGTCTTCTTTTGTCATCTTTGATTGATAGAGTTGAATCCTTTGAGCTCTAACTTCTCCCTTATTATATTTGGCTACTTTCTTAGCATTGTTTTTATCTGGTGCTGGAACTTTTCCTTCAACAAATTGCATTACCTCATTTTCAATGAGAAGTAAATCAATCCTCTTTTTCCAAGCCTTGTAGTTGGATGCTCCTTTGAGCTTGTTGCTTTCCTTGCAAAAGGATGTCATTTGGTTTGGAGGATTAGACATAGAATATACGAGAGTACTTACTTGTTAAAGAAGGAGAAGAAGTTATAAGAGTGTCTTCAATAAAGCTGATGAGTGAGCAAGAGTGTTGATGAGTGAAAGAGAACTAGGTGATATTTCTAAGAGCCTTCAACAATGTCCTCAAGAGAGAGATGGCTGCTATGAGGATGTTTTCAACAATACGATCTTCAATCCTACTTCTGCTTTGAGAGAGAGAGAGAGAGAGAGAGAGAGAGAGAACTGCTGCAATAGTGTCTTCAAATATGCCAATCTTCAAGCTGTCTTCCTTTCACCTTATCTCTAATACGGATGTTGAGATGAGAAACCAAGTGTAATGAAGATGATTCTTGATTTCTCTTAACTTGATAATTACTTGTGAATGTTTGTTACTTTTTTATTACTTATGTTATCTTCTTCATCAAGCAATTATACAAATGCAAAACATAAAGATCACAAGAGAACAAGAAACACCAAGACTTCTGGTCCAAGCCAAGGCAAAACCCCACAAGGGGGAAAACCAAAACAATCCTTCTCTTATAGAATCAGATCAAAATGGGATATCCAAGACGCAAGACGAAGACCAAGACTGCCACAAAGATCCCTAGTCAACCTTCCTCCAAGTCACCTCCAACGAGTCAAAGTCAATGAAAGTCAATGCTGGTCAAACTCTGAAAATCTGGCCAAACACAGAAATTTTCGGACCTGCAGAGGAGGCTGAATTTTGGCCCTGTAGTGAACTCAGAAAACTGCAGAAAACTCACATGTGTGAGCAGAAACAAGGCAGAAAACCTGAATTTTATCTCTCCTTTGACTTCGGCTGTTTTTCTCCTTTATTAGGCACAGAAATCGATGTATGATGTGATGGTTGAGTGAATGAATCCAAGAGGTCGAGTTGACTCATATATATACCTGTCCAGGAGGGTCAAATAGCTGCCACATAGGCCGACTTATCCAAGGAGGGCCAACTCGGTCTTTGTTTGACTCTTTGATGGTTTGACCCAAAATAAAAATTATTTTTGTTTTCTGACAAAAGTCCTAATGGGACTTGACTCAAATACATTCTTCTTTGCTCAAAATAATTTCATTTTGACTCTAAAAGCATGAAGAACATGCTTTGACTAAATAAATGAATATAATAAATACATCAATGATAGATTACAATTTACTTTAATTATGAAGACTGACACTAGTTACATTTTCCAACAGTATCAATGATACAAGATGCTAGTAATCTTTTGTTCTACTTTCTGATATGTTGTTGCATCTGCCATGACTAGAGTTTGGACACCTATTTGTAGTCTGTTTCCAGTGGAAGCAGTGATTCAAGTTAGTTGAAAATCTATTTGTTGCCATTAGCATATATCTAGAGGGCTTGTCTATGAGGTAGTACTAGTAGCATCCAACATTTTATGCAGTGATACTGTACAAATTGTATAAACCTTATAAAGTGCATATGCATTTAGAAGTTGAGATTTCGGAGTATTTTGATAAAAGGTTAGGATAATTGTATCTAACAGAATCAATGAACCATGATGATACTTTATTTTTGTTGATATGTAAGGCTTGTGCATGGACTACAATTTGTTATGAGCATGTGGCATTTAGGGTTGAGCTTGGGAAGGACTCACTCATAAACAAAAATGTGATTATTTTGTAGGCTGCATTTGGGAAGAATGCGCTGATTGGATTTGGTCTAACAACTTATACATTGCTCGGGCTGGGCGTGGTTTGGCAACTTGTCCATTCTTGATTAATTGCTCATAATTCTCATTATTTCACAAAATAAAAGAATAAAAAATCCAAAATTAGGCAAGAGCTAGTTCAACATTATTTTAGACATGCTCCAGAAATAAATGTCTGTTTTCTCTTCATTGAGAGCAATCCATGTTTTCTATATAAGTAAACCATCTTCTAGCTGCGTAAGTTTAGAAAACAAAACAAAGTTTGTTTTCTTTGCTATAGATGTAAACATGTTTCTAATTTTTTCTTTTGTGCAATGAAACGGAAGATGCAAAAGGTCTATAGAAAACGTTTTAATTTATAGTTAATTGCCTATTTGTAATGTGGGTGACAAATTGTTTGAAGCATTTTCCTTGATCATACATTTCGTCTATAGAATGATGATAGCATGCACTATTAATGCATATTTTGTGTGTGTTTTCTATTTTGAGTAGCTTATGAAGAGATTAGTTGGATAATGTTTGTTACTAACAGCTTTTACCCATTGTGACATGAATAAGGCAGTACCTTGACATTATAAGCATACCCATTGTAATCATCACTAGTTTTCTGGGTTTATCATAGTTGTTGATCCTTTGCCTACGTCTACTAGTATTTGTTGAGTAACTTATATACATCTTTTGTTTGTCTCCTTTATTAGTTAAATTGTATGTATCTGCTTACCTGCGCACCACTTCCATCAATGTGCATATTTTCTATCTTAATGTTGACTCAGAGGAACAACATTTGACCCTGTGCCCAAAATTTTACACAAGTGCGAACTTTTATGCATGAATATTCATTGGTGCAAGAATTCAAGACTAATTCAGGGTGGCCAGCACATGATTAATTGGAAGAGGGTTTGTAACAACTCCCCAATCTATCCTCTGGAGGAAAAAAATAACTTTTATTATTTGTGCCATACTTACATGTAGAAGTACATATCTAAGTATAGAATGAAGTATTTGGGTATAGCTGAAGGTATTGGTCCTATTGCCGCAAAATCTAGCAGGCCTTGTAGAGGGGTACCCTACAAGATGTTGGAAATATGGTAGCCATGGTTGGTATTTTCATCTTGAAAAGAAATTGGAAATCTGAATATTAAATTTTTTGCCCCCAAATATTTCAAATTGGCCTCATAGTGTTTAGGTTGGCTGGGCCTCTTGGAGACACCTATTCGCCCCACTTAAGAAGTCTATATATTGGAGAGCCCTCCTCATTTGATCATCAACACATCTCTAGATTATCTCTGTTCTGCGAAGACTATGAAAGAAGAGGAGGATGAATTCTGTGGAAGGAAGGAAAGAGGGTTCAATGGCTTGGCACTTGATCTTATGTTACTGGTTAGATGTTATCTTGATGTTTTTGTTTCTGGATAAATTGATGAACATTGAACTCTCTCTCTCTCTCTCTCACATAAGGAAATATTTCTGGGTTTTCCCCTTGTGGGTTTTGTGTTGGCTTCAGGTCTAATTTATGTGTCTCTTGGCTCATTGTGTCATGGTTATTTTCTATTGCTCCTTCATGTTTAATGGTTGAATTTTCTTCTGTATAACTGCTTAATGATATTGGATGAATGATATGTGAAATTAATGCTCACTGATTATGGGAAGTAGTTATCTGTGTTGAAAATGTTGTTGGATGGTGTTGTCATTGATGTCAACCCATGGGTTTGACTAGCTTTGACTTTGACTTTGACTAAAACACCAATAATTGATGTCAAATGAACAATGAACGTTTCTTAGAATTTTCTGGATTACATCAAGTTGAAAGCTACACTATTGGATAGTTGAAAACCCAGGTCCTAGGGTTTGGGTTCCCTAGATGTACCCTGACTTTGTCGAGGGTTTTTGAAGGTTCAAAACATTGAGTTTGACTTGGAGATCCATGTCATTGGATTCTCCTCGACGAGATATTTCTATTGATATGTGGTACGCCACATAAGTCCTCCTGGTTTGAGAGATATTCACTTTTGAAGTTGATGACCCCAGTTGGTGGGCTAAAACCCCAGGTGGTAGTGACATGACACCTTATCATTAATTTAAGGGTTTGACCTGCTCATCTTGACAATGATGTCTCCTCTTGAAAACTGAAGGTACTCAACAAAGTAAGAAGCAATATTCACATACGGTTGTCAATATATGACAGTAATTCTCGCCGCAATTTCACTGTGTATAAGTTGAATAACTTCAAGAACCAAAGGCAATAACCCAATCATTGACTTCACAACCTTGGTAGGACCAAATGCACTAAGCCAAACATTGATTTCAAATTCTAGTGGAATTGAAAATATTTATAGGCATGATCCTTAACACAAATATTAAATAATAACTATTAAGGGCAGTCTTAATGTTTGTATCATTCCTCACACCCTTAGGCTCTAATCATCTCATTAAAACTAAAGTAGTTCTTTCCTTAGCACACAAGAACACAATTAAATAACAATTATTTAATTAGTTAATAATTCATAAAGGAGTCTAAATACCTACACTCCATTCCAATGTACACTTTAATGAAGCTCCCAACTATGCCTACCTTACATTATAAAAGGAACCTTATCTAACTCTCAAAGATACATCAAAATCAACAAATCTCTTGCTCTGAAATTTTCGGTGGTCGAGGCAGATTATCTAAGGAAAAGTTTCGGCATTCCTGAGGCAGCTAGGGCTTGTCACAAACAGCACCTTGATAGGGTGTATCTCTTGAAACATATTACTCTGCACTCTCGGCCCTGAGGTAAGTCTTCTTGTTGGTTTGTTTGTGTTTTATTTTGTATTTGCCAGGCATTTTTTTTGTGAACTGACTCTGCGGCTAGGGCATTAGGGCACAATGTTCTGAACAGTCACCAAGCGGCATCCCTTCCAAGGCTAGTTTTAGGGCATCACTTGTTTGTTAAGCAGACCAAGGGATGGGGAACTCACACAAGGGATTTTGAGACCAATATTCACTGGATTTTGTTGGACTACTCACATAAATTGTGGTTTTCTGTGGTGACTTTCTGAGTTGATATGAATAGGACGGAACCCTAACAGATGGCCCACAACTCATATTTCTGCTGAAGAACCGATTGTGAATGGTTTTGAAGTCTTACCTCTGTGTTTGAGCTTGATCCAACGCTAATCTGAGCCTAACAATTATCTAGACCATGCAAGCTTGTGTCCTTAGGTAATCACTGAAGTCGCTAGCAAATTCTGAGGGTAAGCACTTCTGTTGTGGCATACGTTGAACCACTAATCAGAGATGTTGAAGGACTGATACTTAATTAATTCACCGTTTCTTCCAGACCTTAGAACAGTGATTTGGCATTTTGATATAACCTCTGTAATATGATGACTTTTTGGGAGCAGCAGTAACACTAATGACAATGACATTCACCATCATGTGTTAAGAATTGTGATAATAGTCCTCAAGTGTATAGATAGATTTGGCAGAGACTTAGAACCTAAGTGATGTGACGATCTAAGATATTACAGCTAGATATGACACAGTGACCTAAAGACCTAGGACTGTAATTATAGTGGCATGTTTAACCTACAGCACATTAACAAGAAGTGCAGCAACTAGACTAGATGACAAATGACACATTAACCCTATGTAGTAGTGCATGAGAATTTGTGTTAACATAGCTGCATTACAGTCTTTTGGCCTCTTGACTGTGACCTTTTTATAATGACTGTACCTTGACTGTGACTTGATACATTGACCTACTTGACATGACAATGACTATGCATTTGTGTGAAAATTCCGCAAACCGGAATCCTACTGTGTTGGAAACACTGAGAAGGGGGGGGGGGGGTGAATCAGTATTTCTTAGCAATTAGCACTTTTTAAATCTTTCAGAGCATTAGTTAATCTTCAATTTTTATTAATGTTTATGCAGTAAATAGAGTAAACAGTAGAACACGGTGGGCACATGAATTTAGGTGGAAAACCTCCTCTGGGTCAAAACCACCAAACGCTTTTCTAATAAATTCTTTAATCTACAGCCCCAACTGAAATGAAAGTTACAACTTCTTAGAATTCTAGAAAAACATTCTTCTCCAGCGCCCACTGGAAGGACGCCCCAACGCCCTAGTTTCTTCAGTAGTCAATTGAATGGATGCCCCAACGTCCTAGTTTCTTCAGTAGTCAACTGAATGGATGCCCCAACATCCTAGACCGACCTACCACCCTGAAGTGTTCACAGGCTCCAACCTGTAGGCGACTTCGTACACCTGCCTAGCACCTCCCTGCCACCTTATAATGAATAAAATGAGACAAGAGTGTGGATTCCCGTACCAGGGACAACAATCCATGATACAATATGATTTACAATGATTTTGACCGAACACTATGACTTGCAACCCAACCATGACATCATCCCAACAGAGACTCCTAAACCTCCCAACAATGCTTTTTCGACTCTAGGCAGATTGACTCTTTTACAATAATGACTCTTCCAATGATGACACTTTTACAAATGACTCTTTTACAGCTTTACAATGATGACTCTTGGCCTTGACACTTCTTCACAATATATGGATGGCTGTCATGTCTTCAAAGGATGTCCCGCTGCAATGCTTCCTTTGATTTGATACTTCAGCTCTTGAATGCTCACTTGATGCTGTCCTTGAGTCTTCTTCTATCTGCATGCAAATTGCCCAATGGAACACAATCCCAAAGCAAAAGAAATAAACACAACAGCCCTTTAACTTACCTCTGCCTGCAAACACACATGTAAGCACATAATACTAAATAAATAGAAATCAAATGAATACAATGCGTACCTGAAATGTGCTTATTGTTTGTGATTGTAGTTGACTTGTTGCAGCAACAGAGACCTAGACTCCACACTCTTGATATAGACCTAGACTCTATGCAAGACTATATACAAAGTTGACTACATGCACTAGAGCTATCCTCAACCAGCCCTTATGATAGTTCATGACTTCTACTTATAATCAACCTAAGACTAGACTCACAGACTTAGAGACAACAAAACACGGAAAACTACACAGACCCTAAACTAGTGACAGATTTAGACATTGATGAGGTTCTAATATTATAGCACAACAGAACAATCCTACAACCGTCCACACAACATAGCATAAAAAAAGTACCTATCATGTAGCGTCTGAGACTGAGACTGAGTGTGAAACCCTTTTGTCACGTAAAAATACACTGTAGCGTCCAAGATACTGACTGATATATCCTATCACTGTGGCATCGAAAACTTGTTTGAAAGACATTACCTCGCATCAAGGATGGATTGTGGAACATCACCATCTCACTGTAGCATTAAAAGACTGATTGTGACATATCATTGTTATGTGAAATGTCTCTGTGGCATGGAGACAACAATTTGTGGTACTGAAGAATTGCAGATCCGAGATGCAACGTTAGAGTTCACTGCAATTTTATATCACCGAAGGCAAAAGGATAGCAAACCTTTCCACAGTAATACTACTACAAATTTTCCACAGTAATAAATCTGATGTGCAAACTTCAAAGGATGGCTCAGAACTGCGGTCAAATTGCACCAAAAATGCCAACGAATCAAAGTCCCTAAAGCAGCTTGACTTCCTGCGTTAATTTTTGCTTCAGCTGCAGTTTGAATGGAAGACCCCTCAACTGTGTTTGTGTTGACCTTCGTTAGACCTGTAATGACCTGCAGTTAAAGCGAAACAAGAACCAAACCCTTTACGTAAAGATTCTGCGTTGATTTCCTCTGTAGAGTGATCACAAAATTAAGAATCTTTGGATACTTCGTTAAGATCTCATCACGTCTCTGTTTTAGAAGGTTCATAACACTCTTAATATATAGCTTAAGGATTTCATATAAAACCCCAGGTGGTAGTGAGATGACACCTTATTATTAATTTAAGGGTTTGACCTGCTCATCTTGACAATGATGTCTCCTCTTGAAAACTGAAGGTACTCAACAAAGTAAGAAGCAATATTCACATACGGTTGTCAATATATGACAGTAATTCTCGCCGCAATCTCACTGTGTATAAGTTGAATAACTTCAAGAACCAAAGGCAATAACCTAATCACTTACTTCACAACCTTGGTAGGACCAAATGCACTAAGCCAATCATTGATTTCAAATTCTAGTGGAATTGAAAATATTTATAGGCATGATCCTTAACACAAATATTAAATAATAATTATTAAGGGCAGTCTTAATGTTTGTATCATTCCTTACACCCTTAGGCTCCAATCATCTCATTAAAACTAAGGTAGTTCTTTCCTTAGGACACAAGAACACAATTAAATAACAATTATTTAATTAGTTAATAATTCATAAAGGAGTCTAAATACCTACACTCCATTCCAACGTACACTTTAATGAAGCCCCCAACTACGCGTACCTTACACTATAAAAGGAACCTTATCTAACTCTCAAAGATACATCAAACTCAACAAATCTCTTGCTCTGAAATTTTCAGTTGTCTGAGGCAGATTATCTAAGGAAAAGTTTCAGCATTCCTGAGCCAGCTGGGCTTGTCACAAACAGCACCTTGATAGGGTGTATCTCTTGAAACATATTACCCTGCACTCTCGGCCCTGAGGTAAGTCTTCTTGTTGGTTTGTTTGTGTTTTATTTTGTATTTGCCGGGCATTTTTTTTGTGAACTGACTCTGCGGCTAGGGCATTAGGGCACAATGTTCTGAACAGTCACCAAGTGGCATCCCTTCCAAGGCTAGTTTTAGGACATCACTTGTTTGTTAAGCAGACCAAGGGATGGGGAACTCACACAAGGGATTTTGAGACCAATATTCACTAGATTTTGTTGGACTACTCACATAAATTGTGGCTTTCTGTGGTGACTTTCTGAGTTGATATGAATAGGACGGAACCCTAACAGATGGCCTACAACTCATATTTCTGCTGAAGAACTGATTGTGAATGGTTTTGAAGTCTTACCTCTGTGTTTGAGCTTGATCCAACGCTAATCTGAGCCTAACAATGATCTAGACCATGCAAGTTTGTGTCCTTAGGTAATCACTGAAGTCGCTAGCAAATTCTGAGGGTAAGCACATCTGTTGTGGCATACGTTGAACCACTAATCAGAGATGTTGAAGGACTGATACTTAAATAATTCACTGTGCAAAATCTTGAGACTGATGCTGCCTTCTTTTCGATGCTATTCTTGCAGACCTTAGAACAGTGATTTGGCATTTTGATATAACCTCTGTAATATGATGACTTTTTGGGAGCAGCAGTAACACTAATGACAAAATGACATTCACCATCATGTGTTAAGAATTGTGATAATAGTCCTCAAGTGTATAGATAGATTTGACAGAGACTTAGAACCTAAGTGATGTGACAATCTAAGATATTACAGCTAGATATGACACAGTGACTTAAAGACCTAGGACTGTAATTACAGTGGCATGTTTAACCTACAACACATTAACAAGAAGTGCAGCAACGAGACAAGATGACAAATGACACATTAACCCTATGTATTAGTGCATGAGAATTTGTGTTAACATAGCTGCATTGCAGTTTTTTGGCCTCTTGACAGTGGCCTTTTTTTTAATGACTGTACCTTGACTGTGACTTGATAGATTGACCTACTTGACATGACAATGACTATGCATTTGTGTAAAAATTCCGCAAACCGGAATCCCTATTGTGTTGGAAATACTGAGAGGGGGGAGGGGGGAGAGGGGTGAATCAGTTTTTCTTATTAACTAGCACTTTTTAAATCTTTCAGAGCATTAGTCAATCTTCAATTATTATTAATGTTTATGCAGTAAAAAGAGTAAACAGTGGAACACAATAGGCATAGGAATTTAGGTGGAAAACCCCCTCTGGGTCAAAAACCACCGAACGCTTTTGTAATAAATTCTTTAATCTCCAGCCCCAACGGAAATGAAAGTTACAACTTCCTAGAATTCTAGAAAAGCATTCTTTTCCAGCTCCCACTGGAAGGATGCCCCAACGCCCTGGTTTCTTCAGTAGTCAACTAAATGGATGCCCCAACATCCTAGACCGACCTACCACCCTGAAGTGTTCACAGGCTCCAACTTGTAGGCGACTTCATGCACCTGCCTAGCACCTTCCTGCCACCCTATAATGACTAAAATGAGACAAGAGTGTGGATTCCCGTACCAGGGACAACGATCCATGATACAATATGATTTACAATGATTTTGACTGAACACTATGACCTGCAACCCAACCATGACATCATCCCAATAGAGACTCCTAAACCTCCCAACAATGCTTTTTCGACTCTAGGCAGATTGACTCTTTTACAATAATGACTCTTCCAATGATGACACTTTTACAAATGACTCTTTTACAGCTTTACAATGATGACTCTTGGCCTTGACACTTCTTCACAATATACGGATGGCTGTCATGTCTTCAAAGGATGTCCCACTGCAATGCTTCCTTTGATTCGATACTTCAGCTCTTGAATGCTCGCTAGATGCTGTCCTTGAGTCTTCTTCTATCTGCATGCAAATTGCCCAACGGAACGCAATCCCAAAGCAAAAGAAATAAAAACAACCCTTTAACTTACCTCTGCCTGCAAACACACATGTAAGCACATAATAATAAATAAATAAAAATCAAATGAATACAATGCGTACCTAAAATGTGCTTATTGTTTGTGATTGTAGTTGACTTGTTGCAGCTACAGAGATCTAGACTCCACAGTCCTGATATAGACCTTGACTCTATGCAAGACTATATACAAAGTTGACTCATGCACTAGAGCTATCCTCAACCAGCCCTTATGAGAGTTCTTGACTTCTACTTATAATCAACCTAAGACTAGACTCACAGACTTAGAGACAACAAAACAAGGAAAACTACATAGACCCTAAACTAGTGACAGATTTAGACATTGATGAGGTTCTAATATTATAACACAACAGAACAATCATACAACCGTCCACACAACATAGCATCAAAAACATACCTATCATGACCGAGACTGACTGTGGAACCCTTTTGTCACGTAAAAATACATTGTAGCATCCAAGATACTGACTGTGATATATCATATCACTGTGGCATTGGGAACTTGTTTGAAAGACATTACCTGGCATCAAGGATGGATTGTGGAACATTACCATATCACTGTGGCATAAAAAGACTGACTGTGACATATCATTGTTGTATGAAATGTCACTGTGGCATGGAGACAACAATTTGTGGTACTGAAGAATTGCAGATCCAAGATGCAACGTTAGAGTTCACTGCAATTTTATATCACCAAAGGCAAAAGGATAGCAAGCCTTTCCATAGTAATACTACTACAAAATTTCCACAGTAATAAATCTGATGTGCAAATTTCGAAGGATGGCTCAGAACTGCGGCCAAATTGCACCAAAAATGCCAACGAATCAAAGTCCCTAAAGCAGCTTGACTTCCTGCGTTAATTTTTGCTTCAGCTGTAGTTTGAATGGAAGACCGTAACCCTCAACTGTGCTTGTCTTGACCTTCGTTATACCTGTAATGACCTGGAGTTAAAGCGAAACAAGAATCAAACCCTTTACGTAAATATTCTGCATTGATTTCCTCTGTAGGGTGATCACAAACTTAAAAATCTTTGGATACTTCGTTAAGATCTCATCACGTCTCTGTTTTAGAAGGTTCATAACACTCTTAATATATAGCTTAAGGATTTCATATAAACGTTGGATTGGGATCCTTGATTTTAGGAGACACCACATACTTATGTATTGATATTTATCATTTGATCATTAGGTGTTAAGGAGGGGCTTAATAATGCTAAATATTCTAAAATATGTATCGTTTTATTCTAAGGTAAGTGAATCACTTTAATATTCCTCCTAATATTTGCATTAATATTTATTGACTTAAATTGAATAAAGTTTTCGTTAGTGACATACCCTTAATAATTCTTCTTAAATTTGATGTTAATTGCAAGCAAACCAATGATTGGCTTCGGGCATATGATCCTAATTCCTACTCGAGTGTGAAGTCCATGATTGGTTTACTATCAAATTATTCAACTTATACAAGGTGGGATTACGGTGAGAATCCCTGTCATATATTGAAAATCGTTGGGGAATAAGGTGATGTCTCAACCCCGGGGGTTTTAGCCCACTAATGGGGGTTTCTGACTTCAAACGCAAATAACTCTCAGACCGTGAAGAATTGGTAGGCGTACCATATATTAACGGAAACATCTCGACGAGTAGAATCCATCGAGATGAACTTTGACACAAAATAATATGAGTTGTCAAGTCAAAATGCCCTTGCAAGATCAAGGTAGCCCTCGGTGCTGCTTGGGTTGACATCAATGACAACCACTGATCAACAATCTCCCCTTTGGCATTGATGGAAACACAAGTACTCCCCCCTGCGATCATGACACCTCTTCCTACTACCTTCTCTCCCCCTTTATCATCAATGGCAAAGGGTAACTCCCCCTGACAAACAACCATCTTGCGGACTTGTACACACCTCCACTCACCCTTTCTACTCGAGTAGATAGGAGAAAAAGTCTAATGAAAACTTGGGAGAATCCCGAGCTTTTGGTGAAGATACTCAAATGCTTCACGAGCTAATGGTTTGGTAAAGATGTCAACAATTTGTTCCTTTGTGCCAACATATTCAAGCTTGATATTGTTTTCGACGACCTTCTCTCTAACGAAATGATATTTAATCAGAATGTGCTTCGTTTTGGAATGCATCACAGGATTCTTGGAGATACTGAAGGCGCTGATGTTATCGTAAAAGATGGGAATAGGCTCATCAAACTTGACCTGAAGATCTTGCAAAGTTTGCTTCATCCAGAGAACTTGAGTACAACAAGCTACTGTCGCGACATATTTTGCTTCTGTTGTGGATAACGAGATTGAAGACTGCTTTTTACTTAACCATGAAACAAGACAACTACCTAGATAGAATGCTTCTCCACTGGTACTCTTACGATCATCAACACTTCTTGCCCAATCTGCATCTGTATAATCTTGGATAACCAGATCATTTCCTTTGGGATACCATAGACCATATTCTGCTGTGCCCTTAAGATATCAAAGAATTCTTTTGACATCAATAATATGAGATTCTTTTGGTGCTGCTTGGAATCTTGCTACTTGTCCAACTACCTACATCACATCAGGCCAGGAGGCTGTCACACATACGAGACTACCAATCATGGATCTATACAACCTTTGGTCCACATCCTTTGATGAATCTTCTAAGCTTAACTTGCAACCTATTATCATGGGGGTAAGGACTGGGTTGCAGTCTTCCATCTGGAATTTTTTGAGAATTTCCTTGATGTACTTGGTTTGATATATGAATATTCCTTTATCCTGTTGAGAAATTTGAAGCCCCAAAAAGTATGTCAGCTCACCAAGCATAGACATTTCAAACTCACTTTGCATTTTTGTGGCAAAGTCTTTACTTAATCTGTCATCATTGCTTCCAAAGATTATATCATCCACATATACCTCGATAATCGTTAGGTTATCTTGATCCACTTTCACATAGATATTGTTGTCAACGCTTCCTTTCTTGAATGCTTGTTGATGTAGATACCTATCAAGACGAGCATACCAAGCCCTAGGAGCTTGCTTGAGACCATATAGTGCCTTCTTTAATCTGCAAACATAGTTTTCTTTGTCAGTGAGCAGAAAACCTTCAGGTTGTTCAATGTAAACTTCTTCTTCCAATTCACCATTTAGAAAGGCTGACTTAACATCCATTTGGTAGACCTTGATTTTTCTCGAGCATGCATAAGCGAGAAACATCCTGATAGCTTCCATTTTGGCAACGGGAGCAAATGTTTCTTCAAAATTGATTCCTTCAACTTGTGCATATCCTTTGCAAACTAATCTTGCTTTATTCCTGGTAACCTGTCCGTCCTCATTCAATTTGTTTATGAAGACCCATTTAGTTCCAATAAAATTTTTATCCTTTGGTCGTGGAACCAATTCCCAAGTGTCGTTCCTCTCAATTTGATCCAATTATTCATTCATAGTTGCTGCCTAGTGTTCATTTTGACTAGCTTCCTCAAAATTGCTAGGCTCAAAAGTCGCTAAAGGGAAAGATATGCTTGCTGTGATGAATGAAGTTGTCGACTTCTTCTGGTTCCAATTCCTTCATTTATGTTGCTGATGATCTGATTTGATGGATGATTCTTTTGATACCATTCTTTAGAGCCTTTTGGAGAAACTTCTTGTACATCCTGCTGATCATTTCTTATTTCTTCTTGGTTGCCTGGTGTTTCCTTATTTGATTGGTCTTGTTCTAGAGCTTCTTCTTCATCCTTCACAGATTCTACCTGAAGCCCCTTAGATTTTCTTGAAGAGACAATCTCATTGTTATGCTTTAGAACACAGTCTTTGTCAAAAGTAACATTTATACTTTCAACTATTTGTTTTTGCCTCAGATTGTAGCATCTATAAGCCTTTCTTTTGCACGAATAACCAACGAAAATACCTTCATCAACATGGGAATCGAACTTGCCCAATTTTTGGTCTTCTCTTTTGATGTTGCATTTACGTCCAAATATTTTGAAGTATTTGACATTAGCTGGTCTTCCTTTCCATAGTTTGTACAAAGTCATGTTACAATTGTTCCTGAGAAAGCCTTTCTTTATAATGAATACGACAGTATCAATTGCTTGAACTTAGAATTTATCGTCTAAGTTTGAGTCTTTTAACATGGTTCTAGCCATTTCCTGTACGATTCTGTTTTTTCTTTCAGCTACTCCATTCTGCTGTGGTGTTCTGGCTGTTGAGAATTGCCTTTTTATTCCATGTTCGTCACAATATTGCTGAAATGCTTTGGACGTGAATTCTCCGCCATTATCTGATCTTAGACATTTGATCTTCAAATCAATTTCATTTTCAACCAATTCCTTGTAGATTTTGAAACATTCAAATGCCTCAAACTTTTTCTTCAGGAAATTGACGGCTGTCATTCTGGTGTAATCATCTATCATTAACATAAAGTATAATTCACTGTTTAAACCAATGTTACTTGGGAGCGGGGAGCGGGAGCGAAAACGGGAGCGGGAGCGACCATTTTCAGAAGCTCCCGGTTTGGGAGCGAATCCGGGAGCGATTTTTTAAAAATATATATATTTTTTATATTTTTTAATTTTTGATACATATATGTCAACAAAAACATGTAGAATGATGAAATAGACATAAAAAACATTAAAAAACATAAATTGATCATTGAACCATATCACATCAATCATCTAGAAATTATAATCGTCATCAACCATGTCCACAAGTTAGTAAAATACATATTACAACTGCAACATATTGAGTCTTATAAATCATGATTCATCAAATTCAATATTAAAGTTTCAACTTCAAGCTTTCAGAATTGAAAATTCAATAACATTTATCATCATTGATCACCAAAGTTGTACTTGTAAGCTAAGTTTAACCATTACAAGAAGTAATATCGAAGATATTTCTAAGTCCTAACTTCTAACTGTTAACATGATATGAAATGTTAAAAATTTATAAAATGAAACATGAATAATGAGATGAAATGAAACAACTTTAGTCTTTCACAAAGCATCATATTCATAATTCACAATCATTACCAATGAGTTATAATTGCCAAGGCCAAACTTCAAACTTCAAATTTTCATTGTCACAGTGATATAATGTTTACAAAAAATATCATAATGATATGAAAGAGTCAAGAGTCAAGAGTCAAGGACTCAAAACTCAACAGTTATGAAAACTAAAGTCTAATAGAAACTAAAAAAGACAAGTAAACTGTAAATCTACATGTGGCCCTTGCCACGAGAGTCTCCAGGAGTATAAGCAGGTCGTGGTGGTCTTCTAGGAGTCTCCCGCACAGACCGACGACCAGAACTAGAACCTCCACGCGAGGGTGTAGATGGAGGTGGCGACAGCAAAGGAACAAGACTCGGACCTCGAGCACTGCTACTGGATGGTGGAGGTGGAGGTGGCATGGCTGCTGCAGCTGCTTCATTTTCATCCCTTACAAGTTCCTCTTCTAGTTCTTCAATATGTACAATGCCATCCTCCAAATTGTCGTCCTCTGGGTGATTGTCCCAAATTTTATATGTGGGATCCTCATTAGCCCGATCACAGTAATGACTCAACAACCTCAAGTTGTAGTGCACATAAACCAAGCTTTCTGCTCGGTTTTCGTTGAGTCTGTTTCTTTTCACATTATGTATATAACTGTAGGTGCTCCAACACCTCTCTGCAGAAGAAGAATTTACAACCTGTGAAAGAACTTTTTTTGCCAATTTTGGCAAAAGTCTGTGGCCGCCATATGTTTCCCACCATGTGAGAGAATCAAATTTATCTTTGTCGTCCATTGCATGGAAGTTACCATACAAACCAGTGCCACTGAAGTATCTGCCTATTTCAAGGCGCACAACTGCACATTCCTCCCTGTCAGGCACCAACTTTTCTAATGCTTCCAGATATCCTTTAGTTACCTCTTGATCTAAATGGGGTTTGGTCCTAACCCCACCCCCTGCTGCAGGTTGGCCCAACCAAGATGTAGAGTAGTATTTTGGCGTAAGGATATACGCCAAGCAATGTAGTGGAAGGTTAAGCCTATTCCACCGTTCACACACACAATCATGAATCAGTTTGTACAAGTTGGGATCTCTATTATGAACAATGTCTTTTATTTCCCCCAACATGGTATCCATTTGCTCATACACCTCGCCAATCACTGGTTTGTCTGTATCTGCAAACCGAATCATGTGATAAATTGGCTTGGTGAAATCCGATACCTGCCTCACAGTTGTCCAAAACTGCCCATCAAGAGCGGCCTCCTCCACCATTTCAAAACCTGCCATGTCAGCTACATTTGTAGCCCTTTCCTTTAACACCTGCCAATGTGGACTTGATACCTTGCTAGCTAATGCCTCTCTTACCTTCAAAAGGCGCCTGAAGGTGAGGTAATAGCTACCAAATCTAGTCCTCGCAATCTTCAGCAACTCCAATCTCGAGTGACTGTGGAAAAGGCCATGGGTATTGCTATGATTTGTAATAAATTTTATCATTTGTTTTCTTTTCTTGTACAAATTACCAATCCATTGGTATTGTTCATTTTTGTTTTTGACAATATCATGCAACAGAAGGTTCAATGTGTGAACCAAACATCGAGACCAAAATATGTTCGGGTATTTATCCTCAATAATTGCTCCCGCTGCCTTACAATTAGGAGCATTATCAGTGATGACTTGGATGACATTGTATGGGCCAATACGCTCAATTGTTTCAAGTAATGCTTCTGCAATGTTGATGGCGGTCTTGAACTTGTCTGAGTAATCATGTGCAGCTAGAAAGATGGGACCACTAACAGACACAGCAAGAACACTTATCAATGGCTTGCCTTTTACATTTGTCCATCCATCAGATACAATGGACACCCCATTGTCAGTCCAAGAACTTGTCATTTTATTCAAAGAATGTGATATTTTTGCTTTTTCATGATCAAGGCCAACAGTTCTTGCCTTGTCATACCCAGGGCTCTTGTATCCTTTAGGGGCATCATTTGTGGCAGAAACCATTTCGTGCCAATAAGGTGAGCGTAGAACATTGAATGGTATCCCACATGCGTAGAGGAACCTGTAAACTTTTGAATCCACATCATTCCTACACCCCTCATCAAGGAAATCTGATATGGTTCTACGCCTTAAAGATGATGACCCTGTGCCTCCATGTCCATATCCACTGCCTTGGGAGGATGCTGAAGGAGTTCTTTGTGATTGTGAGCTTGGTTCAAAGAAACCCCTTGATCTTTTTGTTCTGTATTGGGCTTCCTCCTCTTCCTTTCTGTATTTGGCTCTATCTGCTGTTGACACCGCTGCACAAGTTTTGATTTCTATTTGTTTCTCTCCATCCGATGGCCTTTTCCCGCAGAGGTGTCTTATAGCACGGGTGTATGAACCTGTGTAATCAGTGTTACAATGGGGGCAATGAAATTTAGTGGTTCCACCCCCTCTCCTTGTTTCAGCCCTGTGAACATATTTCCACAATGGAGTTTGGTCTTGTTTAGTTTTTTGAGGGTCATGTTCACCCTCCTCCACCTCCTCCTCACTGGGGTTTTCACCCATTTGACTTTCTCCGGCTTCTTCATCCCCCTCTTTAGTTTGGGGCCCCCTCCGTTTCCTACTCTCCAGCACCATAATAACCATAAAAGGGACCAGAAAGAGGAAAATGCCAATAAATATCGCCAGGTCCATGGTGTTTGATGTTTGTAGGGTTTTGAGTCTTGAATCTGCAAATTAATTTAATTTATTGGGATTAATTAATTTAATTTATTAATTTAATTTAAATACATGATTTTTAAACAGTTAAACTCAAACAACTAAATTAAATCAACTAAATTAACTACCTAACCAGCTAAACTAACTAGATTACTAAGTTACTTACCTCTACAGGCTTGCTCCTCGCTCCTTGGCACTTGCTCCTCGCTCCTCAGCACTTGCTCTTCGCTCCAATGCTCTTGCTCTAGCTCCAAACTTGCTCAATGAAGTTATAATGAATGTTTTTTGGCCCATTGGCCTTATAAAACAAAAAAAAATTTCTAATTTTTTTAATTTTTTTGGGTCCGGCGGATTTTTTTTCCGCCGAACCGCTCTCGGCCCGACTCGAATCGCTCCCGGAGCGATCGCTCCCTGTGTCGCTCCCTAATAGACCAGGGAGCGCAATTTTTTTACGGGAGCGCGCTCCCGAAAATCGCCCCCGTCCGGGAGCGATTTTGGGAGCGCGCTCCCGAGCCGCTCCCGCCCGGAGCGCGCTTTGGGAGCGGGTTCGAAAGGGGGGGGGGGCGCTCCCCCGCAACATAGGTCTAAACCTTTTGTTCTCATAGGACCACATAGATCAGTATGTATTAATTCCAATGGACATGACACAAAATGTTCCTTTGTCTTGAACTTGACTTTTGTTTGTTTGCCGTGCTGACAAGATTCACATATCATATTGGTAGGTTTTGAGATTTTTGATCTTGCTTCCTTTTTGCTGATCTTGACCAAATTGTCAAAATTTATATGTCCCATTCGTTTGTGCCATAACCAACTCTCGTCTTCTTTTGCCAAGAAACACCCTTTAGGTGTCTCATCCAAAATATATATGTTGTTTAGAGATTTGCTTGCTATAGCCACAATTTTACCAAACTTGCCTTTCCTTATTTCACATTTCTTCGAGTTGAATAACATCGTGTGTCCTTGATCACACATTTGTCCAACACTGAGCAGATTGTGATTCATATTTTCAACTAGCAACACATCTATTGCTAATGCATCCTTGCTTCCAAGAGTGACTGTACCTGCTCCTATGACATTTGAAGACCCATCATTCCAAAAGACACTGCTCCATACTTCTTTTCTTTCAAGGATATGAACTTATTTCTATCTCCAGTCATATGCGTTGAGCAACCACTATCAACATACCATACGTTTCTGTTGCTTTGAGCCTTGAGAGCGAAAGCACACCTTTCAGTCTTCCTTTTCCATACTTGTTCATTCTGATTTTGCAAGAATTCCTTTGAAGAACTTCCAAGTCTGCAATTTTTGGCCAACTGTCCAAAATTGTTACATTTGTAACATTCGACATCATCTCTCAAATGATCAAATCTAGAATATCCATTTTTGAGAGATTTCCTGGAATTATATTCATTCCAAACAGACATGCGACATTCTACAGCGCTATGTCGACATTCTGCAGCTCTATGTCCAAACCTTCCACATGAATAAGAATGACCATGAAAGATAGGTTGATAATAGGGAGGAAATCTTCTTGGAGGAATTGTCTTCCAAGGTTCTTCCTGCGACTCTTGATCTCTTGATCTAGCTGGGAGATCTACCTGCTTGGTAGATTTTGCATATCCATCTTATTTATTTGTCATAGAAGGACTTAACTCCTTTTCAAATTTTTCTTTGTAACCAAGACCGGTTTTGTCGCTGCATGATCGTTGGTTGCTGATGAGTTCGTCCAAAGTCTTTGAGCTGTTGGCATAGTTTTGAAGAGTTTTTCCATTTTTTACTTCCTTTCGTAAAGAAACGATTTCAGCTTCCAATGCTTCTCTTTCCTTGTTGCTTTCCTTTAATTCTTTCCTGAGCGATTCTTCAATTCGTTTGTATTCTTCAACCTTGATTTTAAGATTTAGGACCTGTTCCCTTTTTGTCTTTAATTCGCCTTCCAAAGTGTTGACGTGCTTCTTCTTGGCCTTGATCTCTTTGTTAACCCTGATCACTTTGTTTTGAAATTCAACCTCAGTCATTTCTTCTTCTTTGTCTCCTTCGTCAGGTGCCTCTCTCTTATTGTGCTTGGCCATAAACAATACTCTTCCGTTGAATTCTTCTTCGTTATCATTGTCTTCTTTGGATGAGGAGCTATCTTCTTTGGAGAAGAAACTTTTCTTAAACCATTTCTTCTTACCTTGCTTGTTGAACTTCCTAGGACTTTTCTTTCCTTTTGTAATAACCTCATTTTTGTGAGGACATTTCGCTGCAAAATGCCCAACCTCACCACAATTAGAACATATTAATGGAAGTTTACCTTTGAATTTTGCCATACTTGTTCTCATTTTCTGCTTGAAGTACGCAAACTCTTTATCTGAGAATTCTTCTTCATCTTCTTTCTTTTCCTCATCCTTACAATTGCAAGTTTTTGTTTTCGGAGTCTGCTTGTCCTTACTATTCTTCTTGAATGTGGCAAGTGTTGTTTCTAAGTGAGATGTGCCATCCTCTTCTTCAATCCTCATTTCATATGCTGTAAGAATTCCATGCAATTCATCTATGTTGAGATTGGTCAGATTCGATCTATCTTTCAAGATAGATATACCTTAGGGTTAAATCTTGCTGGCAAGGTTTTGAGGATCTTTCAGACAACATTTTTCGTTTCAACAATTTCTCCCAAGCCTTCCAATGTATTTGTTGTTTCATCAACACGCTAAAAGTATGCAACAATATCTTCATCTTCCCTCATTTTGAGTTGCTCAAAGTTTGCCCTGAAAATTTGAAGCTTTGCTTCTTTCACCTTTCAGTCACCTGCATATATATTTTCAAGCTTGCCCCATACCTCTTTAGCAGTTTTGCAACTCAATACCTTAAGATAAACAGATTCGATAAGCCCACTAATAATAAGATCTTTAGCCTTTGCATCATGTACCATATTTTTCTTACCTTGTTCATCCTGGGTCGGTGCAAAGCCTTTGCCAACGATTTCCCATACTTCGTATCCTATGCGACAGCAAATGAACCTGCATTCTTCCACTCCAAAGTGCATAGTTATTTCCATTGAACAAAGGAGCTCTATTCTTAGTATACTCCATGATCTCATTCCAGTTGTTAGACTGCTATTGAAGGAACCAGGCTCTGATACCAATTGTTGGAAATACTGAGAGGGGGTTGGGGGTGAATCAATATTTCTTATCAATTAACACTTTTTAAATATTTCAGAGCATTAGTTAATCTTCAATTATTATTAATGTTTATGCAGTAAAAACAGTAAACAATAGAACACAGTAGGCACAAAAATTTAGGTGGAAAACCCCCTCCGGGTCAAAAACCACTGAACACTTTTCTAATAAATTCTTTAATCTCCAGCCCCAACTGAAATGAAAGTTACAACTTCCTAGAATTCTAGAAAAACATTTTTCTCCAGCTCCCACTGGAAGGACGCCCCAACGCCCTGGTTTCTTCAGTGGTCAACTGAATGGATGCCCAACATCTTAGACTGACCTACCACCCTGAAGTGGTCACAGGTTCCAACTTGTAGGCGACTTCATGCACCTGCCTAGCACCTCCCTGCCAACCTATAATGACTGAAATGAGACAAGAGTGTGGATTCCCATACCAGGGACAACGATCCACGATACAATATGATTTACAATGATTTTGACCGAACACTATGACCTGCAACCCAGCCATGACATCATCCCAACAGAGACTCCTATACCTCCCAACAATGCCTTTTTGACTCTAGGCAGATTGACTCTTTTACAATAATGGCTCTTCCAATGATGACACTTTTACAAATGACTCTTTTACAACTTTACAATGATGACTCTTGGCCTTGACACATTTTCACAATATACGGATGGCTGTCATGTCTTAAAAGGATGTCCTGCCGCAATGCTTCCTTTGATTTGATACTTCAGCTCTTGAATGCTCGTTTGATGGTGTCCTTGAGTCTTCTTCTACCTGCATGCAAATTGCCCAACGAAACGCTATTCCAAAGCAAAAGAAATAAACACACCAACCCTTTAACTTACCTCTGCCTGCAAACACACATGTAAGCACATAATAATAAATAAATAAAAATCAAATGAATACAATGCGTACCTGAAATGTGCATATTGTTTGTGATTGTAGTTGACTTGCTGTAGCAACAGAGACCTAGACTCCACACTCTTGATATATACCTAGACTCTATGCAAGACTATATACAAAGTTGACTACATGCACTAGAGCTATCCTCAACCAGCCCTAATGATAGTTCTTGACTTCTACTTATAATCAACCTAAGACTAGAGTCACAGACTTAGAGGCAACAAAACAAGGAAAACTACATAGACCCTAAACTAGTGACAGATTTAGACATTGATGAGGTTCTAATATTATAGCACAACAAAACAATCCTACAACCGTCCACACAACATAGCATAAAAAAATGTACCTATCATGTAGTGTCTGAGACCGAGACTAACTGTGGAACCTTTTTGTCACGTAAAAATACACTGTAGTATCCAAGATACTGACTGTGATATATCATATCACTGTGGCATCAAGAACTTGTTTGAAAGACATTACCTGGCATCAAGGATGGATTGTGGAACATCACCATCTCACTGTGGCATAAAAAGACTGACTGTGACATATCATCGTTATATGAAATGTCACTGTGGCATGGAGACAACAATTTGTGGTACTGAAGAATTGCAGATCCGACATGCAACGTTAGAGTTCACTGCAATTTTGTATCACTGAAGGCACAAGGATAGAAAACCTTTCCACAGTAATACTACTACAAATTTTCCACAGTAATACATCTGATGTGCAAATTTCAAAGGATGGCTCAGAACTGTGGCCAAATTGCACCAAAAATGCCAATGAATCAAAGTCCCTAAAGCAGCTTGACTTCCTGCGTTAATTTTTGCTTCAGCTGTAGTTTGAATGGAAGACCGAAACCCTCAACTGTGCTTGTGTTCACCTTCGTTAGACCTGTAATGACCTGCAGTTAAAGCGAAACAAGAACCAAACCCTTTACGTAAAGATTCTGCGTTGATTTCCTCCGTAGGGTGATCACAAAATTAAGAATCTTTGGATACTTCGTTAAGATCTCATCACGTCTCTGTTTTAAAAGGTTCATAACACTCTTAATATATAGCTTAAGGATTTCATATAAACGTTGGATGGGGATCCTTGATTTTAGGAGACACCACATACTTATGTATTGATATTTATCATTTGACCATTAGGTGTTAAGGAGCGGCTTAATAATGTTAAATATTTTAAAATATGTATCGTTTTATTCTAAGGTAAGTGAATCACTTTAATATTCGTCCTAATATTTGCATTAAAATTTATTGACTTAAATTAAATTAATTTTTTTTTTTAGTGACATACCCTTAATAATTCTTCTTAAATTTGATGTTAATTTCAAGCAAACCAATGATTGGCTTAGGGCATATGATCCTGATTCCTACTCGAGTGTGAAGTCCATGATTGGTTTACTATCTTTGGATTTTCAAATTATTCAACTTATACGAGGTGAGATTACTGTCAGGCCAGGCAGTAACTCCATAAGGCAAAAATGATTCGTGTGTTTTATTCCATCAGGTAGGTCTTCATTATATACATGAGGAAGAGATTGCTCAGTTCATCTCCCGATGAATGTTCATATTTCTAATTTATCTATTTACATAAATTCACCCAATCACAAGGATTAGGTGTCAACATTCCCCCCCTTAATCTGAAGGGATGTTGGTGAGTCCAAGAATCGTTCAAGCTTTTCTCTTCCAAGCGCTTTGGTGAAGATGTCTGCAATTTTCTCATTTGTGGAACAATGACGGAGATGGATTGTTTTGGCCTCAACATGATGTCGAATCAGATGATATTTAGTATTGATGTGCTTCGTTCGATCATGGAATTTTGGGTTCTTGGCCAACTTTATTGCAGAGGTATTGTCAATCATGAGTGGAGTTGATTGTACTTGTTTTACCCGCAAATCTTCAAGAATTTTCCTGAGCCACACAATTTCTTTTGTTGCTTCAGCTGCTGCCACGTATTCTACTTCTGTTGTGGAATCTGCTAGAACTGATTGTTTGCGTGATCTCCAGGAGACAGCTCCTGATCCAAGACTCATAGCATATCCTGAAGTTGATACCCCAGTTTCTTTGGCTCCATCGAAGTCTGAATCAGAGTATCCAATCAAGCTAAAGTCGTTCACCTGTGTATACTTGATTCCAAAGTCTTGAGTTCCCTTCAAGTACCTTAGAACTCTTTTTGTAGCAGACCAATGTCCCTCACAAGGCTTTTACATAAACCTGGAGAGGATTCCAACAACAAACGAAATGTCTGGTCTGGTAGTAGTTAGGTAGTTGAGACTTCCTACAAGCTGTCTATACTTTGTTGCATCCTCAAATTCTTTTCCTTCAATAGATGTGAGCTTTAAGTTTTGTTCCATTGGAGTAGTAAGAGGATTACACTCTGTCATGCCAAACCTATTGAACAGATCTCCAATGTATTTCTTTTCAGAAAGAAATATGGACTTTGGATGTTGGGTTACTTCAATGCCAAGATAGTAATGAACATAGCCCAAATCAGTCATTTCAAAACTTTTCCCCAATTCCTTCTTTATGGATGCAATGTAGCTTTCATTGTTCCCTGTCATCAAAAGATCATCTACATATACCACAAGATATACCACTGTTTTGCCAACTTTCTTGACAAATAAAGTTGCATCATCAAAATCAAAATGTTTGAAATTGAGTTTCAGAAGATGCTCAGTTAGTTTTTCATACCAGGCTCGCGATGCTTGTTTGAGGCCATACAAGGACTTCACAAGTTTGCATACTTTATGTTCATGTCCTTTCACAACAAATCCTTCACGCTGGGACATAAAAACATTCTCTTTTAGATCTCCATTCAAGAAAGTAGTTTTTACATCCATTTGATGGACTTTCCAACTGTTTTGAGCTGCTAGTGAAAAGAGTGTCTGGATGGTAGCCCATTTTGCTGTGGGGGCAAATGTCTCCTCATAATCGACCCCTTCCTTCTGTGCAAAAATTTTTGCCACAAGCCTAGCTTTGTGCTTGTCAAGTGAGCCATCAGCTTTATACTTGTTCTTGTAGACCCACTTGCAGCCAATTGGTTTGGTTCTTAATGGAGGATCAACTAGCTTCCAAGTGCCGTTCTTTATGAGGGCATCATACTCCTTTTGCATCACTTCTTTCCATTCATCATGAGAAGCAACTTCTTTGAAGGAAGTTGGTTCAAAATCTGTAGACAAGTTCAATTCACAATCATAAGAAACATCCATATCAACAGGTGAATTAGAGTCATCTACATCACCTCCATTTTGCCGGTTTGGATTTCTGGTTCCTGTCTTTCCAACTTCATCAGGATGAACACTTTCAAGTGTCTTTGTCAGCCACTTTCGGGGACCTTTCTCAGATGGTCTAGGCTGCTCCGTTGATTGAGTTGGGACTGAATCAAGATTGAGTCTCCCAATTCTATCAATTACATCACTTAAAGCATCATCCGTTGTTGGAGTTTCATGCGGGGGAGAGTGTTCTTCAGAAGAAGATTCCACATGTTGATCTAGTACAGGAATCCCCCCTTCAAGATGTGGAATCTGATTATCAAATTCTTGAAATGATTTTGCTTTTGCGAATCTATTCAAGCGATCAAGTTGCCGCTCAACAACATTGTCAGTTTTGGATGATTCAAGGAAAATTATATTTCTAGATACAACAAACTTCTTATTTACTTCATCACAGAGGCGGTATGATCTGGAGGTGTTTGAATACCCCAAGAAGATACACTTACGACTTCTAGCACCAAGTTTGTTTCTATGTACCTTTGGTATCAAGGCATAATAGGTGGAACCAAAGACCTTGAGATGCTTTATCGAAGGAACATGTCCATACCACATTTCGTAGGGAGTCTTGTTTCTTATAGCATTAGATGGACATCTATTCTTTATATATGTAGCACATAGAACAGCCTCAGCCCAAAACATTATCTTTACATTTTTGAAGAAGAGCATGGATCGTACCATATTTAAGATTGTCCTATTCATTCTTTCAGCTACACCATTCTGTTGGGGATTATAAGGCACAGTTGTTTGATGTTTGATCCCATGTTGGCGAAGATAGTTTTCAAATTCATTTGATGTGTATTCTTTTCCATTATCAGTGCGGATAGACCCAATATGAGATTGTGCATCATTTTCAATCCATTTATGAAAATTCTTGAATGTTTGAAAAGCATCAGATTTGTTCTTCAATAAATAAACCCAACACATTTTGGTGTAGTCATCAATAAATGTCATGATATATTTATTTCCATTTGCAGAAGGAACAAGCATTGGACCACATAAATCTGAATAAATGAGTTCAAGTTTTCTATGTGCTCTTGAATGTGAATCATGAAAACACTGTTTGTTATGCTTTCCTAGAATGCAAGCATCACATTGCTTAAGTTTCCTAGGAATTGTGGGCAAACCAGCAACACCATTTTTCTTCAACAAGCGGAGACTGTCATAGTTCAAAATTCAAATGTCCAAATCTAGCATGCCATAATAAACTTGATGGAAGTGTACCTTCTTCATGATGAGAATTGTATGAGAAATGTTGTGCATGAGCAGAGGTTCCTTGCAGCTTGAGAAGCCTTTCTTCTTCTATTCCCCTCATGACAAGTGAGTGGTCAGATGCTTTTCTTACCTCAAGCTTGCCATCAAACATATGAATGGAGTGACCTTGCTGGCGGATGTGGACCAAGGACAGCAAGTTTCTCTTGAGCTGTGGGAGATATAGAACATGATGCAGAAGAAAGTTTGGAAGACCAGGCAGTTTAAGCCTGATTGTGCCAAGCCCTGATGGCTTGATTTTTGATTGGTCTTCAAAGTATACTGCTCCATCAACATTGTCAGCGAAATCTTCAAAAAAATCTTTTCTATGAGTCATGTGGTAGGTTGCTCCCGAATCAAGCAACCAATCATTTTTCCAAGAAGCAAGTGAAGCATTAAATAAATCTTCATTTACTCCAATGTTACATTGTGCCACAACATAGTGAGCGGATTCAGGTGCTTTACCTTTGTCTGTATCATCAGTTTTACCTTTCTGTTGGTTTCTTTTCGACTCAATTTTGTCCCATGGTAGCTTGCATGTAGAGGCATCATGTGATCTATTTCTTTTGCAGCGTATGCAATGCAAATCTGCCTTTTCTCCTTGAGAATGTCTGCCCCCCCTGCCTCTGAAATATCTTCCTCTTCCTCTTCGACCACCTTTTCCTTTTGTAGAATCTTGAGCAGGATGCTTTTCTTTATGAGCAAGGCACATAGCCTCTTCAGAAGATTTAGGGGTTGTCTTCTTTCCAAAAGCTTTCTCTCTTTCAACAAACTTTTTCACAAGAGAGTCAAAGGTTATATCTTTGAGATTTCCATTTGCTTGCAATGACTCAAGATAATTGGAGTAAATAGGATAAAGTGCCTTGAGAAAAGTGAGAAGAGGAATATCCAATTCAACCTTAGTGGATTTGATATCATGCATTATAGACTTTACTTCAGATGCAAGAGCAAGAGGATCATTATTTTGCAATTCAAGAGTGAAGAGTTTAATCATGAGTTGAACAACTTCAAGTGCAGAATGTGAGTCAGAGAGTTCTTTCAGCTTTTGTAAGGTTTCAAAGGCAGTTGAATATGACGAAATATGGCGACTCACCTCTTCATTTACAGATGCTGTGATTAATGCATAAGCTTTGCTGTTCTTGTTTTCCCAAATGACGAGCTCTTTGTCTGAGGTAGGCTGTACTGGTTCATTGTCTCCGTCTCCGACACACACTCCTTTCCACAACTCATTGAAAATGAGGGTGTGTTTTATCATCCGGGACCATTCAGGATAGTTCTCCTTGCCAGTGAGAACTATTCCCACCATGGATATGATTGAATGCATTCTATAAAAAATTTATTTCTGCTGATAGAAAAATACTTCTGCTGAAAAAATGCACTGTAGCAGCAATATTCTGAAAAATGAAATTATGGTAGCAATAGGACAAAGGTATTATTGCAGGAGGTATTATATGGAGGAGTGGTATGGAGGAATGGAATGGCGCAAATACCATGTCAGGTTCCACACAATTAATAATCATATATGGGAATCATACCACTGCACAATACAAGAATACAAGAGTCATAACACAACAGACATCAACCACTCATTATACGTAAGTCATTCATATATATGGTATACGCCAATAGAGGAGCAGTACATATTATGGTTGAACATTACGGAACAACACCAACAACATCGCTTCAAAACACAGGAAGAGCCCTTCTCAATTTGACTTTACATAAAAAAATTTGGGTCAATCCAACGAAATCATTCTCGAATAACCGACAAAAGCTCTAAGTTACGTAAAATTTATCTCGAGGGTGACTTATTCACATGAATTTGTCAAATCTGGTTTGGCACAATCCTTCAAATAACGCACAAGAAAGGCACTGGTAATATCTAGCTATTATAAATTTGTGTTGCAGCTTGTTAGAACATTAGATTACAAACAACAAGGAAGTATGAGCGCGGGAGCAAGCGTGGTATGGTTATGTGGCGCTACTGTATTTACTATTAACAACACTGTAACTGTATTAACACCAGAACTGTATTAATACCAACTGTATTAACCCGTAGATAATATGCGGAAAAAAAATGTGAATGGGAACGGAGTTGGGCAGTATGGGCGGTGTAACCATGAACCAACACATAGTCATGCTAAGCTGCCACAACTCACCAGTATACCGTTCACCTTGATGAGCTCGACAGAATACCAGCAGATATACAGACAGCTCGTTCAGCTTCAACGCAGTATCGTTTAATCTTCACAGCTTTCAAGCAGACAGCTCCTTCGAGCCAATGGGCGAAGACCTCGCAACAAACAACGAACCCTTCAAGATTGGGAGACCAACAGTCGACGTCCCTCCAAGCACACGTCGAATTCCTGAAAATAGTGCCATTTCCGCTGTGGGGGTTACGGTTTGAATGGGATTCGAATCAGCTTCTGAGCTCTTTAAAGCTGCAGAGATCTTTAACTAAAAGAAAGGCCGACGGCCTTGGACATGCAAGTGGCAAGCAGAAACAAACTCTGCGTTTATGGAACGCTGTTGAGGGGACCATCAGAAATTAAGCAGGCAAACGCTAAGGAGGAAGCGCTCACGCTTAGAAATCCTGAGCCAAAAAACCCATCTAGGAAACCCCTGGCGAGAACCGTTGTGCAGGACAGTGAAAAAACGAACCGTCACCTACAAACCCGCAGCAGCAGGCAGTGTCAGGAGCAGCTAATTATATAGAGGAGCAACGTAGGCAGTGTCTGGAGCAGCTAATTATATGAGCAACTAAAATGTCAGGCACTGAATTATATGGAGAGCAGAGGAGCAGACTAGGGAGTTACAAAGGACATAAAGGCTAAAAAAGGAGCTGGCTCTGATACCATGTCAAGCCAGGCAGTAACTCCATAAGGCAAAAATGATTCGTGTGTTTTATTCCATCAGGTAGGTCTTCATTATATACATGAGGGAGAGAGTGTTCAGTTCATCTCCCGGTGACTGTTCATATTTCTAATTTATCTATTTACATAAATTCACCCAATCACAAGGATTAGGTGTCAACAATTACGATGAGAATCCCAATCATATATTGACAATTGTTGGGAATAAGGTGATGTCTCAACCACTGGGGTTTTAGCCCACTAATGGGGGTTTCCGACTTCGAATGCAAATAACTCTCAAACCGTGAAGAGCTGGGAGGCGTACCATATATCAACGGAAACATCTCAACGAGTAGAATCCATCAAGAAGAACTTTGACGCAAAATAATATGAGTTGTCATGTCAAAATGCCCTTGCAAGATTGGGGTAGCCCCTGGTGCTGCTTGGGTTGACATCAATGACAACCACTGATCAACATACTGCAACCACTGATTAAACTTCTCCTATTTGTTAATTTTTGAAACAAATTATTTACTACTTCCTACAACAAATATCGAAGCTAATACACTGCAACCTACACTAATTAAATAATATGCCCAAAACAAGAATGAAACAATAGAGAAAGATACAACACAAATGACACAGTATTTTTTGGACAAATGTCCCCGGAAAAACCCAATGCGGTAAAATTGGTATAACAGATCTGAGGGTTTTTTATTATTATGCAATAGTCTTTTGAATACAACTTTTGGATGCCCTCCTGGTAATCTAGTTACAGAGAAATAAATTGGCAAAAGAAATTTGTGAGATTACCTCACTCTACCCGGCAAGTCTCGGTTGATTCAGCGGCTAAACTAACGTGTCCCCGACTATTTTTGTGTTGCCCCTACGTGGGCCCTGCGTCAACCTTTAAGGCTCTGTGTTAGTTCAACTGGGAATCGATTTACCTCTTGGAGCAGTTTCCAGCCCTCCCAGCTCAAAAATGTCAGTTCCCTCAACAAATTTGGACCTTTGCTTGGAGAACTGCGCTGCTTCTGCATGAGCCCTTCTGGCTCAACATCAACACCCCCTGGGTCCTACAATGCCTCCTTCTGGTGTCTCTCTGCCTCTCTGTTGCGTATCCTGGGCTCTGGAGAAGATACTCCAACCCAACTATCCATGCCCCTCACTGCACAAGCTCACTATCGATATTCTCCCGGCAGCTGCTCTGCTTTAGAAAATCAAACTTCTGAACTCACTCTGTGTGTCTTTCCAAATGACCCTCAAGCCTCCTTAAATAACCTCCTCGTTGTCATTCAACGACCCAGATTAGAAGCTATTCTATGGCTAAGATCATTTTTGCTTGATCCTCGTCTTCTTCTAGAAGTTACACCCACAGGTAGATTAATACCCATTAATTATTTTATTTTCCTAAGTTTAGACTTAGGGCCCCATTAAAAATAATTAATTATTTTAATAAAATTGTTTCTAGTTAGAATTTCCGAAAACGCTTTTTGTGTTCTTTGGAATACATGTGCCTAAGCCTCCCTGCAAAAGTTGAGACTTAGAGAACATCCGATGCTACCAAAAATCAACACTCCCTCTTAGCGTGGAATGTGCTCTAGCAATGCAACCTGCTGAAGCATCACTTTGTTCTGTAACATTTCCCTTTGCACTGTTGATGTCTGACATGCTATCCACCAACCACTGCGCAAATGTTGCATCTGTACTGCTGCTTATCCTGCCACTGTCAACTCTGCATCCATACTGCAACTCCCTCTGAATTTCTGCATACATGCTGCTACTGGCACTACCACTGCCAAATACCTTTGCATTGTAAACTGTTGCTGGCATTGCCACTGCCAAATACCTCTGCATTATAAACTCCTGCTGGCACTGCCACTGCCAAATACCTCTGCATTGTAAACCACTGCTTGCACTGCCACTGCCAAATACCTTTGCATTGTAAACTGTTGCTGCTACTGCATCAACAACGGAAAAACATCCGAAATTACTAAACTAACTTTGTTCAGTATGATACCATGTGAATGCTGGAACCTGACTGCTGCTAGTCTCTGCGTTGACCCTCTGAATCTACTGTGCTGCTGTTGACCTTTGCACTGGTGCCGACTCTGCTCTGTGTTGTTCAGTCTCTGGCGCTCCTAGCCACTGAACTGTGTCTCCAACACTCAACACCATCCGACAATAGTCCATCCTGCTACCACAAAATTGGGCTCCCGTAGCAAGGTATTGATCCAAGAGGTGGACTCGTCAAGGATCCTGCCCATCTGTAGCTCTTTTGAACTACATCTCCAAATCAGCCCATCTCCCTCCTGGAGGTATCTCGGCTGTCATGGCGAACTCCTCGATCTTCGCAGGTGCATCCTTTGGATCGTGCTTCTAATCTTTGTCCTTCTTCCTGAGAGGACACTGAGTTGCGTAGTGACCTATCCCACCACACCTGAAGCACTTTATCTTCGAGACGTCTTTCTTACGTCTCCGCTATTCTTACTGCCCCTTCGATGCAAGGGTTGCATTCTCCTCCTCCTCCTTGGGCTTCGACCCACTATTGCTGCTTCCGTCAAGCTTACAGTTGACTAGATCTCTCCTCAGCTCCTCTTGCTTAAGAGTTGCCCACATCTCATCGCAATCCGGCAAAGTCTCCCTGCCCAAGATACTCTGGACAAAGACTTGCCAATCATCTGAGACAGAATTGAGGGCCAGTCTAACCAACTCGGAATCTTGAGGTGTAGACCCCACAACAGATAACTCATCTCGGTTCTCCTGAAGATTCGTGAGGAATGGATCCACACACTCCACCTTCTGCATTTGAGCAAATCTTAGTTTCTGTTCAAGGTATATCTTCACTACTCGGAAGATCCCTAATACACCGTAGACAATGCATCCCACATCTCCTCAACAGTCCCTCTGCTAGTGATGTGACAAACCACATGATCCTTCACTCCATCGAGGATCATTCTCTTTGCCTTCGCCATTTCTGCCTTGTACTTCTTTAACAGATCTGCATTTGTAGGCACAACGACCACGCTGTTGACATATGTCTTGAGGACATGCTCATCTAGAAGGAATGACATTCTTGCCTTCTAGATGACATAGATGGATGCTCCACCCAATCTATCCTGATCCCTCAAGCCACTGGTTGCCATCTTTGCCACTGAAAATTGTCAAACTATTGCTCTCTGCTTCTTACTACTGTTGCTCAGCCAATAAGAAAACGGACTTCTTGGCAGGAAGTCTACTGAGGAAAGGTTCCCTTACTATGCTTCTCTCTTCTGACATCTTTCTGTCCAGCAAAAAGCCTGCAGAAAACTGTGTTGCACCATCTCCTCCTCACGTTGAGGCTTCAGCAGTGCTCCCTCTACCACAACAAGGTTTCGATCTAGAAGCCCTTCTCTCTGTCGACTCACTCAGAGAGAGACTGCCTCAAAATTCAACCCTCCTGGCTTGGACTGCGCAAACCCTCTGGGGTTTCGAACTACTGCCTCCTACAGCGATTTCGATCTCCTTTCCTACTCAGCGCTGGGTTCTCTGGCACAATTCTTCTTGCTTCACCTGCACTTGCTCTGATACCATGTGAAAATTTCGCAAACTGGAATCCCCACTGCAGCAATTGATTAAACTTCTCTATTTGTTAATTTCCAAAACAAATTATTTATTGCTTCCTACAACAAATATCGAAGCTAATATGCTGTAGCCTACAACAATTAAATAATATGCCCAAAACAGGAATAGAACAATAGAGAAAGATACAACACAAATGACACAATGCTTTTTGTACAAATGTCCCCAAAAAAACCCAATGTAGGAAAACTGGTGCAACGGATCTGAGGGTTTTTATTATTATGCAGGAGTTTTCTGAATACAACTTCTGGATGCCTTCCTGGCAGTCCAATTACAGAGAAATAAACTGGCAGAAGAAATTTGTGAAATTAACTCACTCTACCCAGCAAGCTCCGGCTAATCCGATAGCTAAACCAACATGTCCCTGGCTATTTCTGTGCTGCCCTTGCGTGGGCCCTGCATCAGCCTCTAATGCTCTGTGTTAGCTCAACTGGGAATCGATTTGCCTTCTGGAGCAGTTTCCAACCCTCTCGGTTCAGAAATGTCAGCTCCCTCATCACATTTGAACTTCTGCTTGGAGAACTGTGCTGCTTTTGCATGAGCCCTTCTGGCTCGGCGTCAACCTCTACGTGAGCCCTTCCGGCTCAGCGTCAACTCCTCTTGGGTCCTGTGCTGCCTCTTTTTGGTGTCTCTCTGCCTCTCTACTGCGTATCCCGGACTTGGAGAAGATACTCCAACCCAACTATCCCTGCCCCTCACTACACAAGCTCACTATCGATATTCTCCTAGAAGCTGCTCTGGCTCAGAAAATCGAACTTCTGAACTCACTCTGTGTGTCTTTCCAAATGACTCTCAAGCCTCCTTAAATAACCTCCTCGTTGTCATTCAACGACCCATATTAGAAGCTAATCTATGGCTAAGATCATTTTTGTTGATCCTCGTCTTCTTCTAGAACCCACAATTAGATTAATACCCATTAATTATTTTATGCTCTCAAGTTTAGACCTAGGGTCTCATTAAAAATAATTAATTATTTTAATAAAACTGTTTCTAGGTGGAATTTCCCAAAACACTTTCTAGGTTCTTTGGAATAGATGTGCCTAAGCCTCCCTGCAAAATTTGAGACTTAGAGCACATCCCATGCTACCAGAAATCAACAATTTGTACCAACAATGACCTAAGTTATGATGGCCATCTATGGCTTATACCAGCGAGCGATAATATTGTGTATTGCCACCTTGACATGACTTCTAAAGTACTCTTTGACTTAACTTGACTTGAGCCGATGTTAAGAATTGTCCTTCATATAAGAGTGATGAATGAAATTGACAGTGATAGTGACATAACGTGTGTATGATTTAATATGACACTTTCTCGTATATATAAAGATTGATTGGACATGACTGTGATTATGTATGAAGCAACAACACCTTTGGAATATGTTGTAGAGAACTTGATCCATATACTATATGAATTTTGTAGTATCGGGTATTGAGCTATGACAAAACTGAGAAGTGTGAATTGACTTAACACCTAGACATAACTAATGGACCTGACATGTAAATGACTTAGCAATGACATATGGTTGACTATATTAATAAAACTATTATGATTGTGATGTGATACATTGACACACTTAGATCCAACCTATAGGTTGCAGTAATACTTGACATAGTGAGTAGGTTGTCTATGATAGATGGTTGACACTACAGTAATACTTGACATAGACTATCATGACCTAGGGATTTGTCTTGTAGTGATGACCTAGAGAGTTTATAGTGACACAATTGTAACCTTGCAGGGCAGCAGATCTTTGAGGGCAATATCATCTTGTTGTACAACTTGTTGATGTGAAGATGGATAGCAGGGCTTAGACATATGCTGGTAGAACTTTGTGCGCAGAGCTTGAGAGCATCAGTAGCAGGTCATAGGGATGACCTGAGGCATCTTGGAGTATGCCATTATCAGACATTTGGGTTCAGCATTTGCAGCAGTACAAGGTGATTGGTTCAGTGATGTTTGGTAGCCAGTTTGTGAGCTTATGAATGCTTATCTATTTATGTGAGCGTTGCAGTTGAACAACGACAGTTATGTGTAGTTGAACAATGATAGTTTTGAAAATTCGGCTAACCCCGAATCCTATTGCAATAACTAATGTTATTTCTTCTATTTGTTAATTTAATTAAACAAATTATTTGCTATGTGCTATGGCAAATATCGAAACAAATACACTGGAACCTTCACAAAACAAATACCGTGGAAGAAATAAAAACGCTGGAAGAAATAGATGCACACACACAGTATACACCGTTATTTTTGGACTAAGTCCCCGGAAAAACCCAACTTGGGAAAATCGGTGTAGCAGCGGAGGGTTTTAATATTATGCAGTAGTGAAAATCTGAGTACCATCTATGGATGCTTAATTTGGTGATCCCACACTGACCTCAGGTCGAATTGAGCCGCTCCTTGCTCCCTTTGCGCAATCACTGCGTCAGCCTACGCAGTTACTGCGTCCCACAAGCTCGGAATTGCGTCTCCTCTCACTGTCTCGTTAGCTACTGTCTGGGAAACTGATTCTCCCAGCTTGTGGAACCTCTATCCAACTTTTGGCACTCAATCTCAACTTCTCCCCAGTGAAACGAAAATCTCCTCTAGAGGGCTCTGTGCTGCCTCTCTGTGGAAATCACTACCTCTCTACAATGTACTCACCGGAATTGGAAAAGCTTCCTCCGACCTCACTATCTTTTCCCCTCTCTCACCGCTTTGACCTTACTGAATCACTTTCGGCAACACACAGTTGCTACTCTAGAAATCGATTTCCCAGCAAAATCGAACTTTGCAAGTGTGATCTCCAAGCCCCATTGACTTTCTTCTTATAACCCTCTGTTGAGACTTCAACGGCCAAGATTAGATCTTAATATATGGCTAGGATTAACTTGAAGTCGATCTGTGTGAGTTTCTAGAAGATTCACACTACAACTTAATTAATTTTGATTAATTAGTCATATTCCCAAAGTTCAGACTTGAAATATTTTAAAAACGACTAATAATCTAATTAAGTCATCTCTAGGTGGAATTTCCAGAAATGATTTCTAGGTTTTGGATATCTCATGTATGCCTCTGCACAAAATTTCGTGGCTAGAACACATCCGATGCTACAAAAACTAACACTCCCTCTTAGTGAGAAATGTGTTTTAGTGCTGCAACCCACTAAAACAACACCTTGTCTCTGCATCATCTCTTGTCATGGTGCTGATGTCTAGTTGCTGCTGCCCACCAACCACTGCGCAACTCTGATATGTGTTGCTTCTGTGCTGTTGTTGAATAAACTGCTGCCAACACCGCATCTGCACTGCAACTCCCTCTCCATCTGCTGCTGCTGGAACTGCAACATTTGAAACTGAAAAACATCCAAAATACTGAATCAACTGTAATCAATATGATACATTTGTCACCCGAGTCTTTGACCACTGCTAGTATCTATGCTATCACTGAGGCATTTGCGCTGCTACTAACTCTGCATTGTGACAACCGCACTGCTGCCAACTCTGTATTGTGCTCCCCAACATCTGACATGCAATTAGACTCTGCATCTGTCACTCTGGAATCTGACTGCATCTACTGCCATTGATCCATCCTGCTACTGAAATACTGTGGGCTCCCGTAGCAAGGTTTTGATTCAAGAGGTGGACCTCCTTAAGAATCCTGCCCATCTGTAGCACTCTGAGGCTACAATACCAAGTCACCCCACTTTACTCCTGGAGGTATGTCAACAAACATGGCGAAGTCTTCCTCCAACCTCGAGGACAACCTATCGATCTCTGATGATGCTGACTGCTAGTCCTTCTTCTCCTCCTCTTCCTTCTTCTTGAGAGGACGCCAAGCTCACCACATCTGAAACACTTGACCTTTGACAGGTCCTTCTTCTTCTTTTGATGTTCCCCTTGTCCCCGACTGGGACCGTTCAATGTGAGGGCCACATTCTCCTCCTTCACCTGGTTTAAACCACTGTTGTTGCCACTGATGAAGCTCTTCACTAAGTCTCGCCTCAACTCCTCTTGCTGTAAATCGGCCCACATCCTGTCCCACTTTGGCAAGGTTTCTCTGCCCAAAATGCTTTGGACGAATACCTGCCACTCCTTGGAGACATTGTTGAGTGCAACTCATACTAGCTCTGTGGCTTGAGGTGCTGCTCCAACTGCTAACAGCTGATCCTGGATCTCCTGAATCTTGGTGAGGTAGGGGTCGATGTGTTCCCCCTTCTGCATCCTGGTGCATCTCAACTTTTCCTCCAAGTACATCCTCCGCTGCTCGGAAGTGCCTTGGTATAGAGTGGAAAGTATATCTCACATCTCCTTGGGCGTTCCCTAGCTCTTTATGTGTGATACAATGTGATCTCGAACACCATCAAGAATCAACCTCTTTGCTCTTGCCATCTCCTTTTGATATTCCTTCAGCTGATCTGCATCCGTGGGGATAGCTACCACTGCATCTATGAATGGCTTTAGGCAATATTCATCCAGAAGGAAGGACATCCTTGCCTTCCAGATGACATAGTTGGAAGCACCATCCAACCTGTCCATCTCAACAAAATAAGTTGAAATCCTCCTCTTCTCTTTTGCTTTGCTGTTGTTAGGCTCTATGCACTCCCTTCTGGAGTGAGTAAATCTGCTCACAATGACTGCTGATCTGCAAGAGAAAATTGAACTTTTGAAGCTAGAGGTCCCCTAGGGAAAATTTCCCTTAGTGTGTGATCTTTCTTCCTCCTGACACTATTTTGCACTAGCAATTGCTGCAAAATACTGTGACCAACTAGAGATCTGCTTTGCAAGGAAAATCTTGGTTGCTCCCTTTGCCTCTGGTAATCCTTGAACTGGAGAAATCGATTTTTCCTCGAGAAATTAACCCTCCTGGCCAAGAAACTACGCTGCCTCTGAGGGTTTTGAACTGCTGCTTATGCAGAGCTACGAAATTCCTCTTCCCTTCTGCTTCTGAGCTCTCTAGCTTACAATTTGTGCTCCAATACCATGTGAAAATTCAGCTAACCTCGAATCCTATTGCAGCAACTAATGTTATTTCTTCTATTTGTTAATTTAATTAAACAAATTATTTGTTGTGTGCTAAGGCAAATATCAAAACAAATACACTGCAACCTTCACAAAGCAAATGTTGTGGAAGAAATAAAAACGCTGGAAGAAATAGATGCACACACACAATATACACGTTATTTTTGGACTAAGTCCTCAGAAAAACCCAACTCGAGAAAACCGATGCAGTAGTGAAAACCTGAGTACAATCTATGGATGCTTAATCTAGCAATCCAAACAGAGAAATAATTGGCAATGATAACTAGTGAGAAAATTTTTCACTCCACAGGCGATCCCACACTGACCTCAACTTGAATTGAGCTGCTCCTTGCTCCCTTTGCGCAGTCACTGCATCAACCTACGCAATTACTGTGTCCCACAAGCTCAGAATTGCGTCTCCTCTCACTGTCTCATCAACTACTATCTGGGAAACTAATTCTCTCAACCTATGGAAGCTCTATCCAACTTCTGGCACTCAGTCTTGACTTCTCCCCAGCAAAATAGAAATCTTCTCTAGAGGGCTTTGCGCTGCGTCTATGTGGCAATCACTGCCTCTCTACAATGTATTCACCGGAACTGGAAAAGATTCCTCCGACCTCACTATCTCTGCCCCTCTCTCACTTCTTCGACCTCACTGAATCACTTCCGGCAACACAATTGCTACTTTGGAAATCACTTTCTCAGCAAAATCGAAATATGCAATGTGATCTCCAAGCCCCATCGACTTTCTTCTTATAACCCCGTATTGAGACTTCAACGACCAAGATTAGATCTTAATTTATGGCTAGGATTAACTTGAAGTCGATCCGTGTGAGTTTCTAGAAGATTCACAACACAACTTAATTAATCATGATTAATTAGTCATATTCCTTAAGTTTAGATTTGGGAAATATTTTAAAAATGACTAATAATCTAATTAAGTCATCTCTAGGTGGAATTTCCAGAAACGATTTTTGGGTTTTGGAGATCTCATAGGTTCTAGCCTCTCCACGAAATTTCGTGGCTAGAACACATCCAATGTTGCAAAACTAACTAACATCATGTGAGCAGTGCAGTTGAACAGCGACAGTGATGTGCAATTGTCAAAGATAGTAGTGACATTGATGAGCAGTTGATGTGCAGTGATCAACTTGAGCAAGATTGTTTAGTGGTCAATGGCTACCAGGACTTGATAGGATACACAATATCTTCATTATAGTTTTCTTACATTGATTCAAAGCACAAGGGGATCCAATCTGAAAATTGCGAAACGCGGTCCGCTTGTTGATTAGGGTGGTAGGGTGGTGCAAGGCAGGTGATTGGAGTCACCTTCAAGTTGTAGCCTGAGAAAACTTTAGGGCGACAGGGTGGTGCTAGTGCAGGTCGCAGCCTGCACAAGGCATTGTGGTGTCCTTTCAATTGGGGCTGATAAACTACACGGTGATGAAGCATCCTTCCGACAATAGCTGGTAAACAGAGTGTTGGGGCACTCGTCAGGTTGTGGCCTGACTTACAGGGCATTGGGGCGTCCTTCCGGTTGCAGCAAGTTATTAGGGTTTAGTAGCATCCTACAGGTTGTAGCCTGTGAATTAGGGGGTTGGAGCCTCCTTCAGTTGTGGTTGAAAATTTGATGTAATTACTTTTCTTTTAAAGAGGAGGAGAAGACAATTACTAAGAAGCGTTCAGTGGTTTTTGACCCAGAGGGGTTTTCCACCTAAAAATCTCAGTGTCTTATATTTTATCTTTCTACATTGTTGTATGGTGTTGTTTACTGTTGATTATTGTTTATGATAATAATAATTGAAGTTTAACTAACGCTCTGAAAAAGATTAAAAAGTGTTGATTGCTAAGAAATACTAATTCACCCCCCTCTCAATATTTCCAACAAATGTAACTAGTGTCAGTCTTCATAATGTAAAATAAATGTACTATTCATGTATTTATTATATTCATTATTAATTTTATCTCTAGTCTAAGCATGTTTTTCATGCTTTCAGGGTTTATTTTTTGAGAAATCAAGATGCTTGTAGATTAGGGTAGTTTTCTCTTAACTTGATAATTACTTGCAAATGTTTGTTTTCCTTACGAATATTTGTTGGATTTTATTCCTTTTATTATGTTCTCTTCATTAAGCAATTACTAAAAATATAAAACATGAAGATCACAAGAGACAGAACACAAAGATGTAGGCTCCAAGCCAGGGAAAAACCCCACAAGGGGGAAAACCCAAACAATCCTCTTCTATAGAATAATATCAAAGTGAGATATCCAAGACCCAAAAACCAAGACCAATATTGCCACAATACCCAAGTCAAGCCTCCTTCAAAACCTTCTCCAACCAAGTCAAAGTCAACAAGTCAACACTGGTCAAACTTAGTCAAATATGGTTAAATTTCAGAATTCAGACCTGCAATCTCTGGACTTGTAATTTCATAGGGTAACCCCAAAAATTTCACATGTGTAAATAGAAACAGGGCACAAAACAAGATTTTCTCTCTCCTTTAACTTCACTCTCTCTCTCCCTCTCCTTTGACTTTCATTGAATTTCTTCTTCTTCTTGCACATATTTCGATGTATATGAGTGAGTGTGTGATTGGTTGCCAAAGTGGTCGAGTTGCTCTCTATATATACATATCCAAGTGGTCGAATAACTACGTCTTCTAGGCCGACTTGTCCAGGAGGGCCAACTTGGTCTGTGGAGGACATTTTGACTCTTTTTGACTCAAGAAAAATATTTTTTCTTTTTCTTACAAGAAGTCCAAATGGGACTTTGACTCAATTACATTTCCTTGACTCAAAATAAATTTTTCTTTTGACTCAATAAATCCTATAAGCATAAAGAACATGCTTTGATTAGAAATAGAAATAGTAATAATGATCATAATAAATGAATATAATATTTACATCAATAGTACATTTGAATTTCATTATGAAGATTGACACTAGTTACATTTTCAACACTCCCTCTTAACTAGGGAGGTATTCATAATGACACAACATGATACTCTCAAATTGAAATATTCTCATAAGAAGGGATCTAGATTGATAAGCAAAAAAAGCTACCACTCGCCTTTTTCATTGTTTTGCAATTCATTGGTTTCATCGTACATCATTCCTTTCTTTGTTCTTTTTGGATTTTTAGAGTGTATTGTATGTAATCTTATCCTCTCTACTTTTCAAGAAATGAATTGAATTGAATGGTATTTTTGTATTTGATCATGTTTTAGATTTTGTAAGTTTATTTTAATGATAAAATTTAAATTTTACTTTAACAATTACAAGTGTTTGATATTTCGAACATACATATTCTTTTAAATTTTGAAACTGATGAATATGTTATATTTTTTATGCTCATTTCATATTTCATACTCATTTGTTACCCTTTTATCTTTCTTTTATCTTATATTTTATATGTATATATATATATATATATTTTCAAAATGTATATAGACAAACCTAAAGCTGAACTCCATTTGAACCTTATCAGAAAATTCGAACCCTAATCGAACTTAATAGTTGTCGAACCCAAACCGTGTGACTTCGACTGCAACAAAATTCTGCTTTTACGCTTTTCCAAGATATTATATCAACTTCCAATCATTAGTAGTATCTTTATCAGCAACACTAACTGTCAAACCAATCAACATAGAATCAATTATAGCTCCCTCTTTCGGGCTAAGATGGATAAACTTCTTCTTGATCAATATCGAATCCATCATATCTTCAAGTAAATTGTCTCACGACTTCTTGCTGCCTTTTCTACCTTTGTACCGTACACATATATGCTATATATTCTTCCTGGAAGCCATATCATGTGTCAAACATTATAGATGTCATCATCTTGATAAATCTAGGGCATAAGGAGTTAAAAGATTTCTCTGTTTGATAATTGCTTGTGATATACTATTACCTTTTAGCTTATAGTCTTCTCTTCGTTATATTATTATTGTGTTCTTTTCATCAAGACAATTACCAATATGCACAATAGAAGACAAGTGACATAGTACGTAGGCTTGTCAGCCAGGGCCAAAACCTCTCACCTTTTGAGAGGAAAACTCGATCAGAGATTCTTCTTATAGATGTTTAATTGGCGAATACCAAGACCATGACAAAGACCCTTGACTCTAGTATCCTTCCAAGAACCTTATCACTACCCTTGATGTTCTACCTCTTCCCTGTCTCGACTTCCTTCTTGATCTCGAACTTCTTTCCTCGGCTTTCTAGAGAAACTTGATCTCTATCCTTCACACTACTTCTTCTCAGCTCCCCCTAGAGAATCTCGGTCTCTAGGCTCTCATTGGTCTCCTCTAGAGAATCTTGGTCTCTATTTCGATCTCTATCTCGGTTACCTAGAGAATCTCGATCTCTTAGGTTTACCCTAGATCAGAAACCCTAGTTTCCTTAATCGAGACCTATACTGTTTCTCTTCGGCTTCCAATAGGTTCTTCCTTTTTTCTTCTTGTTATGACTTTGTTCCTTCTTCCTTTGCACATTGGAGAGAATATATAACCCAAGACAAACCTCAGAAAAATCCTTCCTTCACTGATCCCAGAAGAATCCTTCCTTCACTATCCCCAGAAGAAACCTTCCTTCGCTATACCCAGAAGAATGCTTCCTTCGTTATACCTAGAAGAATCCTTCCTATCATTTTTTCGCACTTCTGCTTTGTAGGCCTCTTCTTCGCACTTCTCTTCACTGAATTGCTTGTCGAGTTTCTTACCCCTAAGTGAGGCCGAATGTGTCTACTTATACACATCTTCTCATGTCCCTTAGGCCGACATGATCTTAAGTAGGGAGGCCGACTTCTTCTAGCAAGTTCTTTCTTCATTGTAGGCTAACTTGAAGAGGATAAGTGACAAGGTCTTGGAGGATACTTTACATAGACAAGTTTGACCTTTTACAAAGTGTAACATGACTACTCTATCATTTTATGACTAGATGACAAATAATTCCTAAAGACTCTTGATGGGAGTCTTGACTCAAAAATAAAATCTCTTGCTCATGAAACCCATGAAGCAAGCAATACAATAATTTTATTTTTCTTCTTTACATCTCATTACATAAAATCATAATTACATGTCATTATGAAGACCGAACCTAGTTACACTTTTCAACACTCCCTCTTAACTAGGGAGGTATTCATAATGGTACTTGGTCATTCTCAATCTGAAGAATTTCTCATAAGAAGAATTCGGATTGGTAACTCATTTGTATAGCATCATATCAACCAGCATTGTCACATAGCAAGGCCTTGACTAACAACTCTATCTCTCCACAAGATTTGAGCTCAATGCTGGCGAGACCAATGATTTATAGACATACTCATCATTGTCTCTCCCGGAACATACCCTACCCGGGTACTCAGGGTGTGTTCCATCAAGACTATTCTTATCTTGGATTCCCAGTCCTCAAAGAATATTGGTCCTCTACGATCACTCTTCTCTTGGATGCCCTATCTCATCCTCAAAGAGTATCAGATGCCAAATGATTACCCAATCCTCCATTCTGTCTTCCCAAGTGAAGACCAGAATGATGTGTCTATCTCTCCCTCTCAAATGGGGAGGACATATTCCAATAAAGAAATGTACCTAAGCTCCCTCTTGGCTTAGGAATTTCCAAGTTTCTTCCAAGAAACTTCTTTCCAAGCTCCCTCTTAACTAGGGACATACAACAGTGCCTCAAGTGGAGATGATGGGACAACCAGCTAGTTGAAGAACTCCTTTTCCTTCGATGTCATGAATTTCTCTTGTCATGGAGTCTTCATCTTTTGGGACTTCTTCATAGGGCACAGACCATCCATCACTTTCATTCATGAGTCAGTCATGTCCTCATTCCTTTCATCAGAAAGTGATCCATCAGTTTTCATCTGGATTTGCTTCATGTTATGCTGCTTTCTTCATGCCATAATTTTCGGAAGGATCTTACATCCTTCTATATGGTCCTCCTGGAAGTTATACACAGATTTTCCCTTTGGCAGTCCCGCATGAGCCCATCCAGATATTGGTTCAAAAATACGAAATGAACACTTAAACCAAAAATTACCTTTGTGATGGTCTTTCATCATGACATCTTCTTGTAGGTATCAACATCCTGCATATATGTTGACTCGTCTCCCAAAGATATCGATTGTCAAGGGTCTCTATCTTTTTCCGACTTTCATAAGAGTCTTTATATCTTTCCAGGAGATATCCTAGTCAAATATTGTTGGTCACGGATGTTGAATGCTTTCTACCATTGTTGCATATCTCATGGTCTCTTCCCCCTTTTTCTCACACTCTTCATTCCCAGGAGCTTCCAATCATAGTTCCTTAATTGTAGTTAGCTCCCTTATGCTTCATATGAGAACATATTATGTTGATTTCATCTAGTGTGACCTATGCCTTTCTGTAACTTTCAGAGGAGGAGATCCCATTTTCTTTGATCGTGTTTCCCAAGGTGGAAATACTGATCCATATTATCTACAACCATATGACATGACTTTCATAATAACCTATGTAAGCATACATACCTCATCTTTCTTTTGGGTCATCCAGACTTCCTGCAACAACTTCCTTTGAATGAAAGAGCTTTATCCTTTAGACCTGCTTCATTGTTATGTCATCATACCATCATCCCTTGAATCCCACGAGTTGGAATTCTTGATGAAACATTTGCTTCCTTTCTAGATCGGTGAATCCTCTGATAAGGATTCCATCAGAGAAACTTGAGGATCTTTCATATCCTCACCCAGCAGATGTTTCCTTATTGACTATTGTATGATGATCCCAGTCGATGATGACCTCTACTTCTTTCTATAAGTATCACTTGAGATTTCAATGAGGTTTCCAAGCTCTTATTCTTTGTAATCAATAGAATTTATTCCAGACATTCTTTCTGCTTCCCATGTCAAGAGCTCTTACTTCTAATGCTTCTATCACGATGCTATTTTCTAATTTGATGCATCCTATCTTATTTACACTGCTTCCTATCTATAAATTACAAATGAAAAGTACCTTCTAGTGAAGAAGATCATCTCAGTCATAGTAGAGATCTTTTAGTTCTTCCTTTTTAAGCTTCTTTGTCTCATGTTCTTTCACTTCGTCAGTATTATGGGCTTCTTCCCTATCCCTCTTGTACTTCTTACGTTTAGGACAATCTCTTCTATAATGCCCAAGTTCCTGACAACCACAACATCTTATCTTAGCCATGTTCTTCTTTTTCTTTTGAGGACCAAACTTTCCAAATTTTCCTTTTCTTCTTGTCATAGCAGTGTATGCTTGATTCTGCTCATTTGGTTCTACATCAACCTTTGCCTTTAGTCTAGTTTCTTCGATCTTACAAAGTGACCATAGATCTTGAAATGGAGTAGCCTCTTTCTTCCCATATAAGCTTGAAGTGAAGTTACCCCATTCCTCTGGCAGTGCATTCATTACCACTGTGGTCATCTCTCCATCAGACATGACTTCTTCTAGCTCTTGTAGTTGATCTCGAATTTCAGATATCCTCATGAAGTATGAGGCTATTCCATCTTCCTTGGACATCTCTAGTTTGTAGAGTTCTTGCCTTAATGAGATTACTTCTCCTACAATACTTACAGAAAACAACTCTACCAATTTGTCATGGATAACTTTTGCAATCTCTATCTTCGATACATATGGGATTAGAGGGTCTTTTATAGATTCTATAAGAATTCTCTAGGCTCTCACTTCTCCCTTCATGAATCTAGCATTAGCCTGAGTATCTTCCTTTGGAGGATGGGTTATCGACCCCTTGATGTGATCCATGACCTCATTCTCAATAACATTTAGGTCTGTCCTTTTCTTCCATGCAAGGAAATTTGCAGCCCCAACCAATTTATTGCTTTCCTTGCAAAAAGACATTTTGATATTATCAGATATAGTCATAGACTTACTTGAGAAATTGATGCTTGCTTCCTCCGTAATCTTGATGTTGATAGAGGATTTGCTTCTTGAGGAATTAATGAGAGAGAGCTTGATTCACGATCCTTCTTGAATATTCTAGTCTTCCTTCTTTCTTGAAGATGAATTCAAGACTCTTGCTGGTGTAGATTTCTTTGATCTAGGTTTTGAAGATCTTGCCCTTAGTAGCCCTTCAATGTGCTATGATTCTTTTTCGAGGCTTGATGTCTTTTTGATTGAATGCTCCTTCTTGACTTCAGCAGCTAAGCTCTGATACCATGTTGAGAAATCTAGGGCATAAGGAGTTAAAGGATTTCTCTACTTGATAATTGCTTGTGATATACTTTTACCTTTTAGCTTATAGTTGTCTCTTCGTTATATTATTATTGTGTTCTTTTCATCAAGACAATTACCAATATGCACAATAGAAGACAAGTGACACAGTATGTAGGCTTGTCAACTAGGGCCAAAACCTCTCACCTTTTGAGAGGAAAACCCGATCAGAAATTCTTCTTATAGATGTTTAATTGGCGAATACCAAGACCATGACAAAGACCCTTGACTCTAGTATCCTTCCAAGAACCTTGTCACTACCCTTGATGTTCTGCCTCTTCCTTGTCTCGGCTTCCTTCTTGATCTCGAACTGCTTTCCTTGGCTTTCTAGAGAAACTCGGTCTCTATCCTTCACACTGCTTCTTCTCGGCTTCCCTTAGAGAATCTCGGTCTCTAGGCTCTCACTGGTCTCCTCTAGAGAATCTCGGTCTCTATTTCGATCTCTATCTCGGTCACCCAGAGAATCTCGGTCTCTTAGGTTTACCCTAGATCAAAAACCCTAGTTTCCTTAATTGAGACCTATATTGTTTATCTTCGGCTTCCAATAGGTTCTTCCTTCTATCTTCTTGTGATGTCTTCGTTCCTTCTTCCTTTGCACGTTGGAGAGAATATATAACCCAAGACAAACCTCAGAAGAATCCTTCCTTCGCTGATCCCAGAAGAATCCTTCCTTCACTATCCCCAGAAGAAACCTTCCTTCGCTATCCCCAGAAGAAACCTTCCTTCGCTATACCCAAAAGAGTCCTTCCTATCCCTTTTTCACACTTCTGCTCTGTAGGCCTCTTCTTCGCACTTCTCTTCATTGAATTGCTTGTTGAGTTTCTTACCTCTAAGTGAGGCCGAGTGTGGCTACTTATACACATCTTCTCATGTCCCTTAGGCCGACATGATATCATGTAGGGAAGTCGACTTCTTCTAGCAAGTTCTTTCTTCATTGTAGGCCGACTTGAAGAGGATAAGTGACAAGGTCTTGGAGGATACTTTACATAGACAAGTTTGACCTTTTACAAAGTGTAATATGACTTCATTACATGACAATGACTATCATTTTATGACTAGATGACAAATAATTCCTAAAGACTCTCAATGGGAGTCTTGACTCAAAAATAAAATCTCTTGCTCATGAAACCCATGAAGCAAGCAATACAATAATTTTATTTTTCTTCTTTACATCTCATTACATAAAATCATAATTACACATCATTATGAAGACCGAACCTAGTTACACTTTTCAACACATTAGAGTTACCAAAACAATCTATGTTGCTCCAAATTTCAAGTTGTAAGATCTTTCAAGTCATTTTTTTCTTCTAGCTCCCTCTAAAGTCAACATTACTTTTCTGTTCACATTCTTCAAGAAATCATTTTGGAACAATGACCAATGGTAGTGTCAACCAATGTTTTAAAACTTTGACTCCGGTTCGAACACGGCTGAGGGTCAGCTCCGACTCCGACTCGATATCTACTCGGCTGGTTTGATTTCAATGACTCAGTCGTTGTAAAAAATACATTAAATATTTATTTTTTAATAAAAAAAACATAATTTTAAAGATTTTCATTCATGTTTCCAAGCACAAAGCTTTAGAATATAGAGAGAAAACAACATATGATCAAAGTAGGCTCGTGAATATATCCATTATATCAAAATGGCACCCAATGCACTGCCTAATACATACATGAATAATGATATAGAGATAAAAAAAACACATAACCAAGGAGGCTAGAAATGGCCTCTACAACAAAAGTAAACTGCAAAACATCACTAGTCACCAGTACTACAGGCTACTGCTAGAGAAGCCAACATCATCTAGCTCAGACTCTGAATTAGAGTCAGACAGGGAAACCCATGGCTCCTCCTCATCATCATCTCCAACTGCAATTGTAGCAGTAGAAGTGGTAGCACTAGCAGGCTGCACAACAACTGCACGCTGAGATAGACAGGATATGCACTTCCATCATGGCTGTGTTATGAAACCAAATCAAAAAAAGATAGAAAAGATAGATAAGTGCCTTCAAAATAAGCCTCTTCGAGGGGGCAACCTCCTTTACATTACACAAATGAACAATTCTTGGATGATACAAAAGACAATACCTCCTTTCTATATATAGGAGTCTAAGGGGTCATAATATAATCAGAGCCGACATAACAATAATAATGTAAGGGCACAATAATAACAATAGTGGGCTTCTATGGGGCACAATAATAACAATATGGGGACTACATGGGCACAACAATATAATAAGGGGGTTGTAATAATAATAATAAGGGGTTACACCAGTAGTATAGAGACCTAACAGGCTGAGTAGAGAAAGTGCCTGCAACTGAAGGACTTGGGGCTGGTACAAGTGGATCTGCATTCAACCGAACATTTTCTTCAACTAATGCCTCCGTCTGTAAATCCAAATCAAGATTCTCATCAGAATCAAACTCCGCTGGATGACTCTCCACTACCCAATCTGGTTGGATAATAGAAATAGCACAAAACAATGCTTCCACATCCTCATCCTTTCTTGAGAGTGCATCTGCAACAAAATTTTGCTTCCCTTTTCTGTAGATGAATTCAAAGTCATAACCCAACATATTTGTGACTCATTTTTTCTATTCTTCTAAAGATAATCTTTGTTCTAAAATGTATTTAAGACTATCATGATCCATTTTTACCTTGAAGTGTCTTCCCATTAGGTAAGGTCGCCATTTCTTAAGTGCATGTAGTATTGCCAACATTTCCTTCTCATAAATAGCTTGCTTGAGATGTAGCCGTAAAAATACCCAATCACCTACATCAAAACTTATTTCACTGCGATGTTGATCTTCCTGTTGTTTCATTCGATTCTGCACCAAAGTGGCATTATCCTTTAAAAGTTGGAGAACTTGTTGTTGATGCTCGATGTGATCTTTCACTGCTTGAATCTTTTTCTTCTTGATATGTCCTTCTATCTTGAGAGTTTGAGGAGTGGTAATTTCTTCCAATGCATTACAATATATGGTCGGATTCATTTCTTGATGTTCGATGTGATCTTTCACTTCTTGAACATTTTTCTTCTTGATATGTCCTTCTATCTTGATAGTTTGAGTGGTAATTCCGGCCAATGCATTACAAGATATGGTCAGATTCATTTCTTCTTTCTTGATGTGATCTTTCACTTCTTGAACCTTTTTCTTCTTGATATGTCTTTCTATCTTAAGAGTTTGGGGAGTGGTAGTTCTTGCCAATGCTTTACAAAATATGGTCGGATTCATTTATTCTTTCTCTGGGGTTGGTTCCTGGTGTATATCCTCTTCTTTTGATGTTTCTTAATCATTTTCTTCCTCTTCATAATCTATGTAAAATAATTTCTTCTCAACACACTTATGACCTTTAGTGTATTTGCTATCACAATTGTCGTGTAAACCTTGTAGGTTGTGGAAGGCTAGGAGAAAAAACACTTCCATAATTATAGTCATGTGTGGTGGGATTCCTTGTTTTCATAATTTTGCTTTCAATTTTTTTTTCCAACCTGAACGCCTTCTCCAATGAATCAGGTTCCCAATGACGAACCTCATGTTGAATGTTATCCTTTAAAGTCCCTATAAAGACATCAATCTTTTGCTTCTCTGGAATATCATTTACCCTTATATTCAATTTTTGAAAGTCCTCAATGTGTTTTGCCATTGAACCCTTTTGTTTGAGATTTATCAATTGGCTAAAGAAGGTGTTTCTCTTTGTATCCTCATAATGTGCTATCATTTCCTGCATGAAAATTGACCATGTGACAAGTGGTTTACGAGAATAAAGCCCTTCATACCATAAAAATTGATTCGGTTCTAAATATAAAGATGCAATACATACATTTTGTAATAGTTGCACCTCATGTAGATCAAAATATTTGCTCCATTTGTAGTATCCAATTTAATGGATCCTTGACATCAAACTTCCTCATATCGCCTTTTCTTGATTTTAGGAGCTCGATCTTGAAACGACCGTAACTCTGTAATTTCAGATCTCCAAGTTCTGAAATTGCGTCTTGCAGTAGCCCTTTGAATCCTCTTTCTAACCCCACAAATCTTATCAAGATTGGATTCTTCAAGGAAGAGTTATGTCAAATCTCCCACGATGACCTGATTATAGACTGGTTTAGTAGAGCGAACTTGTACGAAGTGCCACATGTCACTGTTTCAACCTTAGGACCTAAAACTGATACGTAGAATACTACAGTCCGTCCTCTTTCTGTAACGTCTTACGAAATTTCAATCTGATTCTCAAAGATAAAGTTATGATGATTTGCCCAAGGTCACCTATTTGGGATATATTTCAGGAGCTTGTAGAAACCCTAAATGTCTTGGACAGTATCTCCAAAAATATAACAAAATAAGATTTGAAATTCGGGCCCGAGCTTCACCAAGTTTTCGGCTAAAATGGGTTTTAATTTCAGAATCTGAAACTTTGTAGAAAAACAATTATAGCGAAAATTCCATGATGACTTATTTGAAATGGAATTCTAGAGCTTGCAAAACCCTAACTTCCTCAGATTATATCTCCGAGAATATAGTGAGATGATCTTAAATTTGGACCCGAGGTTCAGCGAGATGTTGTCTTAAATGGGTTTTTTTTTAACTTATGAAACGTTCCAAAAAAAACTCTATAGCGAAAATGCCAAGATGACCTGTTTGGAGCAGCGAAACCCTAGAATCTAAAGCTCTGATACCAAATGTTATGAAACCAACTCACAATAAGATAGAAAAGATAGATAAACGCCTTCAAAATAAGTCTCTTCGAGGGGGCAACCTCCTTTACATTACGCAAATGAACAATTTTTGGATGATACAAATAACAAGACCTCCTTACTATATATAGGAGTCTAAAGGGTCATAATATAATCAGAGCCGACATAACAATAATAATGTAAGGGCACAATAATAACAATAGTGGGCTTCTATGGGGCACAATAATAACAATATGGGGACTACATGGGCACAACAATATAATAAGGGGGTTGTACTAATAACAATAGGGGGTTACACTAGTAGTATAGGGACCTAACAGGCTGAGTTGAGGAAGCGCCTGCAACTGGAAGACTTGGGGCTGGGCCTGAGGCTGTTACAAGTGGATCCGCATTCAACCGAACATTTTCTTCAACTAATGCCTCCGTCTGTAAATCCAAATCAAGATCCTCATCAAAATCAAACTCCGCTGGATGACTCTCCACTACCCAATCTGATGTTGGATCAATATTTTCCAACACAATAGGATTTGAATAAGGTCTTTTGTTCAACAATTGGTTGCGTCTGAGCTGGAGGTTGTATTGGACATAGACTAGATCATTTAACCATTTTTTATCCAAACAGTTTCTCTTCTTCGTGTGAATTCTCTCAAAGAGAGACCAATTGCGCTCACACCTAGTGGCACTGCAAATTTGACTAAAATACGAATTGCAAACTTCTACAATTGAGGACAATGGCTACCAAATGCCTCCCACCATTGTGCTACAAAAAACATAGTTTTGTAATGAGTTAGCTCAACAAAATTACAAATTATATCCAACTTTAAAATTATAAACAATTTAACAAAATAAGAATTTGAAAATTGAAATTGTTTGTTTACCTGGCTCATCTGCTTTCCTTGCAATCCTTGCTAGGTTCTTGCCAAAGGTACATGTGGCTTTGCTGAAAAAAGTGATTTGTCGATGTATCTCCAGCTGATCACTCTCCATAAAGACTATGCAATCAATGCAATCAATCAATCCATCTCTAACCTCCCCACCAAATCTCCTGTCTCCAGAGCTTTATAATAATACCTTGGATTCAAAAAATACCTAGCTGCATGTATAGGGCGATGGAGTTGATTGTTCCATCTTTCATCAATGATTGCCCAAATGGGCCCATACTTAGCCACTCTATCCTTGTATGTTGTCTTTATTTGATCCTTTGCTTGATCCATAGCGTCATAAATGAAGCCCATAGCCAATCTTTGCCCATCCACAAACCACAACACCGTAACCAGTGGCTCAACAACCTTCACAATCTTTGCTACCTTTTTCCAAAATATTTCTTCATTAACTTTCTTCTTCAAATCTTTGCCATCATGTTTGTGAGACCAATTGCTTTCATTCCATTCATCATTGGAAAACAATTTTTGCAAGTTTCTATGTTGGGAAAGCATAGATTGCAATGTCAAAAAAATGAGTTGCGAATGTAGTGATGGCAGACCTAATAATATCCCCTTACCCCCTGTGTGTTTCCTCATCAGGCTCAAAATCCATGAATGGTCAGATACATTTTGTTATGCCTTTGGCATGCTCTACAGTGTTCTTGACCCAATCTAATTTGCCAATATCCTCAAGCATGAGGTCTATGCAATGTGTAGCACATGGGGTCCAAAAGATGGTTTTGTGTTTTTCCTCTAACAATTTACCAGCAAGAACATAGTTAGAGGCATTATCTGTGATGATTTGAGCAACATTAGCCACCCCCACCTCCTCAACAACCTCATCCAATAGCTAAAACAACAATTGTCCATCTTTCACCCTATCAGATGCATCAACTAATTTTAGAAACATGGTTCCCTGTGGGAAAAAGATAAGAAAGTTTATGATGGTACGGTTCCTTTGATCAATCCATCCATCTAACATGATGGTACATCCTATTTTTGCCCATGAGCTTTTGAAATCTTTCACATACTCATCAATGGAAGAAATTTCTTTTCGCAAACGAGACCCCCTCAACTGATGCATAGTAGGGCATTTGAAGCCCTTTCCAACAACAAATATGACATCAAACATAGGCTCATAATATGGTGAACAGGAAGCATTGAAGGGGATATCAGTGTCATACCACCATCTAGCTATGTAATCACATGCAGTCTCCCTCAATTCTTTCTTCCAATGGTCATCTACAGTGAGCTGCATATGACTTTTAATAGCTTGAGGACCATGTGCATCTGATGGAGAGGAGGGTGTGATAGTGAAATAACTTTTGATATTCATATCCCCCTTCTTTTTCATTTTACCCTTACCCTTTTTTTCTTGCATGGAATCCAAAGAGGGAGGAACATAGTGGAAGGGGTTGGATGCATTAGTACAAGGGATAGATGAAGAGCCCTCAAAATCAAAATGGGGGTTGGTGGCCATCATTTGTTGTATACTCCTCTTCCTCCCAATTTCAACCTCTATTTCATTTTTCCTAGCTTTTTCTTCCTGAAACTTCGTAAAACTATTTAACAACTCCTTCCTAATTTCCTCAATTTGTATTGATGGTGTTGCACATGGGGTAATTTGGTCTCTAATACCAACCAAGTGTTGTTTCAGCCTATGAATGCCCCCACGACCCTCGTTAATTTTTTTATGACAAAATTTGCAATGCATTTGATTATCAACTATTTCAGCATATGTCCAAGCAACATCTTTCACTCTAGGAGCCATTGTTTGACTTGGAAATGAAAGGAAAAAAATCTGAAAATTAAAACAAAAAAATAACATTGCTTCAATGTTCATTTCTTTTACAAAAAAAACTCTTTTCAATTTCCAAATTTGCACAAAAAATTAAATAAGCAAAAAATAGATTTTAGAAGTAAAAAAAATAATACCTCTAAGCACAAACCGCCTCCTCAATGCTGCTCCAACAAAACAACTCCTCAATGTTGCTCCAATGGTTGCGCAAGAAGCTCCTCACTGCTGCTACAATGCTTTCCCAAGACTCCTCACTGCTACTCAAATGCAATGAGATAGCTGTGAGGAAATGAGAGGGGTTGGGTAGCTTTTATAGGGTTGGGAGAGGTAAAAGGACCTCAAAATCACCCTAAAGCAAATTAGAATTGGTTGTGGGGTCCAATTTCTCCCCCCCCCCCCCCAAAAGACTTCTCTGGCCATGCGTGTGCGTAGGTGACCGAGCCGATCGATTTATATCAGGCTTAGCCGAGCCGATCGGTTTGTTACTGAGCCGGCCGAGTCGGTCACTGACTCGGCTGGCTCAGTAACAAACCAGCCACCCATTCTGTTTCATCCACCGAGGCGACCCGACCAGGCCTTGGCTCGGTCTGGCCCAACCGAATTGGAGTCGGCTTGGCCGTTTCGGAAAACACTAGTGTCAACAAAAGTTCTGCTAATGATGTGTTTTGCTGCTGTGATAACCATCTAGGAGGATCTTAAATGTTTTGGCTTTCTTTTCAACTTTGTGATCAAGACGTAATATGCCTTTACTATTAACCTTTTTTCCCAAGTATATCATGTTCTTTCGTCAACTCCTTTTGAAAATATGAGTCCTCTTAGCTTATTGCAAGATGTTTACGATAAGTATACTTCTTCCTTCCAAGCTCCCAACTGACTTCTTTGACAAAACTGCTTCTTTTAATCTTCCTTGAAGATGATGCCTATGAAATGCAAAATGATTTGATTCCTCCTCATTTATGCTTCCTGTTGATTTGGGGTAGCATCGGATGTGCTCTAACCATGAAAATTGGTGGAGAGGCTAAAGCACATGAGATCTCCAAGACCTAGAAATGGTTTGGGGAAATTCCACCCAGTTAGAGAGATATTAAAATAATTAATATTTTTAATGGGGTTCCTAAGTTTAAACTAAGGAAAATTAAAATATTAATGGGCATTAATCAATGTTGCAAACATCAGCATCGGGATAAAATCGACAAGGGTTCGGAAAACCAAAAAATCGTAAAAATCGGGAAAATATCAGTAAACATCGGCAAAATCAAAATACCATCAAAATATTGGTAAAAATTGGCAAACATCAGCTTGGCCAAAAAATCATGATTTCAAGATAAAATCGGGATGTTATCGAGATGTTTGCAACACTGGGATTAAAATAAAACTGGGTGAGAATGTTCTAAATGACATGGATCAAGCCAAATCTAATCTTAGTTGTTGATTAGAGACTTAATCTCGGCCATTGAAGACTCAACAAGAAAAGTATAAGAGGAGGCTTGAGGGTCAGTTGGAGACACACCAAGATTGATCAGTCAGTTCAATTTTCTAGAGCGGGGTTTGCTGAGAAAATTCGAACAAGTGATCTGAGTTGCAGCGAGGGGCAGTGAGTACATAGCAAAGAGGCAGAGATAGTGCTAGAGGGCCAACACAATGATTGAGGAGGCTACACAGAGGTAGCAGGAGCCACGCAGAGGCAGCTAGTGACTGCGCATAGATTGAGGGGCCTGCGTGGGTGACGCAGAAGGCCAGAGAGCTAACACAGAGAGGCAGAGGGCTAACGCAGGGGGTTTCCAGAGCTACGCAAAGGCTAGCAGGGCTGATGCAAAGCCTTGGAGAAGCGCTGGAAGGATTTTTCGTGGGGCAGACTTGCTGAATATCTGCTTCCGAGGAGAGGTATTACTGCTAGATAGAAATCTCTGTTGGGTGAGCTAGTTTGGCACCCTAGTTGTACTCAAGAAAGCTGCTTAATAATAAAACCCTCAGAACTACTACACCGGTTTTCCCAAGTTGGGTTTTTCCAGGGATGATTGTCCAAAAATAACGATGTCCCTTTTGTGTTTGCCTGTTAGTTCAGTTGATGATCTGTAGATAAGTTGAGACTGCATTTGTGTTTATTTTCAATATTTATATGGTTAAATAACTTGTTAAGGAATAAACAAGTAGGTGAAATAAACCAGATAATGTAGGAAGAATTTCTGACATGTTAGACTTAGAAAGTCCAACATGGTATCAGAGCATTGCAAATCACAGGAGAGCTGAAGGCACCAACTTAATCAGAAAATTTGCAGCAGAAACAACTGTCCCGAGAAACAAAGTTGTTCCTATGCAGAAGGCAACAGTGAAGGAGTGACACAGAGGGCCTGCGTTATCATTTCGAGCCAGAGAGAGGGTCAGCGCAGAGGTAGAGAGAGGCAAAAGAGGCTCACGAAGAGCCATGTCATCCTACTTAGTCAGGTAGGCTTGACGTAGTTGGCCAGAGGAGCAATTCAGCCTTGTCGAGATTGTGCAGAGCTAAGAGGCTCAGTTTCTTCAGCTGCTGGGGCCTAGGGGGTTGTGGGTAGATTGTGGATTGGGAAGCTAGTGGGGTGTTGTTGGTGTCGAAGCATAACAGTACCTAACGGGATAGAACCAAGGTAGAGGGAGCCGCTCCCTTGAGGAATATCTAACCAAGAAGTCCGGATTCGAGTTGTAGTTGCAAAGAGGATCGGAGAGGAGCGGATTGACAGTCGGTAGGAGGATTTCCAAGAGGGAAATCGAGACTTAGAGGGAGTTTAGGAGAGAACTTCCAGGAGGGAAGTCGAGACTCAGAGGGAGTCCAGGAGAAGAGCAGAGATGGCAATGAACGGACTGAGGGATCAGGACAGGTTGGATGGGACCTCCAACTTTGTCATGTAGAAGGCCAAGATCCTATCTGTTCTGGATAGACATCGCACCAAGGGCTTTGCCTTTAGAACCATGGCTATTCTAGTCGACCCAGCTGAAAATGAAAGGTATGAGGATGCAATGGCAAAGGCAAAGTGCATAATCCTTGATGGGGTCAAGGATCATGTAGAACAACTTATTGTCGAGAGAACATGACAAAGGAGATGTGGGATACCTTGACGACATTGTATCAAGGCACTTCCGTGCAGAGGAAGATGCTATACTGGAGAAACAACGGCGGTCGTATCAGATGCAGAAGGGGGAGCAGATAGATCTATACCTCAGCAGGTTGCAAGAGATTCAGGGCCAACTTACTTCCATAGGGGCCAAGCCAGATCAAGAGTTCATGGTGAGGACCACCCTAAATGCAATTTCCAAGGATTGGGAGACATTTGTCCAAAGCATTTTGGGCAAAGCGACTCTTCCAGGATGGGAAGAGATGTGGGTAGCTCTTCACCAAGAAGAGATCAGACGGCTAACCAAGGCGGGGGGTAGCAGCAAAGGAGGTCGAATCAAGAAAGAGGAGGAGGAGGATGCAACTCTGGCATCTGCGGGATAGCAGGGGAAGAGGAAGAAGAAGGACATCTCCAAGGTAAAGTGCTTCCATTGTGGGGAATTGGGTCATTATGCAACCCAGTGTCCCAGGAAGAAGAATAAGGGAGAGGCTTCTGACTCCAAGGCAGCTCCGACTAAGGGAGAGAAAGAAGTCGAGACGGATGACGACTGTTTCATCAGTGCTCATGCACCTCTAGAGAAGAGGTGGGGTGACATTGCGCTATAGTCAGGAGGACTACAGAAGATGTGGGGCAAGATCCTTAAGGTACCCAAACTCTTGGATCATATCCGGCTACGGGAGCCCCGAATGACAGTGGCAAGATGATGGATGTTGGTAGAAGTAAGATACGAATGGAGCAACAAGGCAGTGCTACAGTGCAGAGGTTTGTAGCAACGTAGTGGGAGTTGCAGCAATGTGAGAGGCACAGAGATGGTTGCAACAATGTAGAGAGGCACAGAGGTGGTTGCAGCAATGCAAGAGGCACAAAGGTGTTGCAGGCGCAGAGGCAACAAAGGGAGCATAGGATAGCAACAGAGGTATCTTCAGCATCAGGGGGCTTCCAGACCGACAAGGATGTCAGTGGTTGGGTAGATCAGTTACTTACTTCTCGGTAACTAAGTTGCAGTGCAGCAGTTAGCAGTGGTAGTGCTATGGGCAACACGATGCATCATGTTGAGAGAGAGCTACAGTGCAGATGCAGTGTTGGGAGGAAGGACCAGCAGTAGCACAGATGCAGAGGGAGCTGCAATACAGATGTAGCAGCTGCAGTGGCAGAGCCATGGGTAGCAGTACAGGAAGTAACATTGCAGAGGATGTTGGGCAACAGGCCAAGCATCAGCACAAGTACCGATGTCGAATGATCAGTGTGATGTTCAGGGGTGGAGCATTACTAAAGCACATTCCTCGCTAAGAGGGAATGTTGATTTGGGGTAGCATCAGATGTGCTCTAGCCATGAAAATTGGTGGAGAGGCTAAAACACATGAGATTTCCAAGACCTAGAAATGGTTTGGGGAAATTCCACCCGGTTAGAGAGATATTAAAATAATTAATATTTGTAATGGGAATCCTAAGTCTAAACTTAGGAAAATTAAAATATTAATGGGTATTGATGAGCCTCATCATTGGGTAATTATATCGGCCTTAATTCACCTCCTAGCTTAGTCAAACCAACTATTCTCATAACTTATTGCATACTTTTGATTATATTTTGTTTATGAGATGAGTTAGAGTTGGATATTTTGCTTTGTGGTCTAATGTGCATTTAATGCAGGATTAAAGGATAAAAGCAAGGAATTTTGGCAAATACCTTGGTCAAAACTCGAATGGCACAAGGGAGAGAAATTATAGGAGGAAAATCCTCGTCATTTACTGCCCCGCGATTTGAATATTCCTCCATCAGCTCGGAGTGCAAACAGCCAAATCATGAGGACTAGAAGGCATCCGAGCAAGTGAAAGACAAAGCACTAGTTTATCTTGAGTTTGGGAGCCAAGCCTCCCTAATTTTAAGGAAGTTGTTGGAGACTTCAGATGTATAAGTAGAGAGGCCTAGGACCTCAGTAGGATTCAGATTTTTTATTGTAAAACTCTACTCTATTTTCGAGCTGCAAGACTTGTGACAGTTTTTGATGTAATCCATTGTTTTGATAATAAGAATGAGTTTTGTTTTGAGCCAGCACTGAGTTAACTCAGAGGGCTGAAGCTCTTGGGTTAGGGCCCAACCCTAGCAGCCAAGGCTCCTCTTTATTGTACATGTATGCTAGCATAGATTCATAGTTTAATTGTTCATTTGCTTAGTAGCTGCATTTCCATTACAGCAGTGTAGATTAGATTGGTTGTATGTTAGTTTGCTTCCATTTGTGCCTTCTTTCAATTAGCAGGTTAGCAAGGAGAAAAAGGATCACCATAAGGTTGTCAGCAGGTGTCTCAGCCTCACTTCCTCCCTCTGGGACCATGACTTGAGGAAGAGACCCTTCAACAACCCCAAAAACACAGATTTCTAGTTCTTGCATGAGCTTTGGAGTTTGTTGTCTTGATTCAACATTTGGTTCATTTCATTGTCATCTTTTTCCATTACTCCATTTCTGCAATAAGATCTCACTCATGCTTTCATTCCCTTCAGCACTCTCTTCATGCATAATATAGGGAATTGGTTCATGCTTTTCTAGTTTATGAAAATGTATCTTGTTGCATAGTTCTTGAAAAACACACATGTTTTAAGCACAACAGGTACTTCAGGAGGAGACCCAGACTTCATCACCAACAGCTACCTTCCACTTCATCCACCCTAGCCATCTCTTGTTCCACCATCACCCTCGCTAGTTTTTTTGTCATTTTTCATTAAAATTCCCCTAGATACATTGAGCGAATCGAGCCATCTCTGATCTTGGATATTGACTCTCGAGTGCTCCTAGACTTTCTAACACCCCATCCCACTCATCACACCTTTTCCAAGCTTTCCAAGCTTTCCAACACCTCACAATTAGCTCTCGGTCATATCCTATAGGTTTCCTATAATTTCTACAGGATCATCCTGTAGGTTTCTAGTACATCCTGTGGGCTTTCCTGAAACGACCTATTTTGAGGCCAAATTGATGGGGAACCTCTAGGAAGTCACAAAAAGTGTCATAGGACCCTTCCACACCATCCAACCACTCCATAAGCCTTTTAGCCATCCTCAATCACCTTCCATCCACCTGTCACATCCACAAGAACAATTAATTTGCATACTTGATTTTGCCTAAAAAAACCAAAAATGTGAAAACCTATTTAGTTTAGTTAAACTTGCTTACTCATTAGTATGGTTTGACGCTCTTTACTTCTGTAGCTTAGATAACAGCATTAGGTTAGTGATGATTTAGCAATTTTGCTTAGCACAGTTGTTTAAATCAATGTTTTACAAAACGGACTCGGATTCGGACTCGGCCGAGGATCGACTCGGACTCGGACTCGGAAACGGCAATGACTCGGCCGGCTCGATTTCAATGACTCGGTCGTTGTAAAAAATACATTAAATATTTATTTTTTTTATAAAAAAACATAATTTTAAATATTTTAAACATAATTTTAAAGATTTTCATTCAAGTTTCCAAACACACAACATTATAATATACATGGAAGACAACATATGATCAAAGTAGGCTCATGAACCAATCCATTATATCAAAATGGTACGGTGTACCCAATGGCAATAGTAAATACATAGTCAACTGTAGTCTGTCATACATGATCAAAGACTCAAGAGTCAAAACAAAATACAAATAACCAAGGAGGCTAGTAGCTACTGGCTACTGCCAGAGGAGCCAAGATCATCTCGACCAATCTCTGGATCATCATCATCAGAGCCAGACAAGGGGCCCCATGGCTCCTCCTCATCATCATCGTCTCCAACTGCAACTGTAGAAGTGGTGCCAGTACCAGTACCACTAGGCTGTGCAGCAGATGCAAGCTGAGATAGAGTAAAAATGCGGCTGCGCTTCTGTCGTGGCTGAGCAGAGGAAGGCGAAGCACCTACAACTGGAGTCCTACTAGCTGGCTGTGAGATTGAGGCTGGTGGATTGGGATCTGCATTCAACTGAACACGCTGCAGTGGATCTCCAACATCAATTTCATCAAGATCCTCATCAGGATCAAACTCTGGTAGACGACTCTCCACTACCCAATCTGATGTTGGATCAATGTCTTCCAACACAATGGGATCTGAATCAGGTCTTTTGTTCAACAATTGGTTCCGTCTGAGCCGAAGGTTGTATTGGACAAAAACTAGATCATTCAACCGTTTTTGCTCCAAATGGTTTCTCTTCTTTGTGTGAATCCTCTCAAAGACAGACCAATTGCGCTCACACCCAGATGCACTGCAAGTTTGACTCAAAATACGAATTGCAAACCTTTGCAATTCAGGGCACTGGCCACCAAAGGCCTCCCACCATTGTGCTGCAAAAAACATAGGAGTGTAATGAATTATGAGTTAGATGAAGGCTGAAGCTCAACAAAATTACAAATTATATCTAACTTGAAATTGAGAAATTGAAAATTGAAATTTTTGTTTACCTGGCTCATCTGCTTCTCTTGCAATCTTTGCTAGGTTCTTCCCAAAGGTACCTGTTGCATTGCTGAAGGATGTGACCTGCTGATGTATCAGTAGCTGATCAGACTCCGATGGGACCATGCGCTCAATGCAATCAACCAGTCCATCTCTGACCTCCCCCCTCAAAGCTCCTGACTCCTTAGCTTTATAATGATACCGTGGGTTCAAAAAATACCCAGCTGCATGTATAGGGCGATGGAGTTGATTGTTCCATCTTTCATCAATGATTGCCCAAATGGGCCCATACTTTGCCACTCTATCCTTGTATGTTGCCTTTATTTGCTCCTTTGCTTGATCCATAGCCTCATAAATGAAGCCCATAGCCAACCTTTCCCCATCCACCAACCGCAACACCTTAACTAGTGGCTCAGCAACCTTCACAATCTCTGTTGCCTTTCTCCAAAAAGTTTCATCATGGACTTTCCTTCTCAATTCTCTGCCTTCTGGTTTGTTAGACCAACTGCTATTATTCCAATCATCACTGGAAAACATCTTTTGCAAGTTTCTATGTTGGGAAAGCATAGATTGCAATGTCAAAAAATGTGTAGCAAATCTAGTGATGGCAGGCCTAATAATATCCTTGCCTCCAGTGTGTTTCCTCATGACACTCAAAACCAGTGTATGATTGTAGATAAATTTTGTTATGCTTTTGGCATTATCTACAGTGTTTCTGACCCAATCTAATTTCCCAATATCCTCAAGCATGAGGTCTATGCAATGTGCAGCGCATGGGGTCCAAAAGATGGTCTTGTGTTTTTCCTCTAACAGTCTACCAGCAAGAACATAGTTAGAGGCATTGTCTGTGATGATTTGAACAACATTAGCCACCCCCACACCCTGAATAACCTCATCCAATAGCTGAAACAACAAGTGGCCATCTTTTACCTTATCAGATGCATCAACTGATTTTAAAAACATGGTTCCCTGTGGGCAGAAGACAAGAAAGTTTATGATGGTACGGTTTCTTTGATCAGTCCATCCATCTGACATGATGGTACACCCTGTTCTTGCCCATGATTCCTTGAAATCTTGCAAATACTCATTAATTGATGTAATTTCTTTCTGCAAACGAAACCCCCTTAGCTCTTGCATAGTAGGGCCTTTGAAGCCTTTTCCAGCAGCATGTATGGCCTCAAACATAGGCTCATAATATGGTGAACGAGCAGCATTAAAGGGGATATCAGCATCATACCACCATCTAGCTATGTAGTCACAAGCAGTCTCCCTCAATTCTTTCTTCCAATGGTCATCTAAAGTGGGCTGAGAAAGACCTTTACTAACTTCAGGACCATGTGCATCTGATGGAGAGGAGCCTGAGTGAGTGAAAAAACTTTTGATAGTCCCATCACCCTTCATTCTACCCTTTCCCTTATCTTGAACAGAAGCAAAAGAGGGAGGAACATAACGGAAAGGGTTTGATGCATCAGTTTGAGGGATAGAGGAAGAACCCTCAAACTCATAGTGGGGGTTGGCAGCCATCATTCTTTGTATCTCCCTCTTCCTCCCAATTTCAGCCTGTATCTCTTTTTGCCTAGTCTTTTCTTCTTGAAATTTTTCAAAGCTTTCCAACAAAGTCTTTCTAATCTCCCCAATTTCGGGGGATTTACATGCAGTAATATTGCCTTTAATCCCTGCCAAGTGTTGTTTCAGCCTATGAATCCCCCCAGGACCTGACTTAATTTTCCTATGGCAAAACTTGCAACACATCTCATCATCAACCATTTCAACATATGCCCAAGCAGCATCTTTTGCTCTAGGTGCCATTTTTTGACTAGGAAAACAATCTGAAAATGAAAAAAAAAAATAAAAATTGATTCAATGTTCATTTATTTGACTAAAAACACTCTCTAAGCTATCTTTATATGCACCTAAAATTTAATAAGTAAAAACAGATTTATAGAGGTGGAAAAAAATACCTCCAGGCACAAACTGCCTCCTCAAACTTGCTCCAAAAATCAGCTCCTCAATGCTGCTCCAAATGGCTGCCCACGAAGCTCCTCACTCCAGCTACAATGCTCCTCCAAGACTCCTCACTGCTGCTCCAAAACAAGCTCAAGAACTGCTCGCTAACTCTCAAAGAAGACTCTCACTCAAATGCATAAGACTGCTGTGAGTGAAATGAGAGCATTTGGCTGTCTTAAATAGAGTTTGGGAGGGGGAAATGGACCCCAAATGCATTTAACAAATCACAATAACCTTTTCATGTCCACAAACCCTAACTAACTCAGCTCCAAATCAGCAAAAAAGTATTTTTTTTTTGGTTAAATCGCTGCCCAGCCGGTCTGCTATGACTCGGCCGTTTTTTGACGGGACCCGGCCGGGTTGACCGGGTCAGCTATGACCCGACCGAGTCATTGGCTGACTCGGCCGGGTCATAGCTGACCCGGTCAACCGAGCCGGGTCAAAGGCCGTTTCAAAATTTTTTTTAATAACTCGGAACGAAACGGCTGTTTCCGTTTCGGTACGGCCGTTTCGTAAAACACTGGTTTAAATGGTTAATTAGGATATGGTGTGATTTAGCATTACATGTTGTTTTCTTCATTACTACAGTAGTGTAGCTTTCTTCGAATAGGTTTTCTCTTCTTCCATCAAATAATCAAGCTTCTTCTGACTCTATAGATGTCTGGCTTGGAACCCCTGGGGTCTCTCGCCGAATGAATAGTGACAACAGGCAGGACCTTCACTTTTACTTGTGCATATAGCACTGTCACCTCCAAGTTTGTATGAACCTTGGGTTGATAAGTAAAGCTGGTAGCCTAGGAGTTGCAGCATCCTTGCTGCAATACTGGCGTTCATCAGGTATTAATATAAAACTGAGTGAGAATGTTCTTAATGACATGGATCAAGCCAAATCTAATCGTAGTCGTTGATTAGAGACTTAATCTCGGCCCTTGAAGACTCAACAGGAAAAGTATAAGAGGAGGCTTGAGGGTTAGTTGGAGACACACCAAGATTGATCAGTTAGTTCGATTTTCTGAAGCGAGGTTTGCTGAGAAAATTCGAACAAGTGATTTGAGTTGCAGCGAGGGGCAGTGAGTACATAGCAAAGAGGTAGAGATAGTGCTAGAGGGCCAGCGCAGTGATTGAGGAGGATATGCAGAGGCATCTAGTGACTGCGCAGAGGTTGAGGGGCATGCGTGGGTGACACAAAAGGCCAGAGAGCTGACATAGAGAGGCAGAGGGCTGATGCAGGGGGTTCTAGAGCTACGCAGAGGCTAGTAGCGCTGACGTAGAGCCTTGGAGAAGGGCTGAAAGGATTTTTCGTGGGGCAGACTTGCTGTATATCCGCTTTCGAGGAGAGGTATTACTGCCAGATAGAAATCTCTGTTGGGTGAGCCAGTTTGGCACCCTAGTTGTACTCAAGAAAGCTGCTTAATAATAAAACCCTCAGAATTGTTAGACTGGTTTTCCCAAGTTGGGTTTTTCCAGGGACGATTGTCCAAAAATAACGGTGTCCCTTGTGTGTTTGTCTGTTATTTCAATTGATGATTTGTAGATGAGTTGATACTGCATTTGTGTTTATTTTCAGTATTTATATGGTTAAATAACTTGTTAAGGAATAAACAAGTAGGTGAAATAAACCAGATAATGCAGGAAGAATTTCTGACGTGTTAGACTTAGAAATTCCAACACTTCCATGCTACTGCTAGATTTTTTTGCCAACTCTTTTTGTAGAACAAACTTCTGCAATAATTCTTTGATTCTTCCACTCAAATGTTAAACTTTGGTTTTGTCGTTAGATTGATGCTTGGAACAAAATATCATGCTAGAGAGACTTCTATGATGTTGCATAATGATCGTGAACCTACTCTTGTCTAGCTTCAATTGAGAATCTTGTAGTTATTGCTTATTAAGACACTGCTTCTAAATCTTCGTGATGGAATTGGCTGCATCGGCGATTGTAGAGTACTTAGAATGATGTGTAGACAAGTTTTTGATGAACCAAACTCTTTTATTCTTGGCTAGCTGGATGATGTGATCACTCCTTACAACTCTTTGTGAAGATGTGCAACTAGGTGTCCCTTCTAGAACTCCAAGTAGACTTTATTTCTTCCAATGCCATATGCTTCTTCAAAATTTAATTTCCATGACACTATAATTTGTGTTAATTTTAGGTATGTTTTATGCTTAGCACAATTTACTTCAGTTTTCCATATTAGCTCAATATCAATTCCAGATTAGCAATCACATTTAGTATGATAGTAAAATGCAGATAGAACATAAACATAAATCGCAGAAGATATGCCAAGACAAGAGGACACAAGATGTGGTGCCAGCCAGGGACAAACCCCAGTGTAGGGAAACCCTTGATCAATTCTTCTTATATTCTTCGATAGTTCAATGGAGAGAGAGATAGTACATATACATCAGAAGTCAACACTTTGAATTGACAAGATAAGAGTAGAGATCTTTACCATGAAGATGACATAATGAGGTTGAAGATCTGATGAGAAGCACTGCAGGTTTGAACTCAAGTGAAGGCATACTTCTTCAATTGATTCTCCAAGGTGATTCCATCACCATGCTGCATCCAATGTAATGCTGCAACCATCGTGCATCCATGCTATGATAATAGCTCTGTCAACCTCATATTGTAGCAACATCATACAACCCTCTAATAGTTTGAGATCTCAACAGTATTATACACTTCAACTCCATGCATAATGCTAATGATTTGAGCCCTCAAATATCCATACGAAATTGATTGTGATGTTATGGCCTGCGGCCTAACCCACAGTCTTCAGGCAACATATTCATTGTACTTGTCCCTTCACACAGTGACCCAGTCAGCGTACAAACAACAGTTACAAGTACCTCCTTACAAAAGATTCTTCTTCTCTTTAAATCGACCTCAGGAACAATACTAACATGCCCAAATAGTTATGTTGCCACCTACAACAATGTGACAATATCACAGATCCTCTGCTGTAATGTAATTACCCTTGCTACGTGTTAGAACTTAGGATATTCCGACACATAGGAAATAGTTATGTATAACTTGGTCTAGTGTAGAGTTAGATAAAGTGTGTTTCTTTACTATGTACTTTTGTAACTTACAATCCGACGGTCACGATATGTAGTGATCCGACAGTTCATTCTCTCCTCGGTATTACCGACACTTGATCCGTGGGTTAACACCCGATTGGTCCATGATCTCTATTTAAAGAGCATGGAGGGTCATTTCTAGGCTAACCGTTCATGAGAGAAGTTTATGTAAATTTTCATTTTTTTATTAATAAATTGCCTGAAGTGGCCGCGTTGGCTCAAGTCGTGGACTGTTTCCCTCTTTAAGGGTTTTAACCACATTAAAAACACTGGTGTATTGATCTATAATCTATTTGTGAGCGGTGTCCTTTGGTGTTCTGTCTAAGGAACTTACCCTGTAAATTCCTACATGGTATCAGAGCTATTTGAGGGCCGCATCCGTTGGTGATCCAAATCTGAAGCGGTAGAACTGCATCCGGCTGTCATTTCCTAGATCTACTGTCACTAATTGCTTTCGAGCTGAGAGCACTGCTCTATTTTGTTAGGAGCATCTGTTCCAGTGAGGAACCCCTTTCGTTTGATGCGAAAAGGTTTCCGGTAGCCCTAGCTACATCATTTTTAAGATCTGGAGGTATATAGTGTTTATTTGCAATTTTTAGTTATTTTCTCTCTGTTTATTTCGATATATTTAGCTCTCTGTTTTTTATTACTGGATCTATACCTTTCATTTTTGCGTATGCTCTTTGCCTTGCAACCTTTAGACTTCTCCTGGAAGGTGTTAAGGTTAAGAAAGAAGATGGTAACCTTATCTATTCCATTCTTACTAAGTTGGGACTAGCCTACTCTCTGTTTGTTTCCACCTAACCTTATCTATTCCATTCTTACTAAGTTGGGACCAACCTACTCTGTGTTTGTTTCCACCTTCCATTTTACAAGAGAAGCCTTCATTTCTCAAGGAAAAGACTATAAGTCCCCTTCCTTTGATGCCTTTTGTGATTCTTTAATAAGAGAACAAGAAAAACTCTTACATCTTGGTCTTCTTAATCTTGGAAACTCCTCTAAGAAAGCCTTAGCCGCCTAGCAGCAACCAAATTCAAAGAATCCTAAGAAGTCGTATCCTAAAAAGAATGGTCCTAAACCAAACAAGGGTCCTAAGCAATTTCAGCCTGAAAATGAAAAATCATTTCAACAAAATGATAAGGCAAATAAAAACAAAGGGAAGCGGTCTGGATATGCACTAAATGTATCTTCTTCTTCTAATTCTCATGACTGGCTCGTTGATTTTGGAGCTTTTTATCACATGCCCAAATACAAAGCCATGTTTTCTTCTTTAAATGATTGTAACACCAAAAATATATATGTTGGTGATGATATATCTCTTAGTGTTGTAGGGACTAGAACTGTTCATATAGACAATGGTCAATTTAATGATGTATTATGTGTTCGAACCTTATCCTGCAACCTTCTATCTGTATATCAGATAACTCATTCAGGTGAAGGTAAAATCGTTGAATTTTCACCTCACGGTGTTGTAATTAAGGACCTAAGAGGTCTTAGACAGATTTTAGCAACTGGCATTGCTGATGATTCTACAAGGTTGTATAAGTTTAACAACTTTGGGTCATGAAATCTTCCCTCGGTATTTGTTGCTCATAATGATGAAGTGAGCAAACTTTGCCATGAGCGATTTGGTCATTTAAATTATCACTCCCTTCAAAATCTATGTAAAGAAAATATGGTGACAGGTCTTCCAATGGTATCTTGCAGAGATGGTGTTTGTTCCGGATGTATACACGGAAAACATCATCGGGATAGTTTTGAAAAACATGTCTCTTGGCACGCCTCAGCCCCTTTACAGCTTGTGCATAGTGATTTATGTGGTCCAATTCCAATTGTTTCATTCTCTGGATACAAGCATTTCTTAACTTTCATTGATGATTTCTCCAGACGCACTTAGGTATACTTCTTAAAACTCGAGTGAAGTATTTAACATGTTCTTGGCCTTTAAGGCCTTTGTTGAAAAACAATCTGGACATCAAATTCTGAAGCGAAGATCTGATAATGGCGGAGAATATGTTAACAACAAATTCATCAACTTTTGCACTGAGAATGGAATTCAAATGCAACATACTGTTCCATATACTCCACAACAAAATGGTGTAGCTGAAAGGAAGAATCGCACCTTAAAGGAAATGGCTAATTGTGTGCTTCAATCTAAAGGACTTAGTCTTAATTTTTGGGCAGAAGCAATTAATTGTGCAAATTACATAATAAATCGCACTCCTACTAAGGTTTTAAAGAATATCACTCCAGAAGAAGCATGGAGCTCAATTAAACCATATGTAAGTCACTTACGTGTTTTTGGAAGTGAAGCATGGGCCCATATTCCAGATGAGAAACATAAAGCTTTAGAACCTAAGAGTGAAAAATGTATTTTTGTTAGATATTCTGAAGATGTCAAACGATACAGACTTATTCCACTTAAGTCCAAATATGTTATCATTAGAAGAGATGTAAAGTTTGCTAAAAATATATCGGCCTACGAGCCTAGTTCAGTGGATGTACCACCTCTCTCTATCCCTTCTACTTCTGAAAATATTTCTTCTTCAGATGATGACAGTGAGGATGACAATCCTTCCCCACCTTCTCAGGGTCCTCCTTCAGCACCTCAGCTTCCAAAATGGGTCCGTGCTACTCGAGATGTAGTAGGTGCTCTTGCTGGTGATCCTACAGATCAACGACGTACACGTTCTCAGTTCGATAGAGCCTCTTCTTTACTGGCTCAAGCTTCAGCGAATTATGATCCTGACACCTTTGCAGAAGCTTCAGGGCATCCAGATTGGGACGCAGTTATGAATGAAGAATAGCGTTCATTATTGGCAAATGATACATGGGATCTTGTTCCCCTTCCAAAGGGACGAAAACTTGTTAGATGCAAATGGGTTTATAGAACCAAGTATGGACCAGATGGAAAAGTTGATAAACATAAAACTCGTCTTGTTACTAAGGGTTTTTCACAAGTTGAAGGCATTGACTATACTAAAACCTTCTCCCCTGTTGGCAAAATGAACTGTATCCGCCTTGTTTTTTCCCTTGCTGCCTCTTTCAAATGGGAAGTCCATCAGATGGATGTTAAATCTTCCTTCTTGCATGGGGACTTGCATGAAGAAATATATATGGAACAACCTACTGGCTTTATACAAACAGACTCCAGCCTTGTATGTCGGCTTAAGAAATCTCTTTATGGTCTCAAGCAAGCCCCTCGGGCTTGGTATGCCAAAATGGATAGCTTTCTTTTAGAAACTGGATTTTCTAGGTGTCATTCTGACAATACTATCTACACCAAGAAAGTGGGCAAGTCTCTTATCATTCTTGTTCTTTATGTTGATGATCTTATCCTTACGGGTAGTGATCCCAACCTTATAAACCATTTGAAGTCCAGCCTTCAAAAGAAGTTTGAAATGACAGACTTGGGACACTTGCATTATTTTCTTGGTCTTCAAGTCTTGCAATCCAAGGAAGGTATTTCCCTTTCCCAGTCCAAGTATGCATGTGATCTTCTACGCCATTTTCACATGGAAGACTGTAAGCCAGCCCCTTCTCCCTTTCAATCTGGAGCCAAACTTTCAGTCACTTGTACTTCCCCTGAAGTTGATGCCACCTTATACCGTCAACTTGTAGGAAAACTTTTGTATTTGACCCACACTCGTCCTGACCATTCCTTTGTTGTTGGCCTTATTTCTTGGTTTATGCAAAACCCACATGAAAGTCATTGGAAAGCAACGAAAAGCATACTTCGTTATGTTCGAGGTACAGGTCAGTTTGGGATTCATTATAGTGCAGAAGCATCTACTCTATTGGTTGGTTTCACTGATTCTGATTGGGTTGGTGACCCTGATGATCGGAAGTCTACTGTAGGTTATGTGTTCACTCTTGGTTCAGGACCTATTACATGGCCTTGCAAGAAACAAAGTGCCATTTCTCTTTCTTCAGCGAAAGCAGAGTATCGTGGTGCCGCAGAAGCTAGTAAGGAAGCCCTATGGCTTCGTCAAATCCTGTCAGAGTTTGGCTTTCAGCAGCAGCGTCCGACTACACTTTGGTGTGATAATCAAAGTGCCATTCAACTATGCAAAGATCTAGTCCAACATCAGCGCAACAAACACATTGAACTGCACATGCACTTCATCAAAAAGCTCATTCACGACCATGTTCTTGAAGTGCAATATTTTTCAACAGATGATCAAGTTGCAAACATCTTTACAAAGGCTCTCACAGCGGCGAAGTTTACTAAACTTCGATTTATGGTTGGAGTTCAGGAAGTTGTCACTAAGGGGGGATAGGCTCTAATGCCTCCTTCCTTCTCCTATTGTGTCATATTTGTACATCCTTCAATCCTATCCCAAGTTGTTCTTAAGGGGGGATGTTAGGATATTTCAACACATAGGAAATAGTTAAATATAACTTGGTCTAGTGTAGAGTTAGGTAAAGTGTGTTTCTTTACTATGTACTTTTGTAACTCACAATCCAACGGTCATGATATGTAGTGATCTGACAGTTCATTCTCTCCTCGGTATTACCAACACTTGATCTGTGACTTAACACCTGATTGGTCCATGATCTCTATTTAAAGAGCATGGAGGGTCATTTTTAGGGTAACCGTTCATGAGAGAAGCTTATGTAAATTTTCATTCTTTTATTAATAAATTGCCTGAAGTGGCCGCGTTGGCTCAGGCCGTGATCTGTTTTCCTCTTTGAGGGTTTTAACCATGTCAAGAACACTGGTGTATTGATCTGTGATCTGTTTGTGAGCAGTGTCCTTTGGTGTTCTATCTGAGGAACTTACCATGTAAATTCCTACACTACGGTTTAGTTGTAGCATCTAAGGGTCCTTTCATATATAGATAAGGGCTCCTTCAATTAAGGCTTTCCTCCTTTATTTGTTGTAGCCAAGATGTCCTCCTTTAGGACCGTGACAAGGGCAACACAAGCCCTACTTTGACAGCGGATGAGGGCACACCTGAATGCGGCTTAAACTCCTTGGTTGGTAAAGGATGGAACCTCCTTATTAAGTTGTGGCTAGAGCAGATAGGAGCCTCATCAAACTGCGGATTAGGGCCCCTAGATTAGGATGCGTATGAGTGCCTCTTGACTGCATTTAGACTGCAAATTAGACCCCTTCCTTGGACAACATATTAATCTCTTCCTTGTCAGTGTCTAGGGCACGCTAGAACACCAGCTCATGACAGTGTATAAACCCCCATTGACTGCGGCTTTGAGTAGCATATTAGGACTAATACTTTGCTGCTCCTTTAGCGCTAAGATTAGGATGTTAAAGCCTCTCCTTGGATTGCGTAGGAGAGCCTCCTTTAGGGCATCGTAGGTCTCTTTAGAAAACCCTATCACCTCCATGTCTAGGGCTTCTCCTTGACTGTAATTAGGGCTCTCCATGGCAGTGTTAGGATCTCTCCTTGGTAGCGTTAGGATCTCTTCTTGGCAGCGTTAAGATCCCTCCATGACTGCGTATTAGACTTCCCTTTATTGCGGATTAGGGCATCATTAGGCCAACGTATTAGACTCTTTCATGGTTGCTTGTAAGAATCCTCCATGATTGCGTTAGGGCTTCTCATTAGGGCAGCGTAGAGCCTAGGGCACTCCCTCTAGATCAGTGTTGATAATATCGCCGAAATATCGGCGATATTCGCAAATATCGCGATATTTTCGGCGAGCCGAAATATCGCCCCCAAAAAATCGCGATATTTGCCTGTTTTGAATTTCGCGCGAGATTTGCGATATTTCGGCGATATTTTCTAAAATATCGCGAGACGATGGAAAATATCGCCGGCGGCCTGTATAAATTGGTTTTTTAGTTTGTGGTTTCACGTCATTTCGTTTTTGTGAGAGCTGGAGACGCTGCGAAGGAGGGTTTGAATCCGACACCAACCCGCACGTCCATTATCTGTCTGCCCGTCCATTATTTGGCTGCCCGCACGTCCATTATCTGGACTCGAGACTGTAGCAGTGCTTAGAGATTATGTCGGGGTTGCTTAGAGACAGATCCAAACCCTTTTACTTGTTACAATCATGTCGAGACTGTATCACTATGACTCTTCTCCTCACAACGATGCCTGGACTGTGACGATGTTTGAGGTAGTGGCCATCAAGTATGTGACTGTGTATGGAATGAATGCTGAGAGTCTGTCTGCGTTGCCAGTGTTACATTTCGTTTTTTGAAGCTGAACTGTCAGTGTAGACAGAAACCATATAAGTATTAACTGAGAGTATTAAAATCCTGTGAAATAAACTTCACATGTATTCTAGAGCACTGATACACCAGAACAGGAAATGTCTGTAGAGAAATTTCACTGTGGTTTTCTAATATTTCTATGCACAATGGCATTAAAGCTAGCTAGAGAAGAAATATAAATGGCATTCAGTCTCTGTTTTTAACAAATCCAAGGATTAATTTGTTTTTTTTCAACTGTATGGTTTCATACTTGTAAAAACATTTTACATACAGTTTTATTTGATGGATGATAAGATTAAAGATGGACCAGATGATGCCTAACAACAGCTTTATTTTTGGAATCTGTTTTGGATGCTGTTGGTGGCTTTTCTTTTATAGGGTGCACTTCCTCTGCTGCAGTGGTGGTAGATAAGATTAAATTCACCCTAACATTTCGCTTTTACCAATGATTGCATTTCACAGCAATTTCTGGTAGAATACTCCATGATAAGTGAGCAGTTTATATGTAAAGTTATTTTCTTGCCTGGCCTTCTGAAAACCTGACAGGTCCCTCAGCTTGCATCTCATTAAGTCAACATACCGATAGCAGGTTTCTTCAAAGGAATAGAAATTGGAACCTTGTTTTCCAAATGTCCATTACAGTCAAGAGTCAAGACGTCCTGCTTTTTGTAGGCAAAATAATAAGTTAATAACAGATTCAGCTTTGCGTAATTACCTTCAACTGAAGTAGGCTTGGTCACAACCGGTGCAGACTTCCCAAGTCCTTGATTGGACAATTATCACTATCAGGGATCAGCAGGATATGTGATGTTATTTTGTTTGAGTCTTTGATTGGACAATTATCAATTTATCACTATCAGGGATCAGTAGGATATGTGATGTTATTTTGTTTGAGTCCTTGATTGGACAATTATCAGGGATCAGCAGGATTTGGTATCGCCTTTGAAGTTTGATGTATCATTTCTATTTGACATCATATATATCAATGCCTTCTTCATATTTATGTGCCAATGTGTTTAGTTCATGTTGTTATTGCTTTATATGTTTAGAAATCTGAAAAAAATGAATATATTATGCATTTTTTATGCTTGCCGATATTTGCCGATATTTTGCCGATATTTGCGCCGATATTGCCGATAAGATATTTTCCGGACCCTCGCCGATATTTTCCCGATACCGATATTATCAACACTGCTCTAGATCTCTCCTTCATCAAAACCCAAAACAGAATGAAGAGAGAGATCACAAGAGTGTGAGTGTGTCTAAATGACTTGAAGGCCACCTCTATTTATATAAAACGTGGAGAACAAGTGGGGGTAATTTGGCTGCTGGCCGACCTTGACGAATTGTCACATAACACAAATAAATTCATATCTCCATGAATACATGTTGGAATCGAATGATCTTTAGATCAATCTTACACCTTTCGACGAGAGGAATCCAAAAAAAATATCAGCTGCCATGAATAAGAAGACACGCATGGAGTTTGGCCCTAGTTGCCAATTCTAACAATTTGCGAGTCCCAAGATTTTTCTACACAAATGTAACTGCAACTACTACTTCTAACTGCAATATTCTAATAAAAGTGAAAACAAACTGATTGCAAACCCGATAATAGTCAAACCCTTCATAATAAAGGTCCTTGTTGTCTTCCATCTTTGGTTTCTTTTCGGCTTCTTCATTTTCTACAATGTGAGCTTCACTTCTTTCTTTCCTTTTGTTATTTTTCTCGTTCTTAGGATCTTCGGGACAATCTCTTTTGTAATGTCCAAATCCATTGCAACCAAAGCATTGCACTTTAGACATATCTCAGTTTCCACATGGCTGAGAATTGTTGTTGTTATTGTATCTTTGATGAGGTTCAAATCTTCCAAACCTTTTCCTTGATCTAGCAACAAAAACTTAGGCATTTTCATTGTTGGGTCCTTGGCTTTTATTCTTGCTTCTTCCAAAGTCCATGAAATGTTGGATTTTCTTTTCTAGCATAGATGCTACTAACAAAACCACTCCAATCTAGAGGTAGGGCATTGAGTACAAAAGTGATTAAATTAGAATTAGAGATGACTTCTCCAAGTCCTTGAATTTTATCTTTCAATTTTGAGATCTTCATAAGGTATGAGGCTACATCTTCATCTTTTGATAACCTTGTTCTATAAAGTTGATTCCTTAGTGAAAATTTCTGACCAATAGTATTGATAGAATACAGTTTGACTAATTTCTCACAGACTTCTCTGGATGTAGATAGATATGAAACAAAGGAGATAAGATGGCCTTTTATAGACTCAAACAAGATCTTTTGAGCCCTAACTTCTTCCTTATTTTACTTGGCCACTTCTTGAGTTTTGTCCTTCTCTGGTTCTAGAACTTTGCCTAGAACGTGATCCATAACTTCATTTTCTATGCGAACCAGATCAATTCTCTTTTTCCAAGCCTTGAAGTTGGAGGCTCCATCAAGTTTGTTGCCTTCCTTGCAAAAATATGCCATTTGATTGGAAGGTTGAAACATAGAGTAAAGTAAGGTACTTACTTGTCAAATGAGTGATGGACCTCTAAATTAGACATAAATTAAGGCCCATGCCTCTAATTTAAAACATAAATTAAGGCCTATGACCATCCTTCAGCACATTAAACCTCTTTTTTTGCATTAGATAATTTATTTTTAACTTTAATATATTCATTAGGAAGGTTTATGAATAATTGAATATTTGTGCCTAATATTATTTATTTTTTGTGGAATATTATGAGAATATTGGGCAGATTATGAAGAGTTGGAGGAGGAGATAATTTAGGGACTTGTTCCCTACTACTAAAGGATCAATAATAAATAATAAGTCAACAAGATATTATGGAATAATGACACAAATTGTGGAACTCCAATGATTGAGAGAATCTAGGAATGTGTTCCACTAATCAAGGGAGCAGATCCACTAATCAAGAGATTTCGGTGGGGAAAGCTTCCTCCATTCATGAGGAATGATTCTTAATCATTTTGTATAAGTACCAAGTCGAATTTGCCTCTATGGAATGATTGAGAAAATCTAGGAATGTGTTCCCTGCCATTTAATGCAAATTCCTAGTATTGGGGACCAGATCCACTAATCAAGGGATTTTGGTGGGGAAAGCTTCCTCCATTCATGGGAAAAGTTTTCTCCATTCATGGGGAATGTTTCCTAATCATTTTGTATAAGTACCAAGTCGAATTTGCCTCTAGATATAGATTTTCATTAGTGTTATTGTCGAGAGAGCTGGTATTCTTGCAGCTCCATTGTATTTTCTTGCAGGGATGTAATTCTATTGATGAAAATAATGAAGATTGGTGTCACGTTCAGCTTCTAAATCTTGTTCTCCTCCATAGATCTCTGAGTTTCCATGGGCTTGGCCATCCCAGGAACCTCAGAGCCCTTTTGTTTCTTTCATTTTTCATTGTTTATTCACATGCATCTCTAGTTTTTATTTCTTTCTATTTCTGCATTTAGTATTAATGATTTCTTGTTGTAATATTGAGTTAGATGGTTGATGTAAGTTCTTTTGCAGGATCACAAGCATTATTTCATCTTTGGAAGTTCATAATAATCATTGAGTTGCTTGGATTAGTCTTCTTATTCCCAAATCTAGATTGTTGGATCTCCTTTTTAGCAAAGAATATTAAATTTCTGCTATTTTTTAGAGCATACTAACGAGCTTCAATCGAATTGATTCCACTTGCATTAGATCACAAAAACATTCTAGGTCATAACAAAAATTATCCCATTGCATTTGCACTTGATTTGGTTAGACATTTTTTAGATTTACTAGCTCACTAGTTCTAGAATTTCTAGATTTTCGACTAGTAATGTTTTTTATTATTTTTGCATGGGTTAACAGAGGTCTTTTTGAGTGATTCCACTTGGAATGGGGACTTAAGACATCTTAGATAATACCAAAATTTGTCCCATCCAATTTGGATTTGATTTGCTGGGCCATTCGATGAATTATAGTAAATCTGTACATCCTGTAGGAAATCAGGGGATCTTGTAAGAAATCACTGTAGCATCTTGTAGGAAAGCTTGTTTTGAGGCCGAATTGAGGAAAAAGCCTCTAGGAAGCTAGCAAAGGGTCCCTACTTGTCTCCCAAACCTTCTGACCATTCACCATCATCTCCAAGCCACCTGCCACATCACCAAAAGAGATTAGCTTTCACACTCTCACATGAAAAAAAGACAAAAAGGAAAACAATTTTATTTTATTCATTTACATGCACAGCAGTAGAAGGTTTGATGGTTTGAATCTGCATGCTTAGGACAGTAGGATTGCATACATGTTAACTTAGAATTCTTTTGAAGCAAAACCTCTTAGCAGTTAGTTAGAAAATGGTGTGTTTTAGGATTTGATTTCATTCTCTTTCCTTGTACTTTCTTTCTTGCAATAGGTTAAGGTTCAATTTCGAACATGCAATTAGTTTAGAATTTGAGTTCAGTACATACACTTCATTACATCATGACAACAAAGGAAGGACACATTGTATATTTCACATATAGTGTCGATACCTCTTAAGTTTGTACGAACCCTGGATTGATAATTAAAGTAGGTAGCCTTGGGAGTTGCAGCATTCTTGTTGCAATACCGAGGCTCATCAAGGAGAGAGGGTTGTTATAAGAGAGCTCCTGGAATGTTGATGATGCTTCCAAGAATATTCAAAGATGTTCTTGAGTAATGGCTTATATAGGTCTTCAAGATGCTATGGTGACTTCTGCAATGATGAACGATGAATGAGCAAGAGCTTGTCAATGTTTTTAAGAGTCTTCAATGATACCTTGAAGAGAGCGAGAGAGTGTTAAAATTGGCAACTAGGGCCAAACTTCATGTGGGTCTCCTTATTTATGGCAGCTGATAATTCTCTTGGATTCTTCTCGTCGAGAGGTGTAGGATTGATATAAAGATCATCTGATTCCGACATGTATTCATGGAGATATGAATTTATTTGTGTTATGTGACAATTCGTCAAGGTCGGCCAGCAACCAAATTATCCCCCCTTGTCCTCAACGTTTTATTATAAATAGAGGTGGCCTTCAAGTCATTTGGTCACTCATCTCTTGTAATCTTTCTCCACTTGTCTTTGGGTTTTGGTGGTAGGAGAGATCTAAAGAGGATACACTGCCCTAGAGGAGATGCCCTAGACCTCAACACAGTCATGGAAGAAAGACCTTAACGTAGTCATGGAGGAGGCTTCTATAGCGCAGCTATTCCAACGCTGTCCTAGGAGAAGTCATCTAGACGCAAAGAAAGGAGTGTCATGTTATGCCCTAGCCGCTGAGAATAGAAGGTTTTATGCAGCCGTATAGACGCAGTTGAATGACTGTATAAAGGAGGCCTTAACAATCCCTTAACATAGTCAAGGAGGAGGCCTAATTAGCTGTGGAAAACAAGCCCTAAATGCTGTCAAGAAAGGGCTCCAATATGCAGTCAATGTATGCTCTAATATGCACTTAAGGAGAACCCTAAATTTGCTGTCATAATGTGCCTTAGCTGCAGCCTTATGATGAGGTCTATCTGTAGAAAAGAGGAGACCTATATGTAGGTTAAAGAAACCCCTACATGTTGTCCAAAGAGGGAGATCTAGCCACAGTAAATGAGGTTTCTTCACAGCTGAAGAAGCTGTCCTAAATTGCAGTCATGGGAGAATCTCATACGCTGCCCTAAAGAGATAAAATCACAGTCATACGCTGTCCTAAATGAGGTTATTCATCGCAGAAAGGAGAGGCTTAATACGTTGTCTTAGGAAGCCTCTATATGTTGTCTAATGAAGCTCCAAAATAGCCCTAGCTGCAGTCAAGAGGAAGAAATAATCTCACAGCTATCCACAATTTGATGAGGCTTCTATCTGCACTAACCACAGTCCAAGAAGGAGGTTCCAGCCACTGCAAACAAGGTCTCAAGTTGCTGTCATAATGCCACATTGCTGTAGGTGAGCGGATGGCCATTTCCCTATTGTTTGGGTATGATATGCTGGGCAAAGCATCCAATGAGGAGGAACTATGGGGTTGCTGCATAAAGGTTGACTGGGTCACTGTATGAAGGGACAAGGTTGTAGTCAATTGCTGGGGTAGGCCGCATGCCATAGCTATTAGTTGGAGGCCTCTTCAAGTGCGGCGTTCAGACCCTATAAGGTTGTGTATCGTTGGAGCAAATGTGTGCAGGCAAGCTACAGTCAATAGGTGGACTGTGGGGTTTGTTTAGAGTGCTTTAGCTCACAGCGTTTTTGCTCTATCTAGTGTCCAGGTCTGCTATGAAATGCATCAGTCCTTACTGCATATGAAAGGTGCCAGATCAACAACCTTGACATGATCAATGAAGCAACAAAGGAGGAAGAACTTTATAGGAGGAAAGCTTCAGTGTTCTGGGTATTTGGTTGAGCTGCTCTAGGCCTATCATCCACTGCTTTGTGTTATCTTCATGGTGAAGATCTCTGATGTCTAATCTCCTATCTTGGCAAGTCAAAGTGTTGACTTCACATGTATATGTAGTATGTACTATCTTTCTCTCTGCTGAACTATTGAAGAATATAAGAAGATTTGATCAAGGGTCTCCCCACATTGAGGTTTGTCCCTGGCTGGTGCCACATCTTGTGTCCTCTTACGTTGGCTTGTTTTCTTATGTTTATGTTTATGTTCTATCTGCACTTTACTATCATGTTGATGTGATTGCTAATCTGGAATTGATATTGAGCTAAAATGAAAAATTGAAGTAAACTGCTCTCAACATAGAACATACCTAAAATTACCCTCTGCGTCAGCTTTCCCAGCAGTTCCCGACAGTTTCGGCTTCTGCCCTCTGTGTCATCTTTCCCAAAAGTTCCGGCAATTCCCGGTAGTTCCCAGCAGTTTCGGTAGTTCTGACAATTCCAGCTGTTCTCGGCAGTTCTGGTTGTTCTGGTTGTTTTGGCTATTCCAGCAGTTCTTGACAGTTCTGGCAGTTCCCGACAGTTCCAGCAATTCTGGCAGTTCCCAATAGTTATGGCTATTCCAGCTGTTCTGGCTGTTCCCGACAGTCCTGACAGTTCCAGTTGTTCCGGCTGTTCCTGGCAGTTTCGGCTTTTGCCCTCTGGATTAGGGCAGCGTTATCCCCTAAGATCTCTCCTCCTACTAAAACCTAAAGACAAGTAGAGAGGAAGAGATCCCAAGTGTGTTGAAATGACTTGAAGGCCACCTCTATTTATACTAAAACGTTGAGCACAAGTGGGGTTTATTTGGTTGCTGGCCGACCTTGACGAATTGTCCCACAACACAAATAAATTTATATCTCCATGAATACTTATCGGAATCATATGATCTTTAGATCAATCCTACACCTCTCGATGAGAGGGATCCAAGAAAAATATCAACTTCCATTAATAAGATGACCCACATGGAGTTTGGCCCTAGTTGCCAATTTTAACAGTTCTCCTCCGAACTCTTTGGGAAACTGACTTATTGATAGTAGTGCTTCAAGGCACTTCATCGGATTCAAGGAAGCTCTCTCTAATTTGAGAGAGAAGGAGACAATTGTGGAGATTATTCTTGGAGACGATGCCACCTATCTTGGAAAGGGTGTAGGGAATGTTACCCTTCAATTGAATGAGGGTAACACGATTCATTTACAAGAAGCTCTGATCTCAAAAGGAACCTGGTGTCCATTTCGGAAATCGAAGACAAAGGTTACAAGGTGGCATTCATCGATAGAAAGGTACTTGCTTGAAAAAGGAATTTTAAAGATGCTTTTACTCTTGGGTTCAGGGTTGGCACTTTGTATCAGGTTGCAGGAAGTCCATTGGGGACCATGTCGTGTGACATATCTCTTCAGTGGCACCTGAGGTCTGCCCATTTTCATTGTAAGGCCCTACTCGATGTGAGTCGGATGGTGACAGGGATGCCTGAATTCAAGGAAGAGCATGAAGGTACATGTTCGAGATGTACCGAAGGAAATGTTACAAGTGGACCATTCCCCACATATAATGGCAAGACCTTAGATGTGGAACAACCCGAGGGGTTTGAGATTCATGATCGGGAATCTCATGTATGCACGTGGAAGAAAGCTCTCTATGATTTAAAGCAAGCACCCCGAGCTTGGTATGAGAGGATTTATAGCTATCTGATGAAGCTGAGATTCACTAGGAGTGAAGCCGATCCAAACCATTGCTTTAAGGTTGTGGATGATAGACCTCTCATACTGGTACCTTATGAGGACGACCTCTTTCTAATAGTTGAAGACCCTCTCATTTGCAAAAGTAAGAGGGAGTTGGATTCCGGATTTGGAATGGGGAACTGCAAGCCCGTGACTACCTCGATGAAGCCTAACTTTAAGAAGTTATGCGATAGTGCTGTTGGAACTGATTTGGGAAATGCCTTTGAGTTTCTTAAACTCATACTAGCATTGATGTTGGTGAATTTCTGTCCGGATATATGTTTTGCAGTTAGCATGTTGAGCTCATATATGGTTGAGCCTCACTGGATTGGTGCCAAGAATCATTTGAGATATCTTCAGGGCACAATCTCTCTGGATTGAGATACACTGCCGGAAATGTGAAGCCGCATGATTATTCTGATGATGTCTGGGGAGGATAGGTGGAGGATCGCAAGAGCACTTCTAGGTGCTGGTTCTCTTTGGGTTCTCCTTTGAAATCCTGGATGAGCAGGAAGCTGAAGTCGGTTGCTTTGAGCACCGCTGAGGCCGAATACATAGCTGCGAGTATGGTCTCGTGTGAAGCTGTCTGGTTGAGGAAGCTCTTTAGTGAGCTGTTTGAACACGTGTTGGGTACCACCATGATCTTCTGTGACAACCAGAGTGGGATTCGATTGTTGAGGAATCTTGTGTTCTATGATCGCTCCAAGCATATAGACATCAGGTACCACTTTATCTGGGATATGGTACAACGGGGAGCAAGAAGGCTCCATCACTCTGGGACTAATGTGCAGGTCGCCGATATTCAGATGAAGCCCCTGGGAAAGGTCAAATTCTTGACTTTCTGAGAATGACTAGGAGTCGTGGAGAGACTCTCTCCTAAAGGTCCTGTATGATATGGACACTGAGCTCTGGGAGCTCCGGGGGGCTTGGGGGTACTTCTTGGAGCGATGAGCAACCATAGGGTGAGTGGTTCAGCCTTCCCCTAGTGGTCTGCTATGTAGGCAGGATGAGTGGTTCATCCTTCTCCTGCCGAGACACAATCATAGGGTGAGTGGTTCAGCCTTCCCCTAGTGATTTGTTGTGTACAGGGTGAGTGGTTCAGCCTTCCCCTAGTGATTTGTTGTGTACAGGGTGAGTGGTTCAGCCTTCCCCTAGTGATTTGTTGTGTACAGGGTGAGTGGTTCAGCCTTCCCCTGGGATACCTCATAGCAACATGTAGGCAAGATGAGTGGTTCATCCTTCTCTTGCTGAGACATCCTACCCATGCAATCTGGGACTCATGGGAAGTACCTCTCATTTGGCCAATGAGTAGGGAAATGAGGATAGGGACCATAGTAGTACCGATGGACGCATCGTGTAACTACCGTACTCCCTATGCTAAGATGATATTACTCTGGGATCAATTGGAACTAACTTCAGGTTAGTAAGAGTGGTATGACACACTCTCTTTATTGGAACCGACTTCGGGTCAGTAAGAGTGGTATGAGACACTTTCTTTTATCTGGAACTAACTTCGGGTCAGTGGAGAATGGTATGATACATTCTCAATCACTTCCTCTTCATAGATCAGCAGAGCAGAGCAAAGCAATGCAAGGCACTGATGGCATAGATAGTACAGACTGGCAGATTGATTAGCAGATGGAGTTCTCCCTAGTTGAGAGGGAGTGTTAAAATTGGAAACTAGGGCCAAACTCCATGTGGGTCTCCTTATTTATGGCAACTGATATTTTTCTTGGATTCCTCTCATCGAAAGGTGTAGGATTGATCTAAAGAACATCTGATTCCGACATGTATTCTTGGAGATATGAATTTATTTGTGTTATGTGACAATTCGTCAAGGTCGGGCAACAACCAAATTAGCCCCCCTTGTCCTCAACATTTTATTATAAATAGAGGTGGCCTTCAAGTCATTTGGTCACTCATCTCTTGTGATCTCTCCCCACTTGTCTTTGGGTTTTGGTGGTAGGAGAAATCTAAAGAGAATACGCTACCCTAGAGGAGATGCTCTAGACCTCAACGCAATCATGGAAGAAAGACCTTAACGCAATCATGGAGGAGGCTTCTATAACGCATCTATTCCAACACTGTCCTAGGAGAAGTCATCTAGACGCAGAGAAAGGAGGGTCATGTTATGCCCTAGCCACTGAGAATAGGTGGTCTTATGGAACCCTATAGATGCAGTTGAATGACTGCATAAAGGAGGCCTTAACGTGCCCTTAACATAGTCAAGGAGGAGGCCTAATTAGCTGTGGAAGACAAGCCCTAAACGCTGTCAAGAAAGGGCTCCAATACGCAGTCAATGTATGCTCTAATATGCACTTAAGGAGAGCCCTAAATCTGCTGTCATAATGTGCCCTAGCTGCAGCCTTATGAGGAGATCTATATGCAAAAAAGAGGAGACCTATATGCAGCTTAAAGAAGCCCCTACATGTTGTTCAAAGAGGGAGATCTAGCCACAGTGAATGAGGTCTCTTCACAGCTGAAGAAGCTGTCCTAAATTGCAGTCATGGGAGAATCTCATACGCTGCCCTAATCACAGTCATACGCTGTCCTAAATGAGGCTATTCATCACTGCAAGGAGAGGCTTAATACGCTGCCTTAGGAAGCCTCTATACGTTGTCTAATGAAGCTCTAAAAGAGCCCTAACCGCTGTCAAGAGGAAGAAATAATCTCACAGCTATCCGCAGTTTGATGAAGCTTCTATCTGCCCTGACCACAGTCCAAGAAGGAGGTTCCAGCCACTGCAAACAAGGTCTCAAGTTGCTGTCATAATGCCACATTGCTATAGGTGACAGCATGGCCATTTTCGTATTGTTTGGGTATGATATACTGGGAAAAGCATCCAATGAGGAGGAGCTATAGGGCTGTTGCATAAAGGCTGATTGGGTCACTGTTGAAGGGAAATGGTTGCAGTCAACTGCTAAGCTAGGCTGCAGGCCATAGCTAGCAGTTGGAGGCCTCTTCAAGTGCGGCGTTCAGACCCTATAAGGCCGTTTATCGTTGGAGCAAATGTGTGCAGGCAAGTTGCAGTCAATAGGTGGATTGTGGGGTTTGCTTATGGTGTTGTAGCTCACAGCATTTGTGCTCTATCTAGTGCCCAGGTCTACTATGAAATGCATCAGTCCTTACTGCATATGAAAGGTGCCAGATCAACAACCTTGACATGATTAGTAAAGCAACAAAGGAGGAAGAGATTTATAGGAGGAAAGCTTCAGTATTCTGGGTATTTGGTTGAGCTGCTCTAGGCCTATCATCTATTGCTTTGTGTTATAATCTTGGTGAAGATCTTTGATGTCTGATCTCTTATCTTGGCAAGTCAAAGTGTTGACTTCAAATGTATATGTACTATCTCTCTCTCTGCTGAACTATTGAAGAATATAAGAAGATTTGGTCAAGGGTTTCCCCACATTGGGGTTTTCCCCTTGTTGGTACCACATCTTGTGTCCTCTTGTGTTGGCTTGTTTTCTGATGTTGATGTTTATGTTCTATCTGCACTTTACTATCATGCTGATGTGATTGCTAATTTGGAATTGATATTGAGCTAAAATGAAAAATTGAAGTAAATTACTCTCAGCATAGAACATACCTAAAATTAACATGGTATCAGAGGTGAGGTGAAGACAAAGCCCAAGCAAAAGTGAAAGAGAAATCACCAAAGACAATTGTACAAGGTCAAAGGCTCAATGGGTTCCTCATCCCACATTCCGAGAGCAAGAAGTGCTGGATTACGTGAAGGGTAAAATCCCTGAGTCTCCATCAAATGCACTAGCTACTACAAAGAACAAGTACACTAAGGGTGGAAGGGAAGGCATATGCCTTTCTTGCAATAAGTTTGGCCATTATGCGAAGGAGTATCTGAATAGAAGGGACACATCACTTGATGATGATAACAATCATTCCAGGGGCATCGTCAATGATTGAAGGAATGACGGGTACAATGGCAAAGGAAAAAGGAATGCAGGTCATCAAGGAAATGGCCGACTCTTCAAGAAAGCAAGGAACTCCAGGTATGAAGAATAAAATGTTGTTTCTGATAAGAAAAAGGAGTATTATCTTATATCGGCCCTCTCCACTACTTCTCCTCCAGACTCTTTGTGAAACTGGCTTATTGATAGTAGTGCTTCAAGGCACTTCATCAAATTCAAGGAAGCTCTCTCTAATTTGATAGAGAAGGAGACAATCGTGGAGATTATTCTTGGAGACAATGCCACCTATCCTAGAAAGGGTGTAGGGAATGTTACCCTTCAATTGAATGAGGGTAACACGATTCATTTACAAGAAGTTCTAATCTCAAAAGGAACTTGGTGTCCATTTCGACAATTGAAGACAAAGGTTACAAGGTGGCATTCATCGATGGAACGGTACGTGCTTGAAAAAGGAATTTTAAAGATGCTTTTACTCTTGGGTTCGGGGTTGGCACTTTGTATCAAGTTGCAGGAAGTCCATTGGGGACCATGTCGTGTGAGTCGTGACACATCTCTTCAATGGCACCTGAGGTCTGCCCATTTCTCCAAGTATATTTGCTGCCAATGATGTCCTCCAATGTGGCTGATGTAATATGATTGTTGTAGAAATGTTCTTCAAATATGCCAACAAAAGTGATCTTCAAGTTGTCCTTCCTTCACCTTAGCTCTGATACCATGTTGAGAAATTAAGATGCTTGTAGATTAGGGTAGATTTCTCTTAATTTGCTAATCACTTGTGAATGTTTGTTGGCTTTTATCCCTTTTATTATTTTCTCTTCATCAAGCAATTACCAAAAATATAAAACATGAAGATCACAAGAGACAAAGAACACAAAGATGTAATCTCCAAGCCAGGGCAAAACCCCACAAGGGGGAAAACCCAAACAATCCTCTTCTTATAGAATCATATCAAAGTGAGATATCCAAGACCCAAAAACCAAGACCAAGATTGCCACAATACCCAAGTCAGGCTTCCTTCAAAACCTTCTCCAACCAAGTCAAAGTCAACATTAGTCAAACTTAGTCAAATCTGGTCAAATTCAGAATTTGGACCTGCAATCTTTAGACTTGTAATTTCACAAGGTAACCCCATAACCTTCACACGTGTGAGCATAAATAGGGCACAAAACAAAGTTTTCTCTTTTCCTTTGACTTCACTCTCACACTTACCCTTATAATATTAAGTTTTCTTTTCCCACTCACTTAGGGTTAGAAGTTCCAATGTTTTAAAAAACGGCTGACCCAAATCGGAATCAACCGAGTTGACCGAGTCGGACCCCTACCCGATCGGCTCGGTACAAAAACCGGCCCCAAGGCCAATCCATCACTGAACTCGTCGAGCAGGTCACCGACTCGGCCGGTTCGGTAACGGACCGGCCGACTCGGCCGAGCCCGACATAACCCAACCGAGCCAGTCAAAACCGGTCTACGAAGGAAAAAGGGAGGGAACAACAAACTCCAAATTAGTTTTTTTTCGGGTTTTAGGTTTTTAGGGTTTTAGTGCCTAGCCCAGCAGCAAGACAACCCAACTATCTTTAAATCTTCTCTTGCACACTCAGCAATTAAGGTACATGAGACCCCTCCTAAGACTGCGGTCTAGAACAGTGTTAAGGTCTTCACCATAACTTCAACTTGACTGCATTTAGGGCAGCTTCAATATAATAGTGTACATGACTATTACCTAGAACCAAGACAACGTAGAGGGCAGCTAGATCCATGACAGTGTTTAGGTCTCTCTTCTAAGTCTGTGTTTTAATTGGCATCTTCTTTAGGCAGCGTAGCTTCTTCTTACCCAAGACAGTAACTATGTCTAGGGCATCTCCTTTCCCTTTAGTCCTGTGGCTAGGGCATTCTGCCTTCATGACTGTGTTAGGGACAGCGTTAGGTCAATTATCACTGTGCCTTGATCTTGTAGAGAACAACAATTAGGGCATCTCTTAGCCCTACATTTCCCACATTGTTCTTCCAATTATGACAGTGTATTAAGATCAAATCAAGGTTCTCTTCTTGTTGTGTTTGAGGGTTTCTTTTCAGACAACATTAGGGTTGTTAGGGCTTCTCTATACCAGCGGTGAACTCTATCCTTGCTGCGATATAAGAGCCTCCTTTTTGGGCAGCAAAGATTCTTCTCCATGAATGTAGATGAGGGTAGCATATAGATCTCTTTGTCTAAGGCTAGGGAAAGCATCCTAGATCAACGTATTCTCTTAGGGATTCTTCCTTCCATTAAAACCCAAACGAATGGAGAGGAAGAGATCACAAGAGAGTTGTGAGTGTGTCCAAATGACTTTCAAGGCACCTCTATTTATACTAAAACGTTGAGCACATGTGGGGTTTATTTGGTTGCTAGCCGACCTTGACGAATTGTCCCATAAGACAAATAAATTCTTATCTCCATGAATACTTATCGGAATCGGATTATCTTTAAATCATTCCGACACCTCTCGATGAGAGGGATCCAAGAAAAATATCAGCGGCCATTAATAAGATGGCCCACATGGAGTTTGGCCCTAGTTGCCAATTTTAACAGTTTTTGTTCTGATTTCTATATATTACATGTATTGGACAATGCACTGGGTGCCATTTCGATATAATGGATATATTCATGAACCTACTTTGATGATATGTTGTTTTCTCTCTATATTCTAATGCTTTGTGTTAGGAAACATGAATGAAAATTTTTAAAATTATGTTTTTTTATTAAAAAATAAATATTTAATGTATTTTTTACAAAGGCCGAATCATTGAAATCAACTAGGCCAAGTCAATACTGAGTTGGAGTCGGAGTCGGAGTCGACCCTCGACTAGTTCGGAGTCCGAGTCGGAGTTTTAAAACTATGGTTAGAACGACTTGGGTACTTTCGTCACATCCTCACAAATCAAGTACCCATGATTTGTGGGTGTACCTCCCAAGCTTAAAAAATTAACACTCCCTCTTAGCGAAGGATGTTGAGAAACCATGCGTAATGAAGTTGATGCTTGATTTCTCTTAACTTGATAATTACTTGTGAATGTTTGCTGGCTTTCTATTACTTATGTTATCTTCTTCATCAGCAATTATAAAAATGCAAAACATAAAGATCAGAAAAGAACAAGAAACACCAAGATTGAAGATCCAAGCCAGGGAAAAACCCCACAAGGGGAAACCCAAACAATATTTCTCTTATAGAATCAGATCAAAATGAGATATCCAAGACCGAGATGAAAATTGCCACAAAGACCCCAAGTCAACCCTCCTCCAAGTCACCTCCAACAAGTCAAAGTCAATGAAAGTCAACGCTGGTCAAACTCTTTGAAAATATGGTCAAAACACATAAGTTTTCGTACCTGCAGAGGAGGACGAATTTTGGCCCTGTAGTGACCTCAGAAAACCACAGAAAAACTCACACGTGTGAGCAGAAACAAGGCAGAAATACCTGAATTTTATCTCTCCTTTGACTTCGACTCTTTTTTTTCTTTATTAAGCACAAAAACTGATGTATGATGTGATGATTGAATGAATGAATCCAAGAGGTCGAGTTGACTTATATATATACATGTCTAGGAGGGTCGAATAGCTGCCACATAGGCTAAATTGTCCAAGGAAGGCTGACTTGGTCTTTGTTTGACTATTTGACCCAAAATAACTAAAAAAATCTTTTTCTCTTCTTACAAAAGCCCAACTGGGACTTGACTCAAATACATTTTTCTTTGACTCAAAATAATTTCTTTTCGGCTCTAAAAGCATGAAGAACATGCTTTGACTAAATATAATAAATACATCAATGATAGATTACTTTACATTATGAAGACCAACACTAGTTACATTCTCCAACATTCCCTCTTAACTAGGGAGGTATTCATAATGACTCAATAGGACAATCTCAAGTTGAAATATTCATATTAGTCACCATAAGGTGTATTAATTACACATATTCCACTAGGATTGATGACCCTACTTCAGCCTTGTGTGTTGGTTAAATTCCATATAACTTATTTGCAGAAAAAAGAAATGATGAAAAGACAGATGATGAAAGCACATTACTAAGGTTTCAAAGCACAAACACAATATGGGTCATGGGTTCGACATACCAGTCCCAAGAGATTTTTTGAAATTCTGGGTTTCTAGGAGCGGGCTTTCAGGACAAAAAAAGTGATCATCCCACGAAACCTGAAATCCCCATGCAGTAGACTCTTAGACATGAATGCAAGTTGGCTAAATGAGATGCCAGATAATGTCTGAGGATCAGGTGTCTAACACTAACATTAAAGTTCACCAACATGATTTAATACAAAAGTACATGTAGTAATATTTAATGGTGGAGCTTACTGTTTTCTTCTCCAACACCTCTCTCAATAGGAGCTCCCATAAACTATGAGAGCTCAATATTTGACATGCACATGTATTTTCAAAATATGAATCGGCAAAATCCCAATGTATGACATCTTCAACCCCCTCAAACAAGCACTGAAACTACTGCAAAACTGGACTCCCCATCCAAAGTTGAGAGCCTCTGTTTTCTCCTAACACCTCCCATCTATTCCGATGAACTTGCAAGTCCCTTAAACATATAGCCCAACCCTCGATTCAACAGTTTTATCTTTCAATCACCTAAAGCTAGCCTCTCTTTGATAAGAGGATTTTCTGTTTTTCCCTGAACCAAAGGGTTTTCCAGTAACTTGTATTCATACTTCAGTGAATTGATCTGAAGGGATCATATGGGATAACTCCCATCCATCAAGACATCTGGGGACTAGCCACATTTCTGGTTAGTTCTCTAGAAGAGCAACTTGGATACTTGTATCTTCAATTTTTACTCTAATCATGTTTTGCCATAATATATGGCTCCTCATGCCTTTTAGGCTACTTAACTTACTATAGTCCCACTTCTATCTCTGGTTCTTGCAATAAAAAAAATGAGGAAAACAATACAATTTGAAATTTTGCGTTTTACTATGGACTCTATGCCCACAACTGAATGAAAATTTTATGGGGTTAATGAGTCAATACTAGACCCACATTCCACATTGGATATCCATTACATGCTGAAATCACCATACAACCTGCTCTCTCTTGGAGTAAATGAAAATTGTTATTTCTAATTTGTCTATTTGGTGTAAAACTATTTAGTCTTTCTTTTAAACACATCAAAATATTGTTTGCTAAATATTGGCTAGCCTTGACAGCTATCACCACTGAACTAGTACCAAACCCAACACAATAATAAAACCTTCATCTAGCAATCTAAACTCAAATTTTTATTGTGACAAAATTACATGTTCTTGTGTTTGAACAAACTTATAGTTTCATGTTTTAGATTGCCACACTTTGTTTTGGAAACGATGTGCACCAAGACATTTCCAACAAATACATTCACAGGTTTTTTCAGGTTTTCTATCACTTTTGGTCCCACTTTTGTTTTTCAAATACCATGCAAATCTGTATGTTTTTTGCTTGATACAAATTCTGATATTTTACAATTCAGCCCAGTGTTACAATTTTTTTTCAAGAATGCACTTGTAATGTCCCTTCCTTGAGATGCAATGCTGAATTAGGTATTCAATAAACATATGACAGAATTGCATTTCATAACTGTGTTGTAATATTCACCAATCTATGAGATAGTAATGCCATTTTATTAAATGCACAAATGTTAAGTTATGGTATGTTCTATGATTATAACGATTTACTTTTTTTTCTTATTATATTCCACAAATTAGCAATCACATGTACATAAAGTAAAGTGCAGATAGAACATTAAACGATCGACAGAAAACAAGCCAAGACAAGAGACACAAGATGTTGCGGCTAGCCAGGGACAAACCCCACAATATGTGGGGAAACCCTTTCATCAAATCTTCTTTTATCTTCAATAATTCAGCAGAGAGAAATAGTACAATAAATCTGATTTATATCAGCAGTAGCAAACCCTAGATCAGCAGCATCAACATTAGCGGCTTCATCATCAAACTAGGGCAGAGAATTTCTCACAAACCGATCGTCGGATCGGCTTGATTCCACCACCAAAAGTTGCGGCTTCTAGAGGAGGTTCAGATGAACCTACAACACAGTTCAAATGAGGAGATCTTCTAGTCCACGCAGGTCAAACTTTACTTCTGCAGTTGCAGCTTCAGTTTCAGCAACTTCCTTCAAACTAGGGCAGTTGATATCTTGCAAACTGTCCGTCGGATTGACTTGATTCCACCACCAAAAATTGTGGCTTTCAGAGGAGGTTCAGATGAACCTACAACACAGTTCAGATGAAGAGATCTTCTAGTCCATGCAGGTCAAACTATACTTCTACAGTTGTAGCTTCAGTTTCAGCAGCTTTCGGCTTCACATGTGTGAGGGAGAGACTTTTTTCTGTGCAGTAGAGAAGTGAATTTTTTCTCCGCAGTAGATAGAGAGAGATGTGATGAGATGAGTGAGTGCAAATGAGGAAAAGTCCTCTTGTATTTATACACAAATGATGATGTTTGAATAGATGTGACAGTTGGGCTTCTGAGCCTACATGAGTTGTAGGTTGGCTTGATAATAATTCCATAATAAAAATAAATTCATATCTCCATGAATACTTATCAGAATCGGATGATCTTTATATCAATCCTACACCTCTCGACGAGAGAAATCTAATAAAAATATTATCAGCTATGAATAAGATGACCCACATGAAGTTTGGCCCTAGTTGCCAATTTAACACTCCCTCTCAACTAGGGAGAACTTCATCTGCAATCTGTCTATCAGTCGTTACTATTCATCCATCAAATGCACTGCCCTGTACAGCCTGACCCTTGCCCTGCTCTGCTCTATTCTGCCTGATCTGCTTTGTCTTGTTCTGCCCTGTACTGATCTGTATTGTTCTACTCTGTTCTATTATGCTCTTGCATTGTTTTGTTCTGCTTTGCTTTTGTCCGTGTTGACCTCTACCGGTCAACTACCCATGCAGTACACCCCCTTTTTCTTTGCAAGAAAGGGGCAGCACCTGATCAGCGTGTCCGTGCCATCCAGCAGTCATCAGCAGCTTGATCAATCTAATTGTAAACCCAGTCTGCATGTATTATAATTGTAAATAATCTTAGCAGACATGAGTCGTGTATGTGAATTGCCTAGGTGGACCTAACTTTCTAGTGGTAATCTATGTCCCGGAAGGTTTTTCGTCTCACCGATCCATGGATCGGCAGAGTTTTCCTTCAAACCTGACCCCAAAGCCGGGATGGATTTTGTCATTGGAATTTTAGGAGAATCCTAGTGTGTTGATCTGCTAGATTATAGTTGTGTCGCAGAACTGGGTGATTTGTGAGGGTCTGTATTAAATGGGTTTGTCCCTTAAGATGTAAATTTGTAAAAGTCATGATGTAATGTGTCCTGAGGGTCGAAAAATGTGTTAAATCCCCTCATGAGTCCTAAGTCCTAGGTCCTAGGTGATGTTTCCGAAGGCTTAGTTCGATGATCCATTTTAAAATGAATTAAAAAAATTAAAAAATGAATAAAAATAATAAAATAATAAAATAAATAAAAATTAAAATAAATAAAAAATAATAAAATTAAAAAATAAAGCAAAAACCCTAACTAATAAAATAATAATATTTTAAGTGAATAAATCGACGGATGAGATCAAGAGATGTCTTGATCCTCATCAACGGTCGAGATCGTTTCTACATGGATCACTCGAACTAGCCATTGGGATCATTTCCTTTAAATAGGGTGCTAGGGGTCATTTCAGATCATTCGATCTGTGAGTCTGAGACTGAAGAAGCTCTATTGTAAATCTGTTTCTGGTTAATAAAAGAAGACTTTGGGGTCCATATCTTGCTGGTGTTACTCTCTTAAAATGCTGTGAGATTGTTTCATTTTCTGCATATGTTATTTTCAGCCGTTAATAATAGCTTTTTGTAGAGTATTGTGAGCATAGGTATCTTGTTCACTTGCTGGGGTTTGGGTGCTGTTAGGGTTTCTGAAGTAATGGCAGGTATCTCCATTACTTCCTGAGATCTAGCAGCATTTTTGCCCTCTTTATTGACAGTTGTTTTGAGCTGTGCAGAAAACATCATTGAAGGAAATTTTGTGGGCGTTCGGGGAAGTTCTCAGCTGAACCAGCCAACTCCCGCAAGCATTTTTTGCTGAGCCCAATTGGATTTGATCCTGGGTCTATCATTCGGTTTATTTTTCTAAGTTTGCATGAGAGATTTTCTGAAGTTCTTCACAGTGACAATCTGAAATTTTCTGTTCTTTAAAATATTTCTTTGCTTATTGATGAATCTGGCTGTTAAGGGGCCAAATTTGTAAATTAATCAGCTGTCTTAGGGTTTCATTTTTTTCTGTTCTAGGGTTTCAGATTTTTGTTCAATTTTCATTAGGGTTTTGTCTCCTTGCAATTGCAGGACCGCCGTCAGAGATCATTCACGCATTTTCTTCCTCCGGCTGAGTATCATCGTTTCGGTTCCTTGGGTTCTTCGAATGTGTACATATCTGCGCAGTGCTCAGATCAAAATCATTTAATGTTTTGAAGGATTTTGCCAGAGGCGTCTCTGTCTGCATTTCGAGCAGTTTCCACACGGATTTCTCACGAGTCATATCATAAGAGCCATATTTACCGCCGGCAGCAGCAGTTACGATTCGTCACCATAGTCAATCTCAGATTTTCTCCTCTTCGCTGGTGGCTATCCGCATCTCCCTCAGCTGCCTGCGGATCTCTATTCATCCTTTCGCCGCCATTGGGTGTCCGAGTTTGTAAAGCCAGCGGATCCAGTAAATAAGCATTTCAAATTTTATCTTATTTACGCCTCAGAAACAGTGTTTATGAGTTTTACGCCTAGTATCATTGTGGTCTGTTTGCAATCTCAGCTTCTATTAGATCTATTGTTTCTGCATATAAGGTTTTGAAAATCCAAAGAACGCGTGGGCATCGAATTTTTTTTTTTTTATATATGCCGGCAGAAGGATGTTCCATCAAGCCTGCGTATTCAAGACCACCATCACTGCGTTCTGCTGCGTGGGCGTAACAAAGCCAGTTTGCATAGTCAGTTTCGATACCATTGAATAGCGTCTGCACAGCCAAGCATTTCCGCCGACAGAAGAAACCACAAACGCATCGAAAGGGCATCTTTCAGGTGAGTTTCGCACTGTTTTACCATCGCTGTCGTCTTCAGGTAACGTATTGCACAGGTGATATATTGAAACGTATTCCTATTCTACATTTGCGTGGGCATCGAACTTTATTCACGCGGGTAGCAGGTAATTCGATTTTCATTTCGCAAATACGTGTTCTGCGTTGCTCATTTAGTTTAGGGTCTTAGTTATTTTTTTTTATTTCGTTTTCCTTGAGTTGAAAGAAAGAGCATTAAATCGAATTCCTTTTGTTTTCTTTTTTATTTAATTTAGATTTTAATGGTTACGCTTTTATTTAGATTTAAGTTTAGCGTTCATTTAGGATGTATTTTGAGTTAGATTTAAGAGTTACCTTCTTGATTTTTCTAGAGTGCGTTTAGATTTTTTTTTTTTTTTTTTTATGTAATTTAATTTCATTTATTTATTTTATTGGGGTTTTGACATGGTTCTAATAAATAAATAAATAAATAAAAGGATTTCTTTTTCTTTTTTTAATTTTAGGATTTAAAGCTTTTGGATTAAAGTTAGATTCTAGTTATTTAAATTTTTATTTAACTTTTATATTTTAGTTTAGGACTTTAGTTTGTATAAATTTTAATTTTAGATTTTTTAATATTCATTTTTTAAAATAAAAAATTTAAAAAAAAAAAAAAAAAAAAAAAAAAAAAAAAAAAATTCGAAAAAAGTATAAAAAATCTTTGTGGAAGATTTTCTTCGTCAGATCCAGTCATTTTCGGGATTATCATCTTTCATGCTGAGATCTAAAATTTTTCAAGTCGAGATGCAAATATGATATCTGGTTAATAATTCATGATTCTCGTGGTGGTTTAAGGCTTTCATCTTTTTTTTTTAAATTTTCAGTTGCTGGATATCGTTTTGGTCATTTTAAGAGCATTGTGATTTAGCTGATGACAAATGATTGTTGTTCACGATTTACGTTTCCATATCATCTAACAAGTAATCATCTTAACTATAATCTCTTAAGGCACTGGTCTGCTAAATTAATTAAATCTTTTTAGTGCTTATCTTAAATCGTATCTCATGTCTCCCAACCAACTGGTCAACAGTTGGCCTCATCATCTCACAGGGACTACCCCCCTTAGCCGCGAGAGACAGGCTTAAACGGAGGGATCGGGGATAAGAGTGACAGCCCCCGGTCTGAGCGTTGTCGTGTCAATCTGCGCGACAACATTTTTTGGCCCCGTTGCCGGGGACTTTGTTTTCTCGGCATTTCAACGACTTTTTCATCGTTCATCTTTCTATCATTCATTTGAGCCGGCAACGCCAACATTTTTTGGCGCCGTTGCCGGGGAATACTTTGTTCTCGGTGTTTCAACGACAATCATCCTTCTCTTTTTTATCTTTTCATCTGGCCCGCAACGGCAACATTTTTTGGCGCTGTTGCCGGGGAAAGAGTTTTTTCTGTCCTTGGTTTATTCGACATTCATCTTCTCATCTTTCTCATCTCTCATTTGAGCTGGCAGATTCAACATTTTTGGTTATTATTTGGATCTTTTATCCCCTTATCTTTCGTCATATCAGCAACTTCTCTTCGATTTGTTTTTTGTTTGGGTGGTGACTCCATTTTCTTATTTTTCCCAGACAAGAAACCTCCCTCATATCTATTTGTTGATTGCTTTTTGGATCTTACAATCAGGTTTATTATTCAAGTGGCGACTCCACTTCTTTCATCTTTTGATTTTCTTGAGCATAGATCTAGTTCTATCATCCATCTCATCCCTTATTATTCATCATGGATTATTCATGTAAACCATGTCGTTTTACTCACCGTCTCCATGATTTTCCGAAAGAGGCCCTTCCTAAATTACCTATTTTTTCAGATGGTGATCCAATCGCTGCTAAAAGGCATATTGACTTGTTTATTCGCATCATGATCATATATTGCAGACCCCCTCAGTTTAATCATGACGATATCAAAATGCGTCTATTTGTCCTTTCTTTAGAAGATGATGCTTTGAATTGGTTTAACAGTTTTCCTAAGGAATCTTTTACTTCTTTAAAAGACATTATAAATGCTTTTGAAGATAGATATGGTTATCCAAACAGCTTGCCTTCTGCCTCTAAAATTGTGCAACAGAATAAAAGTAGTTTGATAAGAGGTCCAGCTGATGGTGAAAGATCCCAAGACGACCCTTCATATCAGAATGTGTCATCCACCGAAAATATTGCAGATCAAGCTCATGATAGTGAAAAATCAGGGACAAATGACAATGAAAGGGAAGAGCAAAAACAAATTTTACGAGATCTAATGATGCTGGTAAAAAATATGGAAATCAATCAAACTAATTATGTCAATGATGTGAAAACTTTATGCACCCACCTGGAAAAACGTAATAGGGAGATTGAGGTCACGCAAAATCAGCATGCTAAAGAAATTGAGGCCATGAAAACTAAATATGAAACAGAAATTGGAAACATGCATAGCAAGATGTCAGTCTTAGAGGAAAATATGGTGACCATGAAAGCTGATCATGATAAGGAAATTGACTCTATGCAAAACAAGTTATTAACTATGGATGAGGAAATGACTATCATGACGTTCAATCATAATAATCAGTTGGCTGACATGCAAGCGAATCATAAAGAAGAAATAAATTTCATGCAACATTGCTTGATGGACATAAAGGAAAAGAATGATAAAGTAATAAAACACATGCAAGAACACCATGCCATACAAATCAGTGCTATAAGGGATGAATGCTCTAGTCAGATGGATGCCATTAGAATACAAGTTCAAAAGATTCAACAATGGTCAGATGATGAGAGAAACCAGGTGACATCAATAGATCAGGAGCCTTCTCATTTGTTACAACAAGTTCCATCTTATTATGAGAAGGTTATTGATTCGATTGAAAGATGGTTAATTGAAGGAGATCCAGATAGACTTAAAAATGATAAAGATCAGATACAAGATGAAGAAAGACATAGCACGCATATCTTACATACTTCATCTGATAGTTTTGAAACAGAAAGTTCCGTGTCATCAGTCATACAACCAGCCAGAAAGAAAAAGCGCAAGAGAAAGAAAATGAGAAGAAGATTTGACGCATCAGATGGCCGCGAGCAGCTTGATTTTCGGATAGGAAAAAGTCCTACCATATGCAAAATTGGACATGGCACATCCGACAAGCAGCCGACAGATTTGCCTGAAAGCAAGCAAATGCTCAGTATGCACTTTATTGAACACATCTGATGCCATGGGGCATCTTTTGTATCGTATTTCTAACCCTACTCCTTGTTTTTTCCACATTTTTATTTATGTTTTAGGATTAGATTTGCTTTTCTAGATTAGTTAATAAATGAAGAGCTTTTATCTTTCTTGTGCTTAATGTATATGATGATTTTTGGATGGACGCTACTTATTTTTGTGTTGTATGGATGCAGATTCTGGATTCTCACATTCCTGCAAGCAGCAACGTGTCCCCAAGTAGAGCCAGATGTTGACCTCTACCGGTCAACTACCCATGCAGTACACCCCCTTTTTCTTTGCAAGAAAGGGGCAGCACCTGATCAGCGTGTCCGTGCCATCCAGCAGTCATCAGCAGCTTGATCAATCTAATTGTAAACCCAGTCTGCATGTATTAATTGTAAATAATCTTAGCAGACATGAGTCGTGTATGTGAATTGCCTAGGTGGACCTAACTTTCTAGTGGTAATCTACGTCCCGGAAGGTTTTTCGTCTCACCGATCCATGGATCGGCAGAGTTTTCCTTCAAACCTGACCCCAAAGCCAGGATGGATTTTGTCATTGGAATTTTAGGAGAATCCTAGTGTGTTGATCTGCTAGATTATAGTTGTGTCGCAGAACTGGGTGATTTGTGAGGGTCTGTATTAAATGGGTTTGTCCCTTAAGATGTAAATTTGTAAAAGTCATGACATAATGTGTCCTGAGGGTCGAAAAATGTGTTAAATCCCCTCATGAGTCCTAAGTCTTAGGTCCTAAGTGATGTTTCCGAAGGCTTAGTTCGATGATCCATTTTAAAATGAATTAAAAAAATTAAAAAATGAATAAAAATAATAAAAATAAATAAAAAATAATAAAAAAAATTAAAAAATAAAGCAAAACCCCTAACTAATAAAATAATAATATTTTAAGTGAATAAATCGACGGATGAGATCAAGAGATGTCTTGATCCTCATCAACGGTCGAGATCGTTTCTACATGGATCACTCGAACTAGCCGTTGGGATCATTTCCTTTAAATAGGGTGCTAGGGGTCATTTCAGATCATTCGATCTGTGAGTCTGAGACTGAAGAAGCTCTATTGTAAATCTGTTTCTGGTTAATAAAAGAAGACTTTGGGGTCCATATCTTGCTGGTGTTACTCTCTTAAAATGCTGTGAGATTGTTTCATTTTCTGCATATGTTATTTTCAGCCGTTAATAATAGCTTTTTGTAGAGTATTGTGAGCACAGGTATCTTGTTCACTTGCTGGGGTTTGGGTGCTATTAGGGTTTCTGAAGTAATGGCAGGTATCTCCATTACTTCTTGAGATCTAGCAGCATTTTTGCCCTCTTTATTGACAGTTGTTTTGAGCTGTGCAGAAAACATCATTGAAGGAAATTTTGTGGGCGTTCGGGGAAGTTCTCGGCTGAACCAGCCAACTCCCGCAAGCATTTTTTGCTGAGCCCAGTTGGATTTGATCCTGGGTCTATCATTCGGTTTATTTTTCTAAGTTTGCATGAGAGATTTTCTGAAGTTCTTCACAGTGACAATCTGAAATTTTCTGTTCTTTAAAATATTTCTTTGCTTATTGATGAATCTGGCTGTTAAGGGGCCAAATTTGTAAATTAATCAGCTGTCTTAGGGTTTCATTTTTTTCTGTTCTAGGGTTTCAGATTTTTGTTCAATTTTCATTAGGGTTTTGTCTCCTTGCAATTGCAGGACCGCCGTCAGAGATCATTCACGCATTTTCTTCCTCCGGCTGAGTATCATCGTTTCGGTTCCTTGGGTTCTTCGAATGTGTACATATCTGCGCAGTGCTCAGATCAAAATCATTTAATGTTTTGAAGGATTTTGCCAGAGGCATCTCTGTCTGCATTTCGAGCAGTTTCCACACGGATTTCTCACGAGTCATATCATAAGAGCCATATTTACCGCCGGCAGCAGCAGTTACGATTCGTCACCATAGTCAATCTCAGATTTTTTCCTCTTCGCTGGTGGCTATCCGCATCTCCCTCAGCTGCCTGCGGATCTCTATTCATCCTTTCGCCGCCATTGGGTGTCCGAGTTTGTAAAGCCAGCGGATCCAGTAAATAAGCATTTCAAATTTTATCTTATTTACGCCTCAGAAACAGCGTTTATGAGTTTTACGCCTAGTATCATTGTGGTTTGTTTGCAATCTCAGCTTCTATTAGATCTATCGTTTCTGCATATAAGGTTCTGAAAATCCAAAGAACTCATGGGCATCGATTTTTTTTTTTTATATATGCCGGCAGAAGGATGTTCCATCAAGCCTGCATATTCAAGACCACCATCACTGCGTTCTGCTGCGTGGGCGTAACAAAGCCAGTTTGCATAGTCAGTTTCGATACCATTGAATAGCGTCTGCACAGCCAAGCATTTCCGCCGACAGAAGAAACCACAAACGCATCGAAAGGGCATCTTTCAGGTGAGTTTCGCACTGTTTTACCATCGCTGTCGTCTTCAGGTAACGTATTGCACAGGTGATATCTTGAAACGTATTCCTATTCTACATTTGCGTGGGCATCGAACTTTATTCACGCGGGTAGCAGGTAATTCGATTTTCATTTCGCAAATACGTGTTCTGCGTTGCTCATTTAGTTTAGGGTCTTAGTTATTTTTTTTTATTTCGTTTTCCTTGAGTTGAAAGAAAGAGCATTAAATCGAATTCCTTTTGTTTTCTTTTTTATTTAATTTAGATTTTAATGGTTACGCTTTTATTTAGATTTAAGTTTAGCGTTCATTTAGGATGTATTTTGAGTTAGATTTAAGAGTTACCTTCTTGATTTTTCTAGAGTGCGTTTAGATTTTTTTTTTTTTTTATGTAATTTAATTTCATTTATTTATTTTATTGGGGTTTTGACATGGTTCTAATAAAAAAATAAATAAATAAAAGGATTTCTTTTTCTTTTTTTAATTTTAGGATTTAAAGCTTTTGGATTAAAGTTAGATTCTAGTTATTTAAATTTTTATTTAACTTTTATATTTTAGTTTAGGACTTTAGTTTGTATAAATTTTAATTTTAGACTTTTTAATATTCATTTTTTAAAATAAAAAATTTAAAAATTAAAAAAAAAAAAAAAAAAATTCGAAAAAAGTATAAAAAATCTTTGTGGAAGATTTTCTTCGTCAGATCCAGTCATTTTCGGGATTATCATCTTTCATGCTGAGATCTAAAATTTTTCAAGTCGAGATGCGAATATGATATCTGGTTAATAATTCATGATTCTCGTGGTGGTTTAAGGCTTTCATCTTTTTTTTTTAAATTTTCAGTTGCTGGATATCGTTTTGGTCACTTTAAGAGCATTGTGATTTAGCTGATGACAAATGATTGCTGTTCACGATTTACGTTTCTATATCATCTAACAAGTAATCATCTTAACTATAATCTCTTAAGGCACTGGTCTGCTAAATTAATTAAATCTTTTTAGTGCTTATCTTAAATCGTATCTCGTGTCTCCCAACCAACTGGTCAACAGTTGGCCTCATCATCTCACAGGGACTACCCCCCTTAACCGCGGGAGACAGGCTTAAACGGAGGGATCGGGGATAAGAGTGACAGCCCCCGGTCTGAGCGTTGTCGTGTCAATCTGCGCGACAATAGTCCGAATTATGAAGAAGAAGAAATGATCGAGGATGTATCATACTGACTCAAATTCAGTCTCAGAGTATGTACCACTGGTCCCAGACCAGTCTCAACCAACCCGAAATCAGCTTCATAGTGAGTACAACTCCACTGGGCCTAGACCAGTATCATCTTCTACTGACTCAAAGTCAGTCTCAAAGTGCGTACCACTGGTCCCAGACCAATCTCAACCAACCCGAAGTCAGCGTCATAGTAGGTACCACTCCTACCACTGGTCCCAGACCAATATCGCAGTCTCAGAGAGTGTACCACTGGTCCCAAACCAGTCTCAACCGACCCAAAGTCAGCATCATAGTATGTACCACTCTCACTGGTCCTAGACCAGTACTGCACTGACACAAAGTCAGTCTCAGAGTATGTACCACTGGTCCCAGACCAGTGTCAACCGACCCAAAGTCAGCGTCATAGTATGGTACAACTCCTATCACTGGTCCCAAACCAATATCATTGATCCCAAATCAATGGAGGTCATCCTAGCATAGGGAGTATGGTAGATACAGCGATGTGTCCATCGATACTACTATGGTCCCTAACTTCATTTCCCTGCTCATTGATCAGATGAGAGGTACTTCCCATGAGTCCTAGACTGCATGGGTAGGATGCCTCGACAGGAGAACTAATCAATCATGTCCTCACAGGAGAACACATCAATCCTGCTACAATCGCCATGGAGAACACATCAATCCAGGCCGCCATGGAGAACACATCAATCCAAGCCTCACAGTAGAACACATCAATCTTGCTACAATCTCCATGGAGAACACATCAATCTAGGCCTCACAGGAGAACACATCAATCCTGCTACAATCGCCAAGGAGAACACATCAATCCAGGCCTCACAGGAGAACACATCAATCTTGCTACAATCGCCATGGAGAACACATCAATCCAAGCCTCACAGGAGAACACATCAATCCTGCTACAATCGTCATGGAGAACACATCAATCTAGGTCTCACAGGACAACTAATCATCTTGCTAGACAGGAGAGCGAATCATCCTGTTCTGCAAGAGAGCGAATCATCTTGTCACACAAGAGAGCGAGTCATCTTGTTCCAGTGCGCACCACCAGGAGAGGGTGAGTCACGCTGTGGTCGTATGTTGCTCCAGTAAGAACCGCAAGCCCTCAGAGCTCCTAGAGCTCAATGTATGCAACATGCAGGACCCTTGTACAAGGGTTTCTTGATGACTCCAAGTCGTTTGGGAAAATCACAGATTAGATCTTTCCTTGGGGCTTTGACAAGGTGTATTGACCTGTACATCATCTTAATGTGATGGAGCCTCCTTGCTCATCGAATTACCATATCCCAGATGATGTCTATCTGCTGGAGCAATCGACGAATATGGGATTCCTCAATAATCGAATCCCACCTCTGGTTGTTACAGAGAATCACAGTGGTATCCAATGTAAATCCATACAGCTCACTGAAGAGCTTTCGCAACCAGACTGCCTCACACAAGATCATACTCGTAGATATGTATCCGGTCTCGGCGGTGCTTATGGCAACCAACTTTTGCTTCCTGCTCATCCATTATATCGAAGCAGAATCCAAAGAGAAACAGCACTAAAAAGTTCTCTAGTGATCCTCCACACTACCTACCTAATCAGCATTCGAATAATCATGCAATTTCATATTTCCGGCAGTGTATCTCAATCAATGAGAGATTGTGTCCTGAAGACATCTCAGAAGATTCTTGGCACCAATCTAGTGAGGCTCAACCAAATATGAGCTCACAATGCTAACTGCAAAACATATGTTCGGACGGAGGTTCACCAAGAACATCAATGCGAATGAGTTTTTGAAACTCAAAGGCATTTCCCAAATCTGGTCCAACATCCCTACCATATAACTTCTTAAAGTTAAGATCCTCGAGGTAGTCACAGGCTTGCAGTCCATCATACCAAATCTTTTCAGAATCTTCACCACATATTTTCCTTGAGATAGGAAAATTTCCCTTAGCTTCTGCCACACTTCAAGTCCTTGGTTCTTCATTTCAAATTCAGAAGCCAACTCCCTCTTATATTTGTGAATGATAGGGTATGCACCTGTTAGAAAGAGGTCATCCACGTATAGCACCAGTCTGAGAGGTTTGTCATCTTCAACCTTAAAGTAAAGGTTAGGATCGGCTTCACTCCTAGTGAATCCCAGCTTCATCAAGTAGCTATCAATCCTCTCATACCATGCTCGGGGTGCTTGCTTCAGCCCATAGAGAGCCTTCTTCAACCTGCATACATGAGATTTTCGATCATAGATCTCAAATCTTTCGGGTTGCTCCATGTAGACCTCTTCTTTGATCGAGTCGTGCAAGAATGTAGTCTTGACATCCATTTGATGTAGGTTCCATCCTTGTGAAGCGACAAGGGCTATAATCGAGCAGATGGTCGTATATCTGGCAACAGGTGCAAATATCTCATCATAGTCTATACCTTCCTTCTGGGAGAAACCACGAGCAACAAAACAAGCAAGCCTTGTACTTTTCCGTACTTCCATCTGCTGCATGCTTTATCTTGTAAAGCCATTTAGAAGTGACAATTATCTTGTCCTGGGCTCTGGGAACTACTTCCTAAACATCATTCTCCATAATAGACTCATATTCTATGGTCATAGCATCCTTCCATACTTGATGCTTGACGACATCTGAGAATGATGAAGGCTCATTTTGTATGATCGTGCTCATGATGGTCAGGTATCCCTGATACCTGTTAGGTTTCTTACTTTGACGGAAGGTTCCTCGGGGTGCAGCATGTTCTTCAGCATCATCAAGTATCCCCCTAAGCCATGAAGGCCTTTTCCTAGAAGAGGAAGGCTTAGGTGGATAAGTAGGATCCATGGGTTCCTCCAAATCAGACATTGTTACATCATCTACCCATAAAGTCAGCTTCCACAATCGTACGGTTCTTCCTTTCTGCCACACCATTCTGCTCAGGAGTATGTGGTGTAGTAGTCTCCCTCTGAATGCCAGCCTCAGATATGCTTGAGTGAACCAATTGTAATATATTGGAGGTCTTGCTTTGGCTTGAGGGGAATGGTCCCCTTTTGAGCTTTCCTTCGGCACATCCTAGACATACACCTTCTTTCTCTACTCGGAATTCGGGCATCCCTGTCACCATTTGTCTTACACCGAGTAGAGCTTTATAATGAAGGGGGGCAAACCTCCGATGCCAAAGTTTGGACTGAAGAGATGTGTCATAAGACATGATACCTAGTGGACTTCCATCGACCTGATATAATGAATCAACATGAAACCCAAGAGTAAAGGCATCTTTAACATTATTTTTCCATATACGTACCTTGCCATCGCTGAAGGTTATCTTGTATCCTTTGTCTTCCATTGCCGAGATGGACACCAAGTTCTTTCGGAGGTCAGGTGCATTTAATACATCCTGGAATTTCTAGCCTTATTGAATGGTTGTCCTCTTCCTTGATTTCCAACATCCCTCTTACCTTTGCTATTGAATTTTTCATTCCTTTGATTGCCACTCAGAGGGATTTTGAACATTGTCCCGGTGTGAGTCCTTTCTATCAGGGCACTCCCTTGCATAGTGACCTACTTTATCACAGATGTAACATCGTCCTTTCCTTCCACCCTTAGGTCCAACCTTTCCTTTTGATTTAGACCTGGAATTCTTTCTTTTCTTAGCATGAGAAGAAAAGGCTGCAGGAGGACCTTTAGGCATGGGCATTTTTTGCTCTTCTACCCTTGTTTCTTCTTGAATGCATCTAGCCATTAATTCCTTGAAACCAGGAATTATATTATTGTTTAGAAGAGTAATACTGAACACGTACCATTCGGATGGTAATCCTCCAAGGGTCGTGAGTGCCATTTCTCTGTCAGTAATAGTCTCCCCAATAGATATGAGATCGTTCTTGATCTCGGTGATTCTTAAGAAGTATGCTTGCATACTCTCATTTTTACCCTTCTTGATTTCCCTCAGTTTATTTCTAAGAAACAAAACTTGATTTGCATCATTAACTTTAAATAAACTCACCAGTCTATCGTAGATTTCCTTGGAGGTGTCCAGTTCAGAGATGTAAGCCACCAAGTGCTTGTTGATAGAGTCCCGGATGATCTTCTTTGTTTTGACTTCTCTATTTTTCCATGTGTTCCAGGCAGCAGTGGATGCATTTGATGGAGGCTCAACAATATTGCCTCTTACATGGTCCAGCACTCCTAGATCTTCTAGGGTTAGATCGATAGACATCTTCCGTCCGTGATAGTCAGCTTTCTCACGGAGCTTGTCTTCATCAGGAAAGAGTGTTGAGGACCCCATAGTTCTTTTAGGTTAGCCTTGCCAATCTTCTTCGGTGATTGCTTTTGCTCTTGCTCGGGCTTTGTCTTCACCTCAACTTTGATACCATGTTAAGTTATGGTATGTTCTATGCTTATAACAGTTTACTTATTTTTCTTATTATATTCCACATATTAGCAATCACATGTACATAAAGTAAAATGCAGATAGAACATTAAATGATCGACAGAAAACAAGCCAAGACAAGAGACACTAGATGTGGCGGCTAGCCAGGGACAAACCCCACAATGTGTGGGGAAACCCTTTGATCAAATCTTCTTTTATCTTCAATAATTCAACAGAGAGAAATAGTACAATAAATCTGATTTATATCAGCAGTAGCAAACCCTAGATCAGCAACATCAACATTAGCAGCTTCATCATCAAACTAGGGCAGACGATATCTCACAAACCGACCGTCGGATTGGCTTGATTCCACCACCAAAAGTTGTGGCTTCTAGAGGAGGTTCAGATGAACCTACAACGCAGTTCAGATGAAGAGATCTTCTAGTCCACGCAGGTCAAACTTTACTTCTGCAGTTGCAACATCAGTTTCAGCAGCTTCCTTCAAACTAGGGCAGTTGATATCTTGCAAACCGTCCGTCAGATTGACTTGATTCCACCACCAAAAGTTGCGGCTTTTAGAGGAGGTTCAGATGAACCTATAGTGTAGTTCAGATGAGGAGATCTTCTAGTCCACGCAGGTCAAACTTTACTTCTGCAATTGCAGCTTCAGTTTCAGCAGCTTCCGACTTCACATGTGTGAGGGAAAGACCCTTTTCTGCGCAGTAGAGAGAGAGAGATGTGATGAGATGAGTGAGTGAAAATGAGGAAAAGTCCTGTTGTATTTATACACAAATGATGATGTTTGAATAGATGTGACAGTTGGGCTTCTGAGCCTACATGAGTTGTAGATCGACTTGATAATAATTCCATAATCAAAATAAATTCATATATCCATGAATACTTATCGGAATCGGATGATCTTTATATCAATCCTACACCTCTCGACGAGAGGAATCTAATAAAAATATTATCAGCCATGAATAAGATGACCCACATGAAGTTTGGCCCTAGTTTCCAATTTAACAACAAATAGTATAATGAGGTACTCAAACAATCATTGATTCTTCAAGCAACCACTGTAAATTAGGGTTAATCTTACTAGTAAACAGCAGGTCTATTATGCAACACAAAGATCCACAAATTCCCAGCAGGGCTAACAATACCAACTAGTTTTTATGCTTACAAACTAACACTATCCAAGGTTCTGTTACTCAATGGCTGGTCACACCAACTATCCTAACCTTAGGTCAACCGAGATTGCTCAGGTTTGCTGTTGGACCGTGTTATGGTGCTACCCTAACGCACTACTTCCATACTTCTGTGATGTTCTTCGCTGCCTCAGCTTCAATTAGCTGCACCTTCTAGCTCCTGACAGTGGCCCCTTTAGGCCACCTATTGCTCTGATTTGACCTTATGCTGTTATAGGAGACAAAAATCCAGCCTTCTGCTACGTTGCTCTCCTTCGCTGACACAGGTAGCTCAATCCATTGCCCACTTCCAGCCTTCTCTGCCCCTGCGAGATGAGTCCCAGCCCTTATGCTTCCCTAGACAAGCCGCGTCTCAGTCCATTCCTCTTTTTCCAACCCTTGCTGTCCCTGAGAGATGAGTCCCAGCCTTTGGCTGCCGCAGAAAGGTAGCTTCCACCCTTCACTGCCATAGAAAAGTGATTTACTAGACCTTTGCTGCCACAGATAAATAACTCCAACCCTCCACTGCCTAAGAAGATTGTAACTCAGCCAGAATTTTGTCTTGTAGCAAGACAAAGTGGAGAAATTAGCTAGGGTGGAATCTTTCACCACCCAAACCAATCAAAGAAACGGGCTCTTAAAACTCTCCAAGAGCCTCAACACAAAATTAGAAAGAATAACAATTCGTGATGATCATAATGAATCTCCTCTCTCCCTTTTATAGATTCTCTTTGGGGTTTTTCCCTCGTAATTTCAATTCTTGAGTGACTAGCAAGTTTCCCTACATTTGCCTAAGATTTATTTTTTATTACAAGCTTCCCTCCATTTGCCCCAAATATAACTATTATTATCTAATGTTACCTAAGTAACATTAAATAATGTTTTCCCCTTTTTAAATGACTATTGTCACTATAGCCTACAGGGTTAAATAGGCTAATATGTCCTTCCTTGGGCAATTAATTTGAAGAGGACAGTACAACACTTCCTTGTAGTGATAGTGTTGCCCAATCAACACTAAAGTAGAAATTTGATGACACTAGGACCAGGAACTTGTTCCACCACCACATTCAACCTGCTTATGCGACCATGACGACCGTCGTGGGAATAGTATGTGTGAAGGGAAATAAAACCCCTGTGAGGGAAATATCACCTTGATTTACCAACCAGACAACCCTCATTAAATATTCTCAAACTTTAGAAAATTAAGTGTGTTTAACTTCTCTAATCTCATAGTTCTGGTCAAATTTCTATTGAATCGGGTAATAATAAACAATTGAACCATGATATACATTTGAATCAAGGGTAATCATATACATGTTCGTTCCAGCTAAACCAAGATAACCAGTAGTAGTAGGTGTAGTCCCGTTCATGAAATTGTAATTTGAACCCTCCACTATTTATACTTACTATATGCAACTGCAAAAACAACAACATAACAGAGGGTTGTGTTTGGTCCGTCTTGAGGTTTATACACCATGGGTTAAGATGGACCTAAATTGATGTATTATATATAATGCTATATATGGGTAGAGTCATGAGTAGCAGCAAAATCAAATTAAGCTTTATTATTATATCATATAATATCTATGGATGATCATCTCAGCATTGATTCTCCAAGTCGACACAATACCCTTAGTAAGAACCATAAAGAATATCCAACCTTTGAATCTTCTATGCCTGTCGTACTCTACAGTTGGAAGTTAAGACATTTCAAAGACAATCATCCAATCAACTTACATGGTGATGACTAATAAATTGCTTCCTTTCTTTCTTAATCATATTTTTGTACAAAAATATCTTTAACTCAACATTGGCTATGCTTCCCATATTTGAGGATACCCGAAATTCAGTCTAGGTTGTGGGTGGAGCGATGCTTATGATTGCAAGCTTACTTTTTCGTACTTGTGTCATAAGGGTATTTGGGGCACTAATGTTTATATGCTCATGTCTGTAGCTGTATAGTCAAGAGTTCAAATCATATAACTTTGATGGGATAGTCATGACCAATAGCATTGATCATTCTTGGAGAGACTCTGAGAGGTTTGGTTGGCAATCTAGTTTGATCTAACGATGTGTGAGATGGTTTGTGCCTCGTTTATGCTAGGTTTTTTTGGCCCGATCCAAAAAAGTCTTTTTGAAGAATATTCCTATGTAGGTAAATATAGGCTTTGTGTTTCATTGTTCCTTATGGTCATGACAAATTTATAAAGTTGTTTTCGAAGTAAGTAAGAATATCTCCCACAAGCTCGGGAGAACAAACTTTCAATATTCTAATTCTCTCACAAGTTCTCAATCGCTTCCTTTGCAGTAGATCGAGTATAAGATAAGATAATTATATTTATGGCCAACTATTGACCACAAAGTAGGTCAAATGGACTATTGAGTACAATGATGTCCATACAAAGCGAGAGAATTAAACAGTCTCTTATAAAAGATACAATGCATGAAGTAAACTAACCTCTAGCCCTGGCGGAGAAGATCCAGGAGCTAATAGGTCTGAGGATCAAACCCATCTTTCCTAACATCCAAGGCTAAATGAAGAGCACTGAAGAAACTCAACAAGTTTTTTGGCCTAATGAAGAGTTGGTGGAAAGTGTAGACTGTCCACTAAATCATTGCCTGGGGAAGTTCACTCGCTGCTGAGGTCTGGAGGACCTTATCTGTTTGTTAAATTTGGCAACTAGGACCAAACTTCACCTTGGACAGCTCATATGAGGCAACTGATATTATTATTGGAGTCCTCTTTCCGAGAGGTGTAGAATTGATCTAAAGATCATCTCATTCTGACATGTACAAATGGAATTATGAATTTATTTCTATTATGGACAAATTGTCAAAGTCGGCCAACCATCTAATTTAGACCCTCAAGCCCACAACGTTGCATATAAATAGAAGGCGCCTCCTCCTCGTTTAGACACTTCACTTCACACACATATCTCTCTCTCCTTTCATGATTGGGTACGGATTTCTGAGGCAGCTTTCCATACGTGCGAAGGACGACTCTTTTTTGTTGCTGTGTTGACTAGTGTAGTTGCAAGAAGTGTTTTGACTAGCGTTGACTTGTTTGACTGAATATTTTCGGACTATTTTTGGGCTGATTTGATTTGTTGTTGGAGGCCGAGTTGACCAAGTTTGACCAAGTTGTTTTAGAGGTCAAAATCTGCCCTGTTGACTAGGGTTGACTTTCTGGTTAGGGCTTTTTGTGGTTGCTGTTTGACTGGTCAAATTTCACTTTGATTGGGCAAGTGAATATTTCATATTGTATTCTATCTCTCTACTAAACTTTTGAAATAAGAAGAATTGGTCAAAGGGTTTCCCCACATTGGGGTTTGTCCTTGGCATGCGCCATATCTTGTGTCCTCATATCTTGGATTGTCTTCTATTGTTATTGTTTATGTTCTATCTGCATTTTACTTTCAAAATCTGCCCTGTTGACCAGTGTTGGCTTTCTGGTTAGGGCTTTCTGTGGTTGTTGTTTGACTGGTCAGATTTCACTTTGCTTGGGCAAGTGAATATTTCATATTGTACTCTTTCTCTCCGCTGAACTTTTGAAATAAGAAGAATTGATCAAAGGGTTTCCCCACATTGGGGTTTGTCTTTGGCATGCGCCATAGCTTGTGTCCTCTTTTCCTAGCTTGTCTTCTACTGTTATTGTTTATGTTCTATCTACATTTTACTATCATGTTGATATGATTTCTAATCTAGAAATTGATATTAGGTTATAAGAAAATTGAAGTAAAATTTCTCTTAAGCATAGAACATACCATTGTTATCTAAAATTAACATGGCATCAAAGTTGAAGTGAAGACAAAGCCCAAGCAAGAGTGAAAAGAGAAATCACTAAGAAGAGCTATCACTGAGATCCTTTGATCAAGGACAAGATTCAATGGCCTCCACATCCTACTTCAAGTTTGATAACAACTTCATGATAAGTTTGATTATCATGCATGGAAGATGTCTCTTGATTTGACTTTAGAAGAGCAAGATGTTATGGACTATGTGCAGGGAATTCGGAACCTCCTTCTAATGCATTAACTGCTGCTAAGACAAAGTACAAGAAGGGTGAAGTCAAAGCAAAGAAGATAATCAAGGATTCTATTCATAAGAATTTAGTTGCTTATGTCTCCGATTTGAACACATCAAAGGAGATATATGACAGGTTGGTTGGCATGTTCAAAGCAATGTGGAAAAAGTCGAAGTCGGGATTAACTCGGCAAGGGTCCAAAAGTTGAAAAACTCATCAAAGTCTGGATTTTTTTGAAAAACTCTGCAAAAAGTCGGCAAAATTAAAAAAACACAGCATTATTCTTTTTTTTTTAGCATCTAGAGTATCCACAACATCAAATAAATGCATTTCCACATAAACATGTAAAGAAAGCTAATATATAATATGTATATGAAGTCTAGTGCTACATCACATACCAAAATAATAAATCAACACCTGAATTTTGAGTCCTGTCTGAGTCTCAACTCTTAAGAGTCAAAATATCAACAAAAAATATAATAAATGTATATCATGAGTCATCTAAAAGTCATCAAGTAATCAGTGACTGAGATCCTCTTCCCCTTTTAATTTTTGTTTCCGCTAATTGTATTAAGAAATAAGTCATGCATTTATTTAGTAGATTGTAATCTGCTTGGGTAATAAGGTGTCAGGTGGTAGGTCCAATGAAAATTAACAGTGAGTATCACAGTAGATGTGAAAATTAACGCTTGGTGACCCCAAGTTACTTATTTTCTGAGAAAACAGTAGATGTCAGATTACTAACCTAGCCTTGGCATCTATTATTCAAAAACTCTTGGAGGTAAAATCCACTTCTGACACATAACCTTTCCCCACATTTACAGGGAGTTCACCACTAAAGAAGATTCCCTTTCAAAACGTGTTCTCATTGCAAGAAGGATCTTTGCTGTCACAAGATTTCACTGGTACTTTGTTCCTGTCTGAAAAATGGGTTCTTTTTTGAGGCACTGGTTTTGTTTTTTTGGGACAGGTTGTTGTTGTTTGATCTTCATGACCTCCTCTTTATTGTTTCTTCTGGAAGCATTCAACAACTGTAACAATGTTTTTGATGGTGTGGGGTTCTTTCTACGAAAGACTGTTGTATGCCTGTCCTTTTGGTACTTTTGTAATCTTTTGAAGGGGGAGTGGTTGTTAGAGTCTGGATCACTGAAAGCCTGGAGGCTTAGCCAATGTATACTTTGGTTTCTAACTAGAAATATGAAGTATAAAGATTTGTTTTTCCTTGGAAAACAAAAACATATCTTAACCTCAAAACTAACAGATTACAAATGAGACTGTTATGCTCGCAAGAAGTATGACAAACAATACAATGCAATAACTTGAAAATGCATGAATGGAAGCTTCAATTTACAATTTTTTCACCTTTGCGGCCTCTTTATCTGCGGCCTGAGAAGGGAGGCCGACTTTTTGGGTTGACTCTCGATTAAATCGGGAGTATAAGAAAAAATCGCGATTTTTTCCTTTGTGAAAAAGTCGCCAAAAAGTCGGGGGATTAAATTGTTTAGTTCAAAAAATCGTGTTTTTAGGATTAAATCACGATTTTTTGCAGACTTTTTCCACACTAGTTCAAAGCTAGCAATGCAAACCATAGGATTCCAGGTTCAACACTATTATTCTTAACATCGACAAGATTCTAGGGTTTCAAGATTGCTAACCAGATGTTCTCAAGAAGAAACAAGGATGATGGAACTAGATATGCCTTCAAATAGGAATGATCCTACTGCATTCTCCGCTCATGCTAAAAATAAGTACAATGCATGTTCAAAGAAGTAATGTCACGGAAGACCGGGTTTCAAGAATGGAAGGAAGGGAAGATGCTTCATTTGCAACAAGTTTGGCCACTATGCTAGGGAGTGTCCTAATAGAATGGATACACCTCATGATGATGACAACCACAACAACAACAATTTCAGGGGCAACAACAATCAAAGGAATGGCAAATTCAACAACAAAGGAAAAAGGAATGCTCCCGCTACTCAACATGGAAATGGTCGCCCTTCCAAGAGATCGAGAAACTCCAAATATGATGAATCTAATGTTGTTGATAACAAGCAAAAAGAATTTATCTTATATCTGCCCTCTCTACTTCATCTCCTCCGGACACCTTGGGAAATTGGTTGATTGATAGTGGTGCCTCAAGGCACTTCACTGGGTATAAGGAAGCTCTTTCAAATCTAATTGAAAAGGATACAAATTTGGAAATTATCCTTGGAGACAATGTCACCTATCCCGTGAAGGAAGTTGGGAATGTTACTCTTCAATTGAATCAAGGTAACACCATTCATCTTCAAGAAGTACTATATGTACCCGATCTAAAGAAAAACCTGGTATCTATCTCGGCAATGGAGGACAAAGGATTTAAGGTGGCATTCATCGATGGAAAGGTACGTGTGTGGAATAAAATTTCAAAGATGCATTTACACTTAGATTCAGGGTTGACAGCCTATATCAAGTTGGAGGAAGTCCATTAGGAGTTATGTCTTGCGACACATCTCTTCAATCCGAATTATGGCACCAAAGGTTTGCCTATCTACATTATAAGGCTCTACTCGATGTGAGGAAGATGGTGACAGGTATGCCCGAATGTAAAGTAGAACATGAAGGTGTTTGTCAGGGGTGTGCCGAACGAAAGCATACAAGGGGACCATTCCCCTCTAATGATAGCAAGACTACCGACATATTGCAACTAGTTCATTCTAATCTATTTGGTATGATGCTCGTGAACTCTTTGGGAGGATATTTATATTATGCCATTTTTGTGGATGATTTCTCTTGCAAGACTTGGATTTATTTCTTGAAGAAAAAGGACGAAGTATTCTCATGGTTCTGTTCTTTCAAAGCTTTGGTCGAAAATCAAATAGGGAAGAAAATCAAAATATTAAGAACCGATAATGGAACCAAATATGAATCAAATGAGTTCAATGACTATTATAGAGAAGTTAACATTAAGAGGGAGACTATTACCGCATAGACTCCTGAGCAAAATGGTGTTGCTGAAAGGAAGAATCGTTCTATTATAGAAGCCACTCGTGCCATGCTTCATGATCAAAGCCTTTCGAAGTTCTTATGGGCCGAAGCTGCAAAAATTGCCGTGTTTGTTCAAAATATATGCCTTCATCAAGCGTTGGACTCCAAAACTCCCGAAGAAGTTTTCACCAGTAAGAAACTTGATGTTTCTCACTTTAGAATTTTTGGTAGCCCTGTATATTTTCAAGTGCCGAAAGAAAAGAGAAGCAAATTGGATGCTTCTGGGAAGAAAGGAACATTTGTAGGCTACAATGAAACTTCTAAGGCATATAGAATCTATGTGGCTGGTCAAAGAAAAATGGAGATAAGTCATGATGTCACCTTCGATGAAGATGTTGCCCTTGGAAAGATTAGTAACCTTCCTATTCCAAGGAAGAACAAAGAAGCAGATTCAGGATAGAAGGGAGAACCGCAGGATGAGTCGATGCTTGATGCTGAAGGACCAACGGATCCCATTGATCCACCCCCTCATGAGCCCTCCTCCTCAAAAAGGAGACCCTCATGGCTTAGGGAAACTCTCGAAGATGCCGAGAGACATGTTGTACCAAGGGGGACATTTCGTGAAAGTAAGAAGCCGAATGGGTACCAAGGGTACTTAACTGCCATGAGCACCATTATTCAATCTGAGCCTTTCACATTCGAAGAAGCTATGATGCACCAAGTTTGGAAGGATGCTATGAACGAAGAGTATGAGTCGTTTATGAAGAATGATGTTTGGGATGTGGTCCCTAGACCCAAGGACAAATCTGTTGTTGCCTCGAAATGGCTCTACAAGATCAAGCATGGAGCTGATGGAAGTGTTGAAAAGTTCAAGGTTAGATTTGTTGCTCGAGGCTTCTCTCAAGAGGAAGGTGTATACTATGATGAGATATTTGCACTAGCTGCCACTACCCATCTATTCGATTATAGCCCTTGCTGCCTCACAAGGATAAAAGCTACACCAGATAGATGTCAACACTGCCTTCTTGTATGGTTATCTTAAGGAGGAAGTCTATGTAGAACAACTTAAGGGGTTTGAAGTTCAAGATCGTCAGACACATGTATGCAGATTGAAGAAATCCCTCTATGGTTTGAAGCAAGCACCGCGGGCTTGGTATGAGACGATCGACAACCATTTGATGAAGCTGGGATTTACAAGAAGTGAAGCTAATCCGAACCTTTACTTTAAGATTGAGAATGACAGACCTCTCATCTTGGTACTTTATGTAGATGATGTCTTTCTGACAAGTGCAAACCCTCTTATTCATTAATGTAAGAGGGAGTTGGCTTTCGAGTTTGAAATGAAGGACCTAGGACTGATGCATTACTTCCTAGGGTTGGAGGTCTGGCAAAAGCCAGGTGAGTTTTTCCTCTCTCAAGGAAAATATATTGTGAAGCTACTTGAAAGATTTGGGATGGTGGACTACAAGTCTGTGACTACTTTGATGGAACTTAACTTCAAGAAGTTATGCGGAAGCGTTGTTGGGCCCGATTTGGGAAATCCTTCTGAGTATCATTAACTCGTGGGGGGCCTGATGTTCTTGGTGAAATCCCATCCAGACATATGTTTTACAGTGAATACATTGAGTTAGTTTATGGTCGAGCCTCATCACATACATTGGATTGCTGCCAAGAATCTCTTGAGATATCTCCGGGGCACAATCACTTATGGACTGAGATACACTGTCGGGAATGTGAGGCTCCATGGTTACTCTGATGCAGACTGGGCTGGCAGTGTGGTGGATTGCAAAAGCACATCTGGATGTTTCTTCTCTCTAGTTTATGCTTCGATATCTTGGATGAGCAAGAAGCAGAAGTCGGTTGCTTTGAGCACCACTGAGGCTGAATACATTGCTGCTAGTATGGCCTCTTCTGAAGTTGTTTGGTTGAGGAAACTCTTTAGTGAGCTGTTTGGGCATGTGCTAGATACCACCGTGATCTATTGCGACAACCAAAGTGGGCTTTGTATTTTTGAGAATCTTGTGTTTCATGACCGCTCCAAGCATATTGATATCAGGTACCACTTTATTCGGGATATGGTGCAAAGGGGAGCAATAAGGCTTCGTCATATTGGGATTGATGATTAGGTCACAAATACTCATATGGAGTCCCTGTGGAAGGTCAAATTCTTAACCTTCCGTGAACAACTTGGAGTCGTGGAGAGACCCTCTTATGAGGGTCCTGTATGAGATGGATGTTGAGCTCTAGGAGCTCCGGGGGGCTTGGGGTACTTCTTGGAGCGATGAGCGACTATAGGGTGAGTGGTTCACCTTCCCCTAGTGGCGTGTTGTGTACAGGGTGAGTGGTTCACCTTCCCCTGTGATACCCCATGTTGATATATGCATAGGATGAGTGGTTCACCTTATCCTATGGCATATGAGTAGGATTAGTGGTTCACCTTCTCTTGCTGGCACATCCTACCCATGCAGTCCAGGACTCATGGGTAGTACCTCTCATCTGGTCAATGAGTAGGGAAATGAGGATAGGGACCATAGTACTACCAATGGATCCATTGTGTAGTACTCCCTATGCTAGGATGTTTGATATTGATCTGGGATCATTGGACACTGACTTCGGGTCAGTGAAGAGTGGTATGATACACCCTCGATTATCGAAGACCGACTTCAAGTCAGTGGAGAATGGTATGATACATTCTCAATCATTTCTTCTTCATTATTTCTTCATGGTTCAGCAGAGCAAAGTAGAGCAGAGATGATAGGGATGGTACAAATTGTCAGACAGTTTGGCAGGTGAAGTTCTCCCTAGTTGAAAGGGAGTGTTAAATTTGGCAACTAGAGCCAAACTTCACCTTGGAAAATTCATATGAGGAAACTGATATTTTTATTGGATTCCTCTTTCTGAGAGGTGTAGAATTGATCTAAAGATCATCTCATTCTGACATGTGCAAATGGAATTATGAATTTATTTCTATTATGGACAAATTGTCAAGGTTGGCCAACCATCTAATTTAGACCCTCAAGCCCACATTGTTGCATATAAATAGGAGCCTTCTCATTTAGACACTTCACTTCGCACACATATCTCTCTCTCATTTCATGATTGGGTATAGATTTCTGAGGCAGCGCTCCACACGTGCGAAGAAGGGTAGTTCTTTTTTGTTCTTGCGTTGACCGAAGTTGCAGGCAGGGCTTTGACCATTGTTGATCAACAATGTTGACCTATTTGACTGCGTTTTTGTGAGGGATGTCTCTATTTGGGTAGGCCACATTTCTAGGCACAAAAATCGAGGCAGACCGTATTGTTTGACCATCGTTGACTGCAGAAGGGTTTGACTACAGCATTGACCTTCGTTGACTAGGTTTGACTGAATATTTTCACACTGTTTTTGGGCTGATTTGATTTGTTGTTGTAGGCCGAGTTGACTGAGTTTGACTGAGCTGTTTTGGAGGTCAAAATCTTCCCTATTGACCAGCGTTGACATTTTAGTTAGGGCTTTCTATGGTTGTTGTTTGACTGGTCAGTTTTTACTTTGATTGGGCAAGTGAATATTTCATATTGTACTGTTTCTCTTTGCTCAACTTTTGAAGAATAATAAGAAGAATTGATCAAAGGGTTTCCCCACATTGGGGTTTATCCCTATCATGCGCCATATCTTGTGTCCTCTTGTCTTGGCTTGTCTTCTACTATTATTGTTTATGTTCTATTTGCATTTTACTATCATGTTGATATGATTGCTAATATGGAAATTGATATTGGATTATAAGAAAATTGAAGTAAAATTTCTCTTAAGCATAGAACATACCATTGTTATCTAAAATTAACAGCGTCTCCTAGGAACAAATCTGAGACAGATTTGTTGCTGAGATCTCGTGTGGCAGGGTGAGGTCCCACGAATCGTCCTTGTTCTAGAGTCTGGATGTGTACTGGTATCCATCGGTCTCTTGGTGCCCCTGTCTAAAGGTAGTACCCTGAAAAATGTGTGATCCTCTGTGTGGAGTCTGGTTTGATGGGAGGTTGAAGAATGTGCACTCGGACCCTAAGAGCCTTCTGCATATATAGTGCCAAACATCTCTGATCGGGATGCCTAAAAAAGTCGGTGAGGGTCTGAGAATCTCTGAACAAGAAATAGAACGTTCCTTGGATCTCGTAGTAGACAGGGCATCCAAAAATGAAGTTCACCTCGATCTCCGCATCCTGTAAATGACATACCTGGCAGATTCTGTCTGGTCTATCAATCTGCCCCGAAGTCTATGAGAACCTACTCTGAACTGACCTAGAGGAATGCGAAGAACATGCATCCAGTGTCGAAGCATATACTGGGGTCGAACAATGAGCCTGTCTCTCAACTCTAAGATGTGCTCAGTGTAGAACGCCATCTTTGGGTACAGCCCTCCCGAAGGATTGACCCAGGTGACCTGGACAAACTGGTTGTAGATGTCCTCCCTGATGATCTTGTTCAACTCTTGTCTAGTAGGTAAAAGGTGACTAGGTGCATCTAAGGAAATATCGGAAAGGAGGGAGACAATCAAACTGAGTGCCCACTGACCCTGAGATTTGAAACTCCTGTAAACCAACATCTGGCCCAGCTCGAGGGAGTAGAATGGGCAATAGTCTCAGAAGAGCAAATGCTAAGTAAGGATATCGGTCCCTACTCTTTATCGAGTCTGCAAAGCTTCAGACACAATGCAAGAATGAAACCAATCTAAAGACTGTCTCAAGCCGAAAGGGCTGAGCTCCAAACTCTGCAAGGATGATGTGCCAAGGTACTATTTGTTTGCATCTAATATGCGGTGAAGAAGAAGAATCTAGACTCTCTTGGCTGAAGCCCAATCTGACTCAAGTAAAGACGGTCCCCAAATCTCTGAGCCATATAGAACAGTGGGACGCATCGAGGTGTCCATGAGGCTCATCTTGGACGAGATGTCTTGGAAGTGATGTCGAAAGCACGGTCTGTCAAGAAGGGCTAAGGATCCATATCCTTTGTTGATCCAAGGTTGAAGCGTTGGTTGCAAACTAAATCGGGGACTTGAGAATTGCACCCCCAAGTAAGTATACTTGTTGGTGATCTCAACCTCCCCTCTGAATAGGAAGTGAAGGTCCAAAGTTTTCGTCCCCCCATTGAAGATCATAACCTTGGTTTTACCCAGGCTGACCGTCAATCGTCGAAGATCACAAAACAAAGCTACGGCATCCAGTTGCCTTTGTAATCCTTCTGGGGATGAGGAGAGGAGGATCATGTCGTCAACAAAGAATAGAATAGATATCAGAACCTGGTGAAGAAGGCAACCATCAGTGTCTTGGATATGCTCGCGTAGAAAAGCCACCAACTCATCAATATAGATCCCAAACAGGGTAGAGGACAATGGACAACCCTGTTTAACCCCATTGGTGCTTCTGACGAAATCAAACATCCCATGAGCCGCGCGAAGACGACCAAGGATAGACTCATATAGGTGCATAATAGTTGTCAATATGGTCGCAGAGATGCCAATATCTCTGAGTCTCTAGAGTAAGGCTTCCCTCAGAACAGAGTCAAAAGCTTTCCGAAAATCTACGAAACAACAGTAGACTTTCGAAGAGCGGTGTCATGCCTCCTCACTCACAGAAGGGAGGGTGAAGATGTGGTCAATGGTTTAATGAGCCGGTCTAAAACCTGCCTATCACCTAGCTCTAAGTTGTCTCTGCTCAAGGTCACTGGAGAGCTTCTTATGTAGAATAGTAGCGTACAACTTCGAGAACGTGTGGCCCACCATGATTGTTCTGTAGTTATTGGGACTTGAGCTGGAACCTGATTTGTGGACCGGATGGAGGATGTGGTGTGACCATGCTGGTGGAAAACCTTCACGGACTACATGGTTGAAGAGATCAGCCAAGTAGCTAACCAAAGCACAAAAACCGTGCTTAAAGAACTCTGATTAAATTTTAATAATCAGTTTTGCTCATACTTTTCCCATGAGATTGGGAGAACAAACTTTCAATATTCCAATTCTCTCGCAAGTTCTCAGTCGCTTCCTTTGTTTTCAATCGAGTTTTAATTTTTAATGTTATCAGTTTTGCTCTTACTGTTATTTTTCTTTTATGTTTTACAACATAAATTTTGTAGTTGTGACTGCCTTCAATACACATTATAATGCTATCTTTTTGTGCACCTGGCACTTCTTATATTGAATTCTTTATCTTCATGTTTCGAATTGTTGGGAAAGGAATTTTACCAAATCTATATTGCTCGTATGTCTTACTCGAAGGTTCTTGTTGCTTATTGTTGATCAGTTTCCAAGTTTATGTTAGGTTCATAGTGGTGTTTCATCTTTATAGAAAAGACTTTGAAATTATTGTTGAAATAGTTAGTATATCCTTTTGACGACTCACAAAGTGCTCATATTTCTCCATATATGAAAGCATAAAGCTCTCCACTGTTAAATCAATTCTAACAAGGACATGTTTTCTTTTAGGAATCTTACCAAATCTGTCTTTCTTATCTGTCTGATCAAGGTTGGATTTACCTTATTGGCATGCATATTTTATGGTGTTTCACCATTGCTATTTTATATTTTCACAGGAAAAAGTAAAATTTAAAATTATATCTAAATAATTAATTTAGCCTTGTGATAATTGTTAGGTGCTAATCCTTTTGTCAGACTTGGGAGACTCTTGTTTTGTTAGACAAAGTGTAACAAAAGACCATTTTTCTTCATTTTCAGATCTTCTGGCTTTATATATGCATTTTATATTAATGGAAACAAAAATTTTAGGTCAAGTAAATTGACTATTTGGCATTTGGTTCAACAGCTAGGTGGACCATTATCGTTACCTTGGGGTCTCTACATACTTATTTGCCAGGTGAGATCACCGGCCATCAATTTTTTTATACGGAAAATATTTGTTTTTTAGTCAGAGTATGATATGCTCCTTCTAACTGGTGGTTATCTTCCAGAGGTCACCTGAGAAACCATGCCTAAATGATGTCTCTGAAGTGGGATCATGGAGGAGGACAACTCTAACCATAGCTGTTTGCCTGGTTGTATTAACACTTCTTCCGCTATGGGATAATCTTGCAGAGGAGCTTGGTATAGGGCTTGGTACCACTTCTTTGTGAATGTATAGTGATATATCCTTCATCTCAATTTTTGCTTTCTTGTACAGTAATTTTGTTTGATATTTCTGGCCTTGTGACAGCGAGAAGAATATAATGATGTCAATGATTAAGTAATTCTGTTGTAGCTCTACATTGAAAAATGTTTAATTAATCATCAGTTGTTGCGATGCAAGTAAATATGATTCTCTCAGACCAATGGTGCTGATGCACAGTGATTTTACTAGGCATGTTACCATATGCCATTGTATAACGATTTCCACAGTAGTGATAAGCAAGTAATGGTCATCGTAGTTTATGATAAATACATGGATTAGCTTATAGTCAAATTTGGCCAAGGAGCATATCCAGTATTATAAAAATATTTTCTACTATCCATGCAAATACTTAACATAAATGCAAGTTTAAAAATGTAATAAAGAAATTTAGTTGACTTCCTTAGAATTGATGAACTTTGTATGGCGTTTGATGGTATATCTATATTGAATTGAATTGACGTTAAGTAATGGTCATCGTAGTTTATGATAAATACATGGATTAGCTTATAGTCAAATTTGGCCAAGGAGCATATCCAGTATTATAGAAATATTTTCTACTATCCATGCAAATACTTAACATAAATGCAAGTTTAAAAATGTAATAAAGAAATTTAGTTGACTTCCTTAGAATTGATGAACTTTGTATGGCGTTTGATGGTATATCTATATTGAATTGAATTGACGTTATCTTTTATCAAGTTAAAATTTATAATATACATGGTATTTGTATTTGTAATTGTAATATCCAAAGGGCTTGGTTCCTAATTTACAAGATTCTATGATTAGTGTGCAAGCAGCATAAGTTCACATCACAATCAAGTATAATGAAATCCAAAGCATTGTATTAAAGAAGTTGAAGCATGTCATTTACCATTGAGGGAAGGCGCACTAGATAGAATTTTGATGCCACTATTTGTAACTAGAGTCATATAATGTTCGGATCCATTAAGTGCTAAGAGATATCAAATCCTTTGTGGTGCAAAAATTTGAGGAAAAGTTTGCACATTGAGGAGTTTGTTTCATCTTGGCATTTGTCTCAGGTTAAGATGGATTTATGCTGGTTCCAATCAGGGGCATCAAAATTTATATTCAATCAGATACAGAACAAATAAAACCAAGAACATAACTGCAAAATTTACATTAGCAAGTAGGTAAATAGTAATAAAGCAACAATTTTTAGTGATGAAGAAGGTGAATACACAATGATTGATCAATTTACCAGTCTTCTTTTCTCTTAGCTACCCTTAGTACCTTTCATGTTTTTTCATATGAAACAGAGGTTGAAGTCAAAGATCATCAAACGTTTAAGTCAAGATATTACAACAAATGTCAGATCTTGCTTCTCTTTCTCGCTTCAATTTCTTTTCTGTTGATTGGTTATATGTTTTAATTTTTTCTCGGCGACCTAACACATTCTCTTGTTTATCTTCTTAAATACTCAACATTTAAAACAAATAATGAATGTTAATAATTAAAAATCAATCAAACATACAAAACGTTGGAATTGATGCACTAAAGCATTATCAAGTTGCAAATTTGTTCATTGTCTGTAAATTAGTTTATATCATGTTGCTGATTTGTACATTTGTCAAGTTGCAATGAAAAAATTTGTGACCTTCAAGGAGACGAACTTGATATCATGTGTCATTCTTGAATAAGGAATGCATTTATTCTTCCATGTGTCTTCTTCCCATTCAGGTTGACCACTTACTTCTTTATAAGTTTGAATGTATTTAGTGTTAATGTACTTACAAATAAAGGATGAACCAACTAGATGGAACTGAGTGATTCTTGCAAGAAATATTCAGATCACCAACTGAAGTACTGTGACAATGTCCCTTGTTTTCTAGACCCATTTCGAAAGAGGAGATATAGAGGTGCAAGATCATCAAATTGAACTTGAGGAAGAGTTTGTGGATCTATTGCATGTTCATCATGTAAAGAAGGATCACCATTCAAAAGAGATGAAAATGTTAGATAAGATGAGAAAAATGGCAAAGATGTAGGCACATAGGCCCAAGGTGTTCATAAAATCAAGCATCTCTCTAAACGATAACCTTTGAGATTTGAGGTACAAAGAGCATATAGGATTTAACATCTTCATAACGTCCAACAAAGATATATTGCTTACTTCTAGGTTCCATAGCTTTATGCTTTTAATTTAGCATGCAGGCCCAAGTTCCATAAGAAAATTATAGGAAAACACATTGATACTGAGAGGGGGTGTGAATCAATATCACACCAATTATTAACTACTTTTTCTTCTTGGACAATAATCACATAGAAGTATCAATCAACAATATATGAACACAATGATTTTCTTCAAAAAAAATTCTTTAATAATTTCAATTTGATACAATGTCACGAAGAGGACACCAATCATCAATAAGCACCAACGTTCAACTTTTGTAGGCACTAACCTATGAGAGACACCAATCCCCCAACTAAGCACCAACTCAGTAGATTTGTATGTACCAACTTACAAGAGACATCAATCCCCCAATTGAGCACCAACTCGACTTCAAGTTGTACTTTGTTTATGTCATCAATAACTTTAGGTCCTCAACAAATTCTTCTTCGAATAATCATCACTTTACCATGCAATCTTCATATTTACCCTTCTACCTTGATTACATCCACTTGGCTTGTACATTGCAAATCTCTGCTTTTTCAACTTTGACTTAGTTCATTAGACTTGTTCTGCAATACATCAACTCTCTATCTCTTACCAAGAAGGGGTCTACCCACTTGGTAACTAATACTCATAATAGAAGCTTTCTTTTTGCAAATAGGGCTTCTTTGAACTTGTAGTCTTTAGATACAAACAATGTCAATGAACCATCCTTCCTTAATGCATTGGTCACTCAACTAAAAAGACTCAAAATGCACGTCACAACCACCTTCCTTGTTGATCTCGACCTCCTCTTTTTATCACTCAACAATCATCCTCAATTTGATCCTTAAAATTATCATGTTAACAGAAATTTTGGTTTGCAATTCAGGCCAATTTTGGGTTAAAAGAGGTCTACAACAAAGGTATACCTTAGCATGAAATAGGTAGAAAATTCAGGCCTTTTCCAAGGATAGTGTCATGTCCCTTCTCAAACACATTAGTAACAGGGCACTACTACACAATTTTGCACATTTTTTACTAAGAGGGCCCCACACTTTCGACAAGGACTTAGGGGCCAAATCGATTTTATTTAGCTGCTAGTGGAATGTGGGGGTCATCCACATAGGAGTTCGAATTAGCCATTCAATATGCTTGGAGGGAAAATCGAATGGGTGGATGGAGGGGCCCACATGAGGCTAAGGGGACCTAATGAGTTATAAAGAGAGATCAACTCTCATTTTGTTTTCATCTTTGACATTGCAAACAAACACACATTTGTTGACTCTGTTATTTAACGAGTCTACCCATTGTTTAGCCACGAGTCTCTCATGCGAGACATTCAACCTCTACTTCAGGGGACCATCTGTGCCCACCCTAGGGAGGTTGTTCTACAAGAGTTTTCAAGAGTTTCGGGACAGTGACACACATCAGAAACAACGTAGAGGAAGGGAGTGTGTATTTCTAGGCAGCTAGGAATCACGCAGAGGGAGTTTGAGACCACTAGGGATCACACAACTTGCCGAGAGGTGGAGGCGCTGAGGTAGTAGCATTGGATAGGTATTTTCGCTGGAGATTTTAGCCAACATTCTAGCAATTCACATTTCTAGGCTGAGAGATAGCGTAGAGGCCACACAACGGAATTTCATGGTGCTTGGAGAGCAGCTGGGTCAGGCCAAGAGTTCATTTGGGGAGTTAGGAGTTGGGTAGTAAGGGTAAACCCAATATTTTGGAGGAGTTTGCAAGTGGATTTGCAGCTAGTTTCCAGCAGGTTGAATTTGGCAGCCATAGCTGGGGTGAGGCTCCAAGGGGGTCGAAATACCAAAATTAAAACCAACTAAAATCCCTTCTGGGTTTTTCTGGGTTTTGGCCAAGGAGTTTAGGGTTAAAAGAATATAATTTTTTGGTTGTTTTAGTACCCATTCCAGCCATTCGAACTTCAGTAGAGCAGCAACTTTCTGGGCAACGCAGTGCAGAGTGGTGCAATAGTTGGGCAACCTTCATCTCAACCCTTTTCCTACCTGGGTTTGGTCCTGCTTGTCCATTGAAACAAACCCAGGTGCACCATTCCATCATTTATTGTATTTGGCTTGCAAAAAAATAATAAAATGGCTCAGAAGTTCTCCATTTACAATTTTTATATGGGTGTATGCTGAACATTTCGTTTTTGTATTTTGTGTAGAATATTTGTTGTTATCTCTCGTATTTCCTATTTAGGATCATTACAGTTAGCTACTAAAAAAATTTGCCTGTCAAATTTAGGCTTGTTTTAAGCTAGTTGCCAACTTCCAAAACAACAAAAAATTATCCCAAAAACAAAGTCAAGAAGAGAGCCACCTACAACTCGAGTAGGGGCAACATTTTCTCCTTCAACAGGAAAATCTCACCAGGTCTTTGCCACACCTCTAAGCCTAGGAAGTAGTGCATCAAACCAAGTTCTTTCATCTCAAATTCTGAGGCCAACTCCCTCTTACACTCGAGAATAAGAGGCTCTCCACCTGTCAAGAATAATAAGTCATCAACATACAATACAAAAATCAAGGGCATGCCTTGGACTAATTTGAAGTAGAGATTCAGGTCGACACTGCTCCTTGTGAATCCAAACTTCATAAAGTAGCTATCAATGTGGGCATACCAAGCCCTAAGGGTTTTACTTCAATCCATAAAGCGCTTTCTTCAGCCTACACATGAGTCTTCTTTTCATGCTCCTCAAATCCCTATGGTTGCTCAACATATACTTCTTCCTTGTGTATGCCATGTAGAAACATGGTCTTCACATGCATTTGATGAAGTGTCCATCCCTGACTAACAACTAGAGTAATGATAGACCAAATAATAATGTAGCTGGCAACTGGTGCAAAAATGTCATCATAGTCTTCTCCCTATTTCTAGGAGAAAGCTCTAGCCACAAATATGACAACCCCACCCATGGCCCTCTCAAAAATACATCGTAAATGTTTTGATATATGTGAAATTTGAAAAAAAAGGGACTGAATCAAGGGACACAGATTCCAAAGCTGGGGAGGAGGATTGCTTGCTTAGGATGTCATGGCTTCTTGTGCACGAAACTTGAATTGCAAGACAACCATTAAAATTGGTTGGTGTAAGAATTTAGGAGATTGGTTCTTGAAATTAAATGCGCTGCAAGAGAAAGTACACAGGCCCTGGTTGCCTGAGAAATAATGACAAGAAAAGAGGACAAACAATCCAGTAGAGAGATTGTGCATGGTAGGTTTGCAAGGACGCAACAGTAAATGAAAAACAAGAAAGAGACCATTGGCATGCAACTCTAGGGGGAGGCATTCAAACTCATGCTGGCTAGAGGCAGATAGAGAAGGCAGAGGAGTTTGAGCATCTAGTGAGAGAAAATCAACAAGCAACTTTGAGGAGAAGAGAAGAAAAGGGGATTGGTTCTTGGTTCCCTGGAGGCTGTGGATTTAGTTGCTATTCTCTGAAGCCATGTAACAGAGTGGGGTCCCTGGAGGCTATGGGTTGAGATAAGATCCCTCGAGCCCTACAACAACTTGGGTCCCTGGAGGCTATGGGTTGAGACAAAGGTCTTTGGAGCCCTATAATGGCTTATGTCCCTGGAGGCTATGGGTTGGGATGGAATCTCTGGAGCCCTGTAACAGCTTGGGTCCCCTGGAAGTTGTGGGTTGAGATAACAGATTTTGGAGCCTTATAAAAGCTTTGGAAGATGTCATCTTGAAGCAACATCAAAGGAATACATGGTTGAATATTTTTGGTGACTACAATATTGTTGTAGTGGAATCTGGACTCCCTAGAAGGGGGTGAATCACTGTGTGTGCACCTCGGGGTGAGGTAGACTGCCTTTGGACTCCTTGTGTGACAGAGAAGTGGCATCTAGTTGGTGGGATTGAGGAAAGTGGCCCTCTAGATTCCCTGTTTCAGTTGGCAGTTGGTATTCAAGTTCTAGAGCAAGCATCCTCCTTATACGTTGGAATTTGGCTCGGGGGTGATAGTTGCAAGTAAGTGTGGCTGCAACTATCTATGGTTGGGTGGAGATTCCTTGTCCCAAACTCAATTTCCCTGCAAGTTTAAAGATAAGTATCTATTTTTACTCGTTTATTTGTTGATGCACCATGATGCATTCTTGACCGTGAGAGTTCTAGATTTTGGGACTATATTCATGTTGTTTATGTATGAATATGTGGATGCATTTTATGCGGATACTATATGGATGAACATGTTGAATATATATTAATATGTGTGTGTGTGTGTGTGTGTGTGTTGTTCTCTAGAATGAATGGTACTGTTAAATAAATTAAGCATGAGCTTCTGAAACGGAAATAAAATGTTGTGCGAATAACTTTCTGGTGTTGATCACAGTGTAACAGAGGAACAAATGTGTAATAAACCATGTGATTATAAGAACCAATCTATAACGTTAAACTGAACCTTACGTTGAACGAAATGCTTAATTGTAATGAGAACAACACATAAATGAATAATAGAGAAACATAAGGCCATGTTGCAAGTCGTAACAAAAGCCATAAGAGCTTGGAAGAAAACTTGAAACAATGGTCTTAGAGACCCTTTATTAATATGAAAAAGTTACATTGAAGACCATCTGCTCAACAAGGTCTAAATTCACTTACATGCATTTATTTTTCTTAAGTTACAAGTTGCTTTTCCACTCTATGTCATTGCATGAGAGTTGAGGGTCATTTCCCTTGGGGCCAGATGAGCCCATCAACTTTACTTAGCTGACATTCAACCTTGCATTATGAGTAGGCTAGATGTCTTTCGTTGGCACCCTAGTGCCACCAGTGAGGCACCAGAAGGTTCTGTATAATGCCATGGAGCTGCTTCTAAGCTCATCATGGATTCTGGCACTTTCTCCATGTGGTGGGCGAGGTGGATACCCCTTAGGATTCCACTCCAAGCCCATGGTAGGTAATGTCCACCCAATCACTTGTGTTGGCATGTGTGGAATTCCCTATCCGAGAATGGGGAATTTGCAGGCGAGGAACTCTTGTGAAAGCCTTTCGCCCAAGCTTAGGAGGGGTAGCACCAAAATACACCTTAAGAAGTCATTGACCTTGGCATAAAGACGTGGAGACGATCTTGAGGTCTGTCAGACCTCTGAGACAAAGCCATGGTCGAGAAGGTTAGCTCTAGGAAGCTTGAGCAATAGCAAAACTCAAGTTTGGGGTGATCATGAAGATCCCCATGTGAGATGTTGCATGGGGTAGGACTTAAACCCCTTAGTCGAGCCATGGCAAAGGAACAGAATGAAAAACTTGTTTCATCACAAGGGGATAAAACCCTAAACTTATAAGAAAATATCATACAACCCTATCTTGTCACAGATCAAAACCCTAGCCGAGAAAGCCTCCTCTTGGCACGACCAATTTTCCCCTTACATGATTGGTCGTGAAAATGTTGACATGGCCAGGAGTGGTTACCCCAAAATGTTGTCAAGAAAGGAAATAGGAACTAACCAGGAATATATCCACTGGGATGAGCTCATAGCCACGCCAACCTGGGAGTTCCATGATTGGACAAAGGCGGACCCACCTAACAGGTCATCCCATTAGGTTCGCCCCAAACTATTCTGTTAAGTTATGGTATGTTCTATGCTTATAACAGTTTACTTCTTTTTCTTATTATATTCCACCAATTAGCAATCACATGTACATAAAGTAAAGTGCAGATAGAACATTAAACGATCGACAGAAAACAAGCCAAGACAAGAGACACAAGATGTGGTGGCTAGCCAGGGACAAACCCCACAATGTGTGGGGAAACCCTTTGATCAAATCTTCTTTTATCTTCAATAATTCAGCAGAGAGAAATAGTACAATAAATCTGATTCATATCAGCAGTAGCAAACCCTAGATTAGTAGCATCAGCATTAGCGGCTTCATTATCAAACTAGGGCAGACCATATCTCACAATCGACAGTGGGATTGACTTCATTCCACCACCAAAAGTTTCGGCTTCTGGAGGAGGTTCAGATGAACCTACAACGCAGTTCAGATGAGGAGATCTTCTAGGCCACGCAAGTCAATCTTTACTTCTGCAGTTGTAGCTTCAGTTTCAGCAGTTTCCGGCTTCAAACTAGGGCAGTCGATATCTTGCAAACCGTTCGTCGGATTGACTTCATTCCACCACCAAAAGTTGCGCCTTTCAAAGGAGGTTCAGATGAACCTACAGCGCAGTTCCAAAGAGGAGATCTTCTAGGCCACACAATTCAATCTTTACTTCTGCAGTTGCAGCTTCAAATTCAACAGCCTCCGGCTTCACATGTGTGAGAGAGAGAGACCCATTTCAGCGCAGTAGAGAAGAGACTCATATCTGCGCAATAGAGAGAGAGAGATGTGATGAGATGAGTGAGTCCAAATGAGGAAAAGTCCTCTTATATTTATACACAATGTTGGTGGGTGAATAGATGCGACTGTTGGGCTTCTGAGCCTACATGAGTTGTAGGTCGGCTTGACAATAATTCCATAATCAAAATAAATTCATATCTCCATGAATACTTATAGGAATTGGATGATATTTATATCAATCCTACACCTCTCGATGAGAGGAATCTAATAAAAATATTATTAGCCATGAATAAGATGACCCACATGAAGTTTTGCCCTGGTTGCCAATTTTAACACTCCCTCTCAACCATGGAGAACTTCATCTGCAATCTGTTTATCGGTCGTTACTATTCATCCATCAAATGCACTGCCTTGTACAGCTTGACCCTTGCCTTGCTCTGCTCTATTTTGCCTGTTCTGCTTTGACTTGTTCTGCCCTGCACCGATCTGTACTGATTTGTTCTGTTCTGCTCTGCTCTTGCATTGTTTTGTTCTACTCTGCTTTTGTCCGAATTATGAAGAAGAAGAAATGATCGAGGATGTATCATACTGACTCAAAGTCAGTCTCAGAGTATGTACCACTGGTCCCAGACCAGTGTCAACCAACCCAAATTCAGCGTCATAGTGAGTACAACTCCAATGGTCCCAAACCAATATCATCCTCCACTGACTCAAAGTCAGTCTCAGAGTATGTACCACTGATCCCAGACCAGTCTCAACCGACCCGAAGTCAGCGTCATAGTATGGTACAACTCCTACCACTGGTCCCAGACCAGTATCATTGATCCCAGATCAATGGAGGTCATCCTAGCGTAGGGAGTACGGTAGTTACAACGATGTGTCCATCGGTACTACTATGGTCCCTAACTCCATTTCCCTGCTCATTGATCAGAAGAGAGGTACTTCCCATGAGTCCCAGACTGCATGGGTAGGACGCCTCGACAGGAGAACTAATCAATCCTGTCCTCACAGGAGAACACATCAATCCTGCTACAATTGCCATGGAGAACACATCAATCCAGGCCTCACAGGAGAACACATCAATCCTGCTACAATCGCCGTGGAGAACATATCAATCTAGGCTGCCATGGAGAACACATCAATCCAGGCCTCACAGGAGAACTAATCATCCTGCTACACAGGAGAGCGAATCATCTTGTTCCGCAAGAGAGCGAATCATCTTGTCCCACAAGAGAGCGAATCATCTTGTTCCAGTGTGCACCACCAGGGGAGGGTGAGTCACCCTGTGGTCATATGTTGCTCCAGTAGGAACCGCAAGCCCTCAGAGCTCCCAGAGCTCAATGTATGCAACATGCAGGACCCTTGTACAAAGGTTTCTTGCCGACTCCAAGTCATTTGGGAAAATCACAGATTAGATCTTTCCTCAGGGCTTTGACAAGGTGTATCAACCTGTACATCATTTTAATGTGATGGAGCTTCCTTGCTCATCAACTTACCATATCCCAGATGATGTCTATCTGCTGGAGCAATTGACGAATACGAGATTCCTCAATAATCGAATCCCACCTCTGGTTGTTACAGAGAATCACAGTGGTATCCAATGTAAATCCAAACAGCTCACTGAAGAGCTTTCGCAACTAGACTACCTCACACGAGGTTATGCTAGCAACAATATATCCTGCTTCGGCGGTGCTCAAAGCCACCAACTTCTGCTTCCTGCTCATCCAGGATATCGAAGCAGATCCCAAGGTGAAACAGTACCCAGAAGTGCTCTTACGGTCCTCCACATTGCCTGCCCAGTCAGCATCTGTGTATCCAAATAGTCTCACATCTCTGGCAATGTATCTTAACCCATAAGTGATAATGCCACGAAGATATCTCAGCAGATTCTTGGCACCAATCCAGTGTATGTGGTGGGGTTCAACCATATGCTGGCTCAACGTGTTGACTGCAAAGCATATAACTGGACGGAAGTTCACTATGAACATTAACGCTCCGACGAGTTGCCGATACTCGGTAGCATTTCGTAAAACAGGTCCAGCAGCACTACCGCTTAACTTCTTGAAGTCAAGCTCCATCGGAGTAGTTACAGGCTTGCAGTCCACCATTCCGAATCTTTCCAATATCTTCACCACATATTTTCCTTGAGATAGGAAAATTTCTCCTGGCTTTTGCCACACTTCAAGTCCTAGGAAGTAGTGCATCAGTCCTAGGTCTTTCATTTCAAATTCAGAGGCCAGCTCCCTCTTACATTTGTGAATGAGAGGGTCTGCACCTGTTAGAAAGAGGTCATCCACATACAACACCAGTATGAGAGGCTTGTCATTTTCAACGTTAAAGTAAAGGTTAGGATCGACTTCACTCCTAGTGAATCCCAGCTTCATCAAGTAGCTATCGATCCTCTCATACCATGCTCGGGGTGCTTGCTTCAGCCCATAGAGAGCTTTCTTCAACCTGCATACATGAGATTTTCGATCATAAATCGCAAATCCTTCGGGTTGCTCCACGTAGACCTCTTATTTGATCGAGCCACGCAGGAACGCAGTCTTGACATCCATCTGATGTAGGTACCATCCTTGTGAAGCTGCAAGGGCTATGATCGAGCGGATGGCCGTATATCTAGCAACAGGTGCAAATATCTCATCATAGTCTATACCTTCCTTTTGGGAGAAACCTCGAGCAACAAAACGAGCCTTATACTTTTCCGTGCTTCCATCTGCTGCATGCTTTATCTTGTAAAGCCATTTGGAAGTAACAACAGTCTTGTCCTGGGGTCTGGGAACTACTTTCCAAACATCATTCTTTATGATAGACTCATATTCTTCGGTCATAGCATCCTTCCATACTTGATGCTTGACGGCATCTGAGAATGACGAAGGCTCATTTTGTATGATCGTGCTCATGATGGTCAGGTATCCTTGATACCTATTAGGTTTCTTACTTTCACGAAAGGTTCCTCGGGGTGCAGCATGTCCTTCAACATCATCAAGTAACCCCTTAAGCCATGAAGGCCTCTTCCTAGAAGAGGAAGGCTCATATGGAGGAGGATCAATCGGATCCATGGGTTCTTCTACATCAGGCATTGATTCATCATCCTTTTCTTTCGGTTCCCTGGTGTCGGCTTCTTGAGAGCTACTCAAAGTCGGAAGATTGATCACCTTGCTGAGAGCCATATCTTCGTCAAAGGTGACATCATGACTAATTATGACTTCCCTTTGACCGGCTACATAGATTCTATAGCCTTTAGTATTTTCACCATAGCCTACGAAAATTCCCTTCTTTCCAGATGCTCCCAATTTATTTCTTTTCTCTTTCGGCACATGAAAGTATACAGGGCTTCCAAAAATTTTAAAATGAGAAACATCAGGTTTCTTACCGGTGAATTTTTCTTCAGGAGTCTTGGAACCCAATGCTTGATGAGGGCATCGATTTTGTACATATACGGCAGTGTTTGCAGCTTCAGCCCATAGAAACTTAGGAAGACTTTGATCATGTAGCATGGCCCGGACAGCTTCCATAATTGTGCAGTTCTTCCTTTCTGCCACACCATTTTGTTCAGGAGTATATGGTGTAGTAGTCTCCCTCTTGATGCCAGCCTCTTTACAAAAATCATGGAACTCATTAGATTCATATTCAGTCCCATTGTCAGTTCTTAAGATCTTGATCTTCTTTTCGGTTTGATTCTCGATTAGGGCTTTGAAGTGTCGGAACCAAGGGAACACTTCATCCTTCTTTTTCAAGAAGTATATCCAGGTCTTTCGAGAATGGTCATCTGTAAAAGTGAGATAATATGAGTATCCTCCCAAGGAGTTCACAGGCATCATACCTGATATGTCTGAGTGAACTAGTTGTAATATATCGGAGGTCTTGCTTTGACTTGAAGGGAATGGTCCCCTTTTGAGCTTTCCTTCGGCACATCCCGGACATACACCTTCTTTCTCTACTTGGAATTCAGGCATCCCTGTTACCATCTGTCTTACATCGGGTAGAGCTTTGTAATGAAGGTGGGCAAACCTCTGATGCCAAAGTTCGGACTGAAGCATTGTGTCACAAGACATGACACCTAGCGGACTTCCACCGACTTGATATAAAGAATCAACTCGAAACCCAAGAGTGAAAGCATCTTTAACATTATTTTTCCATATGCGTACCTTACCATCGCTGAAGGTTATCTTATAGCCTTTGTCTTCCATTGCTGAGATGGATACCAGGTTCTTTTTGAGATCAGGTACATATAATACATCTTGTAAGTGAATCGTATTATCTTGATTCAGTTTAAGAGAAACATTGCCTACACCTTTCACTGGGTATTTCATGTCATCTCCAAGGACAATTTCCAGGTTAGTTTCTTTCTCTACCAGATTATAGAGTACTTCTTTGTAACCAGTGAAGTGTCTTGAGGCACCACTATCAATGAGCCAAATTCCCATTGAGTCCGAAGGAGCGAAGGTCGATAGAGCAGCTGGTAGATAATATTCAGCCTACTTATCGTCAACAGTGTTAGATTCATACCTGGAATTTCTAGCCTTCTTGAATGGGTGCCCTCTTCCTTTATTTCCCGCATTCCTTTTTCCTTTGATGTTGAATTTTCCATTCGTTCGATTACCATGAGAGGGATTTTTATCATCGTCACAGTGAGAGTCCTTTCTATCAGGGCATTCCCTTGCATAGTGACCTGCTTTATTGCAAATGAAACATCGTCCTTTTCTTCCACCCTTAAATCCAGCCTTTCTTTTCGATTTAGACCCAGAATTATTTCTTTTCTTAGCATGAGAAGAAAAAGCAGCAGGAGGACCTTTAGGCAAGGGCATTTCCTGCTCTTCTACCCTTCTTTGTTCTTGAATGCATCTAGCTATTAATTCCTCAAAACTAGGAATTACATTATTGTTCAGAAGAGTAGTCCTGAACACATACCATTGAGATGGTAATCCTCCGAGAGTTGTGAGTGCTATTTCTCTGTCAGTAATGGTTTCCCCAATAGATAGGAGATCGTTCTTGATCTCGGTGATTCTTAAGAAGTATGCTTACATACTTTCATCTTTACCCTTCTTGATTTCCCTCAACTTATTTCTAAGAAACAAAACTTGATTTGCATCATTAACTTTAAATAAACTCACCAGTCTGTCGTAGATTTCTTTGGAGGTGTCTAGATCAGAGATGTAGGCCACCAAGCGCTTGTCGATAGAGTCCCAGATGATCTTCTTTGTTTTAACTTCTCCATTTTTCCATTTGTTCTAGGCAGCAGCAGATGCATTTGATGAAGGCTCAACAATATTGCCTCTTACATGGTCCAGCACTCCTTGATCTTCAAGGGTTAGATCGATAGACATCTTCCATCCGTGATAGTCAGCTTTCTCACGGAGCTTGTCTTCGGCAGGAAAGAGTGTTGAGGACCCCATAGTTCTTTTAGGATAGCCTTGCCAATCTTCTCTTTAATGATTGCTCTTGCTCTTGCTCGGGCTTTGTCTTCACCTCAGCTCTGATACCATGTTAAGTTATGGTATGTTCTATGCTTATAACAGTTTACTTCTTTTTCTTATTATATTCCACCGATTAGCAGTCACATGTACATAAAGTAAAGTGCAGATAGAACATTAAACGATCGACAGAAAACAAGCCAAGACAAGAGACACAAGATGTGGCGGCTAGCCAGGGACAAACCCCACAATGTGTGGGGAAACCCTTTGATCAAATCTTCTTTTATCTTCAATAATTCAGCAGAGAGAAATAGTACAATAAATCTGATTCATATCAGCAGTAGCAAACCCTAGATCAATAGCATCAGCATTAGCGGCTTCATTATCAAACTAGGGCAGACCATATCTCACAAACCGACAGTCGAATTGACTTCATTCCACCACCAAAAGTTTCGGCTTCCGGAGGAGGTTCAGATGAACCTACAACGCAGTTCAAATGAGGAGATCTTCTAGGCCACGCAAGTCAATCTTTACTTCTGCAATTGCAGCTTCAGTTTCAGCAGTTTCCGGCTTCAAACTAGGGCAGTCGATATCTTGCAAACCGTTCGTCGGATTGACTTCATTCCACCACCAAAAGTTGTGGTTTTCAAAGGAGGTTCAGATGAACCTACAGCGCAGTTCCAAAGAGGAGATCTTCTAGGCCAAGCAAGTCAATCTTTACTTCTGCAGTTGCAGCTTCAAATTCAACAGTTTCCGGCTTCACATGTGTGAGAGAGAGAGACCCATTTCAGCGCAGTAGAGAAGAGACTCATATCTACGCAGTAGAGAGAGAGAGATGTGATGAGATGAGTAAGTCCAAATGAGGAAAAGTTCTCTTATATTTATACACAACATTGGTGGGTGAATAGATGCGACTGTTGGGCTTCTGAACCTACATGAGTTGTAGGTCGGCTTGATAATAATTCCATAATCAAAATAAATTCATATCTCCATGAATACTTATCGGAATTGGATGATCTTTATATCAATCCTACATCTCTCGACGAGAGGAATCTAATAAAAATATTATTAGCCATGAATAAGATGACCCACGTGAAGTTTTGCCCTGGTTGCCAATTTTAACATATTCACATATGGTGTGCATAGAAGGGAGTGAGATGAGAGGCGCGAGATGAAATGGAAGTGTCACCACACATCCCAATCGGGAGCGAGGGCTATGAAAGGGTGTGACCCACTAAATTATGTGCCCTGGAGGTGAGAGCTAGAGAGTTCTAACCGAAGCGATCTACGGGCACATGCAACACAGAGCCAAGCAAGGAGAAGCAGGATGACAGGGGAGTGGACACGGAGGCTAAGGAAAGTTGGCACTAGGGTCCAATGGGAAAGGTGGCCATACGGCCCCACCATCCATGCAAGCCTGGTGAGTGAAGTCGACAGATAGCAAAGGGAAGTTGTTGGGAGTGTGCCGAGGGGGACCGAATGAGAGACATGGCTGACAACACTGGCCACACCTTAATTATGATAAAGCTTTCATTGGAGAAGGGAGGGCCCACAACCAAGTTAGTGCGACATTGTGAGCCCAGAGATATATGTATAGAGAGAGGTGCTCCAAGTGAGGGCGTCGAGTTACTAGGCTCTGGGATAAAGTGAATCGACAACGAAAATGATTGGCAAACATGCCAAGGGATAATGAGGAGATTGGAGAGGGTCTTGTTTCCCAAGTAAGCCCAAAACACAGAATCCAGTGGGTGACCAAAGGCGGAGTTTGGAAACCGTCAAGAGATGGTGAGCGAGGTGACGTGTCCCATAGGGACCCATCCGAAAGGCATAAGCTAGTGTGGGAAGCGAAGGCCATTGGGACTTCAACAGACATATATATATATATATGGGATTTAGAATTCGATAATAAAAAATTATAATAATAATAATAATAATAATAATTAACCCATTCCTCTAATATCAAATGAGGGATCGGGTGATGTTAGAACAAATATCACCTTATATTTATCAATAGTTCCATCCGCACCATTTAGAAGACACAACAGACCTCCCTTCGGGTCTCGAAACCACTTCCCACACATCATTCTTCATTATAGATTCATATTCCTCTGTCATAGCATCCTTCCATACCTACTCTTTCATTGCTTCTTCAAATGTGTGTGGTTCAACTTGTATGATGTTGCTCATAGCCACAACATATCCCTAATATCAGAATGGCTTCTTTCTTTCCCTAAAGGTTCTTATGGAACCAACATGTATCTCATCATTTTGTAAGGTATCTCAAAGCCAAAGTGATCTCTTCTTGGCAGGAGGATCACATGAAGGGGGATCCAAGGGGTCCATGTGTTGCATGAGATCATCAAAAAGATTAGACTTAGGCCTAGGCCTAGAAGGTCCATATAGAATATCCAAGGCATCATCCTTCTTCTCAACATTGGTAGGGGGAGGAGTGTCCCTTGCTTTCCCAAGGGCATCATCTTTCTCAAATGTCACATCCATGCTAAACTCTATGTTCCTTTGACTAGGCACATATATTCTATAAGCTTTAGGATTTTCAAAGTAACCAAGAAATGTAACTTTCTTTTCCCTATAGCTTCTAGATTGTTCCTTTTGTCCTTGGGCACATGAAAGTAGACGGGGCAACAAAATATCATCAAATGTCCAACATTGGATTTTATAGCTGTGAAAACTTCTTCGGGAGTCCAATCATCTAAGGCTTGATGAGAAGTCTTGGTTTGAACATAGACCATTGTGTTAGCAGCTTCACCATATAGAAACTTCGACAACTTTTAATCATGCAACGTAGGTTGGGAAAATTCCATGATGGTCTTGTTCTTCCTTTTACCCACTCCATTTTGTGTTGGAAATAATGAGAGGGGGGTGAATTAGTGTTTCTTTTCAATTGTTATTATTACCAGTTTAGATTCTTTACAATTTTAATCAAATAAATGATTTTATTAAAATATAGAAAAAGAGAATACAATATCTGATGAATTTTTCCAAGCAACAACTTGGACTTTGATGAGGCTCTGACCCTATCTAGTCAAGGCACCAACCTTGGATTTAGGAGCACCAACTCCAAGGACACCAATCCCTCCATTTCTGAGGCACCAACCCCAAGGGCTCCGGCCCTATAGTTTTGCTTTGTCAAGAAATGTTTTGATTGTATTTCACTACTCCTTGTCCTTGTGACCTTTGTAACGGGTCACTGTCTGCACTACATAACTGCGTCAGGAGTGATTGGTTCTCACGAGCCCTTTTAGAGATTAACCCAACCAACAGACTTGCTCAACCTTCGGCTTCCTTCCTTTTGCTCAACCTTTGGCTTTCTTCTTCAACGCTAGAACTTCAGGTTCTGTCTTCGACCTTACGGCTCTCTCTATTTCTTTGAGTTCACGAGTTGTGAACTGTCAATTCTACTTTGTGCTCGATGCCGAGATCAATGCTTGAGCTGAGGCGTTTTAACCCGTATTTATATGAGTCTCACCAATAACCAAGAGACATGTTCATTGGAGGGAGAGACCGACTTATGAATATTCATCCAATTATTCACATACTTGTTTATTTACATAAAATTTCATAGGAGAGGCCATACCCACATGAGGTTCCACATCCACGTCATTAACTCAATCGCAATCACAGCTTTCGAAGGTCTTTTATAAGTCATGCTCATACCATAGACGATTGTTGATTGCCCCTACTGGATGTGATATTATATTAAATTGTTTTGATAACTCCATTGGGTCCACCACACTATCGCAATCGGCGGTCCGGGGTCCACCACTCTATCGCAATCATAACTTTATAAGACTCCTACAATCGCAACACTTTGGCTTTACAATGTAACATTTTCGATACCCCTACTTCCGATGGAGTGAATGTGATATTCAATAAGATGTTTTTAATAAATCTTCGGGTCCACATATTTATCGCAATTGGGGATTTTGAGCAGCGACACATAATAAAACCCGCTGATATTATATATGCCGATATGTTAACTCCTCCGGTTTGTTTTATTCCATGTGTTGTGAACTTTTAATGGGTTTCCACGGTTTATTCATTCTTCTGATATTTCTCCTTAGTTCCTCCGATATGGCTCTTATTCATAGGCATATGATTTTTCTTAGCTTGTTGCTCCTATGACTTCTGATAGCTACTCTTTGATTCTCGATAGTTTCTCTTGCTCCGATATGACTGCCAATGGCTTCCCTGATGGATTTCCTCCTTGGCTTCTTTCTCTTGTGACTTCATGGATATGCTTTGCTTCTCCTTGGCTTCATGTCATCATTTAGTATCCCAGAATATTTCCATATTGACGTCAATGAAAATCTAGATCAACAATCTCCCCCTTTGTCATTGATGGCAATATTTGTCTTCTCTCCCCCTTTGACATCAATGGCAAAGGATTGCACAAGGACTCGCCCTGTCAAACTACTCCCCCCTGTCATGCGACATATTAAGAATAGATTTAGTTTGAGGATAAAGCAATAACCCCCATCTTTTGATGGAGATGTTCAAATGCTTCTCGAGGAAGAGGTTTGGTGAAAATATCTGCAATCTGTTCCTTAGTATTGATATATTCTAACTTGATGTTTTGTTTAGCCACCTGTTCACGAAGAAAATGATACTTGATTGGTATATGTTTGGTCTTTGAATGCATCACTTGATTTTTACCGAGACTGATAACACTTGTGTTGTCACAGTAGATGGTGATTGGTTGTTTAATTTCTATGTTGACATCCTTCAAAGATTCCTTCATCCATAGTATTTGTGTACAATAGTCAGTTGCGGCTATATATTTGACTTTAGTTGTAGAGAGAGATTTAGACGATTGTTTTTTGCTAATCCAAGCTACCAAGCAATATCCCATAAAAAAATGCATTTCCATTGGTTCTTTTATGATCATTCATGCTTCCAGCCCAATCAACATCGATATAAGTTATTGTAATATTTGTGCTTTTGGGATACCAAAGACCAAAGTCAAGAGTTTCTGTTATGAAACCAGCTCAAGAAAAGATAGAAAAGATAGATCAACGCCTTAGAATTCAGCCTCTTCGAGGGGGCAACCTCCTTTACATTACATAAATGAACAATTCTTGGATGATTCAAATGAAAAAACCTCCTTTCTATACATAGGAGTCTAAGGAGTCACAATATAATCCAGCCGACCTAACAATAATAATATAAAAACACAAAAATAACAATAGAGGGATTCTATGGGGCACAGTAATAACAATATGGGGGCAATAGGGGCACAACAATATTAATAAGGGGTATAACTACAATAGTAATGGGGTAATCACTAGTATTATAGGGACCCAACATGCCCCTCGCCTTCAAAAAGATGTTGTCCTCAACGCTTGAGTAGTTCTGGATACTTCTGCATAAAATTCTCATCCTCCCATGTGGAATCTTCAGCGGATAAGTTCTTCCACTTGATAAGATACTCTATAATTGATCGATTTCGTAGCTGTCGAGTTCTTGTTTCTATGACTGCTTCCGGTTCCAATGTAATTTTTCCTTCCTCGTCAAGTTCTGGCAATACTGTTTGAACTGGGAGCTTGTCACCTATAACCTTCTTTAAACATGAAACATGGAAAACTGGGTGCAATCGAGAAGATGTAGGAAGCTCCAATTTGTATGCCATAGTACCAATCTTTTGCAACACCTTGTACGGACCATAATACTTTGGTGATAATTTATTATCCTTCTTAGCTTGCTTGAGGGACATTTGCTTATATGGTTGTAGCCGTAGGAATACCCAATCACCTACATCAAAACTTCTTTCACTGCGATGTTGATCTGCCTGTTGTTTCATTCTATTCTGTGCCAACACGAGGTTATCCTTTAAGAGTTGTAGGACTTGTTGTTGATGTTCAATGTGATGTTCCACTGCCTGAACTTAGAATTTTCTCTTAAATATGATGTGATGGATGGTGGTTGATACCCATAAAGTGCCATAAATGGGGTCATTTTTGTTGCTGTATGGAAGGAAGTGTTATACCACCATTCAGCCAGAGGCAACCATTTGACCCATTGTGTCTGTTTATCAGATACAAAGCAACGAAGATATCCTTCCAAACATTTGTTTACTATCTCAGTTTTCCCATCAGATTGAGGATGATAAGATGAGCTATGAGCTAACTGAGTACCAAGACAAGAAAATAATTATGTCCAAAAATTTCCAGTGAAAATGGGATCTCTGTCACTTACAATAATCTTTGGGTTTCCATGTAGCTTTTGAATTGTTTCCATAAATGCAGTAGAAACTGTACTAGCTTTAAATGGATGTGATAATGCACAAAAGTGTGCATACTTGGTAAGTTTGTCAACTACCACCATGATGACACTCTTTCCCTCAGACTTGGGTAAACCTGTGATAAAATCCATTGAAACCTCCTCCCAACGTTGGCTTGGAATGGATAAAGGTTGTAATAGACCCGGTGTGTTAATTGTTTCAACTTTATTTTGTTGGCAAACCAAACATTCCGCCACAAACTTTTGAATATCTGATTTAAGGCAATCCCAAAAAAATTCCTTCTTAACCCTGTGGTAAGTTTTTATAAATCTTGAGTGCCCTCCTAAGGAAGAAGTGTGTAATTCCATAAGAATCTTTTGTTTTAGCTGGGAATTCTTACAGAGGTATAAGCGATCTTTGTACCATAATGAATCATTTTTCCAGCTAAATGTATCAGACGTACTGGAATCTTGTTGTAGCTTTCGAATAAGTGCCCACACTTCTTCGTCATTCTTCCATTCCTCCCTTGCTTCGTTTATCCAATCTGGTTGGATAATAGAAATGGGGCACAACAATGCTTCCACATTCTCATCCTTTCTTGAGAGTGCATCTGCCACCACATTTTGCTTCCCTTTTTTGTAGATGATTTCAAAGTCATAACCCAACATCTTTGTGACCCACTTTTGTTGCTCTTCAGAGGATAATCTTTGTTCTAAAAAGTATTTAAGGCTATCATGATCCGTTTTTACCTTGAAGTGTTTTCCCATTAGGTAGGGTCGCCATTTCTTAAGTGCATGGAGTATTGCCAACATTTCCTTCTCATAAATAGCTTTGCTTAAAAACTTTCCCTTGATTGGACGACTTTCAAAGGCAATGGGTCTTTCATCTTGCATTAGAACAGCACCAATTCCATTTCTTGAAGCATCACATTCCACAATAAAGGTTTTTGTGAAGTCCGGTGTAGCTAAGACCGGTGCTTGGCACATTGCCTCTTTAAGATGTTCAAAGGCCTTTGTTGCTTCCGGAGTCCATGAAAATGCATCTTTCTTCAATAATGTTGTTAGAGGTGTTGTTATTCTCCCATAATTCTTAACAAACTTGCGATAATACCCTGTCAACCCAAGAAATCCTCGCAGATGCTTTATGGATGTGGGGATTTTCCATTCCTTAATGGCTTTAATTTTGCTAGGGTCTACCTTAACTCCTTCATGAGATACAATATGACCCAAATATTCCACCTCCTGGACTCCAAAGAAACATTTGGATCTTTTTGCATATAATTGTTTCTCCTCTAATAGTTGTAGCACCCTATCAACATGTTCAACATGATCCTTCCAAGACTTGCTGTAGATTAGTATATCATTAAAAAATACTAACATATATTTTCTAAGGAATGGTTTGAAAATTGAATTCATCAAACCTTGAAATGTTGAAAGTGCATTGGTAAGGCCAAAATGCATGACCAAAAATTCATAATGACCCTCATGAGTTCTAAATGTTGTTTTCGGAATGTCTTCAATCTTTATTCTGATTTGATGATATCCTGAACGAAGATCCAACTTGGTGAAGTAAATTGATCCATGCAATTCATCCAGTAATTCATCAATGACAGGAATGGGGAACTTATCTTTAATAGTGAGCTTGTTGAGCTCCCTATAATCCGGACACATGCGCCATGATCCATCCTTCTTGTGCACCAATACTACTGGGGCAGAGAAAGAACTTTGACTCGGTTGAATTATACCAGCCTCTAGCATTTCTGCAACCATACGTTCAATTTCACTTTTTTGGACATAGGGATATTTGTACGGCCTGATGTTTGGAGGAACACTTCCTGGAATCAGATGAATAGCATGATCATGATCACGCATAGGTGGGAGACCTTTGGGAGTCTCAAATACCTTGGAATGATTGTCCAGGACTTTTTGGAGATCTGGAGAAATAGATGATTCCGATGTGGAAACATCTAGCAAACATAATTGTGCAATTACACCTCTTTGCTCCTTTTTTAGAAGCTTTGTCATACCACTAGAGCTAATTATCTTTCCTGGTTTCTCTGCAATACCCCTTAATTCAACTTCATTTCCTTCCGTAGAAAATTTGATGAAAAGTTCTTGAAAATTAAAAGCTATTGTACCCAAGGACTGTAGCCATTGGGCTCCTAGTACAACATCAGCACCTCCCATTGGAATGGAAAGCATTGGGCTAGTCAATACATATTCTCCCATGGATAACTTGATATTATGGCACTTTCCAGAGCAATTTATTGTCCCTCCATTTGCAATCATCACTTGACACTCTGGTGCTGGATATAGGAAGCAATTCAATTCTTTTGCTACCCTACAATGAATAAAATTGTGGGTGCTTCCTGAATTAATCAACACTATTACCTTTTTCTTCTTGATTTGTCCTCTTAATGTGCTATCAATTCTTCCGTAAAAATTTCCCAAGTGATAAATTGTTTACGAGAGCAAAGCCATTGATACCATACAAACTGATTTGGTTCCAAATATAAAGTTGCCATACATACCTTTTGTGTGTTTTGCACATTATTGAGATCGAAGAACTGCTCCATCTGTAATATCCATGTGGCGGGATCCTTGCCATCAAACTTCCTCATATCAATTTTTGGAATATGGTGAGTCTTCAATCCAACATTAGAGTCTATGAAATCATTATTAACATTTCTTTTGTTCTCATCATGAGTTTCCTTTAGTACCCTTTCACCCTTATTGACCATTTCTTGTAGCAACTTATTCATATTTATCTTCAATTCTTCCATCTTATCATCCATGCCATCAATTTTAGCTTCTACGCCTTTCTTTAAACCATCCATCTTAGCTTCTACGTCTTTCTTTAAACCATCCATCTTAGATTCTGTTGCTTTTTGTGCAAGTGACACTTGTTGCACTTGTTCTTGTAATTTTGATATATCATATAGCATTTCTTCTTCTTCTTCATGAGTCATGCTAGCGCTTCCAGGTTCCTTACTAGGTGTTTTCATTTTCTTTCCTCGGGGCATCAATTACCGATAATAATGCTCTATTATGCCCTTTGAATTCCTTCAAAACAAATTTTCAAACCAAGCTTAAGCAAAAATTTAAGAAAATCTACACACCTTTTTTCACTTTGTAGGAGCTGGATATTGCCTCTAATGTATCTCTGTACTTTCCGATCATCTAGTTCTGAATTTGTGACCTGCAGTAGCCCTTTGTGTTCTCTTTCCAATGCCACAAGTCTGACCCAAATTGGTTTCTCCAAGGAAGAGTTATGCGAAATCTCCCACAGTGACTTGATTATAGACTAGTTTAGTAGAGTGAACTTGTACGACGTGCCACGAGTTACTGTTTCGACCTTTGGATCTGAAAAATGCATACAAGAAACTACAGCCCGTCCTCTTTCTGTACCTTCTTGTGAAATTTCAATCCGATCCCCAGAGAGAAATTTATGACGATTTTCCCCAGGTCACCTGTTTGGAATGTAATTCAGGAGTCTGCAAAAAGACCAACTTCCTCAGATCATATCTCCCCAAATATAGCGCGAAAAGCTTTGAAATTCAGACCCGAGGTTCAGCACGATTTCTTCTCAAATGGGTTTTTTTTGCAACTTCTGAAATGTTGCAGAAAAAAGTTATAGCGAAAATGCCACGATGACCTGTTTGGAACAACGAAACCCTAGAATCCAAAGCTTTGATACCAAATGTTATGAAACCAGCTCAAGAAAAGATAGAAAAGATAGATCAACGCCTTAGAATTCAGCCTCTTCGAGGGGGCAACCTCTTTTATATTACATAAATGAACAATTCTTGGATGATTCAAATGACAAAACCTCCTTTCTACATATAGGAGTCTAAGGAGTCACAATATAATCCAGCCGACCTAACAATAATAATATAAAGCCACAAAAATAACAATAGAGGGATTCTATGGGGCACAATAATAACAATATGGGGGAAATAGGGGCACAACAATATTAATAAGGGGTATAAATACAATAGTAATGGGGTAATCACTAGTATTATAGGGACCCAACAGTTTCTTTCAAGTATCTGAGAATTCTTTTCATAGCCAACATGTGTGATTGCTTAGGAGCTGATTGAAATATTCTCACCATTCCCATTGCTTGCATAATGTCCAGTCTTGTAACAGTTAAGTATAAGAGAGCTCCAATTATTGACCTATAAAGATTTGCATCTACCGGGGGGGATTCATCATCTTTGCTTAATTTGCAGTTTGTGGTCATAGGTGTGCTCATAGGTGTGCTCATAGTTGCACATTCTTCCATTCCATATCTTTTAATCATGTCTCTGAGATATTTTGTTTGAGAGATAAACATACCTGCTATGGTTTGCAATACTTGTAGTCCAAGGAAGTAGGATAGCTCACCAATCATTGAGATTTTGAATTCTTTTGACATATTTTGAGAAAACGCATGGCTCATTTCATCATTATTACTAGCAAAAATCAGATCATCAACATATACAAGGGTGATTAGTAATTTATCATCATCCATCTTCATATAGAGATTACTTCCTGCCACCCCTTTTTGAAGTTTTTCTGATGTAGATAGTGATCTAATCTTCCGTACCACACTCGAGGAGCTTGTTTCAAACCATATAATGGCTTTTTCAACTTACATAGCCTTTTCCTTCTGCTAGATCAAAACCTTCTGGTTGCTCCATGTAGACTTCTTCCTTGAGTTCCCCATTCAAAAATGTTGATTTTATGTCCATTTAATAGACTTTGAATCCTTTTGAGCAAGCAAATGCCAAGAACATCCTTATAGCTTCTATACGAGCTATCGATGCAAAGGTTTCTTCAAAATCGATTCTTTCAATTTGTGAATAACCCTTACAGACAAGTCTTGCCTTATTTCTGATGATTTTTCCATCTTCATTCATTTTTTTGAACACCCACTTAGTTCCAATTATATTTTTATCCTTTGGACGAGGTACCCGCTCCCATGTATCATTTTTCTCGATTTGAGACATTTCTTCTTCCATGACTTCCACCCAATGAGGATCCTTACTTGCTTGAGTAAAAGTTTCTGGTTCTATCATAGATAGGAGAGCAACATCATTTTTCTTTGGTGTACTTGTCATCCTTCTTCGGGTTTGTATTCCTTCATCTACATTGCCAATAATATGCTCTTCTAGGTGATGTTTTTGGAGGAATTTCACTTTTGAAGGAGTTTGAGATGGTTCTTTTTGTTTTTGTTTTTCTTGATCTTTTCCTCCTTTTCAGGTTCTTCTTCGCTTTCTTCAATAAAGGGGTCAACTTCATGATCTTCAATTTTCTTTTCTGGAAGGCCTTCATCAATATTTACATCAATACTTTCCACTATTTTTCGTAGTCGATTATTGTAGCACTTGTAAGCTTTGCTTCTAGTAGAATATCCAATAAATATTCTTTTGTCAACCTGTGAATCAAATTTTCCTGGTGAGTCATCATTGATCTTTATGAAGCATTTGCTTCCAAAAATCCTGAAGTATTTTACTGAAGCAGGTCTTCCTTTCCATAATTCATAAGGATTCTTTTCATTATTTTGTCTTAGTTGAGTTCGATTCAAGGTATAAACTATTGTCCCGATTGCTTCCTTCCAAAATTTTTGCTGCAAGTCAACTGCTAGTAACATAGTTCTTGTCATTTCTTGAATAGTTTGGTGTCTGCTTTCAACTACCCCATTTTTCTTAGGTGTTCTAGTAGTGGAGAGTTATTTTTCGATTCCATGTTCGTTACAGAATTCATCAAATTATTTTGATGTGAATTCTCCCCCTCTATCCATTCTAAGACATTTAATTTTGGAGTCCTTTTCATTTTCTACAAGAGCTATAAGATTCTTAAAGCATTCAAAGGCTTCAGATTTATATTTTATGAAATATACCCATGTCATTCTAGTATAGTCATCAACTAATAAAGCAAAGTGCCTTTCTCCTTGGAGTGTTAGAGTCCTAGTTGGCCCACATAAATCTGCATGAATGATCTCTAGAGGTTTTGATGTGGAGAATTCCTTAGTCTTGTGGCTTGCTCTAGTTTGCTTGCCATGTTGACATGGGCCACATACAAATTGATTTGGTTTGAACATCTTTGGAATGTCCCTTAATGCATTGATTTTTCTGATATTGATCAAGTTATCAAAACTTGTATGCCCCAGTCGCTTATGCCACAACCAGCGTTCATCTATTTGACTTAGATACCATTTATCTTCTTGAATTTTGTTCAAAATGTAGACATTATATGATGTTCTAACTCCTTTAGCCACAAGTTATCTTGAGGAAGAGTTCCTTATGTCATAATTTTTAGTGTTGAAGACAACATTACGTCCTTGATCATAGATTTGGCTAACACTCAAGAGATTGTGTTTGAGCCCATCTACCAGCAAAGAATTTTGAGCCTTTCCTTTTCCATTAATAAGGGTAATGGTTCCTTTTCCAGCAATTTTGGCAAACCCACTCCCAAAGGATACATTTCCTTCCTTTTTGTTTAATGAGACAAACTTCCTTTTGTCACCTGTCATATGTCTGGAGCACCCACTGTCCACAAACCAAAGGTTTTCCTCATTGTGAGAACATAGAGCTAGACCACATTTATCTGTATTGGGATTTTCATCTTTTGCTTCTCTACTTTTGAGGGGGAAATTTTGTTCACTATGTCCATTATCATTACATAATGAGAAAATTGGATCAAATTTGGCCAAAGGATCAAAAGAGTTGAAGGTCTTGATTTATCATTTCTCTTTGAGACTACATGGTTTGTTTGTCTGATCCTTCAATCTTGGTGCTTCATTCTTACGAGCCATGCAATGTTTAGTTTGATGACAATTTTTTTTACAATAATAACAATGCCTAAGAAAGATAGTTTGGTACCCGTTATAATAGCCATGATTTGAAGAAACCTTCTTTCTTGGAGTTGTTCTTTCTTCATTCTTTGGATTTGAGTTAGGCCTTTGATGAGATGATTTTTCTTCTTTTGGATTGCTGCAAAGTACATCGGCATAGCTTCTTGCATTATCCTTAGCACTTGATGATTCTTCTTTAAAAACCAATCCAAGACTTGTCACTTTGAGATTTTTGAGTGTTGAGAATGTGATCAAGTTTTTGAGAATATTGCCAACTTCTTTTGATTTCTTCCAATTCTTTCTTAAGAGATACTATTTCAGCTTCATGTCTTTCATATATGACGTCCTCCCTTCTTTTAGCTTCCTCTTTATCTGTTTTAAGTGAGATGACATTCTTTCGTAACTTTTCATTTTCTTCAATGGAACTAATTAGTAGTTCGTTTGTATCTTCTTCGTTTTCCTGTCTTGATTCATAATCTTCAGTGAATGCCATAAATAGTACTTCCTTGCTTCCATCATAGTCATTTTCTTCATCTGATTCATCATTACTTCCTTTGGATGATTTCTTTTTGATGACCACATATTCATCCTCATCAGATTCATCTTGTTTAAAGAGGAAATTCTTCTTAGTAAATCCTTTCTTTCTGTATATCCTCGTTTTTTAATCTTCCTCATCATCATTGTCATGCTTATGAGTACATTTTGCAGCATAATGACCTATTATTCCACAATTGAAACATATAAGAGGGTGCTTACCTTTTAGCTTGGATCCTTTCTTTAGTCTTCATACAAATTGTGCCAATTCGGATTCAACATCAGAGTCATCACTGCTGGTATTCCATCCTTTCCCCTTTTTTGATTTTGAGGCCTTGAATGTTGCATCTTTGGAACTTGGGATTCCTTTTCTCATCTCAAAGGAAATGGGGATTCCATGAAGTTCATCCATCTTGAGAGTGTCTAGTTCCTTCATTTCTTCTATAGCACGCACTTTGGAGTCAAATCTATCTGGGAGAGATCTTAAGACTTTTTGAACAACACTTCTTTCTTCAATATTTTCTCCCAATCCTTTAAGAGAGTTGACTACTTCAATTGCTTGGAGGAATTATGATGCAATATCTTCTTCATCATCCATTCTCAGACTTTCGAACTACCTCCTATGAGTTTGAAGATTTTCCTTCTTAACTTTGGAGTCCCCATCATATAAGCTAACCAACTTATCCCATACTTCTTTTTCTGACTCACAATTCAAGACTTTCGTAAACTCAGAATTAGTAATTCCACTAGTAATGGAATTTAGAGCTTTGGAATTTGCAATGTACACTTTCCTTTCATCTTGATTAGTAGGAAGAGTGGGAGGGGAATTGTACCCATTCAAAACAACGTTCCAAAATTCAAGTCCAAGGGACATTAAGTAGTAAGACATTCTCTTTTTCCAAAAACCAAAATTAGTACCATCAAACAAGGGATCCTTCCTGTCATTTCTTGATTCTTCATTGTAACTAAGAACCCTTCTTCCAGCTATTAGGTTGATTCTAAAGACGCTGGCTCTGATACCAGTTGTTGGAAATACTAAGAGGGGGGTGAATCAATATTTATTTTCAATTGTTATTATTACCATTTTAGATTCTTTACAATTTTAATCAAAGAAATGATTTTATTAAAATATAGAAAAAGATTGAATAAAATATCTGATGAATTTTGCCAAGCACCAACTTGGACTTTGATGAGGCTCCAACCTCTAGAGCTCTGACCCTATCTAGTCAAGGAACCAGCCTTAGATTTAGGAGCACCAACTCCAAGGACACCAATCCTTCCAATTCTGAGGAACCAACCCCAAGGGCTTTGACCCTATAGTTTTTCTTTGTCAATAAATGTTTTGATTGTATTACACTGCTCCCTGTCCTTGTGACCTTTGTAATATATTGTTGTCTGCACTACATAACTGCTTCATGAGTGACTACTTCTCACGAGTCCTTTTATAGATTAACCCAACCAACAAACTTACTCAACCTTCGACTTCCTTCCTTTTACTGGACCTTCAGGTTTCTTCTTCAATGCTCTACCTTCAGCTTCTGTCTTCGACCTTCAACTCTCTCTATTTCTTTGAGTTCACGAGTTGTGAACTGTCAATTATACTCTGTGCCTAATGCCGAGATCGATGCTTGAGGTGAGGCATTTTAACCCAAATTTATACAAGTCTCACCAATAGCCAGGAGACATGTTCATTGGAGGGAGAGGTTGACTTATGAATATTCATCCAATTATTCACAGACTTGTTTATTTACAGAAAATTTCATAGGAGAGGTCGTACCCACATGAGGTCCCACATCCACATCATTACATCAATTACAATTGCAACTTTCAGAGGTATTTTACAAGTCGTGATCATAACATAGCCAATTTCCGATTGGCCCTACTAGATGCGATGTTATATTAAACTATTTTGATAACTCTGTTGGGTCCACCACACTATCACAATCGGCGGTCTGGCGTCCAGCACTCTATCGCAATCATAACTTTATAAGACTCCTGCAATTGCAACTTCATGAAAATCCCGCCATCGTAACCCTTTGGCTTAACGATGTAACGTTTTCAATACGCCTACTACCGATGGAACGTATGCGATATTCAATAAGTTGTTTTTAATAAATCTTCGGGTCCACACCTTTATCACAATCAGGGATTTCGAGCGGTGACACTTAATAAAACCCACTGATATTATATATGTCGATATGTTAACTCCTCCAGTTTTTTTTATTCCATGTGATGTGAACTTTTAAAGGGTTTCCACAGTTTATTCCTTCCTCTGATATTTCTCCTTATTTCCTCCGATATGGCTCGTATTCTTGGACATATGCTTTTTCTTAGCTTGTCGCTCCTATGACTTCCGATAGCTACTCTTTGATTCTCGATATATTTCTCTTGCTCCGATATGACTTCCAATGGCTTTCTTGATGGATTTCCTCCTTGGCTTCTTGCTCCTGTTACTTCACGGATATGCTCTGCTTCTCCTTGGCTTCATATCATCATTTAGTATCCCAAAAATATTGCCATATTGACATCAATGACAATCTAGATCAACATTTTTCTCAGGGTTGTAAGGTACAATGGTCTCCTTCTTAATCCCTAATTTCTTGTTAAATTAAATGAATTCATTTAAAATTAATTCCCTCCATTGTCACACCTGAAGACTTTGATTCTCTTTCTTGATTTATTTTCTATCAGTGCCTTAAAGTCCTTGAACATATCAAATTCCTGGTCCTTGTGCTTCAAGAAGAATATACCTGTCTTGCGAGAGAAGTCATCCAAAAAAAATATGTAGTATAGATAGCCCCCAATAGATGTCATTGGCATGGGTCCACATAAACAAGAATGTACAAGTTGTAGAATACCATTGTTCCTTCTTCTATTGGAAGGGAATGGTACCGTCATCTTCTTTCCACTTTCACATCCCAAAAAAAACCCATCATGATTTGCTTGAACCTCAAAAATTCCATAAACCATCTTCCTCACCTTAGGAAACGCATCATAGTGAGGTGAGTGAATCTTCGGTGCCACATCTCACATTGATGATTACTATCATAGACCAATTCTCAGATTGGTCTTCCATTGAATTTATAAAGGGCTTCAATCACTTGATCCCAAAGTGAAGGCATCCTCTTCTCGCTACAACAAACACCCTCTAAATTTTTCCTATATCCAAATTTTGGAGCCTCCTTATTGTCATGCCATATTTAATTTCAAGCCATTAATGTCAATTTTAGTCATGTTGTTCAAGTGTTGAAGTCTTCCTTTGAGAATTATAAGTGTTAGAGTGACCTGCTTTTATATGCCTATCTTGTCATGACTCCATAGAAAACTTCTTCTAAGCAAGCATAACAGTCAATGTGTAAACTTAAAAGTCAAGCATTGCACAATCCTTGATGATAGTAGTTGCGCAGTGCCTAAGGCTAGTGATTGTGCAGTTCCTTGTGGATGATGACTGCACAATCCTTGAAGACATTGTTTGCACAGTCTCTAGTGACAGTGCATGCACAATTCCTAGAGACATATATTGTGAAATATTTTCGGACAGTGACAATGTGAGGAAATCTTCTATAGATAGTGATTGTGCACTATTTGTTGATAGTGAGTGTATTTCTTCAAGTTAGTCAATTCATTCTTGGCTCCTAGTTCCCTGACATGCACTAATCACCCTCATCAATCATAAACCTCATTACATGTTTTTTCCCTTGTAAAGAGAGTAGTCCAGAGCTCATCTTTATGTTTGTCTTTTGCTTTTAAGATTTGTGCACTGTTGGAGTATAAACATAATTCTCTCGTTGATAGTTGTAAATGCCCTGTCTTCTGAGTTTCTCAATTATTTCTTTTGCTTTCACAAGTGTTGTTTTTTTTGCATTTGTCATTTTGGCTTACTCTGTCTTTTGCAAGTGTCTTTTTTTTCTACTTTCACTCTTCCATGTTTTTCTTGTGCTCTTTTTGTGTTTTCATGTGTCACATTCACTTGTTTCCACACATCTTAAAGAACACCATGTCACGCCTTCTAGAGGAAGCTTCCACACACTCTCTTGTACTAGTGGATTTTATTTATCATCAGAACATGTGTTGGACACATTCTTATGGCATAGTGCACATTTTCATTACAGTTGACACTTGTGTCATAAAGGTACATATTAAGTGTCGCACTTGGAGAAAAGTGTAACTTTACTCTCTTTTCATTGTATACATGTTGATTTTGGGTACTGAACATCTTATCGCCATGTTTTGGATTGTATAAATATGTGTGATCATGTTTAAGACTTGTCGTATGCTCTTACTCTCACTTTCTTGTGTCACTAATCCCACACTTAGTTAATTTTGGACTTTTCTTAGTCCTCTCAACTTGCACAATTCATGACTGATCCCACAACCTCGTCCAACTACACTGCACATTTCCAAGCCATAACTGGAACTATGCACTGCGCAATCATAGAGGAAAACCTCCTTCAACTGAACATTGAGCTATCTCAAAGCTCAATCACTCCATCCTGTTGAATATACTTTCCTATTGTGCAGCCCTTGACCAACCTAACCCAAGGTTGTGCACTGCGCACTTCTATTGGACAATCAGGTCATTCTTGGACCCTTCCCATGCTCAACTATGTAATCCTTAGGTCCCCTCCCTCATCAACTGTGCACCGAGAAATCATTGTTCCTAAGCATGTCACTCTTGTCTCCTAAACTTTCCCAATGTGCAATGCCTTGACCTGCCTTTCCTTCACTGCGCAATACACACTTTCAGTGAAAAATAGGGTCTTCTCTCAGTCCTTGCAGTGCTCAATTGCACAGACCCTTAAGTCTTCCCTTCAATCACTTCGCATATATAGTGCACAACCTTGCCTCTCTTGTCTCCTTCACTTGATCAACTGCGCGATGCCTTTATCAAATTTGCCTCCACTGCACACTACACATTTCTCGTGGATAGTGGGGTCATCCCTTAGCCCCTTCATTTCTCAACTGAGAAGTCCCTAACCTCCATTAAGTAATCATTTCACATTATGCAGTTGCAGTTCCTAAGCATGCTCTCCTTGCCCTCTGGACTTTCCCAATGCATAATCCACACCTTACCTCTCTCTTTCCACTATGCATTATGTTGTTGAAGAATGTAACTAGGTTTGATATTCATAATTGTATAATGTAATTTATTTGTCATAATAAATTTAATTATGACTTATTAAATAATGGGTTTCATGCTTGGGTCATCATGCTTATATGTCAAAGCCTCCATTGTAGGCTTCTAGGTTTTATATTGAGTTAGTAGGGTCATTGTCAATTTTATTAGACTCTTCTTGGGATTTTTTTTATCATGTAGAAATAATTATTTTTGAGTCAAATTGGTCATTTTACATCTCCACTCCAATTTGGCCCTATGACAATGAAGTTGGCCTATATTAGGGAAATTTGACCCACAAAAGAGGTTATATATAGACAGGTAGTTCCATCCATTTTCTCACTCACTGGAAACAAGTTCAATACACAAGAAATACATGCAGTAAAAGGTGTGAAATTCCAAGAGAAGGAAGAAGATTGCAGAAGAAGACAAAGTCAAAGTTTTTGGGCTATCTTTCTCTCACACATGCGAAGTTACTGGGCTAGTGTTGGGGCCGAAATTTTGAATACTACTGCAGGTTGAAGTTATGTTGTTCGGGTCGAAGTTCTGCTACTAGGGAGGCCAAAATTCTACTGTTGCTAGGTCAAAATTCTAGGTTGAAGTTGCTGCTGGGAGAACATCACTTGGAGAAGAAGGAATAGTTGACTTGGTTATTGGGGGAATTCTATATCTAGGTCCAAATAGTCTTGGACTATCTCATCTTGTCTTTGAATCTATTAAAGGAAGAGTTCTAATTGGATTTTCCCCTTATAGGGGGTTTTTCCCTGGCTACCCACCTACATGTTGTGTATCTTATTCTTGTGATCGTCATATACACATAAATTGGTAATTTCTTGATGAAACATAATATAATAAAGAAGTAAAAGAAGCCAACATAATTCACAAGTAATTATCAAAGAAGAGGAATTAAACCCTAATTACTATTAACATTGATTTCTCAACATGGTTTTAGAGCCAAGGTCGAAAAAGGTTGGAGATCACTTTGTTGGTGTCATGTCCCTTCTCAAACACATTAGTAACAGGGTGTTGCTACACAATTTTGTACATTTTTTACTAAGGAAGAGGACCCCACACTTTCGACTTAGAAACTTAGGGGCCAAATTGACTTTATTTAGCTGCGAGTGGAATGTGGGGGCCACCCACATGGGAGTTCGAATTATCCATTCGATATGCCTGGTGTTGGGCACATATAAGGTGTCTTTTAGAACTCCTAAATGGCTCACATTAATTATTGACCTGGGTAAGTATTTTTGTTTCAAGAGTGTACACAATATGTGCAAGTGATGAAAATCGTTATATCTACAGAGAGTAATGCTTTAAGATATCTTATTGATTTCAATACAAGAGTAAACGAATCAAACCATAACTATCAAACTTGTAACTTCAAGGAAATTAACCTATTCAAGCACCAAAACTCAATCTTAATCAAAACAAATACTCAATCTTTATCAGAAAGTCCTAATTGCAATTACATCAACCGAATGCACCGTAGCGATAATAGAACTCTTTCAGCTGAATCTAAACTTTTGCATAAAAGTAATACACCTGATCTAACCAATAACACTCTAGCTTTCAATTAACAAGAAATGATTCTTACCTAATAATTAAATCAATCTACGACATAAATAAATGAAGCCAATCAACAGAAATAAGAATTAATGCAATGAATACACAAACTCAACACTAGTGAAAGTAAATCAATCGTAAAGCTATAAAACAGAGTAATTAAACTTGCAGTAAAAGAAAGGTAAAACTATAAAACAGGGAACAACAGTGAAATCCACCAGTGACTGGGCCCAAGCCACCAGTGATTACTACTTAATTACTTCAGAATATTGCGAATAAACAGCAACACGAATTATATTTTATTCATCAAATCCAATGTCATTACAACACGATGTATCCTTCAGAATAACGATCTGTATATTAAAATTACAATTGAAGTAAAAAGGAGAAAAGTTGTTCTACTCTATACGTTTTTCCCCTCTTATAGTCAAAGAGGAAAAGAGATAAATGTGATTCCTCAGGATCAGGAGATCTTGAGGAATTCGCAACCAAATACTATTATCAGACAATCTTCCATATTGTGTTGATCCTCCTGATTCTCTTCTCAATTGACTGCACAAGATACACTCTTTTCTCCCTATTTAGCCTTTGTTGTTCAATAGTTTGAACAGCAGCTGTCCCATTCGCTAATCTCTGCATAAAAAGCAACGAAAGTTAGTTTTGACAGCCAAATCGCATCAAAATCAGTTTTGTTCACTTTCTATCGAAATTCTATCAAAACCTTATTACATCATGGCATAAATGCATAAAAAGGAGGAAAAAGATAGTGTAATCAAGAGTAAATTTATACCTGTTGCACGACCCAACATACTCCCCTGCTTACCTTGTTTCATGTCCTCATGAAAATAAGTAGTTATCATGTAATGTAGTTAAAGAGTAAGAAGGAAAGACTTTTTCTTTATCCAACCTAAAACCGTGCTTTTGTATTAAAAGTGCAAAGGTTGTCCCTTCATGACCATCAGGAAACTCATAATCAGAACGGTATCCTTCAGGAGGGTACCAAATAATAGGGCTCCTAAATCGACATCCTAGCCAATGTGGTCCTTCCCTCAAGATAATATTACTGTATGTGGCAAAACGGCCTGCGACAGCTTTAAAATTCTTGTAGTTAAACAGTTCTCTGTTCTTGACATTATTGGTTGAGACTGTCCATCTCTGTTTGGATGCAAGCAAGGACCTTTCCTGAATGGATAAGAAATATGCCCTTCCCATTTGCACAATTTCTTTATGTATAGGCCCCAGAATCTTAATTATGCCCTCCTGTGTCATGAGCCTTTTGTGTCTAACAAGAAGTTTCAAGGGGTGAGTAGGCTCACCCCTTACCCACAAATCCAGTCCATGTTCTTTTCTTTGAAAGGTGTTATAAGCCTTGGACCACTTGAGTTGGTTTGCTGTGAAAGAAATAAAGGCATGGAACTGAATGTCCCCAACAAAAGGGCTAGGATTATTATCCACCTCCCCTTCTAATAAAAAATTATGCAAATAAAGTTCACAAAGAAGACGTTGGACTTTTATCCCATGCTCCTTATGGCATTTAATAAATTCTTCGATTGTCTTCAATTCAACTGACTTGCCGGCCTTAACGACTTTAATCTTCAACAATAAATATCTTTCCAATAAAAACATAGCATAGTTTGTAGCAGGAGACCTACAAGATTAGACATCAAAATAAAAAGAGAAAATGGTGTCAATGTGAACCACGACCTTATCCAGCTTGGCTTTTATTTTCCTCAGCTTTTCTTCCTCCTGCTTGAACTTAGCAAAAGTTTCATCCTCAGTTATGGTCAATTCTTTGAATTCTTCTGCAACTCCTGATACTTTTGCAGAGGAAATGTCTCCCTCTTACATTGTTCTAAAGAAAGTTGGGCTTGTGCCATCTCCTCCTGTAACTCTAAAAGAATAGGATCACTATTTGATGGAGTGTCATTGAATATTTCTTCTGTCTGGGTGATTTTGTTGTGAGATGGTAAACCCTCAGTCTGAGTAGCCATATCTATCAAATCTATATGAAAGCTTGTTTGTGTGACTACCGTTTGAGTACAAATACGTTCAATCTGGGTTCCTATTGCCCTACCATCACATATTTTTGTTTGTGTGGCCACATTGACTAACTCAGGAGTAGTGCTTTGAGCTTAACTATTTGCAGTTTCTTTTAATTTCCAACGTAGCCGCTTAACCATCTTCTGAAGTTTCTGGTATTTCTTCATCAGCTTCCTTAACTTTATTTTGGCTACCTGCTTCTTCTGAGAATCATATTTTGTAGGAACAGGTTTATCAATACCCTCTGTATCTAAGGGTTCTTAGTGCTCGTCTTGGCTATGTTCCACTATAATCGTGTAACCTGAGTGGTTATCAGATTCATGAATTATTTTTGTGTCCACTTCCTCTTCCCAATCTGCAGCTTCTGGGGAAGGCAAAATTTCCGTGTGGCCAGAATCTCCTGAGGATTGAACTTTGTTTAGGTTCTGGTCAAGTGATCCTCCAAGTTGCATATATGCATTCAAATTTGCAAGAACTTGAGCCATCCCTTCCTCAAAGTCCTATAAGAAATCATCTCGGGGGCTCATAGGTGGTGTTTGAGAAGGCCCTGCTTCATTTTCTGGTTCACCATCATTTTGAAAAAAATATTTTGCTTTCCTTTGTTCTGGGTCAGAATCATGTTCTTCCCCCTATTCTGGTTCAGAATTACATTCTTCCTTCGGTTCTGATTCATAATTACATTCTTCCTCTGGTTCTAGTTCATAATCCTGTACAGTTATCGGACTAGATGGTTCTGTCGGGCGTTTGACACTACCCTAAGGATCTACAAAAGTCCTCTGAACTAGGTTTAGCTTCACAGAATGCCTGCACTTATGAGGTCCTATTACTGTATGAGCAGTTATTTTCCTCTTCAGAATAGGGTTTTGCTGTCCAATTTCCAAGGTTGCAGAATTTTGGACTACAGGGTCTAGCCCAATCTCTAGTGGCGCTATAAAATTATCCCAAGTTAAATTTTGTTGAGCAAGACTGTGACTAACAATCAGTCTAATCAAACCATGATGACTGACTACAGTATTAGGATTTTTAGCCCGTCTTACTCTATCAGTTGTATCCTGCAATAATGAATTTAAGAAAAATGGCAAATTGATAGTAAGCTTTTTCTTTAAAATGGCTAAGAGTTTAAGTTTCCATGGTTTTACCACATCCCGTCTGTTAGTGTCAGTATTTCCAGCCTTCCTCCAGTGATCAAATATGCTCTTACAAAGTGGTCTCAGAGTGTCAAGGTCAAATTTTGTCATTTCAGTGAGTCTTCAAGCAAAATTTGGTCACTAGGCATTAGGTCTAGGGTTTGTTTTCACTCCTTTCAAAGTTGCCCAAATGTTAGTCTATGTCATCATTCATCTGAGTGTATCATCATTCAGAGGGTTGTCATCATCATATTAGGTTCCATTGGGTCATGTTACACCTTGTTCATGCTTCAGTTGTGCCTTGGCAAGGTTCATTTCCCTCTCTTAGGGTTTTGAAGGCAATTTCTCTTGGATGGTCAAATCATTAGCAAAACTTATATCTTGATGTTTATACACCTTCCCCTATCCTTAAAGTACCTTATTAAATACTTCCCATCCCTTAGATCCGCCAAATTCCTCATTTTCGCACAAACCCTAGTTTCTTGCTACAACCTGGCAATTTTCTAGGTTGGGCCTGTGTTTTGCCCTTTTGGACCCCTTCCCCTCACTCAATCTCTGAGATTCCACTTTCCCCTGCTTCCTAACATTCCTCCCTACTCCCAAAAATTTCCTCAAGAATTTAGAAGCCCCTTATCCCCTTCATTTCGCTTCATTTCGGCAAAATCCCTTGTTCCACACATCGGGATAAGTTTCACTCAAAAGATGTTTCAGAGAAATCAAAGATGAATTTAGGAAAATTGAGAGATTTTTTTGTCCACAACATGCCAAAGAAGAAAAACCTCCTTCACTTTTTTCACAGGTGTCATGGTTTTAGAGAAATGTCAAAATTACAATCGCCAGATCCAAGGAGGTTGGCCAAGGCACTAAAACAACGGAAAAGGTCCGATCCACTCCAAATTTTGGCCAAAGCCTCATTGAATGAGCATGGTACTTGATTGGGGACTCCTAGCCCAAATTTCAAGAAATTTGGAAAAAATTTTGTCAATTGTGAATTTTTTGTGCCAAACACAGGTTTTTGCCCTCAACGCGTAGCGCGCCGCGCGCTACCCTGAAGATGGGCAAGTCCATTTCTCAAAAAATCAGCATTTTTGGATTTTTCATGCAAAAATACACTTTCTCAGCAATTTCCAAGAGATTTCATCAAGTTTTGAGCCTCCAGAAGGTCAAAAAACATGCAAAAAATGACTTTCTGCCACGTTTTTGACACACATGAAGCAGTCTTGGGAGATTGCAATTTTGAAGGGGCAAATGGTCACCAAATTTAGAAATTCCACTTGGTTGGAAAGTAGACATCCATACCTTTCCAACAAGCCCACTTTTGCCTCCTTTGGACTCCGGGAAGTGTCTCAAAATCAATCCCAAAGGTGCGCTACGCGTTGAGATTCAGGGCGCTACGCATCAGGGTATTTTCACAGAAATGCACCTACAGCTCAGCAAAACACAGTTTTGACTAGGTTTGACTTTTTGGAGTGGATTTTTATCCTCCTTGATGTAAATAATGTAATTTTATGATAATTTGACACTTATTTATCTCTTCTAGAAGATTCATTCATGAAATAGGCAAAAATTTAATGAATGAATTGGTTTCCTAGCTTATAGAGGCAAGTTGTTTTGACTGCCTAGATTTTAGTGCTCAGTTTGGAATTGGTTGAAACAGCTCCTAGGATAGTGAGCTCGACCCCTAGAGGCAAGGAAAGATGTTAGATTGCCTATATTATGTACTTTCTTGGTCATTTTCATGGTTGGACTCTTGAGGGAGAAAGCTTTCTATTGTATTACTCATTGTATCTCTGCAATTTTTGGCAAAGGAAGACCAGGGTTTTGCAGTCCTTTTTGGGATTCCTGTGGTTACATGTATTGATGGTGTGTTTCTCTTTGTACTTGTAAGTTTTTTATGTGAATCATCTTCTTACTTTTCCTTCTGCAAATTAGGCAAATGAAGTGTTAAGGTAGAATTCATGGTTGCTATGCTCTCCCTTTCAGTTTGCTTAATATCAATGTTTTCATCTGTTTAAGGAGAATTCAAGGTCTTTACTTGCTCTCCTTAGCTCCTCACCAGTCATTCTTGCCCATCTGACTCTTTCAAAGGCATCAATACAGTCTCCTACCTTGCCCCAAAGAACCCCCTGCAAAAACTGTGTCCAATCCCCGCACCCAAAATTGCCTTTCCCCAACTTTCCACCGAAACCCTAAAAATTGCAAATCAAACCTTTTTATCAGTTTACTAGCCTAAAATCAATGTTCTTTATTGGTTATCTCTGCCCGTTGAAGATCTTTGCCGAGACAGACTGGAGAGAGCCCTCTCCTGCCTCGTAGGGCTAGCTACGAGGCTAAGTGGTTTGATGTTGCCTTGGAATTTGCCTTTCTCAGCCTGAGGTGAAATTTCAAGCGCTAACATATTGGCGACCATACTGGGGAGAACAAACTTGTTTGTGGATTGATGTGTGTGTTTCATAAGTCTTAGACGGAGCCTGAAGTTATGCCAGGTAGCCTTCGAAACGTTTTTGCTTTGCATAAGCGGAAGTAGATAAACGCTGCTTCAGTCAATCTCCGTGAGCTTGTGAATACGGCCACTTCATTTGCATTTTACCCCAGTACATGTATCAAGTTCAGATCTGATTGTTGATAGTGGACAACGATCAGACACTTGAAAGGCTGAAATCATTCACCTGGCGACTCTAAATCAGTTTCGAGATCAGATCCAAAGACTCCACTGGAGGACAATCCCGACCAGCAAAAACATGAAGGGACAACATGGACAGATCAGGTATTCAAGTTGGAATTTCATCCAAGACATTTTGTTCTTTGTCATAAATTATTTCTTCTCTTTTCCCAAGAATGTCAAGAAGGCTTTGCAAAGTATACTGTATTTGAGAAGAGATCCTCGGCCTGCAGTTGATTCTTTCCCTTTGAAGATTGTGAATACCAAAGATTTGCGTACCTTTGAGCTTGATCAAGACCTTTCTTCTAAATCTTGTGATGACCATCTTCAGATTGATGAATCTCAAGAGACCAAGACTGATTCTATACCTGTTGTACATACCCCTACACCTTGTAAAATTCCAGATCGGTATAAACCTCTTATTCTACCTTCTGTTCTCCATGCTTTCCCCAAAAACTATGATCTATACTTGCCGAGGTTCGATGGTGAAAGTAAGAATGTCAACGCTGAGCAACATGTGCAGAATTTTGAGTCTTTTCTAGACCTTTTTGAAGTTGATAGCGAAGATGTTAGTATACGGCTTTTTGCTCTTTCTTTGCAAGCCAAAGTGAAGAGTTGGTTCAAAGCCCTTCCTGATGCAAGCATTTCATATTTCCGGCAGTTCGTCAAAGTTTTTCTTGACAGGTGGATGATCGGACAGAACCTTCTCTTGATTGTAGAAGAGTATAACCAGCTGAAAAGACTACCAGGGGAGACAGTACAACAGTTTTCAGCCAGATTTAACCAAGTTTATTATTCGATGCCAGTTGATATAAGACCTTCTCCTAGATCTGCTCTCTTGCACTATCCGGGTGCCTTTGATCCGGAAATGGAGTTTCAGCTGAGAGAAAGGAATATTGCAACACTTCATGAGATGCAAAACAGTGCAGTAAATGTAGAGGCTCATCTGCTGATCCGAAGGGCAAGGTTGAAAGAAGAAGAAATGAAAAACATAGATCCGGCTGAATCAACATCTCTAGAGGTAAAGCTTGACATTTTGGTAAGTCCAGTGAAAAATATGATGGACAAGATCAACGCAAGGAACGATTATGATGTTCAAGTTCAAGGCTCGCTGATTGAAAAGGAACAAGTTGTTGATCCAAAACATCTTCTTTCTTATCCCAGTTGTCATAGATCTGATAATGATTGTCTTATAGATCATCTTGGAGAAGAGAGATCTGTTGATATGATGTGTATGTTTGATGATGATTTGCCTCAGTTTGATCAGTATGATGATGATTATGTTCTCCAAACAGAAGCTAATCTTGCAATCAAACAAGTAGCTAGTTTGTGGGAGGAAAAAGTTCATTTTCAGTAGCTTGAATACAATGTTCAGCCATCACATATCAGCTATGACATTGATGAGGAAAGTGCAGCAAAGTTTGAAGTAAGTGAAGGATCTTTGCCTTTTTGTTTTGATTCGTTTCAGTTCATCAGAGATAACTACCATGCAATCAGAAATCAAATGTCAACAAGTCTTGATTTGGACCATCTTGAGAGCAAAGAAAATTTTGTTCAAGACTTCTCATATTCAGATTTGCAACCCCCGAAAGCCATTGATTGTCAAGTTGCAGCTGAAAACTTGGAAGTGGACACACATGATTTAATGATTCAAGGTGACTCCATACCATTTTGTTTTGAATCATGTCAATTTTTGAAGGGTAAATTGCATAGCAAATCTTCAAATGAACAGCCCATAACAAATCAGCAATCTCTCAGTGTGAATGTTGAGGATGAGACATATAACCAAATTCTTGAGCAGCCTGTAGCATCAGATTTGCAGCCACCAAATGAAATTGAAGGGCAGATTACAGATGAAGTTGTGGAAGATGAAAACATGATTTGATGATGCAGGAAGATTCTATACCCTTTTGTTTCGAAGCATTTCAGTTTATAAGGCAGAATCTTCGTAGAATCTCTCAAGAAAAAGATGAACAACTAGAAGGATGTCATACATTTTCAATGGATACATTACAGCAGTCTTTTCAAGTTTTTCATGATCCAATAGCTGATGTTTTGGATGAGGTTTGCAGTCAAAGTCTTTCTCCATTGACTACATGTGAGCCTGAAACATGTGCTGATATGAATTTGATCCGGCAGCCGGTTTCTTTGTCATTTTCAGCAGAGGTCTCGTCACAAGGCTCAGATCAAAGTTTGCATTCATGGTATGAGGAGAAGAGAAGTAATCCATTGGATGAGCTAAGTTCCAGTGTGCTTGAATTTCAAGATCCTTATGCAGTGTTTTTGGAGGCGGATAGAGAATTTGTATCATTCAACGGATTTGTTTCTAAGTTATCATGGGAGTTTCCGTTCAGTAGTTCTCTTTTGTTGTTCATAAGTGAGCACTTGTGGAGAATTCGAACAGCAAACGGGATACTTACTTGGTTGCATTGGTTGTTTCATTTCACTTGATCAGGTGATGAATGAAACTGTTAGAGTAGGTTGTGATGAATAAGCTCCCCTTTGAGCATCATTTTCAGTTGGTCGATTGTGTTTAAGTATCGAGTCAGTTTTTAGTTGAGTCATGAGTCCTTTGTGAGTCAATTTTCAGTCTTGTTGTTAAGTTAGTTTGTGTCGGTTTTCAGTCATGCATTTTAGTTTGAGTTTTTGACTCCATTGCCCAATGGACGAAGGCACTGTCTGCTCTCCCAAAGATTTGTTGTTCTTGGCACCTCCAAGGAGCTACCATCCCCATTGGAGCCAATGTTAGTGTCAGTCTTTCCAGCCTTCCTCCAGTGATCAAATATGCTCTTACAAAGTGGTCTCAGAGTGTCAAGGTCAAATTTTGTCATTTCAGTGAGTCTTCAAGCAAAATTTGGTCACTAGGCATTAGGTCTAGGGTTTGTTTTCACTCCTTTCAAAGTTGCCCAAATGTCAGTCCATGTCATCATTCAACTAAGTGTATCATCATTTAGAGGGTTGTCATCATCATATTAGGTTCCATTGGGTCATGTTACACCTTGTTCATGCTTCAGTTGTGCCTTGGCAAGGTTCATTTCCCTCTCTTAGGGTTTTGAAGGCAATTTCTCTTGGATGGTCAAATCATTAGCAAAACTTATATCTTGATGTTCATACACCTTCCCCTATCCTTAAAGTACCTTATTAAATGCTTCCCATCCCTTAGATCCGCCAAATTCGTCATTTTCGCACAAACCCTAGTTTCTTGCTACAACCTGGCAATTTTCTAGGTTGGGCCTGTGTTTTGCCCTTTTGGACCCCTTCCCCTCACTCAATCTTTGAGATTCCAATTTCCCCTGCTTCCTAACATTCCTCCCTACTCCTAAAAATTTCCTCAAGAATTTAGAAGCCCCTTATCCCCTTCATTTCGCTTCATTTCGGCAAAATCCCTTGTTCCACACATCGGGATAAGTTTCACTCAAAAGATGTTTCAGAGCAATCAAAGATGAATTTGGGAAAAATGAGAGAGGTTTTTGTTCACAACATGCCAAAGAAGAAAAACCTCCTTCACTTTTTTCACAGGTGTCATGGTTTTAGAGAAATGTCAAAATTACAATCGCTAGATCCAAGGAGGTTGGCCAAGGCACTAAAACGACGGAAAAGGCCCGATCCACTCCAAATTTTGGCCAAATCCTCATTGACTGAGCATGGTACTTGATTGGAGACTCCCAGCCCAAATTTCAAGAAATTTGGAGAAAATTTTGTCAATTGTGAATTTTTTGTGCCAAACACAGGTTTTTGCCCTCAACGCGTAGCGCGCCGTGCGCTACCTTGAAGATGGGCAAGTCCATTTCTCAAAAACTCAGCATTTTTGGATTTTTCATGCAAAAATACACTTGCTCAGCAATTTCCAAGAGATTTAATCAAGTTTTGAGCCTCCAGAAGGTCAAAAAACATGCAAAAAATGACTTTCTGCCACTTTTTTGACACACAGGAAGAAGTCTTGGGAGATTGCAATTTTGAAGGGGAAAATGGTCACCAAATTCAGAAATTCCACTTGTGTTGGAAAGTAGACATCCATACCTTTCCAACAAGCCCACTTTTGCCTCATTTGGACTCCGGGAAGTGCCTCAAAAGCAAGCCCAAAGACGTGCTACGCGTTGAGATTCAGGGCGCTACGCATCAGGCTATTTTCACAGAAATGCACCTACAGCTCAGCAAAACGTCGTTTTGACTAGGTTTGACTTTTTGGAGTGGATTTTTATCCTCCTTGATGTAAATAATGTAATTTTATGATACTTTGACACTTATTTATCTCTTCTAGAAGATTCATTCATGAAATAGGCAAAAATTTAATGAATGAATTGGTTTCCTAGCTTATAGAGGCAAGTTGTTTTGACTGCCTAGATTTTAGTGCTCAGTTTGGAATTGGTTGAAACAGCTCCTAGGATAGTGAGCTCGACCCCTAGAGGCAAGGAAAGATGTTAGATTGCCTATATTATGTACTTTCTTGGTCATTTTCATGGTTGGACTCTTGAGGGAGAAAGCTTTCTATTGTATTACTCATTGTATCTCTGCAATTTTTGGCAAAGGAAGACCAGGGTTTTGCAGTCCTTTTTGGGATTCCTGTGGTTACATGTATTGATGGTGTGTTTCTCTTTGTACTTGTAAGTTTTTTATGTGAATCATCTTCTTACTTTTCCTTCTGCAAATTAGGCAAATGAAGTGTTAAGGTAGAATTCATGGTTGCTATGCTCTCCCTTTAAGTTTGCTTAATATCAATGTTTTCATCTGTTTAAGGAGAATTCAAGGTCTTTACTTGCTCTCCTTAGCTCCTCACTAGTCATTCTTGCCCATCTGACTCTTTCAAAGGCATCAATACAGTCTCCTACCTTGCCCCAAAGAACCCCCTGCAAAAACTGTGTCCAATCCCCGCACCCAAAATTGCCTTTCCCCAACTTTCCACCGAAACCCTAAAAATCGCAAATCAAACATTTTTATCAGTTTACTAGCCTAAAATCAGTGTTCTTTATTGGTTATCTCTGCCCGTTGAAGATCTTTGCCGAGATAGACCGGAGAGAGCCCTCTCCTGCCCCGTATGGCTAGCTACGAGGCTAAGTGGTTTGATGTTGCCTTGGAATTTGCCTTTCTCAGCCTGAGGTGAAATTTCAAGCGCTAACACTGTCAACCATCATAGGTAATGTACTTCTAGATGACAGTTTCCAATTCGCACCATGGTTCTCCCGGAGAGGACAGTTGAATGGCCTTGCCTTTTCGGGATAGATATTCACCTGCGTCTTTGAAAATCTCCACTGCGTCATGCAACATTACGTGCTTTTTAGGCCATACTGCTCCTTCTGCCGACAGCCCAGAAACTTCATCTATCACAGCTTCCAATATTGTTATTCTTACACCTTTTACTGTGGACTGCCCATTCTGTAAGTGCTGTAAAAATTCGAGAGCGATTTGAACGCTAGGGGCCTGAAGCTTGGTGAAATATGACATCCATCCTGCGTGCACCAGAATTTCCTTGGATCTGTCAGAAATTTCCAACACCAAGGGTTCTCGGCGAACTGAATTTCCACCCATAATGCTCGAATTCTTCCAATATTCTCCATACAATTTTCAAAGATTAACACATCAGAAAAAATGCAACAGAGAACAACAATTGCTTTGGTAAAATAGAAAAGCAAGTATATGCAACAACTAAATTCCATAATGTTAAGCAGAATTTCCATGAGAATTAATAATATTAATTCGAGGACTATCATATGGCCACACACCATTTGATCATGGGATATCATAGCAACATATCAAGTCCAATAAGCGGAATAAATATAGTGCACACAAAGTTGTAATGAGAATCCTCCCCCTCCTTAAAAAGAGAGGTTGCCTACGACCGAGTAGACAGGGAAAGGGCTATTTTGATGGCAAGGCAAGGGAGTGAACAGTACGGCAATAAATGAAACAGAGTACGCATATCAATGATAGGACAGCAAGAGGTATGGTTATAATGAGAGCAAAGTGTGTAAATATAGTTATGAATATGAGATAGGATGATTTGGATTGATGATAATTTATGCAAGAAAGAAAAGGACAGAAATATGCCAAAAAGATAATCTACTGACGATATTCTAGCCAAGAATGATACGATTGATCGAAAAGCAGTATCTCATGCATAAAGGTTCTAAACAGGAAAAAATTAAGGAAATAATTTCTTCAATAAAAAGAAAGAATAAGAAGAGGGTATTATAGTAATAATTGATGATAAGATATAACTTCAATACCATAAGCAGAGTCTCTGCTACCAGCAGGCATCCATACCCTCGACAGACTTGCTTTTTAACCCATATGAGCCAGGATCCTCACTTTAGAAATGGAGAGTTCCACTGTTGTTCTACAGAAGATATTAGTGTGCTAGTGTGGTAACCATATGACCACACTGCCATTCACTGGGATGTAGCAAAAGTGATCAAGCAGGCTCGTGATGAGACCTCCTGTTCTAGGGATATTATGGCTGTCCAATGGATCATAACCCTGGTGTGGTGGCCATATTGGGAATGCCATTTTGCTACAACCTTATGAACATGGTAAGCTAGCTCATAATGAGACCCCCTATCCTCCATTTGAAAACAAAATTTCGTTGTTATTACACATTTTTATGATAAATAGAGGGAGGCTCAATACTCCTTAAGAGCGGGAATGGTGGAAGAAGTTGAACATGTCAATAGAAAAAGTATACCCATAGTCTTATTTATTACATACAGAGAAGATTATAACCAAGAAGGGTGGAACCAGCATGGTATTAAGATGATCAACCAGTATCATGTACAGCAGAAAACGATGCAGTAAAGTAGTATATAAATAATTGTGCCCATTTTCTTGAAAAGAATCTATCATCAAGAAGTTGTCCTATTAAAGATCATAACGTTAATGGTATTAACTCCCTTTAATAGAATCCATAAATTATTGTCCTCATAGAAGTAGTGTACTTCATGCCATGAAAAGAAAACAAAATGAAAAATAAAATAAAAATGGAGCTAAGATAAGCGAAGAGCAATCACACAAAATAAAAATTTTGTTGTTCAATTGGGTTGAACAACGACGATTCAAAAGATTGAACAACAGTTGTTCAATTAAATGAATAGCAAAACAACGCAAAAAGAAAAGAAGTGTTGTTCAATAGATTTAACAACAGTTGTTCAATATATTGAACAACAGTTGTTCAGCAGTTGTTCAATTAAATGAACAGCAAAACAACACAAAAATAAAAGAAGTGTTGTTCAATAGATTGAACAGCAATTGTTCAATAGATTGTTCAATAGATTGAACAACAAATTTTCAATTGAATGAACAGTAAAACAACGCAAAAAGAAAAGAAGTGATGTTCAATAGATTGAACAACAAAACAACGTAAAAAAAGAAAGTGATGTTTAATTGGATTGAACAACGGCTGTTCAATAGATTGAACAACATAACAAAGAAAAGAAAGAAAGTTTTGTTCAATTGGATTGAATAGCAAAACAACGAAAAGAAAAAAAGTGTTGTTCAATTGGATTGAACAGCAAAACAACGAAAAGAAAGAAAGTGTTGCTCAATTTGATTGAACAACGGTTGTTCAATTAACTGAACAGAAAAACAAGCAGAAAAAAAGAAAATCAAATCAGCAATCATATTTACATATTTTACAAAGAAGAAATAAATTTTATAAAGATGAAGCTGCTGAAGGATCGCCTTCTGCAGCTAAAATTTGCATGGTGGGGTCCTCATGTATCTGCTAGTAGAAAGATTCTCTGGTAAGTGGTTTTTGGTAGAGGCGCACCCGATGCCCGTTTGCTTTAAAATAAGAACCAGATCCATCAATGGTGGCCAGCGTAAGAGTGCCATTTTCGTGTACTTTATTTATTTCATAGGGGCCTAACCACCTATTCTACAGTTTTCCAGGGAAGTCTTGAAACCTGGAATCATAAAGAAGTGCCCAGTCGCCCTCATGAAATGTCTTTTTCTTAATTAGAGCATCATGCCATTTGGCTCTTTGTTGTTGAATAAGTGTCGTATGTTGTAGAGCCAGTAGCTGAATTTCATCTAATTCGTCCATCTACTATAACTTGTTAACTTGGGCTTTAGTTAAATCCAGTCCCACTTCCTGGGTTGTTCTTAGTGTTTGTATTTCAAATTCTATGGGAAAAATTGGTTCCTTACCAAATACCAGTTGATACGGAGAGTATACAGTAGTGTTTCTCCAAGTTGTGCGATACGCCCACAAGGCCTTTGGCAGTCGAGTAGTCCAGTCTCATCGATGTGATGAGACTATATTTGTTAGAGTAGCTTCGATAAATTTGTTGGTTCTATCCACCTGCCCGTTCGCCTACGGGTGATACGGAGAAGTAATTTTGTGTGTGATGTGATGATTTTTCAGTGTAGCAGCAATCTTGTGACCCACGAATTGTGGCCCCCCATCAGTAATTACTTCTTTGGGTAAGCCATACTATAGAAAATTTTCAAAAATAAAATTAATAACAGTTTCCTCTGTTGCTCTTGGTAACGTTATTTCTTCCACCCACTTAGTTACGTAATTTGTTGCAACCAATATTTACAATTTCTAGTTGGATGGTGGTTTGAACAGCCCAATGAAATCTAATGCCCAATGCTCAAAGGGTTCTATCCCCAGCTGTGGATGCAGGGGAATTTCATCAGATTGGCCAGGGCGGCCCATCCTTTGGCAATTATCACATGCCTAGACAAATTTCATAGCATCTTTAAAAATAATGGGCCAGTAGTAGCTCATATGTAGAATTTTATGTCTAGCTCTGCAATCTGCAAAGTGTCCACCACAAGGTCCATCATGGTAGGCTTTTAAGATATCATAACTTTTGTCCTCCTTGATGCACCTACGGATGTGCATATCAGCTCCCGTGTGGAAAAGGTATCCTCCAATCCAGGAGAAACGAGTGCTATGCTACACAATCAATTTCCTTTCTCTGGGTGTCATATGTTTGGGCAATTTTCCCACTGCTAAGTAATTCGCTACATCTGCATACCATGGCGTTTTTATGGCCACAACAAACAAATGTTCATCCAGGAACTGATCCTCTACTGCCATTGTATCGTCTATTCTTGGCACTCGGGAGAGGAAGTCTGCCACGAGGTTCTCCTTCCCTGGTCGATCCCTTATAGTTATGTCAAATTCCTACAAAAGTAGTAACCAACAAGTCACTCTTCCATTTGTAATTGGTTTATTGGCTAAATATTTAATGGCAGAGTGATCAGTATATAGAAATATAGGGTATCCAATTATATAGTGTCTAAATTTGTTGATACCATAAATAACAGCTAGAAACTCCTTTTCTGTTACTGTGGAATTCAACTCAGCAGGAGTTAGGTTTTTGTTGATGTAATATATAACGTAGGGTTTCTTGTATTCTTCTTGGCCAAGAACAGCTCCAATAGTTGTATCTGATGCATCTGATGAAATTTGGAAAGGTATATCCCAATTCAGGCCTTGTAATACTGGTGTTGTCGATACTAACTGTTTCAAATCTGTGAAGGCAGTGTCACATTTATTAGTCCATATAAAATCAACATTTCCTATCAAGGCATATAAAGGTGCAGCAATTTGTGAAAAGTTTTTTTATAAATCTACGATAATATCCAACAAACCCCAAAAAACTGCGTACCTCTGTTTGAGTGCAGGGAGTAGCTAATAAGAGGATTACTTGTATCTTTGCTAGATCTACGTGAATTCCAGCTGCTGAAATGTAATGACCCAGAATTAGGCCTTCTGTCATCATCATATGACATTTCTCATTACTTAATCATAATCTAGTAGCAATACACCATTTTAGGACTTTCCCCAATGTCTGTAATGCCTGATCAAAGTCATCCCCATATGGTGTAAAATCGTCCACGTACACCTCCAATCCTTCATTTATCAAGTCTGCAAAAATACTAAGTATGGCTCTTTGGAATGTAGCAGGTGTGTTGCATAATCCAAAAGGCAATACCCTGTAAGCGAATGTTCCCCAGGGGTAGGTGAAAGTAGTTTTATCCTGGTCTTCAGGGGAAATTTGAATTTGGTTGTAGCCACTGAAGCCATCCAGGAAAGAGAAGAATTTCTTTCTTGCCAATGTATCAAGGACCTGGTCGATAAATGGAAGGGGAAAATGGTCTTTTTGCATTACTTTTTTGAGTTCTCTGTAGTCAACGCATATCCGCCATTTTCCATTCTTTTTGGGGCCAACTAATAATGGAGAAACCCATTTACTGTCAGATATTGGATAAATAAAATTCACATCTAACAGTTTTTGAAGTTCTTCTTTCACAATATCCTTTAGATGAGGATTTAATCTACGCTGCTACTGTCGAATGGGTCTTGCATCTTTTTCAGTGTAGATGTGGTGCATGCATAACTAAGGGTCAATCCCTTTCATGTCTAGGTAGTCCCATGCAAAAGCCCCTTTATATTTCCTAAGGACTTGGATAATTTTTTGTTGTTGGTCATTACTTAGATTACTATTAATGTTCAGGATTTTCCCTTGCTCGATTTCAATAGGTTTGCTATTATAGACGGTGGTTGTTGGTATTGGTTGGTCATTGATGTCTCTCAAGGAATCTTCTTCAATATCATTGTCAAGGACTGCTTCAATCATGTGGCATCTAAAATTAGACACTATAACAAGGTGATTGATAAAGGTGTTAATGACATCATCTTCTGTTTGGTTTTTGAATTCAAGCGCATATGCCACAGTCAACGGTGAATGAATATTTTCTTTTAAATATGTTACTGGTTGTTTCCGAGTTTTTACAATGGTTAGGCTTGGCTGAGCAGGAGGGTATAAAGCTAGTTTCTTTACATAATTTCCTTAGGTTATGGTCATACTGCTTGTTCGACAGCCTATATAAGCATCAGTTGTTGCTAGCCAAGGCCTTACTAGTATTAAGGGATGTCCATCTAGCCAATTTCTAGGGTTGATAATAAAAAAATCTGTCGGATATTTCCAAGTGTCCACAGAGACCATCACATCCTGTAATGTTCCTTTTGGCTTAATGATTGAACAGTCGACAAGCTCCAGCAACATAGTGGTTGGTTCTAAGGCTTTGATGCCAAGCATTTCGCAAGTTTTTGTTGTAAGAATGTTAATGACTACCCCTAAGTCAACTAAAGCATTGGGAAAAGAGCGGCCATCTATTTGGACTGTGACAATGGGATTCCCCAGGTCTTCGTATTTTACAGGTGTCTCTTTGCCTAGTAATAAATCAAAAAAAGTCCCAATGACATGGACAGTCGGTGTTATTTTTGTTTTCCTCACAGACTTCTTTTCACACAACTCTTTAATGGTTTTAGCATATATCGGAATATCTTGAATGGCCTGGAGGAGGGGTATTTTTATATAGAGATTTTTTAGTTCACCCAGAAGATCAAAGTCAGGATATTCAATTAGTTGAGGTATTATCAATCTTTCTGGGAACGGGGGAGAAGTAATGATTTGTTCGGGGTCTTTCTTCTTGACTGTATCTTCTCCCTGTTTTGTTTGCTGGTTATCTACAGTCAAAGGCTTATTCGAATATGTTTCTTTAACTTTAGGTTGCAGATTTTTGTCCTCATCTAGAGCAATTACATGTCTAGATCTTAACTTAAGTTCATTACATTCTCTTGTCTCAACTTCAGGGTCCAGACTCTCAATAATTTGTACTGACTGGATCAGTCTGTTGTTAGGATTTGGATTTGGTTGAACTGGGAGTTGCGGCCATATATTAAGTTGAGGATTTTGCTGCAACGTGTAAGGTGTTGGTAAGGTTGGTTGAGGCAGAGGAATTATTCCCATAGGTTGGTTTGCCGTTCGTTGCCAATTTGGTTGCCAGATTTTGTGAGGTAGAAGGAGACCGTTGAGAGGAAGAGGGGGTGTTCTAACAAAATGGTGGAGGGTAAGAGGAATTTGGCTAATTATTGTTTGGATTTGATTGGTTGGGCCATAATGGCATAGAAAATGCTTGAGGTGGCCAAGTAGAGAAAGGTGGCTGGTTCTGCCATGCTGCCCCTAGATATTGTTGAGAATTAAATTGTGAGGAAGGAAAGAATGAAGAAGGTTTTGTAGGCATACCTATCAAACGTGCTTGCCATTGATGGCGCTGGTTCAACAGATATACTGGTTCCACTTACTCTTTTGCTTCCTTGAAAACTGCTTTTAATCCAGGAAGCGATGGACAAATTTTCGTAGCATGATCCTTAGTGAAAATGGTGCATGTTCGTATCATATCTAGCGGAAATTCTCTATGATTGTGTTTATTTTTGCAACGTGGACAGAAAATAGCCAGGTTCTGTTCTGCTTCGGCCTTTTTTTTGTCTTGCATGATATCTATTTGTGTCATCAGGGTCCCCAAGATATCAATCTTGAAATATTCCAGCAGATTGCCAATTTCCACTCGTGTAATGCTTCCTTCTGATGCTTTGCTGTCTCTAGTAATTGCATCACACCCTGTTGGTTTCAGCCTTGTACTACCTCTGGAACACCTGATGCACAATTGTATAATATTGTCATAGTCCTCTTGATAAATATCCCCTTTCCCCATTAAATTTAGTGTTTCTACCCACTGGTCTTTCATACCTTTGATCATCGTAGTTTTAAGAACTTCAGGGGGTAAATTTGCATAAGGAGATATTTGCAGATTATATTGAAAACGTTCTACATACTCTTCAAGAGTCTCATTACTCTTAGCTACCATTTAAAAGATTTCATCCTTCAATCCTCTAGTTCAGCAATAATCTTGGTATTTTTTTAGAAAGGTTGTTTTCATTTGGTCCCAGTCATTAATGGTACCTCCACCAAGCCCCATAAACCAATGCAAAGCTGCTCCCTTCATAGTAGAGGGGAACAGCTTCAAATTCTGGGGGTTGGTAGTGTAATCATACCCCCTACATAAAACATCAAATTCGAAAAGGAATGCATTAGGATCCTCTGAAGTTATCCCATGAAAGGTAGGAATATTTTATAATGGAATAGCTTTCATGGGGGCATTGGTAGCTGTATCAACAATAGGGTATTGTAATGTAGAGGTCTGAGGTTGTCGCGGATTATAAGCCATTTGGTCAAAAATATGCCAATATCCTTCAGGGATTTATGGAGCTGGAGATCTGTTCCTAGGGGGTTAGAAGAGATGTTTAGAATGATTTTAATAGCACTACCTTGGTCCGGAATACTGGGTGTCCTCTGTTCAACTACTACTTCCAGAGATTTGGGTTCTGATGATTTAATATTTTCAGCAATACCTGTTTCACCTTCTCCTTCACGAAGATTGCAAGAATTCCCTTCTTGTAAAGGGATAAACTGAAAATTTTTAGTGTTCTGAAAACTCTTTTCAGACCCTTTAGTCTTGCTGTGAAGCTCGGCATCAGCTGTATATGGTGATCCTGTGGCCTAAAGGGTTAGAGTAGGATTTCTTGTAGAAACGATTCAGGGTCCTATTGATGATTGAGACTCAGCTTTCCTTATGATTTCGTCAATGAAGGTTGATCATCCAAGGCTCACCGAACCCTTAGTTTTTTTAGATCTAGGTGGAGGAATTAAATCTTTTTCTACTCTTTTCTTCTTAGTCATTCATACAAAAATTCAAACATTTATTTCTACTTTAATTCCTACGCAATTTTCCTAAAAAGCGGGCAAAGGAGCAAGCACTTTACTTTCTTGTACGTAGGTTCTTACCTTCTGTTTTTAATGCCCAATTCTTTCATAGCAAACAAACATCAAACATCTATTTCTACTTCAATTCCTACACAATTGTGTTGAAAAGCGGGCAAGAGAGCAAGAACTTTACTTGCTCGTACGCAGGTTCTTACCTTCCGTTTTTAATACCCAATTCTTTCACAGCAAACAATTATCAAACATACATCACCTTCTGTGAAATGGAAACACTCTCCCTGACAACGGCGCCAAAATGTTGGGCGCATATAAGGTGTCTTTTAGAACTCCTAAATGCCTCACATTAATTATCGACTCAGGTAAGTATTTTTGTTTCAAGAGTGTACACAATATGTGCAAGTAATGAAAATCGATATATCTACAGAGATTAATGCTTTAAGATATCTTATTGATTTCAATACAAGAGTAAATGGATCAAACCATAACTATCAAACTTGTAACTTCAAGGAAATTAACCTATTCAAGCACCAAAACTCAATCTTAATCAAAAAGTCCTAATTGCAATTACATCAACTGAGTGCACCGTAGCGATAACAGAGCTCTTTCAACTGAATCTAAACTTCTGCATAAAATTAATACACCTGATCTAACGAATAACACTTTGGATTTCAATTAACAAGAAATGATTCTTACCTAATAATTAAATCAATCTACGACATAAATAAATGAAGCCAATCAACAAAAATAAGAATTAATGCAATGAATACACAAACTCAACACTAATGAAAGTAAATCAATCATAAAGCTATAAAACAGAGTAATTAAACTTGCAGTAAAAGAAAGGTAAAACTATAAAACAAGGAACAGCAGCGAAATCCACCAGTGACCGGGCCCAAGCCACCAATGATTACTGCTTAATTACTTCAGAATATTGTGAATAAACAGCAACATGAATTATATGTTATTCATCAAATCCGAATGTCATTACATCACAATGTATCCTTCGGAATAACGCTCTGTATATTAAAATTACAATTGAAGTAAAAAGGCAAAAAGTAGTTCTACTCTATACATTTTTCCCCTCTTATAGTCAAAGAGGAAAAGAGATAAATGTGATCCCTCAGGATTAGGAGATCCTGAGGAATTCGCAACCAAATACTATTATCAGACAGTCTTCCATCTTGCACTGATCCTCCTGATTCTCTTCTCAATTGACCGCACAAGACGCGCTCTTTTCTCCTTGTTTAGCCTTTGTTGTTCAATAGTTTGAACAACAGTTGTCCCATTCGCTAATCTATACATAAAAAGCAATGAAAGTTAGTTTTGACAGCCAAATCGCATCAAAAGCAGTTTCGTTCACTTTCTATCGAAATTCTATCAAAACCTTATTACATCATGGCACAAATGCATAAAAAGGAGGAAAAAGATAGTGTAATCAAGAGTAAATTTATACTTGTTGCATGGCCCAACACATGGAGGGAAATTCGAATGGGTGGATGGAGGGGCCCACATGAGGCTAAGGAGGCCCAAGGATTTATAAGGAGAGACCAACTCTCATTTTGGTATCATCTTTGACATTTGCAAACAACTGCTCAACTGTTCACTCTGATGTTTAGTTGAGTCAACCGACTATTTAGCCACGAGTCTCTCAAGTGGCAGATTCAACCTCTACTTCGGGAGACCATCAGTGCCCACTCTAGTGAGTCTGTTCTACAAGGGTTTTCAAGAGTGACAGGACAGTGACATAGAATCAGTAGCCAACACAGAGCAAGGAGTGCATATTTCTTGGGAGCCAGGAAACACGGAGAAGGAGATTGAGACTAGCAGAGATCATACTTCTTGTCGAGGAGTTAGGGAGCTGAGGTAGCAGCACTAAACCAACAATCTTGTTGGGTTTTATAGCCAACTAAGCCAACATTCCATCAATTTGAATTGATGGGCTGAGGGACAACGTAGAGGCCACCTCGTAGATTTTCGTGGAGCTCGGGAGTAGGTGATTTTGGCCAAGAGATCATCCTGGAAGTCATGGGTTGGATAACAAGGGTGAACTCAGCACTTTGGAGGAGTTTTCAAGAGGATTTATAGGAAGTTTCCAGCAGGCCGAGTTTTGCAGCTATAACTGAGGTGAGGCTCCAAGAGGGTCAAAAATTAGAGGTCCAAACCAGCTAAAATCCCTTCTAGGTTTTTTTGGTTTTAGGCTACGAAGTCCAGGGTTAAAAGCATACAATTTTCTGGGTAGTGTAAGTGCACTTTCCAGCCATTCGAACTTCAGTAGAGAAGCAGTTTTCTAGGCAGCCCAGTGCAGATTGGTCAAGCAGCTGGGAAACATTCAGCTCAGCCATTTTCCCACCTGAGTTTGGTCCTGCTTGTCCATTGAGACAAGCCCAGGTGCACCATTCCATCATCTATTATATTTGGCCTTCAAAAAGTTAATAAAATGGCTCAACAATTCCATATTTGCGGCTTTTTGTGAATGCTTAAATGTGAATTTCGTTTTTATAAATTGCTGCACAGTTTATTTGTTTTATATCACTTGTATTCCTTTTTAGGATCATTACAGTGGTATCAAAGCCTAGTTCTTGGCTCAGTTGTGGAGATTGTCTCCTATGAGAGAAGGGGACCAACAAAACATCACCTACCAAAGACAAAGGTATAGGAGCAGAGAAAGGGAGTTAGAGATTAAGTAGTAGCCGAAGAGGAGGAAATGGAAGAACCCAAGAGGAGGGAAGAGATGGCTTTTGACAGCCTTCTAAGGACCCTGAGTGATTTTGCCAAGGGTCAGAAAGACATGCTGGAATAAATCAAGTCACTGAATAGAGTGAGGACCACGCTTAGAGGGTTTTTGCTTGGGGAAACTTTTGGGGCCTCTCAGCCATTCGATCACTCCTCACCAGCAGCGCAATGCCCTTCAGCCAGTGTGCCAACTCGTGCTCCACTACCTTCCTTCGTGCCAGTAGCACAAATAGAGCCTGCAAGGGAGGAAGATCCCCCTTAGATGGGAGATTACTTCAGCGAGTGGCAGTCTATGGATGAAGACTTTAAAGAAGCCCTCTCCTTCAGATATTACTCCACGCTCAAGCAAAGTGAGAAGAATAAGGGGTATGGAGGACAAGGGACCCATAACTATGAGTTGTAGAGGACCATAGGGAGGATGTATTTCCCTACTTTTGATGGCACTACCAAGTGCATGACCAAGGCTTGGGTTGAGAAGATGGACACCTACTTCCAACACAACCAGATGACAGAGAAGGAAGCCATTAAGATGGCCGCACTGCACATGGAGGGGGAAGCCCATGATTGGTGGTTTCATGGCTTGACCACCCTAGGGCATGCCCACGTAGTTTCTTATGAGGACTTCACCAAGAGGGTGGTGGAGCAGCTTGATTAGAGGGATCCAGAGGCTCATTTTAGAGAGCTAACCCAACTGCGCCAAATCAGCAACTCGGAGTAGTACTTCTCAGATTTTCTGTGGGTGTCAGTGATGGTCCTGAATCTATCTAAAGAAAGGAGGGTGTATACCTTCATTGAGGGCTTGCTTGAGCCCCTGCGTGGACTAGTGAAGTCACACAGACCCCCGACGTTGCAGGAAGCAGTCTTGTGTGTCAGAGTTCTACAGGGGGCCATCCCCAAGACTAGAGCACAATTTCCTGCATGGACCCCTTTCCCACAAAAGGGGCATGAGACTAGACCTCTACCTTAGAGGACCACACATGGGAAGGGGAAGTTAGAGGAGGAGACACGAAAGGACCTCTGGAGGAGGAATCTATGCTTCACATGTAGAGAGCCCTGCGCACTAGGCCATCGATGCACTGCTGGGAGAGCACACTACATTGAGGTTTTTTCTAAAAGTTACCAGGAGGTTGAGGTGGAGCAGGATTGCAGTGGGGCAGATGGCGAGAGTTCGACAGACATAGGGCCACCACCACCACCTCCACAAGGTGGGGCATCCCTTTCCCCACAGGGGAGACCTTGCTTCCTTATGTGTAATTCCCAATTTTTTGACACTGAGGATCAGAGGCACTATACAGGGGCAGAGAGTATCAGTGCTAGTTGATAGTGGGGCTACCCACAATTTCATAGATGCACAGTTGGTCCAAAGGAGCGGTCTCACCATAGTTGAGTTTGAGGGTTTCTCAATCCTAGTACTAGGTGACTGTACCATACAATGCACTAGATATGTGACTTACTTGACAATGGTTATGGGGAACTACTCGATAACAGACAATTTCTTTATGGTCGATGTGCCAAACACCAACGTGGTGATGGGTGCCTAGTGGTTGTATTCCCTTGGGCGAGTCACGACAGATTGGAGGAAGCCAAAGATGGAGTTCATTGGGCCAAAGGCAAACTGGTAGTCTTGAGAGGCATGCAGTCTTATCCACCTCAGACAGTTTCAGCCCACAAGATTGAGGCAGATTTACGACATGTGGACATTGCATGGGAAATTGAGCTAAGGATCTCAGAGGCTGGAGAATAGGCTCAGCCACCACTAGCAGACATACAAGCCTTGCTGGATAGATACGCAGTAGTGTTTGTGGACATTCTACCTAAGCGCCACCAGATAGAGGGTTTGAGCACACTATTGAGTTGGATCTGGGTGTGCAGGCAATGATCACCACCCCTTACAGGCATCCCAAATCCTATAAGGACGAGATAGAGAAGGTCATCCAGAAGCTGCTAGCATTGGGCCATATCAGGCCAAGTTTGAGTCCTTTTGCTTCTTCAGTGATGCTGGTGAAGAAGAAGGATGGAACCCTTTAGATGTGCATTGATTACTGGGCCCTCAATTGGAAGACACTAAAGAACCGATACCCCATTCCTCCCATAGATGAGATGATGGATAAGATTAGAGGAGCCAAGTACTTCTCTAAGATTGATCTATGTTCAGGGTACCACCAGATCAGGGTGAGGGATCAAGATATCCCTAAGACAACTTTTCGGTGCCACTATGGGCATTTTGAGTTTTTGGTCATGCCATTTGGGCTAACCAACACTCCAGCCACATTCCAGTCATGCATGAACCATGTTTTCTGGGGACAGTTGAGGAGGTTCGTGCTAGCTTTCTTCGTTGAAATTTTGATTTACAGCCGAACATGGGAGGAGCACCTCCAACACTTGGAGGAGGTATTGTGCATTCTGGAGGAGTTGTAGTTTTATGCCAAGCTCTTGAAATGCAAGTTTGGGTTGATAGAGATGCTCTACCTAGGGCGTATCATTGGTGTTGATGGGGTGAAGGTCCACGAGGAGAAGATTCGGGCCATCCGAGATTGGCCAGTACCCCGAGATGTGACTATGCTGAGGGGCTTCTTGGGAATTTTCATCTACTACAGAAAGTTTGTCAAGGAGTTCTCACATCTGGCAGCACCCTTAACCGACTTGACCAAGAAGGGGCCTTTGCATGGAATGATGGAGCATGGTTTACCTTCAATCGCCTCAAGGAGGTGATGAGAAGTTTCCTTGTTTTGGCACTTCCAGATTTTTCCAACCATTCACAATGGAGTGTGATGCATCCGGGGTAGGATTTGGAGTAGTATTTTCATAGGAGGGGCATCCCATTGCTTTCGAGAGTCGAAAGCTCCTACCGCATGAGTTGTCATATTCCATATCTGACAAGGACATGTTGGCCATTATGCATGCATTGGCCAAGTTCCGCCAGTACTTGGTGGGCAATCAGTTTCAAGTGAAGACTGATCACAATAGTCTTCAACATTTCATGGGGCAATAGGGTCTCAATGATAGGCAACAAAGGTGGTGTTGATTTGGGGTAGCATCGGTTGTTCTCTAGCCATGAAAATTTGTGGAGAGGCTAAAGCACATGAGATCTCCAAGACCTAGAAATGGTTTGGGTAGATTCTACCTGGTTAGGGAGATATTAAAAAAATTAATATTTTTAATGGAGTTCCTAAGTCTAAACTCAGGAAAAATAAAATATTAATGGGTATTAATATAAAACTGGGTTAGAAGGTTCCAAATGTCATGGATCAAGCCAAATCTAATCTTAGCCATTGATTAGAGATTTAATCTTGGCCGTTGAAGGACCAACAAGAAAAGTATAAGAAGAGACTTGAGGGTCAATTGGAGAACATACTGAGGGAGACTAGTCAGTTCGATTTCTGGAATGGGGTTAGCTGAGAAATTCAAACTAGTGGTCTGGAGAGAAGAAAGAGGCAGTAGGTATGGAACATAGAGTTAGGAACAACACCAGAGGATCAACGCAAAAGTTAGAGAGGTAGATGCAGAGCCACTCAGACAGACACAAAGGCAGAAGAACTGTGCAGTCACTGGAGGGCCTACGTGGGTGGCGCAAAGAGGCCCAATGCTGACGCAGAGAGGCAGGAGCTGACACAGAGGGTCTGGGAGTTGCAAAGAGGCCATCAAGCTTGATGCTGAGACTGGGAGAAGTGTGGCATAAATTTTCTTTGTTGGGTAAGCAGTTTGGCACCCAGATGTACTAAATAATTGATGAATAATAAAATCCTCCTCTGCTGCACCGATTTTCCCGCATTGGGTTTTTCTAGGGACAATTGTCCAAAATATCTGTGTTTATGTGTCTGATTCTTGTGCATGCATTTTTTTCTGTATTTGGTGTGATATCTGCAGCAAAATTTATTTTAATGTTTACTGAAGGATTTTTGTAAATAACTTATTGGGAAATAAGTAGGTAAAATAAATCAATTGTTGCAGTGATAGAATTTTCACATGGTATCAAAAGAAGTAATCAGAGACAATAAGGGAAAATCAATCATGGGTTGATACCATGATGTAGAGGCATCTACGTTAGGAGACTCGCACATATTTTCATAAAATGGCATAAGAGACAGTAATTTCGATTTCTCTATGTTGGCTTCTAGGGTGGAAGAAGAAGTGGCTTGTGCGACTAGTTATAAATCATCATAGGTATGGTATACAGACAATGAAGCCTCTTGGCATATGACAGGAATCTAGGAATTTTTCTTAGATTATCAAGAGGAAACGATGAATTTCAAATCACCATGGGAAATAAGGCAAAGTGTACTCCAGTAGGGAAGGGTACCATAGTTTTTCAAACAGAAACGAGTGAGTGGTTCTGTGCCACCAATGTGCTGCATGTACCAAGATTGGGGATGAACTTACTTTCCGTGTCGCAAATTCAAGGAAAAGGGTATGAATCTTTCTTCATCAAGGAGAAAGTACACGTCAAACACCCGAGCTTGAAAAAGAAAGTGAAGATCAGGATCAGAAGTAACAGGTTGTACAAACTACAACTAGAATCACCAACGGCACTAATAGGTAGTCATGGATACAAGGATTTGAACAAACTATGGCATAGAAGAATGGGACATTTTCACCATGGTTCTCTGAGAATTCTCAGGAACACTGTAACGAGAGTTTCGGATCTTAGTACAGAACGAGATGATGCATGCAGAGGATGTGCTCTCGGAAAGTATGCCAAAGAAACATTTCCTAGAAGTAAAAACAGGGTGAAGAGTGTACTAGGATTAATACACTCAGATATCTGTTGCCCTATGTCCACTAAAGTTCTTAGTGGTGCCGAGTACTTCATCACCTTCATTAATGACCACTCAAGAAAAACTTGGATTTATTTTCTGAAAACCAAGGTTGAGGTTTTCTGTTGATTCAAAGAGTTCAAGGCTCTGGTGGAGAATCTAACTAGCAAGAAAATAAAATTTTTGTGCTCAGATAATGGTGGAGAGTATGTCGATAAGGACTTAACTTATCTTTGTGCTAAGGAAGGAATTTGAAGAGAGTGGACAACTCCTTACAATCCGGAGCAAAATGGAGTAGCAGAAAGGAAGAATAGGACTATCGTAGAAGCAACTAGGGCCATGATGTATGATCAAGATATGCCAAAATTCTAGTGGGCAAAAGCATGCAACATGACAGTCTATGTTTAGAATAGAACTCCTCATCAAGAATTGGGCAATATTACTCCAGAGAAAGTCTTCATAGGGAAGACACCTGAAGTTAGTCATTTCAGGATATTTGGGAGCTTAGCATATTGCTGCATACCCGAGGAAAAGAGGAAGAAGCTGGATCAAACTATAGAGAAAGGATATCTAGTGGGATATAGCGAGAATGATAAGGCATACAGAATCTATCTTCCAGGAAGCAAGAAGGTGGTAGTTCAATGAGATGTGAAGTTCATGGAGGACAGAGCTTTCAGAAAATCTCGAGAAATGTCATTCGAGGAGCAGTCAAAAGAGGAATTGTTGGTAAAACCTCTTCAACCAACGGAAGTAAAAAATTCTTCCTCAGATTAGGAAGAATCATAGGAGGAGGAGGAGATAGTAGAAGAACCTGCTGGCTGAGGAAGAACAAGCAGGGAACTTCGTCAGATTCTGCGACATGCAGAGGATTTCATCAATGCACAAAGGAACAATAAGAGGGAGCGAAAACAACCAGATAGATATCATGCATTAGTAGCTCAGGATGGTGAGCCTGCCAGTTTTCAGGAGGTTGCTCAACATTAGATTTGGTTGGATGCGATGGTAGAGGAGTACAACTCCATAATGGTAAACGATGTCTGGGAGATAGTACCAAGGCCTCAAGACAGGTCGGTGGTAAGTTCGAGATGGATCTACAAGATTAAATACGTTGCAGACGGCAGTGTGGAAAAATACAAAGCCAGGTTTGTGGCTAAGGGGTATGCTCAAAAGGAAGGAATTGACTACGAAGAGACCTTCGCCCCAGTATCCAGGTATACATCTATTAGAACTGTGATAACTCTTGCAGCACAAATGGGATGGGAGATTCATTAGATGGATGTCAAAACGAAATTTCTGAATGGGGTGATAGAAGAAGAGGTATACACTGAACATCTAGAAGGATTTGAGACACATGAGAAGAAGTCTCATGTACGTAGATTGAAGAAAGCCTTGTATGGGCTGAAATAGGCACCTAGAGCATGGTATGGTCGAATTGATGGCTACTTGAAGAATATGGGATTTGTTAAGAGTGATGCAGATCCAAATCTCTACTATCTGGTTATAGAGAATGAGCCTCTAATCTTAGTATTATATGTGGATGATCTCTTCTTGATAGGATCATCTAGGCTCATCGGGGACTACAAGAAGAATCTAGCCACATAATTTGACATGAAGAATTTGGGACAGATGCATTATTTCCTGGGGTTGGAAGTTTGGCAGCAAAAGGGAGAGATCTTCCTTGGACAAGGGAGATATGCTACAGAGATTCTAAAGAGATTTAGGATAGAGAATTTTAGACCCATGGCTGCTCCAATGATCACCAACTGGAAGAAAATTGATGCATCAGAAGACAAGGATGTTGATCCCAACTTATACAGGCAGCTCATAGGGTCCCTAATGTATCTAGTCAATACCAGGCCAGACATTTGTTACGCTGTCAACACCCTTAGTCAATTCATGGTGGAGCCGAAGAGGGCGCACTGGGAAGCAGCCAAACATGTTCTCAAATATATACCGAGAACAATCGATTATGGAAATTGGAGGAAAGACCAAAGAAAAGAAACTCACAGATAGGATGAAAAGTGTGTTTGGCTTAGTAAAGAAGTCACGCAACTACTCCATCCGCTCAATCACAGACAAGGCGATACAGTTTGCCATGCAGATTTTGGCCTACAAGGTTAATAGAAAGTGTCGTGCGGATGAGGTTCTGACGCTAGTTATTTCGCTTTCTGCCCAATGCGCGAACAGGGTACAGTATAACTGGGCACAATATCTATGTAAGGAGTTTTTGTTGAATTTTCACGAAGCGCAAGACGAGGGCAAGGCATTCCATTATGCCTAGTTGTTGTTGTTGATCGCCCTCATCACGTGGAGGCTACCATAAGACAGTCAGTTCCCTCCACATGATGTCGACATACCAGAGGCCGCAAAGTTCACTTCGCTATGGGTGACAAAGGACACAGAGAGGGTCATCGAAACGGATGTTCTGGGCACTGGTAGAGATGGAGCTCCGCACGGTGATCAACCAAAGGCTGAGGTTGTCACCAACCCTATTTGAGTAGTTGGAGGCATATGCGGAGTTCAAGATTTTCACAATGTGTCTATCCATATGCAACTAGACCGTAAGAAGGTATGGTACAAATTGTCGTACCTAGTCACTGAAGCATATGTACAGGAAATTGTGGGAAAATGGCCAGGGGAGTGGTTGCACCCCACAGATCTTGGCGCGAGCACAATAAAGGGTGGAGAGAGTTCCTCTGCATATACCATAGCAATGCAGAAGAAAAAAGTGGCAGAGCAAGCTGCAACCTGAGAGACAGCTGCACAATGAAATAAGGAAGTTGCTACCAAGGCAGTTGCTACTAAGGCAGCTGTTGAAAAGGAGTGCATCGCGAAGGAAACCATAGAGGATGTTAAGGAGTACGCTCCTCAGCACACTGCAAACAAGGAAGGGTCTGGTGAGGAAGGAAGTGGGGGCGAGGATTAGAGCACTCCTTTCAGAATAACGAAGCACCATAAGGAGATGACTTCTGGACCTAGGAAGAAGCAGAAGTCGAATCAGCACACGCACGTAGATCCAATGGTCCTCACTGAGGGGGACTTAGATGAAATTGGAGACAAGGTCTGTGACACAACGAACGAAGTGTGGATGCAGTTTGAGCAACAATACCAGCATGCACTGGGGAATGTGCAGAAGGATCTGCGTGAGTTGCAGATTCAAACGGGATGAATTCAAGCAAGCATGGGACAGGTGAGCGAGATTCAAGCAAGCTTGCAACAAGCAAGCACAACCGTGCTGGAGATAGATAGGACTCTAGATCTTAGAGTCATACCATTACTAGAGGGATCACTATGTGCACATATAGATGAAGAAAACACCCAACTTGCACAGATCAAGGATGTGGGTGTCAACCTAGTCACGTTGCCTATTCAGACCCTCCATGAACTACATCAGGGGGTATCAGACGAGCTCAAGGTTAGGGAGTAGCACACGCTTATTCACCAGTGAAGTAAAGATAAACAACGAGCAAATATTTGTAGAGAAGGCACAAACGTTGAAGGAAAAGGAAGAACTTACCATGCATAGCCACAACTTGGAGGCAACCATTACACAAGCATGTAACATGCTGCCTAAACTTAATATCCCCAAATATGCAGCATTAGTAGCGAATATTCGAAAGTTGGCTGTCGGACTTAGAGAATCAAAGGAGGAAGTCAGTTGAGTCCTATTTGAGTTACAGATGCAGATCTCAGAGTTGCAGTTGAAGTTGCAACCAACCACTCCGCTAGAAGTCCAAGAGCAGCGCGGAGCAACCATCAAAGAAGGAATGGCCACGTTAAATGAAGGAGTCAAGGGATGCACCGATCTCTTTGATCAGGCAATGGAATTATGGAAGACTCTGCAGGAGGAACCAAGTCTGCAGAAAATTGGCACAGATATCTAGGAGAATCAACAACAATTTGATGAACTTAGGGCAATTGCACACACTTTTGCGCCAGTCCAGATATCTAGAGAATCAACAACAATTTGATGAACTTAGGGCAATTGCGCGCACTTTTGTGCCAGTCCAACGCTTCGCTTGCTTGACAGAAGGGAAAAAGTTGCAGACACAAATTAAGGAGTTGCAAAGGAAAGAGGCCATCTTAAAGGCCAAGACAGAGTTGTGGACAGAGGAAGCAAGCCATATTACTCTATCAACATAAGAGAAGTTGAAGATAATCCAGCAAACAAAATGGACAATTGGTCTCGCGGTGGAAGGCCCTACAATAAAGAAGCTAGTAGACGAAGTACAACAGGTTGCGGTGCAGGGAACTGCTGATTTGCAGGTACTTAAGGTGGAGTTACACTAACTCTAGTTGAATATTGCTACGCTAGTCAAGTGACTCGAGGGAAAGTCACCCAATTTGTGTTGGGGGGGCTGTTGGGACAGGGTCCCTAGGGACATTTTGGTCAATTTTATAATACCTTTTTGTAACGAATGTAAAGTCTCCGTGAAATGTGGAAGCGAAGCGCAAAGCTAATACGAGTCAAAGGGACTTTAGTCCCTTGGGTGGGTAGGTGATAGAGTGGTTTTGAGACCTACCCATGGTCTACAGACCATGGTATTATAAAGCAAATGCTATATATAGATGAGTCATAGCGAGTCTTAAAAAGTATCTAATAGTGAAGAATCATTGTAAGGGAAAGGTGTTAAGGTAGGAAATGTCTGTTTCTTGTACTTATGCGAAAGGGGAAGGCTCATGCAGCTAAGTGCGCAAAAACCTTGGTAAGTCCGCAAGCTGAGTGTGTGGGCCGTTGCAGTTGAGTGTGCAGGGAAAATAAGTCTGTATCTGAATGATTATACTTAATAAAGACTATCCTGAGCCAATTTTGATGCATCTGTGTCTTAATTATTACTTCTGCAAAGTTTATGTATCTTCACTATATGTTACAATTTGTATGGATTAATGCTTTTTTACTGCGCGAAACTAGTAGATATGTACTCTTTATGCATGTTAAGGATAATTAAGGACCTTCGCGAAGATTTGTATGTCATTTAGATAGAATTACAATAGTTGTCTGTTCGGAAGGGTTAAAGGTGTGTGAAGGTAGATCTAAGCCTTAAAGACTGCAGGAACACATCACACGGGCCTCTGGATGTAGAAACCTGGTTCTAGCATCCCCTAATACTGCTTCAGGTGAGACTGCAACCTACGTTACGCAAGCTGTTGTCGAAAGGGCCAGCAGTTATGGTTTTGCTGGTTGGCACAGATAACGTTGAACCTGGGTCAAGCCCCATCAAGCCAACACCAATTCTTGTTGTCCTTTTTCCATACTTCTTCGTAAGTTTATTACTTTCTCTTTGAGGATCTTGTTTTCCTTTTCAAGTTTTTGATTGGCCTCCATAATTTCTTTTAACTTGAGATCATTGAATTGTCCTTTTAGCTCAATGAACGCAATTCTTTTTTTCATGCTCATGAGTACGCATACGTAGAGCTCAGATGACCATAAAAATAGAGTGGTTGTGGGGTTGTATGTGTCCATGTATTTGTCTTCTCTATTTGTTGGTGTAACTTTGATTTCTCCCTACATTGGACTAGACCTCTCATGTGTTGATAAAATTGCCTTGTTTTTACTATTGACCACACTCAACCCTGCTTATTCCTCTACTAATGGCTGTAACTGGTCATAACACTTGCATTACTTTTAGCTGATTTTGGTATAATGCAAGTGAATTTTTTTCTCTATGATTGTCTCATCTTTTTCGCCTGTTTGCACCTTAAAATCCCCTTGTATTGCTTCTCATTTACAAAAATCAACTTTTCCTTTGTGTTGAATGCATTGGCTTAATGCACCCGAGGCAAAAGGGGGCCCCAAGTCATGCATACATTCTTAGTAAGAGTGTTGGGGTAGGGTTATCGTCTTAAAATGTTAATTTTTTTTCTTCAGTGTAATATAAAATAGGGGAACCCAATTATTCTGATTAATGTTTTCTCGACTGTATGTTGAGAATTAACAAGAACTAATGTTGGACTTTACAATTCCATGTGTCGTATTTCTATATACTAAACAAAAAGCTACTTTCCTAAAAGCACCTAATTTTTTTTTTATCAATATGAATATGATTATTAAGAGTAATTGAGTAGAAATCTATAATCAATATTAAAACATTTATTTTATAATACATTAAACACTATTTTTAAAAGAAATAATGTATGAATTAAACATATATATAAACACATAACAAAAATTTTAATTGTGAAGATCCATTTCTATTTTATTAGGGAGATTTTTAATTTCTAATAAGTTTTGTTACAATACCATGGCTTATCAAGGCCACATACCCAAAAAACCATAACTCTTTTTGATATGACACTTCTTACATGATTTTTGTTTTTTAAATTAATCAATTTAATTAAAAGGGAAAAGGGCATAACTACTTTTAAGATAAATCTCAACCTTTAATTTGTGATTATTAATAAGAATATTCTAAAATATTATATGGAGGTTAAATCCCTACCATTCACTTAATAATTATAGATAATTAAATAACATAATAATATGAGAAAAATAAAATCCTATAATAATATTAAATATAAAATTACATAAATATATATATATATGTGTAAAATAGCATGAGATAATTTTTAAAATATCATTAAAATTATAAAGTACAATGTTTTTGTTGAGATGAAAAGGGACCATAAACGACTAATCATTTTAAAATATATTTTTTAATATATGATAATAATGTTAAATTATAAATTTATATTTATAATCACATTTTTCTTAAATGTATTTCTTATATTTTAATAGTTATGTAACTAAATTTTCAAATCTATTATTTATCGATTATAAATTAAATCTCTTATATTTGATTATTTTTATTAATATTAAATGGTTAAAGTTATATTTTTTTTTAATAAATAATTATTAATAGATGAGACATTATTTTTCTAATATCATAACTTTTATAATTGATTATACATATAGTTAAGGTAGTCATATAAATTAAAAATGACTAGTAAAATTCCATAGTTATCAATCTACAATAACCATCAAAATACTTATTTGATCATACATCTCAAGTTGCTAAAAAAAAAAAAAATTAAAAATTAACTAAATTATAACTTTATTTAGAATAATAATTATTATCATTAATGATAAATAAATTATATATATATTTGAAAAAAAATCATGTAACAAGATTTTTAACCATGGAGATTCACCCCCACATTCTCATGGAGATTCTTAATCTGTAAATAGGCTTTGTTACAATATCATGGCTTATCAACACCACATGCCTAGAAAACCATAACTCATTTCATATGACACTAGTTAATATGACATTTTTTTATTAATGAATTTAATTAAAATTGTAATGTCTCAAAACTCTTGCTAGGTGACGCTACCACATCCACGACACCCTAATTAGACAACTCTTCCACGGAAGCAAAACCCCTAACCTACTCTTGGTTGCTCTCATGCCTGGCAGAGCTGGGTTTTCTAAAATGCAATTGGAGAATGCTTATAATGTTAGTTCCACACATATGAGCTAGATTTATAACATTGCACTATGGAATTATCCATTAATTGTCAACATTGGAATATATTACATGAAACCCCAATTGTGGTTGCAACAGAGCATAAAATACATCAATATGCACAAGGAATAATATGCACAGTAAACATGACACATAATTAAATTTCACAATAGATCATTCTATATTATTGCATGTGAATGTTGAAGATAGGGTTTAAATAGTAATTCATATAAATAATACAACACAACACATTAATCAAACATTTATTTGGTAAAAATAGATCGACTAACTACGGGTTCTCCACGTTCCTCCCTACCATAGACCACGTGGTTTATGAATTTCAACCACAAGTCACCCTTGAGCCAGGGATACAACTCCACAAGCAATGGTAGAGAAAACACCCATACATCTACATAAAAGGTTCCAACCTAATAGCCATGTTGATCTATGGCTCCAGGAACCCTCCAAGCTAACTTCCAAGGTACCAACCCAACAACATGTTTCTCTAGGGCTCCAAGAACCCTTCAAGCTAACTTCCAAGGTGCCAACCCAACTGACATGCTGCTCTAGGGCTCCAGGGACAATCCAAACCAACAAAATGACACAAATCCTAACTGGTCCTAAAACAAAGCTCAGGGCTCACCAGCTGGCTTCTCGGGATCGAAAGTCCAAAATATTCCTCTTCCTCAAAGCACTGAATAACAATTATCATAATGATAATGAATAATCACAATTCATGTAGAATATATATATATATATATATAATTTAATCCAGATTCTCTCAACTACCGGAATTAACCAAGATCTTTTATTTATGTGATGTTATTAGAATTGCATGTGAAAGAATATGAAAAACCACATGTGCATACTTTAAACAAGAGGAAACATAACAACAACCATCAAATCAAAGAACACACACAAGTTTTTAACAGAGTTCACCTAGGGTGGGCTACGTCTTCGGGCCCGGTGTCAAGAGTGGGGAGGCCACTTCATTAAATGCTGCAAGATGATGATGAGTACATGATGTGTTGTTTGTCAAATACAAGAATTAAATTCTTCTCTAGAGTGGCAAGTCTCTCCATGAGATGTTCTCCTATAAGAACTCTCACTCATAAAATCTCTCCTCCAACATGACAAATGAACAATCTCTCACATACAATGGCATACAATGATCTTCTCATAAAGTGGGATACATAGATCTCAAAATCAAATCATCATCTCAAAAAAAATCAAAAGAAGACATGGCATCAATGCATCTAATACCTCCACTTGTGAGGATGGACTGAAAATTTATACATATGTTGAAGAATCAAACTGCACAATTGAATTCTTGAAGAAAAATTATGAATTAAACAAAGTCTTTTGGTAGAAATCACATGAGAGAATTTTTTTTTTTTTTTGGCCAACGCGTTTCGAACCAACAAGTGTAGTTCATTATCAGGGCCAGATGAAGATGCAAACCATGGCAAAAGCTTAAATAGAGAGCAATGTAGAGACATAATTTCAAGTAACGGCTATATTTGAACAATAATGTTTAAATTATAATATTAATTTATTAATATATTAAAAACAAATATTATTAACTAACGCTTATATTAAATGGCTAGTTTTTGAAAAAAATATTTAAATAATGATATTATTTCATTAATTTATTAAAAATATTAATAGGTAACGACTATATTAAACAGCTAGTTTTTAAAAAATAATATTTAAATTAATTTATTAAAACCAAGTATTACTAGTTCTTGAAAAATAATATTTAAATAATGATATTAGTTTATTAATTTATTAAAATATTAATATGTAACGGCTATATTAAACGGATAGTTTTTGAAAAAATATTTAAATAATGATATTATTTCATTAATTTATTAAAAATATTAATAGGTAACCGCTATATTAAACAGCTGGTTTTTGAAAAATAATATTTAAATTAATTTATTAAAACCAAATATTACTATTTTTTGGAAAATAATATTTAAACTGTGATATTAGTTTATTAATTTATTAAAAACAAATATTAAAAAGTAAATAAAAATGAGTGAAGACCCTAATCGAGACAAGATCATTTGATAAATAAAATAACTAATGGAAATAAATTAAAATAAATAAAAATAATTAGTGAAAAATAAATAAAATAAAACAAAATATACATAAGTCAATATATATATATATATATATATATATATATATATATATAATAATAATAATAATAATAATAATAAAAATAAATAAATAAATAAAAAAAACATATATATATCCAAAGAAAAACAATCAATAAATAAAATGAGGTCAATAATAAAATATGGGGCTCAGGCCTATTAAACAAATAAAAAAATACTAAAAAGAGTTAAGAATGAATAAGATGATAAAATACATATAAAAACACGAAGAATCAAGAAAATGAACTCTAATGAAGAATAAAACAACAACAAATACTTAAAAAAGGATGTCAATACCAACATAGATAAAAATAAATAAATAAATAAAATAATATATATATATATATATATATATATATATATATATATAAACTAGGAAAACAGGGGAGGGACCCAACTTCTATTAATATTCCAACCATCATCTCTATTCAAATTATTGGGTCTTTTTCAATTTCTAGGGTCTCCTTCAATTTACAATGATGAAAATGACTAACCTTAGCAACGACTTAGGCCTCCTCAATGCAGATGTAATGCTTAGATTTATCTACATGCTCCACCAAAGTAGAGGAGCGGGTCCTGTCATGCTTGATGTCAACAACATGCTCACGAATCCTTTGATTAATCGAGCGACCAGTCTCACCAATGTAGGGAGTCCCACAAGAGCATGGGATAACGTAAACACCCTTCATATTCTTGGGGTACACTGGGTCTTTTACAGATCTAAGGGAGATCCGTATGGTATTTAAAGGCCGAAAAGTTTAAGCCACCTTGTCCTTCCTTAGGATCCTTGCAATATTGTCAATGGTCCCTTGGATAAAAGGAAGATGAACACCAGAAAATCGATCCTTTGTATCTTTCTTAGCACTAGGACCTTTTTCAGCTCTGAGGAAACCCTTAGTACATTGGTGTCTACTATACCCATTATTAAATAAAACACTTAGGAGATGTGCTTTCTTTTCCTTGAGATGGTTCTCATCAAAAACTCTTAAAGCTCTAGTTGCTAAGATGTTGAGAACACCAAGCTTTTGAGCCGGGAAATGATGAGAATTAGCGTGAAGATATTGTTCCGTATGAGTTTTCTTACGATATACCTGATGAGAAAAAGAGCCATTATCATTCCTTGAGAGGAGGACATCAAGGAAGGGAAGACTACCATTACATTCAAATTCCATGGTGAACTTTATAGAACTAGATTGATTGTTAAGATGGAGGAAAAATAGTTCCAACTTATCTTTACCATAGGACTAGATGACAAAAGTGTTATCCACAAACCTCTTCCACAACTTAGGCAGAAGTCGAGAAGAGGTTAAGGCATTTGATTCAAAATCTTCCATGAATAGATTAGCTATCACAGGGGAGAGGAGGGAACCCATGGCGACACCACAAGTTTGCTCATAGAATTCCCCATCGAATGAAAAGAAAGTAAAAGTAAGACAAATACCAACTAAATAAGCCGTATCAAGATTTGTAATGCGCTTGATGACTTCGATGGCCTCGTTGATAGGGATATTAGTGTAGAGAGAGATCACATCGAAGCTCACAAGCTTGTCATCTGGATCAAGCTTGAAACTCTTTAACTCATTAACAAATGATGCAGAGTCCTTGACGAAGGATTTTGTATGGCCAACAAGGGGCCTAAGCTTCTGAGCTAAATATTTAGCAAGAAGATAAATTGGCCCTCCTATCGTGTTGACAATGGGTCTCAGAAGAGTCCCTTCCTTATGAATCTTTGGAAGACCATAGATTTTGGGGGTAAGAGGGCAACTTTCAATAAGCTTATGACTGAACGAGCTGACTGAGCTACTAGCCTTTATAGCAAGAGCCACATTTTTGGAAATCTTCTTCAAAGGAACCTTGTTGAGTTTCATGTAGCTCCCGCTATTATGGAGGTGGTCCAACATCTTTCGACGGTAATCATATTTATCAAGAATAACCACAACACCACCTTTGTCGGCTTTGAGAACAACAATATTCTTATTATCATTTAACAATTTGAGAGCATCAAATTCAAGTTTGCTGATGTTATTCTTGGGGGGCTTTGCCTTTCTAAGACAACCGCATAGTCTTGACGAATGATATCTTTAGTGACGTCTAGTAAGTCTCTAATACCATATTCAATGTCACAGATGATATCGTCGACCGGAATCTTTCTAGGAGCAAAAGAAAAATTTAAACCTTTCTCCAAAATACTAAAGACACAGGGATCAAAAGAAAAGCTAGAGAGATTGACAACCCTATTACTAGAAGAAGGAAGAAAATTAGAACAACCAATATTATCCAAACTTAAAGTCTTATTACCTATCCTATTATTATTACAATTATCGGAATTGAAAACAGAGTCACTAACCTCATTAACATTATTATTATTTTTCAAGAACTAGTAATATTTGGTCTTAATAAATTAATTTAAATATTATTTTTCAAAAACTAGCCATTTGATATAGCCATTACCTATTAATATTTTTAATAAATTAATGAAATAATATCATTATATAAATATATTTTTTCAAAAACTAATCGTTAATATAACCGTTACTTAATAATATTTGTTTTTAATATATTAATAAATTAATATTATAATTTAAACATTATTGTTCAAATATAGCCATTACTTGAAATTATGTCTCTACATTGCTCTCTATTTAAGCCTTTGCCATGGTTTGTCTCTTCATTTGATGCCGATGATGAATCACACTTGTTGGGTTGAAACGCATCTGCCAAAAAATTCTATCATGTAATTTCTACCGAAAAACTTTATTTAATTTATTATGGATCACAGAAACTTAAATACAGAATATATATATATCACAAATTTTAATCCGTGAATATATATATACATACAAAAATACAAAAATTCTCATCATGAATATATATATACATACAAGAATTCTCATCGTGAATATCCATTTTGTTATCTTTCAATTACAGAGAAACCCACTAAGAATCATCTCATCATAAATATCCATACATATTCTTGCACGAGACACCATGTTGCAGAAAAATAAGTCGCACCGCAACGAAAGAGAACACGGGCCTCAGTCATGTATACTTTACCTGCACCTGCCACGCGGTTATAAGAAATCCCATGTCGATCTGAGAGATCGCATTCGCTTCAAAAAAAAATATCTGCACTACCTTGAAAATTTTCCTTCCTCGTATAAAAAAAATTGTTGCAACATTAAAAATCTCTAAATTGAACTCCCATCCAACGTGTTCAGAACCCTTCTCCTTGCGTACTTTGAAACATTTTCCATCAATTATTCCACTTGTCACCTCTACCAAACACAAACTAAATCAATTTAGGCGTCATGTGCCTAGAGCGGCATAGAGGTTGGTTTTTACATATTGCTCGCCCTCTCTAACGCCAGGTGTGTATGCTGTAACAATTTTTTCTCTTGCAAAAGATATATATTGTTTGTATTGTTAGGCTTCATGTTGCAAGAACATTCTTTATTCTTCTTTTTTAAATTAACAAGTTGGAAATGAAAGGCTTGTGAAATAAGGCTCATTTGTGGATTAGATAGTTATATAAAGACGTCGAGCGGTATGGTTTTAGAAGCATTCGGATTGTGTGTCAGTGTGAACTATATTCTGGTTTGAGAAACCTCATATTTACTTCTTGTTTGAACTATTGGAATTTTCATTATGGAGCAGACCTTCATAGTGATCAAGCCCGACAGCGTGTAGCGGGGATTGGTATGCAATACATATCGTAAAGTTCCTCAGAATTTAGTTTGATTTTAATCATGGGCTTGGACGTGAGATATTTATGAGAAATCTATGTTCTTTCATGTCTTTTACCAATTCAAAATGAAATTCATGTCATCCATTGGTATTTTTAAGCCTTTTCGATGTCGGTTCCACTTATGGGGTGCATATTTGAACTTTGTTTTCTTCCATTAAAACCATGTTCAAAATGTCTACAATTTTGTATGGAATCTTATTGATAAATTTCCCCTTTTGATCAATAAAGAATGGTATCATATCAAAATGGAATGATACATGTATGTGAGTGGCGTGGAGTTAGGGGCGAGGGTTGGGGCTTGTGCTGGTGGATGGTCAAGTTTTGTGACTATAGAGGGTGGAACTCTTTTCAATATGTTTTGCTAAGTATGATTTTCTCATGAGAAAACAAATGGTGTCTTTTTAGATGGGCATCATAAGTTTGGCTATATTAGATATGCTTTGTTATGAACCTAGATCATCATTCATGGTCGCAAGAGCTGGAATATATAAGTAGACTTTAACCTGATAAACTAATGAATCTTTTTTTTTCCATTATGTGCAAAATCAATTCCCATTTTTTTTGGGGACCTTCTCCACACGATGCGCCTGAATCTTGTGAGGGGTCATGCTACATTATTAGAGTTTGATTTTCAAAGGTCTCTCTTGTTCAATGACTTATGGGGCCTAGCAACCCAATTTTGTTACATGTAGGCCAGTAGTCTTGAGAAGCCAAGGTGGATTTCCGAGAAGCTTAGTAATAATTTTTAACTATTTTTCTTGAGTGGGCGGTTTCTAGATGTTGATGATTCTTTACTCTAGGTGAGGGTTAAAATAGAAGTCGTGACTATTATTTTGCAGTGTTGATGGTAGTTATTATACCTGCTCTGCATTTTTAAGCAATTTTTGTGATCACAACCATGTTAGATATTATTGTAGTGGATGGGTTTTTACATAGAAGGGTTCTAGATGATGATAATGATGTTAGACCTCACCCCACCCTCACGCACTTAAAAGAAAAATGGGGTTGCTTATACCATGCTAATCCTTATTGAATTCTCCCTCTTCTTACCCATAATTTTTCAATGCAAGGTGTATTGGCTTTCAGCTGCATATGTCAGTGACCTAAAGGACCCAATTAGTTTGATCTTGAGATTTATGTAAAATCAGTATCTTGAGTATTAACTAATAAGTGAATCCTTGAGGCACTCCCTCACTCAATTTTCACTTATATTGTTAGCTCAAGTACAATGCAGTTTGATGATATTAAAACAAGAAGGCCTACTTTTTGGGAAAAATTCCCTTGATAAAAAATGTCTTATGCATTGAATAGAGTGGGTTTCCTTTGGCTTTGGTGTTCCGAAGGGTTATTATTCTGATAAAATTGCCTAGATGAAAATTGGCTTTATCCCTATGGAACTCATATGATCTGGATGGGGAAGACCATAGCATGATTGCAACCCTTGTGGATGTATTGATAGTCAATGAAACATGCCAATGGAAATATGAAAATGAGAGAAAAATGCTTTCTATGTAATTTATGCTAAAGAGATGAGTGTTTGGGTTGTCATTCATTTCTTTAGCAAGAAACAAGAATGAAACCCTGGTGGATGGCCATCAAACACCTCAGTGAACCAAAGCCCCATTGCGTTGGTAGGTACAGTTTGCTCAAAGGGAAAGAGAAGCGTTTAACCCAATTTTTTTGCTAAAGAGATGGGTGCAAAGGATGCCATTCATTTCTCTAGCAGGAAATCGGGTGGGATTTGATTTTCCTTGGGCATTTGATCGGTGCAAAGCACATTGTTGTAATACCCACATAAATTTTTGTAATACATGTATTGATAGGCATTTCTTGGAATACCCACATAAATTTCTAATTCCAAACATGAGAGTGATATTGAAAATTTTTAATGTTATTTTGTTTATAGTTGTACATTATGTGCATTTATCCTAGGCTCTAACTTCACCCAGTTTCAGGGTTGGCGTTAGAAATACCCACATTCTTATATAAATATACTTTTTAGAATACTAAAAAGTGAAAACTAGATTTATAATTACAAGCATACTAGTTAAATTTGAAATTCCCCATTAAAAAAAACCCAAAAAGTGAACCAGTGACAAAACAAATCAAATGGTACCTGAATGTTCCTAAATTCAACATGGGAGATCCCATAGCCTCGTTAATCAATTCTCCTAAGGATGCTTAACAATACAAACAAAAAAATTGTTTCTCTATTTTATCATTGCTAAGTTTTAATCTTTGGAATCCATTGAAAAAGAGATGAAAGAAAATGGATTTATAAAAAAATACCCAATAAAATTACTCCATCGAATTTAAAAACAAATTGAAGTCGTGCACCACAAACATTAGATAGGAAACATAGCAATGCTCTATACCAAAAACATAGCTAATATTTTCGTCCCTTTCTCATTTCGGTGGTTGGATGCAAAGATATATACAAAATAAAATGTTGAACTAGGCATATATAGAGGATGAATCATTTACTGACATTTGTACAGTGAAAGAATGAACCTTTCGTGAAACCCATTTCCGCTTTTGATATGAAATTAGAGATGTGCAAGGAGGGATTGAGTTTGGTGGCTATGTTTTCCCCAATTTGATCCCACTTGATTGGTTCGTATTTTATTGTAATGGCCTCAGTAATATTTTTATTCCTCGGTGTGAGGGGCTCTATTACAGTTCTTTAGACAACACAAATTCGGACATTTTTGTCTACATTTATTTTAACCAATGTTGACAGTTTGTAAAATGTGACTATGTTGACATTCATGTTATGTATATACTCATGTCACTAAGTGTATGATAATAGTATAATTTCTTCTAATTCCAATTCAATAGCCTTATTAAATTATTCATCAAAATTATTTTTTGATTTTGCATTATGCAACAAAAAATGTAATAATAGTACACTTAACTCCCAGTCAATATTCATTTTATAAGCGTTAGCTAAAATATTGGATGTCTTACTTGCCATAGAGAATAAATCACACACCCCCCTCTCCGGTTTGTTGTTAAAGTTTTATTTACAATCTATTACAAATTTGCTGTTAAAGTTTTCATGACAATGGATTATAAATTTGATCAGTGAATGGTTTCTCCTTACTTGACTGTAAAAATTCTATAACGTGTCATTTTTCCTAGGCATCTAAATTTCAAAAGCAAACTGAAATCATGCACAAAAAAATATTAGATAGGAAACATATCAATGCCTTATACCAAAAACATAGTTAAGATTTTTCTCCCTTTCTCATTTGGGTGGTTGGATGCAAACATATATACCAAACCAAATGTTGAACTAGGCATATATAAAGGATGAGTAATTTACTGACATTTGTACAGTGAAAGAATGAATATACCATGAAACCCATTTCTGCTTTGGATATGAAATTAGATAAATGTGTAAGGAGGAACATTTGGCTCCATCTAAAATAGTTGATGTCTTACTTGGCATACAAAATAAAACACACACATGCCCCTCGCCTCCCCCAGTTTGTTGTTAAAGTTTTATTAACAATCTATTACAAATTTGTTGTTAAAATTTTCATGACAATGGATTACAAAATTGATGACTAAATGGTTTCTCCTTACTTGACTGTAAAAATTCTACAGTGTGCCTTTAAGCATCAAATTTATTTTCTTAGGCATCTAATTCCAATTGTCATAAGGAATTCTATGCGATGAAGTGCATTAGCTTGTATATATATTTGAGGCTTATTGGATACATTATTCCATGCTAAGATATTTTATTTTCTATTGTGTTTTCCAAATCTTGATTTGCAACTTAAACTCATAACGATTGAAGGAATGACCCAATTTATCCCTTATATATCACTAAAAATGACATCATTATAATTGGGATCCAAGGCGTGTTAATTAAATATCAAAGAACCCTTCTTGTAAAATCAAGAGAGGGTTTTTTTTTCCCAAATTGAAATAGTCAGCACATGTAGTATGAATTTATGAGCACCTTACTTTAAAATAAGGTAATAGTCTTCTTAATTTTGGATTTTATTACAACTTTCACTGGTATTATCTAAAAACATTATGGTTTTAGATGTTTTTAGCAGTAAAACATTCGCTTCAAGTTTTCAGTATAAATATCCATTCTTATTCCTTCCCTTGTATGTTTATGCCATGCCAGTCATTGGTCTTATTGATGTTTGGGTGCCTTCTTTTTCTAAAACAATTTCATGTTTACAACTTGTCCAACTTCCTATGAGTTGTAATTTCAGTTTTATTAGGCTTTATTCTCTACATATTTTATTTTATTAGGAGGTTGGGTGGTCCTTATGCTTTTCATTTCTAATTTCAAAATTTTCTTCAGCTACCTTAGCATTTATTTTATCTGTAACCAAATGTTCATCTTCTAATTTTAGTGACATCTTCGTAGCAAGATTGTGATCACCTCACAAATAAGCTCTTCTAGCTTCCATTGAATATCGATTTGCAGCCCTACTTGGAAACAAGCAAAGATAATATATGTTCATGCCTTCCCAAATATCAATAATGATCACCTTCAAAAAATGCAATGGCCTTCATGGAAACTAGATAGGAAAAATATACATGGGCATCCACAATGCTTCCTTTGAATGTTTCAAATACACATCCTCTTCCTTTCAATGTTTCTAATACACATCCTCTTCCTCCCATTCTAGCTCGGGGAGAGCAATTGGCATGTGTCCTCTTACACTTGTCACATGTATATTTTCAAAACCCAAGGAATCGAGCAATAGAGGATACTTTTTGGAGGATGACAATAGGAAGAAAAATGGGTTTTAGTATTTTCCACCCCCTAAATATTGCCTTTTAGAGTCAAGAATCTCTCTTCTTGTCATGTTTTTTGTTTTTTTTGACATGTAACTATTACATGTATGTTGGTTAGACTGTATAGAAGAACATGGTTGTCGTGATAGATTTTTCTTGGTAGAGGGTCACATTTCTTGTTGGCAATATTTCCCAAAGGAAAAAATATAGGTAGATTGATTAGTCTGCTTTGCCTCTTATTGTCCAACAACCAATTGGTACTTGTATGTAAAATCCATAATTTGACATTTTCCTATACCGAAAAGCTTATCTAACTCAAAATCATGCATGTGCATGTTTCGTTGCATATAAGCATCTTTATATTCATGCACCTACAATTTATTCCCATGCATGAACACTTGATACAAAAACGTTCATGTGTATACTTGCTTGTATATGTACTACCATGTTTGCATTCTTACACGTTTAGTTCATTTACAAACTTGAAAAACTGTTGAAGGAAACTTGCAACTGCAAGTATAGAATGTTTGAATACAACCTAGATTTTCCTTCATATAATCTCTGTTGTGGAGAATGCCACATGCTCTTCTATATTGAATGTGGTAAGAGATTTATTATCATGAGATTTAGATGCCTTATTTTTCTAAAATTGTTTCATATTTACAACTTGTCCAACATCCCATGAGTTGTAATTCCAATTTTATTAGGCTTTATTCTCTACATATTTTATCTTCTTAGGAGTTTGGGTGGTCCTTGTGTTTGTCATTTCTAATTTTAAAAAATTCTACAACTTCCTTAGCATTTACTTTATCTATGGACAAATTTTCCTCTTTTGATTTTAGTGACATATTCCTAGCAATGTTGTGATTGCCTTGCAAATAGGATTTTTCAGCTTCCCTTGAATGTCAATTGTAGCCCTGCTTGAGAAAAAACAAAGACAATATGTATTCATGCCTTCCCAAATAGAATTAATGATCACCTAAAAAAACAATGGCCTTCATGGAAACTAGATTGGTAAAATATACCTGGGCATTCGCAATGCAACCTTTCAATGTTTCAAATACACATCCTCTTCCTCCCATTTGGCTCGGGGGGAGAAGTTTGCATGTGTCCTCTTCCACCTATCAAATGTAAATTTTCAAAACCCATGGAATCAAGAAATAGAGGATATTTTTTGAGGATGAGAATAGGAAGAAAAACCGGTTTAGGCATTTTTCATCCCCTAAATATTACCTTTTTGAGTAAGAAATATCTCTTTCCTATCTTGTTTTTTCCACTTGTAAGTAGTGCTTGTATGTTGTCTACACTTTATAGAAAACCATGGCTACTGTGATAGCTTTGTCTTGGAACATGGTTGCATTTATTGTCATCAATATTGCCCAAAGGACAATTATAGGTATATTGATCAGTCTCCCTTACCTCCTCACTGTCCAGCAAGCAATCATTACTTGTATGTAAAAATCCATTATTCAATATTTTCCTATACATAAAATCTTTTCTAAGTCAAGCTCATGCATGTTCCTATTTCGATGCATATGGCCATCTTTGCATTCATGCACCAACAAATCATTCCCATGCATGGAAAACATATACAAAAAAGGTAATGGATATACTTGCTTGTATACATACGGCCATGTTTGCATTCAGACACATATAGTTCATTGCTAAACTTGAAAATTTTCCAAAGAAAACTTGCAACTGCAAATATAAAATCTTTGAATCCAACCTAGAATTTGCTTCACACAAATTGTGTTGTGGAGAATGCCACATGCTCTTCTATATTCAATACGGAAGAGATTTTACCTCACAAGAATGAATAAGATATATTTTCCTATACAATAGCACAGAACTGGAACTATGAATTACGAGCATGAGAAAAGTTTCAAGGTCTTGTGAATAATGTAAGAAGTTGTAATTGACAGAAATTTAAAAACAATATTTATTTCACAACCAACTAAAATAATTGAAGTTATGCTTTTTTGGTATGCTTGGAGTGTTTCTTTTGTTCTTTCTCCTTTGACTTGTTACTACCATTGCATAGACTACCAGGACATTCTTGGTAAATATTTAAGGTCTCTTGGCTTGAAAAATAGATCTAGGTTTGCTAAATAACTCATTCAATCTGTCAATCCCTTCCTCTTTTTCCTCCAAACCTATCTGACACTCAAGGAAACCCATTCTAGAACATCACCCATACCTTATTCTTTTTCTTTGACATGAATCTTTTTTCTTTTACACTTAAATTTGTAAGAATGAAGAGCGTATTTGTCTTGCAATATTTGTGTTAATAGTACCCCTTGTGTTCTTGTCCTTCTTATTTTCTTTTGCTCTTAGATATCCACACTCTTTGCTTCATATTCTTTCTTTCTTCATCTCTTGTAAGATTCATTATGTAAGCATTTCATTCAATTTTATACTCAAACTACTTATGTTCCTATCCACTTACGTTTGATATCAGCTAGTAGTTTCTCTCTTCAAACAACAAATCCATATCACAATGGATCCAACCTTGACTAACAATGCACTTTCATTGTTGACGGTTGGTTCTACCGACAACAACAACACCAACCATTATTGTAGCAACCCAAAACGATATAGAAAGAGTTACAAAACCTTCACAAAGTTCGGGGTTTAGTGCATAAAAATGAACATAGTTCTATTGACGAACACAAACATCTATTACAACAACAAGGATTGTCATAGGCTTCATCAAGGAAACTCCACTAACCTAGTTCATACATATAACCTTTGTAGGCAATAGAATTTGTTTCACCTTACTTCTAAAGTTTGTCCTTGTCCTCTTGTTTTGTATATTAGGTATCAGATTTCAAGAGGAAACGGTAGATAGTGTGGCATCAAATCAGATAACAAGTCCTCGTGCTCAAGGAAAAAATTCCCTAGTACTAAAAAAAGATTGCCAACAATGAAATATATCCAGTTTTTTTCACGGGTGTTCAAAATACTAGAACAATGCATGAATTTTCTCTTAGACTTAGAATTTCCTTCCAGGTATTTCGTACTTTGTTTTGAATTTTAGTATTGCAATCCTGACAAAAACCTTGTCGAATTGAACCCCATATAATTTCGCTCCTCTACCAATGGAGCCAGAGATGTCCCAAGTCACAAAAGTTCTTGACTTCGGGTATAGTACTTTATTGAATTGAATTAATTTAAACATTAGCTAAAGTATGATCATGGTGAAATGTAGTGGATCTGTATGGTCCATTTCAAACATTATCTATCCTCCTACTTGCAAGACAAGTTAAAGTTGTAGCAGTCATACTAATTTAAAGATCCATGAGTCTTCATTCATCAATTCCCTCCCAAACTTAATATTATAAGGATGTATTAGACTAATACAAAAAGAGTCTTATCTTTTTCACAACAGAATCTCTCTCTCTCTCTCTCTCTCTCTCTCTCTCTCTCTAATACAATGGTGACAGAAATTATGTTATTAAAAAATATAGGCTTCCAATGCTTGCAGGAACAATAAGATACCAATGCTTACAATAACATTTGTATCTTTAATTTGAATGGAATTGCCAAATGGTTGGATATGATTTATGTTTCCTTTGTCCACTTCTCAATATAAGCTAAGATTACATCTGATAGGTCTCAACTCCAACGGATTGTTTTTCTAGCAAATAACAAATCTTGTTGCATCCTTGCAATGTTGCAAGTTGTTGTTTCCTTTGATTATACCATTATGTTGGAGGATATAGATAAGTTGCTCAAAATTTTCATTGCCAATAAATATGTAAGTATAATTTTCATCACCCATCATGCCCTCACATTAACATTCACCTTGTTCAACAGTTATGTGCATTACCTATCACAATAGACTATGTTTCCCCAAAACCGCAGGTTGCAATTCAAAAAGCTTCTATCTAGGTGAGTGTTTATTTGACTCATCCAATTTTCAACATGTAAGAATTAGTATTGAATTTGACTAGATTTCTATATTCAGTGTTTTTGGTTTTTTTTTTTATATAAGTACACTATGTCCATTTTAAACTTGTTGAGACATATAATGTGCATTCCCAATGTTGAGTTACTAATTAAAAAAATGCCAGTACATGTAAACAAATAAATGGAGCCAAAACTCAATATGTTCCTTTCCTATGGTTGATACCAGGTCACATCATCATGCCAAGTGTATGCACAAGGCCAACCATAGGCTAGAGGCCTTTAAAAACCACACAACACACTTCTAATAGAGAAAACCCCTAATACTGAGTTTAACCAACTAGAGCCTCTCTATTTGAGGTGTCCTTGGAGCAAATAATTATGAGTAATATTGTTGCTACACTTCTGCTTTCTAAACACCTCATGTTGGTATCACAAAAGGCTTACATTCGATAAAGATGTTAGAAAAAGGTGTATACAATCCTAATCAATGAATTCCACATAAGGGAGCATACTTTAATTCACCACTCTCAGTCTTGGGAACATGATTCGATAGAGATAAATAAAGGTGCCAGGAAAATTTATAATCATCATGCATCCAACAGATGAATACAAGAAATATAACCAACCTTCAAGCAAAAGACTACCCCTCTACCAAACAAAGAATGCACTACAACCACCTCCTCATCTCAATTCCAAGGTAATTTAGCATCATCAATTGCACTAGCAATCTTCCATGATGCTTATGTGCTACTAGCTATCATTGGAGAGACACAACAATATAAATGATACTGGCACTCTCCCTTCACAACCCGCTCAAAAATAATTCTAGGTCTAATCTCAAAACAACAATGCATACGAAACCAAATTCTTATCTTATAATCCCTACCAAATTTTATCTGACGTACCTTTTGAAAAACCTCTATGTCATTTTATCTTTTGATACATGTCAATAGTGGACTACTAGATAGTGGAGTTCATTATCTAACCTGTTGAGATTGAATTGGCTTTTGGAATCATATATTGTGAATGTTGATATGCAAATATGCAATCTAATACATTCATACCAAGTTCACTCATAAATTGTACATAGGTATTGTCAAGGAGCTTATGAAACCCAACCATGATCTGAAGAAAATTTTGGATTTATCAAATGCGACAACTCTTATTTCTATTGCAACTTAGGGTCATTTTGGGGTGGTCAATGAGCTTCTTGCTAGAGAAATTCAATTCACAGGGATTGTCGAAAGTGATGGCAAGAATCCACTACAACTGCCTGCAAGAAGTGGTTACACAGATATTGTGAGAGATTTACTAGTAAAGGATCCATAAATGGCTAAAAGAACATAAAGTAAGGGCCATACAACATTGCACATGGCAGCCAAAGGAGCCAACTTCTTTGATGTGGCGAAGGAACTACTTCAGGTTGAACCGGAAATATTTATGCTACTTGGTAGAAATGGAAACAAACCACTACATGTAGCTACAAGGAAGAAGCGTGAAGAGGTATTATCTCTTTCTACAACCTACTAGAGTTTCCTCTAACTAAATAACCTGGTTTAAAGTTATAATTTTAATTAGTATGAGAAGGGAGTTGTTGTTTCAACCAAGAAACACAAAGGCCCATGAAGATTCTATCGGGAGGAATATTAAGGACTATTTATGCCAAATTGGGGCTTTATCTATGTTACGGGAAGGCCCATGAAGATTTTGTAAGCACTGAAAGTTCATATCTAAATTTTCCCTTTATGTTAGTTTTCTAAAATAAAGAATTGTTGGGAATACTCTCTATATTTTTCTCTTCAATTTTTCCTATTTTAATGCAATGTGTGTGAAAATGTGGATCATATGCCTTCTATTGGGGGAGTTAAGGACTATGTATGCCAAATTGGGGCTTTATTCATTGGATAGGAAGGTCCATGCACATTTTCTAAGCAATGAGATCACATATGCGATTCCTATTCAAAGTATGAATAAAATAGGTTTTTGTTTTCTTGAAAGGAAACATTAGAAATAGAAATCCTTTAAAGCTACAAAGTAAAACTTAGAAATATGAATTCAATAAAGCTACCAATTTATTTCCTGCAACTTTATGAGAAAGCTTGGAACTTTCATTAAACTGCTATGATAGTGTACATAGAGTTTTTTTCATAAAATGATTGAATTTTCTCTTTGGAAGGTGTTATTTTATTCTTTTAGATATAGAACTCTCTGCATTAATGCAACTTTAAATATTTCATGGAATTTAACTGACTTTTAATTCTTAGGTTTGCCTACAACTTGACACTTATTAGATTCCTATGTTTTCTTTATGGTTGGGGAGGTCCAAACATTAATGATATCATCTAATTTCATCTAAGAAATAAGCCTCAAGTTTCGCAACAAATGATCACACATTTTTGCACTTCCCCATGGCATCATGACCCCTATGAATTCATTCAATACATTGATCCAATAAATATACTAAATTCTATTGCAATATTCCTAGAATGTTTTTTCATGAAAATGAGTAGATATTTCTAAAGTGTGACTGCATTCCATTGCTATATGTCCAGAATGAGTAATGACAGATATGCTACTTAGGGAAAATAATAAATATGTGTCAATACTCAAAAGAAAATATTTACAAGCATTGTCTACTTGTGTGATGAAACTAGTGGTTGGATGACTTCATAAATAGATTCTTGTAACTAGTTAATAGAATGTATTCAACAATCCATATTTTATTTTCTTTCCTCTAGCTCAAATATTTGGCTAGGCAAGGTAGGTAGTTTGTAATCTTTCTTGACAAATACAAATGATTGTTTGTCTTTTAGTTTTTTCCTCTAGCTCAAATGACTTAATGATATGGCTCTAGTTTTTAAATTGACTCACTGATATAGCTACGGTTTTTTAAATTTTTCCATGGTGTAGTTGTTATATTTTTGCATGGGATGTTAACTTTTAAGAGAGTGTAGGTGATTTCATTTTCCACACATATTGTCCTAGTAGAATGCTTTATTTAGTCAAGAGTCCACAACAAAAGTTTATGGACTACGAAGTTTAGATGGTTTTACTCTGCCCAAAATCTAAACTTTAGTAGCAAGTTATAGGCTCACCTTTAAAATTCAGTGCTAGAACTAACAAAATGGATTTTTCAAAAGAGGATAATCATAGAACAACATGACCATAGGTGTGTTAGGAGATAGCTTCGTCTTACTTTTCATTGCACTAAGAAATCCATATGTGTTGTTACTTCAATCACCAATTTGATTTGTAGAGCGGAGATTGGCATGGATAAGACAATTTCCAACTCATAATTACAATATGAAGTGTCTAAGGATTGAAAACACACATTATAGTAGAAAGGTAGTGAATGAAGTGCATTTTTATGAATATATTCCTTCTAAGAAACCACAATTGCATGGCATAATAGTTACCTTCGTGTATTCATGATGTGTTGGTTTCACCCCACAGATGAGGACTTGGTTTTTCCATGCCTCTGCCTATGAAGATTATTGCAGAAATTGACCTTTACAAGTTTGATTCATGAAAACTACCTAGTGAATACCAAAAACCTCTTTGTTGAAACTTGTTGTTTCATAAATTTTTTTTATGGATCCCTCGCATCTTTAGGCATCACCTCAAAATAAAAATGTATAGTAATTTATAGTATACATAGAGAAGATGAATTGCAGCTGAGCTCGAGAACCCTTTTGTACAATTTTTTATGATCTTTCTCCTTACATCTTGCACAATGCCCATCCAGATATTCTATTTCATTACAAGTAACTAATTTTTGAGTAGGTACAAGAAAATTTGTTTTTATATGGATCCTAAAATTTGTTTTCTGAAATTGGAGTTTCTGGGTATCTGAACTATGTTTAGGTAAGGCAACTTTTGGAGAGAAAGAATATCATTTTTCAACCTAAGTGATAGGAAATACCCCAATGGGGCTAGACCTAATAGAGCTACAACATCTGGATACTAGAAAACTACTGGAACGAACAAACCTATATTAACATTTACAATAGGATGCACATAGAAGTTGGGAGTGAAGAAGGTCCTGGTATTCTATGGAGTTAGACCACCCAAAGCATTAAAAACCAACTGGATCATGCATGAATGCCATAGTGTCTATAGTGGAGCCAGGCCTAGTAGTTTTCCCAACATGAAGGATTCTTTAAGAGTGTGTGTGTGTGTGTGTGTGTATATATATATTAGTTGAATTCTTGTATCTGCCCTCCAGAATTGTTGGTCTTCTTATTTGGTTGTTTTCTGAGAAAATCTGATGGAAATATTGTTCATATATTGGTGAATATTCATCCATACGAATGCTTTTCCTTTCATTGTTCTTTATTTCTGATTCTTGATGAATATAAATTGATTTATTCAACTAAAATTGGTATTGCTGATTTTGATGATATGTTTGTTCTCCATCTTGATGATTGGGTGTTGTGTCAAATTTACAAGAAAAATGGTCATGTTCAGAGAGTACAAGGGGGAGAATGAGATGAATCACTAACTACAAATGACGCGATGACTTCTTTGTCTTATAGTGATAAAAACAAAAACAAATTGCAACTACCCAAACTTGGCTCTTTCAATGGGTTGTTGGAGAGTAATGATCATTTTACAGAGGGTCTTTTGAACAATGAATCCATGGATGGTGATGGCTTCTTTGCCTGATAGTGATCGACAAAACAAATTTCAACTGCCCAAACTTGGCCCTTTCAATGGGTTGTTGGAGAGTAACATATTTTTTTAGAGAGTCTTTTGAACAATGAAGCCATGGATGGCAATGGAAACAACAATAGAATACCTCAAGTCCAATCCTCCTACATTTCTCACAACAATTTCAAGAATAATAATGACAAAAATAATGATTTCCCATATGAAGTTGTCCCCAAACAAGAAGCATTAGCAGTGGAGAATGAAACAAATTCAAATCTATCAAGAGCACCCTCTCCTTAGTATATGGGGATGATCAAACCCATCCTGCAAAGAGATCCAACAACATGCATAACAACTACAACTACAACATCAACAATAATCATCCAGGCTTGCTCAATTCAATGCATCCCAATCAAACTTTCCAACAGCAGAACTTCCTAAGCGCATTGAATGAAAATCAATAGAATTTTAGACTTACCTACATACAGAACATGCATTGGACCTATTAAGCAAATGCTCATTATAAATATTTTGAATTCTATTCAACAGACTAAGATTGGTATACGTAAAAAATTTCTAGATATTGACTCAAATAGATTGTTCTTGCTATAATTGATTTGTATAATAATGTCTATGGTATACATCAAGATTGTCATAATTTGTGCACGGAATGAATAGTATCAACTTGCTGAAGTATATTTTGTGTATGCCAATAGATGTATACAAATAGTGTATCAGGTGCAAAGAAACTGACTATGGCTTCAGGTCTTTATTCATCAGAAATTGTAATATTTCACTATGGTATTGATGTTTATAGAGGTGTACACAAGTTGTATTTTGTTTTAATTTTTCATCCACGCCGTCCTCATTTTTTATGATCCTTGGCTTCAATCTTGTACCAAATAATCAAAATAATTGAAATGTACACAATGTGGACAAATATGGGTCTATTATTTGCTCCTGCTTTATAAGATTTCAATCCCTTAATCACGAGACTCACCCAAAATCACTTTTCAGCTATTGATGATAGTTTTAGTTTTTACTATTCAAAACATATTAAAGCAATTATTATAGAATAGATCTGCCATAGTTGTAAATAAGGTCTATTTCCTTACACACAAAATGCTTCTTAATAGAATCAATTTAAAAATCGAAACCTTTAAAAAGATACAATTGTTGGACTACTTGAAATTATGATCTCATATGATAATAAAGAGATATTATTGTAAGTTGGATTAAGATTACTTACTTTACACGTGTTTCTTTTCTATTTTTTCTTCTGGAGTAGTTTATAAATGATAATGATAGTTCTATAAAAGAAATATTGAAAATTTTTATTTGTAAATGTATATTTTTAATATGTTTTAAATTATTTCAAAAGGGGCAATATGTAGATGATGATAGAGATTTTTTTAAGAAATATTGAGAAAACATTTTTGTCATTTTTGGAAAATTTTGGGAAATGCACAAATTAATCACTATTTCTTGGAATTTAAGACAAAAAAGTTATTACTCTGATATAGTGCCACATGGTAAGACACAACATGCTTGAGAATGACATGCTTCATCTGACTGGAATGTCACCATCAATTAAGGCAACTAAAAACAAGGCATCAATGTTCAAAACATCAACTTCACCAACATCACCTCCAAGAACAACTCTAGCTTCTTAATATTGTCGTGTTCCTTTGCAACTCTTGGTGCAATTACTAGTAGTTATATAACTAGATTTTCAAATTTATATATTTATAATTAGCTTTAAATTAAATCATTTACACTTAATAATCTTTATTAACATCAAATGTTTAAATTTAATTTTTTTTTGTTTGTAATAAACCAGCCTAGATCCATCTTAACTCTAAATCTACCAAGCACCTAGAGGGATCAAATCTCTTGAGGTGCAAACACCTTTTTGAGTGAAAAATATTGGATCACTCTTGGTAGATCCGGAGTAAAGATGGATCTAGGATGGTATAATTATTATTATTATTATTATCCAATTTTAAGGTCACAGCCAAGCCAAACACCAAATTGGTGTATGAGACCCCCTTGTTTGTGGGACAAGGACCCACCTCTGCGCATCAATTTGACTGCTAAATCTATGAAGGCATACATACTCTACCCCCTTCTTGTTTTGAACCAGTGACCTCTTACGAGGAAACATATGCTCTTAACCATTATGCCCACTCAAGTTGCATCTGACATTAAAATATATATGTAGTTGACATTGAAATATTTTATTTATAATTCATGTTCTCCACATTAAAATGTTAAAACATGCCCCCTCACCCTCATATTTTGTTCTTGTATGCGTACATTTAATTATTTTTATTATTAATATTTTCTAAAATATTACATATCAAGTCCATATTAAGCATTGAAAGAATTACAAATATCCCTCATACATTGAATTAAAAAGCAATAATTAATGGAATAAGAATTCTCTCAATATTTCCCCTCTATATATGATTCATGTTAAAATATTTTACTCAACCTGCATATTGAAATATTTTATTTGTTATTGATATCTTTAAAACCTTATATATGAACTCCATATTATAAATAAAATAAATTACACATCTCTATGGTTATGGAAAGTGATAATATAAAAAATCTTAATTTAAATTACTTTAGTTTTCTCTATATAAAGTAGACATAAAATTATGCTATTTAATATGGACATTGAAATATTTTACTTATGGTTCACAATAAAATATTTTTTTATTAATATATCTTTGTTTTAAATATCACATGTAAACTCAAGGTAAAATGAGTTACACGTCATGTAGTATCATGGATACTATTCTTTGTCATCTCCATATTAAATAGTGAAGAAATTACATTTCTTCCTCATAGTAAAAAGTAAATTAATTTTTTTTACTCATATTCATATTAAGTAGTGAAGAAATTACATTCCTTCTTCATAATAAAAAGTAAATTATTTTTTTTACTCATATTCATATCAAGTAGTGAAGAAATTACATTTCTTCCTCATATTAAAAAGTAAATTATTTTTTTTTTACTCATATTCATATGAAGTAGTGAAGAAATTATAAAAGATTTTATTATTATTATTATTATTATTTATATATCTCTATATAAAAATTATGTAAAATTAAGGTGCAAATTGAAGTATATTAATTATGGTGGAAATTAAAAAATAATTTCTTTTCTTTTTACTATTTTTAATTTCTTAATTTAAATTGTTATTTTACTATTTTTAAATGTAACTTTACGTGATAACATCATACTAGGTTGTAAAGCGCCTCTCGACCAATAATTATTTATAGATGAGACATTATTTTTATAATACCATAATTTTTATGATTGATAATACATATAGCTTGAGTAGCCATATAAAGGAAATGGTTGGTAAATGCTCATAGGCATCAATCTACAATAACCATCAAAACTGTTGGGTCCCTATAATACTAGTGATTATTCCATTACTATTGTAGTTGTATCCCTTATTAATATTGTTGTGCCCCTATTGTCCCCATATTGTTATTATTGTGCCCCATAGAATCCCTCTATTGTTATTATTATTGTTAGGTCGGCTAGGTTATATTGTGACTCCTTAGACTCCTATATATAGAAAGGAGGTTTTGTCATTTGAATCATCCAAGAATTGTTCATTTATGTAATGTAAAGGAGGTTGCCCCTCGAAGAGGCTGAATTCTAAGGCGTTGATCTATATTTTCTATCTTTTTCTTGAGTTGGTTTCATAACAAAAACACTTATTTTATATTACATCCCAAGTTGCTAAAAAAAATTCTAACTTTATTTAAAATAATAATTATTATTATAAATGATAAAAAGCTAATATGTAAATTAAATATATATACATATAACAAGATTTTTAATCATGAAGATTCACTCTCACTTTCTCAAGGAGATCTTTAATCTTTAAATAGGCATTGTTACAATACCATAGGCCAATATTGTGACTTATCAATATCACTTGCTCGAAAAACCCTAACTCAATTCATATGATGCTTGTTAATATGACATTTTTTATTATTAATGAATTTAATTAAATTGGTAAAAAAATATAAATATTTTGGAAATGAATCTCAACCTTTAATTTGTATATACTACTAAGAATATTTTAGAATGTTCTATGGAAGTTAAATCCCTAACATCCACCTAATAATTATTGATAATTAAATTAAAATTCTGAAAGCCCTATTCCAAAATAGACATATAGATGGACATAAATATTAATACTTCTTTTACATATTAATTTTTAATATCTATAATCCCTTGTGTTGGGTGTGGAGCCTGATTATCTTTTGTATTCAAAGGTTTCAGCCGGATGTATACCTCAGGAAGACTGTACACGCCTCCACGTGAGGGTCCGGGGGGGCTAATCCCCCCTGGCTGGAGGGTTTGAGGGCCAACGGTCCCCCAGCCATTGCCCCTGAAGCTAAAAATAGATGTAAAATTGCCTTGTAAAAGTATAGTAATTTCTAGTCAATTTGGGCCGTTCATTAGGCAGATGATCTGATGGTAGAAGTTATGTTTAATTTAGGTTTTTTTTGCCCTAGAAGGCAACCCCTCACTATATATGAGGGAATTGTATTGCGTTTATGTATATCTGTATTCGGAGTGGGCAAAAGAGAGGAGATTAGAGCGAAGAGGGAGTTACAACGGATCTGTTGTAGGTTGTATCTCTTCAGTTTGCTAGATAATATAATAAAAGAAGGTCTGGTTGTTTCCCGTGGACGTAGCCCAAACTAGGTAACCACATATATATGTGTCTCTCTTGTTTTATGCGTTTTCTGTGTTATATGTCTGCAATATTTTATGTCTTCCATTGCTCTGTAATCACTAATTTTCTAACACCTTATACCATACCATTATAAGCGTGACTACTATAATCACTAATTATTTTGTAACTCTAAACACTATAATTACTCACATCTAAATCATATTTTCCATATAAAAAATAATTTCTATTATATCTAAAAACCCTTATCAATGTCTAAAACTTTTAATCTCTAATATAATATTTAATAATACTTATAATCTCTAATGCACCTAATTTCTTATATTTATTACCTTTACTCTATCCCCTTCAAACATATAACTCTTAATAAAACCCATATAACTCTATACCTTATACCTTAAATCCTGTAATTCTTAAACCATGTCTTTTAACCCATATAAGTCCTACCACCAAATACCTATAATCTTTGTCCCCTATTTCATATAATCTACTTAACACTTTAAACACTAACGTTTAAAGCAATTATCACCCATTATGCTTATAACTCTAATATAAACCATAAAATACGTTATATACTTATCTCACCTATAACTAATAATATATTTACTTACTCCTAAAATATATAAAACCTATAAGCTTTAATCACTAAACCATCTTCTATAACCTAACCACAATAACCCATTATTACTAAACCCAAAAATTATACACCCCAAAATCCTAACACACATAGCTAATTTACCATATCATTCATAACCCATTATTACTAAACCCAACAATTATACACCCCAAAATCCTAACATATATAACTAATTTACCATATCATTCATAATACACGTAAGCTATTACCCTTAATGAATATATATAATAAATAAATGACCAACCCTAAAACCTTATTACACCAAACATCTAACTTTATAACGCTATAAGTAGTATCCCCATAACCCTTTATGTAATAACTAATATATAAGATAGATAATCCTTATCATGTACATCTAACTTTATAACACTATATGTAGTATCCCCATAACCCTTTATGTAATAACTAATATATAATATAGATAATCCTTATCATGTATGGCTTTTTCTCAAGGAGCCGTGCTAACCCCATTAACCTTAGATCTACATCATTTCTAATGCTTACGACCATGAATCCATGGTGCTTGATAAATTATAATATTTGTCATTATCCCCTTACCATTAACACTTCCTGCCCCTAATACCTAATATACATATAAGCTTCACCTATTTATTATATGTCCTTAACCTTTATAGTCATTTAACATGTAACAATACATTCTATTTCCACAATTATCCCTTACACATACCCTTAAATATAATTCATTTATCTTTATGCGATATCTTTATTAATCACATATACTCTTTCTCCTAATGTAAGTAATAAAGATTATTATTCGTAATTAATATAAGTTACAACCAGTATCATTCCTTAACATTTGTAATCTCTATAACCCTTAAGAGCGAACCCTCGACCCTTATAAACCCCATTTTATAGATGACATACCAATAATAATTGATAACTTTTATATCCTTTAGTCCAATTAACAAATAATCCCTTTAATCCATCTAAACTATCATCTTTGTACATCTAATACTTTACCGCTAAATTATATGACAATAATTCTTATAGCTACTATTGTTCACAACTCAAGCATCACTTCATCCCTTTATCAGGTAAATTTTCAATATTTATAATACCCTTAACCTATAATCCATTTATCATATCAACCCTTAACATTTATAATCCCTCGCATGCTAAAATTATAATCCTAACTAGTATAATAACTAATAATGTTATAAATTTAACTACTATAATTACTAAAATGTCCTAACTAATATAGTTTATACCATCTCTAATTTCTTCGCTATATAACTTACATTAATATCTATCGAAATATATTAGAAAATTTGAAATATATACGATTATGATCTATTTCTTCTTAATTTTATGGATCTGTTAATTAGTGTTTATGTATATAAATGCAAATTACAATCCACAAATTAAAACAAGATATAATCTTGGAAAACTTTTCAGGAAAAAATCTAGTTGTACGGTGACATTTCTTTTATCTTTTTCTCTAAATAGAAAATGGATGCAAATTCAAAGAAGTGAGGTTTGTGGCTCAAGGGCCAACAAACCCTCTTTGTTTTCTCTCTCCCTAAGAACTCTTTGTTACTCTAGTTATTTATAGAAAAAGATGTACTTGAATAGAGTGGAACCCCTTTTTCTCCTAGTTGCATAGTTATAAGAATTCTCATAGCCTACTAGTGGTTAAGTTTGACTCCCTTGGTCTAGGTCCGGGTGTGAAGAAGAACCCTTCCAAGACCTCTTACTTTCGTGATGTGTTAAAATTGTTTTTAAAAGAACATTAATGGATACATCTGCATGCGGAAAAGAAGATGAACATAACAATTATCAGCACATGAAAACATAAGCCATTGATAATGGAGTTCATCCAGGAGGGACTACGTTTCCGGGCCCCGGTGTCAAGATGGTGTAGACTGCTGCATTATGTGTTGTCAATAAAGATGATGTCTCCATCGTACAAGGAATAATTCCCTCACGCAAGAGTGGCTCTCAGAGATGTTCCACAACTAGAACTCTCAATCAAAAGACTCCTATCAGTATGACACAAAAACATGCATGGTGCGCATCTCGCCAACATGGCACAAAAGGGATGTCAAAGAAAAACACATGCATGATGACAACAAGAGTATCCAAACAACATACAACAAGGGATATCAAAGCATAACATGGTAAGTTATGACAGAAAGTACATCACATAAAAGATTCTGCATAACATGAAGCAAGGAATCATGACAACATGTAATAAAGAAGATCCTGCATCAACATCAATCAATGATCTGTACAACATAATACATAAACAAGAAGTGCATGAACACATCATATACCTCACAACCAAGGGCCATCTGAAGAAGTGGATGTCTCACTGTTGAAGCTGCTCGGACCATTGCTCTCAAGGCATCGATCTCATGAAGATGGTTGCTCACACATGAATGTGGACATCTGCATTGGCACTTGGAAAAATGACGAGAAGAAGAAATGAGAGAATAAGAAATCTAAAGACGCCATCAGATTTGTGGTGTCGAGTAGTGCTGAATCAACTGTCCAAAATCCAAATTCTAAGAAGTGGAGAATTCTAGGCTCAAGGAATCTCCTAGATTCTCCATGGATTCCTCAAAGATTCTGTTCCATGGATGGACTATAAATCTACAACTCAGAAGGCGAATCTGATCTCGTCATTGCGATCCCTGCGGAAAACCATAAAAAACAAGTATAAACTTGACTATATTCTGAAATGTCAAAATTTTACCTCCTTGGGAAAATTTCATGGCTCATGGTTCCGCTCCCTATTTTCGTTGAAATCATGGTTCCACTTGCATTCTGGAACTGACCGAAAAATGAAAACCTTTGATGAAGAAATGAACAACACCATTGTGTTTGTGGCGATGAGAAGTGTAAAAAACATATAAAACTTGTCAAATTCTGACAAAGTGAAAATTTTGCCCTCCTGCAAAATTCATGGTTCCTACATTAAAATATTAATGAATTCACTGCCTTGAAATCCGTGCCTACATTTTGCCTCGAAATCCTTGCATGTAGTCTCTCTCCTCCTCGAACTGTGTGCAAAGGCAAAAGTCTGAGTTTAAATAAAATTTCATCGGTGGATTTCCCAATGGGAGTAGTTGGCGCATTGGTAATATTAGGCAGATGGTTGAGGAGAGGTCGGGAGATCAAATCCCACCTCTTCCTCATATAAACCTTTTATCAACCATAATGATGCATAAACAGGGGTCGAGTCTGCATTGGGCGGCCCGCCCCTTAAACCCCACATTAATCCTTATCAACGCATATATATTAATACATATGCATATCTCGGTGCACATATAAATCACAATCGACGGTCGGCTATGGCAGAGGTATTGGCTCCCTAATCGGGGTTACGCCGACATACATATCGGCAATTATATATTGGCATAATCATCAACATATATAAATCGCAATCGGCGCTTAACATGGGGCGCTGGCAGGTTTATCGACCCGATATATCAGCAATCAGCATTGTAATGGGTGCGACCATTGGGGTTTGGGCCGGGGTCCACCACCGATGGCCCACGCCTGCCCTTTAATATATATTATGGTTATAACATATGGTTGTAAGTCTGTGCAGGATATGTGGAGGAGGGTTCGGCGGAGGTTATTACCGCCGATCTCGATCCCCTATAGGAATGCGATTTGTATTAAGGTCATTTTAAAGGGTTCGGTGGGGGTTGTTGCCGTCGATACCGAAACCATGTTTGATTGTTTTTATATAGTTATTTTTAATAACTATAACATATTTCGTTATATGGTTATTCATTAACCATTTAAAATGATTTTGTCTCTTATGCAGGTTTTAGGAGACAAATGAGAGAATGCCAAGTGTCAATGGTTGATGGGTTGCCATGTGGGTCCCCCTCTGCTTACTGGGATGCCATGTGGCACACTTTGGGCCCCACTTTTCCCCTATCATGTCAAACTTTGAAGAGCTCTATCTTTCGCATACAAGCTCGGTTTGACGAACTGTTCGCACCACCACGATCGGGACAATGAGATCTTTGATATGTTCCTAGTTTGAGCATAATCCAAACACTTTGATTTTTAAGCCATCTTTGTCTTGTGTGTCTCTCTGGAGCCACCTGGATCACCTCAACACTTAACTAGAGTTACAATATTGACTCTTCTAGAGTCTTCTTGATCATGGTCAAGTGGCTAGCCCCATTTCCATGGATATTGGGGATTGGCATGGCATCATCTCAAATCATTGTGCTCAAAATAGGAAGGCCAAATTTAAGGTGGCATAACCTTAGCATACATACTCTTATTAAATTGATTCTTACACAATTTGAAAGGTATATGTGTGTAGAATAGCTCTACTGCGTGCAAAAATTAAGCATCAAATTTTTACCTCTAAATAATTTCATTTGATTGCTTAGACTGCTTCCAAAATGTCTCAGACCCCAATTTTCCAAAGTGGGTCTCACTTGTGCAAATGGTCCCTTGAGTAGATCCCTCCAAACTTTTCACTATAAAAGCATCAAGGTGGATGAAAAATAATATAATTATCCAATTTGAAGCACAAAACCCATTTTTAGGAGGATTTTGGTCCCAAAAATCTTCTCTTGGTTGAGGTAAGGAAATTTTTCCCTCCACTTTCTCTTTGGTGTACCATTTATGTTTTCCTTGAAGTTTTCCTTGAAGTCACTTTCTCTCTGGTGTACCATTTAGCTTTTCCTTGAATTTTTCCTTGAAGTTTTCCTTTCAAGCCAATCTACCAAAGGTCATGTTAACCCTATCTTGTAGTTTTCGACCTCTTCTACAAAATTGTATCCTCTATTAATTTTACCTAATCATCTAGTAACAATTTGCTACAAAAGGTAGGAAATGTTCCTCTTCCTAATCTAACATTGAAGGCACATAGAGTTTCAGATTATCTACATTCACCACTGAGTAAATGTGTATGTATGGGTAGATTAATTCTACAGTAATTATCTCACACCATTTTCAATATCTCAAATGGGATATATCATGGAGACTTCGTTTTCTTACAAATATCATGTGACCTCTCCTTGTTTAATGATAACCATACTCATTTTCCCACCTTGAGTGTCCTCTCTATTATGTGTTGATCATATCTAGCGTTGTTTTTTATTGTGACTTATTTAGTGCCTCATGTACCTATAAATGGATCTTCCTAATCTAATAAAAAAAATTTCTTCCCTTAATGAATACCCTATAAGATGCTCCCTCACTTCTCCTTGTTATCCATGTGCACTATCCAACAGTGAAGGTGGAAGATATCCAAAATAAGTTTCAAATGGGAACTTACTAGTAGTAGTGTGGACTACTTTGTTATAAAAGTGTTGTATATATACCAAATTTTCATTCCATGTCTTCAAATGATTCTGATTGTAACCCCTTGAATGTTGCCCCAAAGTCTTGTTGACTACTTACTTCTACCCATTTGTTTGTGGATAAAATGGTGTATACCACTTTAACTTCATGTCCATATTCTCCCACAATGTATTCCAAAATGCACTGACAGGTCTTGTGTTCCTATTTGAAATGAAGTTACTTGGTATCCCAGAGTGCAACTAGACCTATCCAAAGAACAATTTTATTTATTCTTTCCCATTCATGGTCTTTTAACAGGGAATCAGAACATGCGTCATGTTGAACCTATTAACTACCATGAACATGTAGTCATGTCCCTTCTCGTTTCTTGGTAAACCTCCCACAAATTCCATGGAAACACATTCTCAAGGATGAATGAGTGCGAGGAAGAGATTACATTTACCATTTTTCCTATTACTAGGCTTGCTAGTAAAAAAAAATCATCCATCCTCCTTGCATCTTGCAACATTACACATACCTCTGCAAGTTGGCCACTTTCTATCATACACCAAAGTTCCCTACAAATTTGAAGGTGAGAGCCTCTCTAATTAACTGCAATTGCTCGCCTTTAGGAACACATAAATTATACATCCAATAGAGTAGCTTGTCCTAGAGATGCTAATCAATTGTACTATCATCATTGTTGTTATCACATAAAAAGAGATCACCTAGCCATAATTAATTAGGTGGATTGAAATATGCCATGTAGTATGGGTTTTACACATTAAAAACCACTTTCACCTAAGGAAATAGCCTAAGGAAACATTTTCCCTAAGTTATTTCTATTAATTAATCCACGTACATGAGAATAACCTATAAATTCATTAATTTTATGTTATTCTCATATTTTTACCCATTTAAGTGAAAATAAGTCAAAATATTTAGAAATAATTCAATAAATAATTTATTTGTTCATTATTCCTTAATATTTTAAATATCCTCATAGAGATAATTTTTTAAATGAGTATTAGTCCGTGCCTCTCCAAGGATATAACATTAGCCTCACAGTCAAAGTGCATTGACTCTGGATTATTTTGCTTTTTTTTGCAATTTTAACCAAAGGGAAAATGTTAATATTTCTATTTTCCCTAAATTCAAAAGTAATTTTCTAATTTCCTCGAAGTCTTATTTCTAATTTTCAAATGGCTCAGTGAGCTTTGATGGGACATAATTCCCTTGGTGGAGGGTATTTTTTCGGTATTTATTTGACAATGTCTCAGAATTCATTCGAAAATTATAAAAAAAAAACAAAAACAAAAAACAAAACAAAACAAATCAAAACAAAACAAAAAAACAAAAACCAATTTTGGTGAGTGCTCTTGACACTGGCACTAACATTGTTATGCTACTTCTTTTCTCAATCATTCCATCACTAACGCGGTTGTAAGCCTTTTACATAAATGAAGAGCAAAGAGGAGCTGAACAAATATGGAGCTTCATTGTGTGGAGCTTTCACTATGTGGAAAAGGCTAACTGTGAACTGTGAAATCTTCACGCAACGCTAAAATTCGCAAAATATGTATGGTTAATAGTCATTTTTACATGTATAAAATATCATTAGTGAGCGTTATTCAACAAATTGATATCATGCCACTCGACAAGTATCCCTATAGGAAAAATGATTGGAGTCAACCATGGGTATCTTAGTATCACTATTTTAGAGATGAAAAGTGTCTTAACTAAAATCGATTAATAGAAGTTTCCAATTGTACAAAGACATATCCCAAGAGGCCATAATCGGAATGTTATCTCACTGTGGATAGAAAGAGTGGTGTTAAACTGATTTCTACTGAAATCATTACTTTGTCAAGCCAATCATTGTCACCGTTGTACATTGCTTGATTCTTACTATCTCCGACCTTACTGAGCACTAGAGAATAGTGATTTCTTGTTATGAACAATATTACTAACATTTTCCTTTTTAATTCATTGGTATAATTATATACTCTATTCAACATTATGGTGGTCGAAATAGCTCTTCCCTTCCCCTCATGTATTGTGATTATAAAGGTTGGATGTCGTTTTTCGAAGGGCTGATCAACACGGAATTTATGTACATTCTCACTCTCTGAGCACCATAATGCTTTTCTAGTTATAAGATTGAATTTTAGCCATGACATCAACATTATGGTGTGTTTGATTTAAGAAAAAATGGGCCATCGTTAGTGCAAGCCCTTAACAATGAATGTGGGCCACTACTTTCCTTGAAGGACTGTGATTCTTCATCTCTAAGGAATTAGTCACTGGGGTTGGCCCCTTTGCCTGTTGTGTTCAACAAGTGAAAAAAAATTATTTGTTTTCTTCTCGTCACAAGTGGGACATTCCGGTTTGATTTCATGGGAAGGAAGCATATTTTTAACATTTTGTCTATGTAGGTGAAAGCGAGTGAGATTTATCTATATTCAGAGGTTTTGAGATCAATTCCCACAATTTTCGAATACAAGGTTTAGTGGGCATTTTGCCTGCTAATAGAGCTTATAAAGGTGGAACCGGTGAACTACAGGATTGTTGGAGCACAGATACCTCCAGATTTGATAGACCACATCCCAGCTAGCATTCCTGTTGTTCCTACATTCTATGATATTCCAATCATCTTGGTTATAACATCTGCATATGTTTCTCTTTATGACGCATAAGCAAAAGCACCAGAGATCGGACGGTCAATAATCAGGTTTGGGTAACGGGAAAGCCTAAAGTGGTTTTCTCACTTTCTTGGTCGTTATTCATTAGCCATATCATTTGATTTCTTGCTACAAATGCTTATACTAGAGCCCCGGAAAGTATGATGGTGGTTAGGCTACTACTTCCACTCTAACTTATGTTTATGAAGTTATTTTCACAAGGTAAACATAAACTATGCCAAAGGTAGGGGATTTTGTTGAGCGAAGCAAGCTCGGGCGAGTTGAGCTAGGATGTAGGTTGCAATGCTTGGAGTGGTTACCTTGTAAAGGAGACAGTGAAGATAGATTATTTTCTAGTAATTAGCAAAGGTTGGGCAAGAATGGCTCCATGGTACCTTGGCAGTAGATCCTCCTAGCAGTAGACCCTCAGAATTTATTTATCCTTTGTCCTTGAACCTCCTCTCTTCGGAGTTCTATGATCCTTATTCAGTTGCTTTTTTAATTCCATATCTAGCCTTGTCCTTAGGCTTTGACAGGATCTAAGGGAAGGTCTTTTCATTTGTACTTTTCCCCCTCTTTCTCCTTTCAGCAGTTATTCTATCCAGGCATTTTGTTGTAGAAGGATCTTTGGTGGGATTTAGCTTCAGATACGTGTTGTACCTTAGCTCTTTCCAGCACCTTCCAAGATTTTTCCCTTGTTTAAGATGACGGATGGAAGTGACTCTCCCGCCACGCAAGCCCTCATTCAGGCCATAATTGAGGCTGAATCTGCACGTGAAAATGCCAGTCATGGCAACAGCTGGCATGCCACGGTGGAAGAAATGCTGCTCCCTGAATTTCATGAACAGTACAACCCTGCTCGGACGGAACCTGATTTGGCTCATCTGAAAACTGGGGTGGACCTTTCTAGAAAGGGTAGATCCCAATACCATGCTCAGCACTTTAACAAATCAAAAAATCCGGTCAAAACAGTCCCTCCTCCAAAGGCTATTTCCGTGGTCAGTGCTACACTTACAGAACGTATTGATAGTTTGCAAAAGTTGGCACTGATCGGGAAGTGGCATTTTCCGGAGATGGCTGAGGAAGATATGAGGAAATGGCTGGCGAAAAAATGGACTCCTCTGATCGGATACACTCCTGTCATATCTCGTCTAATGAAAGACTGGTTCTCCTTTCATTTTCTTAAAGTATCTGTCTGGAGATCATCCTTAACAGTCCATGGGTTTTTGGCAGAAGTTTTCTGTCCCTATCTCGATGGTACATGGGCTTTGACCCTCTTAAGAATACGCCATCAAATTGCATGATATGGGTAAAACTTCCTAACTTACCTCTGGAATTATGGTCGATAGAAACCCTTACTGAGATTGGTAACTCCGTTGGCAAGTTTATCTATGTGGATCCCTGGTGTAGAGGAGAGAAGGATAAAAGGATTGCGTGGATTCTGATTGAAAAACCTTATAAAGGAGGTTATCCGGACCATATCGAGATAACCTGGGAGGGTGTCAAAATTAGCCAAAGACTTGACTTTTGGGGTATTCCCTTCCGATGTTCTCTGTGTCATCGAACTGGACATCTCATCAAAAATTGCAGCCTTCGTTTTAATCGCAGATCTAAGAGGCATAGTCATTATCGGGGCAGAAATTCCGGATCTGATTTTCTTTCTGAAGATGTAAGCAATCATGAGAATCAATTAAACATTCAGGACTCGGATCTCCTCTGCTCTCAGCAAAATCCCCAAGATCAGTCAGAGGCTCTAAATGCGACGGTTTTTGAATGCCCTCCAATTCCCGAGCCTTTTGAGGCGAAAACGGTGCCCTCTCCTCCTGCTATGCATCAAGGGGATTTTGTGGTAGGTTCCCATCCTATCCTGATTGCTTCTTCGTCGCCCTCTTCTGCTAATCCTTCTGCTGGCTTGCCAAAAGGAAAGGAACTTATGCTTTCGCCTACCCCTTTCAACTCCCCTGCTGAATCACCTGTCAATAAATCCGACAGTGACTTAGATCTTTTTCTTCAAAGGAACCCCTCGGTTCTCGAACCATTAACCATTCATAAGCCTTCTTCCCCTCTCTATCCTTCTATCAGTCCAAATTCTGCAAAAAATATTACGGTCAGAAAGAAGCAAAGGGGAGGCAGTCGTCATTTCAGAGGTAGACCCATTGCCCCTGATTTTGGTGTCACAAATTTATCCCTTGTTGATGTACCAATCCTGGACTCAACAGATTCTCAGCCTCTTAGAGCATGTATGGCTGGAGAGTCTTCAAAATGACATTCTTAATCTCAATGAATATCAGGGGATTGGGCGCCCTCCCAAAATTTTTGGCGCTAAAAGAAATCTTTTTTCCGGCTCGTCCAAAAATCATCTTCATACAGGAAACTATGCATTCAAGTATGGTATCCTTGGCTTTCTTTAGAAGAATGTTTCCGTCCTGGCATATGGTTGCCACTGAAGTAGATGGTCTGTCTGGTGGTCTGGCAGTACTATGGGACCCCGCATGGATAAAAGCAAAAGCTTTTAAATGCTGTGCAGGAATTCTTATCTCGGCATCAATCAGAGGCCAGCCTTTGATTCTCAACATCCTGAATGTTTATGCTCCTTACAGGAATAGGCTCCCTTTCTGGGAAAGTTTGTTTGCCTCGGAAATCCTAGATATTGAGTCGTTGTTGATAGCAGGAGATCTAAATGTGACTTTAAAATCTGATGAGTGTTGGGGTAATTGCAGGAAAAGAGATCCCCTGGCTGACAGACTTCGACAGGAATTTCTAAGTAGGAATCTAGTAGATATCATACCTGAAAGAATGATGCCTACTTGGGAAAACAACAGGTCGGGTCAAGCCTACATTGCAAAAAGAATTGATCGCTTTATTATAAATGCTAGCATCATTGCTAAATGGGGGATGCCTTTTGCAAGTACTGGGAATGATTTTACCTCGGATCACAGACCTATCTTTCTAGAATGGAGGGAAAAGGACTACAGGTTGGGTTATTCCTTTAAGTTTAACAGGATCTTTTTAGAAGACCAATCCTTCAATGATGTCATATCAAAAAAGTGGAAGGATCTTCAAGAATCTGAAATGGCCCTCTTTTCCACCTTTCGGGAAAAGATTCAAACTCTAAGGGATGTTGCAAAGGACTGGCAAATCCAAAAGAGAAAGAGGGATAAACAGGAGCTGAATGACATTAAAAAGGAGATAGACATTTTTACCAACTCAGCTAACTTTGACTGCTTGACTTTTGAGCAAAAGAATTTTATCAGAAATTTGGAAAAAAAGAAACAAATGTTGCTGCAAAAGGAAGAAGCTTCCTGGAGGCTAAAAAGCAGAGCGACCTGGCTCAGAGAGGGGGATCGGAACTCGAAGTTTTTTCATAATTTTGCAAATGCTAGAAGGAGAAAAAACTCTATCTGGAAGATTGAAGATGGTAATGGGGGGTTTTTTTACTCTCAACATGACATATCTGCTGAAGCTACAAGGTTCTTTCAGAAACAATATATGAGGCAACAGGGTAACATAAATGACATCTTATGGGCTGTGGATCTGGTACCAGAAATGTACGACGAGGCTGCAAATGATGATTTTCTTAAGCCTATTACGGAAGAGGAACTCCAAGCTGCTATCAAGGCCTTCAAAAAGGACAAAAGTCCCGGGCCAGATGGTTGGCCAATTGAATTCTTTTCTCATTTTTACGATATGTTCAAAGCTGACATGCTGGGGATGGTGGAGGCTTCCCGTATGTCTGGAAACATCAACAGTGCTTTAACTTCCACGTTCATAGCACTTATTCCGAAAAAGGACCGAACAGACTCATTTCAGGACTACAGGCCTATTGCCTTATGCAATATTCTGTTTAAAATCATCTCTAAAATTATAGCGGAAAGGATGAAGCCTGTTCTAAACTCTTTTATCACAAGTGACCAGCATGCATTTCTAAAAGATAGGAACATACTGGATGCGGTTGCTATGACTCAGGAATGTTTATTTTCAATTTTGTCAAATAATATTGACGCGGCTATTCTAAAGATAGATTTGAAAAAAGCGTATGATTGTGTGGATTGGGGGTTCCTTAGAATCTTGCTGGCCAAAATTGGTTTGAGACCACAAGGTATTAACTGGATAATGGCGTGTGTCGAAAACGTTAAATATTCAGTTATTATAAATGGTATTCCATCATCTTTTTTCCAAGCGGAAAGGGGACTTCGTCAGGGTTGTCCCCTCTCCCCTCTGCTCTTTATCCTAGTGATGAATTCTCTCAGCACTCAGATCAACAAAGCTGTGACTGATCGAAGATGCAGGCCGATAAAGATTTGCAAGGATATATTCCTATCCCATAATCTTTTTGTTGATGATGTTCTCATTTTCGCCATGCTCTGCAGGGCAACCTGGTATTGCCTAAATGATATCCTTCAAAAGTTTCAGTCAGCATCCGGCCTGGTCATCAACAGGGACAAATCTTTGTTGTATCACAATGAGTCTAATCTGGAGACAGTTCAATGGATTGCAGCCCTGTTCGGCATTAACCAGGCATCGATTAAGGAAGGCTTTAAATATTTGGGTTTTATCCTGAAAGCAAAAGGAAATCACAAACAGGATTGGCAATGGTTGATAGATCGCTTCTACAAAAAAATATCAGGATGGGAGACGAGATTCCTATCTTTGGCGGGGAGGTACATCTTGGTACAGGCGGTTCTATCTCAATTGGCGGTTTATTGGGCCCACCTATATCTTCTCCCTGCTCCTGTTATAAACAAAATGTGTTCTTTAGCTGCCAATTTTTTATGGGGAGGAAGATCTTATCAGACCAAGATTCACTTAGTAAAGATGGATTTTATCACAAAATCGAAGAAGGCGGGAGGCTGGGGTCTTATGCACATGAGGACTTTTGGGAAAGCCCTCCTATGTAAATCTCTTCATAGAGGCATTTATGGTGAGGGTCCGTGGAGCAAAGTCATCAATAGAAAATATCTAAAAGGTAGAAGCATGGTATTCTGGTACAGGAGGAAATCTCTGGGCATTAAAAGAGGATCAGCTATCTGGCAAAGTTTCAGGAAAATTCAGTCTTTCTTCATGGGAAATTTACGATGGAGAATTTTCTCGGGCTCAAGCATCTTCATCGGTTTCGATTCAATTGTAAATGGTTTGGATTCATTGCTCTCCCCTAGACTAATCTCCTTTTTCCACTCAAAGGGCATATTTACGTGGGACAAGCTGATAAAATCTTGGTCCTTCTCATCTCCAGTATGGAAGGACGGGGAGGATTTATCTTTGCCTCTATCTTTGCGGCCCTTATGGTTGTCTGTTGCTCAGAACCTTATCGGCAAGGGGATCCATCGATCTGGTTCAAAGGACGTTCTGGCATGGTCTCTACAGAATTCTTCTCAGCCTTTACGTGTTAAGGATTTATATACAGCAATGTCAACAGGCCTTACGTCTTACTCCGATCCGATCTTTCCACCCAGGCTTTGGAAGGCGACATGTCCTCTCAAAATGATTCTATTTTCATGGCTGGTTTTTTCAAACAGGAATCTTACATGGGAGGTCCTTCAAAAGAAGGGTTGGCAGGGTCCAGGCAGATGTTCTATGTGTCAGTTTGCGGCTGAAACTAACGCTCATATGTTCTTCCAATGCGCTTCAACTACTCATATCTGGTATGAACTGTCTTTGTCTTATGGTTTTCCTTACCGGGTTTTCTCCTCTGTACAGGATGGTTTCAAATGGTGGAGTGAACAGTGTTCATCTTGGCGAACCTTATTTATCCTTGCCTGCTGGTTTTTATGGAAATGGAGGAACGCTCAAATCTTTCAAGATTCCAGGGCGCCCCTTGCCTCCATTCTGTTTCACATATCGGCATATCTCGACCTTTCTGGATGACTTTGGTCTATGGTTTCTTTAAACCGATTATCTGGCCTTCATGATCTCTGCTTTTTGTGGGAGTCAACATTTTTGATATTATCTCTATGCATTATGGAATATGTTTTTTTTTGGTTTCCAAAATTAAAAATCTGTAAGTAATTTGGACTGACAAAGTTTTCTCCTTTATGGGGTTTCTGTTTATCTGCCGCTTGGACTTTCCTGAACTCTGTTTCAGGATTTGGATGGTCTCTTTGTAATGTATTCAGAATATTATATTTTCTTAATATAATCTATGATGATTTTCTCTCTGAAAAAAATAAATAAATAAATAAATAAAACAAAACAAAACAAAACAAAAAAAAAAAAACAAAAAAAAAACAAAACAAAAAAAAAAAACAAAACAAAAAAACAAAACAAAAAAACAAAAAAAAAAAAAAACAAAAAAAAACAAAACAAAACAAAACAAAACAAAACAAAAACAAAAAAAAAAAAAAAACAAAAAACAACAAAACAAAAAAAAAAAACAAACAAAACAAAAAAAACAAAACAAAAAAAAAAAAACAAAACAAAACAAAACCTCAATAACCTCGACTCAGCTCATCTATCAAGGCGATCATAAGTTAGGAAAATTAATGAAAATCCAAGTTCCTTAATGAAAATGCGTTCTCTTTCCAGTTTGGGAGCCAACACTGATGATTTCATTATGCGGTTGAAAGTGGATTGTGCAGGGGTGTAACGAAAATGTGTTTTCTTCGCACTCTGGCACAATGAACTTTCCCGCACTCAAAAGAAACTCTCTACCGTGTGATATGGTCATAGAAATTCAACCAATAGCTTTGCATTTTGATCTCAATATGGAACACTATGCCCTGCCTAACAGATATTGTGAAATGTGTGGGGTTGTTATGGATCAGTTCGAAACAAAGATAAAAATACAAGAAGAAGAGTCACAAATGTAGGAAGAAGAAAAATCATTGACAAAGTGTAAACAAGGGTATGTGTGGTCTCATTTGGCAGAGTTTTTTCATGACCCAGGTTCGATCCTCAGCAACAACGAGTTATTTTTCAAATAAAAATGAATAAATTAATTTGGGTGGTTATCCTGGGTTCGATACCCGATAATGGCGAGTGCCTTTTTAAATACAAATGGATAAATTACTTGAGTTGTTATCAGTATTACTATGTAATCTGGGTTGCCAGAGGTATTATTATAGGTGTTAAAAGTATTTATGCACATAGAGAATAGTAGAAGAAATTGGGTGGTGTTTTGTTTTGTTTTTGCTTGTTAATTTTTAAACTTTACACTTCATTTCACATGGTGAAATATTTTGTTTTTGCTTGTTAATTATGTGGAGATTTTTGTGTGGAGAGTTTTTATTGTGTAAAGAGATTTTATTGTGTAGAGAGATTTCACTGAGTTTTCATTGTGCAAAGAGATTTCATTGAATTTTTTTTTGTAATTTTGGCACGTCTATATCTTCATCATGTCCAATATATCACCCCGATAAGGGTGGGGAATTGAACTGGTGACTTCACATCAAAGAGTGCCTTAACAGAGCACCCGATCACCGTGGACAATCATTTTACCCATTTTTATTGATCAACTAAATAAATCATTAATCATTGAGTTAGTTAACTAAATAAAAGTTATTTACCATTTCTTTGACCTTTTCCTCTCACAAATAATAATAAAATACCAAATTGGATATATCTTGATTTGGTCCAGCAAATATTTTATTGTATTTGACCTTATCAAATCTAACCTATAATTTTATTATAAATAAAGATGTTTTCCGTCTCATTCCACATGATCCACTAAAGGCGCTAAATTTTACTTTTATTTTTTGTTTTTGGGTCACATTAGCATTTCTGGAGAGAGGGGATCACATGAGCTACAGTAGGGACTATAAACAAACCCTTCGAAGAATGAGGTCCTTTTTGAACCACTGTCATAGGGAGCTTCTCATCAAGTGGGAACACAATATAATAAAAATATTTATTTTGGGTAATGGAATTGGCATTTGTTATGTGATGATCCATATATGTTTCTTTTGTATTTTCCTAGTTTTTATTTTGGTTTCTGACGTAGGTCTAATGAATACCCATATTAACACTTGTTATTTCTCAGATTATAATAAAAATCCTCATTGTTGTTAGACTACTAGCAACTTGTATAAAAAGTATTTCTTTGATATCCCTTATATAGGAATATTTCTAACAAATGGTGACTCCATTGAGAAGCTAAACACTTCAAATCTTGGGTGGAATTATCTAAGATTCTTTCCCCTTTCCTTTTTTACAAATTTTCTATCTGTGGTGTTATTTTGGAAAAACTTGGTGTCTTTTTTCTTTTCTAAGTGTTTGTCAAGTCACAATTCTTAAATCTGCAATCGAAGGAAAATTTGGAGAAAACCCTGAAAGGTAGAAACCCTAGGAAGTCAACGCAATTTTCAAGATATTTTTTGCATTGCTCAAAATAGGTTTTGAACCATTTTTTTCATTGTTCAATGCATTTAGCGCCCCAAAATTGCATTGGTCAATGCACTTTTGGGTACATCTTTGCATTTGTAAAAAAAAAAAATTGCAAATTTTCCATTTTTCTGTATGTTTTTTGGTTGTAGGGTTTTGGTTCCCTCATGTTTGTAGCTAGTGAGTAATCCTTGATCCCTTCAATTTCTAAATCTTAAGAGGAATAAAGAAACCCCTTTGAGGGCTTCTAGCACTTCTCCACCAAGTTGGGCTGAAGGATGAATTGGTAGTTTACTATCATATGCCAGAAAAACCCCTTGTCATTACTATGTTTACATATCTGAGATTTGTTTTCCTAATTAGATCTTGGGATTAAGAAATCCCCTCACTTGGCTATTATTTTTCTCCCTTTCTTGTGTTCTTTTGAACCTCCTTTTTGGTGTATCTGTTACTGGGAAAAGTGTCTATTTATAACTGATCTATCCCACTAAGGTGTGACAGCTGCCTTAGAAACAAACAGAGAAAAACTACTTTTGTATTTCCTTTATGAACTATAGATAGAGAGGAATAGAAATAACCAACCTGTGTCTTGCGCTAATCCTTTGATCCAATCCCTCTCTTCTTTGACAGTCTCCAGCTACCTGCTCCCTTACTTGCCCAGCTTCACCAAGTACCTGTAAGATCACAGAAGAAGAACACTATACAAATACATGGATCTATATTCATAAACAACTTAGGATCAGATTTAAGTTAACCATACAAATGTAACAAGCATCAATGATACAAAATCATGGAGGAAAAACTCAAATAGTTTTTATTGATAAACAAGAAAAGATCTAGGAGGAGTTACAACCGATGGTTCGTGACCCAGCATCAACCTCCCAGCAAAGAAGCCCCTCTTCACCTCCAACAAAGCATAGATCACCCAATACTCTGATGTTTGCCTCAAAACCAACAGCAATTCCTTACAATATGCAAAATTCTAGCCTCTGGATCTCTGGGATGAGGGATCCATATATAGATATGTGTAAGGAGGATGAGTCAGCTTGTGATTTGATTAGTGTCTTCTTTCTGTCAGTTCTTGCTTCCACTTGGAGACTAAAGGCCTCTTACTCATCCTTGGTCGAATTCAGTGAGGCAAGTGTCACAGGAGAAGATTTTGGAAGCTTCCATTGTCTCTCCACCTCGCGGAATGACACTGCCATTTGTCATTTCTCACCCAACGCACCCTCACAGTGTATTTAGGTGCGTTGCAACGCACCTAGCCAGTGTATTTAGGTGCAATGCAACGCACCTAGCCAGTGGAGCAACTGAAATGACCCTGTTTTGACTTATTCTGAGCAGTTTCTGGTGGGGAACTTCTGGGAGAAGCTGTAATCTGTTGACCTTGTTCCTTTAGGGGTTAGAACAACACTTTTAGGGACTTAGGAGCCCTTGGTTTATGGAGATTTCATGCTTGGAGTTGTAAGGCACAAAAATGTCTATAACAGTTGCCCCCTAAAGTATGAGGCCGTTAACCTTTTGGTGTCAGGTGAAATGATTTATTATGAGGATCCGAAGTTCTTTCAATGCTGGGAGGAGACCTGTAATAAGATACAATACAATACATTATCTTCATACTGTTTTTCATGACCTAGCTGAGGCGGGCATTCCCATGCTCAGCTTTCTAAATTCATTTTCATGTACATAGGACAGACAATCATCTGATTGTAGACTGATGATTCTGATAGAGCCATCATCCTTTTGGTAGGATGATTATCTGTGCTGCAATGTTGTACATTTAATGTCTTTATTTCCCTGGATATATATCGCAACCCGGATGGATGAAACTAGATCCGGGGTCTTCAATCTCGTCTGATCTTCACTCGAAGTACAAGTCGATCCATGTGAGAAATGTTCTGAAGTCGAACATGGAAAGACATCGCTTGATTACTAGTCAATGATGTAAATTGTTAACAAGCGCGAGAGGAATCACCGATAATGATAATGATCCTCAAGGTACTGCAGTACAATTCACGTGGTGTGAATAAAGGACTTGGCGTCGAACACCACGCAAAATATTTCGGTCGAAGGTCATTGATGTAAACCTGTCACCGGAAGTGAGAAACTTGCCATTGAGGCATGCAAGCTTCAAAGTACTGAATGGGGTGTTCCTAGACCAACTTCTTGGATAATGAGCTGATGTCGACAAGAAGTGATCCGTCACAGGAGGGCCTTAATGAATCCCACATCAATGACACGGAACGAAGCAAATGATTTTGATGGAGGTGAAAACGATCTGATGATATATGGTTCAGGGTGGCGGTCATGAAAAAATGGAGTATAATGTATGGTAGTGGGTGGGACACAGGTGGCTTCTCTGGATGACTTCTCTTGAACATGTCGGCGACACTGATGTGATGGATTGGTAGCATTAACCCCAAATGTGGATGGTATGGTGTGACCATGGCGATGTGACCGGTGAATGAAACAACCCTACCCGACTTGGACACGGAGTGGAAGTGTCATGTTCAAGAGCGACTTGCTACCAATAAAGATTCTTTGAGTTTTCTTCCCAATTTTTCCCCAGTCATTGCTGACCAGTACCTCTTTATTTTTGTCAAGCTTGAGGAGGATAACATATGCTTGTTCTATAATTTTCCCTTCGGGCAAGCCCATCGCTATGTTTTAACGAGCCTAGCGATAGTGAAACTCGTTCTCGTCTAAAGACAAGTTTGTCGCTATTAATCTTTTTAACGAGTTTAACGACAAAGATAACTCGATCCTTTTCAATTTTAGAGATTCTGAAAAGGTACGTAAAGGTAACTCCAAAATTCCTTTTTCGTCATCTAATCCCTTAAGTCCGAAAAAGTATAAAACAATACAGAAGGGATGAATTTTCGATAGTTTTAACGAGCCGAACAAAACAAGCGCTCGATCTTTTTGTGCAATAATCCCTCAGGTCCAAAAAGATTAAAATCTAGATGAGGGATAGCACTTCCTGTCCCTTTAGCGAGCTGGAAGGCCAAGGACTCGGAAATCTTTTCATATTTTACGAGTCAGTTAAAAAGAGCTTAAAGAAGACTCGTCTTTTGAGGAACGAGTGATAAAACGGGTAGCAGCTGATTCTAGGTAAGGTTTGGAATTTTCCAATCACGGTAGTGTCACAAGGATGGCTAGTGAAATCACTCTTCGCAGCTGTTCCTCAAAATGGGTAAACAATCAAGTGGAGGTGAATGATCGGCCAATGAAAAAGTGGAGGTGACGGTGCAAACACGACCAAGGCTTTAATGGCTGAAGTACTACATTCATGGTGGTTATTTACCGGGGAATAGTTCATTTTTTAACGAGCTTAAACGCGGGTGGAAACATTTGCTCGATGCGGGTTTATTTTTTAACGAGCTTGAACCTTGCGGTAACACTGCTCGATTAATCCAGTCGTATGATAAGAATGTCTCATATAAAACGGCAATTTTTAGAGTTTTGCCCCACATCCTTTCTTTATGCAAGTTAGGAAACGACTAATCCAAAAAACAGATAAATAATCGCTCTTTGCTTGCACTCCAAAAGGTTTGCATGCCCCCAGGTATAAAACAGAGTTTCAAGGTTACCTCTACTTCTCTCCGCCAAAACATTTGTTTTACCGAGAGAGGCCTACCTCTTACAGGTTACCAAAGATTGTTCTATTCACGGCGCAAACAAAACATTTCTCCGGCGATGCCTACCGAAATAGACAAAGGTGAGACAATCCACTCACATAACTTTGACAAGAGAATCTTGTTCTAGAATAACCCCCTCTTCCACTCACGGACGGGGGTACAGACTAGTCATATTCTCCCGCGGAAACCTACCCCATACCCGAAGTTTTCCTGCCAAAGCAGACCAGGGTGCATGCCCCCTGGGTTTCAATCATATCCCTCCGAATTACTCACATTCATCGGGAGGACGGACTGGAGATTGAGACATTTCTTACATGAAAATACCATTCAGGGATGGTATATGACTATTTGCTATGCGTGATCCGGGAAATGAAAGTTGGTCTACGAGCTTGACCACTCTTCCTTCGTGCAGAAAACACATTACTCTAAAGAGTGAGGAGACAATTGCTCCCATGCAATAAATATAGTCTCGTCCAAGGAGTAGATTGTAATCCAGGGGTCCTTGAACTACCATTACGTTCATGCGAACTGTTTTCCTTCTCAATTTTATGGGCACATCGGGAAGGATCCCTAAAGGTCGACTGGTTCCTTTATCAAAGCCTGTCAGATTTCTCATCTCAAGAAAAAGCGATGGTGAACCAAGCACTTTCCAAGCAGTTGAGGAAAGGATACTCACAGAAGCCCCCTCATCTATGATGGTACCAGCCATAACCATTCTATATATTTGAACGATAATTCGGAATGGTATGCTTGCTGGTAAATGGGGTCTGCCTAGTTGATTCCAGTCGAAGGAGACAACTAGGTTGCTTGGAGGTGGGACCGAGTAGATGGCCGGGTACGGCTCTGACGAACTTCCTTCCTGCGGTAAAGGAACGGGTAAATTGCCCCCTTGTTCGTCGGAGTCTGTGTTTATGAAGAGAATTTGGACGGTGTCATCCTTGTTCTCTTCAGTGACTGTATCATCTGAAGATAAAACCTCTGAAGGCAAGACTGGGTCAACTGCGGCCTCGACCTTTTGACTTTCGTCTGGTATGGATCCAGATGGTTTATCTTCAATGATAGGTGCTTCAGCCGACCACCTAGGCGGGCCAGCCGGATTTTCAACTAGTGACGGACTTGGCAAGAGTTTTTTATATCCAGGAGGAAGTCGTAACGGTGAAACCGGATGATCATCCAAAACTCTTTTAGCTTCGTCTAAGAAGGGACAACGGTGGACGGCATGATCACCTTCGCACAGTTTACAAGGAAATCTACATTTCCCTTTTTTTCCTGGGGCTTCACTTTCACTAGTTGATGGTGTGCTTTCAACATGATCATCAGAGGTTGATGACACCGGGTTGTGCAAACGAGGAGACTAGTCCCTTAATATCCGAGGGATGCAAGGACAATCTCTGTGAAAGTGGTCTCCTTTGCAAATGACACATGGCGATTTAGGCCTGGTCGGTGCAGTGTGTGGATTTTCGCTAGACGACACTCGTTTTCCCCCATTCGCCTTTGGCTCCTTCTTCTTCTTTTCCTTCTTCTCCTTAGGAACTTGACTTTTGGCTTTACCAGCCCCATCAAGCGAAGAGGAAGGAGGAGAGGAAGAATTAGAGGAAGTAGAAGGCTGGTGGGAAACTCTAGACTCGTCTAATTGCTGATTCAATTGTTCAGGAATAGTGGTGTTCTGAACGATAGAGGTTGAGAAGAGCCATACAGGCAAACCAATTGTCAGCCCTGGAAGCGACAATGTGGCCATATGAGGCGCACCAACATCTCCCCAAGAGGAGAAGGGACTAGGATTTCCTCCAAGGGGAATTCCTTGGTTGGTAGACTCCATTTTCTCAACCCAAGATCAACGTAGGAAAGGGTAATGAATATTCCGTTTAAAATAAATTTTATACGCTTTGACACAACTTGTTTTTTCAGTTTTTAAGAGTCGAGAAAAAAAAAAAGATGACTCTAGTCTCCTTCGATTTTTAATGAGCCTGAAGTGACAAGTGCTCAGATGGACCTTTTCTGTTAAGGAGTCTGAAAAGGAACGAAGGGGACTGCTCTGGAGGTCTAGGTAGAGGGAGTACCAAACCAATCGCAAAACTGCAGAATACTTTTTACGGTACGGCAGTCAATCTTCCCGAATGCTATGTTCAGTGCATTGCGATCGATAGGGCGGCAGACACGGCTTCCTATGGATAAAGGATTTAAGCCTATAGGGGTCTCCCAAAATATACTCGACGGTATGTGGGAGCACAAGTCCGTACTGGCACTTATCGTCTCAAAGTGGAGGAATCACCCAACCATCAGTGAGGACAACAGTTACCAGGCTTTACGACGCCGGAATACGTCTCTAGCCTAGACCTCTAAATGTTGTGCGTTAAGTTCCAAAGCATTGTTAGATTCATTGAATTTATTTTAAGTTGATCTTGCTTATGAAGTTTGCCTTTTGGGTTCACCACGAGATGTAGATGTAATTCCTAAAATGCAATCTAAAGATGATAAACAAACTTTTATCTCTTTTGTGAAATGAAAATCCTAGCTACTAGAGGAAAAGAAAGACACAATCTTTTCACAAAGAGAAAGAGCACACTGTAAATGCACTTTCCTAAATCAAGCCAAACAGACTGTCTATATGCAAATGCACATGCATGTATTTGTTTTTGACTTTCTTAGTATTGATGCTAAAAAGAAAGTTGATGTACAAATCTAAATTTGCTTTCAAGTGACAAACAGAAACAAGCTTCTTTTTGAAATCAAAAGATATAGATGACACTTTACGATTTTGAAATGAATACTCGTTTTTGACACTAGAAAATCACAAATTCAGACCAAAGGCAATAGTAACAGTATAATCGACCATCAACAACAATCAAACTTTCTCCTATGATCGAAATCGACACTTGCGACAGATCTAAATCAAAGGACGACAGTACGACTATTCTACTTTTGCAATGGAAAACTGTAAACAACTCAACAAACACACAAAAACATCTACAGTTATTTTGTACAAAGGAGGCGGAATAACAACAAGGAAAGGGGGTTTTAAACAGACATATACTGATCACAGGCAACAAAATTCAGAGATAGAACTGGAGAGAATGAAGCACAAGAACCTCAGCTGCACAGGGCTAGTCTGATCAGTGCACCTGTAACACAGAGAAACTGCATTGCAGCGCAGGTTTCCCTTTCGGGAAGTGCACTGAAATTCAGGATCTCTTAACAGTACCTACGCTGGGCCAGAAACGAGAATCTGTCCGGGTTCTGGGTCACAGTTTGCAGTTCAGTCTTTGGTTTTTGGTCGAGTAAAAGCAATCAGTAATGCACAATCAGGGGTAGATCTAAGGAGGATCTAAGAGCTATCACAAGGGCAATCAGATAGTTTGTGAATCAACTGTTCAAATCATAAACAGATCCAGTGAATGGATTGAAGCAGCAGATGTCTACTTTGCATTTGTTATGGAAAATGCAGTTCGAACGCCACTTATAAGTTTATGAAACAAACAACAAAGAGATACACAAACAAACTAATTAGACATTCTCCCCAGCGGAGTCGCCATTTTGTTACCAGGAAAAGTGTCTATTTAGAACTGCTCTATCCCACTAAGGTGTGACAGCTACCTTAGAAACAAACAGATAAAAACTACTTTTGTATTTCCTTTATGAACTATAGATAGAGAGGAATAGAAAGAACCAACCTGTGTCTTGCGCTAATCCTTTGATCCAATCCCTCTCTTCTTTGACAGTCTCTAGCTACCTGCTCCCTTACTTGCCCAGCTTCACCAAGTACCTGTAAGATCACAGAAGAAGAACACTATACAAAGACATGGATCTATATTCATAAACAACTTAGGATCAGATTTAAGTTAACCATACAAATGTAACAAGCATCAATGATACAAAAGCATGGAGGAAAAACTCAAATAGTTTTTATTGATAAACAAGAAAAAATCCAGGAGGAGTTACAACCAATGGTTCCTGACCCAGCATCAACCTCCCAGCAAAGAAGCCCCTCTTCACCTCCAACAAAGCATAGATCACCCAATACTCTGATGTTTGCCTCAAAACCAACAACAATTCCTTACAATATGCAAAATTCCAGCCTCTGGATCTCTGGGATGAGGGATCCATATATAGATATGTGTAAGGAGGATGAGTCAGCTTGTGATTTGATTAGTGTCTTCTTTCTATCAGTTCTTGCTTCCACTTGGAGACTGAAGGCCTCTTACTCATCCTTGATCGAATTCAGTGAGGCAAGTGTCACAGGAGAAGATTCTGGAAGCTTCCATTGTCTCTCCACCTCGCGGAATGACACTACCATTTGTCATTTCTCGCCCAACGCACCCTCACAGTGTATTTAGGTGCGTTGCAACGCACCTAGCCAGTGTATTTAGGTGCAATGCAACGCACCTAGCCAGTGGAGTAGCTGAAATGACCCTATTTTGACTTATTCTGAGCAGTTTCTGGTGGAGAACTTCTGGGAGAAGCTGTAATCTATTGACCTTGTTCCTTTAGGGGTTAGAACAACACTTTTAGGGACTTAGGAGCCCTTGGTTTATGGAGATTTCAGGCTTGGAGTTGTAAGGCACAAAAATGTCTATAACAGTATCTATTTGAGGCTTGTTTGCAACCCTAAAACCTATGTTTTCTAGTTGTAGCCTCTACATAAATTTGTCTATAGGATATTAGATTAGATTCCATTTCTATCATTGATTTTTTCTACACCAATTAAACCCTCCTTTCTTACACTTTTGAGCCTTTTTCTCTTTGCACAAAATCCCCCAAAGGTTGGGTACTAAATTATTTTTAGTGAATGAGTGATTTATGTTTTGTTACAACATTTTGTTTAATATCATATGAAATTTATTATCTATAAATTTAATATGAACTAAATTTATTTCAAGCAAGGATAATTTTAGGGGCGAATGTTCGCCCTTTGGCGAAATTAAGGGGTTTTAAATTTTTAGTGGGCGAATATTTTGTATCATAGTACATTTTTACAAATCACCTCAAATAGCCCACTTTATTTTAAGGGAGAGGGTAAAAAAGGTAAATTTAGCCCTTGAAATTAGGACTTACAACCTTCCATTCGCCCATTTTCAAGATTAGGTTTTATTTAAGTGAATCCATTCGCCCATTTTCAAGAATAGGTTTTATTTAAGTGAATCCTATGGGCCAAATACCATATTTATAAAAGAGGCATGGTAAATTAATAAAAATATAAATAAATGAGAGGTATGGTAAATAAATAAAACATTTTTTATGTTTACTCCATAAGTCACCTTATATACATGTAAGGGTGTAAACAAATAAAAATATAAGTAAAGTGGAGGACTCAAAAGGTATGGTAAATAAATAAAAATATAAATAAACTAGACGTATCGTAAATAAATAAAACCTCTTTTTATATTTAGTCCATAACCCTCGTTCTATTTATGAAGGCTCAAGAAAGAGGTTTTATTTAAGTGAATCCTATGGGCCAAATACCATATTTGTAAAAGAGGTATGGTAAATTAATAAAAATATAAATAAACGAGAGGTATGGTAAACAAATAAAACATTTTTTTATATTTACTCCATAAGTCACCTTATATTTACGAACACTCAAAAAATGGGTTATATTTAGGTGAAACCTATGGCCAAAATACTATGGGACAAATACCATGGACTAGATTGTTATTAATACCATGCAAAAAACAATTATTAACCCTAATATTAGAATTAATAAAAATAAAAATGGCACATGGTATTGACCCATGGTATTCACCTGGAATGTAGCCTATCTAAATGGGGGAATTAAACCAGCATGTAGCCTATGCTAAGATTCACTAGGACTTTACAAAGTTTTATTATTTAGTGAAAGACTCACCAAGATCTTACAAGATTTTATAATTGAGTAAAATATTCGCCATGCCTGGTGAGAGATTCGCCAAAAAATTATATATACATATTATATTATTGATAAAATCGCCTTCAATTTTTCCTATATACCATGGAGATTCGCCCATTTATTATATTTATAAATTTAGGGGGGGTTCTTAAAATTTTCCCTGATTTCAAGGTGAGTCACAAATACAATTGCACACACCTACACACCACTAAGTTAAAATGCTTTGTTCATTGCCTCAAGCTCAGCCTCTAAAATCAACCTTAATCTAACATGCATTGATTAAACCCACTTATGCATCAAAATAATCTATTAGTTAAGTTAGGATCTATGGGATAGGAATCCAAATAGCACCCATCGATCACTGTAGATTGAAACATAGTGGTTTTCTATCGGGAGTTTAATATCCTTCATCATTCATTGGTAAAAAGCATAATGCAAAAGAAACCCATGAAGGGGGTAAGACTTAGACCACAAATACTAGTGGTTCTCATTGAACCTCCCAACACTTCATCAAAAATCCAAGTCCAAAGTTGACACCCAAAATTCAATATTCCCTTGGCCACATTAGATGAAGTTAACCATAGTGGTCTCTTGTAGGTAAGATCACCCTATAGGTGGCATTTGTGGTGAGAAACCACGCCTTGTTCATGGCCTTGACCATCTAAGAGCTTGGCTTTTTGGAAGGCCAACTTGAAACGTAATTTAGGACTTGCTTGGGGCATAGTTGATCTTCTAGGCTAGAGTCTTTTTCTTTGATGGCATGAGATTGTTTGAACTGGATTAGCATAAGGTCTTAGTTAGGAAACCACCTTTCACCATTGCACGTAGTTTTCTACTTGTTTCTTTTTAATTTAATTCACTTTTTCATTGTTGTATAATGTTATATTTATACTCATACCAACACCATAGTGGTTATCAAGTGCCAGTCATGGATATTGAGAGTTATTCACCCTAATTTTCCTTTATGACAACCCCTTAAACCTACTCGACGAGTTAGGGTCCCTCATCCTAACTCACCTTTTAGTTTTAAATCTTTTGAGTGTCCTAGTAATTCCACTTCTTCTTAATCAACCTAACCCCACCCCTCTACCATAGCAGGTGTTAACCCTAGTGGTAATGTCAGTCCCACTGTGGGTGCCACCAATAAATGAAACATTGGTTCTAATACCGATACAAACCTTGAAGCTAATGGAAGAGGGACTACTAGAATGAATGTCACTCATATGTTTCTCTCGTTCATGGATAACTTGAATATACCAGATTTAATCCAACTCATTAATGATCCTGTTCTCAATTATTTGATGTGGCTCTCAATCCCAACCAAACTTCCCTTGGATATCCTTAAGTTTGAGTGGAACTCAATAGAAGACCCTACCAACCATATTCAATCATTCCATATGAGGTGTTCATTAAAATGCATAGTAGAAGACTTAGTCTATCTTTGTTTGTTTCAACACACGCTAACTAGTGTTGGAGAGATATGGTATGTCAACCATCCCCATGGAACTCATGGGGTGTTCGCAACCATCAAAAATTATTTCCTTTCTTATTTTCAATTATATTTATGCCATGAAAGTGGTATATTTATCTTAACTACCTATCATCAAATCACCTCGACCAACATCACTAGTCATATTTAGGAGTTGTGTAGACGATGGAGCTTGTGCAAAGCTTTAAAATTGAATGACCCAATTTTCATGGAATGGCTTTGAAATAACTCCTTCTTCCCATTTCCAAGGATGTTGCTTCAAAATTTCCACAAATTGTGGAAAATTCCACTCAGAATTCCATGCAATATGATTTAATCTTTGACCAATTGGTGTACTTATGTTGTGTGTGGAGCATGATTGTTCAGAGGTCTTTGTTTCAGCCGAATGTATACCCCAGGAAGTTTGTACACCCCTCCATGCGGGGGGGTGCAGGGAGGACTTGTCCCTCCTGCGGGGGTCCCGAGGGGCCGATCCCCCCCGGCTGGGGGGTCCGGGGGCCAGCGGTCCCCCGGCAGGGGCTCGGGGGCAGCGCCCCCGAAGCTAAAAACAAATGTAAAATTGCCTTGTAAAAGTATAGTAATTTCTAGTCAATCTGGGCCATTCATTAGGCATATGATCTGACGGTAGAACTTATGTTTAGTTTAGGGTTTTTTTGCCCTAGAAGGCAACCCCTCTCTTTGTATGAGGGCATTGTATTGGAGGCTGAGATATAGATGTGTATTCTGTGAGCGAGAAACAGAGAGGTGAGACTGTGAGAGAAAACAGAGGATATCACAGTGGATTTGTTGTAGGTTGTGTCTCTTCATTTTGCTGGATAATAGAAAGGAAGGACTGGTTGTTCGGGGTGGACGTAGCCCAAACTGGATGAACCACGTATATCTTTGTCTCTCTTGTTTTGTGCGTTTTCTGTGTTTATATTTCTGCAATATTTTATGTGTTCCATTGCTCCGTAATATATAATTTTCTAACAACTGGTATCAGAGCCGAAGGTCTATTTGGCTGATAAACTCGCAGGAAAGAACGGTTCCTGGTTCGAGTGGGAGCAATGGCGGAAGATGGAAAGTTTAGGGTCGAGAAATTTAACGGCCAAAACTTCTCGCTGTGGAAGATGCAGATGAAAGATTATCTGTATCAGAAAGATCTATACCTACCATTGGGCGGAAAAATAAAGATGTCGACTGGTATGAAAGACGAAGAATGGAACCTTCTCAATAGAAAGGCACTCAGAACAATACGGTTGTGCCTTGCTGCGTCAGTCGCCTTCAACATTTTGAAGGAAACCACGACAGAGGGTTTGATGTAGACGTTGTCGAAACTATATGAAAAACCCTCGGCCTCAAACAAGGTATTTCTTATGAAACGATTATTTAATATGAATATGTCGGAAGGTGGATCTGTTGCAAACCATTTAAATGATTTTAATACAGTTACAAGTCAGTTAAGTTCCGTAGGGGTAAACTTTGATGATGAATTTAGAGCTCTGTTATTCTTGTGCTCATTACCAGAAAGTTGGAATGGTTTGGTAATGGCCATTAGTAACTCCGTTTCTGGATCTAGTACTTTAAAGTTTGATGATGTTGTCGATGCTATCCTTAGCGAGGAAATGTGATGGAAAAACTCCGGTGAGACATCGGGAAATGCTTTGAGTGCAGAGTCTAGAGGAAGAAAAATGGAAAGAGGAAAGAGCTCAGGATATCGCAGTAAATCAAGGAAAGGCAGATCCAAGTCCAGATCGGGGATAGTGTGCTGGAAATGTGGAAAGAAAGGACACCTAAAGAAAGACTATAGATCTCGAAAGGGAAAAGAAGGAGATGCACAACAAGAAAACAATCATGAAGCAAATGTGACAGGTGAGGAGTTACAAGATGCTTTGATTCTTTCTTTCGAAAATATTACTGATTCCTGGGTGGTAGATTCAGGGGCTTCATTCCATGCCACACCTGATAAGAAATACTTTCATGACTATGTTCAAGGAGATTTTGGACAAGTTCGTCTGGGTGATGATAAACCCTGTAAAATCGTTGGAATGGGTAAGGTTCTTGTAAAACAGCAGAATGGAAACCAATGGCTATTAAAGGAGGTAAGGCATGTTCCAGATCTAAAGAAAAATCTGATTTCAACAGGGCAGTTAGGCGGTGAAGGTTGTGTGACAACTTTCATAGATAAAGCTTGGAAGGTCACCAAAGGAGCCCTGGTAATAGCAAAAGGAGAAAAGGTTGGTACATTGTATTTATGCAATGGTATTTCTAACTCTTTTAATGCTTTAACTTCCAAAGGAGCAGATGTAGCATTATGGAATCATAGGCTTGGACACATGAGTGAAAAGGGGATGAAGATTCTTCACTCAAGGAATTTTTTGTCGGGTTTGAAGAATGTTGATTTGGACTTCTGTGAGAATTGTATTTATGGAAAACAGAAGAGAGTCAGATTTCTCAGAGTTGGGAAAGAAAAGAAGAATGAAAAATTAGAGCTTGTGCATACAGATGTATGGGGACCTGCTCAGGTATCATCTCTCGGTGGCTCTCGTTATTATGTTACTTTTATTGATGATGCAACTAGAAAAACTTGGATTTATTGTATTAAGAATAAATTTGATGTATTTGATACTTTCAAGAAATGGAAAGCTTTGGTTGAGATTGAGACAGGAAAGAAATTAAGTGTCTTAGATCAGACAATGGAGGTGAATATTGCAGCAAAGAGTTTGATAGGTACTGTTCAGAGCATGGAATTCGCAGAGAGAAGACAGTTCCAAGAACACCACAAGAAAATGGCGTGTCAGAAAGGATGAATAGAACAATCATGGAGCGTGCAAGGTGCATGAGATTGCATGCAGGATTGCCTTTACCGTTTTGGGCAGATGCTGTAGATACTGCTGTTTATCTAATAAACAGAGAGCCTTCAAGTTTCTTGGATGGTGGTGTTCCAAAGGAAGCATGGATAGGTAAAAAGGTAAACTACTCTTTTTTAAATCCTTTTGCTTGTGAGGCCTTTGTCCATATTGATAAAGAAAATAAAACAAATCTTGAGGCAAAGTCAAAGAAATGTACCTTTATTGGATATGGTGTTAATGATTTTGGTTATCGCTTATATGATTACAAAAATCACAAAATCATTAGGAGCAGAGATGTAATATTCAATGAAAAGGTCTTGTATAAGAATCAGTTGCAGGAAAAGAAACAGGAAAAAGAAAACAAGGAATACGCAGTTCTTGATGAAATCATTGAAAAGGTAAAGGTGCCTGAAAATAATAATAATCAACAACAACAACCACCACAATAGCAACAGGCACCCCAAACACCTACCAGGATAAGTAGACCCCAGGATAAGTAGTGGTGTTAGAAGATCTACCAGGATAAGTAGACCCCCTGAACGATACTCTCCTTCATTATATTATTTATTGTTGACTGATTCCGGTGAACCCGAATGTTATGAAGAAGCAATGTAGGTTGAAAGCAGGAAGAAGTGGGAGGTAGCCATGGAAGAAGAGATGGACTCCTTAATGCATAACCAGACTTGGGATTTAGTCAGGTTTCCTGAAGGAAAAACTACAATGAAGAATAAATGGGTTTACAGGCTGAAGGAAGAAGATGGAGGAAAACAGAGGTATAAAGCTAGACTTGTGGTGAAGGGGTTTTCACAGAAGAAAGGTATTGATTTTGATGAAATATTTTCTCCTGTCGTTAAAATGACTTCAATCAGAACCATTTTAAGTCTTGTAGCAGTTGAAGATTTGCATCTTGAGCAGTTAGATGTAAATACAACCTTTCTCCATGGGGATTTGGAGGAAGAGATATATATGTAGCAGCCACAAGGATATGAGGTGAAAGGGAAGGAGAAACTAGTGTGCAGGTTGAAGAAGAGCTTGTATGGCTTAAAACAGGCTCCAAGGCAGTGGTATCTAAAATTTGACAAGTTTATGTCTGAACAAGGTTATACTAGATGTCACTCTGATCACTGTGTTTATTTGAAAAAGCAAAATGATGGCAGCTATATTATATTGTTATTTTATGTAGATGACATGCTTGTTGCAGGATCTAACATGCAGGAAATAAATGTGCTCAAAAGAAAATTGGCAAATTCATTTGCAATGAAGGAATTGGGAGCTGCAAAACAAATCCTTGGTATGAGAATAACTAGAGACAGGAAAAATCGTAAATTAACATTGTCTCAGAATGAGTACATACAAAAGGTGTTGAAAAGATTTAACATGCACAATGCAAAACCAGTTAGTACACCTTTTGCTAGCCATTTCAAACTTAGCAAGGAAATGTGCCCAAAGACCCAAGAAGACATGGATTATATGTCTAAAGTTCCATATGCATCAGCAGTTGGAAGCTTAATGTATGCAATGGTCTGCACAAGGCCTGATATTGCACATGTAGTGGGAGTTGTAAGCAGGTACATGAACAATCCAGGAAAGGAACATTGGATGGCAGTGAAATGGATTCTCAGATATTTGAAAGGTACCACAAATAAAGCATTATGCTTTGGTGGTTCAAACATCTCCCTACAAGGATATGTTGATGCAGATATGGCAGGTGACAGAGATAACAGGAGGAGCACTACAGGATATGTATTTATTGTTGGAGGAACAGCTGTCAGTTGGGTTTCAAAAATCCAAAGTGTTGTTGCACTTTCAACAACAGAAGCAGAATATGTTGCTGCTATAGAGGCTAGTAAAGAAATGATTTGGTTACAAAGGTTTATGGGTGAATTGGGTAAGGAACATGATATGGGCACGTTATACAGTGACAGCCAAAGTGCCATTCATCTTGCAAAGAACTCAGCATTTCATTCTAGGACTAAACACATACAGCTCAAGTACCATTTCATACTATCAGTGTTGGAAGATGGAGAGTTGAAGCTGGAAAAGATACACACTAGCCAGAATCCTGCAGATATGCTAACAAAAGTTGTAACCAGGGAGAAACTGAGAATATGCTCAGTTTCAATTGGTCTTCAAGGATGACGATGAAGATGAGAAACAGCCAGGTCCAAAGAGGAGTCATTGTCCAGCAAATGAAGCAATGGTGGAGTTTCTACAATCATTCTCCAAGTGGGAGATTGTTGTGTGTGGAGCATGATTGTTCAGAGGTTTTGTTTCAGCCGGATGTATACCCCAGGAATTTTGTACACCCCTCCATGCGGGGGGGTGTGGGGGGGACTTGTCCCCCCCGCGGGGGTCCGGGGGGGCCGATCCCCCTGGCTGGGGGGTCTGGGGGCCAACGGTCCCCCGACGGGGGCTCGGGGGCAGCGCCCCCGAAGCTAAAAACAAATGTAAAATTGCCTTGTAAAAGTATAGTAATTTCTAGTCAATCTGGGCCGTTCATTAGGCAGATGATCTGACGGTAGAACTTATGTTTAGTTTAGGGTTTTTTTTGCCCTAGAAGGCAACCCCTGTCTTTGCATGAGGGCATTGTATTGGAGGCTAAGATATAGATGTGTATTTTGTGAGCGAGAAACAGAGAGGTGAGACTGTGAGAGAAAACAGAGGATATTACAACGGATTTGTTGTAGGTTGTGTCTCTTCATTTTGCTGGATAATAGAAAGGAAGGACTGGCTGTTCGGGGTGGACGTAGCCCAAACTGGGTGAACCACGTATATCTGTGTCTCTCTTGTTTTGTGTGTTTTCTGTGTTTATATTTCTGCAATATTTTATGTGTTCCATTGCTCCATAATATATAATTTTCTAACAACTTATACACTATCAACCCTAATGCTCCATGCTCTTGCCTAGGTAACCATTCAACACTGAGGCATCTTATGCCACTTACAGTGTGATTGGATCTTTAACATATCACCAGCCTTCCCCACACCTTCTAAGACATATGCAAAATGCCTAGCCCAAAGGGGGGGCCAGCACCTCTTACAATTATTCTACCTTGGATCCCTCTAACATTGTGTCACAAGTATGAACTAGTACCTCTTATTCCTATTCCCATCCACATCATCCTATTCCTAGGCAAGTGTATACTCCACATACCTACTAGAACTTAGTGGTGAATCCTTACTATTCATACCCACAACTAACTATTCCAACCCCTCCAGTACCAGCACCTCCATCTCCCATGCCTCAACATGCAACTCCTCAACAAGGTCAAGTGTATGCCCAATAGAATGTAACTAAAACCCATAATCCAAAGAAAAGGAACAAGAGGTATGAAAAATAAAATTGCCATAGTTAGGGTAACTAAGGTAACTAGGGTCAATAGGCCAATACCAACCTGACATGCAACTCAAATAGCGCAACTTAGAAATAGGGAAATCAACGCAAGTAGAAAAAGGTTATTCACGTGAAAAAGCCTTGTTCCTATTGTGGTATTACACACACTAACATCCCCTCCTCCCTGAAATTTGTAGCTATAGGAAAATCAAGATATTTCTAAATGAGGTAACCAACCTCCTTCTACCTCCACTCCACCCCCTTTGTAGTTGACTATACTCCAGAACCCATTCCATAACCAAGGGTACGTAGCCACTCATGATGGCCAAAATCCTCCTCCCACTCAACCTCCATACCAACCTAAGAATAGAACATGTTAGATCCTAATGATTGATTATGATGACATCAGCCTCTCCACTTAGTTTCATCAATATGACCCTCCCATTACAATGCAACCGACACCCACCATAGAGCGTTTGAATCAACAAATAGCAACCTAAAAAACCCTCAAACAATGGTTGAGGTACCTCCTAGGATCGCAAAGGATCCATTACATCGAAATTCTACTAATTCCCTCTCACCTGACACCCATAACTATAACATTATAGATGACTTGGCGTAGTCATCTACTACCATATCAACATTGGAAGTTATCCAGACTTGCCTTTCACAATCAAGGCTCTACTCTCCACTTTGGGTGTTGTGTATCTACCTCATCTCCCCCTATTCATTTCTTTTGAGGTCCTCATATCCATCAAGAACATCATCATCTAGTTGTGTATCATTGATGAAAGGGCCTCCACATGTGTGATGTCTTCTAAGGTCTGGAAAAATATTAGATCATTGTTGTGTGTAATATCTGACAAGGAAATTACTCAACACTTACTTTGTCAATATGTGATTCATAGACTTACAGACACTACATAATTTGTACCAATGCAAGACCCACAGAGACCTATTAACTAATAATATTTGTATATTCCTAAAAGAGGTTCCACACAAGCAGCATCAAAAACTAGCATCACCTTGGTTTTTTTAAAGAGTCATCTCCTGGGCTAAAAATGATTAGAATACCTCTAGTGGCAGTATCTTAATGAAATAATTAAATATTTCTAATTAAAGTTCCATTGGTTTCTTAGTGTTGGATTTCCCTAGAGCAATTGACCTAATGTCTCACTCGATTCACTAGTGGAAAAAGGAATCAAGATCTCCCAGTGGTCTCTAAAAGCATAAGGTTGAAAAGAGAGAGTCTAGGCTTGATCAAGCATTCCATAACCACTAAGTAGTACCGTGGTTACTATTTCTGTTGTAGTTTCTACAACTGCCTCCAAAAATTTTCCTATACTCTAATTTTGGAGCCTCATTTTGGTCTTGTGAACTATCTTTTGGGTTACTTAAGTCATCCTTGGTCTTATTTTTCTAAGTGTCGAGTGATCTTATAGCCATCTCAAATGTCGCAACTTCTTGATCTTGCACACCTAGCTTGTAGCCCTCAGTTGCTCACTTCAAGTTGATAGTTACTACTTGTCGGTCACAACTGCACATCCCTTGATGGAAATGACTATGTAGGCATCCATAGGAGTAACTACGCAACCCTCTATGACAAACAATTGCACAGTCTCTTATGATAGGAAACTAAGCAATCCCTTCTTCTTGGCAATCATGTAGTCTCTTGTGCTAGTTGATTGTGCAGTCCCCTGTGCCACTGAACTGCGTAGTTCCCAAATATAAGCACTACATACTCTCTTTGGACAAGCATTGTGCACTCCTTGTGGATAGCAACTATGCACCACTTTTCGATAATGTGACACACTTTCCAAAGATTGATTAAGTCACAAGTGGCAACTGACTAACTCTAGCTCCTATATTTTTGAAATGTTTATGCAAACCCTAACCCTAGGTCTATGAGTGCTCACCTATATAAGAAGGTAACCTAGAGCACATTTTAACACTCATATTTGGAGCTCTTCACATTCCTTTAACATAAGGAGCTTTTGCATGCATATGTGTTGCCATTTTGGGTGAGTTTCGTAACTATCAATTTTTGTTGTTTTTATAGTTTCTTTTGTCAGTTTTTCTTTCGTAAGTGTCATTTTCCTTGATGTTTAGATAACAAGTATCGTTTTTTCTATATTTAGTTGTTGCATGTGTAATTCCTTCCTTTCATGGTTCTTTTCTAGTGCCATTTCATATTCCAAGTCCTTTCACATTCTAGTAAACATTGCAGATCTATCTATTTATGCATGTTTAACTTCTTTCAGTCCTCATTGCTTGTTCATGTGCCTCTTCATCACTTACTTTTGTGAATTTCTCATACCTTTTTCTCTACTGATCCAACATGCACACTTCCCAATGCCTCTCTTTCTTCAACTGTGCATTGCACAATTCCAATCACTAGTGGTGCCTTCTCTGCCATCTGTGACTATGCACTGCACAATCCCTAGCCCCCACTATGCTCTGTGTAGTTCCAGTCAGTAGTCTACCAACCTTTTCCCACTGTGGATGTGAATTGTACAATCAAAAAGCCTCTCTCTTTCAGAAACTATGCATTGCAAAATCATAAGTCTCAATCATTAATATTTCCTCTATTGATCAATAATCTGTGGTCTCCCCTCTCTATCACTACACACTGCACACTTTCATTGACCAATCAAGTTACTCTTTCCTCAACAATGCCTATTGTAATCAATCCTTGTGCAATCATTCCCTCCCAGTGACTGCCTTGTGAGTTTGATTGCTTGATAGACTAAATTATTATCCAAGGAACTAACTTAGTATTTCCATGAGTGCGTCTCAATTTATAGGTGTTGCTAATTAGGGACTTATCAATATTTTATCCTCTACAGATGTAATGCCTCCCATTACAAGACAAGCACTAGCTGAGGAGGCTATAGAAAGTAGTATTGAAGGTCCTAGAGAGAGTTCCAAATTAAGGCCACCTATCTTGGAAAACACTAGATGCTTTGATGATAAGTCCACCACCATATCATGGTTTACCATCAAATATGCTTTTAGAAAGAAAGAGATCCCAGACGACCTTGAAGATAGTGACATTTACATAAAAGTAAAGAGATCTAGATTCCACATAGTTGCCTACAGGTATCTAATGTTACCATGTGAATTACCATGTGAAGAAGCCATCGGATGGATCTTACAGGGTCTATACACTGAGAACATGGTTCTTAGTAGTGTAAGTGGGCAAGAGCTTGCATCATACCAACCACGTGATCTTCGTTCCCACTACAAGTTGTTGAAGCCATAAGTTTATCTCAACTCTTAGTATTATACAGCTTGGGCCTATTTGAATACCATGGTTGTAATATGATCATGGTGGCAAGAACTAACCAAGTTTTTCCAGAATCTAGAGGGGATCTACAAGATAAAATCATTAAATAAGGTTTATCAGTACCTCATGGAAATGTATTGTAGGTTGTATGGATGGGAAAGAACTAATATTTTCGATGAAGGATGAATCTTCATGCTTTACCCGATAGTCATAGAAGGGAACATCTTAAACTAGGAAAAGATATTTTCCCAATAGTTATAGATTAAAGCATCAAAGGTGAAGAAAGATGCAAAAAGCAAGCAAACTCAATTCTTCATGTTTGTATACCTAATTGATGGAATCTCCACAAGAAATAAGTTTCATGGTCTAGAATGGAATTGGTCTCGACAGTCTTCCTCTATCAATATATATTGCAAGCTAATCTTATAATTCAGTTACAGAGGAGTTTATGAAAAATTGTTTGAGCACTTCTTTTTTGTTCTCTATCAAATTATTTTTCATGAAGAGATGCCCTGCATGACAGATCAATCCAAAGAAGCAGTTAGAGAGGTTGTAGATTGTTTTGCTTCTTCCCAGGGAACTTACATCAGAGTCTTTAGTTCCCAAAAGTCACCACATCTTTTACTGAAGTATTTGACTGATAAGGTGGTCATGCAGGAGATTAAGTATCAAATTTTCTTAGGTTTTTCACAACTATTGCAGCAGCATAAAAAGTCACATTGGCCTCTCCTTCCCTTGCAAGTGGGTTCTTATGAGTTGGAGAGCTTACTAGTCTGTGGTTTTGTGAAACAAGTTTTCATAGATATGACCCTAGGGAAGTATGTAAATAGAATTATGTGAAGCTACATTTTTCTTAGGCTTATGTTTCTATTTCTTTGGAGGATGAGGAGAAAATGAAGAATTGGTACAATGCTTCTAGAGCAACTAGGCCAAGTGATGGGGCAGGCCCTTGTTACACATAATTTTTTCATTGTCCTTGTACTCCCCGTTCCTTGATCCTAGAGGACATCTATAGTTAACCCTTCATGCTTTCCCATCATGAAGAGACTCCCATTGTGTCCCTCTTCATGAGTAGAACAATTCCCCTTTGCATCATTTTCCCAAAATCTTATGTTTTTCCTAGTTTACAAGACCAACGCTAATGACCCATGTCCTCCTCGCGCCGATATGCAAGGATTACAATTGTCCCTAGTGCCAATCGGATCAACTGAGCCTTTTCCCAGTTGCACCGATGCTCTTTTGGAAATTTTTTTAAATATGGAGTTGAAGCTTCCAGCTCTAGAAGCTTCATAACGGAATTCTAGTAAATGGTTAGGCTGGATGGAGCCGAGGAGGTTAGATTGGGCTCATTTCCCCTATTGGGATGGAACTACCTCAAGAGATAAGATATTCTCCCATGAGAATAGGAACCATCTCCCATCCATTCAAGCTATATAAACCTCCACTTTTCCCAAGCACAAGCTAGTGTTAGTGTGTGTGTGCTAGTGCTAATTAAGTTTTGTTTGGAGTAATCAACAAGTTATCCATACTTTGTAGCTCTCCAGTTTGTGATTAAGGGAGAATTGTGAGTTGGTTTGGTGTGAAGCCTAAAGGGAAGAGTCTTGATACTATCATTCTTGAGGCCATCCATGGAATGCTAGTAGAAGTGTGTGGGAACCCAGATTTGTTAGAGGAGAATAGCAACGTCAAGACATCGATTGTAATCTCTTCTTGATTTAATAAAAATGCAACTATCAATTGGTTTCCTACATAATATGTCATCTCACATGTTTATGGCTTAATGTTTCTTGACTTGTTAAGTAGGTTGAATACAATTTGTATATTATCACAGTTGTTGTCTGCTGTTGTCTACTTGTTTCAGGTGTTCGCAAGAAAAACGGAAGATAGCTAGAGAAAGGAAGCAATGTCGTCATCAAACAGATAGCATAATAAGAGGTAGGACCTCTTAATTGGTTCTAACCTAAGGAAATCTTCCATAGACTGTATTATTTTTCGCTAGACTCTGTCTCGGGCTAGAGGAATTGTTTGTGTCTGCACTTAGAATTTTACCTACACCACAACCCTTCTAACACATATCATGTACCAAACATTGCACAAGAAGGGAACCAACAGGAAGTTCCTAATCAAGAAAATGTTATTAAGCCCAAGAGGAAGATTTTCCATGATCCAAAGAAAGAGAGGAGCATAAAGTCTAAGTTTGATCTTAATGAAAAAGGCGCAATTGAAGCGGAGAGGCAAAGTAAATAATTTTGGAAGCGGCAGGAAGAAGAATATAAACAGGAATAGGAACATAAGTAGGAGGAGGAAAGGAAATAGAAATAAGAATAACTTAGAAAGAAGAAATAAGACATACAAATAAGAAAGGAGGAGTTCTAAAACAAGAAAGAAGAAGAAACTAAAAAGAAACACGAGGAATAAACCTTGCAAAAGCAAAGGGAAGAAGAAGAATGGAAGAAGTGGTTAGGATAATAAGAAATCAGGAGGATACATGAAGAGGATATGTAGGCCTGACAGATGAATGATGAACAGGAGGAGGATGAAAAATATGTAGACGTTATGCTGATTTTAGAACAAACAAGCTATCGTCCCTCACCTCCTCTTACCAGTGGTCATATCCCATTTAATGAGATGGTACTAGTTCATCCACCAAATGATAGGGTCATGGACATCTCAAACTTTACCTTCAATCAGCTAAAGAACTTAATAGTGCAAGAGAGAAGAAGGTATTTTCCAAATTACCATCATCACCCTATCACTATCAACAAAGAAAGGGTGATCTTTTCGAACACTAGGAAGAATCCAAGAGCAGTTACAACAGTAAATGTAGCCTTTGTTGAAGCCACTAAGGAGAACACTAATTATCTAATGAGAGAAAATGAAACATTGATAAAGGAGTTGTCTTCGACAAGGCAATAGATTGAACATCTCATTGTTGAGAATCAAAGGTTTTCTTCCACTAGTGCTAGCAGGATGGAACTGAAGGAAGCAATACTTGAGGAGATCAAGCCTTTAAAAGAAACTTTGAGGCAATTATATGATGAGATGTATACTCTTCATGAAATAGTGTTGCTTATATATGAAACACATACAAGGTCACAAAAGATGGTGAAAATCCTTAAAACATCACACATGACCATAGATGTGATCCAGGATTGGGGCACCAAATATCTAAATACACCTGTGGTGTTGGTTATAAAGAGTAGACAAGATGTAGAAATAGATAGGGTAGTGATCGAGGTATTTTTGCAGATCTATGAGAAGATCCACACTTATGTGACCGGCATTGTAATAGCATATTCATGAGTTTATAATGGATTGTATTCCTTGGATAGGATGCACGATATTCCTTATGTTGGTACATTACAGAGCTAAAGAGAAGGAGCACAATAAAACAAGAAATAGAAGATTTCTTGAATAACATCAAACAGGTGACCATCCAAGATAAGCTTGAGGTAACCAAAGAAACTATTATGAAATATGTGACCATTCTAGTGAAGAAACACATGAAGTTAATTATGTTTCCAAGCACCATTCAAACATATTCTAAGACCATGCATCCAAAAGCATTGGAGGGAAAATTTTCATATATTCCAGATCCACCAGTGAAGGTTGAGCACATAGTAGAAAAATACAAATCTTGGCACCAATATCTTACTACTGAGTTACATGTTATTATCGCCGAGTTACCAATTCCATAAGTTTATGCATGATGTATTACTTTATTATTATGGATAATGGCCACATTTTTTTATTGTAATTTTTTCCTATTGTAATTTTGTGTTTCGAAAATAATAAGAAAATTTAAAAGTGTGAGTGTGAGTACAAGAGTCACATAGGGAATATGAAGAGTCCTATGTAAGTTCAAAGGTCATAATAGGAGCTAAAATACAAGTGGAAGCTCAAGAGTCATGAGGGATCTCAAGAGTTACAAGAGGAGGTGAAAGGTCACCTCACTTGTTATAAATAAACCCTCATAACTCAAACAAGGTGAATTTTGGGCAACGAGCCTTAGCTTCTCTAGTTTAGCATAGGAGTGAAGATCATTTTTTGCAGAAGCAAGTGGTAGCTTCATGTTCCACTATTGGGGCTAGTGCTTCATCATTGTAAATATGTACTTGTAACTTTCACTTAATCATCAGAATCTCTTAGAGTTATCACACTTCCATGCACGTATCATGAAAATTGTAAGAATATTCTTTTAATATTTGTGTTATATGTTTATGTTTATACTTACTAAGGTAAATAAACTATTTTTTTTCTTTAGTATAGATCTTGTTGGATGTGCATTGAATTTTCTTTCATGATCATTGTTATCTTGTGAACTATTTTGCAGGTTAACTAATGTGTCTTTATTGCCCATGTGTGTCTCTTTCAAGATAGTACTATTACTTTTCTACGAATAGGATCAATTTTCTTCCCCTTCTGTGGAAGCTCCTTTTATACATTACAATTGGTGTCCCATAAGGATTATTTACTAGTTTCCCTCAAAGTTATGTTTATGATATCTAGTGTTGTTTATTGAAACTAAGGCATATATTTAAGATCATCTTAATGTCGGTCAGGCCCATATTTAAAATGGGGCTCCTACTCCAAACAGTGTGAGGTATATGAAGCATAAACATTGTTACTGAAGCATCAAAACTGACATCTTGTTGACTTGAATGTAAAAATATACGAGAGGTATTTGTAATAATAATTTATTATATATCAAAATATATAAGTGATGAATGTTACAATGAGGACCTGCATATATATACCTAATAAGATGTCCTTTCGTGGTTGGGCATGCCTTTTAGACATGCATTTTAACTTAATCACTATTTACAATAATCAATATTTAATTATTTAATATTCACATTTATTTTATTTATTTACTTGTTATGCATTATATTCATAACATAGCCCCTTCCTTCAGAAGCTTTGTCCTCAAAGCTTTAATGCAGTTGATTTTCTTCACTTGCTGTCTGTCACTTGATGTATATAATTTGGCAAGCATCTCATCATGTAGAATCTATAATATCCCCTTGGTTTTTTTTTACATAGTAATATATATAGATATATATCTATATATATATATATATATATATATATATATATATATATATATATATATATATATATATATATATATATATATATATATATATATATAATATATATATATATAGATTATAACATGTATTTTATTTTTATTTTTGTTTGTTTTCAATAAAAAAAATTTAAATAACTCTAGTTTTTTTTAGTAATTAAATTAATTTAATTTAATTATTATGTTGTAACTATTACATAGTTATTGTACAATGGAAGTGAGGTGGTGTGTGTTATACCCCACTATAACATTAACATATTTATCAAGCCAACATGTACTTGACGTCATGTCTTTTGACCTGGGGGCACAACGTTTGATGGCAGAGACAGAAGTAACGTTTAAACAGTGTGTATGGGTGGAAGGTTCGTTGGCTATCGGAATGGAACACGAGCTTGCATAATATTCCACTATGTAGCATATGGGCTGACAGTGTATGGGAAAACATCCTCCTCTTGAGCGAGTTTGTGTAATAAGGGGGGTGAGTCCTTTGAGCTCCGCGCCAGTGTTGAGATCCAGAAAGGAATGATGGGGATGGTATTGGTATGCTGAAACTCGTAGGAAATGGGGGTGTCGTCAATGATAATTACCCTCCTCAGATCCCTTCCCAAGTGATACAGGTCTTTAACATACTTACCTTCCACATGGCACGATGAATCTTTGTAAAGCCTCAACTTGATGAAGTTTTGGGGGTCAATCTGGTCCAGGAAGTAGTCGACTCTACTTTTGATGCTCAAAGTGAACACCACCATCTCGAAAATCTCCGCCATCTCCTTCAAAAAGCATTCCAAGCTAGGTCGCTTGTAAATATACAACTTCCTTTGTTTACCACTATTAGGTAATGTATCTGTTAGTGTCGGTCTTGAGCCCTCCATCAGTGATCAATAACTCTTTGCATATGCATTTATAGGTGTCTCATCAGTGTCAGTTTTGCATCCCACTAGGCATGCCATAACACTGAATGGAGGAGCTGGTCTTTGTTCCCTTCTTGGCTTTGCTGGATCAGGTCATACAACAATGTAATTGAGTCATACTTGTTTTTGTTTTTGTCTTGAGGTCCCAGGTCTTAGGTCTAGGATTCTGAGTCAAAATCACTGCAAGGTCATGAGTTCAAGTTCAGTGAGTGCCCAACAAGCCAGAAGGAGGTATGTACATATGTTTCATTATTATTTTCATCAACTACAGCTCATTTTATGCCTTGGATTTAAAAAATTTTAAGTCCAAGGTCATGTCAAATTTGTAAAAATAAAGAAATTTTCAAAAGTTTGCAAAAGTGCCGGCAACAGCCTTGGTTCCTTCGCCACAGTCCATCAGATGGTCAACCTGCAAAAAGAACGGAGTCAAACGCGTCAAAAGGCTCATTTCAGGACAAAAAGACTCTAAAACAGTGTTAAAGAGAAATGCAAAAGACATTATAAAGTGAGTTTTTGAGTTAAATTTGTTTAAATATGAGCTTATAAAGGTAAATTCCCTCCTTGGAGGTCATCATAATGCATTTAAAGGCAAGAGAATACGAGTAAGAGAGATTGAAAGGCGATTTTAGCAAAGTTTCTGCAGTTTCAGGGCTTGGAGTGGTGCGCGACCATTCTGGGGAGGTGCGCGACCACCTGGGTGGTGCGCGACCAAACGGAGGGCAGTGCACTGTGTTAAAATACACGGGCGTGACCATTCCAATGGTGCGCGACCATTCCAGGGTGGTGCGCGACCATTTGGTCTGCCTTCACAAAAACTCACCCAAACTTCAATTTTCTTTCAAATTTGCTCGGATTTCTTCAAGGTATGCTTCCCTTATGATGTTTATAATCATGCCATGGATGAATAAGGAGGGTTATGGTCATTTTATCATGCAAGAAATTAATGAAAAATAGGTTAAGTGACTTGATGTCTTTGCAAGCTTATGTTAGGTTGTATTGTTTGTTTTTCAAGGTAATTTTTCCTTTATTCCCTTCCATTAGTTTCCCATTATAAATTCACATGTGTTAGAGTGTCATTTTCATTGATCTCATTTGCAAATTAATGCTAGACCCCATCCCAATTTCCTAAAAACCCTAACCCCTCCTAAACCCTATTTCAAATCCTAATTTCTCCCATGCATCCTACTCAAACCCTAACACTTTGTCACACAGCAAATTTATGTATAAAAAAACACAGCAAAATGAAAAAGAAACATTGTGAAAAGAAAAAGGAATATGATGGCAAATGCATGCATATGAATATCACAAAAAACAGAGTAATATCACTATGCATAGCCTAGACAAGACAAGAGCAAAAGAGACATATTGCTGTGTAAAAATCAGAGGCAAGGTAACTAGGTGGCTGTCATGACAAAGTTAACAATATACAGCTGTACATGTTGTCAAAATGAACATTTTGCTGTCGTAAGGTTTGCATAAGAACATGGTATATTTCCCTAACCTCAAACTCTGTTTTCCTACCCTTCCCTTCATTAAAACCCTAATTCAATTGCTTATCCTTTCCCTAAAAATCCCAATGCAATTGAAATCCCTCTTCCCTTTTGTCAACATGTAAATGAAGCTTTATTCCCCTATGACAAAAAGCATTCATGAAGCTGCAAGTATTGTTTAAAGACCTGCTGTTATAGAGTATGGTTGGCAAAGGATTGTTAATGTATTTCCTAGTCCCAAAATCTAATTTCCTTTCTCCATCTATCTCCCTAAATCCCTTTCATGCCATTCATCTCTTTTCCCTTTCAAAATCTGTCATATAAACCCTTCCCCTCCCCTATGATCAATACAAGCAAAACCTCTTTTTCCCTTAGCATCCAAAGTCATTTTAAAATGTTGGGAAAACAGAGTAAAGTACATTCAAAGACAAAATTAAAAGAGCAGCCTGTTGATTGTTCATTATTGATGTTACCTTATATCCCCTCATCTCCCTAACTCACATGACATCATTCCCTCCATGATGAAGATTTTCATTGTCCTTTCCCTTGGTGCTTAAAAAACACAGTTTCCCTAAATAAAGTATTGATTTGCAAATGGTGAGAGATGGAATGACATGTTTAGCATTATGTGATGTTTTCCTTCAAAATTCCCTGCTTATATATATTTTTCCCTTTCCTATATGTAAATTCCCTCCCCTAACATATCCCTCATGATGTTTCCCCTTGAAAACAGCATACTTCACAGCATTTTGCAGGCAGGGCAGCGGTCAATTTGACTTGTTTATTCCACCTTGCTCATTAACACCATGTCAACCACTGAGACTAATGAGCAAGGTGATGACCGGTCTTCTTCTACAGAGGTTGAGACATAGCAGAGGCCTCGTAAGGGTGGCAAAGGTGTTCATCATAGAGGTTACATGTTCGCAAGGCAAAAATGAAAATTCTCCAAAGGAAGCTGTCAGAGGCCCGAAAGAGGAAGAAAAGGACAAATCCACTCCGCATCTTGGCTGAGGCCTCCCTCACTCATCATGGTACTGATCAGCCTTGATCTAGCATCAAAATGTGAAAATTTTGAGAATTTTGGAGCATTTTGGAAATTTTTGGTAAAATTACAGGTTTTGCCCACAGTTTGGTCTCACCCCGGGTGAGACCATTTTGGAGGACTGCTTGGAATTTTGAAAACTTGGCATTTTTGGAAAGGGCATGCAAAAATAAAAATTACCAATGCTTGGGAGAAGCCTGATTTTGAGTTTTGAGCCTCCAAAAGCTCAAAATACATCAAAAAAATGACTTTCTGCCCACTTTTTTAGTTGCAGAAAGTGACCTTGGGAGAATTGATTTTTGAGGGGTCAAATCAACTCCAAATTCAGAAATTCCACTTGGGATGGAAATTAGACAGGCCAAGCTTTCCAATGAGCCATCTTGCACCTGATTTGGACCAGTGGAACCCACTCAAAAACAGCTGTGAAGGGGCGCGACCAGAACTTCCAGGGGCGCGACCAGAACTTCCAGATTTGCCAGAATTCACATTTTTGGTCAAAAAACACTGTTTTGACTATGGTTGACTATTTTTACTTGTAGATGATGGATAAATGTAATATTTTCATGGCACTTTGGTAGATTTTATCTTTCTTTACCCTTCTAGAAGCTTCCATGATGTAAAAAGTGAAAAATTAATGCATGGATGAGTTAGCTAAGTAATAGAGGCAAGTTGTTTGGCTGCCTATTTTCTAGTTCTTAGTTTAGAATTAGTTCAAACTGCTCCTAGGAAGCTGAGCTCGACCCCTAGAGGTGGGGAAAGGAGTTAGATGGTCTAGATGGTCTATATTATGCTCTCTCCTTCTCATTTTCATGGTTGGACTCTTGTGTAAGGAAGCTTTATTGTATATTGTGCATCTATTTCTGCAATTGAAGGCAAGGAAAGCCAAGGTTTTACAGACATCTTTGAGGATTCTTGTGGATCTGATTGTTGATGGTGTGTTCTCTACATGTTCTTGTAAGTTTGTTTATGTGTTTCACATCTCTCTTATGCTTCTAAATTGGACAGATGAAGTGGTAAAGTTTGAACTCATGTTTTGACATGCTCAGCTTTTTAGTTTGTTCAATTTTAATGTTTTCTACTGTCTAGAGAGGATTCGAATTGTGTGTTTGCCCTCTTTAGCTTTCTCCTCTATCATCTCTGATCATCCATCTCAGATTAAGACATCAGCACTCATTCCTACCTTGCCCCTTAGATCCCCCTGTGAAAACTGTGCTCAATCCCCGCACTTTGAATTGCACTTCCACCAATTGCCACCAAAACCCCCACAAATCATCAAATCAAACCCCTTATCAATTTACTAGCCTAAAATCTTTATTCTTAATTGGTCAGCCTAATCCTATTGAAAGATCTATCAAATCTGACCCGAGAGAGCCTTCTCATACCTCGTAGGGCTAGCTACGAGGTGAAATGGTTTGATGTAGCCTTGAGAGTTTGTCTATCTCAGCCTAGGTGAATTCCAAGCGCTAACATAGTGGCGACCATACTGGGGAGAACATTCAACTTGTTGATTGTTTTGTCCCGGTACATGCAATCAAGATACAGATCTGATGCTGATGGTGGACAGTTGTCAGACACTCATGCAGGCTGAACCATTCACCCGGCGACTCCAAACTCGATCCAGACATTCCAGTGCCGGTTGATTCACTCATGCAATGGTAGGGTATGTGGCAAACCCTGCACTGTGTGAAGCTCTAAATGAATTTAGAGAAAGCTTAGTGGATATTGAAATTAATGAAGAAGTTTTAAGTTTTTTCCTTCAATGTTTGAAATCTCCGAATTATCATCCTAGCGTCTGTGAGTTACTTGTTGAAAGAATCGAGAAGGAGATTCAAGATTTAGATGAGCAGATCCAGTCTTATGATTTCCAAGACCCTAAAAAGTTCTTGGAAATCCTTCCTCCTTCACAACAAGCAATAACAGACTTGCCTATAGAGGTATACATTGACAATGTGCAGCTGGAAGTATGCATTGCAGAGTTGGGGCAGCCAACAGAGTCCGGTGTCCGTGATCCTATTGCGGTATACATGGACACATTTTTCAGTTTGATTGACAGATCAGGCTGTCTGCTCTGTGACCAGGGACATTATTTGCATGAAGGGCTGCCAGCAATTGCATCTGTGACTTCGTGGCAGCATTCTCAAGCGGCTTCATTTCCAGGTTTACTCGAGTGGTTAATTTGGCATTTTAGCATTACCTGATCTATTATTTGTACAGTAGATTAGAGTAGGATTTGTAAATAAATAAGCAGCCATAAGGGCAGCATCTAGTGTTAGTTTGCTTGAAGATTGTTTGAGATCAGTTTCAGTTTGAAAATAAGTCAAGATTTGTGTTGATGATGACTCCATTGCCCAATGGATGGAGGCACTGTCTGCTCTCCCAAAGTTCTGCGGTTCTTGGCACCTCCAGGAAGCTGCAGCTGCCATCCCAAGTGGAGCCAATGTTAGACTCCGTCTCATATCAGAGATTGATTCTTCTTCAAAACCCTGTTTTGAAGAAGAAATCATTAATGTGTTGTTTTAAATTATGTAATTTATGCTCCAGCTCTGGATTATGTAATTTATTCTCTAGCTCTTCAAAAGGCAGCAGCAAACTTCAACGCTCCTATCCCTGCACAAGCACAATTTGAAACATCATCAGCAACCAGAGGCAAAAAGCTATTTGGAGGGCGCCATCTGCATTTTTGGAATAGGATACCAATTTTCATCTGGATTGAATGTTTTTTTTTTTAGCAGTTTTTATGTTCAGTGACTAAAGTTGATTACTTCACATTGCGCCATGGCTTCATCTCTGCACACTTAGCTCCAGGAAGCAGATTTAATTTTCACAAATATATTGAGAGAAGCCCTGGATGAACACTACTCACAGGCATTTCAATTCTATGGTTCTTGCATATGTTACGCCCTGGAATAGTAAAGGTTATGACATGGCCATAAAATTTCGTGCCAAACTTACACATGTATCACCGGTCTGGTATCAGTTGAAGAGAATTGGGACAGAGCTACAGTTATTTGGTAAGCATGATGCTGATCAACAGTGGATGGCTCAAGTTCGTAAGCATGGGCTGCCATTGGTATACCAATCCTTATACTACCTAGAGTTGTATTGGAAGCATCGCCTATAGAATTGTTGACAAAGAAGAGGGAAAAGAAGCAAGCAATTGATCTTATTGTTTCAGAGTGCAAAAACATGGGATATGATGGTGTGGTGCTTGAGGCCTGGTCACAATGGGTAGCTTATGGCATTCTAAAAGATCCCAAATTACGTCAAATGGCATTGCAATTTGTTCAAGAACTTGGATCCAAGCTACATGCTACAAAAGCAGTTGAGGGGCTTGATCGTAACTTGCAGTTGGTGTTTGTCATTCCCCCACCAAATTCAATTGAGAACAATCCAGACATGTTTACATCAACTGATATGGAGAGGCTAAGCAACAAAGTTGATGGATTTTCACTTATGACTTATGATTTTTCAAATGCATAATTTGGGTGCGTGCATGTTTGCAACTTTTGCTTCCTCTTTCAGCTGCAAAGCGCCAAAGGGATGCAAAAATTGATATGTGGACTGCCAATTTTCAGCTGGCAGCGAAAATCTTAATGGGTATAAATTTCTATGGAAATGATTATGTTCTTCCAAGAGGTGGTGCACCTATCCTCGGTCATGGATACCTCTCCTTGCTTAGAACACACAAGCCAAAGTTGTTTTGGGATGAGCAGAACATGGAGCATTATTTTGATTATGAGGAGCGACTGAACAGACATAGAGTCTTTTACCCTTCTTTGAAGTCAATTTCCGTGTGGCTGGAAGAAGCACAAGCATGGGGTGTTGGTTTATCAATCTGGGAGATAGGTCAAGGACTGGAATATTTCTTTGATCTGCTGTAATTTCTCTAAATTATCTTGTAGTAGCGGAATGAAAGTTCTCCCTAACTTATTTGAGTTCTGTCATTTGTTGTTTAATTTTACACCTAGGAAAATTAAGGGTGAGGATCACGATCATTTGTGATGTGGACCTCCAAGGCTTGCAAATCAAGAGGTTCTGCAGTTTGTCTCAAATGACTTGTTTTGAGTAACTTTTGAATAACGCAGCTAAATTCAGGCCAACAAAGGAATTGATCCGTCGCGTGAAGGTAATGGCTAGTTTGTAAGATCGTCTCGGTGAAACCAAAATATTCATTCCGACAAAGGCTTCAATTTGCCGTTGATGGAATTGTGAGCTCTGCACACCACAAATGGATCAGAACAGTGAGAAAATTGCCAAAGCTTAGGGATTCGATAAAGCAGCATGTAGACCATTCAGCGGATCTTTTTATAGACTTGTTGCAAGGCCTTCTTCGGTTTGAACCGTCTGAACGTTTGACAGCTTTGCAATGAAACATCTGCTGATTAAATAGCATGCGTACAGAATAAGTTCACCATAAACCATCACGTGAGGACTTCGTCATATTTGTTGCAGGTGCATGAATACAGTGGAATAGATGCAGCGTGGATGCTCGGATGCTAATCTAGTCAATGTCCAAGCACTACCTATTTTAAGTGATCAAAGTGGGACCTCCACAATGAAAGCAATTTTGTTGGAGTTCTGGCAGGGTCGCCAGCATAATAGCGTACAGTAAACAGTAACAAAACCCAAGAGTTATACATTTCAGGCTGTGAAAACCAGAGAGATTCCATGACAGAAGATTAGTTGTACATGTCTTCCAGTATTTGTCTGTGTCACCCTTCGGCATTATTAGACATCAATTTAGAAGAAATCTAAGTGTGGACGTGATAATTGCAGCTATGTTATCATGCGGTCAATATCTCATTATCATCAGTACTTTTTTAACTGGGTTGTAATGCCTCTGATCAACAAATCGTCGTGACAAACAAAAAATGGTTGTATATATTCAGGCAATGGCATTGTTTGACATTGTGTGGGGAGCTTATTGTAGATCCAAATTGTTACGACTGTAATTGTGTCCGCCGCTTTCCTAATGATTTTGACTGATGGCAGATCATCTACAACTTCCTATGTTTTAGGCATGAAATCAGCAAATAGAAGCAGTTCCAGATTCGAAGGCATAAATTCAGTGGATAAAGAATGAAGTGGCAGCAGGAATTGGACATTTGGCAGTAGTTATCTCTATAAAATCTCAAACTATTCCAGGTTCTTTCCAGAAATCTTTCGGCGAACAAATTCACCGGCAACATCAGCAGCTCATGACATATGGCAACCGATCCTTTACTAATGTCCAGTTCTGATCCTGTGGAAATCTGCGCTCTATTTGTCTTTTTATTAGTCAATCAGAGGATTTTTAGGAGGGACATTGTCTTATTTTAGAATAGAAAGCTGTTCTCTTTTCTAATTTTATTGTAATTATTCAAACAGCGCCCAGATGGTGGGTCGATCGGTTGTTTTTGTTTTAGGATAGTTTATAAAAATTTGATTTGTAAGAGAGAGTTAGAGAGAGGAGAGTTTTTTCTGAGCGCTGGGAGCTGCTGGAGAAGCAGAGAGCTTTTCATTGTACAGTTTTTGGCAGAGAATTTAATGGAATTTCACAGCTCTGTTTGCTGAGATTCATGTGGTATGTTGATTTAGCATAAGTTTTTCCCTTTGTCTCATATGTAAACTGTTATGTTTCATTCACCTCATGATCATATCTATTTGAGCAAATGAAGTGATTAGGTAGGAATTCATAGTATTGTATGCTCCTCCTATAAATTTGCTCATGTTCAATGTTTTCCTCTGTTTGACAAGGATTCAAAGTTATTGTTTGCCCTTGTCAGCTCCTCACCAGTCTTGCCATCTCATTTAAAATCTAGATTTGGTGTTAAATTGCTTGCCTACCTTGCCTCAGTTGATAATCTGTGTAGTCATCATATTTCTCTGTTCAAACTGTGATTTTGCCCATGCGGCCCAGAAAAGCCCCGTCATTTAATTAAAAACCCCAAGCAAACCTTCCTATATCAATTTACTGGCCTAAAATCTTAATTCCTAATTGGTCAGCTTATCCTATTGAAAGATCTACCGAATCTGACCCGAGAGAGCCTTCTCATACCCCGTAGGGCTAGCTACAAGGTGAAATGGTTTGATGTTGCCTTGAAGATTTACCTTTTTCAGCCTAGGGTGAAATCTCAAGCGCTAACATAGTGGCGACCATACTGGGGAGGTGCGCGACCACCTGGGTGGTGCGCGACCAAACGGAGGGCAGTGCGCTGTGTTAAAATACACGGGCGCGACCATTCCAATGGTGCGTGACCATTCCAGGGTGGTGCGCGACCATTTGGTCTTCCTTCACAAAAACTCACCCAAACTTCAATTTTCTTTCAAATTTGCTCGGATTTCTTCAAGGTATGCTTCCCTTATGATGTTTATAATCATGCCATGGATGAATAAGGAGGGTTATGGTCATTTTATCATGCAAGAAATTAATGAAAAATAGGTTAAGTGACTTGATGTCTTTGCAAGCTTATGTTAGGTTGTATTGTTTGTTTTTCAAGGTAATTTTTCCTTTATTCCCTTCCATTAGTTTCCCATTATAAATTCACATGTGTTAGAGTGTCATTTTCATTGATCTCATTTGCAAATTAATGCTAGACCCCATCCCAATTTCCTAAAAACCCTAACCCCTCCTAAACCCTATTTCAAATCCTAATTTCTCCCATGCATCCTACTCAAACCCTAACACTTTGTCACACAGCAAATTTATGTATAAAAAAACACAGCAAAATGAAAAAGAAACATTGTGAAAAGAAAAAGGAATATGATGGCAAATGCATGCATATGAATATCACAAAAAACAGAGTAATATCACTATGCATAGCCTAGACAAGACAAGAGCAAAAGAGACATATTGCTGTGTAAAAATCAGAGGCAAGGTAACTAGGTGGCTGTCATGACAAAGTTAACAATATACAGCTGTACATGTTGTCAAAATGAACATTTTGCTGTGGTAAGGTTTGCATAAGAACATGGTATATTTCCCTAACCTCAAACTCTGTTTTCCTACCCTTCCCTTCATTAAAACCCTAATTCAATTGCTTATCCTTTCCCTAAAAATCCCAGTGCAATTGAAATCCCTCTTCCCTTTTGTCAACATGTAAATGAAGCTTTATTTCCCCTATGACAAAAAGCATTCATGAAGCTGCAAGTATTGTTTAAAGACCTGCTGTTATAGAGTATGGTTGGCAAAGGATTGTTAATGTATTTCCTAGTCCCAAAATCTGATTTCCTTTCTCCATCTATCTCCCTAAATCCCTTTCATGCCATTCATCTCTTTTCCCTTTCAAAATCTGTCATATAAACCCTTCCCCCCCCCTATGATCAATACAAGCAAAACCTCTTTTTCCCTTAGCATCCAAAGTCATTTTAAAATGTTGGAAAAATAGAGTAAAGTACATTCAAAGACAAAATTAAAAGAGCAGCCTGTTGATTGTTCATTATTGATGTTACCTTATATCCCCTCATCTCCCTAACTCACATGACATCATTCCCTCCATGATGAAGATTTTCATTGTCCTTTCCCTTGGTGCTTAAAAAACACAGTTTCCCTAAATAAAGTATTGATTTGCAAATGGTGAGAGATGGAATGACATGTTTAGCATTATGTGATGTTTTCCTTCAAAATTCCCTGCTTATATATATTTTTCCCTTTCCTATATGTAAATTCCCTCCCCTAACATATCCCTCATGATGTTTCCCCTTGAAAACAGCATACTTCACAGCATTTTGCAGGCAGGGCAGCGGTCAATTTGACTTGTTTATTCCACCTTGCTCATTAACACCATGTCAACCACTGAGACTAATGAGCAAGGTGATGACCGGTCTTCTTCTACAGAGGTTGAGACACAGCAGAGGCCTCGTAAGGGTGGCAAAGGTGTTCATCATAGAGGTTACATGTTCGCAAGGCAAAAATGAAAATTCTCCAAAGGAAGCTGTCAGAGGCCCGAAAGAGGAAGAAAAGGACAAATCCACTCCGCATCTTGGCTGAGGCCTCCCTCACTCATCATGGTACTGATCAGCCTTGATCTAGCATCAAAATGTGAAAATTTTGAGAATTTTGGAGCATTTTGGAAATTTTTGGTAAAATTACAGGTTTTGCCCACAGTTTGGTCTCACCCCGGGTGAGACCATTTTGGAGGACTGCTCGGAATTTTGAAAACTTGGCATTTTTGGAAAGGGCATGCAAAAAGAAAAATTACCAATGCTTGGGAGAAGCCTGATTTTGAGTTTTGAGCCTCCAAAAGCTCAAAATACATCAAAAAAATGACTTTCTGCCCACTTTTTGAGTTGCAGAAAGTGACCTTGGGAGAATTGATTTTTGAGGGGTCAAATCAACTCCAAATTCAGAAATTGCACTTGGGATGGAAAGTAGATAGGCCAAGCTTTCCAATGAGCCATCTTGCACCTGATTTGGACCAGCGGAACCCACTCAAAAACAGCTGTGAAAGGGCGCAACCAGAACTTCCAGACCAGAACTTCCAGATTTGCCAGAATTCACATTTTTGGTCAAAAAACATTGTTTTGACTATGGTTGACTATTTTTACTTGTAGATGATGGATAAATGTAATATTTTCATGGCACTTTGGTAGATTTTATCTTTCTTTACCCTTCTAGAAGCTTCCATGATGTAAAAAGTGAAAAATTAATGCATGGATGAGTTAGCTAAGTAATAGAGGCAAGTTGTTTGGCTGCCTATTTTCTAGTTCTTAGTTTAGAATTAGTTCAAACTGCTCCTAGGAAGCTGAGCTCAACCCCTAGAGGTGGGGAAAGGAGTTAGATGGTCTAGATGGTCTATATTATGCTCTCTCCTTCTCATTTTCATGGTTGGACTCTTGTGTAAGGAAGCTTTATTGTATATTGTGCATCTATTTCTGCAATTGAAGGCAAGGAAAGCCAGGGTTTTACAGACATCTTTGAGGATTCTTGTGGATCTGATTGTTGATGGTGTGTTCTCTACATGTTCTTGTAAGTTTGTTTATGTGTTTCACATCTCTCTTATGCTTCTAAATTGGACAGATGAAGTGGTAAAGTTTGAACTCATGTTTTGACATGCTCAGCTTTTTAGTTTGTTCAATTTTAATGTTTTCTACTGTCTAGAGAGGATTCGAATTGTGTGTTTGCCCTCTTTAGCTTTCTCCTCTATCATCTCTGATCATCCATCTCAGATTAAGACATCAGCACTCATTCCTACCTTGCCCCTTAGATCCCCCTGTGAAAACTGTGCTCAATCCCCGCACTTTGAATTGCACTTCCACCAATTGCTACCAAAACCCCCACAAATCATCAAATCAAACCCCTTATCAATTTACTAGCCTAAAATCTTTATTCTTAATTGGTCAGCCTAATCCTATTGAAAGATCTATCAAATCTGACCCGAGAGAGCCTTCTCATACCTCGTAGGGCTAGCTACGAGGTGAAATGGTTTGATGTAGCCTTGAGAGTTTGTCTATCTCAGCCTAGGTGAATTCCAAGCGCTAACAGTATCCATGATCTCAAAATATTCAGACCCTTCCTTTATGGGCAACTTTCCATGGCACTCCAATAGAAGAGTTTTGTCCATGTCCAGAACTACAATGTGGCGTAATGGAAGACCACAAGGAAGAACAAGTGGCAACGACTACAAGGGCGATGTAGTTATAGTCATAGAGGGACCCAGCTCATTGGCATTCGAAATTTTGTGGGTAGCAACAACATTTGTGAGGAGATCGAAAATCTTTCGGAGCTCTCAGTCAGTTGGGTTTTTGTTATACCATCTCACTGGAATAGTGTTGTGGTGCTAAAGCACGTAAGTGAAATGGAAATTGTCCATTGTGATGACCTTCCACACCTCTGATCCACGAAAAAAAATTCGTAGATTACAGGATTGCCTCTCACGCATAGACAACAGATGATACTGCAATTTCTTTTCTGCTGGAAACCCCACTCCTGTTCTGAGAGCCAGTCCTTCAACAGCAAAAGCAAGTTTGGTTGGGAGTCACGTATGAAGATGGTGGCCCAAAGGACTGAATTTCCTATCAGGCAATGGTCATTCTTTGCTTCAGTTCCCACGCGGTCATGATGATTCAGGAGTCTAGGCAGACAGGGGTAGTGGCAAACAAAGGGGTCGTGACAGTGGGGGTGACTCAATGGCAGCAGCAGTGAAGGCGATGGGTGGACATGGATGTAGGTGTCAGACAGAGGTCATGACAGTGGGGACAGATTTTCTTATTGGTGTGATGACAACGTGGCCACACAACGGCCACCGCCTCCATCATCCAACATGTACGGGTTGTTGTCGAGGGCGTCCTTGGACTCACGGAAGAGGTCCTCATTGAGTTGATGTGCCACAGAGCTCGATTCCGCCATGAGGTCCTGTTGGTTGGAGATAAATTGGAAAGGAGGATTGAGATTATAGTGAGAGATCCATTCTTCAATAATCGTTCTCATTCTCAGATCGTGAACCACATCTTGTGGCTTGTGCAGATGTTTTACCAACTTCTGATCGTAGGTAAATTTAGAGTTGGGGATTGTAACATGATCCAAGATGAATTTATTTGAAATTGGGCAGAAAAACTCTTCCGGTATTTCTTCATACTTCTCAGTGTGATCTACATTCGTTGGGCTTAGGCTTATCTCCTACTTTATATAGCTCTTGGCCATATATTTTACAAGTTGTATCGATCCTGTAGTAATCAAGTAGCAACTTTGGTTTCCAAAAGCAGTCAAGATACGGGTATTATCCCTTAACCAACAAATATCAAAGATGGCATTGTTGTGAGCCCTCCATAGCTCAGTTTTGTCATCCTCTATGTCAAGTTGACAGGAAAAATAAGAAGGCAGTCGACATTGTGTATTAAAAATGTTAACAACCCCTTCTTCATCTGAAACCACAAGCACGTGATTGCCACCATTTGTATGCAAAAATTATACTGCAAGCTCAGATTTAATACCAAATGGAGGATTCAACCCCATAATCAATTTGGTACCATTTGGTAGTTCATCAATCAGCTAATCCCTCTTTTCAAACTCGAAATCATTCTTTGGTTGAATTATGTCAAAATTCCTAAGAAAATATCGCTTCTTAGACCGTTCAAGCTTTTTTTCATCAACCTTGAAAAATCATTTGCTCCACATTTAATATTCTTATTGTATGAGTTTTTGTTACTTAATGGTAAAATGGAAACAACAACACCTGAGGGTCCAACTGGCCCAACTAAATATGACATTTGACACAAAGACTCGATGAATGGCATTGATTTAATACCCCCAACTGTTCCATCCAATTCAATGACACAGACATCTGCTGGACCTTCTTTCCCATCAATAGGAATTCCTGCATTTTCTTCTTTCTCTTCCCCATAATCCACTTTTTCTTTTTCAAATATGTTGTCTTCATAATTATCTTCAAAAATATCTTCTTCTTTTGCTTCTTCCATGTCTTCCTCTTCATCATCAGCAATGTCTTCTTCCTCATTGTTATGATATTGTTCATCTTCATGTCTCTCAAGATAGTCCTCATCCACATCATCTACATCTAGATCATCATTTTGACATTTTTTCGTTTCTTCATTGTCGCTATTATCTTCCTTATCATCAATTTCCCTTCGACATGCTTTAGCTTCTGCAATTGATTTTTCTAAACATTGAAATGCTTCTTGAATTTTACTAAAATTCTCAATGCATTCAGGACATGAATGTAATGGCACATTGTGCGGCGAACAACGTTTAAAGACCCACATCATTATATTGTGCGCCATGGATCTGATACCATTGAAGCATCAAAATTGATAGCTTGTTGGCTTGAATGTAAAAATACATGAGAGGTATTTGTAATAATAATTTATTATATATAAAAATGTATAAGTGATGAATTTTACAATGAGGACCCGCATATATATACCGAAGCAGGTGTCCTTTCGTGATTGGGCATGTCTTTTAGAAATGCCTTTTCACTTAACTTAATGACTATTTAACATAATCAATATTTAATTATTTAATATTTACATTTATTTTATTTATTTACTTGTTATGAATTATATTCATAACAGTATAATTGGGACTTCATTCTGGGGAGACCCCCTTACTGTTGGCAGCATCCAAAACCATCAACACTCTGCTAAAATATAGAGGTGACTAATCCCAAACTTTCCCTAGGGTTGTGATATTGTCAAACACTCCTTAATGATCTGAGTGTAGGTTTTAACCCCATACAAAAATTATCTGCATACGAATTCTAAAACACTAAAAATAAACAATGCGAGAGCATAACACATAAAACACATATACACAGAGATTTTCCCCTGGATCCCAAAACTGGGACTACCAGATTGATTTTTCATTATGTTCCTTTCAATGCTACAATACATATTTATACATGCCGAAGCATCCAATACCATGGAACGAAAACCATCGCATCCAAAACCATGGACCGAAAACCATCGCGTCCAAAACCATGTGCGAAAAACATGCAAAAAACCATAGGTAGGTCTGCCCAACCTAATATAGGGTCCAAAACCAAATTTTTTTGGAGCACTGCCCTGGACCCCATAGAGTGGGGTTACCTGCACCCCTCAAAACCCCTATGACCCCCCCCCCCCCCGCTATGCAATCGGTGCAACGAAGGGGGGGCTCCGCCCCCCTTCTAACCCCCTAGTTAACTACGTGGACTAGTCGTGGAAAGAATATAACACAACCCAACATTCCCCCACTTGTTGTTTTCTTTCCACAGGGGGCCACAAGAGATCTTAGTCATTTATCCATCCCTGCAACGCCCATTATTTCTCTACACCAAGAGAATTTCTCAAAGCTCATAGATTTTTTCAATGCATCTGCAGTATTCTTCAAAGTGTCCACCTTTACCAACAAAACCTTTTTTTCTTCTATCATATCCCTCACAAAGTGATGTTGAACATCAATGTGCTTTGTCTTTGAATGATATGCAGGGTTCTTTGCCAAGAAAATTGCACTTTGGCTGTCACAGCCTATCCTTATAGCTCCCTGTACTAACCCCATACTTAAACACAATCTCTGCAACCAAATGGCTTCCTTGCTTGCATGAGTGGCTGCCATGTATTCTGCCTTTGTAGTTCATAGTGCCACTACAAATTGTTTCTTACTCATCCAACTGGATGCACCTCAAAATAGGTTAAACACATACCCACTTGTAGATCTTCTCTAATCCAGATCTCTAGCCCAGTCTGCATCAACAAAGCCATGAATATCCAACACTCTATCCAATCCTGGTCTTCCTTGGTAGCACAAAACATAATCACTAGTGCCACGTAAATCCCTAAAAACCCGCTTCATTGTTGTCCAGTGCTCCTTCCCTAGTTTTGACATAAACCTACTCAATACTCCCACTGCATGTGCAATGTCTGGTCTAGTACAAACCATCGCATACATCAGGCTACCGACTGCACTTGCATATGGAACACAGGACATGTCCTCTTCCTCTTCTTGTGTCTTGGGACACTGTTCAGCAGATAAATTTACACCTACAGGAATAGGAATATTCACCAGTTTACTATCCTTCATATTAAACCTCTGCAATATTGTCTTGACATACTTCCTCTAGTTTAACCAGAGCTTCCTCTTTGTCCAGTCTCTTTTAATTTCCATGCCCAAAATATAGTTTGCAGCACCAAGATCTTTCATGTCGAATTTAGAGGACAAATGGGTCTTCAAATCTTGGATAATTTCTTTGTCATTTCCAACCAGCAACATATCATCCACATACAAGACTAGATAAATAACATGATCACCAATTAATTTAAAATACACACATTGATCTGCTTTGCTTCTGGTGAAGCCAAATCCCTGTATAAATGTATCAAATTTTTGATACCACATCCTTGGTGATTGTTTTAACCCATGCAGAGACTTCTTTAACTTGCATACCAATTCTTTCTCACCCTTCACCGTAAAACCTTCAGGTTGCTTCATGTAAATCTCCTCTTCCAGATCCCTGTGAACAAATGTTGTCTTCACATCCATCTGTTCTACCTCAAAATCAAAAGCAGCAGCAACCAATAGAAGTGATCTAATAGAAGCTACCTTGGCAACACGAGAAAAAATATCACCAAAATCAATTCCCAACACTTGGGAATAACCTTTTGCTACCAACCGAGCTTTGTATTTCTCCACCTTTCCTTCTGCATTTATCTTCTTCTTGAACACCCATTTGCTACCAATGGGTTTCCTGTCAGCCGGCAACTCCACCAAATCCCATGCCTCATTTTTGTGCAAAGATGCCATTTCATCAACCATGGCCTCTTTCCATAGTTTTCCATCCTCTAAATCTATTAATTCCTTCATAGTTTTGGGATCATCAGGATCATCATCAGTAATAGATAAAGAAAAATTTGAACAGAAAGCAAATGGACTATACCTTTCTAGCTGCCTTCTTTCTCGAATTGATATTCTCACACCTAGAGTTTGTGGCTCTTCATCTTCTAATTCCTCCCCTGTTGTAGAGTCTAATTCTTCCTCCTTAAGCTCAAAATCTATCTTCTCAAGTTCCTTTGGTTGGACTTCATGTTTAATAACATCTTTTACCTCTCTGAACACCACATCTTGGATATACACAACCTTCCTTGTTACTGGGTTCCAAAGCTTATAACCCTTTAAACCATCTTTATACCCAATAAAGATGCACTTTTCAAATTTACTATCCAACTTGGTTCGTTTCTTCTTTGGAACATGTACATCTGCATCACATCCAAATACCCTCAAATGTGAAAGAGAGGGTTTCTTACCAGTCCATACCTCTTATCGAGTCTTATCCTCCAACGCTGATCAAGGTGATCTATTGACCAAGTAACATGTTGTCTCTACTACCTCTGCCCAAAATTCTTGTCCTAACCTAGCACCACTGAGCATGCTTCTTTCCCTTTCCATCAACGTCTTGTTCTTTCTTTCTGCAACTCCATTTTGCTGAGGTGTATATGGAGTAGTCTTTTGTCGTGCTATACCACACTTCTTACAGAATTCTTCAAATTCCTTACTGCAAAACTCTCCATGATTATCTGTCCTGAGCACCTTTATCTTCTTCTCTGTCTGGTTTTCCACCAAAGCCTTAAATTATTTAAACCTGTCAAAGACTTCAGATTTCTTCTTAAGGAAATATATCCATGTATTCCTTGAGAAGTCGTCTATAAATGATACATAGTACACAAACTTACCCAATGATGGAACCTTCACAAGTCCAAACACATCACTATGCACAAGCTCTAATATCTGTTTCGCCCTCTTACCACCTGTTAGAGTCGGTCTAGTAGCCCTCCATCAGCGATCAAAGCTCTTTGCATTTGCATAAGTAGGTGTCTCATCAGTGTCATCTCATTGCATTCCATTAGGCATGCCATAACCCTGATGGAGGAGCTGGTGTATTTATTCCCCTCTTGGCACTGTTGGATCAAGTTGTTTCAGTCAATAAACTCTTCAAGGTTTCTTGTCTTGTCTTGAGGTCAAAAGTCCTAGGTCTAGGGTTTAGGTCCAATTTGTCTTTGAGGTCATGTCTTTAAAAGTCAATAAATGCCCAGCAGGCCAGAGGGAGGACTATCAAAGTTTTTCTTCAAAAAAGATCTCATCTTGTGCAGCTAAATTTTACCTTGGATTTAAAAACCCTGTTTTTAAAGACAAGGTCATTTTTTCTCATTTTTGTAAAAAGTTGTAAAAATTCAAAATTCTTCGAAAGTCAGCATGCAGCCCTGGTCCCCTTTGCCAAGATTCCTTAGAAGCTATCCCTGCAAAAATTTTCAAGAAAAACATCAGTTCAACCAATTTCAGGACAAAAAGAAACCGTAAAGTCAGCAACATTTAAATTTTGAAAAAAGTGTCAAGTTAAAAACATTAGAAAGAGGGTTTGAGGGGAAATTAATTTAAATCAAGCCTATAAAGCCCCTCTCTCCCTCCATTTGATCATCATTTGCCTCTAAGCAATAGTGAAGAGCGATTTGGAGAGAAATTGAGTGAAATTGTGGACAGAGCCCGCGCGCGACCTGTTGGGCAAGCGCGACCTGTCAGGGGGGTCTTACCAGTTGGGAAAATACACTGGCGTGACCTGTTGGGCGCGCGTGACCTGTCGGCACCTGTGCGCGACCTGTTGGGAATTCATCCACAAAAAATCGCCAGTAAACTGCCAAACGACCCCAAAAATTTTCAAGATTGCAGGTAGGACTCTGATCATCAAAGTATTTTGCTTGATAAAGAAAAATGAGCATGGGAAATGTGTTTTAATGCCATCAAGTTGAAATGAGAGGTTCATGTATATTTGCTTTAAAAATGTCAAAATGCAAGTAGAGATAGGGTTTTGTTTTGCTGCTCTCAAGGTCATCCCTTTCATTCCCATTTTTTCCCCCACATCCCAACCATCTCCCTTATCATTTTTACCTAATCTCCCTACCAAAAAATATCAAAGGCCCAACACCCTACCCATATCCCTAAAATCCAATAATATAAACTTAAACCCTACTTCCCATAAAATCTTTGCAAATGATAATGGTATGATGTTGTATATGTCATGATTCCTTCCCTTAATTCCCTTTTTCATGTATTTTCCCTAATTCCCCTTAGAAGTCTCCCTTCCCTAACATCTCCCTTGTGTTATTTGTCCCCTTGAAGCAGCATTTCAAACAGGGAAAAACAACAGGTCATTTGAGCAGAAGCAGCAGTACATTTCAACCACTTTGCTCTTGAAACCATGTCAGAAACTGAAACCGACTATGAGCAAAGTGATGACCGTGAGTCAACACCAGAAGTTGAGATACAAAGGAGGCCTCACAGGGGTGGTAAGAGTGGTCACCATCTGAGAGAGGAGCCCACCTCTTTGACCTATTTGCAGGCTTGTCCACTTGCAGTCACATGTTTCCGCTACCTCTCATGTTATGAATTTTGCGAGAGGATTTCTCAAATTCAGCACCATAGGGAATTGGCCCGCTTGTTTGTTTTGCATCTGCATGATGGGCATGTAGATCTTGCAGGGGTGGATTTTATATTGTCATCTGAAATTATTGCTCAAGCAACAGGGATACCCAATGTGGGAGAAGAGTGGAACAAGCGCAAACTGTTGGACAGATTTCAGTATGAGCCCTACATTAAACCTGCCTACATGAGGTACATAACTGGTATGTTTCCCTTCAGATTTTTGAGGGATGAGTATGCTCCCTTGATGAGGCTCATCATGCGCTATTTCACCTGTGAGGGCAAGTTTGCATATTTGTATTCTTACCATATTCGCTTGTTGATGCATTTCACACAGGTACGGATGATGAACATACCATTTTTCATGTGCCGGAATATTGAGAAGATGGTGCCCTTGGTGCAGAGAAGGAGCCCAGCACAGCAACACAGGAGCATCTATCATTATGGTTTGATCCAGCTTGTGGTCATACATCAACTGGCTCAGCAGGGTATCCCATGGGAGGATTTTATCTCTCGAGATTTTTTCACAGCATCAGCATCATCACCCCCTGAGGTTGTTCATGAGGAGGGAGGGCCTTCATAGCAGCATGATATTCCTGAGACCAGACATGTCAGCTCCCCTCCATTGGTCACATATCAGAGAGGCCACAGGGCCTTATTTGCATCAGCTAGGCGAGTATTTTCTCCACACCAGGTGGAAGGGGTCTCGCCTTCTTCATCAGTACCACGAGTGTTATCTCCACACCAGGTGGAAGGGGCCTCGTCTCTGACAGCAGCACAGGTACCAGAGAGAGGCAAGCAGCCCAAGATTGATGAGGGGCCATCAGGTGTTCCAGGCATAGAGGTTGTTGACCTTGATATCAGTTCTCCTAGCCTAGAGTCAAAGGAGATCATTCAGCACCTAAGAGCTGAAAATGATTCATTGCAGCAAAGATTGGAAATGGCAAATTGGACAATCACCTACTTGGAGCAGCGCAACAAGCAACTTGAAGAGGAGCATACTCTTGATGAGTTGCGGAGGATCCATGAAGACCGTAACTTGGCGCGCAAGAGACCCGGTGACTTGGTACCCGTTGAGGGAGAGGCTATGCTTCCCCGGGTCAATGCTCATTTGGAGAGGCTGCTGGCCAAGGCCAACAAAGATAAGGACCTGCTCCAGAACATGAAAAACCATTATTGGGCCCGTATGCACGTATGCAAGGTGAAAATGAAGGTGATCCAAGGGCGGTTGGCCAAGGCACTAAAACGACGGAAAAGGCCCGATCCCCTCCACATCTTGGCTGAGGCTTCCTTGAAGGAGCATGATACTAAATGAATTAACTTCAGCACAAATTTCAAAAAAATTTGAGCATTTTTGGTCACTTGTGAATTTTTGGGCAAAAAACAGGTTTTCTCCACCAACACGTCGCGCGCCGCGCGCGACCTATTCGATGGGAAACTCTATTTCGGGAAAACTCAGCATTTTTGGATTTTTCATGCAAAGATACACCTGCTCAGCAATTACCAAGAGATTTGATCAAGTTTTGAGCCTCCAGAAGGTCAAAAAACATGCAAAAAATGACTTTCTGCCACCTTTTTGACACACAAGAAGTAGTCTTGGGAGATTGCAATTTTAGAGGGGCAAATGGCCACAAAATTCAGAAATTCCACTTGGGTTGGAAATTAGACATACAGACCTTTCCAACAAGCCCACGTTTGCCTCATTTGGACACCTGGAAGTGCCTCAAAAACAGCTCCAAAGGCGCGCGACCTGTTCAGGATCAGGGCGCGACCTGTTGGGCAGTTTTCACAGAAATTCACCTACAGCTCAGCAAAACGCAGTTTTGACTGGATTTGACTTTTTGGAGTAGATTTTGATCCTCCTTGTTGTAGATGATGTAATTTTATGATATTTTGACACTTATTTATCTCTTCTAGAAGATCCATTCATGAGATAGGCAAAAATTTAATGAATGAATTGGTTTCCTAGTTTATAGAGGCAAGTTGTTTTGACTGCCTAGTTTTTAGTGCTCAGTTTAGAATTGGTTGAAACAGCTCCTAGGATAGTGAGATCGACCCCTAGAGGCAAGGAAAGATGTTAGATTGCCTATATTATGTACTTTCTTGGTCATTTTCATGGTTGGACTCTTGAGGGAGAAGCTTCTATTGTATTTACTCATTGTATCTCTGTAATTTTGGCAAAGGAAGAAAGACCAGGGTTTTGCAGTCCTTTTTGGGATTCCTGTGGTTACATGTATTGATGGTGTGTTTCTCTTTGTACTTGTAAGTTTTTTATGTGATTCATCTTCTTACTTTACCTTCTGCAAATTAGGCAAATGAAGTGTTAAAGTAGAATTCATGATTGCCATGCTCTGCTTTTAAGTTTGCTTAATATTTATGTTTTCATCTGTCTAAAGAGAACTCTTGAAGGTTTCTTGCTCTCTTTAGCTCCTCACCGGTCATTTCTATCCATTCACTTAATTCAAAGGCATCAGTACAGTCTCCTACCTTGCCCCAAAGAACCCCCTGCAAAAACTGTGTCCGATCCCCGCACCCAGAATTGCCTTTCCCCAACTTTCCACCAAAACCCTAAAAATCCCAAATCAAACCTTTTTATCAGTTTACTAGCCTAAAATCAGTGTTCTTTATTGGTTATCTCTGCCTGTTGAAGATCTTTGCCGAGATAGACCGGAGAGAGCCCTCTCCTGCCCCGTAGGGCTAGCTACGAGGCTAAGTGGTTTGATGTTGCCTTGAAGTTTACCTTTCTCAGCCTGAGGTGAAATTTCAAGCGCTAACATATTGGCGACCATACTGGGGAGAAAAATTTTTTGTTGATTGAAGTGTTGGTTTCATAAGTCTTAGACGGAGCCTGAAGTTATGCCAGGTAGCCTTCGAAACGCTTTTGCTTTGCATTAGCGGAAGTAGATAAACGCTGCTTCAGTCAATCTCCGTGAGCTTGTGAATACAGCCACCTCGATTGTATTTCACCCCAGTATATTTGTAAACTCTAAACTTTTGGATGATTGGTTAAGAGTTTTCACAGGCTGATTGGCTATTTGTTCCTTGATATCCAAACTGGCTTCAGATTCTGGTCATATATTCAAATCTCATTCATGTCCTTCTGTTTTTGAGTATCTTGAAGACATTGATTTTGACGTGAGTTTTGAGTTGTCCTTGTTCAAAACTAAATCTGAAAGTGCACTTGATTCTCTAGTTCCCAACCCTGATTTTGCAGCCGCTCTTGAAATTGAGAGACACAATAGATTGGTTGACAATTTCATCCTAAGATCTCTTCAGTCAGATATTCACGCTACAAATCTTGTTGAGTTCGTTGAAACTATATCTGTTCATATCGGATCCACTATCACGGCGCATGAGCAGTCCAATCCTCCTTTTATTTCTGTTTCCCCTATAATCACTTATCCGGAATCTACAGTTGGTTCGCCCTCTACATCCCATACCACTTCTCCTCCTCATACTCCTCATACTACAGCTACACTCATTCCACCTGCTACTCCTAGACCTAATCTATCTAAAGCAATGGCTGCCCGATTTGCTCCTCTTGCTCTTCCCCAAAATCTGCATGATATGCCAGCCGATTATCAAAGTAAAATTCCCATGTTTGATGGCACTCCACAGAGTATTTCTGCTCAGCAACATATAGACAAAATGATGACTTTCTTTGATCTATATGAGATAGATGAAGAGGATGTAACTATGCATTTGTTTGTACAAACATTTGATGGCGAAGCAAGAAAGTGGTTCAGAGGTTTGACAGCCCGGAGCATCGCTACCTTAGAGGCACTTCAAAGGCAGTTTCTAGATCGATGGGAAATCAGAAAGGATCCGCTTCAGATTAATGCCGAATACAACAACCTTAAGCGTAATCATGGTGAGTCCGTTCAAGATTACATAATCAGATTCAATACAGTGTACAACGCTATTCCTGATGATTTGAGACCGTCAAGAAAATCAGCGCTCCTCAAATTCCCGGATGGCTTTGATCCGGAGATGGCTTATTCATTGCGAGATAGAGATCCGCCTACCTTGGAGGATATGCAGAAAATTGTTGTTAGTGTTGAAGCAAATTTGAATGATAAAAGAGCAAGGATGAAGGCGGAAAAGCGAGTCACAATCAAAGAAGAAGCTTCTACATCAAATCAGCTCCTCCGTAAGGTTGAAAAGATCGAAAGGGCACTTGAACATACTCATCTCAGCAAGCCGGAACCGCAGATCCGTAATCCTAATTTCCGAGGTCCGCAGCAGCCGTAATATAGAATCAAACAGCGTGAAACAAGAGCACAAAAGGCAGCAGTTCAGCAGCAAATTAAACCTCCTTTTCAGCAGAATTTTGTTAGCCAAGAATCAGAGGATGAAGGTGATACGGTGGGAGAGGAAAATCACTTTTTCACTCCTGATGATCTGCCTACCTATATTACAGAAGAAGAAGAATTTGAGAGAAATTCAGTCATACATCAGGATGAGAATTATATCTTATCAAATGAGGCAGTACTTGAGGAAGAATCGGAGGAATACCAAAGAGGATATCTCAATGCTTTGTCCGCTCAGCAGAGGCAATTAAGAAACCGAGCTGTTCCCATAAATCCCATTAAGAAAAGGAAAGATACTTCAGCAAAGAATGATTCATCTTCCCCACAGACAAAAGGAAAAGACATAAGCGATCCTTCAGCAAGTCAATCATCATCAGCAAGCAAGTTAGGTCAGCCAGCAAGTACACCGAGAGATAAAGTGGAAAAAAGAGAAGTTCCGGTTAAAGAAGGTGAGAAGGTTACAGCTTTCAGTTTGGAGAATGAAATTTCAAAGTTGAAAGTGTCCATTCCTTTGACGGAAATCATGAAGAACAGTACTTACCGAGGCCAAATCTCCAAGATGTTGAATTTTGATCCAATGCTAGACACGGTGAATGTAGAAGATGATCAGTTGGAATTGATTTTTGGGCCTGCTTTAAATGGTGAGTCTCCAAAAAGTGATGTTCCTCCATTCTATATCAGTTTGCGATTGCATGAGTATGTTTTACATAATGCCATGTTTGACTCGGGAGCTTCGCATAATTTGATGCCGAAAGCAATTATGGAAAAGTTGGGGCTAGACATCACAAGGAATTATCATGATTTGTATTCGTTTGATTCCAGCCGAGTGAAATGTATTGGTTTGATCAAGGACTTGGTGGTGAGCCTAGATCAAATCCCAGCAAAGAATGTTTTGATGGATGTGGTGGTGGCGGATATTCCTCCGCGGTTCGGTATGTTGCTTTCGAGATCTTGGGGAGCCAAGCTCAAAGGTACACTTCAGCTTGATTTTTCTTATGCTACAATCCCGGTCTTTGGTCAGATGAGGAAGTTGTATAGGGAGCAAAAGATGAAATACATGATCACTAGTAAGGAAAAGCCAGTGAATCATCCTGTCAATTATGTACATACAGATTTGGAATCGTTTGTTTTGTTTGCTGATAATTTTAATGAGATAGATAGCCAGTTGGTTCAAGCAGAAGATATACCAGACATTACAGAAAATTTTAGAGAAATTTTGAGAAAAGAAAGTGAAGAAAGGTCCGTTGTCATGGAGCCAATAGCTGAAATGAAAGGGCAGCAAATAGAAAATGCAGAGACATCACAATTTCAGCATTTAGAAGATGATGAGGATGGTCTTTGGACCATGGATTTTGATGGCGCTGTGGGCAGCGATGGTGCTGGTATAGGTGTGTGGATTCGAAGTCCATTTTCTGTCCGAAACAAAGTCCCAAGCAAGGTATGAGTATGCTCTTACAAATTGGCATTTGATTGTTCAAACAATGAGGCGGAATATGAGGCTCTCATTGCTGGCCTGAAAATCCTTCGGAAGTTGAAGGCAAAGAAGATAGCAGTATATGGCGACTCTGAACTGGTTATAAAGCAAGTGAAAGGTGAGTTTCAGGCCAAGCATCCTCGTATGCGAGCATATCGAAATGTTGTCCTAGATATCTTAAAGCTGTTTTCTGAACATACTTTGACATGTGTGCCCCGTATCCAAAATGGTGTTGCGGATGCATTGGCTAAGGCAGCAAGTAATCTAAAAATTCCCATGAATTCCAGCAATAAGTTTGAGATTTATGTGAAGCACCGTCCTACAGTCCCAGACAATCAAAGATGTTGGCAAGTTTTCCAAAATGATGAAGAAATCAAGGATTTTCTGCAAGTTGAAGGTGAGTTCAAAGACATTTCCATAGATACAAAACCTGAGGAAGTAAATCAAATGGATGTATTGCAGCTTAAGGACAATTCATTCCTAAAGGATTGATTCCTTTGGAAGAGTTGTTTGATCAAGATGATGTCACCCGCAAACCAACCTTGAGCCCAACGGAAGAAGGTGTCGAAGAAGTGAATCTTGGAACAGCTGAAAATCCAAAGATGGTGAAACTATCGAAAGCATTGTCGCCAAAGGTAAAGAAAGAGTATATTAGATTTTTGTCTTCATTTTCTAATGTTTTTGCATGGGATTATTCAGATTTGAAGACTTATGACACAAGTATCATTCAGCATACCATTCCCATAAAGCCAAATCAAAAGCCTTTCCGACAAAAGTTGAGAAGAATTAATCCTAAGTTGCTGCCATTGATCGAGAAGGAAGTTAACAGGTTGTACAAATCTGGAATTATAGTGCCAATCAGATTTTCCGATTGGATTTCCAACTTGGTGCCCGTGAGAAAGAAGACCGGTGAGATCCGCTTGTGTATAGACTTTAGAAATCTGAACAAGGTGTCGCTAAAGGACAATTATCCGCTGCCCAAGATGGACCATATATTGCAGCGGGTAGTTGGGGCATCAAGGATGTCGCTACTTGATGGTTATTCCGGGTACAATCAGATTTTGGTGCATGAGGATGACCGCGACAAGACTGCATTTACTACTCCATGGGGAACATTTCATTATGCCAAGATGCCATTTGGATTGAAAAATGCAGGTGCCACCTTTCAGCGGGCGATGGACATGGCCTTTGCTAATGAGAAGGATGTCTTTTTGGTCGTTTATTTTGATGATTTAACTGTGTTTTCTAAATCTGATGAAGAGCATTTGTATCATTTAACAATGGTGTTTTAAAAGTGCAGAAAATATGGTATCTCATTGAATCCAAAGAAGAGTCTTTTCACCATGAGTGAAGGCAAGTTGTTGGGCCACATCATTTCCAAAGATGGCATTCGTATAGATCCTGCACATGTGGAAGCCATTCAGCAGTTAGAGCAGCCCCGAAACAAGAAAGAGATTCAGTCCTTCAATGGCAAGTTGAATAATCTGTGCCGCTTCATTCCGAATCTTACCGAGCACCTTAGAGAAATCACTAACATGCTTAAAAAGGACAGCCAGCTCAAGTGGACCGAAGAGGCGGTAAAGTCTTTCAATTTGGTAAAGTTAATTTTATCCTCAGCCCCAACTCTAATCAGCCCGAATTATACACAGGATTTTATTTTATTTTCATTTGCTTCTGAGCATACATTGGCAGCTATGCTAATGCAAAAGAGAGATGGAGTTGAGAAGCCCATTGATTTTTTCAGTCGTATAAGGGATGGAGCGCTGAAGTATAATATCATTGAAAAACAAGCATTGGCGCTGGTAAAAGCTTTGAAAGATTTCCGTGTGTACATACTGAATTCTCACATTTTGGCATATGTTCCTAACGCGGCTGTTAAAGATGTTTTGGTACAAACGGAACCGGAAGGAAAGCGGGGTAAGTGGATTGCTGCACTATTGGAGTATGATGTGGAAATTAAGCCTACCAAGCTGATCAAGGGCCAAGGTCTCGCTAAATTGATGGCTGAAACAAATCTCCATGTCCTAGACATTAATTTGATTGTTGCCTTGTCCGACGAAGATGAAGAAAATTCAGTGCTACAGGTATCTAATATCTTTATTTCCTCTCCTTGGTATGCTGATATTGTATATGTGCTTCAAAATTTGTCTTCACCTCCCGGGATGCCTCAAAACAAAGCTAGGACATTGAAGTTAAAGGCTGCAAAATTTTGCATCATCAAATCTGCACTATATTGGAAAGACCCCGGTGGCATATTGCTGAATTGTTTGGTCGAGGAGGAAGCTAAGAGAGCTGTAGAGGATTTTCACAAAGGTGACTGCGGGGGTCACTTGTTTTGGAAGACCACGGCAAACAAGATCCTAAGGGCAGGTTTCTATTGGCCTTCGTTGTTTTCAGATGTATATAAAGCAGTCAGGAGTTGTCATGAATGTCAAATTTTTCAAGGAAAGCAGAAATTACAGCCCTTGCCTCTCAAGCCCATTGAAGTCAGCGCACCATTTCAGCAGTGGGGCTTAGATTTCATCGGCGAAATTCATCCAACATCTTCCGGGCAGCATCGCTGGATATTAACAGCCACCGATTACTTCACGAAATGGATTGAAGCCATTCCCACTCGGCAGGCCACAGACTTGGTAATTATTTCTTTCCTTGAACATAACATCTTGTCACGTTTCGGCTGTCCACATAAGTTGATTACAAATAATGCAGCAGCGTTTAAATCAAAGAAGATGGTTGACTTTTGCTACAAATATAACATCAGCTTGGGGCATTCAACCGCCTATCATCCGCAAGGAAATGGGTTGGTTGAATCTTCGAATAAATCTTTGGTAAACATCATAAAGAAGTTGCTGGAAAACAATAAGAAGAGCTGGCACAAACAGTTAGTAAATGCATTATGGGCTAATCGTGTAAGTCAGAAAAAGTCAATTGGTATGTCACCTTTTGAACTAGTTTACGGGATAGATGCGGTGTTTCCTACCTCACTTAGTATTCCGGTGGCAAAGTTGCTTCAAGAAACTAGTGGCGAGGAGGATCCTATGCAAAGGCGGATTAGTCAAATGATTCATTTACAGCAGACACGGGAGGAATTTCTTCAAAATACTCTTAAGTTGCAAGAGCGCATAAAGAAAATCTATGACAGAAAAGCAAAGCCGGATGATTTCCAGATAGATGATGTTGTTTTGAGGTGGGATGCCCGAAATGAAGACAAAGGGAAACATGGAAAGTTTGATAACTTATGGAAAGGTCCTTACAAAATTGCAGCATACCATGGTCCAAATGCCTTTCTTCTCAAAGAAATGAACGGTGATGATTGTCTTGGAGGGTCGGTCAATGGCCGGCTGCTTAAAAGGTACCATGTCTGAGCATTTTCTGCTCTAGCCATTATCATTGTAATTACCATTTTACTTTATATTTCACTACAAGTGTGCACTGATCTTTCATCTTTAGTCTGGGGCCCGCGGTGAAGGAAATAATTCTGAAGATGGAGATTAGTTGGTGTGAGTTTTTATGTTGTTTTTATCAGTCCATTTTATGTCCAAAAGTTGAGTTAGTTTGGGTCAAAGTTAGTCCAATTTTCAGTCAGTTGTTAAAGTCAATAAAGCTGTCCCGGTTTGGGTCACATATGTAAATAATGACTCCATTGCCCAATGATCGAAAAGCACTGGTCTGCTCTTCCAGAGGTCTAAGGTTCTTGGTATCTCCAAGGAGCTACCATCCCCATTGGAGCCAATGTTAGAGTCGGTCTAGTAGCCCTCCATCAGCGATCAAAGCTCTTTGCATTTGCAAAAGTAGGTGTCTCATCAGTGTCATCTCATTGCATTCCATTAGGCATGCCATAACCCTGATGGAGGAGCTGGTGTCTTTATTCCCCTCTTGGCACTGCTGGATCAAGTTGTTTCAGTCAATAAACTCTTCAAGGTTTCTTGTCTTGTCTTGAGGTCAAAAGTCCTAGGTCTAGGGTTTAGGTCCAATTTGTCTTTGAGGTCATGTCTTTAAAAGTCAATAAATTCCCAGTAGGCCAGAGGGAGGACTATCAAAGTTTTTCTTCAAAAAATATCTCATCTTGTGCAGCTAAATTTTACCTTGGATTTAAAAACCCTGTTTTTAAAGACAAGGTCATTTTTTCTCATTTTTGTAAAAAGTTGTAAAAATTCAAAATTCTTCAAAAGTCAGCATGCAGCCCTGGTCCCCTTTGCCAAGATTCCTCAGAAGCTATCCCTACAAAAATTTTCAAGAAAAACATCAGTTCAACCAATTTCAGGACAAAAAGAAACCATAAAGTCAGCAGCATTTAAATTTTGAAAAAAGTGTCAAGTTAAAAACATTAGAAAGAGGGTTTGAGGGGAAATTAATTTAAATCAAGCCTATAAAGCCCCTCTCTCACTCCATTTGATCATCATTTGCCTCTAAGCAATAGTGAAGAGCGATTTGGAGAGAAATTGAGTGAAATTGTGGACAGAGCCTGCGCGCGACCTGTCAAGACCTGCGCGCGACCTGTTGGGCAAGCGCGACCTGTCAGGGGGGTCTTACCAGTTGGGAAAATACACTGGCATGACCTGTTGGGCGCGCGCGACCTGTCAGCACCTCCGCGCGACCTGTTGGGAATTCATCCACAAAAAATCGCCAGTAAACTGCCAAACGACCCCAAAATTTTTCAAGATTGCAGGTAGGCCTCTGATCATCAAAGTATTTTGCTTGATAAAGAAAAATGAGCATGGGAAATGTGTTTTAATGCCATCAAGTTGAAATGAGAGGTTCATGTATATTTGCTTTAAAAATGTCAAAATGCTAGTAGAGATAGGGTTTTGTTTTGCTGCTCTCAAGGTCATCCCTTTCATTCCCATTTTTTCCCCCACATCCCAACCATCTCCCTTATCATTTTTACCTAATCTCCCTACCAAAAAATATCAAAGGCCCAACACCCTACCCATATCCCTAAAATCCAATAATATAAACTTAAACCCTACTTCCCATAAAATCTTTGCAAATGATAATGGTATGATGTTGTATATGTCATGATTCCTTCCCTTAATTCCCTTTTTCATGTATTTTCCCTAATTCCCCTTAGAAGTCTCCCTTCCCTAACATCTCCCTTGTGTTATTTGTCCCCTTGAAGCAACATTTCAAACAGGGAAAAACAGCAGGTCATTTGAGCAGAAGCAGCAGTACATTTCAGCTGCTTTGCTCTTGAAACCATGTCAGAAACCGAAACCGACTATGAGCAAAGTGATGACCGTGAGTCAACACCAGAAGTTGAGATACAAAGGAGGCCTCACAGGGGTGGTAAGAGTGGTCACCATCTGAGAGAGGAGCCCACCTCTTTGACCTATTTGCAGGCTTGTCCACTTGCAGTCACATGTTTCCACTACCTCTCATGTTATGAATTTTGCGAGAGGATTTCTCAAATTCAGCACCATAGGGAATTGGCCCGCTTGTTTGTTTTGCATATGCATGATGGGCATGTAGATCTTGCAGGGGTGGATTTTATATTGTCATCTGAAATTATTGCTCAAGCAACAGGGATACCCAATGTGGGAGAAGAGTGGAACAAGCGCAAACTGTTGGACAGATTTCAGTATGAGCCCTACATTAAACCTGCTTACATGAGGTACATAACTGGTATGTTTCCCTTCAGATTTTTGAGGGATGAGTATGCTCCCTTGATGAGGCTCATCATGCGCTATTTCACCTGTGAGGGCAGGTTTGCATATTTGTATTCGTACCATATTCGCTTGTTGATGCATTTCACACGGGTATGGATGATGAACATACCATTTTTCATGTGCCGGAATATTGAGAAGATGGTGCCCTTGGTGCAGAGAAGGAGCCCAGCACAGCAACACAGGAGCATCTATCATTATGGTTTGATCCAGCTTGTGGTCATACATCAGTTGGCTCAGCAGGGTATCCCATGGGAGGATTTTATCTCTCGAGATTTTTTCACAGCATCAGCATCATCACCCGCTGAGGTTGTTCATGAGGAGGGAGGGCCTTCATAGCAGCATGATATTCCTGAGACCAGACATGTCAGCTCCCCTCCATTGGTCACATATCAGAGAGGCCACAGGGCCTTATTTGCATCAGCTAGGCGAGTATTTTCTCCACACCAGGTGGAAGGGGTCTCGCCTTCTTCATCAGCACCACGAGTGTTATCTCCACACCAGGTGGAAGGGGCCTCGTCTCCGACAACAGCACAGGTACCAGAGAGAGGCAAGCAGCCTAAGATTGATGAGGGGCCATCAGGTGTTCCAGGCATAGAGGTTGTTGACCTTGATATCAGTTCTCCTAGCCTAGAGTCAAAGGAGATCATTCAGCACCTAAGAGCTGAAAATGATTCATTGCAGAAAAGATTGGAAATGGCAAATTGGACAATCACCTACTTGGAGCAACGCAACAAGCAACTTGAAGAGGAGCATACTCTTGATGAGTTGCGGAGGATCCATGAAGACCGTAACTTGGCGCGCAAGAGACCCGGTGACTTGGTACCCGTTGTGCGAGAGGCTATGCTTCTCCGGGTCAATGCTCATTTGGAGAGGCTGCTGGACAAGGCCAACAAAGATAAGGACCTGCTCCGGAACATGAAAAACCATTATTGGGCCCGAATGCACGTATGCAAGGCGAAAATGAAGGTGATCCAAGGGCGGTTGGCCAAGGCACTAAAACGACGGAAAAGGCCCGATCCCCTCCACATCTTGGCTGAGGCTTCCTTGAAGGAGCATGATACTAAATGACTTAACTTCAGCACAAATTTCAAAAAAATTTGAGCATTTTTGGTCACTTGTGAATTTTTGGGCAAAAAACAGGTTTTCTCCACCAACACGTCGCGCGCCGCGCGCGACCTATTCGATGGGCAACTCTATTTCGGGAAAACTCAACATTTTTGGATTTTTCATGCAAAGATACACCTGCTCAGCAATTACCAAGAGATTTCATCAAGTTTTGAGCCTCCAGAAGGTCAAAAAACATGCAAAAAATGACTTTCTGCCACCTTTTTGACACACAGGAAGCAGTCTTGGGAGATTGCAATTTTGGAGGGGCAAATGGCCACAAAATTCAGAAATTCCACTTGGGTTGGAAATTAGACATCTAGACCTTTCCAACAAGCCCACGTTTGCCTCATTTGGACACCTGGAAGTGCCTCAAAAACAGCTCCAAAGGCGCGCGACCTATTCAGGATCAGGGCGCGACCTGTTGGGCAGTTTTCACAGAAATTCACCTACAGCTCAGCAAAACGCAGTTTTGACTGGATTTGACTTTTTGGAGTAGATTTTGATCTCCTTCTTGTAAATGATGTAATTTTATGATATTTTGACACTTATTTATCTCTTCTAGAAGATCCATTCATGAGATAGGCAAAAATTTAATGAATGAATTGGTTTCCTAGTTTATAGAGGCAAGTTGTTTTGACTGCCTAGTTTTTAGTGCTCAGTTTAGAATTGGTTGAAACAGCTCCTAGGATAGTGAGCTCGACCCCTAGAGGCAAGGAAAGATGTTAGATTTCCTATATTATGTACTTTCTTGGTCATTTTCATGGTTGGACTCTTGAGGGAGAAGCTTATATTGTATTTACTCATTGTATCTCTGCAATTTTGGCAAAGGAAGAAAGACCAGGGTTTTGCAGTCCTTTTTGGGATTCCTGTGGTTATATGTATTGATGGTGTGTTTCTCTTTGTACTTGTAAGTTTGTTATGTGATTCATCTTCTTACTTTACCTTCTGCAAATTAGGAAAATGAAGTGTTAAAGTAGAATTCATGATTGCCATGCTCTGCTTTTAAGTTTGCTTAATATTTATGTTTTCATCTGTCTAAAGAGAACTCTTGAAGGTTTCTTGCTCTCTTTAGCTCCTCACCGGTCATTTCTATCCATTCACTTAATTCAAAGGCATCAGTACAGTCTCCTACCTTGCCCCAAAGAACCCCCTGCAAAAATTGTGTCCGATCCCCACACCCAGAATTGCCTTTCCCCAACTTTCCGCCAAAACCCTAAAAATCCCAAATCAAACCTTTTTATCAGTTTACTAGCCTAAAATCAGTGTTCTTTATTGGTTATCTCTGCCTGTTGAAGATCTTTGCTGAGATAGACTGGAGAGAGCCCTCTCCTGCCCCGTAGGGCTAGCTACGAGGCTAAGTGGTTTGATGTTGCCTTGAAGTTTACCTTTCTCAGCCTGAGGTGAAATTTCAAGCGCTAACACCACCCAAAGGGGAAACTCATAAGATTCAGCTTCCCATATACACAATTTTCACAAAAATCAAAATCCAGAGAGCTATTACTCATACCTTCTACCATACCTTTACCATGAAGTATTCGAAGGCCCTTCTCTCCAATATGTCCAATCCTTTGATGCCACAGCATGGTCTTCTCTCCAGAGACCACTAGATTTTCTGCTCCACTTTCAGGAACCACAGAATTGTTGCACCCATCAATAACAGTGCTACCTTGCAGCTTGTATAGAGTTCAAATCCGAACTCCCCACATCAATACCAGTGCTTCCCAAACCATCTTGCAGGTATCCTTCTCAAACACTGTTTTGACACCTGCATCATCCAGCTTGCTTACAGAAATTAGATTTCTGGCCAATGCAGGAATATGGAGAACACCTGGAAGTGTTCTAACCCTTCCACCTTGCAACTTCAACTTTACTTTTCCATGACCAATGATTCTAGCCTTCCTATCATCCCCTAAGAAGACACCACCACCATCATATTTCTCATACTCGCAGAACCACTCTCTATGGGGAGTGAAGTGAAAGGATGCACCTGAGTCAATCAACCATGCCTCATGATCTACATGTGTACTTGAAGAAGTGAAGTACACATCCCCACCTTCATTTGTGGTGGTTTTCACCTCTGCAGAAGGAGCATCATCAGATCCATTTCCTTTGTTAGGAGCTTTAGATTTACAGTCCCTTTTGTAGTGCCCTTCCTTTCCGCATTTCTAGCACACCACCTTTACAGGTTTTCCTAGAGATTTAGATCTCCCACTCGATGACTTATTTTTGTTTCTGTTTCGGGACCTTCCTCGTACAGACAAGGAATCACCATTCTAGCTCTCCATATTTTTCCATCTCATCTCCTCCATCAGCAAGGATGAGACTATTTCATCAAACTGCAAGGCAGTTGCATTGCTACCTATTGCAATACCCAAACTATCCAACGAATCTAGTAGAGAACACAACAAACTAATGCACTTATCTTCATCTGAAATTTTGATATCAACAGAGGATAATTGACTTACCACAGTATTAAATGCATTCAGATGCTCTATCACCGAGTCTCCATATTTCATCCTCAAGTTATACAGCTTTTTCCATAGGAACAGTTTATTCACCAGAGACTTAGTTTGGTACAAAGTCCCTAACTTGTCCCACAAAGCCTTCATCGTAGCTTCCCCTGATACATTCTGAAATACTGAATCTGAGACACACAATCGTATTGTGCTCTTTTCCTTCTGATCCAACTTCTTCCATTCTTCATCAGACACTCTTGTTGGTTTAGTACCCAGATCTATCGTGATCCACTGATCTTTATCCACCAACAGATCCTCCATCTTGAGTTTCCACACTCAAAACTCTGACCATTAAATTTCTCGATCTCTATCTTTCTACTGCTCACCATCTTCTTTCACCACCAGAATTGATCCCGTAAATCTGCCGCTGAACGGGGTCTACCACAGGCCCGAGCGAACCCCTCAACAATAAAGGTGTCCCCTTGAAGCCAAAACAGCTCCGATACCAAATGTAGGTTTTAACCCTGTACAGAAATTACCTACATATGAATTCTAAAACACATAAAATAAACAATGCAAGAGCATAACACATAAAACACATATACACAAATATTTTCCCCTGGATCCCAAAACTGGGACTACCAGCTTGATTTTTCATTATGTTCCTTTCAATGTTACAATACTTATTTTATACATGCCGAAGCATCCAATGCCATGGACCAAAAACCATTGCGTCCAAAACCATGTGCGAAAAACATGCACAAAACCATAGGTAGGTCGCCCAACCTAATATAGGGTCCAAAACCCCCTGTGACTCCCCCCGCTACACAATCGGCGCAACGAAGGGGGGGCTTTGCCCCCCTTTTAACCCCCTAGTTAAATATGTGGGCTAGTCGTGGAAAGAATATAACACAACCCAACACTGAGTACAAACTAGAAAAAGTATCCTATTATCACTTTCCACAAATCCCTACTTCAATTACCAAGCACACATTAGCTCCATAAGATATCACAAATATTTTTTTTACAATGAAACAAAACAAAGCATAAATAATAAAGAATATAAATGTAGTATTAAAGATATTTAGATTTAAAGCCTTTATTATGTTTGCCTTATAATATGAATCCACACCCTATACCAATGATGAGCTTATCTCCAACCTATGTATAGAGTTTAAACAAGTTTTATAGTGCCAAGAAATCATACCTTTAATGAAGCATACAGGACATAGAGAATAATTTACAACCTTTACAACAAATACTAATATAGTACAAAATGTAGATATATGTTAAAGTAACCATTATATTTCCATTTGATGATTGTAAATCAAAATTATTCTAAACCAGAGGCATCAAATTAAAGGCTATAGACTCTAAATCACTAAGATCCCTTCATTGTAATATTTTGAAATACACAATCTATAAGAATTCTCCACAAGCCTACATTTATAAGTAATATATCATTAATATAATGACAAAGCTTCAAGAAACAAAGTTGGAACTCACTCTTCAAATCAGATCTAAATGTTAGATTACATATATACCTAGATCTGCATACATTTAATCTTATATTCATAAGGTCGTATTAAACAAGACAAGCCAACAAAATCATCACATTATCATAACTCATCAAGCTTCAAATCTGAGAAAAAAATATAAGTTCTACTTGAATCAATGCCACACTTCTATATCTAAATCATTCATACTCATATATATATACATTCAAACAAGAAAGTTATAAGAGGGTAACGGGCTTGGTTGTTGGGCCCAGGCCAACCAGATCATTGTCTCTATTAAAATAAATCATAAAAATAGAGAGCATACAAATAGTAAATGATAAAACCTAGCATCATAATTTTCATTATTAGATCCAAAGTATTTTTCATAGAGCACTACAATAAATTCTTGACCCAATGATTTGGGGAGTGACTTGCAAGCTCAAAATAACAATACAACTAAATATTATCACCACTAACATAGCCTAATGTTAATGTTAGTCTTATATATTGATTAGAGTACATATGAAATTTGAAATGAGACATGCTCAATTGCAATACAAATAGAAAGCGATGAGATCCAAATGATCTTCTTAGGTCGAACAAATAATTATGTTTGTTTAAGGCTAGAATGATCTAAAGTGATCTAGAAGAGGACTCGAAGAGGGAATCCTAAAATTTTGACCATTATCCAACAAACAACCAAATGGAGAAATCCATTTAGCTTGCCAATATTTGACTTCAAATACATCCACAAAGTGCCAGAGTATCCTGATAGCGTGCTCCTCGAGCCCACATGTTGTGTTTCCATCAGAGGTTTTATGTATGATCTCACCTAACCCTAGTTGCATGACATACACAACCTCATTAGTAACACCTTAAAATAATAATTAAGCTTCATTAATGTATTTAAACAATAGGTTCTTGGCATAATTTAGAAACTTGCCTCATAACCTTGTAGAATGTATAGATTTAGCATAAAAATATGTTTTTGTATGCAAAAATGTGACATAGGAGTGCAAAATCAGGATTTAAGGGAGGCAAAAAGGGTGTTATGGTAGAAAAAATACGCTTAATTACTGATCCCAACATGTCCCCCAACCCTAGGGTTTTGAGTTTCCTCACACAAAAAGAGAAGGTTGTAGACCATACCATTGAACCCATAAGGTACCTCTACACAAAATTTGGTTAAATTGAGGCTATGCATACTCATTTTCCAATGTTGATGCTTACACTAGCCATACTGATCTTCTACATGTCCTTTTGTCTCATCTTCATATTTCTATTGTGAACCACTAGGTAATAAGTCTGCATGTGCCATTGTTTAGCTCTCTTAGCATTTTTCTTGTTCTCCCCCAAAAGCCTCTCCAAGTATTGTTTGAGCTCTTCATTTCTAGCTTTCAACATGGCATTCTCAAACTTAAGTGCCTATAAAGGATTTTGTACTCTCTAATCCTCTTTTCAATTTTTTTATTTTCTTAACCTTTTCTTTCAACATTTTGTCCTAGGATCCATAATGCAATGGTTCCTAGAAATCAACTACAAATTCAAAATCATGGAAAAATGGGTATGAAAAATCCCTAGCCTCACATACCAATGGCTTCATATTATTGTTCTTGGAGATAGGCCTTTTCTTATGGAAAGAGTATCGATTAGTGACAGGGATTTTTGGGGAGGCCTTGTCAAGATCTGGAGATTTCTCTACAGGATACATATCATTGAGAGGGCTCTGGTTCTCAGCAGGGGACTGACATTCCTCTTGGGTGAAGGGTTCCTACTAAATTTGGACTCATTAACGGAGTTATAAGGATATGCATGTGGCAGATCAGCCACTGGAATAAGCTAGGGGACTCAGGAATGGTGATGTAGGGTTTAAATACATGGGCTTATTTTTTACCATACTTCTTTTCATTATTTTTGTAGGAATATAAGACTGTGATTTTAATGATTTACCCTTATTTGATTATGCAATGTCCAAATCCTAAGCTTCTCCCTCGATATTCTTTGATTTGCAACCCTCATCTTGCACATACCCCTACTACATTGTTATATGGTTTCAACATCCTTTCCCCTTGACACTACTTCTATCACCATGTGAGGGTTTCCAAATTGATTTACATACAAGAAACTATCCAATGTAGAGTCTCTCCTATTCAACTCCTAAATAATTAACAAATTGATGAGGTTGTAATCATATAATCTATATCTAATTTGTGATGGAGGGATTCTTCGTACCCCTAAGCCATATGCTTGAGACTTTTATAGAGAACATAAGGAAAATTTATAAATTGATTAGACTTGAAATGAAAAAACAATCTAATGTGATACAAAAAGGCGATAGTGTACCATCCCTCAAATGTTATGATTTTTTGTAGAACGTATAATAGGTAGCACCATTTCTCCACAATGCAACACTGAGGGACACCCTTCTTCCAGTTAGGTTTTAACTTAGGCTCAACAATGAATCTCCTCCATGCCCCCTATGTAACCTGTTTATTTTTGAACCATTATTCTCCATATTGAGAGATGTCAATGGATTGAGCATCAAACCCTTCTATAACAACCATAACTAGGCTATTAACCCTAGCCATCTTGTTGTCAAATCCTTCAACAAACACCTACGCCACTACAATGTCGAATACCTAAAATTTCCTAAGGAAAGTGAGCCATCATGTAGCCTCCAGTATTGGCTCACTAGCATTATATTCAAGGCACCCCTCCAACTCCCTTAGATTCCATGGCTCTTATCTCATGAGGCCAAGTTTTCCAATCCAAATAGTGTCGAGGTTGGATCTCTTTGAGTTTCTACTACCAAATGGGGAAATGAATTTGGGGAGATAATTGATTACGGAAATGAAATGATATGAGAGGTGAGGGTATAAAATGGAAATTGATATAGGGTTATAATGGAGGATCAAGAAACTCCTAAAACAAAGTTATCAGATGATGACAGAGATTTATAGGTATCATTCAATGATGGCACACAATCATATGATAATTTAGTTATGATTCCAAGGATAGTGACAAGAGGACTTCCACCTTTTGAATTTGAGCACTCATTTCAGTGGAAAAATATCATGTATAGACATATTAATATATGTATAAGGTTATTAGGTTAATGTCACCAATAATATCTATTGCCCAAACATATTCTAGAGCTTATACAAATTAGGTTTTACCTCAATTACCTTGCCACCAAAGGTCTCGATGAAGCTCACATGCCAATTTATGTTGTCTCTGGCCAATACTTAAACAATCTGAAGAGACAGGATAAACTGGAATGAGAAGACCTCCTTGGATCGAATCATGATGAAACTTAATAAAGAGGTCAATGTGTCAATATATCTCTAAAATCACACATGTTTCAGAGTGTTTGTCCATTTTAAGCCTACATATTTGAAAATTGTAAGATATAAGTAGTCCTACAACTCATATATAGTTGTTTCAACCCTTAAAAACAATCTTTAAAAGAAAAATAATTGTCAAAGTTTCTCCACTTATCTTAAAATCAATATGAAAATTACACCTTCGATTATCTCTACACTAGGTCATGCAAGGCACAGGGGCCAAAAATAAGAAATGCTTAGAAACAAAAGGATTTTTTACCTCCATTTGCAAGACTTGTTCTCTTTCTAACTGTAATAAAATTTTTGATCATGCTAGGGTTGCTACTGCTAAAAGTGCCAACGTTGAGACCAATGAAATGTTGATGATGTTTATTCTGATAATGTTTAAGGTAGTGAAATTGGCAGTAATAGAACTAATGGGAAGCATGGAATTGGTATCGAGAATAATGGATATAGGGGTAATGGTGATAGTGGGAAAGTGATGGAATGATGAAAATGAAAATGATGGTGAAAGGGATGGTGGAAACGGTAATGATCATCGGAATGGAGGAAAGACAAATATTATCAGATTGGAAATTATAAGAACAATGACCATCCTAAAGAGCAATGATAATGAAAGTGTTGATTATGATGGTGGCAAATGTTGGTAAAAATAGTTGTAGTGGAGGGTGCCTACTAAATGCAATAAAAATTTGGCAAAATGGTTGGTTCAAGCTTTGTAACGAGGAAGCATTTTATAGATCTGTTTTGCTACCACCAAAACCGAACAGAAAATCAATCTCTTTTTGGAAACAATCCAAATTTCCTAAACATCAATCAGTACATACATTTTATTAAGTCATTATGGGTGATTTTGCTCGCTAGTTACCTACTTTTCAAGTAGAACTCATGTTCAATTGTGCCAGAAAGCTATTTTTCACAATTGAACATTGTTTTTATATTTACTTTTTCTATTTTTTAAGTCTCTTTTCTCTTTTTTCAAAGAAAAAGAAACATATCAAGATAAATTCTCAATATGTTAGAAATTTTCATTCCTACCATCTCCAACTCAGGAAATTGCAATATTTGTTGAATGAACTCTTTCTTGGTAGTGGGATGATGGTAATATTTGAGACTATGTTCATTTACTAGGAAGGAGGCACATTTCTCGTCAATGGTTCGGATCTTCACAACTCCATTTTCGAAGACATCTACAGCCTTGTATGGACCCAACCAATTCATGTGGAACTTATAACAACCCTGGTCAAAATTTGATGTAAACGTTAATAAAGGAAAAATAATACCACGATCATGGGACATGTACTCCAAGTTGAATATTGGGAAAAACATCCTATTGGGTGTTCCTTTCAGTTATTGTGGCTAAGAAAATTGGCAAAGGCTTTGGAAAGGCAAAATGGCATTTTTGGCACATTTATTATGAAAATAATGGAAATTAGGTGAAAAGGAAGGTGAAAGTTCACGAGTTGCATGTGAGGAGGAAAATTAAGGAAAATAACGGAAAATGAAGAAAATAGAGGCCTCATTGATAAAAAGGCTTCTAAGGATCAATGGGTGGGCTTGGTTAGTGTAAGCTTTTGTCAGTTCAATTTTGAAGCTCTCATTCTATTCTCTCTCTCTCTCTATCACATACTCTTGGACACTTATAGAGTTTTCTTGTAGAGTGTGGTTGATTCAGATTTAAACATGAACACAACAAATTACAGATATAACCATAAATACAGAAATGCAGTAGAAATAGTACTTCATTTCATTAATACCAAAGAACTGAAATATGCTTACATACAGAATGGAAATAAACTAGCTCGGATGATGGTAGCTTATCTCTGAGAAGAGATGTGGCGGCTATATGTCTCTGAAATGTGTTACAATGAGGCTTGAAGGCCTATTTATTATTGAGAAACAATGGAAAACTCTAAACATCCAAAAACCTAACCCTAGGATATGAAGCGCCAAACTATGGGCTTCATTTGGGTAAATTGGTACATCAACTTCCCAGGGTCGTAATTTTGGCATACGATCTTCGTTGGACACTCATAATACCTTGTTAAAAATATCTATACGAGGACTACAATTTTCATGTGGCCAACATCAATATATGTCCCATGTTGGCCCGGGTTTTTCTAGAAAATGTCGTTTAGGGCCTAAAAATGGCTACGGAAGTTCAGGACCCAAAAAGCTACCAAAAATAATAAATTGTGCTACAATTAAGGAAACTGAAAGAGACAGTGGTGGGGGTCCAAGTGGAATAAGTGGGTGGCCACCAACATCAACCTGGATCATTCCTCCCCCCTTGGGAAGTAATGGTACCCATTGTGTTGACTTCCTCCATGAGATGAGGAAACTTCTACTAAACTTGGTCCTTGGTGAGTCACTAACCTTGGTGAAGGGGTTGGCCTGATTTGACAACTAGATATAGTTGGATCTTTTGTTGGCAAGTGTTCTTGACATGTGTGTCCATAATCCAATCAGTTGTGGCTTGTTCCATGCAGTCTGGGTTTAACTTTGTTGGTGTGAATTGTTCTGTAATGTCTGAAGTGTCCAACAATGGTGGGAAGTATGGTCGAAGGCGGTCCACATTGAAAACTGGGTGCAGGCCAAGGAATGGGGGAATGTTGAGCTCAAAAGCATTGTCTCCCACATCCTTGGTAATGGTGTAAGGACCATATCGAAGTGGTCTGAGCCTCCGACGAGCTCTGGTAAGGCGTTCTTTCTGTAAATGCAACCAAACTTTGTCGCCCACTTGAAACTTGTGTGGCACCTGATGTTGATCATGTCGTTGCTTGTACTTGGAATTTTCCATAATGAAGCGGTGATATATTGTCCTATTGGGTAGAGGTTCTCCAGGAGTCAGATCAAATGAATTCTTGACTTGACAGTGCAATGTTACCCTTGTGGGTGAGGAGAAGATGTCCCTGTATTCTTTCATGACCATATCCACCTGCTTTTGTTGTGTGGAGGAACCCTTCCCTAGGGCCATGGATGTCACTACCATCTTCCCCTTACTTTAAGAGAAAACGAGAAAGAAAATAAATTTCCTAGTCTAGGAGATGATCTTACTGCATTTCTTAGCAGAGATCAAAGAGGTGGTAGTAGGTGGGGCTACCTCCGGTATCCTGTATAACGTATTACCCAAAGAAATAATCACAGACAAAGGTCTAGACTCATATATAGCATGTTGCTTCCACAAATATGGTTTTCCTAATAATACATCACAAACGTCAAGAGGAGAAACATACACAATACCTAATTTGTGAAGGGCTTAATGTTGTAGGGAAGGCAACACTACTGGATGACTTGAAGATCTCGTCCTTGTTGAAGCCACTTGATACCATACGATTGCAGGTGCGGTATAGTCAGTAGGCCCAACTACTTCATGACATCTGTTGAAACGAGGTTCTTTTGGTTCTGACTATCGACAATGAATTGCAGCAGCGAACCCTTCACCCACATATGTGACTAGAATAGATGCTCCCCTCATCTGGATCTTTGGGCTCATTCTTCTGGATCTTAGTGGTGGCAACAGTGGCGTTGGGCTCTGCATCAACAATATGCTTCCCTTTGTCATTCCCTTTATCGTGTTCTGAATCAGAGTTGGAACATGCATCTGAAGCCTTCAACTCGACCACCAGCGATTGCTTGGCCCGACACTCACTTGTGTTGTGAGTGGGGCTCTTATGGAACTCACACCACTTTCTTATGTCATTCTTTGACTTTTTGGTGGTTTTATTTTCTTTCAGATTTGACAGGTTGTCTTGGGTCACCTTGCCTTGGCTTTGTCCTTGGTTCTGCAGTTTGGGGGCACCTTTCCTTGCTTGGGATTCGTAGATCCAAAGTCTCGCTTCTTTTGTTTAAACTTTTGCTCAATCTTGACAGTGTATCGGTATGTCGTGTCGAGCGAGGAGATGTCCAGGAACTCCATCTCGTCTTGGAGGTACCTGTGTAGGCAGCCGTGGTATTTGAGTTCCAAATGTCACTCAGAATCTTGATACCCAACTGTTGAGAATGCAACAATATGATGGAGCTTAGTGGAAAGGAGTCGCCTTCACTAAGTGGGCCCGCAGGCAAATTATGGCGCAAAGTCTATTTTTAGACTATGTCTATTTTTAGACTATGTCTATTTTTAGACATATGGATCATGGTCTACGAGTTGCAGGATGTTGTTTATGGATGATTGGTCATGTTGGAAAAAATAGATGGACTTCTATTTTTGGATCAGAGCAGGAGTGATCAGAGTCTATTTTTAGACTGCTAGTCAAAAAATAGAAAAGTCAAATATTATTGTCTCATAATAATATTTAGACTATAAACATTATCTTATCCTCTTGGAGCACTTCAATTTGAGCTACAGATGTGGCACATGCAACTGTCAGAAGGAAATACGCTTTCTTTGTGAGTCAGTTGAGCTATTGCATGTAGGACTTCAGTTAGAACTCAAGCAGTTGAGTTTGGTGGAGTTGGATGTGGAGTTGATGGAGTTGTGTTCAGTTTGACTTGGTTGAACTAGTTGTAATTAGTCTAACTACAAATAGACTAGTGATGAGTTGTGTGAATTAATTATTAACTCATAAAGCAACTAAAGAATACATCAGTTAACTTAGTTGCATGTCAGTGCATGTATAGTTCAGTGGAGACAGGTGCTAGAGGTTGAGATTGCTATCAGTTGTGACTATAGTTGTGCATGAGATCTTGCACAATCAAAGGATTGAGTATGCCCATGAGAATTGCATATGCCCAGTGATATAGCCTGTTCTCACGTGATTTCCAGTGTGAGTGATTTTCCAAGGTAAATATAACTTGGAACAAGTTTGGATTCATTCATTCTCTTGCGGGATTGTGCAGTGGAGGCAGGCAAGCAGCGGCAGAGATTTGGAGATCAGATCTGAGTTGTATTGTGTGTAACAGGTGGAGATAGTACTGAGTACTTGTGAGGAGTATTGTACTATGTATTGTTACATGTTCTCAATCATTAATATACAGATAGTGTGGGGTTTTCAGCTGTATGCTTTCCCCGGGTTACATACTATGCTAATGTGTGCATGCTTTTGATGTTTCATTGTTTTTGATGCTGCTAAATTGATGATCAACGTAGAGGAGCTTATGTATTATTCATTTATTCCACAATAGTGTATAATCGAGATAATCTCTGTTGCGTAACTGTTTATTATTCAAAATTTCTACACCAACTTTGTGTGAAGGGTGTGAAAAATATTGGTAAACTCAAGCACGTCTTGGCCCCTTCCTTGTTGTAGCGTGGTCCACTTTATGTATTTATCCTCATAGCTCCTGACAGGGTATTACTGCTCCTTAATGGAATTCCAGAACGAATTCCAAGTCGGTGTGGCTAAAAACAGTGAGGATGTACTTTCATCCTTCTACTCACAGTAGGTTTCCTAACAGTCCTTGATGTGGAGGGTGGCTTTGAGAAGAGAAAAAGTAATATTTTCCCTACTGGAAAAATCATGACATTAAAATACCCTTCTAGCATATTTAACCATTTATCTATGGTATCTACATCTACCTCACCCTCAAATATGGGAATGTCAAAGTTAACTTGTACCTTAAGGGTGTGGTGCTTATAGAGTAGCAGCAGGAAGTAGATGTGTCGCCTTTGGGTAACCACTGAAGGATCTGAGAAAAGTTGTCCATAGTCATGTTCCTTTGTCGCTCGAGAGCTTCTTTGAGCAAGATTTTAAAAGGATCTCCTACCCCCTCGTCTTTCTTTTCTTCCGCCATGGGAGGCCGTCGGGATTTTCGAGGCTAGTCTTGCAAAGGTTTGACCAGTTTGAGTCCTAACTCCTTATATCCCGACCTCATTGGGGACATTCAAAGAAAAATAGAGAAATAGCAAACCATTATGATACCACTAATCCATATTTAAACATGAACGTAGAAAATTACAAATATAACCATAAATACAGAGATGCAATAGAAATAGTACTTCATTTCATTAATACCAAAGAACTGAAATATGCTTACATACAAAATGGAAATAAACTAGATCAAGCAATGGTAGCTTATCTCTTAGAAGATACATGCCTCTGAACTATGTTACAATGAGGCTCGAAGGCCTATTTATTATTTAGAAACAATGGAAAACCCTAAACATCCAAAAACCTAACCTTAGGAGATGAAGTGCCAAACTATGGGCCCCATTTGGGTAAATTGGTACATCAACTTCCCGAGGTCATAACTTTGGCATACAATCTTCATTTGACGTGCAAAATACCTCGTTGGTTATATCTATTAGAGGACTATAATGTTAAAGTGGCCAACATCGGCATACATTACCTATTGGCCATGATTTTTCCAAAAAACGTCATTTAGGACCTCAAAATGGCTTCAGAAGTTCAGGAACCAAAAAACTGAAAGAGATAGTGGTGGGGGTCCAAGTGGAATAGGTGGGTGGCCACCAACATCCACCTGGATCATTCCTCCCCCCTTAGGAAGCAATGGTCCCCATTGCATTGAGTTCCTCCATGAGATGAGGAAACTTTAGCTAAACTTGGTCCCTGGTGAGCCACTTTCCCTGGTAAAGGAGTTGGCCTCCTTTAACAACTCGATATGGTTGGATCTTCTGTTGGTGAGTGCTTTTGACCTATGTGTCCATAATCTGATTAGTTGGGGCATGTTCCATGCAGTCTGGTTTTAACTCTGTTAGTGTGAGTTGTTCAGCAATGTCTGATCTGTCCAACAATGGTGGGAAGTATGGTCAAAGGCGGTCCACATTGAACACTGGGTGCAAGCCAAGGAATGGGGGAATGTTGTGCTCAAAAGCATTGTCTCCCACATCCTTGGCAATCGTGTAAGGACCATATCGGAGTGGTCTAAGCTTATGATGGGCTCTGTTAAGGCGTTCTTTCTGAAAATGCCACCAAACTTTGCCGCCCACTTGAAACTTGTGTGGCACCTGATGTTGATCATGTCGGTGCTTGTACTTGGCAATTTCCACAATGGAGCAGCGATATATCAGCCTGTTGGGTAGAGGTGCTTGAGGAGTTGAATCGAATGAATGCTTGAGCTGACAGTGCAACGGTACCCCTGTGGGTGAGGAGAAGATGTCCCTGTATTCTTTCATGACCATATCCATCTTCTTCTGCTTCATGGAGGAACCCTTCCTGGGGGCCATGGATGTGGCTACAATCTTCCCCTTACTTTGAGAGTGAACGAGAAAGAAAATAAATTTCCTATTATGGGAGATGATCTTACTACATTTCTTAGCATAGATCAAAGAGGTGGCAATAGGTGGGGCTACCTCCGATATCCTGTATAACGTATTACCCAAAGAAATAATCACATAGTGAGGTCTAGACTAATATACAGCATGTCACTTCCACAAGTATGGTTTTCCTAATAATACATCGCAAATGTCAAGAGGAGAAACATCACAAAATACCTCATTTGTGAAGGGTTTGATGTTGTAGAGAAGTCGGCACTATTGGCTGACTCGGAGATCTCGTCCTTGGTGAAGCCACCCAATACTGTACAGCTGCAGGTGTGTTGTAGTTGGTATGCCCAACCGCTTGTCAACCTCTGCTGAAATGAGGTTCTTTTGGTTCCCACTGTCGACAATGAATTGCAGTGGAGAACCCTTCACCTGCATCTGTGACTAGAATAGACGCTCCACCTCTTCTGGACCTTCAGGCTCATTCTTCTGGATTTTAGTTGTGGCAACAGTAGCATTGGGCTCCACATCAACAATCAAATTTCCTTTGTCATTCCTCTTATCACGTTCTGACTCAGAGTCAGAAAATGCATCTGAAGCCTTAAACTCGGCCACCAATGATTGTTTGGCCCAACACTTACTTATGTTGTGAGTGGGGCTCTTATGGAACTCACACCACTTTCCTGTGTCCTTCTTTGACTTTGTGGTGGTGTTCTTTTCTTGCGACTTTAACAAGCTTTATTGGGTCACCCTAATTTAGCTTTGTCCTTGGTTTTGTGGATTGGAGGAACCTTTACCTTGCTTCAAATTCGCAGATCCAAAGTCTCGTTTCTTTTGTTTAAACTTTTGCTCAATCTTGGCAGCTTATCGGTATGTAGTGTCGAGCGAGGAGATGTCCAGGAACTCCATCTCATCTTGGATGTACCTGTGCATGCAGTCGCAGTATTTGAGTACCAAATCCCAGTTAGAATCCTTGACACCCAATTTCGTTCGAAGGGTATGGAAAATATTAGCAAACTCTAACATATCTTGGTCCCTTCCCTACCACAGCGTGATCCATTTTATGTATTTATCCTGATAGCTCCTGACAGCGTAGTACTTCTCCTTGATGGCATCCCGAAACAAATTCCAAGTGGGTGCAGCTAACAACAATGAGGGTGTACTTTCATCCTTCTACTCGCAATAGGTTTCCCACTAGTCCTTGACATGGGTAGGCTTTGAGAAGAAAAAAAGTAATATTTTCTCAGCTAGAAAAATCATGAACAAAAAAATACTCTTCTAGCAAATTTAACCATTTATCTATAGCGTTCGCATCTATCTGATCCTCAAATATGGGAAAGTCAAAGTTAACTTGTACCTTAAAGGGTGTGGCGCTTCCAGACTAGCTTCTAGAAGTAGATGTGTCACCTTTGGGTATCCATTGAAGGATCTGGGAAAAGTTTTCCATCATCGCGTTCCTTTGACGCCTGAGGGCTTCTTCAAGCAAGATTTTGAAAGGATCTCCTGCCCCCTCATCTTTCTTTTCTTCTGCCATGGGAGGTCATCGGGATTTTCGAAGTTGGTATTACAAAGGTTCAACCAGTTCGAGTCCTAACTCCTTATATCCCGACCTCGTTGGGGACATGCAAAGAAAAAAGAGAAAGAGAAGACCGTTCTGATACCACTGAACCCGATTTAAATAGGAATGTAGAAAATTACAGATATAACCATAAATACAGAGATGTAGCATAAATAGTATTATATTTCATTAATACCAAAGAACTTAAATATGCTTACATATAGAATGGAAATAAACTAGCTCGAGCGATGGTACCTTATCTCCAAGAAGAGATGTGGCAACTACATGCCTCTGAATTGTGTTACAATGAGGCTCAAAGGCATATTTATTATTGAAAAACAATGGAAAACCCTAAACATCCAGAAACCTAACCCTAGGAGATGAAGCGTCAAACTATTGGCCCCGTTTAGGTAAATTGGTACATCGACTTCCAGGGGTCATAACTTTGGCATACAATCTCTGTTTGACTCGCATAATACCTTGTTAGAAATATCTATCTAAGGACTGCGACATTCAAGTGGCCAACATGGTTGTTCACCCATATTGGGTGTGGTTTTTCCAAAAAATGTCGTTTAGGGCCTCAAAACGGCTCTGGAAGTTCAGGACCCAAAAAACTGCCAAAAATAGTAAATTGTGCTACAATTAAGGAAAGTGAAACATTGAAAGAGAGTGGCAGGGGTCCAAGTGGAATAGGAGTTTGGCCACCATCATCCACCTGGATCATTCCTGTGCCCTTAGGAAGAAATCGTCTCCATTGCATTGAGTTCCTTCATGAGATAAAGACACTTCTACTGAACTTGGTCCCTGATGAGCCACTTGCCCTGGTGAAGGAGTGGGCCTGCTTTGACAACTCGATATAGTTGGATCTTCTGCTAGCAAGTGTTCTTGACCTATGTATCCATAATCCGATCAATTGTGTCATGTTCCATGCAGTCTGGGTTTAACTCTGTTGGTGTCAATCATTCTTCAATGTCTGATGTGTCCAACAATGGTGAGAAGTATGGTCGAAGATAGTCAACATTGAACAATGGGTGCAGGCCAAGGAATGGGGGAATGTTGAGCTCAAAATCATTGTCTCCCACAACATTGGCAATGGTTAAAGGACCATATCGGAGTGGTCTAAGCTTCCAATGAGCTCTGGTAAGGCGTTCTTTCTGAAAATGTAACAAACTTTGTCACCCACCTGAAACTTGTGTGGCACCCGATGTTGATCATGTCATTACTTGTACTTGGCGTTTTCCACAATGGAGCGGCGATATATCGAGATGTTTGGTAGAGGTTCTTCAGGAGTCAGATCAAATGAATGCTTGACTTGACAGTGCAACGGTACCCCTATGGGTGAGGAGAATATGTCCCTATATTCTTTCATGACCATATCCACCTGTTTCTACTGCGTGGAGGAATCCTTCCCAGGGGCCATGTATGTGGCTACAATCTTCCCCTTAATTTGAGTGCGAACAAGAAAGAAAATAAATTTTCTAGTCTGGGAGATGATCTTACTGCATTTCTTAGCAGAGATCAAAGAGGTGGCGGTAGGTGGGGCTACCTCTGGTATCCTGTATAACGTATTACCCAAAGAAATAATCACAGAGCGAAGTCTAGATTCATATACAGCATTTCATTTCCACAAGTATGGTTTTCCTAATAATACATCACAAACTTCAAGAGGAGAAACATCACACAATACCTCATTCATGAAGGGCTTGATGTTGTAGGGAAGGCATAATTGTTGGTTGACTCAGAGATCTCGTCCTTGGTGAAGCCACCCAATATTATACGGACGTGGATGTGGTCTATTCTATAGGCCCACCCACTTCACAAACTCTACTAAAATGAGGTTCTTTTGGCTCCCACTATCGCCAATGAATTGCAGCGGCAAACCCTTCACCCACATCTATGAGTGGAAGAGACACTCCCCCTCCTCTAGATCTTCGGGCTCATTCTTCTGGATCTTAGTGGTGGCAATAGTGACGATGGGCTCCACATCAACAATCAGCTTTCCTTTGTTATTCCTCTTACTTGGTTCTGACTCAGATTTGGAAATGCATCTGAAGCCTTTAGCTTTGCCACCAGTGATTTCTTGGCCCGACACTCACTTGTGTTGTGAGTGGGGCTCTTATAGAACTCACATCAGTTTCTTGTGTCCTTCTTTGACTTTGTGGTGGTGTTCTTTTCTTGCGGCTTTGATGGGTTGTCTTGGGGCACCCCGCCTTAGATTTTTCATTTGTTCTGTTGTTTGGGAGCACCTTTCCCTTGCTTTAGATTCGCAGATCCAAAGTCTCACTTCTTTTGTTTAAACTTCTACTTGATATTGACAGTGTATTGGTACGTCGTGCCGAGTGAGGAGATCTCAAGGAACTCCATATCCTCCTAGATGTACCTGTGTAGGTAGCCACAGTATTTTAGTACCAAATGCGGCTCAGAATCCTTGATACCCAACTTTGTGCGAAGGGTATGAAAAATATTGGTAAAGTCTAGCACGTCTTGGTCCCTTCCCTGTCGCAGCATGGTCCACTTTATGTGATTATCCTCATAGCTCCCGACAGGGTAGTACTACTCCTTGATGGCATCCTAGAATGAACTCCAAGTGGGTGTGACTGAAAACAGTGAGGGTGTACTTTCATCTTTCTATTCACAGTAGGTTTCCCACCAGTCCTTGACATGTGGGGTGGCTTTAAGAAGAGAAAAAGTAATATTTTCCTAGCTGGAAAAATCATGAACAGAAAAATAACCTTCTAACAGATTTAACCATTTATCTACAGTGTTCGCATCTATCTAACCCTCATATATGGGAATGTCAAAGTTAACTTGTACCTTAAAGGGTGTGGCGTTTCCATAGTAGCTGATAGAAGTAGATGCGTCACCTTTGGGTAGCCGTTGAAGGATCTAGGAAAGTTGTCCATAATCATGTTCTGTTATCGCTCGAGGGATTCTTCAAGCAAAATTTTGAAAGGATCTCCTGTCCACCGTCTTTCTTTTCTTCCACAATGGGAGGCCTTCGACATTTTTGAGGTTGGTCTTGCAAAGTTCGACCAGTTTGAGTCCTAACTCCTTATATCCCGACCTTGTTGGGGACATGCAAAGAAAAATAGAGAAAGAGAAGATCATTATGATACCACTGATCTAGATTTAAATAGGAATGTAGAAAATTATAAATATAACCATAAATACAGAGATGTAGAAAAAATAGTACTTCATTTCATTAATACCAAAGAACTAAAATATTCTTACATACAGAATGGAAATAAACTAGCTCGAGTGATTGTAGCGTATCTTTGAGAAGAGATGTGGCAGCTACATGCCTATGAACTGTGTTACAATGAGGCTCAAAGGCCTAATTATTATTAAGAAACAATGAAAAACCCTAAACATTCAAAAACCTACCCCTAGGAGATGAACCGCCAAACTATGGGCCTTGTTTGGGTAAATTAGTACATCAAATTTCTCGAGGTCGTAACTTTGGCATACAATCTCTGTTTGACGCACATAATACCTCGTTAGAAAGATCTATCCAAGGACTACAACTTTCTAGTGGCCAACATCAAACTAAAATGAATGTTGGCCCTAGTTTTACCAAAAAAAAAAAAAAAAAAAAAAAAAAAAAATTTGTCTTTTGAGGCCTCAAAATAGCTCCGGAAATTCAGGACCCGAAAAACTCCCAAAAATAGTAAATTGTGCTACAATTAAGGAAACTGAAAAATTGAAAGAGATAGTGGCGGGGGTCCAAGTGGAATAGGTGGGTGGCCACCAACATCCACTTGGATCATTCCTCCCCCATTAGGAAGCAATGTTCCCCATTGCATTGGGTTCCTCCATGAGATGAGGAAGCTTTTGTTGAACTTGGTCCCTAGTGAGCCACTTGCCCTAGTGTAGGAGTTGGCTTGCTTTGACAACTCGATATAGTTGGATCTTCTGTTGGTGATTGTTCTAGACTTGTGTGTCCATAATCCAATCGGTTGTGGCTTGTTCCATGTAGTCTAGGTTTAACTCTGTTGGTGTGAGTTGTTCTGCAATGTCTGATGTGTCCAACAATGGTGGAAAGTATAGTTGAAGTCGATCCACATTGAACACTGGGTGCAGGCCAAGGAATGGGGGAATGTTGAGCTCAAAATAATTTTCTCCCACAACCTTGGTAATGGTGTAAGTACCATATCGGAGTGGTTTGAACTTCTGAAGGGCTCTGGTAAGGCATTCTTTCTGCAAATGCAACCAAAACTTATTGCCCACCTGAAACTTGCGTGGCACCCAATGTTGATCATGTCACTGCTTGTACTTGGAATTTTCCACAATGGAGCAGCGATATATCAACCTGTTGGGTAGAGGTGCTCCGAGAGTCAAATCAAATGAATGTTTGACCTGACAGTGCAATGGTACCCCTATCGGTGAGGAGAAGATGTCCTTATATTCTTTCATGGCCATATCCACTTGCTTCTGATACGTGGAGGAACCCTTCCCGAGGGCCATGGATGTGGCTACGATATTCCCCTTACTTTGAGATTGAACGAGAAAGAAAATAAATTTCCTAGTCTAGGAGATGTTCTTACTGCATTTCTTAGCAAAGATCAAAGAGGTGGCGGTAGGTGGGGCTACCTCCGGTATCCTGTATAACGTATTACCCAAAGAAATCATCACAGAGCAAAGTCTAGATTCATATACAGCATGTCACTTCCACAAGTATGGTTGTCCTAATAACACATCACAAATGTCAAGAGGAGAAACATCACACAGTACCTCATTCATGAAGGGATTGATGGTGTAGGGAAGGTGGCACTGCTAGCTGACTTGGAGATCTCGTCCTTGGTGAAGCCACCCGATATTATATGGTTGCAGTTGTGGTGTAGTCTATAGGCCCAACCACTTCACTACCTCTGCTAAAATGATGTTCTTTTGGCCACCACTATCGACAATGAATTGCAGCGATGAACCCTTCACCCACATCTATGAGTGGAAGAGACACTCCATCTCCTATGGATCTTCGAGCTCATTCTTCTGGATCTTAGTGGTGGCAACAGTGGCGCTGGGTTCCACATCAACAATCTGCTTCCCTTTGTCATTCCTCTTATCAGGTTTTTACATAGAGTCGAAGCATACATCTGAAGCCCTCAGCTCGGCCACTAGCGATTTCTTGGCCTGACACTCACTTGTGTTGTGAGTGGGGCTCTTATGGAACTCACACCACATTCATGTGTCCTTCTTTGACTTCGTGATGGTGTTCTTTTCTTTTGGCTTTGACAAGTTGTCTTGGGTCACCCTGCCTTGGATTTGTCCTTGGTTCTATGGTTTGGGGGCGCCTTTCCCTTGCTTTGAATTCGCAGATCTAAAGTCTCGCTTATTTTGTTTAAACTTATGCTTGATATTGACAACGTATCAGTATGTCATGCTAAGCGAGGAGATGTATAGGAACTCCATCTTGTCCTAGATGTACCTGTGTAGGCAGCCACAGTATTTGAGTACCAAATGATGCTCAAAATCCTTGATACCTAACTTCGTGCAAAGGGTATGAAAAATATTAGTAAACTCTGACACGCCTTGGTCCCTTCCCTGACTCACCGTGGTTCACTTTATGTATTTATCCTCATAACTCTCAACAGGGTAGTACTATTCCTTGATGGCATCTTGAAATGAATTCCAAGTCGGTGAGGCTGAAAACATTGAGCGTGTACTTTCATCCTTCTACTCACTATAGGTTTCCCACCAGTCCTTGACATGGGGGGCTGCTTTGAGAAGAGAAAAAGTAATATTTTCCTAGCTGGAAAAATCATGAATAGAAAAAAAAACCTTCTAGCAAATTTAACCATTTATTTATGGTGTCCACATCTATCTGACCCTCAATTATGGGAATGTCAAAGTTAACTTATACCTTAAAGGGTGTGGCACTTCCAGAGTATCAACTGGAAGTAGATGTGTCGCCTTTGGGTAGCGGCCGAAGGATCTGGGAAAAGTTGTCCATCATCGCATTCCTTTGTCGCTTAAGGGCTTCTTCGAGCAATATTTTGAAGGGATCTCAAGCCCCCTCGTCTTTATTTTCTTCTACCATGAGAGGCCGTCGGTATTTTTGAGGCTAGTCTTGCAAAGGTTTGACCCGTTCGAGTCCTAACTCCTTATATCCCAACCTCATTGGGGACATGCAAAGAAAAACAGAGAAAGAGCATATCGTTTTGATATTATTGATCCGGATTTAAATAGGAATACAGCAAATTATAGATATAACCATAAATACATAGGTGCAGCAGAAATAGTACTTCATTTCATTAATACCAAAGAGCTGAAATATGTTTACATACAGAATGGAAATAAACTAGCTCGAGCATTGGTAGCTTATCTCTAAGAAGAGATGTGGAAGCTACATGACTCTGAATTGTGTTACAATGAGGCTCGAAGGCCTATTTATTATGAAACAATGTAAAACCCTAAACATCTAGAAACCTAACCCTAGGAGATGAAGCGCCAAACTATGGACCTCATTTGGGTAAATTGGTACATTAACTTCACGGAGTCTTAACTTTGGCATACAATCTCTGTTTGACACGCATAATACCTCATTAGAAAGATCTATCTGAGGAATACAAGGTTCAAGTGGCCGACATTGGAAAAAAATCTATGTTGGCCCCTATTTTTCCAAAAAAAACATCATTTATGGCCTCAAAATGGCTTCAGAAGTTCACGACGCAAAAAAACTGCCAAAAATAGTAAATTGCTCTACAACTAAGGAAAGTGAAACACTGAAAGAGACAGTGTCGGGGGTCCAAGTGGAATAGGTAGGTGGCCACCAACATCCACCTGGATAAGTGGCATACTTCGATGTTGGGAGCAAGAAGGTAAAGGAATAGTAGAAAAGTGCAAGAGGACATCGGGATCAGGGGGTTTTGCTTGCAGGTACCGAGTTGCATGTATGTTTTCCTCACTATTTTTGGCATGCATGGCATATGCATGTGGTTTATTGCTCGTGATATGTCATTGGTATGGAGGATTGCCTGGATTGGTAGTGGATTTTTCTATCCTTGCCATTTCCTAGATAGCCATGGTGTTGTGGGTTTTACTTTTGTTTTCTGGTTGGTTTTCTTGTGCCTTTGGTTGTGGGTTGAGTTATTAGTTCCTGGAAGCTTTGGTTGGAAAATGCTCTGGAAGCCCTGTAACAGCTTGGGTTGAGTTACTAGTCCTGGAAGCCCTATAACATCTTGGGTTGAGTTACTAATCCTAGAAGCCTTGGTTGGAAAAATTCTCTGGAAGCTTGGTGGCAGTTGTGCGTTGAGTTACTAATCCTGGAATCCATGAATGGACAAATTCTATGGAAGCCTAGCAGCAGTTGTGGTTTGAGTTACTAGTCCTGCATGTCGAGTTGTAACAAACGCTCTAGATCCCTATACAACCTGGGTAGAGACTGATTTGGTGATGGTTAGTGATGTCTGACTGTGAGGTGGAATCACTGGCTGAGGGTTCAGGTGGTTTTGCCTTTGAAAGCCCCATTTTTTTTTTTATGGATTTGTTTCATGATATCCCAATTCATGCTTGGAATATGGCATGGGGGTGACTGGATGAAAGAAATATTTGGTTCATCCTAGTCTACGGTCTGGTGGTTCGTGGAAGTGCCATACCTGGTCAACCTATGAAATCATTAATAAGATCTCTCTTTCTCCTTCATATGTTATGAGTAAATATACTTGTTTATATGTGGTTTATATGGCTGTTATATCCTTGATATTTTTTTGTTTATATGATGGTTATGAATGAGTTTTATGGCAATGGAAATGTATGGCTCTCATCATGTTTTGCTTAATTATTAAATGTACAATGAATATATGGCTTAATAGATGCTAATTCAGTTATTTTGATGAGGAATCAATGCTTCTTAGTGATTCTCGGATAAGTATGAGACCCCTATGCTTAGATCTATTGTTTAAACTTTTAGATTGCATCTTTGTGACATGTTTAGCAAAATTCTTGTCATGGCTAGTAGGGGTCCATTCAAGTCCTTGTTCAATTAATTACATTTGTATCATTATTCCAATGTTATCTTTAGTTTCATTGAGTTCTAGGCAGTGAATTGGGCTTTAGGCCTTAAAAAGAGGTACAAATCTTGGATTCACAGGCACAACACTAGGGAAAAAGGTCCCCAGAAGCTCCCTTCCCCTTGTTGTGGAAGTTTCTGGAGCCTCCTAGACGCACCTTGTCCATATCAAGGGAGTGTCCAAGGGTTTGATGCACTAAAACTTTAGTTAGTCTCAAGAGTTGGTTACCTGAGTGGTTAGGATGGCTGCTCGGAGTTTTGTTACTGATGTGGAAGGTTTGTGTGATGTGTTCTGTCGGTTCCACTTATTTAACTAACACATAGGGACTTGAATCATATCATAGTAACGTCGCATTACATGTTTACCCCGATTGGTCAGTTACTTAGGTAGATGTGGGAGGAGGGTGTTATAGAGTGGTATCAGAGCGGTTTGCGCTCTCTTTGGGTCATATGTGATAACACAGAGTGGTATCAAAGTGTGGTTTCATTCTCTTGGGTGTTGTCTGGTCTTCATTCTCTTTAGGATATATCTGTTACCACATAGTGGTATCAGAGCATGGTTCAACCCTTAGACTGGATGGGTGGAATGTGTTTGTCATGCATACATGTAGGTTGTATATGTGCTTGTTATGTATGCATGGTAATGGTCATTGTCACAATTGTGTTTCCTTGTGGAAGTTAATGATGTTGTTGTTGGGATGTGTTTGTCATGAATGCATGTTAGTTGTATATGCATTTGTTATGCATGACAGTGTCTATATGTTGTTATGCATTGTCATGTTTATGGTTATGCATGTATGGCATGTCAGACATGCATTGTGAGGTCACTGTATGCAATTAGGTCGTCATGATGTTATTGGTATGTTATGATGCTAATGAGTTGGTTGAGATAAAGTGGGAGATGTATACCATCAAAGTAAAGTTGCAGCATTGGACCTCGAGGCAAGAGCATGTCATCATACACACTTGTATGTTGGGCATGCAAGTGTGTAGGTTAAGGATTTTTATATGCATTATGGTTATGTGTATTCCTTTCATTCTATTGATGACAGATGTTATGGTTACATACATGATAGATGCTAGTTGATTAGTGTAATCATATGCACATGTGTCGGATATTCATGACTGATAGTATGTTAGGCCCCTATACTACTAGTGTAACCCCTTATTGTTATTAGTACAACCCACTTATTATATTGATGTACCCATGTAGTGCCCATATTGTTACTATTGTGCCCCATAGAAGCCCACTATTATTATTATTGTGCCCTTACATTATTATTGTTATGTCGGCTCTGATTATGTTATGACCCCTTAGACTCCTATATATAGAAAGGAGGTCTTTTCATTTGTATCATCCAAGAATTGTTCATTTATGTAATGTAAAGGAGGTTGCCCCCTCGAAGAGGCTGAATTCTAAGGCGTTGATCTATCTTTACTATCTTTTCTTGAGTTGGTTTCATAACATTTGGTATCAGAGCTTTGGATTCTAGGGTTTCGCTGCTCCAAACAGGTCATCGTGGCATTGTCGCTATAACTTTTTTTCTGTGACGTTTCAGAAGTCGCAAAAAAAACCCATTTGAGAAGAAATCGTGCTGAACCTTGGGTCTGAATTTCAGAGCTTTTCGCGCGATATTTGCGGAGATATGATCTGAGGAAGTTGGTATTTTTGCATACTCCTGAATTACATTCAAAACAGGTGACCTGGGGAAAATCGTCATAAATTTCTCTCTGGGGATCGGATTGAAATTTTGTAAGAAGGTACAGAAAGAGGACGGACTGTAGTTTCTTGTGTGTGTGTTTCAGATTCAAAGGTTGAAATAGTGACTCGTGGCACGTCGTACAAGTTCGCTCTACTGAACCAGTCTAAAAGCAAGTCACTGTGGGAGATTTCACATAACTCTTCCTTGGAGAATCCAATTTGGCTCAGACTTGTGGCATTGGAAAGAGGATGCAGAAGGCTACTATAGGTCGAAATTTTAGAACTGAAAGATCCAAAAGTACAGAGTTATAGTCGTTTCAAGGTCGAGCTCCTAAAATCAAGAAAAAGCAAGATGAGGAAGTTTGATGGCAAGGATCCGGTAAATTGGATACTTCAGATGGAGCAATATTTTGATCTACATGGTGTACAACTGTTACAAAAGGTATGTATTTCATCTTCATATTTAGAACCAGATCAATTTTTATGGTACAAAGGGCTTTGTTCTCGTAAAAAACTTGTTACGTGGTCAATTTTCACGGAGGAAATGATAGCACATTATGAGGATACAAAGAGCAACACCTTCTTTAGAGCAACACCACAACAATTGGAAAGAGTAAAAGGGCTTTGTGACATAGTGGAAAGAAAAATTATGGAAACCAGGAAGCGTACCCCTCACAACTATAAAGATGGAAGTGTTGTTTCTCTTAACCTTCCACAACCTACAAGGGTTACACCACAACAATTGGAAGAAAAAAGAAAAAAAGGGCTTTGTTACAATTGTGATAGCAAATGCACTAAAGGTCACAAGTGTACTGAGAAGAAATTATTTTACATAGAATATGAAGAGGAGGAAGAAAAGGATCAAGAAACATCAAAAGAAGAAGATATACGCCAGGACCCCACCCTAGAGAAAGAAGAAATGAATCAGACCATATCTTGTAAAGCATTGGCAAGAATTACCACTCCTCAAACTCTCAAGATAGAAGGACATATCAAGAAGAAAAAGGTGCAAGAAGTGAAAGATCACATCGAGAAAGAAGAAATGAATCCAACCATATCTTGTAATTCAGTGGTCGAAATTACCACTCCTCAAACTATCAAGATAGAAGGACATATCAAGAAGAAAAATGTTCAAGAAGTGAAAGATCACATCGAGCATCAAGAAATGAATCCGACCATATCTTGTAAAGGATTGGAAGAAATTTCCACTCCTCAAACTCTAGAGATAGAAGGACATATCAAGAAGAAAAAGGTTCAAGCAGTGAAAGATCACATCAAGCATCAACAACAAGTTCTCCAAATTTTAAAGGATAACGCCACTTCGATGTAAAATCAAACGAAACAACAGGTAGATCAACATTGTAGTGAAAAATGTTTTGATGTAGGTGATTGGATATTTTTACTGCTACATCTCAAGCAAGCTATTTATGAGAAGGAAATGTTGGCAATACTACATGCACTTAAAAAATGGCGACCTTACCGAATGGGAAGACTCTTCAAGGATGAGGATGTGGAAGCATTGTTTTGTGCTATTTCTATTATCCAACCAGATTGGATAAACGAAGCAAGAGATGAATGGAAGAAGGACAAAGAATTATGGCCACTTATTCAAAATTTGCGAAAGATCCCAATTCAAACAATATTGCCAGAAATTGAAGAGGAAGGAAAAATCATATTGGAACCTAAAGCAGTCACAGAAACAAGAATCCGACAGCTACAAAATCGATCAATTTCAGAAAGTGGAAGAACTTACCCGCTGAAGATTCCACATGGGATGACAAGAATTTTATACAGAAGCATCAAGAACTACTCAAGCGTTGAGGACAATGCTTTTTGAAGGAGAGGGGCATGTTAGGCCCCTATACTACTAGTGTAACCCCTTATTGTTATTAGTACAACCCACTTATTATATTGATGTACCCATGTAGTGCCCATATTGTTACTATTGTGCCCCATAGAAGCCCACTATTATTATTATTGTGCCCTTACATTATTATTGTTATGTCAGCTCTGATTATGTTATGACCCCTTAGACTCCTATATATAGAAAGGAGGTCTTTTCATTTGTATCATCCAAGAATTGTTCATTTATGTAATGTAAAGGAGGTTGCCCCCTCGAAGAGGCTGAATTCTAAGGCGTTGATCTATCTTTACTATCTTTTCTTGAGTTGGTTTCATAACATAGTAACATGTGGTTGTATGCATTGTTATTGTTCTTTTATGTTAGATAACTTGATGATTATGTTATATGTTGTTGATGAGTATGTTATAGGTTAACTTGTTGTTGTTATATGCTAGTAACTTGATGATTAGGGTTATTACATTAATATCTTGATGTTATATGTATCATACTAATTTGGATTGGTCTATGAAAATGGTTGGGGTTATGACATTCATGTATGAGTTAATATGTTGTGATATTATGTCATACTAATCTAGACTCGCTGTGCAGATGTGATTATTATGCATGACTGAAAATTGTTTATGATTTTATGATGTGAACGTGTTAGCTAGTTACTATTATGGATATCATGACCTTATTTATGGTTGATTTGATATGTTGTGGGGTTATATCGTGCTAATCTAGCTTGATTGTGCAGAAAAGATAGCATCCCCTGAGATACATTAAGATATCAATTTGCTTATGTCATATATTTGGTGCTTGATTTTTGTATTATGTCGTCTATTTGGTGTTTGAGTGTTTGGTGTCTATTATGTCATCTAGTTGACTTATCTAACATGGTACATTTATAGTTTGTTTGAATTTTGATTAATTGCACGATATGAGAATGTGTCCAAATGATCTTGTTTTAAGATGATTGTACTAACACATATGTGTTGAGACAGTTGATATGTACTTGAGTGTAAGCAGGTGATAGTTGTAGCATTTGGTCTAATGACTATGAGCTGACTATGGATTATGACATGAATGTTAGTCTTTGTAAAGGTTGATTTCAAATTAGTAGATATGTTGCCTTGATCCTTGGAACATGTGGTCGACATGTGTGAGAAGTTGCAGGGAAACATGCTTGGCGCAACAAGGTAAGGTAACTGGTGTACTGTTATGTTTATTTATGCACTAAAAGTTATGTGTTTATGGTAGTTTGATGCAGAGAGTTGCATGGCAAGAGAGGTTTCCATGAAATATTGAAGAAGGCTCGGGTTGAGCTTTCATTGGAAACCATGGGATTGAGTCATGGTGTCTATTGTTAGTCTTATGTTTTTGATCTTTTTCTATTTGTTTGTGCTTGATTTGTGGTTTGTTTATGTTTAGTATATGGCCCTACCACTTTGTTTGTGGTGTCGTATTGTTATTGGTTTTCATGGTTTTCCTCTTCCTTGTTTCTTGTTCTTGCCTTTTATGTTTTGGGGTCTTGGGAATTGGTTAGGAAAAGAGGAAAGTTAGTGGATCTCGGGGAGAGATGAATGAAATCCAGTAGGCAATGTAAGACTCAGATGAAGTCAGTGCATGTATAAGGGAAGTTGAAGGTAAGATTATGATAGCCAATTGAGTTGGTTGGGTCCATTGGGATAAATTAACTATGGTAGAACAGTCATGAGAGAGGTAATAGGAAAGGTAAACTAAATGGACTTGAGATGTTAGATGCCTTGCATATGTTGGGAATCATTGTTCTCAATGTTGTGCATGTTGTAAATAGATAAAGGGAGTTCTCTTAACCTTGACCTTATGTTATCTAGTAATTATGTTGATGTTTATATATATGTATAAATGTATGTATATATGTCATATCGTCAAGGGTCATCATTGTTTTATGCTAGTGTTTATATATATATATATATATATATATATATATATATATATATATATATGTATATATGTATATATGTATCTATGTCACTGTCTGACAAGGTTTCCAGGGATCATTCTTATGGAGGAATGATTGCTTATGCAGGTGAATGGCATGAAGAAGTTCTTGGCATTATGGGGAAACATGTGGGAAGAGTAGCCTCGAAAAATCTACAAGGTCGTTATCATGTGGATATGAATTTATTTTATATGCTTGTACTATGCCTATGTTTATGTTATGGACAGGTAATGCTAAGGGATACATCAGTGGAATGAAAGCAATGTGATCAGAATCATGCTGGAACATGCATGAATAGTAGAACGACACTAGAAGAAAGGTTGCTTGGTAGATTCAGTGTGTGGTTTTGGATGTGCAGTGCTATTGTTGTGTATATGTTGTGCATTTGTATATTCAGCAATTGTACCTATAGTGTTGAGTGTATGTTGTATATATGGTACTGTGTGCATATTGCATATGCAGTACTATGTATAGATGGTTCTATGTACATGTTGGATATGCAGTGTGTGTACACATTGTGTTGTGTGCATGATGGATTTCTATGTTGCGTGCATATGGTGTTCTGCACATGTTGGATATGCAGTGTTGTGTACATATGGTGCTATGCACATGTTGTATATGAAGTGTTATGTACATAGGGCGTTGTGTGCATGTTTCACATTTGGCACTATGTACATATGGTGTTGTGTGCATGAATGTACATGTGGTGTCGCGTGCATGTGGTGTTGTGTACATGTTGTACATGTGGTGTTGTGAGTAGGTGGTGTTGTGTACATGTCATGCATGTGGCGTTGTGAACATGTGGTGTCGTTTACATGTTCTTCATGTGGTGGTTTGTACATGTAGTATTATGTACACATTGTACAGGTTGTGTGGTTTACATGTGGTGTTGTGTACACATTGTGCAAGTGGTGTTGTGTACATGTGATACTATGCACACATTGTGCAAGTTGTATTGTGTACATGTTGTACATATGGTACTAGTTTATATGTGGTATTGTGTGCATGTCGTACATGCTATGTTGCGGGCATGTGGTACTTGTTGGGCCTCCAAAATGTCTTCAAAATGACATCCACTTTCACCTATATCGCCACCATTTCACTCACATGTCACATCTCCATAACCATATAACCTTTCATTAGCCACCATTTTCATAAATATATGGGTTAGGATCCTTATTTAACAAAGTTATTTATTTTATGTGTTTAAAGTGAATTTATGATTAAAAACTAGGAAATTAACATGGTTTCATGCATCTATATATGTGGCTTGAGTTTCATGACATGTGTAGGTTATTTGGAAGCTTCCAAGACACCCTTATGTGGCCTCCAATGCTAAAATTCGAATTCCCTTCAAAGGAGATTTGGATAAAAGGTCAAAGAAGGATATGTGTCCTATTTGGATTGTAACTCTATGAGGTGTCTCATCATTTCTTATTTGGATTAGAACTCTATGAGACATCTAGGGGATATGTGTCTCATTATGAGCTATTTGGTTGTAACTATATGAGATTTTAGTGGATCCTCACTAAATAGGGTAGCTTCTTATGTTTTTGTATAAATAGGAGAGCCTTTTCCTTTGAAGGCATGTCTAAAGTTGGGGAAATGCTCATGTTTTGAATATAGAATTTGGATTTGGCACCATGCTCATGAGTGATGTTCACTTTGATTTGGTTATGCTTGTATTTTGAGCCTCTCAACTTTCCATCCCTCATGCTTTTGGATTGGCCATCTATAATGTGTGAGATTTATTGTTTTTCATAGATTAAGATTTATTTCTTTCATAGATTTCAGATTTATTTATTTCACATATTTTCCTGCGTGAGAGGTTAAGAGTGATTGTTTTTATTTGCTTTCATAGATTAAGATTTATTTATTTCATATCTTTTCCTTTATGAGAGGTTAAGAGTGATTGTTTTTATTTGCTTTCATATCTAGAGGTTAAGAATTATTGTTTTTGCTTTCATTTCATATCATGTGGTTTTGATTATTCATTTCACAGCATCCTGATTTGATAATGTACGCATGATCCCTTAGAGTAGATTTCATTTCATGCAATTTCATTTTTGAAAGAGTGGTGTTCTTTTCAATTCCCGCAAGTGTGGTAGATTAAGACTTCAATTCCTGCAAGTGTGGTAGATTAAGATTTCAATTCCTGCAAGTGTGATAGATTAAGATTTCAATTCCAAACAATGTACTATAATTTCCTTTGAATTGATTATTGAATTAGAATAGGTGAATTTGGTTTATCGTTATTTGGTTTAGTAGTTAGATTGATCTAAATTGGAAGTTAATTTCTAGCATATATAGTGCACGCACACTTCGCAAGTTTTACGAAACCCCCAAGTTGACAATTAAATGATAGGCAATCGCTTTGCCCCAACAGTACTATGTATGTGTATTGTGTAGTTGTGGTATCATGACGTGTATTTGTTTTGTTGTACTATGTGTAGTACATGTATTATGTTGTGTTGTATGTCAGGTTTAGGTACATGTATTATGTGGTGTTGTACATTGGGTATAGATATATGTGTTGTGTTGTACATCAAGTGTAGGTGTATGCGTTCTGATGTACATTATTTATGTGTACGTAATTGAGGAAAAGAAAAGACATAGGGTGTGGCAACTGATTCGATGTGCATATGGAAAGGACAAAGGATAAAGGTAGAAGCTAAGGATTAATTAAAGGATATGTATCATTATTGTATTCTAGTTTTATTATCCATGTGATCTATGATTCTGATTTATGATGGTTAAAAGTGATCTATGATTCTGGTTTATGATAATTTCATGTGATTCATGATTTTGATCAATGATGGTTGTGTTTTGAGCTAACCAGATGTGATATGTTGATACATGATATTTTGATAAAATATTTTAGTTTGACTTGTTGTGACAGGAAGTAAACATGATTGCAAGTGTACATTATTGACGAGCTACCAATGAGGTGTGACATGAATTTATTTCAATTTAATTTAAATCTAATGTTAGTTATGTGCTGGGTACAGGAAAGCATGGGAAATGCTCGGGTTGCATGGTTGAAACCAACTGCAAGAATAAGCAGCAAAAGTGAAAGAAATTGGAATAGGTAGCAGTATGTCAGTAAAGCACTTTAGGAGTAGGGCCATTGTAGGACACTAGAAGCCAATAGTGTCCATTAATTGCCATGAGCATGCTATGACCAGTATGATGTTTTTGAGTGATATATATTCCTTGGTTGTTGACCTTCCGATGTGAGGAAGCCTTGCCAAAGGGATGGATCACCCGAGATAGGAGATGTCGAGGAACTTGGAAGGTGTGTGACTACATAAAAGGGGGTTACTGGATTTTGTGAGGGACTATGTAGCAAAGAAGGGAAGTTCGGGGATGGATTTGTTTTGGTCATTATCATTTCCAGATGGAATCAAATGCACATTGGGAGTGTTCCCTAGAATAATGAGCCAGTAACTCTTCATTGAGAGGACAACAACGCAGGATTGTAGCACTGTACATTGGGTGCAAACTTTGACTTTGGTAGTGGATTCTGGACTTTCTGGGAAGGAGGTGAATCTTGGTACTACTTTGAGGGTGGAGGTGTGAGCCTCTGGATTCCCTTGTTGCTAATGCAGGCATTGTATCCTCTATTTTTTGGTTGAGAAAATGTGCATATGTGTATATTATTGTAAATATTGCATCGAGCTAGAATTATAAAGTTCCATAGATAGTATGGTTATTTTCTGGCTGAAGCAAATGTTATGTGTATATGTGGTTATTGTAAATATTGTAATGAGATATGTTATAAAGCTCCATTAAACAATATTTTTGTCATGTTTCAACAATGGTCATTGTAAATACTACAATGAATTAAGTTATAAAGATCCATGGGCAGTATGTTAGATTGCAACAGTCTTGTTGGTTGTAGGTGTCATTGAACACTGAGGAAGATGTTCCCCTGAGGGGGAGGGTTCTGTAACAGCCCTGTTCAAAATTCCATGTAAAAATTAATAAAGAAAAATAATACCACGGTCATGAGACACATATTCCAACTTGAATGTTGGGCAAAACATTCTAGTGGTTGTTCATTTCGGTTATTATGGCTAAGGAAATTCACAAAGGCAATGGAAAAGGGTTTGGAAAGGCAAAATGGCATTTTTTGCACATTTGTTTATGAAAATAATGGAAATTAGGAGAAAAGGAAGGTGAAAGGTCATAGGCTTCATGTCAGGAGGAAAATGAAGGAAAATAATGGAAAATGAAGAAAATAGAGGCCTCATTGATAAAAAGGCTTCTAAGGATCAGTGGGCGGGCTTGGTCAGTGTAAGATTTTGTCAGTTTAGTTTTGGAGCTCTCATTCTATTCTCTCTCTCTCATACTCTTGGACACTTAGATTTTTCTTGGAGCACTCTTGGAGAGTGTAGCATACTTGGATGCTTGGAGCAAGAAGGAAAAGGAAGAGAAGGAAAGCGCAAGAGGACATCAGGATCAGCAGCTACAACGGGTTTTGCTTGCAGGTACCGAGTTTCATGTATATTTTTCTTAATAGTTTTCATATGCATGGCATATGAATGTGGTTTATTGATCATGATTTTTCATTGGCATGAAGGATTGCCTAGATTGACAGTGGTTTTTCCTATACTTTCCATTTCCTGGATAGCCATTGTTATGAAACCAGCTCACAAAAAGATAGAAAATATAGATCAACACCTTACAAATAAGCCTCTTTGAGGGGGAAACCTCCTTTACATTACATAAACGAACAATTCTTGGATGATTCAAATGACAAAACCTCCTTTGTATATATAGGATTCTATGAGGTCACAATATAACCAAGCCGACCTAACAATAATAATATAAAGGCACAAAAATAACAATAGATGGATTCTATGGGGCACAATAATAACAATATGGGGACAATAGGGGCACAATAATAACAATAAGGGATACAATGACAATAGTAATGGGGGGATCACTAATATTATAGGGACCTAACATGCCCCTCTCCTTCAAAAAAGTGTTGTCCTCAACGCTTCAGTAGTTCTGGATGCCTCTGTATAAAATTCTTATCCTCCCATGTGGAATCTTCAACGGGTAATTTCTTCCACATGATGAGATACTCTAAAATTGATCAATTGCGTAGTTGTCGAGTTCTTGTTTCTTTTACTTCTTCAGGTTCCAATATGCTTTTTCCTTCCTCATCAAGTTTTGGCAATATTGTCTAAATTAGAAGCTTGTCACCTATAACCTTCTTTAAGCAAGAAACATGGAAAACCGAGTGCACTCAAGAAGCTGCAAGAAGCTCGAATTTGTATGCCATAGTACCTATCCTTTGCAACACCTTGTACGGACCATAATACTTTGGTGATAATTTGTTATCCTTCTTAGCTTACTTGAGGGAAATTTGTTTATATGGTTGTAGCCCTAGGAATACCCAATCACCTACATCAAAACTTCTTTCGCTGTGATGTTGATTTGCTTGTTGTTTCATTCTATTCTGTGCCAAGGTGAGGTTATCCTTTAAGAGTTGGAGAACTTCTTGCTAATGCTCGATGTGATCTTCCACTGCTTGAACCTTAGAATTTTCTCTTAAATATGATGTGATGGATGGTGGACGATATCCATAAAGTGCCATAAATGGGGTCATTTTTGTTGCAGTATGGAAGGAAGTGTTATACCACCATTCAGCCAGAGGCAACCATTTGACCCATTGTGTTTGTTTATCAGATACAAAGCAACGAAGATATCCTTCCAAACATTTGTTTACTATCTCAGTTTTCCCATCTGATTGAGGATGATCAGATGAGCTATGAGCTAACTGAGTACCAAGACAAGAAAATAATTATGTCCAAAAATTTCCAGTGAAAATGGGATCTCCGTCGCTTACAATAATCTTTGGGTTTCCATGTAGCTTTTGAATTGTTTCCATAAATGCAGTAGAAACTGTACTCTCTTTAAATGGATGAGATAATGCACAAAAGTGTGCATACTTGGTAAGTCTATCCACTACCACCATGATAACACTCTTTCCTTCGGACTTGGGTAAACATATGATAAAATCCATTAAAACCTCCTCCCAACATTGGCTTGGAATGGATAAAGGTTGTAATAGTCTTGGAGTCTTAATTGTTTCAACTTTCTTTTGTTGGCAAACCAAACATTCCGCCACAAAATTTTGAATATCCGATTTAAGGCCATCCCAAAAAAAAATTCTTCTTAACCCTGTGGTAGGTTTATAGAAATCCTGAGTGCCCTCCTAAGAGAGAGGTGTGAAACTCCCTAAGAACCTTTTGTTTGAGTTGGGAATTCTTACATAGTTATAACCAATCCTTGTACCATAACGAATCATTTTTCCATATAAATGTATCAGATGTATTGGGATCTTGTTGTATCTTTTGAATGAGTGCCCACACTTCCTCATCATTCTTCCATTCATCCCTTTTTTCACTTAGCTAGTCTGGTTGGATAATAGAAATGGCACAAAGAAATGCTTCCGCATCCTCATCCTTTCTTGAGAGTCCATCTGCCACAACATTTTGCTTCCCTTTTTTGTAGATGATATCAAAGTCATAACCCAACATCTTTGTGACCCATTTTTGGCTGCTCTTCTAAAAATAATCTTTGTTCTAGAAAGTATTTAAGACTATCATGATATGTTTTTACCTTGAAGTGTCTTCCCATTAGGTAGGGTCGTCATTTCTTAAGTGCATGTAGTATTGCCAACATTTCCTTCTCATAAATAGCTTTTTGTAAATGCTTTCCTTTGATTGGATGACTTTCAAAAGCAATGGGTCTTTCTTCTTGCATTAAAACAGCACCAATTCCATTTCCTGAGGCATCACATTCCACAATAAAGGTTTTCATGAAGTCCAGTGTAGCTAAGGCTAGTGCTTGGCACATTGCCTCTTTAAGATGTTCAAAGGACTTCATTGCTTCTGGAGTCCATGAAAATGCATCTTTCTTCAATAATGTTGTTAGAGGTGCTGCTATTCTCCCATAATTCTTAACAAACTTGTGATAATACCATGTCAACCCAATAAATCCTCGTATATGCTTTATGGATGTGGGGATTTTCCATTCCTTAATGGTTTTAATTTTTCTAGGGTCTACCTTAACACCTTCATGAGATACAATATGACCCAAATATTCTACCTCTTGTGCTCCAAAGAAACATTTGGAGATTTTTGCATATAATTATTTCTCCTCTAATAGTTTGAGCACCATGTCAACACGTTGGACATGATCCTTCCAAGACTTGTTGTAGATTAGTATATCATCAAAAAATACTAACACAAATTTTCTAAGGAAGGGTTTGAAAATGGAATTCATCAAACCTTGAAATATAGAAGGTGCATTACTAAAGCCAAAAGGCATGACCAAATATTTATAATGATCCTCATGAGTTCTAAATGTTGTTTTTGGAATGTCTTCGGTCTTCATTCTGATTTGATGATAACCTGAACGAAGATCCAACTTGGTGAAGTAAATCGATCCATGAAATTCATCCAATAATTCATCAATGACGGGAATGGGAAATTTATCTTTAATAGTGAGCTTGTTGAGCTCCCTATAATCTGGACACATGCGCCATGATCCAACCTTCTTGTGAACTAATACTACTGGAGCAGAAAAAGAACTTTGACTAGGTTAAATTATACCAGCCTCTAGCATTTCTGCAACCATACATTCAATTTCACTCTTTTGGACGTAGGGATATCTGTAAGGCCTGATGTTTGGAGGAACACTTCTTAAAAACAAATTAATAGCATGATCATGATCATGAATAGGTGGGAGGCCCTTGGGAGTCTCAAATACCTTGGAATGATTGTCCAAGACTTTTTGGAGATCTGCAGAAATGGATGATTTTGATGTGGGAACCTCTAGTGAACATAATTGTGCAATTGTGCCTCGTTGTTCTTTATTTATAAGCTTTGTCATTCCGTTAGAGCTAATTATCTTTCCCAGTTTCCCTACGACACCCCTTAATTTAACTTCCTTTCCTTCTGAATATAATTTCATGAATAGTTCTTGAAAATTAAAAGCTATTGTACCCAAGGATTGTAGCCATTAGACTCCTAGTACAACATTAGCACCACCCATTGGAATGGAAAGCATTGGGCTATTCAATAAATACTCTCCCATGGCTAACTTTATATTATGGCACTTTCCTGAGCAATTTATGGTTCCTCCACTAGCAACCATCACTTGACACTCTGGTGTTGGATATAGGAAACAATCTAATTCATTAGCTATCTTACAATGATTAAAATTATGGGTACTTCCCGAATCAATCAACACTATTACCTTTTTCTTCTTGATATGCCCTTCTATCTTGATAGTTTGAGTGGTAATTCCAACCAATGCATTACAAAATATGGTAGGATTCATTTCTTCTTTTTGTAGGGTTTGTTCTTGGTGTATGTCCTCTTCTTTTGACGTTTCTTGTTTCTTTTCTTCCTCCTCTTCACAATATATGTAAAATAATTTCTTCTCGCCACACTTATGACCTTTAGTGTATTTGCTATCACAGCTGTAACAAATCCCTTTTTCTATTTTTTCTACCAATTGTTGTGGTGTCAACCTTTTAGGTTGTGGATGGATAGGGGAAGTAACACTTCCATATTTAAGATTGTGAGTGGTAGGTTTCCTTTTTGCCATAATTTTGCTTTCCATTTTTCTTGCCAACTTGAATGCCTTCTCCAATGAATCTGTTTCCCAAAGAAGAACCTCATGTTGGATGTTATCTTTTAAAGTCCCTATGAACACATCAATCCTATGTTCCTCTGGAATATCTTTTACCCTTATATTCAATTTTTGGAAGTCCTCAGTGTGCTCCATCATTGAACCCTTTTGTTTGAGATTTATCAATTGGCTAAAAAAAGTGTTGCTTTTTGTATCCTCATAATGTGCTATCATTTCATCCGTAAAAATAGCCCAAGTGAAAATTTGTTTATGAGAGCAAAGCCATCGATACCATACAAACTGATTTGGTTCCAAATATAAAGTTGAAATGCGTACCTTTTGTGTGTTTTTCACATTATGGAGATCGAAAAATTGCTCCATCTGTAGTATCCATGTTCTGGGATCCTTGCCATCAAACTTCCTCATATCGATCTTTGGAACATGGTGGTTCTTCAATCCAACATTAGGGTCTAGGAAATCATGATTAACATTTATTTTGTTCTCATCCTGAGTTTCCTTTACTACCATTTCACCATTAGTAAGCATTCCTTGTAGAAACGTTGTCAAATCTATCTTCAAATTTGTCTGCAAATCTTCCATGCCTTTCTTTAAATCATCCATCTTAGCTTCCACGCCATCCATTTTAGCTTCCACGTCATCCATCTTAGTTTCCACGCCATCCATCTTAGCCTCCACGCCGTCCATCTTAGCTTCCAAGTCATTCATCTTAGCTTCTACGCCTTTCTTTAAACCATCCATCTTAGCTTCTACATATTTCTTTAAACCACCCATCTTATTTTCAATTACCTTTTGTGCGAGTGAAATTTGTTACACTTGGTTTCATAATATTTATATATCATGTTGCATTTCTTCCTCTTCTTCATGAGTCAAGATAGATCTTTCAGGTTGCTTACTAGGTGTTTCCATTTTCTTTCTTCGGGGCATCAATTATCGATAATAATGCTTCACTATGCCCTTTGAATTCCTTCAAACTAATTTTTCAAACCAAGCTTATGCAAAATTTAAAAAAATACACACATTTTTTCACTTTGTGGGAGCTTGATATTGAATCTGATGTACCTTTGTAATTTTGGATCTCCCAGTTTTGAAATCGTGACCTGTAGTATCCCTCTGAATTCTCTTTCCAATGCCACGAGTCTGATCGAAATCAGATTCTCCAAGGAAGAGATATGCCAAATCTCCCATGGTGACCTGATTATAGACTAGTTTAATAGAGATAACTTGTATGACGTGCCACGTGTCACTATTTCGACCTTAGTACCTAAAACTGATACATAGAAAACTAAAGGTCATCCTCTTTCTGAAACTTCTTATGATATTTCAATCTGATGCTCAAAACAAAAGTTATGACGATTTTTCCTAGGTCACCTGTTTGGAATGTAATTCAAGAGTCTACAAAAATGCCAACTTCCTCAGATCATATCTCCGCAAATATAGTGAGAAAAGCTCTGAAATTTGGATCAGAAGTTCAGAACTATTTCAGCCCAAATGGGTTCTTTTTGTAGCTTTTGAAACATCGCAAAAAAAAAAAGTTATAGCGAAAATTCCATGATGGCCTGTTTGGAGCAGCAAAACCCTAGAATCCAAAGCTCTGATACCAAATGTTATGAAACCAACTCACAAAAAGATAGAAAAGATAGATCAACGCCTTAGAAATAAGTCTCTTCAAGGGGGCAACCTCCTTTACATTACACAAATGAACAATTCTTGGATGATTCAAATGAAAAAACCTCCTTTGTATATATAGGAGTCTACATGGTCACAATATAACCAAACTGACCTAACAATAATAATATAAAGGCACAAAAATAACAATAGAGGGATTCTATGTGGCACAATAATAACAATATGGGGACAATAGTGGCACAATAATAACAATAAGGGATACAATGACAATAGTAATGGGGGGATCACTAATATTATAGGGACCTAACAACCATGGTGTTGTGGGTTTTACTTTTGTTTTCTGCTTGGTTTCTTGTTCCTTTGGCAATGGGTTGAGTTATTAGTTCCTAGAAGCCTTAATTGGAAAAATGCTCTAGAATCCCTGTAACAGCTTGGGTTGAGTTACTAGTCTTGGAAGCCTTAGTTGGATAAACGATTTGGAAGCCATGTAACAACTTGGGTTGAGTTACTAGTCTTGGAAGCCTTGGTTAGACAAATTCTCTGGAAGCCCTTGGTGGGTTGAGTTACTAGTCTTGGACTTGGTTGGAGAAACGCTCTGGAATCCCGGTGGTAGTTGTGGGTTGATTTACTAGTCTTGGAAGCCTTGGTTGGATAAACACTTTAGAAGCTCGATCGCAGTTATGGGTTGAATTACTAGTCTTAGAAGTCGGGTTGGAAAAAAAGCTCTGGAGCCCTAGACAGTTTGGGTAGAGACCAATCTGGTGGTGATTAGTGATGTCCAACCATGAGGTTGAATCACTAGTTGAGGGTTGAGGTAGTTTAGCCTCTGAAGCCCTGGTTTGGTTTTGATGGATTTGTTTCATGATATCCCACATTCATTCTTGAAATATGGCATGAGGGTAATTGGTTGAAGGCAAGATTTGGTTCAACCTAGTCTATAGTCGGGTGGTTCATGGAAGTGCCATACATGGTCGGCCTATGCAATCATCAATAAGAGCTCTCTTTCTCCTTGGTATGTTATGGGTTAATATAATTATTTATATGTGGTTTATATGGCTATTATATCCTTGATATTTTGTTGTTTATATGTTGGTTATGAATGAATTTTATGACAATGGAAATGTATGGATCTCATCATGTTTTGGTTAATTATTGAATATACAATGAATATATGTCTTAACAGAAGGTAATGCAGTTATCTTGATGAGGCATCAATGCTTCTTAGTGATTCTCAGTTCTTAGTGATGCTTAGATCTGTTGTTTAAACCTGTAGATTGCATCTTTGTGACATGTTTGACGAAATGTGGGTCATGGCTAGTAGGGGTCCATTCAAATCCTTGTTCAAGTAATTACATTTGTATCATTATTCTGTTGTTATATTTCATTTATGAAAGTATCATTGAGTTTTGGGTTGTGGGCCTGAAAAAGTGGCACAAATCCTAGAGTTGTAGGCACAGAACTTGGGAAAAAATTCCCCAGAAGCCACCTTTCCCTTGTTGTGGGAGCTTTTGGAGCCTCTCAGATGCACCCTTGACCATATCAAGGGAGCATCGAGGGGTTTGATGCACTAAAACTTTAGTTAGTCTCAAGGAGTGGTTACCTGAATGGTTGGGATGGCTCCTAGGAGTTATGTTGTTGATGTGGATGGTGTGTGCGATGTGTTCTGTTGGTTCCACTTTCTTAACTGACACATAGGTAGTCGAATCATATCATAGTAACTTCCAATCACATGTTTACCCCAATTGGCTAGTTACATGGGTAGATTTGGGAGGAGGGTGTTACAAAAATTCCCCTTGAATAGTTGTTGGACACAAATAGTATGTTGAAAAACATCACTATGTATCTCATCTAGTGTTTTTATATGTAGACACTACAAGTAAAATACCTTCTAGTAGAGGTTATAACGAAAGTTTTTAGTGTTATAAAATTGGCAAAAATTGTTAAAAAAACCTCCCCTACAACATATGTTTGCAGTAGTGGATGTTTTAGCAGAGATGATAACGGAACTTCATCACAACTAAAAAAAATAGGGTTGTCAAAGGTTTTAGTGGATTTTTTTAGCATTGTGCTTAATGAAAAAATAACATCGGTGCGCTAACTATATAAAAGCACGAAGGAGTTGAATGCAAAGAACATCGATGCCTGAAATGTATATTGTTCGGTGTGTATATATTAAACAAAAGCTTTGGGTCATACTTTTCATGAACAACACTAGGGCAAGCCAAAAAATATCGCAAACCCGGTGCTTTTAATTGAACTCGTAACGTTGGTGCTTATGATTTTTATAAAAGAACCAATACGCTACTAATATAAAAGGACTCGTGTTGTTAATTTGAATAATGCACCGGGGCATTAAATGAAAACAATACTTGTGCTTGAAGAATATAATGCCCCGGTGCTTACTATTTTTTTAACACCCAGTGCTTACTATTTTTTTAACGCCCTAGTGTTGTAGTTTTCATAAAAGGCACAAACAATGCAAAAAATATTGTTGTAACAGTGTTTTTAAATAAAATAGTGCACCAATGCATGTTTAGTATACATAGGCACTGGTATTTTGTATGAGATTTTATCTTTTTTAGAAACATCAACCTGTGAAAATATAATTATTGTGATTTTTTAAATTTGTCATTCATCAAAAAATCGACATATATCTCATATCAGTGTTCATATAAATTAATTTTTTATAACTGCATTTGTTAAATCATCAAATTTCGCATCTCTTCAATATAAAATTTAATCATCCATATATTTAATCAGTGGTGTAACATTTCACAGAGACATTGGACAACGCCATAGAATAAATTAAAATATATTTTATTATATATGAATAAGAGGCTCTTTTTCATACAAAATGAGATAGTTATTGGTAACCCCATGTCTTTCAATTGGGACATTGTGTCCATTATATTAAATAAGTTGTTTGATTTTCACAGACAATTATTTCAAAAAATAAAACATCTTGCACTAATATCCAAATAGATAATTATTCTTCGTTGGAACTGTTGTCAGTGCTTGAGCTACTTCCATGACTTGGATTATTTGGAAAAATGATTCATTGATTCAATCAATTGTTTTCTTCTTGATTATGTTACATATGCAAACATAAAAATAACGTGTAATGAGTGTATCTACATTGGTGAGAATAATTAAAATTGAAATAAATAATAAGCATCAATGTAAATCGAATAGTGATATACCATAGCAAGAAATGACTCATGAACTGTACACATGGTTTGAAAACTAAGCTCTGTGCCTTGTTGCAACAACTCTTCTGTTGGCATAGTTCTATACTTTGTTTCCAACAAGTTTTATGCTCCATTATAAATCATAGATTTAATATAAAGCATTTTTTTCAATTAATTATAAACTTAGAGAAGTAAAACAACATAGATACTTACAAATTCCACAATTAAGTTTTTATATGCCAACATATACTCACAACCCATATTTAACCCAATGTCAATCAATTCTTCTTATGTATATTCTTTGTATGTTAGCACCTATTTGAAGACATTCAAGGATGGTTGTTGTAAAACAACTTAAAATATACAAAAATAAAACCTTGAGTTGTTATATGGAAATATTAACAATTACTCACAAACTTTGATATCAATTGTTTTGTTCCTTCTCGTCATGCTTTATGTGTTGAATGAATTCCATTTTGTTTCCTTTTCTACAAGAAAATGCTTGAAAATTAATATTTAATGCTAAATTATTTGTTTATATGTAGAAAGCCAATGATTACATACATTTGAAGCACGTTTTTGTTGAGATGGTTCCTCCTGTGATGTAATTATGTCCATTTCTTTGATCATCTCCTTGTAAAAATTTTTTTACATTCCTACTGGCATGTTTCACATATTAGCTCGTTGATCCTTTGGGATTTTCATAATCTTCCTGAAAAAGTAATAAACTATTTTTCTATTGATATATGAAACCTAAATATAACAAAATTGATATTAATAAATGAATGATTTGTAGTAATATATACATATATTTCTAGAAAATCATTTTAATTAGGAATATTACCTTTTCAATGAATTGTTTTTGTTTTTGTATGTTTTAATATTGAAATTATGATAGGCCTCATTGACTATTGCTCTCGAAACACTTCTTGTAGTTTAGATACAACTTGGTTCTTAGAATCATGGGATTGGTTTTTGTATTGTAAATGGAAAGTACGCCTATACGTTCATTCCACTATATCCCTCATAGTTTTGTAAAAAAATATCCCCCCTTTCATTCACCTCCAACACCATTTCAGATGAGTTAAGGACCAATTCATCATCATATACATGTTCTATAATTTCTTCTTCTTCTTAGAACGACATTGATCTTTTTCTTCGTTGTTGCTCTCTGTAGAACATTAAACATATATGAATTAATACATTGTTTGAATTATGTTATCTAATATTATTATGTATATTATTAATGAAAATTCAAAAAAAAAAAATCATATTGAATAGTATTTTTTCATTCACCTGATTCATCCTTGTGCAATTTTTCAATCAAGACTTTACGCTCTTCTGCACTTAGTTTAGAAATAATTTTATCGACCTTCCTCATTTTGTAGCTCTGCATGACACACACTAAATAATACATATTAGTTAAACTTACATATAGTTCAAACGTATTTATTTTGTAAAGAATTTTACAAAGAATTTCCCTTTATGCTTTTTTAGATGTGCTATCATTATGTCAATTAGTATTTTTGTTACTTGACAACTTCTCAAACATTTTTTTAGCAATACACACCCTGTACCATTCAATATGGAAGTCGTTAAATATATTTTATACATAAATCAAATAATTTTCAGCCAAAAAGAGTTTTGGTAACTGGTGTGGTTATTTGAATAAACGCCCTAGTGCATTTAATATATTAAACACACTGGCCACTTAATTGTTCAGTACCGACACTGAAAAAAATTAATATTCTGAAAATATGACGGTGTGATATGTAATGATAAAAGTATCGTCATCACAGTAAAAAATGAAAACATAAAAATTAAATACAAGTCACTTAACAATGTTATCTGGCATAGGCGTGTCGATGTGTTATATTACACAGGGTGCACCAATAAATAGAAGTCGTTTTTTAAAAAACGAACAGGTCCAACACGATTTGGTGCAATGTGTAATGATAAAAGCACCGACATCACCAGTGTGTTGCATTATATAGGGTGCACCAACAAACAGACGTCTTTTTTTTTTTAAACAAACATAGCTGACAGGGTTTGGATCCGATTCAGTAAGTGGTCCCCTAATTTACATGTCAAAAGCCCTATAGATAGGGTGAAAGCATGAATATGGGTTACACTTTTGCGCCAAATGTGGCGATAAAATTTCAAGTTTTTCCTCTTCTACCGAATTGAAGCCCTCAAAATTCATATAACAATTGTGAATTTTGATTCAGAGTAAAAGGACAAATTGTGGAGAATTATTTTTTTGTCCCAATCATATTTTTTGCAAAAATATTTAGTGTCATATAATATGTTAATTTTCCATTAAATGAAATGATTTTCCTTGCAAATTTTCACAAAACTTAAGAGGTATGTGTGTGTTCACGTAGCATAATTTAGTCTAAAATGCGTACTTTTTAAAATATATATATGAGCATGATCTACACAGAGAGAACTGAGTTTTTCATATTTAAAATTTATATTTTTATGCAAAAATATATTTTTTATTATTTCTCAAAGTTGGCGAAGTAGTATTTCAATTGCATTTTGGGGACACATGTTCAAGTAAGCTTTTTTTCAACTCTTTAAAAAATTTGAAAAACTAAGAGTACCCTTTTGAAGAGGACTCATAAACGAGATAGTGGTATTTTTTGAAGTTTTTGCATTGTATATATTTTATGATATTGAATTTTTATTCAACCTCTTTGAAATTGTCCAAAAGTATTTCAAGTTATATGTTTAAAAGAAAGTAGATGAAAAATATCATATGAATTCGAAAATATCAAATTCATATGCCATTGGACAGAGGATTCCCTCATGAATCCAATGTGATCAACTCCACCACATAAGGACAAATTTAGCTCTAAGTATGCTAGGGTACAAAATGGTGTTGCAAGAAATTTTGTAAAACAAGTGCTGAAATTGTGTATTTTAGGACCTCACAAGCTCGATCAAGAGCTTAAATTTTAAATTCAAATAGCTTGATCAAGTTATTTTAAATTCAAATATCTTGATCAGGCTATTTAACATTCAAATAGCTCGATGGAGTTGTTTTTTAGCACTCAAGAAGCTCGATCGAGCACTTAAAAATGGTTCGATCGAGCACTTAAATGGCTCAATCGAGCCATCATTTTTTCCATCCAAGCGCACCCTCTTTCGCCAAAAAGTGTAACCCAGTTCTATGCTTTCGCCCTATAGTAAGTACACAAACCCATTAAATCTAAAATGCCTAAAATGAAAAACCCTAATTGTTAAGTGGCACATGGAGTTAAACCCTAAGGTTAAATTTTGCAGTCACATAAACAAGAAAAAGTGAGGGTTTATCGTAAGTACGATTTTTTTTGTTTTCTTCTGAATTTTAATTAAATCTAAATAGGAACAGAGATCGTAAAAATTTTAACTAGTAAAATCAATAGTAAAAATTTTATTAGGCAAAGTTTTTAATTCTTTTTCTAAATTTTGAATAAATTTACCAGAAATTGTAAAAAAATTTAACAGTACAATTTAAAAAAAAATTGTTATGCAGGATTTTGAGTGAATCACCATACCTTTCAAAATATGATCGTTCTATGGTTCCAAATTATTTTTATGCTCCACAGTGATCCTAGTATATCCCTCTTGCAAATGATCTCTCTTTTAATTAAGCCTAACAAAAATTGTAAAAAAAATCTATTAGTAAAATCAACAATAAAATTTAAATTTTTTACTATGCAAGTTTCGAGTGAATCACCATACCTTTCAATTTTTTATTTTCTGAATAGTTGTTTTGTTCCAAAGTGTTATGTTGTTGCATAGTGCTCCCAGTATGTCTCTCTCAAAAATCTCTCCCTTGAAATTTTGCGAAAAATAATGAAATAGTGAATAACTTATTACTATTTAAAAGACTTCAAGAAATTAGATTTCAAAAAATCAATTGTCGTTTAGTTTTCAATTAAAAATAAACAAAAATAAACAAAAATAAAACGCACTTTTTTTTTCACTTTTTCCGAACATCGATGCGTTAAATAATAAAAATCATTGGTGCATTTACAAATAACGTACACAAATTATGATAAATTACCTGTGCGCTAAATTTTTTAAATGCACCAACATGATAGAATTCTTTTTTTTTTTTCGAATTCCCGGAAATGGTGTGGTTATTATTTTAATGAAACAATGCAGTTTTTATTTAAATTCATTGGTGCAGTAATTGTTATAAGAGCACTAACATGATAAAATTCCATTTTACTTCTGAAATCTTGGAAACAAGTGTCGATCAATGTTGTTTTATTTAAACACATCGGTGTTGCTTGTTTTACAAGAGCATCGATATGATAGAATACATTTTTTTATTTTCAAAATCTCGAAAACTAGTGTAGTTATCATTTTAACACCTGGGTACGGTTGTTTATTTAAATGCATCAGTGTCATTATTTTCATAACAATACCGATATGATAGAATTCCTTATTTAAATTCTCAAAATCTCAGAAACAAGTGTGCTTATTATTTTGAAGAATTGATGTGGTTTTTATTTAAACGCATTGGTGTGGTTGGTTTTATAAGAGGATTGATATGATAATATTTCTTTCTTTTTTTTCAAAATCCTGGAAACTGGTGCAGTTGGAATTTTAACGCATCAGTGTGTTTATTATTTAGACGCATCGATGTGGTATGTTTTGATAAGAGCACCAATATGGTTTAAAATTTATATAAATTTTTATTTTCACATTAAATGGCACATTCATCTCAAGGTATCCTTTAGGATGCATCCACATGAGTTACAATAGTTCATAGTGTGCATTTTTTGCTTAAAGTTTCCGTATTCTTGAAAAATGGTTTGAAAACTATATTGAAATTCAGATTGTGGTTATATGGTTCTATAAATTAATTTTAGATATGTACACAAAAAATTATTGTTGATTTTGCTTAAATGCAGGGAGAAAATATCATAATATCAAATGGTCTATTCTTCAAATTCCAACTCGTTCCATATTGTTGATCAAAGTCCTTCGTGGAGTTCTCCCTTTCCATCTCTAGCAATTTCATATTTTATTTATATTTTGATTATCTAATTGATTTATTTTTTAATCCATGTCAATTTGAGTAAAAAATGTTAAAATTGGCAACTAGGGAAAAAATTCATGTGGGTCATCTTATTCATGGCTGATAATATTTTTATTAGATTCCTCTCATCGAGAGGTGTAGGTTTGATATAACTTTCATCCGATTCCGATAAGTATTCATGGAGATATGAATTTATTTTGATTATGGAATTATTATCAAGCCGACCTACAACTCATGTAGGCTCAGAAGCCCAGCAGTCGCATCTATTCAAACATCATCATTTGTGTATAAATACAAGAGGAATTTTCCTCATTTTCATTCACTCATCTCATCACATCTCTCTCTCTCTCTACTCCGCAGAAAAGGGTCTCTCTCTCACACATGTGAAGCCGAAAGCTGTTGAAACTGAAGCTACAACTACAGAAGTAAAGTTTGACCTTCGTGGACTAGAAGATTTCCTCATTTGAACTACATTGTAGGTTCATCTGAACCTCCTTTGAAAGCAGCAACTTTTGGTGGTGGAATCAAGTCAATCCGACGGACAGTTTGCAAGATGTCAACTGCCCTAGTTTGAAGGAAGCTACTGAAACTGAAGCTGCAACTGCAGAAGTAAAGTTTGACCTACGTGGACTAGAAGATCTCCTCATATGAACTATGTTGTAGGTTCATCTAAACCTCCTTTGAAAGATGCAACTTTTGGTGGTGGAATCAAGTCAATCCGACAGACAGTATGCAAGATATCGACTGCCCTAGTTTGAAGGAAGCTGCTGGAACTAAAGCTGCAACTGTAGAAGTGAAGTTTGACCTGCACGGACTAGAATATATCCTCATATGAACTGCGATGTAGGTTCATCTGAACCTCCTTTGAAAGCCGCAACTTTTGGTGGTGGAATCAAGCCGATCCGACAGTCGGTTTGTGAGATATCGTCTACCCTAGTTTGATGATGAAGTCGTTAAAGCTGATGCTGCTGATCTAGGGTTTTCTACTGCTGATATGAATCATATTTATTGTACTATTTCTCTCTGCTGAATTATTGAATATAAAATAATATTTGATCAAAGGGTTTCTCCACACATTGTGGGGTTTGTCCCTGGCTAGCTGCCACATCTTGTGTCTCTTGTCTTGGTTTGTTTTCTGTCGATTGTTTAATGTTCTATATACACTTTACTTTATGTACATGTGCTTGATAATCTATGGAATATAATAAGAAAAAGAAGTAAATTGTTATAAGAATAGAACATACCATAACTTTACATGGTATCGGAGCTGAGGTGAAGACAAAGCCTGAGCAAGAGCAAGAGCAATCATCAAAGAGAAGATTGGCAAGGCTATCCTAAAAGAACTATGGGGTCCTCAACACTCTTTCCTGTTGAAGACAAGCTCCGTGAGAAAGCTGACTATCACAGATGGAAGATGTCTATCGATCTAACCCTAAAAGATCAAGGAGTGTTGGACCATGTAAGAGGCAATATTGTTGAGCCTCCATCAAATGCATCCACTGCTGCCTGGAACAAATGGAAAAACAAAGAAGATCATCCGGGACTATATCGACAAGCACTTGGTGGCCTACATCTCTGATCTGAACACCTCCAAGGAAATCTACGATAGACTGGTGAGTTTATTTAAAGTTAATGATGCAAATCAAGTTTTGTTTCTTAGAAATAAACTGAGGAAAATCAAGAAGGGTAAAGATGAGAGTATGCAAGCATACTTCTTAAGAATCACCGAGATCAAGAACGATCTCCTATCTATTGGGGAGACTATTGCTGATAGGGAAATGGCACTCACAAATCTTGGAAGATTACCATCCAAATGGTACGTGTTCAGGACTACTCTTCTGAACCATAATATAATTCCTGGTTTCGAGGAATTAATGGCTAGATGCATTCAAGAAGAAACAAGGGTAGAAGAGAAAGAAATTCCCATGCCTAAAGGTCCTCCTGCTACCTTTTCTTCTCATGCTAAGAAAAGAAATAATTCCGGGACTAAATCAAAAGGAAAGGCTGGACCTAAGTGTGGAAGAAAAGGACGATGTTACATCTACGATAAAGTAGATCACTATGCAAGGGAGTGCCCTGATAGAAGGGGCTCACACCGGGACAATGATCAAAATCCCTCTAATGGCAATCAAAGGAATGACAAATTCAACAGCAAAGGTAAGAGGAGAGCTGGGAATCAAGGAAGAGGACAAGCATTCAAGAAGGCTAGAAATTCCAGGATGTATTAAATGCACCTGACCTCTGAAAGAACCTAGTGTCCATCTTGGAAATGGAAGACAAAGGCTACAAGGTAACCTTCAGCGATGGCAAGGTACGTGTATCGAAAAATAATGTTAAAGATGCCTTTACTCTTGGGTTTTGTGTTGATTCATTATATCAGGTCGATGGAAGTCCACTAGGTGTCATGTCTTATGACACATATCTTTAGTCCGAACTTTGGCATCAGAGGTTTACCCACCTTCATTACAAAGATCTATCTGATGTAAGACATATGGTAACAGGGATGCCCGAATTCTGAGTAGAAAAAGAAGGTGTATGTTCAAGATGTGCCGAAGGAAAGCTCAAAAGGGGACCATTCCGCTCAAGCCAAAGCAGGCCCTTCGATATATTTCAGTTGGTTCACTCAGGCATATCTGAGGCTGGAATTAAGAGGGAGACTACTACACCACATACTCCTGAGCAAAATGGTGTTGTAGAAAGGAAGAACCGTATGATTGTGGAATTTGTACAGAAACTTCTGAAGTTTCTATGGGTAGATGATGTAACAATGCCTGATGTGGAGGAACCCATATCCACCTGAGCCTTCCTCTTCTAGGAAGAGGCCTTCATGGCTTATGAGGATACTTGATGATGTTGAAGGACATGCTGCACCCCGAGGAACCTTCTGTGAAAGTGAGAAACCTAACAAGTATCATGGATACCTGACCATCATGAAAACGATCATACAAAATGAGCCTTCATCATTCTCAGATGCCATCAAGCATCAAGCATGGAAGGATGCTTTGACCAAAGAATATGAGTCTATTATGAAGAATGATGTCTGGGAAGTAGTTCCCAGACCCCAAGACAAGACAGTTGTTACTTCCAAATGGCTTTACAAGATAAAGCATGCAGCAGATGGAAGTACGGAAAAGTATAAGGCTTGTTTTGTCACTCGTGGTTTCTCCCAGAAGGAAGGTATAGACTATGATGTGATATTTGCACCTGTTGCCAGATATACAACCATCTGCTTGATCATATCCCTTGTGGCTTCACAAGGATGGAACCTACATCAGATGGATGTCAAGACCGCGTTCTTGCACGGTTCGATCAAGGAAGAGGTCTATGTGGAGCAACCCAAAGGATTTGAGATTTATGATTGAAAATATCATGTATGCAGGTTGAAGAAGGCTCTCTATGGGCTGAAGCAAGCACCCCGAGCATGGTATGAAAGGATCAATAGCTACTTGAGGAAGTTGGGATTCACTAGGAGTGAAGTCGATCCTAACCTTTACTTTAAGGTTGAAGATGACAAGCCTCTCATACTAGTGTTGTACGTGGATGACCTCTTTCTAACAGGTGCATACCCTCTCATTCACAAATGTAAGAGGGATTTGGCTTCTGAATTTGAAATGAAGAACCAAGGACTTGAAGTGTGGCAGAAGCCAAGGGAAATTTTCCTATCTCAAGGAAAATATGTGGTCAAGATTCTAGAAGGATTTAGTATGGTGGACTACAAGCCTGTGACTACCTCAAGGATATTAACTTTTAGAATTTATATGGTAGTGATGTAGGACCAGATTTTGGAAATGCCTCTGAGTCTCAAAAACTCATTTGCATTGATGTTCTTGGTGAACCTTCGTCCGAAAATATGTTTTGCAATTAGCATTGTGAGCTCATATTTGGTTGAGCCTCACTGGATTGGTGCCAAGAATCTTCTGAGATGTCTTCAGGACACAATCTCTCATGGATTGAGATACACTGTCGGAAATATGAAACTGCATGATTATTCGAATGCTGATTAGGCAGGTAGTGTGGAGGATCACTGGAGCACTTTTTAGTGTTGTTTCTCTTTGGATTATGCTTCGATATAATGGATGGGCAGGAAGCATAAATCGGTTGCCATAAGCACCACCGAGGATACATATCTACAAGTATGATCTCGTATGAAGCCGCCTGGTTGGGGAAGCTCTTCAGTGAGCTATTTGAACACATACCACTGTGATTCTCTATAACAACCAGAGGTGGGATTCGATTATTGAGGAATCCCGTATTCGTTGATTGCTCCAGCAGATAGACATCATCTGGGATATGATAAGTCGATGAGCAAGGATGCTCCATCGCATTAAGATGATGTACAGGTCAATACACCTTGTCAAAGCCCCGAGGAAAGATCTAATCTGTGATTTTCCCAAACGAATTGGAGTCGTCAAGAAACTCTTGTACAAGGGTCCTACATGTTGCATACATTGAGCTCTGGGAGCTCTGAGGGCTTGCGGTTCTTATTGGAGCAACATACGACCACAGGGTGACTCACCCTCTCCTGGTGGTGCGCACTGGAATAAGATGATTCGCTCTTTTGTGGGACAAGATGATTCGGTCTCTTGTGGAACAGGATGATTCACTCTCTTATGTAGCAGGATGATTAGTTATCCTATGAGGCCTGGATTGATGTGTTCTCCATGGCGATTGTAGCAGGATTGATGTTTTCTCCTGTGAGGCCTAGATTTATGTGTTCTCCATGGCGGTTGTAGCAGGATTGATGTGTTCTCATGTGAGGCCTAGATTGATGTGTTCTCCATGGCGATTGTAGCAGGATTGTTGTGTTCTCCTGTGAGGCCTGGATTGATGTGTTCTCCATGACAGCCTGGATTGATGTGTTCTCCATGGCGATTGTAGCAGGATTGATGTGTTCTCTTGTGAGGACAGGATTGATTAGTTCTCCTATCGAGGCATCCTACCCATGCAGTCTGGGACTCATGGGAAGTACCTCTCATCTGATTAATGAGCAGGGAAATGAAGTTAGGAACCATAGTAGTACCGATGGACGCATCATTGTATCTACCTGTTACACAGTAATTTGTCACTGCCTTCACCCCAGTCCTTCTACTGTGTCATGTGTCCCAATGAAACATGCTTATACTGAACAAATGCTCTCTGATGTCGCCAAGTGACCCACTTTTCCTAAGTTTTTTTGCCTCATCGCGACTCTGGACTTAATATACGTGATGAACAACGGTTGTAAATAGTTCGGTCGCGTTTCCAGCATGGAAGTGCATCTGTTTCCCGTGTTGATCCGATTTCATGCTCCGGCACGAGGCTACTTGACATATTTAGAGATAGTCTGACTGGCTACATTGTCTACTAGCGATGTCAATGCTAAAGCTTAGTTATAAACTCACGATGATCCAGATTGGGAAAATTCGTTCCAACAAACGACCTTCTGGATGTTTCCAGACCTGGTTGTTGGCATAGTTTGTGTCACCCTTCCTCCTCTGGTATGGTAGTTCTGTCATTTGTGCTACCTTCCTTGGGGATAAGCTCTCTCTTCCACCTTTCATGGAGACTCCTTCTCCTATTTAAACACTCACCATTGCTATGATTAGCTAGTTGGTAAATTCTTGGATTGAGCAGTGCTGTTAGTGCTTTTGAGTTTAATAGATAGCTGGTGTGGGTGTGACAAGTGTGGGATTGTTGATAGCTTGTGGAAGGTTATGAACTGCCCTTAACTTTGTGTAAAACTTATGAGTTAGAGAGAACTTTGTATGTTGGGAGATCCATCTTCAAAGAGTGAATGCTTGAGAAATACACTGGTTAGACCCTCTAAGAAGGCTTCCGACGTCAAGACTTTGGTTGTAAGCTTGCTCTTATTTCATTATTAATACAATCAATGATGTTTTCCTATGTCTTGTATGTAATTTACTTGATAGCTCATGACTTCTTGACTTTGTGAGTAAATAGATCATTGTTGTTTTCCGATTACATGCTTTGTTGTATTTCTTTTGCATTGTTTAAAGTTGATCACTCATTGAGGAGAAGGAAGCGAAAGCTAGAGCAGCGCAAAGGAACTCCATCGACCACTGGTTGAGGTAGGCCTCCAACTATGACTGTTTAAGGAAATCTATTGTTGATCTGTCCTTGTTATGACTAGACCCACTCTAGGGCTAGAGGGGTTGCCTCTGTTTGCAGAGGGAACACTTTCCTGCATCACAAGTTGGCGACTCCACTGGGGCGTCTGTCATATGTTCTTCTCTTGTTTGCTCTTGTTTTGATTTTGATTTGGTCTCTCTTGAATTTTGGGGATTAACTATCAGTATTTTGGGTCACCTGGATCGATTTGGGAAGTCCCTCTATTGTTTGTTGAATTGACTGGGTTTTGTTTGGGAGTCTTTTGTTCGTCTGTCATTGTTTTTAACATCATCGGGGAAAATAGCTTAACGGTGGCGTTGACGTCGCGTTCAGTCTTTTGTAAAATCCTGTGCGTCGTTGAATAACGTCATACAGTCGTGACGATTCCTAAAATCGGTACGTCGCGGGAAAGATGTGTACTTCCGCGATGACGTCGCTTTGTTGCTACAGCTAGTTGCTGATCAGCGCTAGTTTCTTGTGTTGTACTCGCGACGATTCCTGTAGAATTGATTTTTTCAATTCTGCCTCCTTTCACCAGTCCTGTTGATCCTTTACTTTTTTTCCCTCTTGCTCAGTAGCTTGTTTTTCACTGTTTATAGTTAAGGCACTCTTTCTTTGGCTTTATTGAATGAATCTTGCATTTTTTCCCGTGTGACCTAGTTCGTTCTTTCAACTTCTTGAAATCAATTGGCTTGGTTGCTGGTTTTCCCAAGGTTCGTTTGCAACTTTCTTGTTGGTTTGATTGAGCCTTCCCCATTGCTTGTTTCTGGTTGATTTTTAGTGACGATTATTGAACCAATCTTTGGTATTGATTCGATTTCTTTTCACTACTGAACATAGATCACAATTGTTTGGATCAACCGGGTTTTTTCCACACTTTCTTGTTTGCTTATTTGTTTCTTCTAGATTTAAAGACATCAAAATCAAAAGATTGCATTCATTTAGTATACGAAAGTGAAAGTGAATTTTCATTTCAAGTTTGCATATTGGAAAGCGAATGATAAAATCTCTCATTAGTAGTACCCGTGCACTTTAGGAATTGATGTTTGTATGCATTGAATGACTGCATTTGTTTTCTTGGTTTGCGAATGATCTCTCTACCCTCCTGTAGGTAGGTGTTCATTGAAGTAAAAGGATATTTTGCTCATTCTAGCTGCATCCTAAGATTTGTTGTATACATATGGTAAGGCCTAAAAACTGAAACATAATTCAAGATCAACTCTAAAATGAACTGAATAAACCTAGCAACACATTGGAAGATAACACACACTATTTAGAGGTCTAGTCTAGAGACGTGCTCCGACGTCGTTAAACCTAGTCACTATTGTTTCCACTCAAGGTTGGGTGATTCCTCCTTTTGTAACTCAATAGTGGTCTAGTACGGAATTGTGCTCCCATGTACCGTCGAGTATATGTTGGGAGACCCCACTAGGTTATCATCCTATATCCTTAGGAAGCCGTGTCTGCCGCCTTGCAAACCGTAACGCATTGAACACAACATTCGGGAAGATTGACTGCCGTACGGAAAGTCCTTGGTTTTCATATGACCGCCAAGGTGTATATGCAGTTTTACGGGTTGTTTGGTAAACCTTTTGCCTAGTTCTCCATAGTAGTCACTTTCGTTCCTTTTCGGACTCCCTAAAAAAAAGCTCCATCTGAGCACTTGTCACTTCAGTCTCATTAAATATTCGAAGGCGACTAGAGTCATCTTTTTGTCCTTTTCTCGACTCTTTAAAGATGAAAAGGTCAAGTTTTGTTCCTGTGTCTTAAAATTTATTTGGCCACGTTCACATTTACCCTGTTAGATCTTGTTTGTGTTTTAGCTTGTGTAAGGTTCTTTCTCGTTAGTTTTCCTAGGATTTTGAATTGGATCATCCTGGCGGAATCACCGATCTCGTCTCCCATTCCAATTGACCAAGGGTCTCCATCTTCTGTTGCTCCTGAGGTACCGGTTGTTAGTGATATTCTCCCTATTATTCCGAGTATCCAACCGCTTAACTCTTGCACTCCAGAGGACGAGTCTTACGATATTTGTTGGAACCCCATTTGGGAGCCTTCCAAAGAAGATATTCCTGTTACTCATCCTAGTGTTTCGGTCCCAATGTCTTCTTCTTACATGGATGACACATCCCCCATCACGAGTGAAGAGTCCTTTGTGATGAGTGTTGAAATTCCTATCTCGGTGGAAACTTCACCCTTCTGTTTCACCCCTCTCGGTGTCACACTACCTTTACGCTATAAGGCCTTGAAGGATATTATGGGTTCTAGGACTCCCGTTATGAGTTCCATGTGGTCTCGTACCATCACTCCAACTTCGGAGCCTTTTACCCCTCAAATTCACAATGTGTCTGTCACCTCAATCCCAACTATTCCAACTATTTGTGTGACTTCTTCAGCCCCTATTGTTAGTGCCGTCACTGCATCTTCAATTGTGACCACTGTTGCTGGACCTTCTTCCAGACTAGCGGATAGTGGCCCATCGGCATCTACATCCAGAGTTGTTGATCCTACACTAAATGCCACACCTTCTTCTGGTTCCATTCCGGTAGGGGGGGCATACGATCAATATTTACAAGCTCTTCAGAATCCGGATCCCCAAAATACATTTCATTATTACGATTCTAGAGGAGCTCATATTTATTACCCCGGACCTATGCCATCTCAACCTGTCGTTGAGGTCTCGGTTCCGTTGTCCGTTGCTTGGGGTACCACCAATTATCATGGTGGCCAAGCATTGCCCGCCAATTTTCAAGGACCACCCTATTAAGGTAAACTGTCTTACGAACAACCTTATCAAGGGCAACCTGGAGGCCCACAAGGACAACCCTTCCAGGGACAACCTTCGGGCTTTGGTGGTTCGTCCTTTACCTATTTCGAGCAACCTTTTGGTAATCCAGGACAACCTTACATACAAAAAGGCCAACCTAGTGTCTAGCAAGGCTACCCTTCTGGGAAAGTCGGTCAGCCTTACATTCAACAAGGCCAACCCACTGTCTAGTCTAGTCAACCATCTGGACAAATTGGTCAACCTCAAATCCAACCAGGCCAACCAACTGTCCAGTCTACTCAGCCATCTAGCCAATCAGGACAACCCTCAGTTGTGCAAGGACAACCCAATACCTAGCAATCTCAACCTTTTGGGCAAATGGGTCAACCTCAATCTCAACTAGGTCAACCTTCTAGCTAGATGACTCAGCCTCAGTTCTCTCAAGGACATCCGTCTGGGCCTTCTCAACCGGGCACTCAAATGATTGTTGCTTCTCAAGCCCCACCCAGTTTTTAGCCCCAGTCTCGGCTCCAGACCCAATTCGGTCCTCAAATTCAGGTTGGATCCCAATCTCAACCTGCTTATCAAAAGCAGCCTGGCTCCCAAGCTCAGTTTGGAGCACATCCGCCTTATGGTTTCCAGCAATCCTAAGGGCAAACCTAATTTTCCCCATACCAAAATTATCAACAACTGCAGGTGAGACCTTACCAGAATTACCAGCAACCATATGTTGCTCCTGGGGGCCAAGTTGGTAATCAATGGAATGTTGGGGGGCAGATCCAGGGTCAATCGTCCAGTTACAGCTATAACCCCTATGGACAAAATCCCTACGGACAAAACCCTTCTCGGCCAAATCCGTCTGGACAAAATTAGTGGGGGCAACAAGCAGCTGGGTGAAACTCTAGTGCTACCTCCTACCCGCGGTCTCAGATGTCCTTTAACCCTCAATTGCACTTTTTAGCAACGTTGGAATTACCGGATGTGTCCAAACTGACAAATGATCCTATTCTTCATAATCCGTATTGGCCATCGGTTCCAACTAAGATTCCCAAGGATTGTCCCAAGTTTGACGGTAAAGCTGGAGAATATCCCCAAGCCCACGTCATGACTTATCATCTATGGTTTTCGTCAAATTCATGGCTTTATGATTCAATCCGGCTCTGCCTTTTTCAACGGACCCTCACTGGCTCTGCTGCTAAATGGTATATTGAGTTAGCTCGTGGATTTTTTCAGGACTTTAACTCGTTGGCTATGGAATTTTTAGCTCATTTTCAGTTGTCGATTCGATATGAGACAGGCACACATCTCCTGACATCCTTAAAACAAACGATGGCCACGCATATCTCCGATCATATCCATGAATAGATACGGCACCACCGTTTGATTAAGTTTTGGATTCCCGATCAGCTTCTGACCGACTGGCTCACGACCTCATTTGTCGGTCCGATAGCGCGGGACATTTCTATGGGGGCATGTGTAACTGAAGAGCAGGCTATTGCACGTGCTCAGTACCTTGACTTGGTTTACTCCCAGTCTGGTACACTATATGATTATTTTCCTGATGCTCCAAGACCCGGAACTTCCAAAGCCCCGCCAACACCATCTGTTGATGGCGTCATTAGTTTTGTTAATCCGTCCTCTAAGAAATCTTCCGTGAACCCTAGGAAGAAAAAGTCGAATGCTTCTAATGAAATCACTTCTTAAGCTGTATCTAATTCTGGTAACACTTCCGAGGTTAACGTCATTCAGTCCACCACAGCGGATAAAGCCTCGAAAAGGAAAAAGAAGGGAAAAGGAAAGAATAAGGTTGATCAACCGAAGCAGGATTCCCCTAAACCTCCACCCAAGGAAGGTACCAAACGCAAGCCTAAGTATCCTTGACTTATCTGTGACAAGGATCACTATACCAAAGACTGCCCTAGATGGCCTGAAGTTAGTCGTTTGTTGAAAGGTACCCCTGGGACTCATGTCGTGCTTAAAGATCATTTTCCCTCGCAACAAACTCAAATGGTGGTTGATCCATCTCAATCCTCTTCTCCCTTTGGTTCTCAGGTATTTATGGCTGGGACGATTCTCGCCCACATTAGTACTCGAGCAAAAGAGTATCCGTCGCCTACCAGGAAGGAGCCTAAGGTCCCCTCTAGTGCTCCTCCATCCAGTTCTGGTCCCCTTCATATTGAGTGACCCAGCACTGAAGCGGTCCTCCGACCTCCTCCTAAAGGTGTGCTCCAGAAATCTTCATACAACCCAAATGTTTGTGCTACTCAGTACTATAGCATCATTGAGGACTTAGCCCAGGCTCCGTCAGCTATGTCTGCATTAGAAGTTCTTCAGAGCTGCCCCTCTCAGAGGAAGTCCTTGCTATCAGCTATCGGTGGCATTGACCCGGCCGACTCGGACCTGATCACTTTTGACCTAGATAGTCATATACCAAGACTGCCTCACCAAATTGCCTTCATTATCCAGGTCATCATCAATTCTAAAACAATTCATCATACCGTCATTGATGAAGGCACTTCTACTTGCATAATGTCTGTTGCTTGTTGGAAGGCTATTGGTTCTCTGACTCTGAGCCAGTCTCCTATGACCTTGGAAGCCTTTGATGGGAGAGAGTCTCATCCTTATGGTATACTCAAATGCTTGTCTATTACTTTGGAAGGGAAGGTGGTCGAAGTGGAGGTTGAAGTTGTTGATGCCAATTTGACTTACAACCTCCTTTTAGGACGAAGCTGGACATATGCCATGCGAGCCGTGGCTTCATCTCTATTCCGTGTCATTCGCTTTCCTCATTAGGGGAAGATTGTCACAGTAGACCAGTTGTCCTTCTTCACCTCCTCCTCCTCCGATGGCAACGTGCCTTTTGTGGAGCATACCTTCGTTCCATGTGAGAGTGTGGGTGCTGGGCTCTTTAAAGATCCTGCCCTCATGGGTGTTTTTTCGCTCCCACCTCCCAACATCGCTCCCATTAATATGATTTCTATTTGCTCTGATCCTTGGGTTCTTCCCCCGCTGATCAGATAGAATCCTGGGGCGATGAGATGCCGTTGAGTCCTACCGAGCTCAACTACGTCGAAATTGTTTCTGCATCGGCTCCCTCCACTGAATTTGCTCCTTCAAGCAGAGCTCTCGAATCGTATGTTCCATCCCCTTGGCTTGGAGACAACACTTCTTCAGACACTTTAATGGAAATTTTTCCTTCTGATGAAGCGATTATTGAGACTATGTCTTTCGAGGAACCCCCTTGGTCTGATCATCACCATCATTCCTCATTTCTCCCTGCCCATCGGGAATTGCTTACTTGTCTCGAACAGTTTGCTCCTTGTCTCCCATCCCAACCCCTTTAGACACCCATCCAATTTCATCAAGTGTTTTCTGAAGGGAATATGGGAAACATTACGCAAACTCAGCCAATCGACATCTCTGTTAAACCAGGGATTGTCGAGCACATCCATGTTGGAGTAACTTGTACTCCGGAGGAGATTCAACTTTATACTGATCTTTTTCACGAATTTTGTGATGTGTTTGCTTGGTCTTACGAAGAGATGCCCGACATCGATCCTAGTATCATGGTGCATGATATCCCTACATATCCGGGTGCTAAACCTGTTTGGCAGCGTTTACGCCCCATGCACCCCCGAAAGGCTGCGGCTATTAAAGCGGAAGTTGAAAAGCTTCTTAAAGCTGGTTTTATTTACCCCATCCCACTCATAGATTGGGTCTCTAATATTGTCCCTGTGACTAAAAAACAGGGCACTATCCAGGTATGTGTTGATTATCGTGATATTAGTCGGGCCTATCCCAAAGATAACTACCCTACACCCTTCATTGACCAGCTCATTGATGAGTGTGCCGGGAGTGAAATATACTCATTGATGGACGGTTTTTCTGGTTATAACCAGATCAATATTGCACCTGCAGATCAACACAAGACCGCCTTTATCTGTTCGTGGGGCACTTTTGCTTATAAAAAGCTCCCCTTCGGTTTAAAAAATATCGATGCCACCTTCCAACGCGCAATGTCTTATGCATTTCATGATATTCGACACATTGTGTAGCCCTACCTGGATGATCTTCTGACTCATTCAGCAAAGCGCCAGGACCATTCAGCTCACCTTCGCGAAATTTTCCTCCGCTGTCAACACTATCGTATCCGGCTTAATCCGCATAAGTGTGTCTTCTGCGTTGAGTCAGGAAGACTTCTCAGGTTCATCGTCTCCCGAGAGGGTATCCGTCTGGATCCCCTTAGAGTCAAAGCCATCCTGAATCTCCCTCCCCCTGCTTCTTTGCAGCAATTGCAGATTTTGCAGGGTAAAGCCAATTTTTTACAACGATTCATTCTGAATAATGCCGAAGTGGCCAAACGCTATACGTGGTTATTAAAGCAGGATACCCCTTTCCTTTGGGATGCCGCTGCACAAGAGTCATTCGAGTGCCTCAAGGCTCTCCTTGTTTCCGCTCCATTATTGTGTCCCCTTGATTATCACCGTGACTACACTTTGTATTTAGCCATTGTCGATACCACTATGGGCATGGTTCTAGTTCAAGATGATGATGATGACACTGAGCATGTCGTTTACTATCTCAGCCGCAATTTACTAGATACGGAAACTCGATATGCCTATGTCAAGAAGTTGGCATTGGCCGTTGTTTGTGCTGTTCAACGTTTCCGCCACTATATTTTATTGCGTACCACAACGGTGGTTTCTAATTGCAACCCAATGACGTACATTTTGTCACGTCAATTACTGGGGGGCAAATACCCAAAGTGGATTGTCATCCTCCAAGAGTTTGACTTGGAGTTCACCACTGCCAAGTATAAGAATTCCCTCGTCTTTGCTAAGTTGCTTTGCTCTCTGCCATCTGTTACCGCACCCTCTCAACTAGAGGACCATATTCCAGATGAAACTCTATTCTTGATTAGTACCCTCGATCATTAGTATGGGGATATTATTGTCTATCTTTAGACGTCCTCTTTTCGTCCCGATTTGTCCAAGGATGCTTGGCGATGGATTCGCCATCATTCTCAACCCTATCACATTATTGGGGACACCCTGTACCATCTTGGCGCCGACTCTGTTCTCCACCGATGCTTAACATTCGAGGAAGTCGAACGAGTTCTAAATGACTGCCATTCTGGCGCCTGTGGTGGTCACATGTCTGGGTATGCTACTGCTCATAAAATCCTCCATGCTAGTTACTTTTGGCCCTCCATCTTCAAGGATTGCATTCTTGTTGTCCGCTCTTGTCATGAGTGCCAAATCTACCAACGGAAGATACGCGCGCCCCCCGCTCCATTGCACCTTGTCGTTACCGTCGGCCCTTTTTCGAAATGGGGCATTGATTATATGACTTGTAACCCTCGCTCAGCCAGGGGGCATGGGTATATCATTGTTTCCATTGATTATTTCACAAAATGGGCCGAGGCGATGCCTACACTATCTGAAGACGATCACACAACGGCACAATTTTTATTTAATCATGTTATCTCGTGGTTCGGAGTCCCTCAGGCTATCGTCACTGATCACGGAAAACATTTCCACAATCATATGATGACTTAGTTAACAACCCAACTAGGCTTGCAGCATGATAGCTTGACACCGCACTATCCTCAGGCCAATGGCCAAATAGAAGTCATCAACAAAGTTCTAGTTACGATGCTTCAACGCACCATCGACATGCACAAGTACAACTGGCACTTGATGTTGTTCTCCGCCTTATGGGCCTACTGAACTTCAGTGAAGGATGCCACCAGGTTCACCCCATTCCAATTGGTTTACGGTATGGAGGCTACCCTTCCGATTGAGTGTGAGATCCCTTCTCTGAAATTAGCCGTCGAATTACTCCCCAACACTACTCTAGTATAAGAACGTCTTCTCTACCTAGAATGGCTGGACGAGACTCGTCGACTAGCCTCTCTAGCTATTGAAGCACAGAAGAAGAGAGTGAAAACTCACTTCGATCATACTGTCCATCCTCGTTCTTTCATTGAAGGAAATTTAGTCCTGCTTTATGATGAAGCAAATGATAAGTTGGGGGCAGGAAAATTCGAGCCCATGTGGCACGAGCCTTATATTGTAAAGCGATTTTTGCAAAAAGGGGCCTATGATCTGATTGATCATGAAGGTAACCCTCTAGATAAGCCCCAAAATGGGCTTTACCTGAAAAAATATTATGCATGAACCCCATGCACTCTGGTTTGTACATGCGTGTGTTTTCAGTAGGTATGTTGTATGTGTGTTTTCATGTTTGGCTTGGTGTGTAGGCATAATTTCCAAGTATTGTGTCTTTTGCTTCTTGTGCAGATGTCTGGTACACCTTATGTTGGTTTCCCTGATGGTGCCTGCCGCAGTACCCGCAACCTTTCTTCTGTGGAATGGGTGATCTACGATCCTCACGGTGAGTTAGTAGACCTTCAAGGTGTTTGTCTAGGTTGCACCACAAACAATGTTGCTAAATATAGTGTTGTTATTAAGTTACTGACCGAGGCTATCAACCTCGGTATTCGTACATTGGTTGTGAATCTGGATTCTCAGCTTGTTGTCCACCAGCTTAATGGGCATTATTCCATCAGAGATCATTGGATTTTAAGGTTGTATTTACATGTTAAATTGCTAGAAAGGAATTTTGATTTTATCACATATCAACACATTCCAAGAAGATTGAACACATTAACTGATGCATTAGCGAACCATGTATTAGACAGACAATTGCGTAACATGTAATCAAAATAGCATATAGAAGCATTCAAAACACAATAATGAACCATAGGAATATATATATATATATATATATATATCTCGTGTGGCGCACCGAGGCGCTCAAAAAATAAGTGTATATGTCCAAATAGAGTCTGTGTTCTCTGTACATCCGAGAGACGTGTCTCTCAAAAAATTAGCAGGAAATAAAACCTAGGCATCTACTACGGTGGGTTATGCTCCCTATAGCACACCACCACTTGTGCGACTCGCCTCAACAGGCGGTGCACCCTGGGTATCACCCCTACTGTATGTGTCTATAACTCTATGGGGACCTCCTCGACCCCCATGTAATCAGGGATCCCCGCCATCAGGCCCTCCAGATTTTGGACCACTGTCTCCACTAGATCGCCGGCTGGGGGAGCCAAGGCCAGCTCTCCGATGCCTTGGGTCCCTCTGTGCCTCTGGAGCCAGTCCTACAGGCCTCACTGGTCCCACATCTACAAATACCATGGAGTACATCGTTAGGACATATGCATGAAAAAATCTAAAAAACATCATAAAAGATAAAATACAAAAATAATGTGATCAAGTGTTTAACGCCATCATCCCACTACTCGCCGGCAGGTAGCTGCATGTCAAGGTCTCCACGAAATTCCATACTAGCATATGGCTAGTCCTCGAAAAAGATCGTCTGACGATCCATCCACTCACGAAATAGTGTCCCCCACGACACTGGTCGTCCGCCACCTCCTCGTGGCATAACATGTGCCCACCGTGTGATCTTGGTCTCCTGTGGTCTGGGCAAATCCAAGTCCATATCCTGTAATTGCAGCACCGACACTCGCTCCAGCATGAGCAGGATCAAGATAGACCCGTAGCCGAATTGTTTCGTCTCCCCACGACGACAGTTGGTAAGTTGTCTCTTCATGTTCGCCGTCACTGTTTCTGCCCAGTTGAACATGGTTGGGTTGAGGCATTCAAGAGCCAACCAGAGTTGGGTCTTTGATGCCTCATGTTGGGCTTGGGAGCCTACTGCCCTCGTCACCATAAATAGAACTGCATGAAGAACCAAGTCTTCCACCATCGGAATTGCCACCTTCCCGCTTTTTGATTTGCATGCCCGTGGGCACACTCGTGCCATCAACATGTCTAGTGATTCGCTCCCAGTCCATTGGCCCTCTAGAATCGGCCTCTCGCAGTGACGAGACAATCCGGTCAGGAAATATATGTCTGTAGCATCGAACTCAATGTCTCTGCCACGGATGATGAATTTTCCGTCTGTTGGGTTCCAGGCATGAATCAGCAGCTCTAACAAATTGGGTTAGGCCTGAAGGTGCAGAGTAAGGAAGAAGTTTAGCAACCCGCACGCACGTAAATAATTTCGACACCAAGCATTAGTGAAGGCTTCCTCATCGTTGACATCGTGAGTTCATTCCTGCCAAACAAATGCCATGATGCCCTGCATGACAAGAAAGAATGAATTAGAACTCCTTCTGTAAATTTAAATTCATAATTTATGCAAAAAATTAATTTTACGTCGCCATCATGACTGTTTTTAAAACAGCCACAATGACGCTCAGTTCATAGTTCATTTTTCCTGCGATCAGCGCGATAATACATCAGTTTCTCACGATGATCTGAAGGTGTTACGTGTAAATCACGCTCGGTCATCGCGGACCCCAACAGCTTTCCCGCGATGATCGAGAGGTAGACTCTGATTCAAAAATCCATCTAAATTACCTACCTAGCACCAAATTATGTGAAAGAAAACTACTAAAATGCAGCGCACAGTGAAATGTACTTACATGGCGAAGGTTTTAGGATGAACCGTGAATGGGTGAGGCCAAAATCAGCTTGAGAACTTTGCTCAGGTTGGTGCTCCAAAACGCTCCGAGGTAAAATGAACAATGCAAATGGTAAAAACAAATGAATTACCCCACCCTTTTATAATAATTTTGAAAATTAAAAAATTATATTTTAGAATGTGGGTTTTCTCTCATTTTTATCACATGGTTAATTAAAGTTTTGGCTTTTTAACTATGTTTCCGCATATATTAATCATTTTATGTCGAATGGGTTTTACGTTTGGCATGTTTTGTGTAGAACTATAGGTAGTGGGGTTATGTCGTGTAAACTTGATCTGTAAAGTCCTCTTTAATGCTCTTTTCTAACTTAAAAGATGAAAAGATAGATGAGTTATTCCTTTTGACTCGTTAAACGAAATAAGAGGCGGTCTGCTTTAAGCTCTTTTCCGACCGTGTAAAAACGAAAAGATTGTCAAGCCTTTGCCATTTTGGGTTCGTTATTGGTTACGAAATGACGTGGTTTTGATCGCTTTTCTACTTTTTCGGGTCGAGGTCACTAATCACAAAAAGTAATCCTTGATCGTAATGGTCAAGCAGTTCTTTCGAGTATCGTTTTATACTTTTTCGAGCTCGAGAGACACAAATCTACGAAAAAGGACCCCCCTGGAGTTTTCTTTTCCGTGTCTTTTTCAAACTCTCTAAACATGAAAAAGACTCTGGGTTTTACCTATGTCGAACTCGTTAAACCCTAACGACATTGGACTCGTCACCATGACGAGACTTGAGCTTCTCCTCCTTAGGGCTCATTAAACTATTACTACGTTGGATTCGACTGAAGGTCAAACTTATATTACAAGCATATGATATCCCCTTCAATCTTGTTTTCAAAAATAATTGGGGTACTCACCATCAATGGTGGGGGGAATTTGGAAATCATCATGGCAGCTAGTCACTCTTGAACATCGACACTTTTGCTTCTTGCCGGGTTGGGACATCCATACATTGTCATTTCGCCTTCCGCGGGTTTGGGTTGCCATTTACCCTCATTCCATCTGATCTATGTTGTCTCCATCAAGCCTCTGATCCCTTGGTACCTGAATGCTGCCACCCTCCGAAGTTGTGTCACCGATATGTTCAAGAGTATAATCCTTCTGCAGTTTACATCCTTACCTCCTCCTCTGATATTCTGTTTCACCATCTACTGCTTGTTCCTTATCTCGTGTCGTGGATGGGGGAAACATTATGGCCCTCCTACAACGAATCGTCTCATGTCGACATCAGCTCATTATCCAGGAGATTGATCTAGAGATTCCCTTTGGTACCTAAGAGCTTGCATGCCTCAATGGCAAGTTCTTCGCACCTGATGGTCAACTTTCATCATTGGTCATCGATTGGGTGATTCCATGAGTGTTCGACTTCAGCTCCTTCTTCACACTTCATGGATTGTACTAGATAGTACCTTGAGAACCATTGGCATTATTGGTGGTTTCTCTCGCGCTTGTTAACGGTTTCTATCATTGACCGATAATCAAGCGACTTTCTATCATGCTCGACTTCAACACATCTATTTGCATGCTAGAATTTGTACTATGATTGGTTGGGTTCAAGACCTCGAACTCAGATTACACATGTTCGGACTGCGTGGATTGGTTCATGATTGCATGACTCATTGATGGATGGCTGTGACCATACCTGAGTCTTCATGGATGGCTGCAACCATACCTTTATCATTATCATGGTCTTATTAGCTGGATGGCTGCGTCCATACCATAGACCTAGTTCGTATGTCTTTTGGATGGCTGCGCCCATGCCTATACTACATGTATTTCACTATCAGAGATATCAGTTGTACTTGCACCTGCAGGTTCTTCCATATGGTGTTCCAGCTCAGTGAGTTTCGTAAAGAATTTCACCCCTCCCACTCTCTCGGGCTTCATACTTTAGGGGCATCTGTTACACAGTAATTTGTCACTACCTTCACCCTAGTTCTTCTACTATGTCATGTGTCCCAATGAAACATGCTTATACTGAATAAATGCTCTCTGATGTCGCCAAGTGACCCACTTTTCCTAATTTTTCTGCCTCTTCGTGACTCTGGACTTAATATATGCGATGAACAGCGGTTGTAAATAGTCCAGTCGCACTTCTAGCGTGGAAGTCCATCTGTTTCCCGCGCTGATCCGATTTCATGCTCCGGCACGAGGCTACTTGCCATCTTTAGCGACGGTCTGACTGGCTACATTGTCTACTAGCGATGTCAGCGCTAAAGCTTAGTTATAAACTCGTGATGATCCAGATTGGGTGAATTCGTTCCAGCAATCGGCATTCTTGATGTTTCCAAACCTGGTTGTTGGCATAGTTTGTGTCACCCTTCCTCCTCTGGTATGGCAGTTCCGTCATTTGTGCTACCTTCCTTGGGGATAAGCTCTCTATTCCACCTTTCATGGAGACTCATTCTCCTATTTAAACACTCACCATTGCTATGATCAGCTAATTGGTAAATTCTTGGATTGAGCAGTGTTGTTAGTGCTTTTGAGTTTAATAGATAGCTGGTGTGGGTGTGACAAGTGTGGGATTGTTGATAGTTTGTGGAAGGTTGTGAAGTGCCCTTAACTTTGTGTAAAACTTATGAGTGAGAGAGAACTTTGTATGTTGGGAGATCCATCTTCAAAGAGTGAATGCTTGAGAAATACACTGGTTGGACCCTCTGAGAAGGCTTGCAACGTTAAGGCTTTGGTTGTAAGCTTGCTCTTATTTCATTATTAATACAATCAATGATGTTTTCCTATGTCTTGTATGTAATTTACTTGATAGCTCATGACTTCTTGACTTTGTGAGTAAATAGATCATTGTTGTTTTCCGGTTACGTGCTTTGTTGTATTTCTTTTGCATTGTTTTAGGTTGATCACTCATTGAGGAGAAGGAAGCGAAAGTTGGAGCAGCGCAAAGGAACTCCATTGACCACCGATTGAGGTAGGCCTCCAACTATGACTGTTTAAGGAAATCTTGTTGATCTGTCCTTGTTGTGACTAGACCCACTCTAGGGCTAGAGGGGTTGCCTCTGTCCGCAGAGGGAACACTTTCCTGCATCACACTACTGTACTCCCTACACTAGGATGACCTCCATTGATCTGGGATCAATGACACTGGTCTAGGACTAGTGGTAGGAGTTGTACCATACTATGACACTGACTTCAGGTCAATTGAGACTGGTCTAGGACCAGTGGTACATACTCTGAGACTGACTTCATGTCAATGCAGTACTGGTCTGGGACCAGTGAGAGTGGTACATACTATGACGCTGACTTCGGGTCAGTTGAGACTGGTTTGGGACCAGTGGTACACTCTTTGAGACTGCGATATTGGTCTGGGACCAGTGGTAGGAGTGGTACTTACTATGAAGCTAACTTTAGGTTGGTTGAGACTGGTTTGGGACCAGTGGTACGCACTCTGACACTGACATTGAGTTAGTGGAGGATGATACTGGTCTGGGACCAGTGGAGTTGTACTCACTATGAAGCTGACTTCGGGTTGGTTGAGACTGGTCTGTGACTAGTTGTACATACTCTGAGACTGAATTTGAGTCAGTATGATACATCCTCGATCATTTCTTCTTCTTCATAATTCGGACAAAAGCAGAGCAAAACAGAACAATGCAAAAATAGAGCAGAACAGAGCAGAACAACACAGATCAGTACAGGGTAGAACAAGACAAAGAAGAACTAGCAGAATAGAGCAGATCAGGGCAAGGGTCAGGCTGTACAAGGCAGTGCATTTGATGGATGAATAGTAACGACCGATAGATAGATTGCAAATGAAGTTCTCCCTAGTTGAGAGGGAGTGTTAAAATTGGCAACTAGGGAAAAACTTCATGTGGATCATCTTATTCATGGCTGATAATATTTTTATTAGATTCCTCTCGTCGAGAGGTGTAGGATTGATATAAAGATCATCCGATTCCAATAAGTATTCATGGAGATATGAATTTATTTTGATTATGGAATTATATCAAGCTGGCCTACAACTCATGTAGGCTCAGAAGTCCAACAGTTGCATCTATTCAAACATCATCATTTGTGTATAAATACAAGAGGACTTTTCCTCATTTGAACTCACTCATCTCATCACATCTCTCTCTCTCTACTGCACAGAAAAGATTCTCTTCTCTACTGCGCAGAAAAGGGTCTCTCTCTCTCACATGTGAAGCCGGAAGCTGTTGAAACTGAAGCTGCAACTGCAAAGTAAAGTTTGAACTTTGTGGACTAGAATATCTCCTCATCTGAACTACATTGTAGGTTCATCTGAACCTCCTTTGAAAGCCGCAACTTTTGGTGGTGGAATCAAGTCAATCCGATGGACAGTTTGCAAGATATCGACTGCCCTAGTTTGAAGGAAGCTGCTGAAACTGAAGCTGCAACTGCAGAAGTAAAGTTTGACCTGCATGGACCAGAAGATCTCCTCATCTAAACTATGTTGTAGGTTCATCTGAACCTCCTCTGAAAGCTGCAACTTTTGGTGGTGGAATCAAGTCAATCCGACAGATGGTTTGCAAGATATCGACTGCCCTAGTTTGAAGGAAGCTGCTGGAACTAAAGCTGCAACTGTAGAAGTGAAGTTTGACCTACGTGGACTAGAAGATCTCCTCATCTAAACTGTGTTGTAGGTTCATCTGAACCTCCTCTGAAAGCCACAACTTTTGGTGGTGGAATCAAGCCGATCCAACAGTCGGTTTGTGAGATATCGTCTACCCTAGTTTGATGATGAAACTGCTAATGCTGATGCTGTTGATCTAGGGTTTGCTAATGCTGATATGAATCAGATTTATTTTATTATTTCTCTCTGTTGAATTATTGAAGATAAAAGAATATTTGATCAAAGGGTTTCCCCACGTATTGTGGGGTTTGTCCCTGGCTAGCTGCCACATCTTGTGTCTCTTATCTTGGTTTGTTTTCTGTCGATCGTTTAATGTTCTATCTGCACTTTACTTTATGTAAACGTGATTGCTAATCTGTGGAATATAATAAGAAAAAGAAGTAAATTGTTATCAGCATAGAACATACCATAACTTAACAAAAATGAATCCAAATTTGTAGGATCCTGGTTCATAATCGAGTTCATATCCATAAAATATTCCTCCATTTCAAAAAAGTCAGAAACTTTTATCAAGAGTAGCATATCGCAAGTAGTTGGTAGATGAAAATGGACAGCCTCTTCACCCTACCAAATGGAACATGGCATCTTCTAGCCACAATCTAGGATCAACAATGGTAATAATTTCTTGGTATAATGTAATTTCAACAAACCAATTGCATTGATGTTCTTACTAATACCATTGATATTGTACTAATGACATGCAATATTTTTTGAAATTAGGATTCTAGTGATGATGAGTGACCCACCTACCATCTTCTGGTGCACCCCACTACAATTTCAAATCAAGAGAGGGTTGTAGTAAGAGAAAGAATCAGAGAGGAAGCATACAAAGAACGGTTGAATCAACCACATGTTCAATTACTACTGTGTCCAAATTCACCAATTAAGAATGACTACAACAATAGTAGTTCTTCATCACAAGTTAGAAATGCAGGCAATCAAATAGAGGTTGGTATGGATGATTACTTATGGGATACAACTACCATGGAGGAAATTTTTTTAGATGCATTCCAAAACGATGAGCTAAGGGATTATGCTCATATCACTTATACTTTATTCAAAAGCCTAAAATCTGCTTCCACCACCCCTCTCTTTGGACCTGGATTCGAATCAAATTCTACTCAATTGGGGAAAATGATGTTACTATACAACTTGAAAGAAAATTTTGGCATGTTGAATGCATGTTGAATGCATGTTTCTTGGAAATATTGAGGTAATTGACCTACATGATCGATGAAGTCCCTTATATTTTGAGAAATATTATCACACAATCAACATTAAAAATTGTCAATTTTATGAATGTTAAATATTGACATTGTAAATTTATATTTCCCACCAAATGTAGGTTATTCAAAAAGCTTATTCCGAGTGATCATGTCTTGTTGAGTAGCTGCGAAGAGGCAAAGCAGTTGTTAAAAATGTTGGGTGTTAAGTTCATATCATATCATGCATGTCTAAATGATTGTATTCTATACGGAGGATAATATGCAGACAAAGAGATATGTCTGAAACATGGGCATGACAGGTACTATAAATTAAAAAAAATGGGTAAATCACATGGTCCTCCTCATAAGATATTGATGCAGATGCCTATAATCCCAAGGATTCGAAGGCTATTTCGTTGCAAAAAATTAGATATGTTGCAAGGATGGCATGCCTCACACAGAAGTGAGTCAGGAGTTATGTGAATCCCAACATATTTGATAGCCATGAAGCATATAGAGGATACATGGACTAAAAAATTCAAGGATGAAGTACAAATTCTATGACTCGGCATAGCCATGGGTGACATCAAACCATATTCCCTCCAAAACACTATCTATTATGTTTTGCATGTAGTAGTTGTCAACAACAATACCCCCCCATGGTTTTTCATGAAGAATGAACATCTTATGTTGGATTTCATTGTCCCTGGTAGAAGAAAAGTAAAGAATATAGATGTCTACTTACAACAATTGGTAGATGAATTGAAGGAATTATGGGAAGGGATACATGTATATGATGTATCAAGACCCACCGCAACATAGAGAAGTTTTATGTTGTAAGGCATATGTGTTTACACCATACATGATTATTTAGGCTTAGGAGTTTTCTTTGGTAAATTACATGTTTAATTATTATTTTATATACGTAACAATATTTTTTGTATATTAATTTAATTCGCTGCAATTATTATGATCTTCATGATCGCTAGCGTGCCCGGTTATATACAATAACTTTGCAGGACTTGTAACAAAAGGGTATCATGGGCGTAAATGTTGTGGACCTTCTCTGAAGGCTTGGCGGTTTGACCACCTATGAAAGCCAGTGTATGACAGCTCCAGGGTATTCCTTCCAGAAGAGAAACATCCACTTTTAATGGTAAATCAGAGAGAACTCAAAGGCCTGCAATAATGACACTAATTGAATGGATTAGAGCATATGAGAGAGAGAAGGAGAAGTAGTTTCCATAAATGTTCGATTCAAATGGGGAGCCTATGTTTGATGATCTAGAATTCTTTGACACCTATGTTGAGAAATTGCACATTTGGATGAAAAGGAAATTTGTCTTTTATGAGCTCCCATATTGGGAGTGTTAGCCCTAATTTTTTATTAAATTTTGCTTATTAAAATCCACCTTATTCAAATAGCTCGATGGAGATGTTTTTTAGCACTCAAGGAGCTCAATTGAGAACTTAAAAATGATTTGATCGAGTGCTCAAATGGCTCAATCGAGCCATCATTTTTCCATCCAAGCGCACCCCCTTTTGCCAAAAAGTGTAACCCAGCTCTATGCTTTCACCCTATAGTAAGTACACAAACCCATTAAATCGAAAATGCCTAAAATGAAAAACCCTAATTGTTAAGTGGCACATGGAGTTAAACCCTAAGGTTAAATTTTGTGCTCGCATAAACAAGAAGCGAGGGTTTAAGGTAAGTACTATTTTTTTTTGTTTTTTTCTGAATTTTAATGAAATCTAAATAGGAACAAAGATCGTAAAAATTTTAACTAGTAAAATCAATAGTAAAAATTTTATTATGCAAGGTTTTTAATTCTTTTTCTAAATTTTGAATAAATCTACTAGAAATTGTAAAAAAAAAAATTAACAGTAAAATTTAAAAAATTTGTTATGCGGGATTTTGAGTGAATCACCATACCTTTCAAGATATGATCTTTCCACAGTTCCAAATTATTTCTATGCTCCATAGTGCTCCTAGTATATCTCTCTTCCAAATGATCTCTCTTTTAATTAAGCCTAACAAAAATAGTAAAAGAAACCTATTAGTAAAATCAACAATAAAATTTAATTTTTTTACTATGCAAGTTTTGAGTGAATCACAATACCTTTCAACTTTTGATTTTCTGAATAGTTGTGTTGTTCCAAAGTGTTATATTGTTGCATGGTGCTCTTAATATGTCTCTCTCGCAAATCTCTCCCTTGAAATTTTGGGAAAAAAAAATGAAATAGTGAATAACTTACTACTATTCAAAAGACTTCATGAAATTAGATTTTGAAAAATCAATTGTCGTTTAGTTTTCAATTTGAAAAAAAATCGCACTTTTTTTTCACTTTTTCCAAACATCGATGCATTCAATAATAAAAAGCACTGGTGCATTTACAAATAACGTACGCCGATTATGATAAATTACCTGTGTGCTAAATTTTTTAAAAGCACCAACATGATAGAATTTATTTTTATTTTTTTGAACTCTTGGAAATGGTGTGGTTATTATTTTAATGCAACAGTGCAATTTTTATTTAAATTCATTGGTGCAGTAAGTGTTGCTTGTTTTACAAGAGCATCGACACGATAGAATACATTTTTAATTTTCAAAATCTCGGAAGCTAGTGTAGTTATTATTTTAACACCACAGTACGGTTGTTTATTTAAATGCATCAGTATCGTTATTTTCATAACAACATCGAAATGATAGAATTCCTTATTTAAATTCTAAAAGTATCATAAACAAGTGTGTTTATTATTTTGAAGGATCAATGTGGTTTTTATTTAAAGGCATTGGTGTGGTTGGTTATTTAAGAGCATCGATATGATAATATTGCTTTTTTATTTTTGAAATCTCGAAAACCAAAGTGGTTGGTTTTATAAGAGCATCAATATGATAGTATTTCTTTTTTTTTTCAAAATCCTGGAAATTGGTGCAGTTGGAATTTTAATGCTTCGGTGCGTTTATTATTTAGACACATCGGTGTGGCATGTTTTGATAAGAGCACCAATATCGTTTAAAATTTATATAAATTTTTATTTTCACATTAAATGGCACATTCAACTCAAGGGATCCTTTAGGACGCATCCACATGAGTTACAATAGTTCATAGTGTGCATTTTTTGCTTAAAGTTTCCTTATTCTTGAAAAATAGTTTGAAAACTATATTGAAATTCAGATTGTGGTTATATGGTTCTTGAAATTAAATTTAGATATGTACACAAAAAATATTGTTGATTTTGCTTAAATGCAAGGAGAAAATCTCATAATATCAAATGGTCTATTCTTGAAATTCCAACTCGTTCCATATTATTAATCAAAGTCCTTCGCAGAGTTCTCACTTTCCATCTCCAGTAATTTCAGATTTTATTTATATTTTGATTATCTAATTGATTTATTTTTTAATTCATGTCAATTTGAGTAAAAATGAATCCAAATTTGCAGGACCCTAGTTCATAATTGAGTTCATATCCAAAAAATATTCCTCCATTTCAAAAAAGTCAAAATTTTTTATCAAGAGTAGCATATCGCGAGCAGTTGGTAGATGAAAATGGACAGCCTCTTCACCCTGCTAATTGGAACATGGCATCTTCCAGCCATAATCTAGGATCAACAATGGTAATAATTTCTTGGTATAATGTAATTTCAACAAACCAATTGCATTGATGTTCTTACTAATACCATTGATATTGTACTAATGATGTTCAATATTTTTTGAAATTAGGATTCTAGTAATGATGAGCAACCCACCTACCATCTTTTGGTGCACCTCACTACAATGTCAAATCGAGAGAAGGTTGCAGTAAGAGAAAGAATCAGAGAGGAAGCATACAAAGAATGGTTGAATCAACCACCTATTGAATTACTAATGTGTCCAGATTCACCAATTAAGAATGACTACAGCAATAGTAGTTCTTCATCACAAGTTAGAAATGCAGGCAATCAAATAGAGGTTGGTATGGATGATTACTTATGGGATACGACTACCATGGAGGAAATTTTGTTAGATGCATTCCAAAACTATGAGCTAGGGGATGATGTTCATATCACTTATACCTTATTCGAAAGCCTAAAATCTACTTCCACCACCCCTCTCTTTGGACCTGGAGTCCAATAAAATTCTACTCAATTGGGAACAATGATGTTACTATACAACTTGAAAGAAATTTTTGGCATGTTGAATGCATGTTTCTTGGAAATATTGAGGTAATTGACCTACATGATCGATCAAGTCCCTTATATTTTGAGAAATATTATCACACAATCAACATTAAAAATTGTCAATTTTATGAATGTTAAATATTGACATTGTACATTTATATTTCCCACCAAATGCAGGTTATTCAAAAAGCTTATTCTGAGTGATAATGTCTTGTTGAGTAGTTGCAAAGAGGTAAAGCAGTTGTTAAAAATGTTGGGTGTTGAGTACATACCATATCATGAATGTCTAAATGATTGTATTCTATATGGAGGATAATATGCAGACAAAGAGATATGTCTGAAACATGGGCATGACAGGTACTATAAATTTAAAAAAAAAGGGTAAATCACATGGTCCTCCTCATAAGATATTGATGCAGATGCCTATAATCCCAAGGATTCGAGGGTTATTTCATTGCAAAAAATTAGCTATGTTGCAAGGATGGCATGCCTCACACAAAAGTGAGTCAAGAGTTATGTGAATCCCAACATATTTGATAGCCATGAAGCATATAGAGGATACATGGAGTGAAAAATTCAAGGATGAAGTACAAAGTCTATGACTCGGCATAACCATGGGTGACATCAACCCATATTGCCTCCAAAACACTATTTATTCTATTTTGCATGTAGTAGTTGTCAATAATATTACCCCCCCCATGGTTTCTCATGAAGAATGAACATCTTATGTTGGATTTCAATGTCCCTGGTAGAAGAAAAGTAAAGAATATGGATGTCTACTTACAACAATTGGTAGATGAATTGAAGGAATTATGGGAAGGGATACATGTATATGATGTATCAAGACCCATCGTAACATAGAGGAGTTTTATGTTGTATCGCATATGTGTTTACACCATACATGATTATTCAGGCTTAGGAGTTTTCTTTGGTAAATTACATGTTTAATTTTATTTTTTATATACGTAACAATATTTTTTCACATATTAATTTAATTTGCTGCAGTTATTATGATCTTCGTGATCGCTAGTGTGCCCTGTTATATACAATAATTTTGCAGGACTTGTAACAAAATGGTATCATGGATGTAAATGTTGTGGACCTTCTCTGAAGGCTAGGTGGTTTGACCACCTAGCCTTTAGAGAACCCAAAGGCTAGTGTATGACTGCTCCACGATATTCCTTCCAAAAGAGAAACATCCGCTTTTAATCGTAAATTAGAGAGAACCCAAAGGCCTGCAATAATGACACTAATTAAATGGCTTAGAGCATATGAGAGAGAGAAGGAGTAATTTCCATAAATGTTCGATTCAAATGGGGAGCCTATGTTTGACGATATAGAATTCTTTGACATCTATGTTGAGAAATTGCACATTTGGATGAAAAGGAAATTTGTCTTTTATGGGCTCCCATATTGGGAGTGTTGGCCCTCGTTTTTTATCAAATTTTGCTTATTAAAATCCACCTAATTTCCATCATTTTCCACTTTATACAATCCATATATGACCTATTTTGACCTTATTACGCATATTTAGGCAAATAAATTATGATTTTAATTTTTAGATGTTTTTGCAAAAATTGGGTTTTAAGAGTATTTTTGGACAGAACTGAAAATTCTCGTAATTTCTCCATTGAAGTCATACTTTTAGGAACCTAGGCGTGAGCTAAGCATGGATTTGGAAAGATTTGGAACCAAGGATGAGCGAGCACCTATTGGTTCGGTCAAACTAAGCTAAAATGGGCCTGGTCAATGCTGGTCAAACATGACCTGCTTTTCAAGAATCCCTAGAAAATAGGGCAAAAATAGTAGATTTTGGGATTTTTCTAGATTTTGTGTAACTAATTGGATGATTTGGACCTAGATGGATGGGTTTAGGATAATATAAGGTTGTTAGATATATTATAGCATATTTTGTTTATTATTTATCTATTTATACCAAGTTTATGAATCATTGAAACATGGAGAACTTGTATAATTTCATATTGAGACTTTTGAATATTGTGAGTTAATTTGAGGTACCAGTTCTATCTTCTTTTTGTTGTTCTAATCTGCATATGAAGGAACAAACTAGTGTTTAAGTTAAACTCTCCTTCTATCTGATATAAGAACAAAAACTAAAATTCATTTCCTTTTTCTTTTCTGAATTCCTAGTCTTAAATACAATGGTAACAATGATGAATGAAATTGTGAAGAAGGACAACATGGACCTCCTCAGTTAGGAGCCTCTTCTATTACTCTTTATGCATCATAAACTGTTGTTAATTAGGTGTTTAGTTTCTCTTCATGAAGTAGTACCATAGGGAAGGACAAACAATATCTCTTAAGTTAGGAGCCTCTTCCCATAGATGTTACATATTGAATCAGAAACTACTTAGTTAGATTTTTGTATTTGTAATCTTTCTATTTCATCTTCTAACCTTGACTACATCTAAAATCTGTTGAGATGTGGCAACAAGAATATTCCAATTTTAATTTGTCCTTGAATTAAAATTCAAATTTAGTCTCACCAGCTGCTTGAAAATAATTAATTAATTCATTATGGATTAATTAGTTTGAGAAATTCAAGTTAGAAGTATTTCTGAAATCATGCAATAGTTATCCCTTAAATTAAGGAGATTATCCCTTAATTAAGGAGATAAGATTGAGTTATATTTGAGTTGTAATTAGTTAGCTCAGTTTACTGAGTTAAGTCCAGTTAAATTAGTTCCAAACTGTTTGAGGAACTAATTGTGAGTTATCAATCAGTTGATGCATGCATGCACTCAACCAGTGTACTCCAGATAACTAAATATTCCCTCATCAGTAACTCATGCATGTCTATTCTGAGAAAGACCCAGTTGAACTAAATGTCAAGGACAGTGTACTATCAGTTGCATGTGTTTTCCTATAAAGAAAACTCATGCATGCAGAAGGAATTAATTCCTTGAGGATTGCGCAGTTCTGACAGTGTGTTAGAGTAATGTGTGAGATCAGTGTTCCACTTGGTAACAGGAGGATCACCCAGGAGAAACTGTGCAAGGAAATAGGAGCTTGGAGGGCAGAGGAGAAGGTTTTGTGAGAAGCCAAGTTTGCCTGTGAGCATATATGAGGATTGTACTGAGAGCTGGCTAGCTGTGAGAGCTAAGGCTTTGTATAATTCTGATGTATTTCCACTTTGTATGATAATATAGATAGTGGGATTTTTAGTTAAGGCTTTCCCTAAGTATTCTTTTGTGTATTGTGCATTGATTATTCTTCTTCTGGTTCTATTGTTCAGCTCGATCTTTAAGCTTCTGCAGATTGATAGTAGAAGTAGATTATAGTATTTTTCTTTGGTTTTATTGCATTATCAAGTTAATCTACAATCAAAGTTCCTACATGGTATTAGAGCTGTGAACAGTATACGGAGAAGAGAATTCAAAGTTTGAATTTTAGGGTTGCAGGTGCAAAATCGAATTCCTATCATACTTCAAGGTTGGCCAATGGCGTTCAATGGCTTGAGACTCGAATATGCCTTGGAAGGTAGCTTGAATTACATAGCATGGAAATATTGCATGGAGGTTGTATTAGAAGACAATGGCTTGAAGGAATTCATTGATCAAGAAATCCAAAAGCCAGCTTCAACTAATGCACAAGAGTTAGTTGAGTGGAAGAAGTGTGTGGCAAAGGCGAGATGGATCATCCTTGAGGGAGTTTGAGACCATATTTTCTCGAGTCTCCATGGGAAGGATACTCCATTTTCAATGTGGAAGACATTGAAGGACCTCTACCAGAACAATAGTGACCAGAGGAAATTGGCGCTCAAGGATAAGATTCGAAGAATCAAGATGGATAAGGGCGATACTATTTCCAGATATCTAAACAATCTCACCACCTGCAGAGATGAGCTTAGCAGTGTGAGAATAACTACTGCCGATGATGATATGGTGATCCTTGCTCTCCTTCGCCTTCCAAAGAGCTGGAATTGCTACCAGAACTCTATGAATGGAAGGGAGAAACTGTCGGATTGGGAACGACTATGATTGGATCTCATGCAAGAGGAGATCATGAGGAGCACACGAGATGGATCTTCATCCAAGAATGATGATGAAGAAAATATGGCCTTAGAAAGTAAGGCAAGGAAAGGGAAGGGGAAAGCTTCCCATTCCAAAATGAATTCTTCTCACGGAGGGAAGAAGGTTGACAAGTCTAAATTGAGATTCTTTAATTGTCACGAGATTGGACATTATGTGACTAATTTCCCATTGAAGAAGTCCAATAAGGGATCCTCAAAAGGATCAGAAGGTGAGGCATTAGCTTCTCAATTCGAAATGGACTTTACCCTCATTGCATGCATGGTGTCATCGATGATGGGTTGTGTCTAGTATCTTGACAGTGGAGCCTGTGATAAAAATTTATTTAGCACCTTGGAGGAGAAAGACCTCAAGATGCGCATAGAGATGGGTGACAATGGAAGGCATAGTGTTCCAGGAGTGGAAACGGTTGCTTTTCAGAGGGAGCATGGAGCTCCTCTCACCTTGACAGATGTGATGTATGTGCCTCGACTAAAGAAGAACTTGGTATCTGTCACGATGTTGGAGGACAAAGGCTACGATGTTGTCTTCAGTAAAGGAAAGGCATTCCTAAGACACATAGCCATGGGTCAAACCAAGAGGATAGGGATTCAAGTGAAGAATCTCTATAAACTAGAGGTAGATGATTGTGTAGCATTGAGTACGAAAGCAAAATTGGTGCAAAGCCAAGATATTAGCAAGTTTTGGCACAGGCGGTTGGGCCATTTGCATCATGGGGCTTTGAATATAATGCAGCAGATATCTACAAGACTTCTCAAAGGTAAACTTGAGCAAGTTGACACATGCAAAGGCTGTACCTTGGGAAATTACACAAAGTCTTCCTTTCATGATCGAGACAGTCGAGAAAATGCTATATTAGAGCGAGTTCATACTAATTTGTGTGGACCATTCTCGATGGAATCCACAGTGAAGCAAAGGTATTATGTGATTTTCATTGATGATTTGTCTTGTAAATGCTAGATTTATTTCATGAAGAAGAAAGACCAAACCTTCACAAAGTTTTGCGAGTTCAAAGTTTTGGTTGAGAAAGAGTCAGGGAAGAAGGTCAAGACCTTGAGAAGTGACAACGGTGGAGAATATGTCTCTCAAGAGTTTAAGGACTTTTGTGCAGCGGAAGGAATTAAACAAGAGTTGACGGCACCTCATAACCCACAGCAGAATGGGGTGGCCGAGAGGAAGAATAGAACTATTGTAGGGGTAGCACGGGCGATGTTGCATGACCAAGGCCTACCACTTCACTTGTGGGCTGAGGCATGCAACACGGCGGTCTATTTGCAGAATAGAAGCCCGCATCGCATACTTGGGATGAAGACACCAAAGGAAGCCTTCTCCAGTCAAAGACTAGATGTGGGTCACTTCAGGATATTTGGCTCATTGGTATATTGCCATGTGACAAAGGATGCATGGAAGAAGCTTGAGCCGATAGCAGAGTTGGGGATACTTGTGGAGTACACTGATACACCTCACAACTATCGAGTGTTCTTGCCTACCAATCAGAGGACAGTGGTTTGCAAAGATCTCAAGTTTAATGAGTAGAAGGCCATGTGAGTTTCCCTTGAGAGGGAGCTCCAACTACAGGCTGTGGAGGAACTGTTGGTTCCCAAGGAAGAGTAGACTCAGACTGATGTGGAGTAGCCACATGCAAATATTCCATGAGTGGAGACATCCACTCAAGCAGAGTCTTCCACAGATGGACGGAAACGCACAAGAGAAGTTGACAGATTGTTGGAGGATGCAAGAGAGATGTGGGAGCACCATCTTCTCAGCACAGACAGAGGAGGTCACCTGAGAGGTACACTGGATACTTGGCCCTTATTGGGGAATGTGTTGAGACCGAGCCATATTCCTTTGAGGAAGTAGTGCAACAACCGATTTGGGTTAATGCTATGGTGGAGGAGTATGACTCCATAGTTTGTAACAATGTTTGGGACATGGTTCCGAGACCGGAGAACAAGTCAGTTGTGAGTTCTTGTTGGCTTTACAAGGTAAAGCAAGCTGCTGATGGTAGTTTGGAGAAGCATAAGGCAAGACTTGTTGCCCGTGGCTTTTCGCAAGTCAAGGGGATTGACTATGATGAGGCTTTTGCTCCTGTTGCAAGGTATTCATCTATCATATCGATGTTGGCACTATCAGCATAGATGGGTTGGAATATCCATCAAATGGATGTGAAGACTGCATTCCTCAATGGCAAGATTGAGGAATAGGTGTACGTAGAGCAGCCGGAAGGTTTTGAGACCTTCGATCGTGAGTTACATGTGTTCCGACTCAAGAGAGCGTTGTACAGGCTGAAGCAAGCACCTCATGCTTGGTACACCAGGATAGACAACTATTTCACTGGGTTGGGATTCACAAAGAGTGAAGCGGATGCAAACCTGTACAACATCGTGGTGAAAGGTAAGTTGTTGATCATCGTTCTTTATGTTGATGATCTCATATTTACTAGTGATGATCAGTTGATCATGTCTTGCAAGGAGGACCTTGCAAGAGAATTCGAGATGAAAGACATGGGTCTAATGCATTACTTCCTTGGCATGGAAGTGTGGCAGAAGGATAGAGAGTTGTTTGTGTCTAAGGGCAAGTATGCCAACGAGATACTGAGGAGATTCCACATGGAGAAGTTCAAGCCCATGCAAACTCCTCTAGCTGGTAACTGGAGGAAGGAGGATGCTACTTTAGGAGAAGTAGTAGAGGCTACTATGTACAGGAAGCTTGTGGGTTCACTAATGTACTTAGTGAACACACGACAGATTTTTGCTATGTCGTGAACTAGCTGAGTCAAGCCTTGGTTTAGCCTACCAAGATGTTTTGGAAGGCGAAAAAGCATGTATTGAGATACCTCAGAGGCACATCTCAGTATGGATTATGGTACAGACAGACAGAGGGAGTGAAGCTACAAGGATTCACTGAAGCAGAATGGGCAAGGAGTCCATCAGATCGGAAGAGCACATCAGGAGGGATTTTCAACCTTGGGTCAGCTGCAGATTCTCGGTACAACAGGAAACAGAGGTCGGTTGCACTCAGCTAGGCAGAGGCTGAATACATGGTTGCAATTCAAGCAGCATGTGAGGCCATCTGGATGCGGAAAATCCTAGTTGGATTTTTTGATCAGAGGATGGATCCAACTGTGATCTATTGTGATAATCAAATTTGTATCAAACTCTCTGAGAATCTAGTATTTCATGATAGGTCCAAGCACATCGACATCCGGTATCATCATCTCAAAGACTGTGTAGCGAGGAGGATCATGTTGCTACAGTATATTTCGACAAAGAAGCAAGATGCTGACATTTTGACAAAGGCATGGTCAAAGTGTAAATTCGATTTCTATAAAGACAGGATCGGGGTGGCAAGTAATCCTTTCTTGTTGAGAGGAAGCATTGAAATGTGGCAATAAGAATATTCCAATTTTAATTTATCCTTGAATTAAAATTGTGAATTAAAATTCGAATTTAGTCTCACCAGTTGCTTGAAAATAATTAATTAATTCATTATGGATTAGTTAGTTTGAGAAATTCAAGTTAGAAGTCTTTCTGAAGTCATGCAACAGTAATCCCTTAAATTAAGGAGATTATCGCTTAATTAAGGAGATAAGATTGAGTTATATTTGAGTTGTAATTAGTTAGCTTAGTTTAATAAGTTAAGTCCAGTTAAATTAGTTCCAAACTATTTGAGGAACTAATTGTGAGTTATCAGTCAGTTGATACATGCATGCACTCAACCAGTGTGCTCCAGATAATTGAAGATTCCCTCATCAGTAACTCATGCATATCTATTCTGAGAAAGACCCAGTTGAACTAAATGTCAAGGACAGTGTACTATCAGTTGCATGTGTTTTCCTATAAAGAAAAGTCATGCATGCAGAAGGAATTAATTCCTTGAGGATTGCGCAGTTCTGACAGTGTGTTAGAGCAGTGTGTGAAATCAGTGTTCCACTTGGTAATAGGAGGATCACCCAGGAGAAACTGCGCAAGGAAATAGGAGCTTGGAGGGCAGAGGAGAAGGTTTTGTGAGAAGCCAAGTTTGCCTATGAGAATCTATGAGGATTGTACTGAGATATGGCTAGCTGTGAGAGCTAAGGCTTTGTATAATTCTGATGTATTTCCACTTTGTATGATAATATAGATAGTGGGGTTTTTAGCTAAGGCTTTCCCCAAAGTATTCTTCTATGTATTGTGCATTGATTCTTCTTCTTTTGGTTCTATTGTTCAGCTCGATCTTTAAGCTTCCGCAAATTGATAGTAGAAGTAGATTATAGCATTTTGCTTTGATTATATTGCATTATCAGGTTAATCTACAGTCAAAATTTCTACAAAATCCATATTTTGGACATGCTTCCAAGTTTACAAACCCGGTTTGATAATTAAATACTTGTGTTAGTTTACATAGTAAATTGACCCAACATTTTTGGTGTCGTTGTCGGGGAAGCATACTTCAATATAGTCAATTAGGAAGATTGTTAAAAAAAAAAACATGAAAAAAAAACACTTTTCATTACGGTTATTCATGCTTAGATATAGAAATTAGAAAGGTAGATCCCCAAAACAAAACCCCTAACCACTAATAAAAACTCACTAACTACAAAATCCATTTGCAAAACAAAGATCTACAAAACATGATGTTAAAGAAGTCATTTAGAGAAGGAGGGTATGCCACCACAAGGCTATTCTCAAATCCTTGTCCACAATTTAGAATAGTCACTAGGGATGAATCTTCATTTCAAAGGATAGAAGAGCAACAAAGTATCCATCAAGAGGATCCACAAGAAGAGAACCTAGAAGCTTCTTCTAGTTATCTTTGTAAGGAAATAAATGAGTTATGGATCACATGCAATGAAGTTCAAACAATAGAGCTAGAAATTGAAGAATTTATAGAAGATCCCTTGTGCATTCATGATTTTGAACAAGTTGCACAAGAAGAACTTTGTGCTATGATAGTTGAGAAAAATCAAAAACTTAAAGATCACATTCAAACATGGTTTCAAAATCAATCTTTAAATAACCATATCTACAAATATGAAATGAAAAAGTTCAAGTGAAAATAAAGTGGAATTCACCTGATGTTGAAACTCTTGAAGCTTTTAGTCGCTGACCAACAACACCAACAACCCTACAACATGAAGCAAGATCGAGGACAAAGGCTTGAAGCTAATAATCAGAAGAAGAAGTCAAGTTTTGTACCATGTCAAGTCACATCCATTTCCAAAGAAGACTTTCATAACCCATATTGCTCATGATTTCATTCATCTACCATATTGTATGCTAAGCTTCACGATCATTCAGATCTATCATGTTGAAGTCCAAACCATGATTTCAACCTATGATACTTTCATAAGCTTTCCATGCCTCCCTACATTATTATACCACCTCCATCGAAAAAAAACAACAACAACAACAACAACAAACAAACAAAAAGAGTTTGTTTGTGAAAATCCAGGAAACTGGCACAATACAAACTTGAATTCATATTGGAAAACCAACTTGTTTGGCCAATATGAATTCTCTATTTTGCTTTACTTTTACTTCAATTTTATTTTGCAGAAATAATCCTCCAAGAAATGCAAGACTTGAGGACAAGTCTTAACATAAGAAAGGAGAAAGTTCGTAATAAACTATGCAAATAGTTTGAGCAGTTGTATTGCAGAAGGGACGTGAATTACATGTCAGAAGGGACCTGAAACATAATTTAAAAATTGCAGAAGGGACCTGAAACATCATTTACAAATTGTAAAAGGGACCTGAACAACATCAACATTCAAGGAACCTGAATCAATAGCAGATGCCAAGAAAGAACATGAAATAACATAATATCAAAAGGTTCAAGACAATAGTTACAATTGTCTATATTCCATCTGAATGTATCTTTGAAGAACCATCATCATGAGCCAAATTTGGATGAACCAGTAAAAGTCATCATCAAATCAGTATGAATATCAAGCTATGTTGCAAAAGGGAAAGTACAGTAAGTAAAAATTTTCTTAAAACATGAGATTTTGAAAAAAATTCTAGAGTTGATAAAAATAATTTAACTTGAGTATGCATTCTATTACATCCTATATCTTGCCTTCAATTATATCCATTTATATCCATACCTACACTCATTTTATTCATTACCCTACCATACCGATACTCATTATCCTATCCATCATAATCATATTTCATTCATTATAATCCCTACAAAATTCCTATCCATTATCCTTTCCTACATTAACCTTCCTAAATTAACCCCATTCCTATTCATCATTCCATATACCATTCTATTAATCCTAAACATTTTATAAACATTTTTTATCCGAAATAAAGGACTCAATATTCTCTCCCTAAGGAATTTGTTTGACCTGCAAAAACCACACAAAGGTTAAAGGTTAGTATCATAAGGAAAATAATTTAATTTTAAAAATGACCTATCCTATGGTCATTTTGAAATTAAATTAAGAAAAGAGCATAACCTAAGGTATAGAATGAGCGAAATATGCAAATAAGACAAAAACCCAAGGTATGGAATGAGCGCAATATGCAAATATGACAAAACCTAAGTGGAAAATGCAAATGCAATGCAATGAAGGACATGAAATTATGATGCATACAAACTAAAGTATGGGCATGCAACATAATGAGGGTGGCTATGAATGAAAAACGAAATGATAAAGAACGTGGGGCAGTGAAATGAGTGAAGCCATGAACATAACAGAAGTGGGTAATGCAAAAATAATGGTGACAAGACAGGCAGAGTTCTCGGCATTCAAACTAGAGTTCCATCCAAACAAGAAAATCATTGCAAATTTCTGAAGGTCGTGCCATGGGAAATGTAAACAGTGAATTGAAATGAGAAGAAACAAGTGGGAATATATAGGACTGACGCAGCACTGTCTACGCATTACAGCCATTAGCTCACTCAAAATGCAGCATAGCCATTAGCTCAGACTACACTTGTGATAACCCTGTTTGATGTGCAAAGGATTGTAAAAAAAAAAAGCCTGTAGAGATAGCATGATAGAAAGGCAGAGTATCTCTGGCTAAATAATGCAAAAAAAGGAGAATTACATGATCTAGGTAGGAAATTAACACATATAAACAAATCCTCGCCAGGATCCAAGTATTTTGCATGCAATCCAGATTTTTAGGCATAAAAACGATTCAGAGGTTATTTAAAATCTAAGGGTTGAATTCAGAGTGTTAAAAAAATTCTCGGAAAATCTCCAAAGATCACAAATCACGCCAGTGTTAACTCCAGGTTAGTTACTTCTCAAACCCCAAAGTCGTATCACCAGTTGTTGATGTAAATTAAAGTCATAGTTCCAATTGTCGATTTGTAGTAAATTTCTAGTTTGAAACGTTACATTCATATCTTTCAAAATCGATTTGCAGTGATAACCAAATCTTTGCGAATTAAATTGCAATTGTAGAGGGTTAGTTTGTTCTGGAAATCAGGGTTTGAACTTCAGTGATGTCAACAGAAACCAATTTCCAATCATTAGTTATTGCAATCAAACCCCAATGTATAATCTTTATAGAACATCGATAACTCAGAAATGATTTCTCCATCACCGTGAACGTTTTTTAATGAGCACAATGAGCAATGCATGGTGAGTTCGAAGTCAGTGTTAAGGTTGTGAATGCATGAGCGTTGGAGCTAAAACTGTGAGTGGAAAAATCATAATTGCCAGAGAAGAATGTGATAAGAAGACTGTAGATTGCATAAAAGAACTCGATTTCTAAGAAGGCAGAGAAGGTGAATTTGAAAACAATTGTTCAGATTTGTGAAAATTGCTCATTTCAATAATTTGATTTCAATTTCAGAGAGAGTTAATCATTCCTAGAATTTATTTTTAAGTTCTGAAAAGACAAAGTATAAATCGATTTCAATTTCTGAAAGAGCAGAGAGTTTTTTCTAGGATTCGATTTCATATTCTGAGCATTTAATTGTTGGAGACAGAGACAGAGGGTTTAATTGATTTTGTTGCAGCTCAGGTATCATTAAAAAAAATGAATTCCTCATTCATATTTAAAAAAACACAGTTTGCAAATTTTATATACACAGTTTACCAATTTTTACACAGTGAGCAATTTTATAAGAAATTTCGCAAACAGAGAAGGGTTTTCATGGAATTTTAATGGGCAATTTTGCAACAACAACAAAAAAAATGAGAGGAGAATCTGGCAAAAAGCTAGAAGACCCAGTATTCCCTTTGTATAGAGATTTTGAGGAGACAGAGTAAAAACAATTTCAATTCCTAAGGAAGCAGAGAAGTGCATTTCCAATTTCAATTTATCCAAATCATCTTTTCCAATTTTTATTTCTCAGGGATAGAGAAGATTTTATTAAATCAATTTCGATTTTGAAGAGCAGTATTTTCCAAAATCAATTTTTAAAGAAACAGAGAGAATTGTTCATTTTAGAATTTGAGGATCTCTGAAAGAAAAGTAAGATTCGATTTGTTGGTGTTGACTAAAACCAGAGAATGATTAAAAACAAACCTAAAAGTGTCCATAACTCAGAAAGCATTTTGACAGAGTATTTTCCAGAAAGGGTGTTTTAAATTTTTAAAATTAAAGCCTTCTCTCCACAAGCAATTAAAACGGAGATTTATAAAAGAGAAAAAAGCATGAGGGCCTTGACATCTTTTTATAGGTAGTTCATCAAGAAGCTTCAGCATCAAGAGTCAAAGTCACAGGTACATCAGTAGGGCAGTCATCATACAGAAGCAGAAGGTCAAGGAGATAGAGGCAAGCATGAGGACATGCTTGAGAGTAAGCAAGGGGGAGATGTTGGCCCTCATTTTTTATCAAATTTTGCTTATTAAAATCCACCTAATTTCCATCATTTTCCACTTTATACCATCCACATATGACCTATTTTGACCTTATTATGCATATTCAAGCAAATAAATTATGTTTTTCAATTTTTAGATATTTTTGCAAAAATTGGGTTTTAAGAGTATTTTTTGACAGAACTGAAAATCCTCATAATTGTTCCATTGAATTCATACTTGCATGACACATGGGCGTGAGTTGAGCATGGATTTGGAAAGCTTGGGAACCAAGGATGAACGAACACCTATTGGTTCGGTCAAACTAAGCTAAAACAGGCCCGATCAATGTTGGTCAAACATGACCTATTTTTCAGGAATCCCTAGAAAATAGGGCAGAAATAGTAGATTTTGGGATTTTTCCAGATTTGGTGTAACTAATTGGATGAGTTCGACCTATATGGATGGGATTAGGATAAGATAAGGTTGTTAGAGACATTATATCATAGTTTGTTTATTATTTCTCTATTTATACCAAGTTTATGAACCATTGAAACATGGAGAATTTGTATAATTTCATATTGAGACTTCTGAATATTGTGAGTTAATTTGAGGAACCAGTTCTATCTTCTTTTTGTTGTTCAATGCTATGGATGATTGACTGAGTTTGCAGTAGCTGATAATTTCTTCAAGTGTGCAAGGCAAGGGTGGAGGGCCCCCACACCAAGCTAAGTACACTTCATGGTTAATTTAGCTTAATTTTCATAAACTAGTTTTGCTTCAGATTTGTTCAATTAATTAGATGAATGAGGATTTATTATGTTTGCTGATGAATCTTGGTTTACTTCTAATCTACATATGAAGGGACAAACTAGTGTTTAAGTTAAACTCTCCTTCTATCTGATATAAGAACAAAAACTAAAATTCATTTCCTTTTTCTTTTCTGAATTCCTAGCCTTAAATACATGCTAACAATTTTGAATGAAATTGTGAAGAAGGACAACATGGACCTCCTCAGTTAGGAGCCTCTTCTATTACTCTTTATGCATCATAAACTATTGTTAATCAGGTGTTTAGTTTCTCTTCATGAAGTAGTACTATAGGGAAGGACAAACATGATCTCCTAAGTTAGGAGCCTCTTCCCATAGATGTTACATATTGAATCAAAAACTACTTAGTTAGATTTTTATATTTGTAATTTTTCTATTTCATCTTCTAACCTTGACTACATATGAAATCCATATATTTTGGACATGCTTCCAAGTTTACAAACCCGGATTGATAATTAAATACTTGTGTTAGTTTACATAGTAAATTGACCCAACAGGGAGCATATTAATATTTCTTACTTACTAGATCCCACGCATATATTTAAAAATGTTTCATCTTCTTTATGTAGGCACATATCATCGAAAGAAAATGACACATAAAACTAATTAACCTAAAAAGAAACATTTGCGAAGACAAGAAACTAGAGAAGAGGCTAGTCCATCTTGGTCTTTCAAAGAAGGTGATGTCCCATGGATTTTAAAGAAAAATGATATTTCTTTGGCAAAGTTATAATGGGTGTGAGAATGTCTTCTTTATATGGGTCTTCACTATGGCATTGCTTCATTGTGAAAGACCATTTGTCGAGGTTGAAATTGCATGACCACTTGAACCTTCTAAGAGTACGTATGTCAAAAACATGATTAATTTATTATTTGTTATTATTTTTATGAATTGGGATATTTTATAATTAATTTTTTATATGTATTATTTACTTTGCAGTTTCATTATCCTCTGCTCATGCATGGGTGTATGAACCATGACTTCCCCAAGACATATGACGTGTCATATCATTAGAGAAATTTTGAGGTCAAAAATGAGCCTCAAAACAAAAATGTACAGCCAAAATCAACTTTATAAGAACCAATAGGATTCAAGATGATGATGTCAACCATGGGGGATGATTCACCATTTTCGGAGTAAAAAAACAAAAAGAATAAAAAACTATTTTTTCAACTTTTATTTTCAACTTATCTCCCTATGGTTTCATTCAAATTTTGAGTGGGAGCACTCGTTGGATGTAGAATTTAATTCCTCATCCAAGGAGTATCCATGTTGCATACTTTCAATGAACTCTGCTACAAACAATGTAAACTTTGAAACGGGAACTATAAACTCAGAACGGGAACTCTGGCCAAAAAATCCTAAAAAAACATCAAAAACAGTGCTAAAAATGGAAAGTGTTGATGCTGGAATAACATCCTTTTTATTTTCTTAGGTAAATTTTCAACATATTTTAAAAATGGCGGTGAAAACCATTTTTTTGCGCAAAAATTATCCAAAAAACACCCTCAAAACAAAAAGTGTTAATGCTGGGAGAACACTTTTTTTTTCAAAAATAAAATTTCAACATTTCGAAATAATGGCGTAAAATATTTTATCATGACCCCGAAAACCATTAAATTTAAAAAAATAATGAAAAAAAAAAAACCAAAACAAAAAAAAAACAAACAAAAACAAAACCAAAAACAAACAAACAAACACAAAACCAAAAAACAAAAAAAGGGGGTTAAAAAAAAATAATAATAATAATAACAAAACATAAATTAAAATATACTTAAAAAATAAAAAAAATCAATCAATCAATCATAAAAATGTAAAAACAAAAAAACAAAACAAAATTAATGATAAGAATTAAAAAAATAAAAAATAAAATAAATAACTTTATAAAAATAAATAAATAAATTTGTAAACAAATAAATAGTAAAAAAAAATGGAGAAAAAAATGGTTATCTTGTAAACCATATAAACAATAAAATAAAATAAAATAAATAAATTGGCAAAAAAAAAACATTTAAAATAAACTAAAAATTAAGTAGGTAAAAATAGAAAAAAAAAAAAAACAAAACAAAAAACAAAAAACAAATCAAAAAAATAAATAAATAAAAATTTAAATTTAAATTTAAAAACAAACTAGATCTTAAAAAAATAGAAAATTAACAAAAATAAATAAAAACTACTAAAATTAAGATTAAAATGTTGATTATTTAAAAAACAAATATAAAAATATATATAAAAAACAAAAATTAAATTTTAAAAAGAAAATAAAAAATAAAAAATGTTAAAAAAAATTATCTCACAAGCCATAAAAGAATTTGGAAAAACAAAAACAAAAAAAACAAAACAAAAAAACAAAACAAAACAAAAAAACAAAACAAAACAAAAACAAAAAAAACAAAATTAAAATATATATATAAGTAAAAATAGAGAAATTAAAAAAAAAAAAAAACATTTAAAAAAACTAGGAAAAAAATTTAAAAACAAACTAGTTAAAAACAAAAACAAAAACAACAACAACAAACAAACAAAACCCAAAAAAATGCATTTTTTATTGAAAAAAAAAATGTAATTAATTTTTATTAAACATACATATTTTATTTTATATATATATATATATATATATATATATTAACAATCTTTTTTTTATTAAAAAAAAAATTATAATTTTTTCAAACAATTTTTATTTATTATTTTATTTAAAAATACAAATTATTAAACCTTCATTAAAAAAAAAAAAAAAAAATTACATTTTTTTTAAACAAACTTTTTTTTATTAAAAAAAATTATAATTTTTTTTTAAACAAATTTTTATTTATTTATTTAAAAATACAATCATAAAAAATATTTTAATTTTTTAAAACAAATTTAATCTTTTAATTTAAAATTTTAAAATATATAACTTTATATATATATACATATATATAAAAGTTAATGTTGGTTTTTTTTTTTGGTGAACCTCCGCTCCCCGACCGCGCCACCACGGGCAGCCGAGGGCGGGCGGCCGAGGGACCTGCACGCAAGCCCTCCTCCCACGGCCGCGCTACCACGGGCAGCAGGGGGGCAGGCGGGCAATTCCTACGTGCAGGCCCCTCCAACCACAGTCGTGCCACCACGGGCGGCCAGGGGGTGGAGGGCCACCAAAATTTTAAAAAAATAAAATAAAATAAAATTAACTTTAAAAAATTTTTTTTAATAATTTTTTAAATTTTAAATTAAAAAACTAAATTTGTTTTAAAAAATTAAAATATTTTTATGATTTGTATTTAAACAAAAATAAATAAATAAATCTTGTTTTAAAAAAAAAAAATATATATATATATATATATATATATATATATATATATATATATTATAATTTTTTTTAATTAAAAAAAAATTGTTTCAAAAAAAATGTAAATTTTAATTTAATTTTTTTTAAATATAAAATGTAGGTTTAATTTTTTTATTTTTTTTAAATATAAATGTAGGTTTAATAATTTGTATTTTTAAATAAAAATAATAATAATAATAATTGTTTAAAAAATATATATAATTTTCTTTTAAAAAAAAAAATTAATATATAAAAAAAAAAAATTATATATATAAAAATTTAAATATATAATTTTCTTTAAAATATATAATTTCCTTTAAAATATATATATCTATATATATATATATATATATATATATATATATATATATATATTAATTTTGTTTTTTTTTTCCCAAATTCTTTTATGGTTTGTGAGATAATTTTTTTTTAATATTAATTTTACTAGTTTTTTTAAATTTTTTTTGTAAATTTTCTATTTTTTTTAACTAGTTTGTTTTTAATTTTTTTTCCTAGTTTTTGTTAATGTTTTTTTTTATTTCTCAATGTTTACTTACTTAATTTTATATATATACTTTTTTTTTAATTTTTTTTTCCAAAGTCTTTTATGGTTTATGAGATAAAAAAAATTTAACATTTTTTATTTTTTATTTTTGTCATATATATATATATATATATAGAGAGAGAGAGAGAGAGAGAGAGAGAGAGAGAGAGAGAATTATTTCATGTGGATTGAAAATTTAATTAACGATGTATAAATATGTAGAATATCGAAAATGCAAAATATCGACCTTCTTCTTCAAATATGCAAATCAATAAAAACCTCACTACAAAAAAAAAAAAAAACAAGAAAGTATGAAGAAGAAGACCACTTCCAAAATTATTAAATTTACAAAATAATTATTTACATTTCATACATTAGAAAATTTAAAGTCAAAAAATAGGTCTTTTAAAAAAAGGGTCTGATGTAGAATAACCACTTTTTTAATTAAGCATGAAAATCACTACCATTCTAAAACGCAATGTACATAAAAAAATTAAAATGCCAAAAACTATGCTCTAAAAAAAAACATGTGTATTCTGCATCACCCCTTTTCAAAATCGGGTTACTTTTTTGCTATCTCTACAAAACGGGTAACAGTATTAGTTCCGGTTTCAAAGTTTAGGTTGATTACACGAAAAAATGAGAAATACATGAAAAACATGATTGCAATCACTTTTTTCAAGTACTTTTCATTTTCCATGTAGCGAGGTTCATCAAAAGTATGAAACATGGGTAGTCCTTGGATTAGGAATTAAGTTATACATCCAAAGAGTTCTCCCTCTCAAAATTTGAGTAAAACCGTAGGAAGATAAGTTGAAAAGACGAGTTGAAAAAATAGTTTTTTTTCTTTTTTCCCTCTAAAATTTGATGATGTAATCTAATCTTATTTAATTATTCTTTATTTTATAATATTCCTTAGGAGGCCCATTTTTTACCTCAAAATTTCTCTAATGCTAAATTATTTGCACTTGTACATTGGATCACATCATAGGAGATTCACATGACTAGGATTCCACGATGGTTTCAAGAGATAGCTTAGATTGTCTGTATGTTTGAGAAGGAACTTCCAAAGAGTTTCATGGACTTGCAGGTTCATCTTCTAATTCACCTAGTAGATGAGGTTGAATTAGTTGGGGTGGTTTCTTCTCGTTGGATGTTCTTCTTAAAGAGGTACATGAAGAAATTGAAAGGTTTTGTTCGACAAAGGGAAAAACCTGAGGGGTGTATGGCAGAGGGGTACATATTGTATGAGTCTTTCTATTATACCAGTGAGTACATCAAGCAGATCGAAAACACAACAGGTGTGGTGATTTGGGATGATTGAAGGAATGAAGACAAAAGAGAAGGGGAGGTTCTTCGAACGAATGGAAAAAAGTGCATGATAAAGAGTAAGTGACTTATCATTTGTCAAATTTTTACACAATAACTATTCACACTGAACTTCGTATTAATGCATATATTGATACATACTATATATGTTCATTTGATTTCATCAGCAAATTCAGAAATTGAAGCCATCAACAAATTGATTCTTTACAATTCATAAGTGACACAGTCATGGTTCGCATTGTACGAACAGAAGAGGAGGAGATGGGACAGTGACAGGAAAGAATTCAGATGGTTGAATGATACAAGTGTGCCTTATCTTGATCATTTAAAATAAAATATGCCAATGACATGCCCTAATAGTTGGGTTGTTAATCAATTCAGAGAGAAATATGGTGCATTTAGTCATTTCCCGGGTGTTGAAGAGGATGCACTAAACATAGGGATTGGGTGCAGCAACTCAGTGATAATCTCTTTCTGTACATTTTTAACTTCATAATGCACCTTTGAATTGTAACATCTATATTTTATATTTGAATTATGTTTGGGTTATTAGACACATCACATTGTGATTTTTTCATGAGTTTTTTATAGGTGCATTTGTTCCCATCGATGTGGGCATATGGACATCATTTTTGCACAAAGAATGTCGATGATGGATGCTTGACACAAGGTTGTGGAGTGGAAGTCGAGATCGACCAATTTAGTCATACTAGCCACCACGATCAAAACCTATTATAGGGGACATCAAGTTACGTCGGAAAGATACAAGATATCATTCAAGTTGACTTCTCTTTGTTCCAATGTGTTATTTTTAGTTGCAAGTGGTGGGACATGTTCGATCAGAATAATGTAAAGAAAGATCACAATAGTGGGTTGATATCTATCAACTATAGAAAGATGTCGCATGAAACTAGGGAGCCTTATGTTTTCCCCAAACAATGCAACAAGGTGGTTTTTTACCTAGATGTATTGGATAGGGATTTTTGGTTCGTATTAAGACACAACCTTATATCAAAAAATATTATTGAGAACAACAGTGTTATCATGTCAAGCGAGGTATATAATCAAGGTGATGACAACGAAGAGTGATATGTACTTGTTTTATTTCATCATTTATACTATTGTTGTATATTTTTAATTTATTTATTTCATTAATTATATTGTTTTTTATTTGTCTTGTTGGCATTTTATATAGTTGATAAGATTCATGTTGGGAGCGGGATCCCCCAAGCGCAGTTCTGGGGCTAAAAGCCCATGTTTGAGTCAAATTTTGTAATAAAATTGTAAAGACTCCACATTTTGTGGTCGTGGAGCGCAAAGGTGTCATGTGTCATAAAGGGTAGTTCGTCCTTAGTCTTGTAAAGTAAAGTTGGATGTAAGAGATCTACCCATGGTCTGCAGACCATGGGATTGTATAAAAAGAGCTAAGCTCTAAGTAGTTAGGAGAATAATAATCAGCGAAGAATGTATGAGAGTCGTAGCTTTGAAGTAAGAAGTCTAAGTCTTGGGTCATAGTGTAGGTAGAGGCTCTGCAGCTGAGTGTGCAGAGGCCTAGGGTAGAAGTCTGTAGCTGAGTGCATAGAGGCCTAGGGTAGAAGTCTGCAGCTGTGTGCGCAGAGTGGACAGAGTTGTAAACACTTGGAAGATATCAATAAAGAGAAATATTCTGCAATTTTTGTGTCTTTGTTCCATTGATACATCTTGATATGTTATGTATGAATGTCCTTTATTATGCTTATATGATGTGTGAATGAATGCAATTACATTAGGTAACTGAATGTAATTACGAATATATGTTTACATAGAGTTAACTATAATTATTTGACAAATATAAGCAAATCACTTAGATTAATTAGGGAATCTTCATGGTACGCTGCCATAGCAGGACAAAAGTACCTGGGCAGCAGATTAGGGTTGCGCAAAGGTCGATCGTACTCCTTCACGGAGGTATTGAAGGCTGGAATAGAGGGCTCATCTTGCAAGCCCTAGAGCAAAGCAACCTGTGTGAAGGCAGGGATAGAGGGAATTAAACGACATCACAACCATCTCAGGGCACAGAAACTTGGTTCTAGCATCCCCCCATATTGCTTCGAGTGAGACTTCAGTTTGTGCTCCGCGGGCTGATGCTGAAAGGGCCAATAGTGTAGGGATTTGTTTGTCTAATTAATGTTGAACTTGGGTTAGGCCTCCTCAAGCCAACAAATGGTTTCGTTGCCAGGACCGGAATCTGTTTAAGAGACGTGTGATGTCATATCACTAGAATCCAACTAAGAAGGAGATCGGAGATTGGTTGGATAGAAATATCCACAAATTCGCGGCCCATGAGAACAGAAACCCACAACTGAAAAAGGAACAGTGGTTGGATAGATACCTATACTAGTTGAGTTATACGAGTGGATCATGAAGCTAGTAGACAACCAAGGAAGGTGGAAACTTGACGGTCCTATTGTTTGGACCCCGAAGCTAATGCAGAAATTGGAAGCATCTGAGGACAAGATCGCCTGCGTTGTCGATCATTGGCTCAATCATGTCATAGGAGGATTTGTGACAGAATTCACAGTCGACACCTTAGTTAGCTACAGCAAGGCGGGGCGGCGCTTTTTCAAAGGACTGCGAGGTAAGTACGTGAAATATTTGAATACCTGGATTAAAATGCTATTGTGCGAAAAAAAGGTTATGCAACTACCTTGATGTTCGGAACTACGCGAAGTGGAAAAACTTACATGAACGAAGGAAAAAAGGGTCCTGAATATAGTCCATTGATTTCACCTCCGCGAGGTGACGAGGAAGGGATAGCGAAGGTTTCCCCACGAAGTGTTATTTAGTTAATAAGACAAGGATTCCCGTGAATACACCTATGCCCACACCACCTCCAACTTCACCACCATCACCTGTGACTTCACCCGTACCACCTCCACCTCCACCGTAGTTTAGTATGGCAAATTCAATGAAGTTGCCTTTGTTCAAAGGCTTGGGAAGTGAAGACCCAAACCAATTCTAGTTCGTTGTGAAAGTTGTATGGAAAGCTCAGGGTGTTACAAATGATCATATAAAGAAGGCGACAATGGTTAGTGCTCTGCAAGATTGCGCTCTAACCTGGGATATCAAGTACTCTAATGATAACCCAAATGTTGGAGTCACAGACATCCAGATAACACTAAATAGAGATTTCAGTAGGCCTAAATCTGACGCGCAATCGATTGTGGGATTCAAGGAGATTGCGATGCAACCAAGCAAGATGCCTTGGGAACTAGATCAAAGGTTGAAATATACAATCCGCGAAACCAACATGAATTTGACAGATGGACAGCATTGCGAGTGGTTTGTGGCTTAAGCCACTGCCACACTTAAGGGGTGCATTGTCACAACAAAAGATAACAACTCAAGTGGAGGCCTTGGAGATTACCATGAGACTGCATGAAACTCCGATGCAAGATCCAAATTTGGGGGTTCAGTAGATCCATGCACAGTTGAAGAATATGTGCCTTGAGATGCAAAGCCTGAAGTAGGACAGGACAGTTCAACCAGAGGTGTGCGAGGAGGTATGGTGCTTGAAATGCAAGATTTAGGGGCATGACAAGGACCATTTCCTGGTCTTTGCAAACTACATTATAGGAGGAGGATCGATGCCTTTGAGACCGGAAGCTCAACCAAGACCAAGCAAGGGACCTGCACTATGGTGCGCTATATGTCAAGTAGCAGGAAAACATGCTACGAATAACTGTCATTTGTTGCAGAAGTTTGTACAGAAACCGCAACAGTTGTTCTGCAACTTTTGTAGGTCGGTAGAGCATGATGAGTGTAATTGTAGGAGTTATGAATTGATGATGGATAGAACTCTAGCCTATAGTGTTCAGGCAGAAACGCAGCCCAATGACCAGAGCGCAGGGATGACGCAGACATGATTTCAAGGGCGCAGACAAGGCCGAGGCAGAGGAGGACCTAACAGAGGTTGAGGACAGTTGATCTGCTACAATTGTGGAGGACCAGGATATTATGCCCGCAATTGCACTAACCCAACACGTCCATCGTGCAAGTATTGCATGTTGTTTGATCATGAAATGAAAGATTGTCCTACACTAATAGCTAGGATACATGCCAAAGGGGTGCTACCACCTCCGTCGACTTAGAACCTGTAGATGATGAGGTCTGAGCCATGCGAAGAGGACCCAAACGTAAATATAGTGCTCAGAAGTGGAATCGTGATGGGAGATGACAAGGGAAAATAGCCATAAGACAGTACATGGGTCCGCAAAGCTCCATAGAAGGAGGTTGATTTTGATTTGGAGCATGCACATAAAACCTTCATGGAAGCTAAGAATAGCTTTGTTGAGGCCTCCACCTCAGGAAGCAAGGATAAGCCTTATCAAGAGATGGACCCTTTTATGCTCACAACCTTCCTGGAGACTTGCATGAAGTTACTATGCAATAGTAAAGTTGTGAAGGGTTTACAAGAGCTCATCAATAGGTGCGCTAGAACCGCTCCGGGTGAGCTGCGCGTAGTACAAAAGATTGGCAAGCATAAAACAAGAACGGGACTACAGATGAGACTGACCGTGTAGATAGGAGAGTATGAAATTGATCAGTTTATTTTGGACCTGGGGTCAGACGTGAATGTCCTACCAAAGCATACTTGGGAACGAATGGGGAGACTCGCGTTGCAATGGTCTCCGATTCGGCTGAGGATGGAAAATCAACAAAAGATCATCCCCATGGGACAGCTGCAAGGGGTGACTGTGGATATTGAAGGTGCAAGCACGCTGGCTGATTTTGAAGTAATAGAGATAGTGGATGACAGCAACCCCTATCCTGCGCTCCTAGGAATTGACTGGGCTACTGATATGGATGGGGTAATCAACCTAAAGAAGTGAAAGATGATATTTGAGGAGAAATCTCTACACGTAATAGTACCCCTAGATCCTGTTGAAGGATCGTGCTACACAGAACCAATCCGCGATTATGAGAGTGATGGCGATTTGGACTGTATCTATAAGATAACAGCATGAGATCAAGATTGGGTGAATCCCACCGCGGATGGACGAACTACAAAAGATTGTGGGAGTTCCTACACTTTAGACTCTGATGAAGAGTTAGAACGTTGGCAGAATCGGTTACACGAAGTGACTACACTGAACTGCAATATGATGACCCGATCGTTGCGCTGTGTGTCCTCAGAGGTAAGAAATCTACCTACTTATGATGGCCTGAATGAGGTAGATATATTTTTGGATGCATTTGAAAGGGGGGTACCAGAAAAGCAGCACTTTCAGGCGTTGGACTAGGCACTGCGCGTTACGCCCACAAGATAGTGGGGTAGGCATAAGGGGAGCTTTGATGATTGGCATGAATGTAGGAGTATGATGAGAACACAATTTGGGAAGCCTAAGATGAGAATGACAGACAAGTATGATGGGCAGGATGATCCGCGCACGCATTTGGCCAAATGGGCCCAAGCTTATGGAGAAAATCCCCAACCTAAATGGGTGCACTTGTTCTGTCACACCCTGGATGTTGTCCCAATGAATTGGTACGTAGAAACAGAGCTCCACCATGGTATAGGTGAATGGGATATTCTGCGCAAGGGCTTTGTAATGACATTCAGTTTTGAAGACGGGTTTGATTACATTGATGAGGTGCTACAAGAAGTGAAAGCAGCTATCTTTCAGATACCATAGGATCCTTTGGACTTGATTCAGCCTAAGTGGGCTACTCAACTAAGTCACGTGCTGGAATGCTATAACGTGACCGCTAAAGAAGAAGATGAGGATTCGCATAAGATTAACATTCTGAAAATAGAAGGTCACCGCAAGGTTAAAGGACCACATATTAAGAACCCTGATATAACCACACCGTTGAAAACGAAACAAGTAAACATTGGTACGGAGGCAAAACCCAAATTCAAGAAGATTGGACACTACTGGGATGACCTGATGGTGGATATGGTCGTTGAATTGCTTTGCAAATACAAGGATTTATTCCCTACCAAGTTTATGGATTTGAAGGGGATAATCAGGGACCTCAGTATGATGAAGATTACATTAAAGCCCGACGCGGAGCCAGTTAAGCAAAGACCTTATTGTCTCAATCTAAAATACAAGGATAAGGTCTGCTTAGAGCTAGACAATATGCTCGCGGCAGGCATCATTGAGCCTATGGAAGAATATGACTGGGTAAGCCCAATGGTGGTACAAGAAAAGAAGCAGAAGGATGAAATAAGGATATGCGTGGATCTCAGAAAGTTGAATGACACTTATGTATGTGATCCTTTCCTGACTCCGTTCACTGATGAAATGTTGGACAACACAGGTGACCATGAAACATATTCCTTCACTGATGGGTTCTCAGGATACCACCAGATCAAAATCGCGCCAGAGGATAGGAGCAAGACAACCTTCGCGACTGAGTGGGGTTGTTTTCAATACACTGTAATGCCATTTGGATTGAAGAATGCACCTACGATCTTCTCGCGCGTACTGGTTGCTGCATTCAAGGAATTTATTCATAAGTTCCTGTAGGTATATTTTGATGACTGGACTGTGTTTGTGTTGGTAAAACACCATGTAGCAAGCTTGCGCCTGATGTTGGATACCTGTCGAAGATACCAGATCACACTCAATCTAAAGAAGTGTCTATTTTATGTTCCTTTCGGGACCCTTTTGGGGCATGTGATTTGTAGAAAGGGACTGATGGTAGATCCCGCAAAGATAGCAGTGATATTGAGTGTGAAGCAGTTGCACGCTACCCAGGGACATACAGGATATTACAGAAATTTTATCAAAGGTTATGCCCAGCTCACCGTGCCTATGGAAAAAAAATTGGAGAAGGATGTCACTTTCTGTTGGAATGAGGATTGTAAGAAGAGCTTGGATATATTGAAAGAAAATATGGTCACCGCGCTGATTCTAGTCTTCCCGGATTGGAAGAAGGAGTTTCATGTACATGTCGACGCATCATGCATAATGCTGGGAGCAGTACTAACACAGGCTGGTGGAGAAGGCTTGGACCATCCTATCGCATTCGTAAGCCGAAGATTATCCAAAGTGGAGAAGAACTATTCCACCACCAAGCGCGAAGGATTATCCATGGTGTATGCACTCCAAAATTTTAGGCATTACTTGTTGGGAGGCCATTTTAATATGTATATGGATCACTCCGCACTGAATTACCTGGTCAACAAGCTTGAGTTTGGGGGGAGAATCTGTAGGTGGCTCTTATTGTTCCAAGAATATGATTTTGAAGTTATTGTAAATCTTGGACAACTGAACGCGGGACCAGACCATCTATCATTCATCGAAATAGGGGAAGAGCCCACCAACTTGGAAGATGGATTGTCTGACGTGCAGCAATTTGCAGTGCGTGTTGCAGATGGTCATTTTGAGTATATAATACATTGCCTAACTATAGGTACTGTACTGGAAGGATACATTGTCCAGCAGAAGAAGGAATTAGTAGTGCGCACGGCAGATTTCTCTGTCATTGTTGGGCATCTGTACAAAATAAGGTCTGATGAGATATTGCAACGATATGTACCTAAGTTTGAAAGAAGCAGCATCCTTGCAGACGCTCATGGGGGAATCGTGGGAGGACGTTATGCAAGAATTGCAACTGTGCAGAAGATTCTATGCGCAGGGTTGTGGTGGCCAACCCTCCATCAAGACTCAAAGGCATATTGCAAGGTGTGTGATGTGTGTCAAAGGACTGGTAGGCCATCACAGAGGGATGAGATGCCTTTGAATCCACAGATGACATTGCAACCCTTTGAGAAGTGGGCAATAGATTTTGTGGGACCCATTCAGCCCCAAGGAAAGACAAAAGCAAGGTACATTATCACCACGATGGAGTATTTGACTCATTGGGTAGAGGCACACCCTGTGAAGGACTGCACAGGCGCGACCACTACAAAGTTCCTCTTTGAGCACATAGTGATGTGATTCATTTGTCTAAAGATCTTGATGAGTGATCGTGGTACGCACTTCCTGAATGAGACAATCAGCACATTGACAAAGGAATTTCAGGTATATCACCAGAAGAGCACACCTTATCACCCCCAGGCTAACAAGACGGTGGAAGCATTCAATAAGGTGCTCAAAAACGTGATGACCAAGGTTTTCAATGCTCAATGAAGTGATTGGGACCTATGCATACTTGCAGTATTATGGGCTTATTGAACAACATGCAAAAAGTTGGATGTACAAACCCCCTTTAGGCTCGTCTATGGAGTTGAAGCGGTAATTCCTATGGAATATATTGTCCCTAGTCTGTGCATAGCGGTGCTCACAGGTATGACGGATCGCGGAGCCCTAGAGGATGGGCTCGCACAGCTGGATGAGCTCGAGGAAGAGATATTTTTAGCTGGATTTCACCAACAAGTCCAAAAGTAGCGTGAAAATGCATGGCATGACTGACACATTAAGCTGCACACATTTAAGATAAATGACTTGGTTTTGTTATATGATAGTAAGTTTGATAAATTTCCAGGAAAATTCTGAATGCACTAGTTAGGGCCCAATGTCATTAAGGAAATTACCGATGAACGAGTGGTACAGTTGGTCAAATTAAATGGAGAACCCTTCATAGGAAAGGTGAATGGCAGTCGCTTGAAGCTATACACTGGCGGTCCAAGCATGTGACTAGATAAAGGTAGCACAATCTTAGCACTCCAGGCAACTGAAAGGAGGTGCGGGACTACAAACTACATTTCCCGGGATGGGGAGCTGCGCAATTGGAGGATGGTGCAAAGCAAGGAAGTGTCACAAGGTTCGCGGAGGGAGCTGCGCGACCCAAGGAGAAATCACACAGGTCGGCGAGAAAGTGACCATTAATGTCACTATTCATGATTTGAAAAAAGAAGTGAGGCCAAATGGAGCAGGAGACTGACATTTAAGATGAAATTTATGGCTCATATCCTTGAAAATTTGTCACCAATGTGGCATTAATGAACCGTATTTAGAGGGAACGATCGGATTTGAATTCAAAATGCCCTATAAATTACAAGTGGTTGTCCAACAAGAAACACTTGGCATTTTGAGTATTGAGTTGTTGAGCTCTCAGACACCTATGGACCAAGAGTTCTTCGAGGCTTTCAAAGAGACTCATGCATTTATGAACTTGCCAGAGACATCGCGAGCATTGTTAGAAAGTGTTATGTCAGCACCTGCAGAGATTATAAGTACCGAACAAGTAATAGAGGAGCTGGCACAGGAAATGGAAAGAGAGGCAGAAGTAGCTGCTCCGGAAGTGGCCGAAGTATTGTCAGAGGTCCCTAAATCATAGAAAACACTGAGACCGAAGCCAATCCCAACCAAGGAAACCGTGAAGGACAAGAAAGGCAAGCAGCCTTCCATACTGGTGCGTGCATCGCCAAGGAGAAACCCACCAAAGTCCACTGCACAGGAGAAAGGCAAGGCCATAAACTTATAACCAGAAGAGGAAGATATTGAAGACATCCCAATGGACGATGAGGATGTGGGAGCTGAAGTAGAGGAGGTTGAAGCGCAGGGTGCAGACCCTATTACTCGGTTGTCGGAGTATGTCCCTCCACACAAGCCTAAGTCCAAGGTACCAAAGGACATAGATGAGAGTAAGACTCCGCTGAAAACCCTTCTACTACCAGATGAAATTGCTTTCGACGGTCCACACTTGGCACGAGTGCCACTACTGAAACTAGAAGATTGGGACTTGGAGGACCACGAGAAGTTCCCACACCTGGTGACCAAGCAACTAATGCACCGCATCATTGATACAAATATTGGAATGACTGCATTGGAGCCATGGAGGTGGCTCAAGGGGGTAGAAAAGGCAATGTTTCTCAACCTGCTCTAGGTGTCGCACTATAACTGCACCTTGGTGACAGTTTTTGTCATCAAGCAGCTGTTGTTCTTGGTGCATGATGGGTGTCTGTGGCTAGAGGAGCCAATACCCATCACAGATGGGTTGATTCATTGAATACCTCACCTGTTGTATACAGGTGAGAATCCATCCATGATCTTTGGTGGAAAGGGTGGCAAGTAGGCTCTCGTAGAATCAATGAAGGAGAAATATAAACTAGTGAAGAAGTCTTGCAGGTATGCCATATCCAGCATCTGCGACCCCACTATGAAGGTAGCCACATAGATCCTCGCAGGGAAGGTAATGAGGAAGTTTTTCTCTGTTGAGGTGTCAATGCTTGTCGTCACACTCGCACAGTAGTGTGCTGAAGGAGTCATGTTCAACTGGTCAGACTACCTTCACGGAGAGTTCCTGGCGAACTGCCGCGAAGCACAAGAGCTCAGCAAGACATTCCACTATGCGTGGCTTTTGCTGTCGATTGTTCTAGTAGCATGGGAGCTACCAAAGGATAGCCAGACCTCCCTGAAGCAGTGAAGTACACTTCTTTGTGGGCGACCAGATGCGCAGCGAGTCTGGGACAGCAAGATCTTCTAGATCTTGATGGAGATGAACATCAAGATGGCCATCAATCACAAGCCACAATTGTTGCCAACGGTGTACGCCAACCTATAGGTCTACACCTAGTTTAAAGCCAATTTCCATTAAGTATCCATCAGGGTGAGGAAGGACCCTGCGCAGAAGTGGTACGACTTGTCGTATCTGGCCAAGGATGACACCATTGATGCGGTGCTTGATCAATGGCCGACGGAGTGGCGCACTACCACGGACTTGGAGGTCAGAGGGAGAGAGTCCGTAGCGCAGAAGAAGGAGGAGGCCAAGTTGAAGATGGCACAGCTGGTCGAGAAGAGGAAAAAGGAGGCCACTGATAAGGCCTAGGCGAAGCAGGAAGGAAAGCAAGCAGGTGCAACAGGGCGTTGCTCTGGCAAAGTGTGAGGTCGCCTTGATCTGGATTTAAACAAGAACACAAAAAATTACAGAGGTAACCATAAACACAGAGATGCAGTGGAAATAATACTTCATTTCATTAATGTAAAATACTGAAATATGCTTACAAACAGCAATGGAAATAAACCAGCTAGGCCAATGGTAGCTTATCTCTGAGAAGAGATGTGGCAGCTACATGCCTCTGAACTATGTTACAATGAGGCTCGAAGGCCTATTTATTGTTGGGAAACAATGGAAAACCCTAAACATCCAAAAACCTAACCCTAGAGGATGAAACGCCAAATTGTGGGCCTCGTTTGGGTAAATGGTACATCAACTTCCCAGGGTCATAACTTTGGCATATGATCTCTGTTTGATGCAAACAATATCTTGTTAGAAAGATCTATCCAAGAACTACAACTTTGGGAAGAGAAACATCGGTCCATGGACCCATGTTGCTCCCATATTTCCCAAAAAACGTCGTTTAGGGCCTCAAAACAGCTCCGGAAGTTCAGGACCCAAAAAACTACTAAAAATAGTAAATTGTGCTACATTTAAGGAAACTGAAAAGTTAAAAGAAACAATGGTTGGGGTCCAAGTGTACTTGGTAGGTGGCCACCAATATCCACCTGGATCACGCCTCCACCTAAGACAAAAGAGGAAGAAACAGAACAGCACGGTGCAGACCCTCAGGAGACGTGTGCCCGCATCAAGCGCCCAAGAGAGCTGGAGAAGGGAGGGTCCAGGAAGAATTCAAAGGTGACCAAGACCTCACTAGAGCCTATCACATTGACAGAGGGTGACTTACATGACATCGGTGACATAGTCAGGGATGTAACCGCGGAGGCCCTACAGCAATTTGAACAACAGCAATAGATCATCCTAGGGGCCATCCAGACCGGGTTGCAGGAGTTGCAGACCCATGCGTCGCAAGATGGTATGATGTTTACTAGCTTGGCTATCGACACTTTAGTATGCTACGCATGAAGGCTTCCAGTGCGATAGTGCTGCCGAATGGAACACTAACCACAGAAAATGAGGCTAACAGGCCCACTGTCAGCGCCCTGAAGGGAGTTGGGTTGAACATGGCAGCACTTCTGCGCGAAACACTCCACCTCTTGTAGGATGGAGTAATTATAGAACCAAGGGCTCGTGAGCACCGCGCCCTCCAGGTAATCAGCGAACAATAGATTAACAACGAACAGATGGCCCTACAAAGAAATTTTGTCATTACCGTTGAGACCATGGAAACCAATCAGAGCAAGAGGATTATGCAAGTCGTTGAGGGAGCATGTCAAATGATCCTAGAGTTGGCCATTCCAGAGGAGGAACCAGTCAAGGTATGCATCTACAAGTTTGCCATAGGGGTGCATGACACTCGGATTGAGATGGCATGGGTTCAGTTGGAGTTAAACCTGTAAATTACATAGCTACAGTTGAGGGCCCAGCCTTCAACACCGCCCAAATTAAAGGACCAGTGACCAACTGCTGTCACAGAGGCAGTAGTGGTGGTGGAGAGTGCAGTAGCAGAATGCACGTAGTTGTTTGAGAAATCATTTGAGGTCCTGACAAGATTGCAGGAGGACCCCAATATACAAAGGCTATAGATGGAAGCGCGTGAGCTACAGTAGCGCTACAATGAGTTTAAGGGCATAGCGCAAACCATCGCTCTGACACAGAGACTAGCCAAGCTGCAGGAGGCCAAGCAGCTGAAGAAATAGGTGGACACAGTGTTGCACAAGGAAGCAGTGCTGAAGGCGAGACTAAAGCCCTGGATGGAGGAGGCTTACGCAGTGACAGGAAATATCAAAGGCAATCTTGTGACTTTCCAAGCAAAGCAACAAAAGCTTCAGGCTGACAGCGTAGGAGTAGTGATCGAGCATACAATGAAAGACGTGAAGCAGGTGGTAGCTCAGTGCACGGCTGAGGTTGCGGTCATACGGGTCGAACTGGATGCGCTTCGTGCAAAGATCTTCATGCCTACCGAGTGACTCGAGGGTGAGTCATGATTTTTGTGTTGGGGGTCTGTTGGGAGCGGGATCCCCCAAGGGCAGTTATGGGGCTAAAAGCCCATGTTTGAGTCAAATTTTGTAATAAAATTGTAAAGACTCTGCATTTTGTAGTCACGGAGTGCGAAGGTGTCATGTGTCATAAAGGGTAGTCCACCCTTAGTCTTGTAAAGTAAAGTCGGTTGTAAGAGATCTACCCATGGTCTGTGGACCATGGAATTGTATAAAAAGAGCTAAGCTCTAAGTAGTTAGGAGAATAGTAATTAGCGAAGAATGTAAGAGAGTCGTAGCTCTGAAGTAAGAAGTCTAAGTCGTGGGTCATAGCATAGGTATGGGCTCTGCAACTGAGTGTACAAAGACCTAGGGTAGAAGTCTGCAGCTGAGTGCGCGGACCCCTGCATCTATGTGCGCAAGGTGGAAAGAGTTGTAAACACTTGGAAGATATCAATAAAGAGAAATATTATGCAATTTCTGTGTCTTTGTTCTGTTGATAAATCTTGATATGTTATGTATGAATGTCCTTTATTATGCTTATATGATGTGCGAATGAATGCAATTACATTAGATAATTGAACACAATTACAAATATATGTTTACACGGAGTTAACTATAATTGTTTGACAGGAATCTTCATGGCACGCTGCCATAGCAGCACAAAAGTACCTAGGCAGCAAGTTAGGGTTGCGCGAAGATCGATCGTACTCCTTCGTGGAGGTATTGAAGGCTGGAATAGAGGGCTCGTCTTGCAAGCCCTAGAGTGAAGCAACCTGCGCGAAGGTAGGGATAGAGGGAATCAAATGACATCACAACCATCTCAGGGTGCGGAAACTTGGTTCCAGCATCCCCCCATACTGCTTCGAGTGACACTTCAGTCCGCGATCCGTGGGCTGATGTCGAAAGGGCCAGTAGTGTAGGGATTTGTTTGGCTAATTAACATTGAACCTGGGTCAGGCCCCCTCAAGCCAACAATTCACAAACGTTTTTACACGTTTTTTTCCAATGTAAACATTTTTACACTTAAAACTAAGTATTTACGATTATGTAATTTATAATTTAAAATTAAAATTTTAACATAATTGTTTTATGTGTTTAAATCTAATTTACAATATACTTCTATAGGCTTTGGATAGACGTCAAGACGGATCGAAAGATTGTTATAATTATAAGCATGAGTTATCAATTTATAACTATATTTTATCAAGAAATAGATCTAAATATACTCATATTATCTCCTTTCTCAAATGACATTGTGATTATCAATTTAAAATAACTCGGAAAGTGATAGAAAATGAAGAAGGAAAATCATACGTGTGTTATATATGTGTACTAAAAGGCCTACTACAACCATCATCAAAGTTTTTCAATATAGTAAATAACCTCCCTTATTCTCAATGTGCATCATATCTCCATAAATATAAATGTAGTTTAAGACATGGTGTACAATATATATATGATATTAAGGATTCAAGGTGACAATCCTTCTCAAATAGAAAAACGAGAAGAATATACACAAAATAAGAAAATAGGGAATTTTGAAACAACATTGAAGATTTATTCTAGATTTAGATACTTATTGGTTTATTAATGAGTTCACATGTTTTTTCTTCAGGTTTATATCAAAATCAATATAAATTATGTAGTGATAAATCTATGAATAGTTTAACAATGAAAAAATTGTGTATTAATATGTAAGATTAAATTCTTGACATGAGAGGAAAAACCAAGTTGGTTGAAGCGGTGCTACGAGAGCCTGACCTAGCCCTTTGCTACTGGTTCGCTTTCTCGTCTAAGGCCGCAGGCCGACCCGGCCCTTTGGCTGCTCCGAAGGGCATCGATTACTCTATCTACGCGCTGTTGGGTGTCCCTCCGTGCGCCCTCGTGGCTGCTGCACCCCTGCACACAGCGCTGAGGCGCCCTCACCATGGATTCAACAGGGGGCTTCTCCAATCCGCCTCCAAAGGTGATAGCATTTAGAGCAATGATCGAAGCAGCCCGAAGCGAGTGCCATCAGCGACTCAATAGAAGTTCATCAAGAAGATGGAAAATATCCCTTCAGTGGCCCTTCCTGAAGAAGAGACGTGCAAGGCAGCTCTGAACCTGGCAGAGAGAGGCCTCATTGGGCAGTTCACGGGCCTCTGGCCTTCTCCTAAATCAGTAGAAGACTGGACTCAAAGAAACTGGAATCCTCTAATCAAAGAGGGTGTCAAAAGCTACTTTGTAGGCAAAGGATTCTTTGTCTTTGTGTTTGAAAGCTCGGAAGACAGAAGTTTAATTTTCAAAAATGGCCCATATTTCATGGGACCGCAGGGATTGTATCTGAACAAATGGTCCCCAGACTTTGACCCTTCCCAGGATGTCCCATCTGCTATTCTGGTTTGGGTGAGACTCCCCCATTTTCATCTCCATTGCTGGAACCAAAAATCCTTAGAGAACATCGGAAACGTGCTGGGTAAATATATAGACAAAGCTGCAAGAAAATATCAGTATTCTTGTGCTCGCATATGCATTGAAGTTGACCTAGAGGAGGGGTTACCGGAAGCAATCAAGCTCACTGTCGCTGGATGGACGCATATCCAGGAACTGGACTACGAACAGTTACCTTTCAAATGTAGACATTGTCATGGGCACGGACACTTCGCCAAGCACTGCAAGAAAAGGGCTGAAGAGCAACCAGACAAACAAAATGGGGATCAATGGACTCTAGTTCAGAAAACAACTTTTCCAAAAAAAGGCTCTGGCAAAGGAAACACAACAGGGATCCCAAGCAGTTCTAAGCCCATTCAGGAAGAAGAAGCAAACACAAAAGGGACAACAAGCACTCAGATCGACCCTGTAGCCCCAGAGCAGGAAAATCGGGTGCAGGAAGAAAGCACCCCACCAAGCAAAGAAGGAGAGAAAGCAGTTCAGGTCGAAGTCACCCAAGGCAGCCCATCCAATCCCTCATACGCAGAAGTCACAAGGAAAAAAGCAATAGAAAGCTCAGGTTCATCGGAGGACGAAACCTATGAGCACCCCTTCAAAAGAGTTGGAAGGAATTCCCGAAAAGAAATGAGAGAAGAAGAGGCTGAGAGACTCAAAACTCAAGGAAGTCAGGCCACAATAGAAATGTCCATCGAACGAAATACCAGACTGAGACCTTCCAAGGGAGGTCCAAATCCTCCTCTCAGTAAATAATGAAGTTTGTCTCTTGGAACTGCAGAGGACAGGGGAACCCCTCTAAACTAGAAGCAGTCAAAGATCTTCTCAAAACAGAACCCTCAGATATCCTCATGCTCCAAGAGACCAAGATTGAAGGGCAAGCCCTTCTAGATATCAGTAAGTCAAAGTGGAACAAAATTACAGGCAAGGCAATCAGCGCCAGGGGTACTTCCGAAGGACTGGCTACTCTTTGGTCAGATTGCACCTTCCAGCTTCAAAATTTTAAAGAAACCCAGCACTGGATCTTCACAGATCTCAAGCATAAAGCAAGTAAGTTGAACATTTCCCTCTTCAATATGTATGTTCCTGTAAACTACTCTGAGAAAAGAGAATGTTGGAATTCGCTTTCAATTTTTCTAGAGCAGCACTCCCCAAGTAACATTATCTTAGCGGGAGACCTTAACATAGTTTTGAAACCAAAAGAGAAAAGGGGCGGATCCGGCACTAGAGACCCCATGCTGGCATTTGTGGAGGAGCTCTCCCAGAGTTGGGACCTTCTAGACTTCAACCCAATCTGCGGGCGGTTCACTTGGTCAAATAATCGAGTTGGGTCGGATCACATCGCTGCTCGTCTGGATAGGTTCCTGGTCCAAAGCACCCTTATGATGAACAAAAAGATCATCATTACAAAAATTTTTCCTAAATTAACCTCAGACCACAAACCAATTCAGCTCCTACTGGAAGATGAAGAAGATCTGGGGCCCATTCCCTTTCGCTTCAGCCCGCTTTGGTTCGAGAAAGAGGGATTCATGGAAACTGTGAAAGATGCCTGGGCTAAACCCTTCTCAGGCTCCTCCAGCTATATATGGGAACAAAAGTTGAAGGCCACAAAACAAGCACTGAAGGAATGGATCAAAAAGCCAGATCCCACCCCAACCAATCAAAGAAAAGAGGCAGTCCAGATGCTGCACTCCTTGCAAATAAATATGGAAAATAAAGACATTACAGCAGAACTATTGGATAAGGAAGTAAAAGCTCAACGTTCCACATATCAATCCTTCCGAGCTGAAGAAGAACACTGGAGGCTAAAATCTAGAAGCCTTTGGTTAAAGGTAGGGGACTGGAACACCTCTTTCTTCCATCGACAATACAGAGCTAGGCTGTCCCAAAACTATATAGCTGAAATCAAAACCACGGAGGGCCAAGTTTGCAAAGGATTCAACCAGGTTAAAGACGCTGCTGAAAATCATTTCAAGAACTTATTCAATGATGGAACCCAAGGTAGCGATGAGGAAACAACCGATTTCCTCTCCAATATCCCTCTTCTTGTTAACCCTGAAGATAACATAGCTCTCTGCAGACCCATCTCAGAGGAGGAGATTATCAATGTAATCTGGTCCATGGAAGCTGACAAGGCCCCTGGGCCTGACGGATTCACAATCCATTTTTATAAAGCATGCTGGGAAGTCATCAAAGTTGATCTCCTTAAAATGATAAGAGGCTTCATGAAAAAAGCTAAGATAGGAGGAGGAACCAACTCCACCTATTTAGCTCTAATCCCTAAAGAAACCAACCCTGACTCCTTTGCAAGATTTAGGCCTATTTCGCTGTGTAATGCATCTTACAAAATTATAGCCAAACTCTTAGCTAACCGAATCAAGCCTCTGCTCAAAAGATTGATCTCTAGTTCTCAAGGCGGATTCGTGGAAGGCAAGTACATTTTGGACAACGTTATTCAGGTGCAGGAGACCATCCATACAAGTAAACGGTGAGGGGAGAAAGGTATGTTGATTAAACTTGATATGGCAAACATATTTGATAGAGTTAATCGCTTGTTCCTTTGCAAAGTTTTGCTGTATTTTGGCTTCTCTCGACAATTTGTACAGCTTATAAAAGCATGTATTGACTCCCCATGGATCGCTCCCCTTATCAATGGTTGTCCAACTAATTTCTTCCAAGCTCGAAGAGGCATCAGGCAGGGATGCCCCCTCTCTCCCTTTTTGTACATCCTCATGGCGGACTCCCTTAGCAGAAAACTATCAGCTGAAAGAAATGTTGGCTCCCTCCCGGGTCTCAAACCTTCCTACGGATCAGCCCCCTTGAATCACGCACTCTTTGCGGATGACTCCCTTCTCCTTGGTGGTGCTTCCTCCATAATAGCGAAAACCTTTGACAAAGTCCTGAGAAGTTATTGCAGGGTATCTGGCGCTCTTGTCAATGAGAGTAAAAGTGAAATCTTCAGCTGGAATACAGAACAGCAGGAGATCAATAACATCGCGAAGATCTTAGGGTTCAAAGGGCATGCACAATGGGACAGGTTCAGGTATCTTGGACTACCTATATCCTCAGGCGTGAATAAGAGGTCCCTCTGGATTGATATCATCAGTAAAATCAAATCTAAAATCAAAGCTTTGGGAGGTCACTGGTTAACAAAAGGTGGAAAAACCATTCTAATCAAATCTCAGCTGTCAGCCCTTCCTATTTATCAAGCAGCTTTCCTCTTGGCTCCCAAAAATGTTATGGAACAGATCTCTTCACTCCTCAGGGACTTCTTATGGCAAGGAGGGAAAGGCAACGAAAAAAAATGCATCTAGTAAATTGGGACTTGGTCAAGAGGCCGATCACTGAGGGCGGATTGCAAATACACGACCCTTCCCTAGTTAATACAGCGTTGGGAGGCAAGCTTCTGTGGAAAATGATCCACGACCCTTCTCACCCCATCAGCATCACTCTACGGTCCAAATACGCAGACAACGCTGCCCTCAGGAAAATGCATTTAGACAGCACAGTTTCATGCACGCAGGTTTGGAGGCTCTGTTGCAAAAGTAGCAATTTTTTCAAGAATCACTTGTACAGAATCCCAGGAAATGGCAAGCGCACGCATCTGTGGAAAGATCGCATAATGGGGTGCGATCCTTTAGCTGAAAATGAAGAAATCGCAGAGCTCAGGGACTGGTTAGAAAGAACAGGCATAAACAGCGTTTATGACTTGTCAATTTGGGACAGTCACGGTGAGTGGGCAGGCTGGGATCTCCACGGAGTCCCTGCGCATTTAACCGACCAACAAAATGAGCTTGAGAATCTACTCGAAGAAGCGACGCCGGTCAACAGAAACATGAGAGACAGTTGGGGTTGGGGGCGGACAGGTATGTACACTTCAGCTGAGGGCTATAGAGCACTTCAAGGTTCGAAGAACAGTAATCATCCGCCAACATTTTGGAAACAGGTCTGGGAGTCGTTAGCTCTTCCAAAAATAAATTTCTTCTTCTGGACTTTGGCGCACAACAAACTTCTAACAGGAGACAATCTCGTAAAGAGGAAGATCGAAGGGCCTCATAGATGCGCGCTATGCAGAAGTAATCTTGAAACTGCCCAACACCTTTTTTTGGAGTGCCTCTTCGCCAAAGAGGTGTGGGGGCTCATACTGCAGGATTTTCAGATCTCTATACCTTCTCAGTCCTCTGTCCCGGACCTCTTTGCTACATGGAGTGCCTGCTTCCCTCAGCGCATCCCTCCCAAGTCCTTTTGGTGCAAGGTATGGATAGCGATTCCAAAATTTGTTTGCTGGCAGCTTTGGCAGGCGCGTAACCAGCAGATCTTCAAAGACATACAGCATTCTCCAGTTCAAGTTGTAGTGAAAGCAAAGTCTCTTCTCTTGGAAACGGCCCAACAGCAGTACTACAAAGATGATCCTCTGCTCACGCCGGAAGAAAAGAGGTGGCTGGCCCTAGAGCCACATCCTCGAAAGTATCTCCTGCCCCCCCAGAAAGCTAAACCGGACTGGCGAAAAAGAGAACCAGATGACATCTTTCAGAAATGGTGGAGGGCCCAAAAATTAACTACCATATTCTTTGATGGGGCATCCAAAGGGAACCCCGGAGTTGCAGGTGCTGGTGGGGTCATCTATTCCATGGATGGGACTGAAAGAGATTCATTTGCATGGGGCCTTGGCCTGAAAACTAACAATCAAGCTGAGATCCTTGGGCTGCTCAAAGCTTGTCTTATTGCTAGAGAGAAAGGTGTTAAAGATCTCCAAGTCTTCGGAGACTCAGAAATTATAATCAAAAATTTAATCAAGGGTGAACTCTTCAACAACGTTGGTCTCAACAAAATTATGGGCAGATTGAAGAGAGTATTACAAGACTTCAACTCATGCAAGTTCTACCATATTCTCAGAAACTCCAACAGTGAAGCGGATTGGATGGCGAACATTGGATGCACTCTCATGAAAGGGAGTTTAACTGTAAATGGGGAAAGCTTCTTCCAAAAATTGTGAAATTGTAATATCTCAAAGGCTGCAAAAAAGGAAAACAGCCATGTAATAGGGGTCGCTACGGCAAAGACCCATTATCCCTTTTGCAATAAATAAAAATCACAACCGTTACAGTGAAAAAAAATAATAATAATAATAATAAATAAAAAAATAAAAAAATTCTTGACATGAGAGGTAAAGTAGCGTTTACTATATTTTAATTCCAGTTCTTGCAACATTATGTAAACTAAATGGAGGTATTATGCATATATAAAATGTTGATTACTTCTTTTCATGGACCATAAGAGAAACAAATGGGCTTACATGGATGCATGAGAGGTTTTAATTTTTTCTTCATGGATAATGGAAGAGTTTTGACTTTTCTTTTAAATGGTAATTATAAATAAAATTTGAATTAATAAATATTTTATGGCTAAGAATTAAATGATAAATAATGTGATGGTGATTAAGAGGCATTTGTTTGACTTTCTAATAGACTTGGTGATACATTTTTCTTTCCTATTTAGATTCTATAAAATAAATATCTATTTTTATGTATTTATAAGTAAATTATTTAAAGTAGACATGTCTTTAATTGTAAACATGATTTAATATTAACTAGGAGAAATGTGAAAACATGGATTTTAGTGACCATATTGTGATAAGTATGTGGAAAAAATAATATTTCTTGAGGTGTTAATTAAGAAATAATCATATGTATTATTTGTCAAAAATTTAAAACTAATATAGTATGATTTTTTATTATTTAACTCATATTTGTTATTAAAAAAAGACAAATTTAAACCACAATAGCAAATAAAAAACCAAATTAGCACCAAAATGTTATGTCTTTATTACTATAAAAAAAGTTCGCTTGCCTCTTTAAGGGAGAATTTCCAATACAGCAAATCTCCAACTACAAATAACTTCACAAGCCTTATTTTATATTTCTTGATCCTCATATTTAGAGAGAGAAATTTCTAATTTAAATTGGTAAGAGTTGCTATAAGTATTAAATTTAAATTGCTTGAAACTCTCATAACTTTAGTAACAAATTAAATTTTATCAAAATAGAATTTTTTAAGTTATATTAAATCTAAACTAATTATAAAAATTATGATTTAATTTTTTTTTTTTTAATTTAACAATAGATTGAATTTTATAAACCAATATAGATCCATCTTAACAACAGATCTACCAAGAGCCGAGAGGGATCGAATCTCATTATATGAAAATCTCTTTTTAGAATGCAAAACTTGAAAAATGATGTACATGTCAAAATATTTAATCTCTTTTAGTGCTTCATAAATTTGTGATTAAGACGGATCTATAGTGGTTTTCTATCTCTATATATAAATCCACCATAGTATAATTTTTCATTATTTAAATTGTATTTTTGAATAATTTATAATTATTATTATTTTATATTAAAAATTGAATGAGTTACACATTTTCTTCTTATCAAGAACTAACTAAATTATTTTATCTTTAATTATTTTTCCTTTGTGAGTATTGAAATGTTTTTCTTATAATTAGGTTAGAATGAATATGAATGAACTATCTAAGTAATAGAAAGTATTTATGGTAATTTTACAATTATACTTTCAACCATACTAAACTTTGTAATTTATAAAAATATATTTGCATTTTTTTAAAGTAAGTCATTTTGCATATAATTTCATTTATAAAACTTTTTATATAACTTCACCAATACATAATCTATAATAAATATTATTTCTTAAAAATAAATATCATTATGATAACCATCTAACAAATATAAACATAATTTAAAATACACATTCAAATTTGCTACCATCATCTAATTATATACACCTCTAACACATATAAACATCATTAGCTAGCGCACAAATCTAATAATCTAACAAAGCATCATCATCGTGATCTCTTCTCACAAAACAAAAGCATAGTAATCTAACATCATTACCACACACATCCTCAAATATACATAACATGTCAAATAACCACTATTACATACGCATTTATATGCAATCACATTCAATGAACATATATAACAACCTAACAATATACACATCAACACCAATATATAAATTAAGTACATCAACATGAAAAAAAAAAATGCAACATATATATATATATATATAAACAAGTCAAACAATTGCTATAAAATATTTGATACAACCAACATAGTAGTGGCAGCCTAGTCTGTAGCAGAAGATGATGGATGATCAAGTACTACCTCAACAATCGAATTATGAGGTGGAGGAGAAGGTGGTTGTTCTGCTATCTTAGGAGAAACATGAGGCACCACCGCTAGTACTGGGTGATCATGAGACAAATGATGAGGAGGTGGAGTACTACTAGAAGGATCACTAACACCCTGACCATGATCCGATGGGGTAAGAGTACCATAAGCATTTGTTGAAATATGGCAACAAGAATATTCAAATTTAATTTGTCCTTGAATTAAATTGTGAATTAAAATCGAATTTCGTCTTAAACAGCTACTTGGAAATAATTAATTAATTCATTTTGAATCAATTAGTTAGAGAAATTCAAGTTAGAAGTCTTTCTGAAGTCATGCAAGAGTTATACATTAAATTAAGGAGATAAGATTGAGTTATATTTGAGTTGTAATTAGTTGACTCAGTTTACTGAGTTAAGTCCAGTTAAATTAGTTCCAAATTGTTTGAGGAACTAATAGAGAGTTAACAAACATTTGATGCATGCATGCATCCAACTAGTGCTACTCCAGTTAACTGAAGATTCCCTCATCAGAAACTCATGCATGTCTATTCGGAGAAAGACCCAGTTGATATTAAATTCAAGGGCAGTGTACTATCAGTTGCATGTGTTTTCTTACAAAGAAAACTCATGCATGCAGTCAAGGCATCATTCCTTGAGGATTGTGCAGTTCTGACAGTGTGTGAGAGAGTGTTCCACTTGGTTGAAGGTGAATCATCCCAGAGGAACAGTGCAAGGAAATAGGAGCTTGGAGAGCAGAGAGGAAGGCTTGAGAGAAGCCAAGATTTCCTGTGAGCATCTATGGGGATTGTACTGAGAGATGGCTAGTTGTGAGAGCTAAGGATTTGTATAATTCCTATGTATTTCCACTTTGTATGATAATACAGATAGTGGGGTTTTTAGCTGAGGATTTCCCCAAATTATTTTCATGTGTATTGTGCAATTGATTCTTCTTCTTTTGGTTATATTGTTTAGATCGATCTTTAAGCTTCCGCAAATTTATAGTAGAAATAGGTTATAGTATTCTGCTTTGATTTATATTGCATTATTGGGTTAACCTACATCAGATTTTCTACATGGTATCAGAGCTAGATTTGTAGAAATTTTCTACAACATTACCATCCTCATCATCATGATCTCACGAGGTAGCACTGCATGAAGAAACATACCATGTATTTGTTGCATGCCCATCCCACCCCTCCTCATTATCAATAGCATGGTAGCTCCAACGATATGATGCGTAAGACTCATCATATCGTGCGGATAGTCGTTCAAGAGCTCCAAGAGCCAAGGATTTGCCATGATGTCTCGAGCCCTCACAGGATATTCCCCCCTCAATCAAAATTCTATACAGCTAGTCGTAGTACTCCATCTTAAATATGAGACCAGCCCTACGCACCCGCATGCTCGTGCCCCTCTACATCTGAGGATGTGCCTCACCCTCTGGGTCCTCACCCATCTTTGCATATGATCCCTCTGGTGGGGGAGGAGGCATGTCCCCAATGAAATTTTCGATGTCTACAAAATATATAGTACACAACAATAATTAGACAATTTCATTAAACAATTTAATAAAATAAGTTAAAGAACGTGCTAGAACAAATTTTATCCTAATTAATTAAGACAATAAAATAAAACTAGATTAATTTAAAGAAAACAATAATATTACCTCTATCATCTGCAGGCTCATCCGGTGTGAAGAGAATGTTGGGACACTGTCTCTAATCCATCTCCGCATACGGACATGGCACCAAGACAAATATGTGGCCAGCCTCACTGGTTAGTAGCCCGAGTGCCTGGGAATAAATTTTGGCTAGATATTGTAGTAGGACCCTCTTGGGCATCATCTCACCCCACATGCACATATGCACCTCAATCATCGGCCTAGGAGGTAATAGTCAAAAACAGGCCTCATCTCCAAAAACCTCTCAAAAAATATCACAAAAATTATTTGAAGTGAAAGGGAAGTTCGTCCCCCCATGTATCATAGCATGACATCTATATAAAGCCCTACAAAATTTCCACAAAAACATGGTAGGACCATCTAATACACCGTGGAAAATGCACCAAAGTATCAACATAAAACAAAAGAGGGAAACTAATGTGTTTCCCATCACTAGTATAGTGTGCAATGGTACTCACTGAAAGTGAGAGGAACCTAACCTCTTGTGCACCAAAAGAAGTGATTCATAGTTGACCACTAAACACCTAAAAATTTCTTGCACGCACTACATGATCCCAACATATCTCTGAGAGTAGACAAGTTGAGTCTCTGTTGCAACACCATGGGGGACATCAGGGAATTGAGGAAAATCCTCCCCTCTCCTCGATAAGCCAATGATAATATATATCTCCTCCTCATAGGGCTTATACCATGTGTCAGGACTAACACAGAAAGAATGTTGGTGGACATCCCACGGACGGATCAGTTGTGCCATTAAGCCAAAGTGAACTTTTAGGCATGTAGCCTCCTCATAGTACTTAAGCAGGACTACATTCCTCAAGAGCACCCGGGTCATTGCGCTAATAGGATGAAGGTATAAATATCTCTCCCCCTCTCATGCCTCCCATGGTCAAACCACATTGTATTGGTCCTCCATTTCCTCTTGCTCCTACTGCTGCTCCCTTTGTTGACATCTATGCTACATTATTGACATATAAAATACATCAGCTTCATACAAAAAACATATTTTTTTAATTAAATGAAAAATGTATTTAGAAATATGGACATATAACTTTCAATTAAAAAAACCATCCCCGATGCGTCAAAAAAGCATAAATGCACCGGCATTAGTGCGCTACCAAACAGGAAAGCATCAGCCATGGTGGATAGATCTATATGATGCACCTCTTTTGGTTCGCATACATACGTTTGGTTCTTTTTTAATTTTCAACGTGGTGCGTCAATACAACATTATGCATTAGTGTGTAAGTATAACCTTTTCACACTGAAACCGAATGTTCAAGTTATCAAATGCACTGAGCTATATTTTTTTAATGTTATGTGTGCAATGCATTTGGTAAATATAAAAGCACTGGGAGTAACTTAAAACCATACACACCGACATAAAAATTATAGCTTTTCTCGTTGCGTTTTAATTTACCAAACACACTGACAACATTACGGTGCGTTAAGTTAATGCACCAGATGGCGATGTTCTGTAGTCAATTTAATGTCTTAAATTTCTCTACATAAATTATCAATTCGGGTATCGTAAACTAATGAAGTGTGGTGCACCATATGTGCTTAGTTAACCTTTTTTCTTACTTCGTTGTTTTATAGTTTATGTTGTTTTGGGGTTTTTGTTCTTGTTGGTCTCCTAAAGTGTTTAATGCAAATGGAAATCCTAATCTAAAGTTTTAAGAATACTTTTAAAGATCAAGTATGGATGTAGAATTGAAGACAAGGTTTATGCTTCTTATGGTAATTTCCAAACTTAGCATTTCAAAGATCTCAAAACATGTTATCTATAAAATCAGAACTTGAACAAAAGTGTAAACATGCAGCGACATAAATCAAGCTAAAGATGAAGTACTGAAAATGAGGTTACTATCTCTGTTGTCCATCTAATTACAGAAAATAAATCCAAACTACTACACTCAAGACCAAAAAAACAAAGAAGCTGGAAACTAGGCACTGATTTCACCCATAATTCCAATATTTCATCAATTAACTTCTAAAACGGGGTTAAGCTAAAGACACTGGAAATATCATCATATGGCATGAAAGAATGACATTTAAACTATCTACTTGCAAACTAATGAAAGCAAAATCAATTACTTCACCTACAATCCAATAGCTTGCCAATTAACTTCTAAAACGGGGTTAAGCTAAAGGCACCGGAGATATCGTCATGTAGCATAAAGAACTGATGTCTAAACTATCTACTTGCAGGCTAATGAAAGCAAAATCAAATTACTTCACCTACAATCCAATAGCTCGCCAATTAACTTCTAAAACGGGGTTAAGCTAAAGGCACCGGAGATATCGTCATGTAGCATGAAGAACTGATATCTAAACTATCTAAAAGCAGTAAACAAATCTCACTAAAATAAAAGCATGACTACTAGAATTAAAAGATAAATTTCAACAGAGGAAGCAAGTCTCAGATCACCACTTGATGCAAAAACTACATTAAACAACTCGAGCAAAAACTAATAAGCAAATACAAGAACATGTAAGGAAAAACTAATCTACAATCAACTGGTTGAACACACTTGGATGAATTAAAATTGCATGAATGGGAGATCTAAACAATCAAACTTGAAAGTAATAAAATTACACACATGAAAGCAAAATTACAAAATAAAATCTACTCTACCTTACATTCTAATATGCTCCATGACATCTATTTCACATCTCCTTCCATATTGAGAACATCAAAGCTTTATTCAAATTCTTCAAAGCTACAAAGTACAACAAAGCTCTCCAAAGCTTTCCAAAGCCATCAAGGAAGAACTACAAACTCCAAGCTAAAGAACTAAAAAAACCAAGCTAACAAATGAAGGAGAGAGATCTCCTATTTATACAAAGAGATGAGAAGCCATCTCATTAATGAGAGTCGATGAATCTCTCCCTCTACCTCTAGAGTTCTAATCAAAATAGGAACTGATAAGACACATGTCTTCTTAGAGTTTCAATACAATTAGGAGATGTGACACATATCCTCATGATCCCATGATTCTCTCCACTCAAATTCGAATTTTGCCTTAGGTGCCACATAAAGATCTTCTAGAAGCCTCCTTTTGACTTACACATGTCAACAATCTCAACCCACTTGTTAGGTATAAGCATATGCACATTATTTTTTAATTTTTAACCACAAATTCACTTTAAAAGGGTAAGAATTAATAAAGTTTGGAAAAACATAAATGTGGCCCAATGATAATGAAAGTGGGATGAATGTAGTGACATAGTAGTGAAATGGAGGCGAAATGGAGCTGATATAATGGACATAATAGTGAAACTGTAATGGAAATGAATGACATTTTCAAGACCCAACATACCCCCCAACTGAATTTATTGCATGTCCTCATGCAATATATATTACATTAACTCTTTTTATCCTTGAGCTTTGGCTTCACTTTGCATGATATCATTTGATAACTTCATATTTTTGCAAAGTGTTTTACTTGAAGTGCAACATGGTTGGCTCTTGTGTTACAACCATTCTTTTGTTGTTGCATTCTATTTTGATCTTTGAACTTTGCATAATGATATTTTTATTATTGTTGCAAAGTATATCTTTATTGGATTGCACGATGGTTGGTTCTTGTGTGACAACCATGCTTTTGTTTGTATCCAATTTATCCTTTAAGCACTTTTTGAAAAGCCATTGTATACTCATAATAACAATGTAATAGTTAATATATGTTGAAGTATATGGGATCCTGAGTATGATATGGACATGGAAAGATATGAAGATGAATGTATTTCCCCCCCAACTGATGGTATTGGCAATTTTATGGAATGGGGAAGAGAAATGTTTTTCCAACAATTATCATTCTAGCTTTTTATGGAATTCTATGGTCAAAAGTTAGAAAATGATGTACCTTAACTTACCCTTTGGAATGGATGAGTTGTATGTGTTGTGGCTACAAAATTCTGATCATATTCTTCTTCAAGTGGTTGAACAAGAAGAGTCATGGATAAAGTGTTAATATGACTTTTTATTGCTTCTACTAAAACTTGTTGAATCTGCTCCAAAATGATTAAAATAATAGTCTTCATGTCTTGAAAACTCATTGGCACAATTCCTACTATGTCAAAAGATGTTCTGATGTCAAATATAGCAGTAAATTGTTGACTTAGTGGCCATTAATAGATGCCACTAGTCAACACGAGAACTCTCACCATTGATGACAATGAGAGTCAAGATGCCCAAACACATCTTGCTAGGTACGAATAGTTTTGCCGATGTCGAGTCACCTAGAAGATCTGATGAACAAGGGACATTAATGTATTCCCATTGTTTGTCAGCATGAGGACTTGCCATTAAGGCATGCAAGCCTCAAGGTGTTTTTACAAAGAACTTAGACTCAAAGGACTATGGACTCAATAATTTGCATTGAAGCAGGGCTTATTTGCGAAATGAAAATGACAGGAAATGAAAGATGAAAATGGAAGATGGCAATGGAGAGCAAAAATGGCAATGGGCAATAAGCATGTGAATGAGCCTCTTGCTTTTATTTGTGGGTTATGAATGGACAAAAAGAGATGGAAAGTGTATGTGAATGTAAATGGAAAATATGAAGTGAAATGAGGTGAATGGTTTATTATGAGGTATGGATGTGATGGAGACAATGGTATCTGAAAGTTTTCAAGTATTTGGATCTGATTTTGCATTAGCATATTTCCTCTTTGTTGTTGATCATCTTCTTATGAAACAAATTGGTCTCTTAGAGAGACACCATTCACTTGTGGTCATTTGTCCTTCCTCCTAGAACCTGCAAAAAAACTAATACTTCTTCTACAATGGAATGTAAGATTATCAAAGGAGAGAGATGGCCAATCTCTCTAGTTATGATATTTATACACAAAACTAAGAATTTGTATTAGTGAAAAAAGTTCTCAAAGGAAAATCAAAATAATTTATACCTGCTTTGGAATTAGTGCCTCAAATTGAATGTTGTTTTTTTCAGAAATTTATTTCATTATTTATCGTTTCAAACTCTAATGATGGATTTCTCATTGTGTAGATCTGGTTGAGATCTTTCCAATGATACTTGAATCATCAAAATCTGATTTTGTATGAGAAAGTTAGGCTGATTTGAAAAATGAGGTTTTTTAGCTGTGGAATTGAAGAACAGCTGCGGAATGATTTTAGCTGCAGAACATGCGCAATTTCTGTAGCTAAAAATATTGAATAAAAAGTTAGCCATTCATTTTCATCATCAGTCCAAAATTAATCAATACCTTCAGAAAAGTGGAAAAGAACTTATTCATTTCATTGATTCAAAATTGTTTTTTTTTCTCTTGACATGCAACGACTTAGTGTGGTGACTTAGTGATAACACACATCCTGACTTTCCTTTGACCAGGGTCCTTTTCATTGACTTGGATCAAATGTATAGGACACCATCTATGTACTGACATTTTCCCAGCTACCCATGTGGTTCGTTTCGTCTCTTGACACCTATAACCTATAGAAGTATGAAAATGGTTGCGGAATTGCCAGTTAGCTGTGGAACAGAGCTGCATTCCATAGCTAAAAGACAACCAACCATCAGTTTTCTGATTTAAGTTATTGGAAAAGAGATTTTATGCAGCCAAGTACTAGGAAGAGAGAGAGAGAGCCTAAGATCACAACTAATGTAGAAGACCAATTATTCATGATCTGATATATTTTTTTTTTATTTTCTTCACTGTCTGCTTGGAAAATAAAGACAACTTTGTAAATGGTATATGAAGCAAAATAGTTTTAGAGATGGAAATCTATCAAAGTAATGGAAATGTATGATCTTTTCAATAGCTTTGATGACTCCTACAGCAACCATCTAACGCATGTCCCTGACTGCAAAATGACCCAATGGGGGATACTCAGCAAAGGTTTTGACAACCATGGGTTTGGTTGGAATCATCTTAACAAATCCAGCATCTCCATTCTTAAGGAACTTGGGCTCCTTCTCTAGCTCCTTGCTAGAACGCTTGTCAACCTTAGTCATGATCTCAGCAAACTTGACGGTAATATGGCAAGTGTGGCAATCCAACATAGGGGCATAACCATTTCCAATCTGTTCTAAATGATTCATAATAACAACCTATGCAGTAAAGTTGGCAGCTTCCTTTGCTGGATCATTCTTGGAATCAAATGCCACGTAACCACTCTTGAGATTCTTAATAGCAACATTCTTAATGTTGAATACTTTGTCACGTCTATTAATCGGCTGTGAAGAGTCATATCCAATTAGTTCACGTCATTTAATTAACCGTTAAAACAGTGTAACAGTGAAGTGAGAGTTTATTAAAGACGGGAGGTATGTAATCAGGTTTAAATGTCAGCACACAGTTGATTCCAAAATCGGAATTCCCTTCTCCAAGCACGCCGAATTAAATCACAGCATGTTCATTAATTAAAAATTGTTTTTTCTCTCGTGGCATGCAAAAAGAGGCTTTAAAGAACCAATAAATTCTCCCAAACCGCTACGAATTTCTTAAAACCATTTTTAATTTATTTAATTGACCCTATCCCTGAAAAAACCCATGTTTTATTTTTTCCTAATTCATTTTCATTTGGCCAGATCGCACAGTTAAAGTTTGACGTTTTTATTGTTCTTCGTTTTTGTGAAAGTACTACAATCGGCTTTCTGGGTTTGATTTGCTATGTAATGGCTCTCGAGCTAGCTATTTACCTATACAGTAAGGAGATATCCATTCTAAATCCATGTTTTAAGCTCTCCATATAATCAAATCCCTGTAGCCTTGTGCTAAACAGTGTGTTTGATTTGCAATGCAGCTTTAATCACATTCCCCCTTGTAAGTAACCCAACCAGTTTCCCATTATTGTCCACTATAGGCAATCTCTGGTATTTGGTTTCTAGCAATAATCTAATTGCATCCTCAAAGTTGGTGGATTCACGAATAACAAGTGGTGAAGGCGTCATCACCTCAGCAACAATCTTCCCATTAGTTTTGTTTAGCAATTTCTGTAATCCATTGAAAGCTCTCCATATGAGTAAGATACATGATCCAAATGAATGCAAATGGGTTGCTTACAAAGGGCTGAAGATTTTCACTAACATTGGCCTACTGTTGCTGATTACAAGAGTCAGGCAAACAACTAGAAAAGGCTTTTTGCAGATTTTTTTTTTTTATATTTTTTTTAAATGTTTTTGCAGATTCGTTTTAAGGCCAAAGCTTGAACAGGGATGCAGATTTTCTATTGAGGCCACAATGAAAGCTAGGATTGAAGATAGCCATAGATTGTTTTCCTTTTTTCTTTGAAATTGTGAAATTTTATAAGAATGATTAATGATTTTCAATTTCAGGCAGCAAAGACTTCAAGGTAAATATGCTAAAAACAGGACTTTGACTGAGATCTTAAGCTGATTTTTTATCAATTTGGGTTGGGTGACTAGGATAGGATCCATGTCAGGATGATTCCTAAGATGCCCATGTGGTCAGTTTCTTCATTGGATACCTGTAACCTGCTAAACCTTGGATTTAGCTGTGAAATCCACAGTTAGCTGCGGAATCAAGCTGCATTCCGTAGCTAATTTGCAGAATCTTATTAAAACAGGACACAGTGTTTTGAGGACAACTACAAACCATAACAAGTCAATCTTGGACAGTTGAACCTATCAAAGCAGTTGGGTTTCATTTTTTTTATTTTTTATTTTGTTTTTTGTTTTTGTTGTTGTTGTTGTTGTTGTTTTGTTTTGAATCAAATGAAATGATGAAGTTTATTTTGTCCCCTTTTTCTCTTTTTTTTTCTTTTTTTTCTTTTTTTTTTTAACATAACAATTTTTTTTTTATCCTCCAGATCACACAAAGTGCAGGAGGAGAGCATACTCAATAAATTATTAAATTTTTTTTAGATGTAAGAAATAAGGTCTCCTAATTACACTTCCCCGGCAACGGCGCCAAAATGTCTAGTCAATTTAACGTCTTAAATTTCTCTACATAAATTATCAATCCGGGTATCGTAAACTGATGAAGTGTGGTGCACCATATGTGCTTTGTTAACCTTTTTTCTTACTTCGTTGTTTTATAATTTATGTTGTTTTGGGGTTTTTGTTCTTGTTGGTCTCCTAGAGTGTTTAATGCAAATGGAAATCCTAGTCTAAGGTTTTCAGAATACTTTTGAAGATCAAGTATGGATGTAGAATTGAAGACAAGGTTTATGACTCTTATGGTAATTTCCAAACTTAGCACTTCAAAGATCTCAAAACATGCTATCTATAAAATCAGAACTTGAACAAAAGTGTAAATATGCAGCTACATAAATCAAGCTAAAGATGAAGTACTGAAAATGAGGTTACTATCTCTGATGTCTATCTAATTACAGGAAATAAATCTAAACTACTGCACTCAAGACCAAAAAAAAAAAAGAAGCTGGAAACTAGTCACTGATTTCACCCATAATTCCAATATTTTGTCAATTAACTTTTAAAACGGGGTTAAGCTAAAGACACTAGAAATATCGTCATATGGCATGAAAGAATGACGTTGAAACTATCTACTTGCAAACTAATGAAAGCAAAATCAATTACTTCACCTACAATCCAATAGCTCGTCAATTAACTTCTAAAACGGGGTTAAGCTAAAGGGACCGGAGATATCGTCATGTAGCATAAAGAACTGATGTCTAAACTATCTGCTTGCAAGCTAATGAAAGCAAAATCAAATTACTTCACCTACAATCCAATAGCTCGCCAATTAACTTCTAAAACGTGGTTAAGCTAAAGGCACTGGAAATATCGTCATGTAGCATGAATAACTGATATCTAAACTATCTAAAAGCAGTAAACAAATCTCACTAAAATAAAAGCATAACAACTAGAATTAAAAGCTAAAGTTCAACAGAGGAAGCAAGTCTCAAATCACCACTTGATGCAAAAACTACATTAAAGAGCTCGAGAAAAAACTAATAAGAAAATACAAGAACATTTAAAGAAAAACTAATCTACAATCAACTAGTTGAACACACTTGCATGAATTAAAATTGCATGAATGGAAAATCTAAACTTGAAAACTTGAAAATAGTAAAATGACATACATGAATGAAATCAAAACAAAATTACAAAATAAAATCTACTCTACATTACATTCTAATATGCTCCATTACATCTACTTCACACCTCCTTCCATGTTGAGAACATCAAAGCTTTATTCAAATTCTTCAAAATTACAAAGTACAACAAAGTTATCCAAAGCTTTCCAAAGCCATCAAGGAAGAACTACAAACTCCAAGCTAAAAAACTAAAAAAATCAAGCTAACAAATGAAGGAGAGAGATCTCCTATTTATACAAAAATATGAGAAGCCATCTCATTAATGAGAGTCCATGAATCTCTCCCTCTACCTCTAGAGTCCTAATCAAAATAGGAACTGATAAAACACGTCTTCTTAGATTTTCAATACAATTAGGAGATGTGACACATATACTCATGATCCCATGATTCTCTCCACTCAAATTCGAATTTGGCCTTAGGGTGCCACATAAAGGTCTTCTAGAAGCCTCCTTTTGACCTACACATATCAACAATCTCAACCCACTTATTAGGTATAAGCATATGCACATTATTTTCTAATTTTTAACCACAAATTCACTTAAAAAGGCTAAGAATTAATAAAGTTTGGAAAAACATAAATGTGGCCCAATGATAATGAAAGTGGGATGAATGTAATAACATAGTAGTGAAATAGAGGTGAAATGGAGGTGATATAATGGACATAATAGTGAAGTGTAATGGAAATGAATGACATTTTCAAGACCCAACAAGTGCACCCTGTAAATTTACAACGTGCACCGCTACCAGTGCGAGCTGAACCTGTCGAATGCACAACACAGGGGAAAAAAAAATCAAACACAATAGGTTTTTTACCTAATTTGAAATTATAATCTGCTAAAAACTTAAATAGAGAGAAACATAGATTTTATCTGGACATTTGCTTGTCGAGGAGGCATAGTTGACACATAAATGAAAAAAAAAGAAAAAACAAATTTCACCACCGTTTGAGAATATTCAAAAGCCGCGCACTGAGCATAGGACCGAAGGATGGTAAGCAAGAGAAGTGTCAACCGCAGGGCGCTTGAGTGAAGCAAGAGTAGCACTAGTGCTTGAGAGCTCTACAACATTGTAAATGGTAAAAATGAAATTTACGATCGGTAGTTTTTTTTATTTAACCTTGTTTTGGTGCATTCTTGTAACAGTACCGATGCATACTATTTCCAAGCACAACAATTTTTTTTAAATTAAAAACCCTATAACGGTGCTCTTGGTAAGTTGCATCAGGGCATTTTAATACATGAAGAGCACCAGTGTGTAGTGGGAATATAGCCCCAAAATGGTGAAAAGAATTTTAAGACTATAATTTTTTAAATTTAACCTTTTTCCAGTGCTATCGAGTGGTATAAGCATTGGTGCCTTGGTAATTATTCACTAGGGCATTTGAATACATTAATATCACTGGTGCCTCATGTGAATATAGTGAAGAAATGGTGAAAATAATTACAATGAACATTTTTAAATTTAACCTTTTTCTGTTGTTATCGAGTAGTGTAAGCATCAATGCGTCATATGTAGGTGGTATTTGTATAAAAACTAACACTTGGATGGTGCACCACTCTCTATTAATAACTGAGGCGTTTAGTTCAATTAATGGCACTAATTCTTATATTATAATAAGTGCATCGCTATTTTTAAGTTAAAAAATCCACAGCGGTGCGCTATATTGTATGTGCATCGGGGCGTTATTGTATTGGTTAAGCACCGAGCAGTCGTCACAGTGTAGCATCGGACTAGGAAAAAAGAATTTTATGACCTACATTTTTTAAAAGTTTAACCCCTTTCCAATGTTATCAAGTAGTATACGCGCCGTTTTGGTTTATGTATTTAGTGTGCCATTTTTTTATTTTTTTGTTTTTTTTTTTTTTTAAATGTCACAATGCACCATATGCTATTAGGCACTAGTGTGTATCTATATAGAAATGCATCGGTGCGTTAGTATATTAGATAGCACCATTAAAAAACATCTGCTAAAACATCTGCCTGCCAACTCTACTAGTGACCTCGACTACAAACGGCTTTTTGGGCTATTTTTATATGGGATTCCGCAAAAACCTTCTCTAGAGGATCTTTTCCTTATAGTGAGAAGCCATTATTGTTGTGCCTCAAAGAGATCTAGGCCTAATTGTATTGTAGTTCTAAAAGTCTTTATCTAAAATGTGATAGGTAAAAGGACCTTCTTGTTGTACACCAACTCATAGGGAGTCTGACCATTAGTATTCCTCCACGTGATTCTATATGCCCACAAATCTTTCAGAATCCGAGCTACCCATTCTCTATGATGTATATGTATAGTTTTCATCAAAATATCTTTGAGAACTTTATTAGTGGACTCCACCTAGCCATTAGCTTGTGGATGTTAACATACCCCCTTTCCATCCCTATCTCCTACTAAGGAAAAAGAGGGCAATTAATATGTTGACCCAAAATCCAAGGTAGTGTTATGGCAATGGGGTCAAAAAAAATTTCAATCTTTTCTAAATTGTTCAAAACCTTAAATAGATGACATAGTTGCATTTATCTCATCAAGACAATTTTGGTGATATAAATTTTGTCCTGATTTGACCTCCATATTGAAAGATATGGTTATTTAAAGTTCAACTAATCAATTAGCACCACATCATCATCCAACAAGGTGGTGCCCACGTGGCTCCCTCGTGGCACCCAGGTGGCCATCTGAGCCAGCCTTCAACCACCACTTAGCAGTGGAGTATTAGCTACCAACCATTCATGGTTTGCATGGCCCACGTTATCGCACACACTAAGCAAGAGGGCCAGTGGGTGTGAACCCCTTGTAGGCCACATCACCTCACACATTATGATCTCGGGAGAAACCCATGGCTGCAAGAACCATTTCCTGCGAGGGACATTTATTTCCTGGAATTCTCTTTATTATCAGGATTATTTATTCAAAGGTATTTCTTCCATGGAGTTTTCCCTAGGAAGATTTCTCGCTAAGAATTAATACCACTGAGAATCCCTCCTAACTCAAGCCAATTCCTTTGAGGGGTTTCTTCCAGGGTTCATTTCTTCTGAGAATATTTATTTCTAAGGTTGATTTCTTCCAAGGAGTTCTGACAAATCAATCATAGTGACTGAATCCAGAGCATGGTAGGTGATTGGAACTTTACTGTCTAGAGACAAACTCTTAAAGTTTATTTCTTAGAAAAAATAACCTTAGAAGTTTGGGGAAGTGGCTCCACCAAATGTTACAAGGTTCAAGATTCTGAGGCCTCAGTGACTAGGAAAAGTCATGTGCATTGTAGTTGAAAAGAACCAAGGGTTAAATGATAATAATGTAGTTCATGTTGTTAGTGTTAAGCTATTTTCAAATAGACCTAGCTTGTGGCGTAGCTGTGGTGGTTCTGTAACGTTTGTGTTGGCTCTCAGACTTGGCCATCGCCCTTAAGGTTTTATACGGCCCACTGTGGAGCTATCTCACTTAAGCCCATCTTGTCCGATGACCTAATATATATATATATATATATATATATATATATAGAACAAGGTTAACTCTCCTGAGCTTTCAAATTTTGTAACATAAGGCATGATGGCCAATTTTCATATCTACAGGCTTCACATACAACTTCCTTTAACATAGATTTATATGTCTATTTCATAACCGAGTCTTGCAGACCATTTGCATGCACAGAAAGAGCTCAAAATCTTCCCAAATATTTGGAAGGTTTACCGAGGGCTTCAACCTATCACTTCCACACAAAAAAGAAGGAATTCATTGCATAATAAAAAATAAATAAATAAACATCAAGCCATTTATTAACACAACAAACACAAATTGTGTTTCACAAAAATACAATGAAATTATCAAGCAATTAACTTAAAGTTGCATGAAAAAGGCTCATAAACACAACCATAAAATGTTTAAGAATTCCATTCAACAATATTCACGAACCAATATCATGAAACATTCACAGAGAATTTTCTTTAAATTCACAGCTCTCAACTAAAAGCATTTCATTCACAATTCAGAAAAGAAAGGAAATTAAAGGTGGGAATTCAATTTTCCACCCACCTATAGACCTATTGTGCCCATAATTACTAACAACAATCACCCCTGAGCCAGATCCACTATCTAAGGGAATTTCTTTCTCAATGGCCTTTGCAGAAAGCCTTCTTCAAGACACAAAAGATAGGGAATAAATATGAAATTGGGTGGTCTATCAGCTAGTCAAGCATAGCAGATTTCATGGTAAGGGTGGTTTATCAATTATTTCAATCACATAATGAATGGTTTATCAACCCACAGTAAGCACCCTTCTACATGTGGTTTATCAACACTAGAAAGTACCCTAAGTGGCTTATCATTTATGTCAAGCACTCCATGAGTGGTTTATCAGCCCACTACAAGTGCTCAATCCCATTTTCTCTTGCTCTACTGGTCACAATTCTTTCATTCATGGAAATTCCATTCCCTCAAATCATAGTTCTTTCCACCTTTACTCATGAGCTCCACTAAGAAGAGGTCCACCCCCATATTGTTGCACATTTACCTTTTTATTATTTCCTCAGGGGTCTCTTGATGTTCCTCTTAGACTCTTCCTCTTCTTTTCCTTTCATTATTTACACCATAAAATTAATTTAAGGTGCCAACTAATCCCACTTGGTTTCATCTTTCCTCTTCCCTCTTATATCATGGATCTATGGTCCCGCACTTTAACCATGTTGTTAGTGTTAAGTTTCTTTCAAAGAGACTTATCTTGTGCCTTAGTAGTGGTGGTTCTATAATGTTTGGGTTAGCTCCGAGACTTGGACATCGCCATTAAGGTTTTATAAGGCCCACTTTGGAGTTATCTCTCCTAAGCATATTGCAGCCCGCGGCACATCTCAGTCGACATCCTACAAAATACATAAGTGTGTGTGTGTGTGTGTAACATTTTATTTACATATCATAATAGGTCTAACTCTCCTGATATTTCAAAATTTTTAACATAAGGCCAAATGGCCAATTTGCAGATCTATAGGCTTCACATACAACTTCCTTTAACATAGATTTACATGTCTCTTTCATACCTAGGTCTTATAGACCATTTTCATGCACAGAAAGAGCGCAAAAGCTTCCCAAATCTTGGGAAGGTTTACCCAAGGGTTCAGCCTCTCACTTCCACATAAGAAAGAAGGCATCCATTGTGAAATAGTAATAAGCAAACAAACATAAAACCATTTATCAATATAGTAGACACAAATTGTGTTTCACAAAAATATAATGAAATTCTCAAGAAATTAAAATCCAGTTGCATGACAAAGGCTCATAAACATAAATATAGAATATTTAAGAATTTCAATCAACAATATTCATGCACCAATATCGTGCAAGATTTATAGGTAATTTTCTTTAAATTCATAGCTCTTAACTCAGAGCATTTCATTCACAATTCAAAAAACAAAGGCCACTGAAGGTGGGACTTCAATTTTCCACCCAAACATATACCTACTATAGCCATAATTACTTACAATGGCCACCCCCTAGCCAAATCCATGATCTAAGGGAGCTTCTTACTCAATGGCCTTTACAAAAAGCCTTCTTCAAGACACAGAGGATAGGAAATAAATATGGCAGTGGGTGGTTTAACAATTAGTCAAGCACAACATATTTCATGGTAGGGGTGGTTTATCAACTGTCTCGGGCACTCTATAAGTAGTTTGTCAGCCCACAGTAAGAACCCTTATGCATGTGGTTTATCAACCCTAGCAAGCACCCTGAGTGGTTTATCAGTTGTGTCAAGCAATCCATTAGTGGTTTATCAGTTGTGTCAAGCACTCCATTAATGGTTTATCAGCCCACGACAAGCGCTCAATCCCATTTACTCTTTCTCTTTTGGTCACAATTCTTTCTTTCAAGGAAATTATATTCCCTCAGCTCATATCTCTTTCTATATTACTCACGAGCTCTGCCAAGAAGATGTCTAACACCCACATTGTTGTGCATTTACCTTCTTATTATTTCATCAGGGTTCTCTTCATGTTCCTCTTGGACCCTTCCTCTTCTTTTCTTTTTCATTATTTACACCATAAAATTAGTTTAACGTGCCAACTAATCCCACTTGGCTTCGTCTTTCCTCTTCCCTCTTAGATCAACAATCTATGGTCCCACACTTTAGACCATTACATTATCATATTACAAAAATCATGGGAATAAGTATTAGAGGTGTCGTAGGATGCTAAGGTGAGTTTTTCCAGTGTCTAATTTTGTATTTTCCAGTGATGGCCTTCACAATTCTTGAAGTAAACTATGCTTCATGATTTGTCACAAATTCTCTTTTCTTTTTTGATGTTGGAGTAATTGATCCCACAAAGTCAAGGGCCCATTTTTCAAAGGGTTCCAACAATTCATTAGTTTGCACCAAATGACTCATCCGCTGGTAGTTGTCATAACTATGGACATATTCCTTGGCATCCCAAAAAAGGGAAGACCAATAATAGCTTAAAGTAAGGAACATATATTTATTCCTTTTATCAGTGAAGTGGCCCCCACATGTCTCATCATGGGAAACTTTTAATATGTCAAGAAATTCCTTCTCTAACATGCACCTTTAGATGACCAAATCAGGATCATTATGGAAGAGTCCTTGAACCCCATGAGTATGAGGCACTATACCTAACAATTTTATGTTTTTCTCTATTGAAAATTTGCGGTGGTTATATAGGATCTTTTAAAGTGAATTGTCTTGTAAAAATGTTCAAGTGTGTATGGTTAAACTAAACCATCTTAAACTGTGCAATTAATAAATTGAAATAAAGGGTAAAGGACTTAAATAATTTCAACTTAAAATAAAATATAAAAGATCGAAACATGAAGAAAATAGGAACAAAAACCCATTAATAACAGAGTTTTTCTAGTGTGGACTATGTCTCGGGGTCCTGCCTCCAAGAAAGTGTCCTCTTTATTGATTCAGATGCTAAGCTTCAAAATGCTTTATTACATCACCAAAATTCCTCCAATTCTACTACAAAAATCACTACCAATTAAGCTCCAAAATTTCTTTATATACAAAATACACAAGCATAAACAAACAATAAGAGAATTCAACTCTACAAAATTTCACAACTCAAAGCCATGTCCATATTACTAGGTGTCATGTCCATATGTTGCCACATGTCCTAACACGTTTGACTTTTTTCATGTTGGTCAAAATCTTCAAACTACCATAACCTCCTCATACGAACTCCATTTGATATGATTCAAGTTGTGTTGGAATTCTCTCGGCAATTTCTTTTACATGGAACTATTTCCATCAAGTTTGGAAAACTTTTAATTTTAGGCCTTTTTGGATCCTCCCAAATCAGTCCTCCCTATTGAGAGGATTTCGGACCTCCAAAAGGTTATTAATAAGACACCAAGTGAGGGAAACACCTCCCCACTTGTCTTGTATCTATCCACCCTATTATGTGTACCTCTCTCATCACAAAAATATACATAATAATTATGACAATTGAAACCATATTATTAGCCATTTGTACTTTCCCACATCCTTATGCATGTCTTACTTCAGATACTAATCATGTACAACACATTAGTAGCATTAAAAAATACAAGGTTATTAATGAAAATGAGCTAACAATACTTTTCATCCTCTTGACAGGTTCCCATGCCAAAATCCCACGTTGTGGCACTGATGTTTCCTAAAACAAATGATAGTTAGGCTTACATGCAACTACTTCATTTTCATGCTTCATATCACCTGCTTTTTCCACCTTTGCATACATGAGCAAAGAGGTTTTTCTCGCATATGTGATCCTCTTCAACTGCCCTATGTTTACCAACGAGGAATCAACTTCAATCTTCTTGTCCTTTTTGAGCAAAGATTCGGATGGAGTTTCCCACATTTAGCTTCCTGATGTCCACATTTGTTGAGATATGTACAAAGGATTTTCAACGTCCAGCCTTTCTTTGCATTCTATTGCTTTTGATGTGGAGATGGTTATTTATGTCATGTCCCCTTCCTGGTTGACATAACTTAATATCTATACAGAGCCCTTCTATTCCAACACTTGGCAACATTGTAGTTATTCATCCCACAAAATGTGCACACTTTCTTATACCACAAAATTTTCACATTTCCAATATTCTTATAATCAAAAGGAACATTGGAATAATTAGGCTTATTATACCTTCAATGGTTGTCTTTGGTGCCAACATGCTTAAGAGAATATCTCTTCATTCTTCTCTTTAACATCTTGCATGTTTTACCAATGCGTGACCAATGCCTGAAAGTGATGTGCCTTCACTTCTCATAGGTTGTTCTTCTAATGGTTCTTCCTTAGGAGAATTCCTTACTTCTACTGCCTTCGAGAATTCCCCTTCACCATACCAAAATATTGCATAGATAAGTCTTGCTTCTACCTTTAAAGGTTCAATTATACCTTGGCCATGAATTACAAGGCACTTTCCCTTATAGCCCATCTTGGTTAACAACCTCAATCCAACACTTTGAGATTGTTTCTCAAAATCACCAAGAGAATGAGGAGGAGAGTGAGAAGAATGAGAATTCATTTTCAGCTCTTTATATTTGACTTTCTTCGACAAGATTCTTTTGCCATACTTCTCCCATTCCTGAGACATTTCATCTACCATTGCCTTCATTGCCATGATAATTTCACAAAACTTTTCCTCAGAACCAAAAAAATTCACTTCTCCCTTGTGTGAAAACATATATCTTCTTCAAGTGAATCTTCTCGATCCAATTTCCAAATTCCCTTCAACAATTGCTCCTTCACCTTGTTAGGATTTTCTCCTAGTTAGCATGCACACTCACAAACCACCATCAATCTCGCTTTGATACCACTTGATCTAAGATATTTTAAAGTGACTCGGCTTGTAGAAATATTCAAGTGTGTATGATTAAGCTAAACCAACTTAAAGTGTGCAATTAATAAATTGAAATGAAGTGTAAAGGACCTAAAGAAGTTACAACTTAGAACAAAATATAGAAGATTAAAGCAAGAATAAAATATGAACAAATACTAATTGATAATGAAGTTCATCTAGTGTGGACTACGTCTCTAGGTCCTACCTCAAAGAGAGTGACCTCTTTATTAATTCATATTCTAAGATTTAAAACACTTTATTACATCACTAAAATGCCTCCAAATCTACTACAAAAATGAGTTCTTCTGCTACCAAGAAGTGGCCTCCAAAATGGTACCAAAAACCTCCTTTCAGTTGTTGCAAAACTAAGCTCTGAAACTGCCTTGTATACAAAATATACAAGAATAAATAAGTAATGAGAGAATTCGGCTCTATTTCACAACTCAAATCCATGTTCGTACTGCCACGTCTCATGTCAATATATTACCATGTGTCCTAACAAGTTTGACTTTTTCTTAGTTGGTCAAAATCTTCAAACTTCCATAACTTCCTTATGTGAACTTCATTCGACATGATTCAAGTTTTGTTGGAATTGTCTCATCAAGCTCTTCAACATGGTATTCTTTCTAACAAATTTTGAGAAATTTTAATTTTAATACTTTTTGGATCTTCTCAGATTGGGTGGTGTTTTTCTTTGTTGAGAAATTTTAATTTTAATACTTTTTGGATCTTCTCGGATCAGGTGGTGTTTTTCTTATAACCAGATAGTTAGCTATGCCTGCAAACCTTAAATAGTTAGTAAAAACAACAAATAGATGCTCATTAAGAAAAGTATCATCCATGGAATTATTTAACCTAGATTATTTACTCTAGAAAGAAAATTAGTTACAAATTAGTTTTGCCATGCCTATATAAGATAGTAATATTAAATTATTGTAACAATAACAACTACCTAGTTACTCGTCCAACAGATAGTTGTTTATTCAATGAGTATTTTATAGCATAATGATGTTAGGAAACCAACTCACAAAAAGATAGAAAAGATAGATCAACGCCTTAGAATTCAGCCTCTTCGAGGGGGCAACCTCCTTTACATTACACAAATGAACAATTCTTGGATGATACAAATGACAAGACCTATTTCTATATATAGGAGTCTAAGGAGTCATAATATAATCAGAGCCGACATAACAATAATAATGTAAGGGCACAATAATAACAATAGTGGGCTTCTATGGGGCACAATAATAACAATATGGGGACTACATGGGCACAATAATATAATAAGGGGGTTGTACTAATAACAATAAGGGGTTGCACTAGTAGTATAGGGACCTAAAAAATGACATGTATGTACAAACACCTCATATCATGTTATGTAGTGTCTAACCCTATGAATGGCATTAATCATAGCTAAAAAATATTTCTCTGGCACTGTATAACTTAAGTTAGCAGGCATGAAATTTTTTGTAGAAAAATAGATGGCATAAGAAGATTGCCCTTACTTCTATCCTAAATCTACACCAACAACTATCTTTGAGGAATCCATATATATATGAAATGGAGGAGACCAATTAGGTCCCCTCAAAAGAAGTGTCTAAGTTTTCCCTTCAATTCCTCAAAAGCATGTTGGCAATCATCATTTTAGGAAAAATCAGTATCCTTGGAAAGAGAATGAAATAAAGGAGTAACTATCCTAGAAAAAAAAACACCTATAGTAGATGGCATGACCTAGAAAATCTCATCAACTCCTTTAGATATTTAGGCATTGTAAAATGCACAATAACTTCAACCTTGGCAAGGTCAACATGTATACCTGCACTAGAGATAATATGATAGAAAATTATTCTTACATTAAACATCATTCAGCATTTAAACCTACTTAAAGCAATATTAGTCTCCTGACATCTTACCATAACTTTTTCCAAATTCTCTAAGGCTTCTTGAAAAGAGTTACTATGCATAGAAAATCTGTCCATATATATTTATACACACTCGAGATCAAATAAAATGGCTAGAAATATCCATTAAAGGGTAGTAGGGGTGTTAAACAATCCAAATGGAAGCACCCTATAAGCATATGTTCCCCAAGGATAGGTAAAGGTAGTTGTGTCTTCATAGTCAAGTGTAATATGTATATGGTTGTATCCAGTAAAGCCATTAAGGAAGGAAAAGTACTTTTTACTAGCCAAGGTATCCAATACTTGATCTATAAACGGGAGGGGGAAGTAGTCCTTAAGGGTGGCTTTGTTGATTTCTCAATAATATACACAAATGTGCCACGTACCATCCTTTTTTGGGACTACTATAAGGGGAGAGACCCATCGACTATCAAAAATGGGGTGGATGAATCCAATGTCAAGGAATTTTTTAATTCCTTATTTAACAATGTCCATGAGAAAAGGGTTCATTCAACTTTGGGGTTGTCGAACAGAATTGGCTCCCTCTTGAATACAAATATGATGAGTACAGGTTTCAGGAGGAATGCCTTTCATCTCCTAGTAACTCCATGTGAAGGCACTAGTATTATTTTGTAGCATTTTGACTAGCTTCTCTTGTTGAGATTGTTTGAGTTTGGAATTTATGTATAATGGTTTTCCTTGGCTCACCTCAATAACGGAAACATTAGATTCATGAATGTTTATGGATATTACTAGATTTTGTAGTAGTGTTGAGGCATTAAGACCACAACTTTATTGGAAATATGAACTAAAAATAAAATCAAATAAATCATAATTTTGTGAGGAATCAAGGTCGACAAGAAAGTAATGATTCTGAGTATCTTTAGTATACTCTATAAATTAAAAATTATAATCAATGACAGATAGAGACTGAATATGTTCATCACCACTACCTTATTCAATCCATGGGGTATTTTGATGTTCCATAGTGGATCTAGCAAGGGGTTATAAGGTAACTTTTTTTATTGACTCCCCATGTGCAATAAGCATGTCACTAGAGTGACAATCGATATACGCGTCAATCATGGCAAGCCATGGTTCTCCTAGAATCAAGAGATGGCCCCTTTAGGATTTTTGGGTTATAAAACTATAAAATATATGGGGTACTCCCAAGAGTATATGGAGACTATCACATCATCCAAAACACTCTTTGGTTTAATTTTTTATTTGTCAGTAAACTCCAAAATAGTGGATGTGGGATGAAGGTGAAATAACCATAGTTGCTCCATGGTCTTCCTGGTCATAACTTTGACTGCAACACTAAGATTAATTAGGACATTAAGGACAAGAACACCATTGATATGGACAAAGACAAATGGGATTACAAGATCTATATATTGCTCTACTAGGGGTCAGTTTGCTATCAAATTAGTTTTATTTCAAACAATCTGAATGGTTCGTGATTTTTTTCCTTTCCTTCCTAATTTCTTTATACATATTTCATGGATATTCTTAGCATAGATAGGAACCTCTTTTATGGCTTGCAACAAAGGAAATTTAATGAAAATGTTCCTGAGTTCATAAATCAGGTCATATTCAGGGCTTGGGTTATCTCTCTCCACATCTAACCTCTCAAGGTAGGTAGGTGAGTTTGAATATGGCAAGGGATCTGAATTTTGGGAAGCAGGCTTTATTGCAGCATAATTGTATGAGGGACCAGGAGTTTCCTCCTTATTTTTCTTCTGAATGATGGTAGAATGACTTTTTTATTTTTCCAAAACCCTCCCTGGCCTCAGTTGAAGGTCTTGCACCTCAATCAGTATGACCTAATATGTAGGAAAGGGTGGCATCTTAGCATTAAAAATTTGTTAAGTTTCTTTATTATTGGGGTTGGGAATTGGTTGGGTAGGAAACTATGTGGCTGATGGTGTTGAGAAATTGGAATTGAGGTGGTGAAGGATGCATTGTTGAGGTGGGGCAGTTAATTTTGATGATACAATGAGTATGGCATAGGATATGGTTGTTGTGGTGGCATTGGAAAAGAAAATGTTTGCATGTTCCCATAGGGAGGCCCCCTCCACCCTTATTTTCAAGGGTGATTTTTTCCATGCTATTCAGGATATCCTTGCCATAGTATTGAGTAATTCTAATACTAAAACTAATTATGTTTTTTGGGAAAATTAGGAATTGGTTGTGGAGGATCAAATTGTAAACCTGAGCTTCTCAGTTGCCAATGTTTCTTTATTCCTATCGTTTGTAACAATTTGAATGCTCGATTTCCACCTTGGTAAATTGCTTTTAAGCCGGGTAGTGATGGGCATCTCTCCGTCGAATGATCCCGTGCACAAATGAAACATACATTAGTGAAATTTGTAGGACACTCTCGTAAAGGTGTTTTTTTCTACATCTAGGACAAAAAATAGAAAGTGTTGTGTGCTCATCCTCTTTGCTTCTTTTTAAATTGTGAAACATCTTATGGTAAATTCAAATTTTCAAGCAAATAACATTTCAAACTTTCTAACTGATGTCCCAGTTCATTTTTGGTAACACCTCTAACTATAGATTTGGCATTCTTAGGGACGACATCCCTAACTCCTTTGCCAAACCTTACCTGGATGTAAGAGTATTTCCTACACAAGTCATAGATTTGAGCAAAAGGAAGTTGAGAAACATCTCCATGTCCTAACAAATTTAACACATTAATGGATTCATCCAAAATACCTCTTTAAAATATAGTTCTGATAGTTTTAGGATCTAGTTTTGTTGCTTGGACCACTTGAGATTGTATGAAAACCTCTCAAGCTATTCCTTGAGACATTTATTTTCTCATTGTGTCATTTTGAAATTTTCTTCCCTTAGATCACAATATTTATAGTATTCTTGGTGTTTTCTAAGGAAAACTCTCCTCAAACCCATCCCATGTCTGGATGGTGTTTCTTCCCAACCCCATCAACCAATGTAGAGTTGTGTCCTTGAGGGTGATAGGGAATAACTTAAGCTTTTGGGCATCAAATGAGTAGTAATATATATTTCATAAGATTTCAAACTCAAAATAGAAATTCATCAAGGTCCTCATGATTCTTACCATAAAAGTTTTGGATAATCAATGGAGGAATGGTATTCATATGTACTATGGAATCAGGGTCCACAATAGGAAACCCAAAAGTGATTTCCTCTTCTTTATTATTCTCTCTCCAACCCTCGCCACTTCCATTTTTAAGTAGCTTGTCATTATCTTTCATTATATCATTGTTTCCAAATAGACTATATTAATTTTCAAGTGGTGGAAGTTGAGTCTAATCTATCCTTATATCTATCCTCCCTACAAGATCAGTCACAAAATGGGATTCAATTATAGGAGTTGTCCTCTTATCTCCTATTGGCTGAGATACTCCAGAAATACTCTCTTCATAATCCAAGTGTAAATTTATGGCCTCATTGGTTTGAGTCTACTTGGACAAATTACATGCAACCAACCCAACATTAGAGAAAGGGATCTCAAATATATCATATTTATATTTACCCTTATTTTTAGGTTTGGGAGCCTTGCCCCTAGTCATACATATTTAAAAAGGATAAATTTCAGGAAGAGCAAAGTAAAGAAGAAAACCATCCCACTATCTCGTAACGATTCTAACTCATAGTGTTAATAGTACTTCATTTGTTATTAGAAATCGTGCCAAACTTAAAAGAAAATCACTTGTGGGAATATTAATAGAAGCAACTAGCCCACTATTTCCTGAAAATTTTGACTCATCAATAGTACTATATTTTCTTGTATCAAACCACGTTGTATGGCTAGCACGGAAAGGGCTTAGAGGGCTCACATGAGGTAGTAGTGTAGGTTCTTACCTCTCGCCTTACCTCCCCTCCTCTTCTAAGTCTTAAAATTTGGGGAATCCAATCGAAAAAAAAAAAAAAAAAAAAAAAAAAAAAAAAAAAAAAAAACTCAAGTTACTAAGGTCTTATCCCTCTAGCACCTCCCAAGTAATGGTGACAAAATGTTGGGTGTAATATTTGACAAGGAAATTTTTCAACACTTTCTTTGCCAGTTTAGGAATCATAGACTTAGAGGAGCTACATAGTTTGTGCCATGACAAGACCCACAGAGACCTACTAACTAAGGTTCCATTTATCTTCCTAAAAGAGTTTCCAGACAAGTAACATAAAAAACTAGCATCAAGTTAGTTTCTGTTAGACATCCATCTCCTGGGCTACAAATTATCAAAATACCTCCAATAGCAGTGTCCTAATCAAAGCATGAATTATTTCTAACTAAAGGGCCACTAAGTTCTTTGTGTTGGATCCCCCTGGACTGGATGACCTAATGTCTCACTCAGTTCTCCAGTGGACAAAGGACTCAAGATATAATAGCTGTCTCTAATACCACAAGGAATAAAAGAGAGATCTTAGGCTTTATCAAGCATTACTTAACAACTAAGCAATGTAATGGTCACTCTTTGCTAAAAGATACAGGTGAATAATCCCAAACATTCCCTAGGGTCACCATACTGTCAAGCACTCCTTAATGATCTAAGTACAAGCTAGACAAAGTAGCTTATTATAACTTACCACAAATTCCTGCTTCAATTATGAAGCACACATTAGCTCCATAAGATATCAAAGATTTCATTTACAATGAATCAAAACAAAGCATAAAGAATAAAGAATAGAAATTTAGTATTAATGTTATTCATATTTAAAGTCTTTCTTGATACAAGAGACTATATAAATGCATCTCTTATAACATGAATGCACACCCTATACAGATTATCAACATATATGCAACTTGTGTACAGAGTTTAAACAAGTTTTACAATGCCAAGAACTTATATATTTAATGAAGCATAGAGAATGCAAAGAATCATTTACAGTGTTTACAATAGATATCAATATATTTGAAGAATGCAAATCTATGCTAAAGAAAACTTTATATTTCTATTTCATGACAGTAAATCACAAATATTCTAAACCACAAGCATCAGATCAAAGGGTACAAACTCTAAATCATCGATATCTCTTCACTATAATAGAATAAAATAAAAAATCTATAAGAATTCTCCATAGGCTGGCATTTATAAGTAATATATAATTCATATAATGATAAATATTAAAGAAACAAAGTTGGCATTCACACTTAGAATCAGATATAAATATTAGGTTACATATATACCCTAATCTGCATACATTTAATATTGTATTCACAAGGTCATATTAAACCAGACAAGCGAACAAAATCATCACATTACCATAATTTGTCAAGATTCAAACCTCAGAAACAAACAAAATTTCTACTTGAATCAATGCCACACATCCATATCTAAATCATTCACACTCATATCTTTATATTCAAGCAAGAAACTTACAAGAGGGAAACGAGTTGGGTTGGTGGGCCCAATCCAACCAGCTTGTTGCCTCTGTTAAACTAAATCACAGAAACTAAGAGCTTACAAATAGTAAATTATGGAACCTGGCATCAACCTTTTCATTTTGAGATCCAAATTATTTTACATAGAGCACTACAATAAAGTCTCGAACCAGTGGTCCGAGGAGTGGCTTGAAAACTCAAAATAACAATACAACTAAATATTATCACCACTAACATGGCCCAAGGACAGTGTTAGGCTTATATATTGATCAGAGTATAGAATAAAGTTGAAGATAGTCATGCTCGGTTGCAATAAAAAACAAAAAGAGATGAGATCCAAAGGTCTTCTAGCTTAGGTCGAACAAATAATTATGTTTGTATAACATTGAAATGAGATGAAGCAATCTAGAAGAGGGCTCAAGAAGAAATCCTCAAATCTTAGCCACTCTCCAACAAATAAACAAATGAAGAAATCCATCTGGCATGGAAGATATTTGACCTCAACTGAATCAATGAAGTGACAGAGTGTCCTAACAATGCACTCCTCAGGCCCACATTCTTTGTTACCATTGGAGGTTACATGTATGAGCTCACATAACCCTGGTTACAAGACCTACATAACCTCCTTAGTAACACCTTAAAATAATAATTAATCTTCATTAACGTATTCAAACAATAGATTCCTAGCATAATTTGGAAGTTTACCTCGTAACCTTGTAGAATGTCAAGATTTAGCATAATAATTCATTATTGTATGCAAAAAGGGGTCATAGGAGTGAAAAATGAGGGTTTAACAGAGGCAAAAAGGATGTTATGGAAGAAAAAATATCCTCAATTACCAACCCTAACAATCACTAAAACTTCTATCATCCATAATCACACTTAAAGTGTATGATGGTCACCCCTCACAACCCAAGAGTGTATGATGGTCACCCCTCACAACCCAAAGGCTTGTTCTATAATTCCCCTATCAAGTTAGTAGAAATGTGTAATATCACAAACTAGGAAATACAATGAATATCAAAAACATGCACTAAGATACAGCAAGAAAATCCAACCATGTGAGTACAATTTTAAACAAATAGAATAGAAGCAACAAATTTGAGCCATTTTATTAAATATTTCTTGGAGTTGAATACAGTGGAATAGTATAATAGAACTTGGGCTTGCTACTGCAAGCATACAATACCCAAGGAAATATCTAAGCAAACTCTAACTAGAATAGGCCCAATCTGTCTAAATGCACTGCCTAAAAAATTTCTATTGTTGCTACTAGAGGCAAACTCTGAAGTGATCCATCAATATTGCTCCAAAAATCCTAAAAAATTAGGAGAAGGCTCCTTACACCCAATCCAATAAAACCCAAAAAAATCTCAAGTTGAATCCACCGGTCACTGAAGCCCCAAAAACTGCGTGTAGTGAGCTACAGAAATCGATCAAGAGTAAAATGCACAATCTTCCCAAAAGGAAACTCCTCCAAAACCCCATGGTATTCCTTCCTAAAACTTCCGGCCAAAATCAGCTCCAATATCTGGCACAACAATACTTCTTAACCCCTACATAGAAAATACCTAGTAAACCCTAGCACAGGCCCAAATAAGAAGAAATTTTACCCACAAATATCCAGCAATTCTAGCCCAGAATTTACCAAAATCTTGAACTCATCCTCAAAAGAAAATATCCACAAAATAGCCAGCCCAGAAGACAACAATCACTAGCTCCTCAGACCCCAACTAAATCCTCCATTGTTTCCTCTAGAAACTCGCACAGGATGAAGAAAATACTACAAAATCCCACACAAAAATACTAAAATCTCCCCATATACTCTCTCCTTGAATGGCACTCAAAGTCCCCTGAAGAAGCGCTGAAATTTCCACCTGGAAATCCCTTGTGCTAAACAGAATTGGTTGACTTGGCTAAGCAGCTCAAGAAAACTCTCCAATTCTGAAATTGAAATGCCAAGATGATCCAAAAATGATGCTCTTCCCTTCCTTTTATAATTGATGCTAAACCATCCTTATGGGTTCCACCAATTAAACCCCCTTGCTTGACCCCTCTTTCACGTGGTTCAATCTCTACAAGGGAGTTTGGTTTCCTTCTTAAGTGACCCCCACGACTTAACTTCACTTTAATTTTTCATTTTTCTCCTAATTGTAACCTTGTTTCCTATCAAAATTAAATTTGAGCCTCCACAACTTATTTCTCCTAAGTTTTATTTATCAAATATTGTATTAATCACCAAAATTTCAAAATTGAGAATTTCTTTAGCAAAATTATTAATTGGGGACATCACAAAATAGAGGTCTTGATTAATGTGGAGGTTATTGACGCACCTTTAGACTCTAATATCCTACTAGGATGGAGTTTCATGTACACCATGAAGGAGGTCTATTCATTTTTTTATCATACTATGAGCTTCCCCCACAATGAGAAGATTGTCACTATTTACCATTTGACATACTATGATTTGAAGCTTCGGGGTCACCCTAAAAATTTCATTTCCTCAATGATTGGTATTAACACATTTACTTCTCTCACTAAGAGTAGTCTTAGGGTCTATAATATTTTATTTTCTCATGGTACATGATGGCCCACCGAAAGTTCCTACCATACCTAGCACCTCTGTAGGTTTCAACCTTGTATAGAAATTACTGATTTCTTAAAAGCAAAAAATATACAATGGCGAGAAACATAAAACAAATACACAAATATTTTCCCTTGGATCCTAAAACCGAGACTACCATATTGATTTTTCATTATGTTCCTTTCAATGTTACAATACATATATATACATGTTGAAGCATTCATAAACCCCAATCCATTAACCCTCGATTAGAACATAACCTTAGTTCCCTTGGCTGGATCTACAAAATACGATGGGCAGAAAACCATCATGCCCAAAACCATGTGTGAAACCCATGCACAGAACCATAGGTAGGTCTGCCCAACTAATATAGGGTCCAAAAAAAACTTCTCGGGGCACTGCCCCGGACCCCGTACAAGGGGGTTTTTGCCCTTGTGAAAACCCCTTCTGCGCCTCGCACGTGCAACTAATCATTGAAAGAATATAATACACACCCAACAACCTCTCTAGTATGCATGTTGTATGGGTCCCATTCTTCTTAGCAACCTGGTCCCTCCTTCTAGTAGCAAGCTTCTCAGCAACATGCTACCACAAATTTGACCCATGTAACTAAGGGTGTCCCCCTATACACTATCCACTTGGTCAAATGTCTTTACCATTTCCCACTAACATGAGTACTTAGCACACCCATAATGACCACGTTGAATTTTCCTAGTATCATGTTGTGGATTCTTGTTTGGTACCTAGATCCTCCCTCTTAAAGTCCTCCCAACCACCTTAATCCTTATATGGCTTTGATTCTCGTCCAACCTATCTCAGTGACCCCTTCTGTTGCTTTAGTTCCATAGAAACCTCAAGTGGATTCTATTGTTGTTGTGCAAGGAACTAGTCGGGGGAGGAGACTAAGAAAAATGGGGGTACTGACAGGAAAGCTCTATTTGTAGCTACCCAACCTTCTATATTGAAGCCTCTAACTCCATGTGCTTTGTGTGATATTCACGGAAATGCCATCAATAATTGTCCCCAGGTCCCTAAATTAAAGGTTCTCACTACTTGGATGAACTTCAACCAGACCCAATGATCCTTGAAGTAAAATTCACTCTCCCTAAGTCATCTAAGAAAATAATACATTATGCACAAACCACCCATGCACTTTGTGTGAAATGTACAAAAACTATTCACACCATTTCCCTCACCTTCTACATTTCTGTGACACCTTCATTTTCCTTCGACAAATTGAAGACACTCATAGAGGAGTTTCCAACCCCCTTCTTATTTCCCCTAGCACCACTTCTATGCCATGGCATGAGGCCAAGCCACCCATCATAGAGATTGGTCCCCCTAATGTGGAGATGGTAGAAAATATTGTACATGTCCTCTAATTATCATCATCTATGGGATCTACACCTTTAGACCCCTTTGGAGTGCCTGAATGTGTACATTCGAACATACATCCTATGTCCAATGTCATTTTAGTCTCAACATCAGTGGAACTTTAGTCCTCTAGTCATTAGCCAATATCATTAGACATCGTGCATGTGAGCCATGTACCCCATGATGATGATTTAGATAAACCTTCCTCTTATATATCACATGGTCCTTCGCAGTCTCACATTCCATCGTTCCACTCTAATGAGGACATTATGGATTCCCTTACCACACCAAATTATCCATGGGATGTTATGCATCATCGTTCCTATTTCTTACCCCATCAACCAAGTTCATCTGACCAATATGTTATGGAATCGAAAGACTTAATTCTTGGTCAAGTATATTGGTTTAAGAACCCCCACCCCAGACACTTTCTAAGAGGGGAATGTGGCCAATAATTCACCTACCATTAAGTTGAATGGATCTACCAAACCTAGAGTCAAGGAATACATATCACTAGTGGAAAAATAATCACCTGCAGAGGTTACCTCCTACACTAAGTTATTCAAAGAATTTAGAGATATATCTGCTTGGTCCTACTCTGAGATACCTGGACTCGATCCAACCATTATTGAGTCCCTCATCAACACTTAGCCAAATTCCATTCTTTTCCACCATAATAAAAATAGTATTCACCTCATTAGACGTGATGTCATTAAGGCTTAAATAGATAAGCTAAGAAAAGTGGAATTCATTTACCCCATTTCTTATACCTCATGGGTTTCTAACCTAGTTCCCATTTTAAAAAAGAAAGGCACCATGTATGTTTGCATGGAATTTTGAGATATGAATAAATCATGTCCCGAAGACAATTACAGCTCACCCTTTATTGACCAAATCATTGACAAGTGTGTAGGTCATGAGGTTCTATCCTCCATGGATGGATTCCCATGATAAATTAGGTTAATATCAGCTTTGTAGATAAACATAAAATTGTTTTCGCTAGTCCTTGGGGAAATTTTGCATACACAGTGATGCTATTTGGATTAAAGAATGATAGAGCCACTTTTTATCATGTCATTTCATATTGTTTTCATGAATTGGCCCACATTGTCCTTTCCTACCTTGACAATATCACTATTCATTTGAAACAATGGTCACAACACTTAGAATATTTGTGTACCATATTCCTTCGATGTCACACACATAATATATGAATTAACCCTCTCTTAAGTGTGTATTTTGCATTCCTATGAGCTAACTTTTGGGATTCATAATGTCCATATTTGGCATCACCTTTGATCCTCTCAAAGTTCAAGCCATCATTGAGCTTCACCCCCCTCACAAACTACACCAGTCGTAGAGCCTTGTTGAATGGAAGAATTCACCACTTGTCAACAAGAGGAGATAGCCCAGACCGAGGTTCTTTAATAACCCAAGTTGTTTGGAGTAGTTGTTCCTGATGGGTCTTAAGGCTCCATTAGCCAAATGTTCCCTTCTCTTTTGAGAAATAAATCGTTAAAGTTTGACTCGGTATCCTATTGGTGTATATTTATAATTAGTTAGGGGAGTTAACAATTATGTACAAATATACATTGATAGAATCACCAGAAGAGGAACTTTAATTGGTGTAAAGAGGTAGGTTATAAAAGTTTAAAAGAATAAATTATATTTTGTATAGAAATAATAATTATTAATTATAAAATGCAACAGATTTTAATGTAAAATAAATCAAAAGATAACAAGAAAGGGCGATTGTACTTGTTATTACTTTTAAGCAAAATTAAATAAATTTCAACGTGCTTTAATAGATTTCTCATTAAAAATCAGAGATAAAATACGAAAATATTATCTATGGATATATCCTAGCCAAGAAGAATATGATGAACTATAAGATTGGTTTCGTTTCCTTGTTAATCCAAATTTATCATCCATTTAATATAAACTAGAGACATTCATTTATAATAAATGAAAGATCGAAAATATATCAAGAAAATAAAAAAGTCTAATCGCTAATTATGTTTGCATCCAAGTACATATATGTAGCACTTTCAATTAAATAAATACATTTCATGAACTAAAAATTCACATAATATGTAAATGAAATTAGATTTTGTAGATAACAATCGTAAGAAAAATAACTTGATTCAAAATGCGAACAAACAAAATTAGTGAAAGATAAATAGATAAATCATATTATTAACACCAACCCACTGAGACACAATCAAGCAAGTGATGTTGTCTAAATCTCAAGATCTTCAAAATCACACTCAAGGAAATCGTTGAAACTCCAGAAAGGTAACAATGAAATAGTAAAGTAATATAATTAAGTATTGTATTAAATTCATTCAATATAAAACTTACAGCAGATAAAATAAGGTTTCAATGTCACCAAGTGTTCAACTTCGTCTATCTATCCCTCCCTTACACAAGATTCAGTTTCTACCCTTTGTTTCAATATCTGATAGTGTATTTATACAAAAAATATATCCTATACAAAATAATTACAAATAAAAAATAGAGATCATTGTTGCCAGAATCTTGATATGAATTTTTGTCGTGCAGATTTGACCACATTAGTCATATCGATAACACTTTAAAAATAATAGGTATCACAACTAGCATGCCACACCAGCAGGAAACAGCAACTAAAGAGATTGAATGGGAAACTCATATTCAAATGCGTAACTACATATGTTACTTGTAGGATAACACATAAATTCAATCAACAAACAATTTTCTATCTATAATAGTGGCTATAAAATTTGTGATTATGTAGCTACTATAAATTAAATTAACAAACTAACAAATAAATATTAGTAATTTAAGTATGGGGGTTTACGCAATGCATTATATTAGATATCATTTTTGGGATTCAACTGCGTTAAGTAAGTCATTCACGTATGACCATTTCCATGAGAGGTAGTCGTAACTAACTAATTTCTCATGATCTTTGAATAGTTCACTTAGCACTCATTGCATCGGGTGATGCTCACAGGGGTGAAGAAGTGGGATTGAAACTAGTGAAATGAATCATATAGCATCAATCATCACTTCCGGGGCTTGCACCCGGTAACCAGGACTTCCCAGGAGGTCACCCATCCCAGATCTCCTCTGGCTCAAGCATGCTTAATTGTGGAGTTTTCCCCACAATCAAGCCCACTTAGCTTGCTACCCCATTTGCAAAACCTTAGCAAGTATTGTGCCTCATGAACCATTCAAGAAGAGATCCCTTCACTCTTTTTGAATTTAAGTATGGGGGTTTACGCAGTGCATTATATTAGACTATCATTTTTGGGATTCAACTGCGTTAAGTCATTCACGTATGACCATTTCCATGAGAGGTAGTCGTAACTGACTAATTTCTCATGATCTTTGAATAGTTCACTTAGCACTCATTGCATCGGGTGACGCTCACAAGGGTGAAGAAGTGGGATTGAAACTAGTGAAATGAATCACATAGCATCAATCATCACTTCCGGGGCTTGCACCCGGTAACCAGGACTTCCCAGGAGGTCACCCACCCTAGATCTCCTTTGGCTCAAGCGCGCTTAACTGTGGAGTTTTCCCCACAATCAAGCCCACTTAGCTTGCTACCCCATTTGCAAAACCTTAGCAAGTATTGTGCCTCATGAACCATTCAAGAAGAGATCCCTTCACTCTTTTTGAATTTAAGTATGGGGGTTTACGCAGTGCATTATATTAGATATCATTTTTGGGATTCAACTGCGTTAAGTAAGTCATTCACGTATGACCATTTCCATGAGAGGTAGTCGTAACTGACTAATTTCTCATTATCTTTGAATAGTTCACTTAGCACTCATTGCATCGGGTGATGCTCACAGGGGTGAAGAAGTGGGATTGAAACTAGTGAAATGAATCACATAGCATCAATCATCACTTCCGGGGCTTGCACCCGGTAACCAGGACTTCCCAGGAGGTCACCCATCCCAAATCTCCTCTGGCTCAAGCGCGCTTAACTGTGGAGTTTTCCCCACAATCAAGCCCACTTAGCTTGCTACCCCATTTGCAAAACCTTAGCAAGTATTGTGCCTCATGAACCATTCAAGAAGAGATCCCTTCACTCTTTTTGAATTTAAGTATGGGGGTTTACGCAGTGCATTATATTAGATATCATTTTTGGGATTCAACTGCGTTAAGTAAGTCAGTCACGTATGACCATTTCCATGAGAGGTAGTCGTAACTAACTAATTTCTCATGAACTTTGAATAGTTCACTTAACACTCATTGCATCGGGTGATGCTCACAGGGGTGAAGAAGTGGGATTGAAACTAGTGAAATGAATCACATAGCATCAATCATCACTTCCGGGGCTTGCACCCGGTAACCAGGACTTCCCAGGAGGTCACCCATCCCAGATCTCCTCTGGCTCAAGCGCGTTTAACTGTGGAGTTTTCCCCACAATCAAGCCCACTTAGCTTGCTACCCCATTTGCAAAACCTTAGCAAGTATTGTGCCTCATGAACCATTCAAGAAGAGATCCCTTCACTCTTTTTGAATTTAAGTATGGGGGTTTACACAGTGCATTATATTAGATATCATTTTTGGGATTCAACTGCGTTAAGTAAGTCATTCACGTATGACCATTTCCATGAGAGGTAGTCGTAACTGACTAATTTCTCATGATCTTTGAATAGTTCACTTAGCACTCATCGCATCGATGATGCTCACAGGGGTGAAGAAGTGGGATTGAAACTAGTGAAATGAATCACATAGCATCAATCATCACTTCTGGGGCTTGCACCCGGTAACCAGGACTTCCTAGGTGGTCACCCATCCCAGATCTCCTCTGGCTCAAGCGCGCTTAACTGTGGAGTTTTCCCCACAATCAAGCCCACTTAGCTTGCTACCCCATTTGCAAAACTTTAGCAAGTATTGTGCCTCATGAACCATTCAAGAAGAGATCCCTTCACTCTTTTTGAGCATCACCCGATGCAATGAGTGCTAAGTGAACTATTCAAAGATCATGAGAAATTAGTCAGTTACGACTACCTCTCATGGAAATGGTCATACGTGAATGACTTACTTAACGCAGTTGAATCCCAAAAATGATATCTAATATAATGCACTGTGTAAACCCCCATACTTAAATTCAAAAAGAGTGAAGGGATCTCTTCTTGAATAGTTCATGAGGCACAATACTTGCTAAGGTTTTGCAAATGGGGTAGCAAGCTAAGTGGGCATGATTGTGGGGAAAACTCCACAGTTAAGCGCGCTTGAGCCAGAGGAGATCTGGGATGGGTGACCTCCTGGGAAGTCCTGGTTACCGGGTGCAAGCCCCGGAAGTGATGATTGATGCTATGTGATTCATTTCACTAGTTTCAATCCCACTTCTTCACCCCTATGAGCATCACCTGATGCAATGAGTGCTAAGTGAACTATTCAAATATCATGAGAAATTAGTCAGTTACGACTACCTCTCATGGAAATGGTCATACGTGAATGACTTACTTAACGCGGTTGAATCCCAAAAATGATATCTAATATAATGCACTCCGTAAACCCCCATACTTAAATTCAAAAAGAGTGAAGGGATCTCTTCTTGAATGGTTCATGAGGCACAATACTTGCTAAGGTTTTGCAAATGGGGTAGCAAGCTAAGTGGGCTTGATTGTGGGGAAAACTCCACAGTTAAGCGCGCTTGAGCTAGAGGAGATCTGGGATGGGTGACCACCTGGGAAGTCCTGGTTACCGGGTGCAAGCCCCGGAAGTGATGATTGATGCTATGTGATTCATTTCACTAGTTTCAATCCCACTTTTTCACCCCTGTGAGCATCACCTGATGCAATGAGTGCTAAGTGAACTATTCAAAGATCATGAGAAATTAGTCAGTTACGACTACCTCTCATGGAAATGGTCATACGTGAATGACTTACTTAACGCAGTTGAATCCCAAAAATGATATCTAATATAATGCACTGCATAAACCCCCATACTTAAATTCAAAAAGAGTGAAGGGATCTCTTCTTGAATGGTTCATGAGGCACAATACTTGCTAAAGTTTTGCAAATGGGGTAGCAAGCTAAGTGGGCTTGATTGTGGGGAAAACTCCACAGTTAAGCACGCTTGAGCCAGAGGAGATCTGGGATGGGTGACCTCCTGGGAAGTCCTGGTTACCGGGTGCAAGCCCCGGAAGTGATGATTGATGTTATGTGATTCATTTCACTAGTTTCAATCCCACTTCTTCACCCCTGTGAGCATCACCCGATGCAATGAGTGCTAAGTGAACTATTCAAAGATCATGAGAAATTAGTCAGTTACGACTACCTCTCATGGAAATGGTCATACGTGAATGACTTACTTAACGCAGTTGAATCCCAAAAATGATATCTAATATAATGCACTGCGTAAACCCCCATACTTAAATTCAAAAAGAGTGAAGGGATCTCTTCTTGAATGGTTCATGAGGCACAATACTTGCTAAGGTTTTGCAAATGGGGTAGCAAGCTAAGTGGGCTTGATTGTGAGGAAAACTCCACAGTTAAGTGCGCTTGAGCCAGAGGAGATCTAGGATGGGTGACCTCCTGGGAAGTCCTGGTTACCGGGTGCAAGCCCCGGAAGTGATGATTGATGCTATGTGATTCATTTCACTAGTTTCAATCCCACTTCTTCACCCCTGTGAGCATCACCCGATGCAATGAGTGCTAAGTGAACTATTCAAAGATCATGAGAAATTAGTCAGTTACGACTACCTCTCATGGAAATGGTCATACGTGAATGACTTACTTAACGCAGTTGAATCCCAAAAATGATATCTAATATAATGCACTGCGTAAACCCCCATACTTAAATTCAAAAAGAGTGAAGGGATCTCTTCTTGAATGGTTCATGAGGCACAATACTTGCTAAGGTTTTGCAAATGGGGTAGCAAGCTAAGTGGGCTTGATTGTGGGGAAAACTCTACAGTTAAGCGCGCTTGAGCCAGAGGAGATCTGGGATGGGTGACCTCCTGGGAAGTCCTGGTTACCGGGTGCAAGCCCCGAAAGTGACGATTGATGCTATGTGATTCATTTCACTAGTTTCAATCCCACTTCTTCACCCCTATGAGCATCACCCGATGCAATGAGTGTTAAGTGAACTATTCAAAGATCATGAGAAATTAGTCAGTTACGACTACCTCTCATGGAAATGGTCATATGTGAATGACTTACTTAACGCAGTTGAATCCCAAAAATGATATCAAATATTAGTAACTTTGGAAGAAAAAACAAAATAGAAAAGCTTTGACCTGGACATCATTCATTTGGATGCAGTAAAACTTTGTAGATCAGAAGTAAAAGAAAACGTGTGAAGTTCATATTTTCATTATCTAAGAGAGGAAATACAAGTGATAGTTAATTGTGATACTAGTCTACCCGTTAGGAAACTAACCCAGTATCATAGATTAAGCAACTTAAGATTACACATATTATACTTGATCAATTAAAGTGATAGAAAAAAAACATCGCCCAATTCCTTCTACTGTGTCAAATAACTACAAAAACAAGTGATCTGGTCTATAGAGCCACACCTACTTAAAAGGAAAACTCCCATTGCCAGATATATAAAAAGAAACCATTAATATGGCTAAAAAAGGAACTAGCATAGCATGGTGCTTAGATAATGCATGATTTGGGCCATGTATAATGAGCCACCCAAGGAAGCAGTGCCAACTGACCACAAGAATCTTCAGCGAACTACCAGTAATGTTGACGAACCACTAATAATGATGTGTCATGAACAACGATAGTCCATAAACAACAAATCCTCAACAAGCTTGGTCTATGACTTTTCCTTCTTAGGTGAAGAAGGATCCTCATGGACAAGCATGGAAGTGTTCAAATTCTTTGTATGTCTCTTCCTTTTAGCTCAAGAAATTTGTCAAGCAGGATATGTTCTTTTGACCTAGGAAGGTGTGATTATATTTTTATAAATTGTGGATATTGCGTTTACAGGTTCAAAGTGCACAAAGGTATTCAGATTAAATTCAAAATTATTTGTGAGAGTAAGATCATGGTTTGGTTCACTAACTTTAATTTTTTAATCCAAAATATGAGTAATTTGGGTGAATTTAGAGCATATGGGCTCTTCCTTTACGTTGTTTAGTGTAGCCGAGATTGGTAGCTAGGGTTTTCAAGCATTAGACCCAAACAAAGTAGGAAGGTGAGGGTTTCTGAAAGTTTTTTCTTGAAAACCCTCATCAAATTCTTTAGCCTTTGGCAGGACTTTTTCCCCACAATTTTTTGAAGGTCTAATAAAATTATTTTTTTCAAGAAAAAAACTTCAAGGAATCCCCCAAATGAGTCAATCAAAACTCTACCAAAATGTGAATTAGTCCATAATGAAATTGATCGGATATGCCTCTGATACCAGCATTATCCAAGATCTTTTCTTCAGTTGATGTTAGCAAAATTGCATGAAAGAGCATGTAAAAACCATGTATGCAAACACTTAAAGAAGAAGAAACATAAATGAGACCATAAAGACAATGCACACAAAAGTTTGATAATGAAGTTCGTCCAATGTGGACTATGTCTCTAGGCCCTACTTCAATAGTGGGGAGGCCACTTCATTCATCTTAGCAAAAATGAAAATGAGTACATGGAAAAATACATCATTATACCTCCAATCCTGGGAGTGACTTGAAGTTCCATTGCTCAAAACACAAAAATCACAACACCAATAGGTCTGTCTCATCCTTCTGAGACTTTTGACTATAAACATGACCTACTTTTGAAAGGTGCATTATTGTCTCAAACTTCGTGCCCAATAATTAATGAAACTTGAGGGATTTTTCCATGAGCCCTGAGATCCACTGCTCAGATCCCAAATTTCACTGCACCAATGAAATCCTTATGGAATTCTGAGTAAAATGAGTAAAAACTCAGCTATATTTTTCCACCATCATCTCTGGACCCCCTAGAAAATCTTCAAGATTCCACAGCAACATCTAAAAGGAATATTATGAGATTACTCTGAGGAATATTTCTCCTAGACCTGGATGCCACATGTTTCTTCTTGCTCTTGGTTCCTGATGAGCCTCGTTATTGCAACAAGAATGTTGCAACTCCCAAGGCTACGGAATTTAATTATCAACCTGAGGTTTGTACAAACTTAAGAGGTATCGACACTATATGTGTGGCATACAATGTGTCATTCCTTTGCTGTCATGATGTAATGGAGTGCATGTACTGAAGCCAAATCCTAAACTAATTGCGAAAAGTGAAATGTTCGAAATGGAATCTTAACCTATTGCAAGAAATAAAGTACAAGGAAAGAGACTGAAATCAAATGCTAAAACACATCATTTTCTAACTGACTGCTAAGAGGATTTGCTTCAAAAGAATTCTAAGTTAACATGTATGCAATCCTACTATCCTAAGCATGCAGATTCAAACAATCAAACCTTCTACTGTTGTGCATGTAAATGAATAAAATAAATTTGTTTTTCTTTTTGTCTTTTTCATGTGAGTGTGAAAGCTAATCTCTTTTGGTGATGTGGCAGGTGGTTTGGAGATGATGGTGAATGGTCAAAAGGCTTGGGAGACAAGTACGGACCCTTTCCTAGCTTCCTAGATGTTTTTTCCTCAATTCGGCCTCAAAACAAGCCATTATAGGAAAACCTACAAGATCCCATGAAAACCTACAGGATACAGCCGAGAGCAAAAGGATGGATGTTTAAGGTGATGGAAAGCTTAGGGAAGGTGGTTGGTGAATGGAATGAGGCAAGGGAGTGCCTAGGACCACTTCAGAACTCAAAACTAAAGTTGGGAGATGGCTGGATTTGCTCAAAAATCTTGGAGAAGTTTCCTTGTGAAATGATGAAATTGGTGAGGGTTTAGTGAAAGAAAGTGACGACCATGGGTGGATGAAGTTGGGATGAGGTTGTTGACTATGAAATCTCTATGTACTCCTTAAACACCTGCACTGCATCAAACATTGACATTTACCCAAAAATCATGCAAACAAGAAGAATTCCAATTATCTAAAAGAAACAAAATTTCATGAGCTAGTCATCTACTTCATGCATGAGGAAAATTTTGTAGAATGATATAAAACATTGATGAGATATAATGTAAGATGGAAGATAGAAGAAATGGAAATCAAATCCAACCCTTGAAAACTAGCAAAATGATGACCTAAGTGAGGAGCAAGAGGGTTAAAATGGTCTTGATGGGATGGAGGTCAAGTAGAGACCTAATCCCAGCTTCGGTGATGATTTTTCTCAATTCAGGCTCAAAACAGGCTTTCCTACAAGATTCTACAGTGATTTACTACAAGATGTACAAATTTACTATAATTCATCAAATTACCAAGCAAATCAAATCCAAATTGGATGGGACGATTTTTTTTATTAACTAGGATGTCTTAGGTCCCCATTCCAAGTGGAATCACTCAAAAAGACCTCCGTTAATCCATGCAAAAAAAATAAAAAACATTACTAGTCGAAAATCTAGAAATTCAAGAACTAGTGAGCTAGTAAATCTAAAAAATGCCTAACCAAATCAAGTGAAAATGCAATAGGGTAATTTTTGTTATGAAATAGAATGTTTTTGTGATATAATGCAAGTCAAACCAACTCAATTGAAGCTTGTTAGCATGCTCTAAAAAATAGCAGAAATTTATTGTTCTTTACTAAAAAGGAGGTCCAGCAATCTAGATTTGGAAATAAGAAGACTAATCTAAGCATCACCATGATTACTATGAACTTACAAATCATTTCCAAGGATTAAATAATGCTTGTGATTCTGCAAAATAACTTACATCAACCATTTAACTCAATCCTACAACAAGAAATCATTAATACTAAATGCAGAAATAGAAAGAAATAAAAACAAGAGATGCATGTGAATAAGAAGTGAAAAGAAAGAAAGAAAATGATACAAAAGGGCTCTGAGGCTCATGGGATGGCCAAGCCCAAGGAAACTCAGAGACCTATGGAGGAGAACAAGATTTAGAAGTTGAACATGACACCAATCTTCATTACTTTCATCAATAGAATTACATCCGTGGAAGAAAATACAATGGAGCTGTAAAAATACAAGCTCTCTCCACAATAACGCTAATGAAAATATCTCCCTAGAGGAAAATTCGACATGGTACTTATACAAAATGATTAGGAATCATTCCCCATGAATGGAGGGAGCTTTCCCCACCAAAATCCCTTGATTAGTGGATCTGGTCCCTTGATTAGTGGAACACATTCCTAGATTTTCTCAACCATTGGAGTTCCACAATCTGTGCCATAATTCCATAATATCTTGTTGATTTATTATTTATTATTGATCCTCCTATAGTAGGGAACAAGTTCCTAAATTATCTCCTCCTCCAAATCTTCATAATCTACCCAATATTTATGAGAGATTTTTGGGCGTAAATCACATGATATTTCATTTGTCGACGCATTTCGAACCAACTAGTGTGGTTCATAATATTCCACAAAAATAAATAATATTAGGCACAAATATCCAATTATTCTTAAACCTTCCTAATGAATATATTAAAGTTAAAAATAAATTATCTAATGCAAAAGGAGACGTTTAATGTGTTGAAGGATGGTCATATGCCTTAATTTATGTTTTAAGTTAGAGGAATGGACCTTAATTTATGTCTAATTTAGAGGCCCATCAGTTCCAGCCTTGCGCCATTGTTCCACGATTTGAATTCCACATGCCTTTGTTCGGTCTCTCACAGCTCTGCCCCTGTTCAAATGAAACAGGGTGAGTTTATATGATGGGTCGCCGACAGCAATACTAAAGCATGCTGGTTGGCATCCCAGTTAACACAGTTGGTATAAGTTGTTGGTGATTGTGGGATTACGGGTTCAAACCCCACCAACCCTGACTTGTATTTGTTTTATATTGCAGTCATTCAACAGTCAACAAACCACTGCTACATATATGTCGCCAACTAACAAACCCAATTACATATTTTTAAAGCATTGTTCAACCAGTTTAAAACTCATTGATAAATTTAGAAGCATGTCGTTATATTTTTATCGGAGTTAAATTCGTCGTCATTGCATGGTTACATATAACAGTTAACAAACGTTTTCTATAACAAGTTATAAATTGCCATTAAAATTTAGCGTTTAGTTAAATCTTTGCCTGGTTGAGGTTAGCAGTCAAATTGTCCATTAACCAGGTCTAACTAGATGTTAGTTGGGTGCCACATGGCACCATTTAACTGGGCCATGTGACCCCATGTTATTGGGCCACTTCAACTTTAGCGAATACCGCTAGAATTTGCAATGCCACCAAATTTAACCACGGCTAAATCCCTTCACCAACTTTATCTGAGGTCTGCCAAATTTAGTTTCCAGTTTGGCCAGACCACCAATTTGGCATTGCTCCAAATTTTTTTGGCACCCTACTAAATCTTGTTTTTGGTCGAGTTAAACTAGAACTTTGACTAAGCATAACTTTTGCATACAAACTTAGATTGAGGCATTGTTTGCGTCATTGGATTCCTTGCAATGAGCTCTTCGATCTAGTCCTAGTTTCATTGTGATTTGAGGACTCTAATTTTTGAGCCATTAGGGATCCACCCCTTTGATAAAATTTAGACATTTTCGTAACTCTTTTATGCATATAGTAAGGGAGATTCAACTTGTATCCTAAAACACCATACATAACCAAAAATGGTAATAGAAGATAAAATTGTAGTGACCCTCACATGTTATATATCATTTGACAATCTAAACCAAGTCACGCCTTTTATATTTTAATGAGTTCACAGGCATACCTTTCACATTATATGTCATTCTTGGACATGAAGAACTTGTCCCAAGAATGTTTCTAACTGAAAAAATCTAAGACCATTTTTCGCCTTTTGTAGGCAACTACATAGCCTCAGTAATAAAATCCTCGTTCACCAGAAATTCCACATCCCCAACTAGCATGATCTTGTCATTTCTTGTTGGAATGCCTTTTCCACTTCAACATTTTGTCATTGGAAAGAATGTATAAAATCCCACCAACCCACTTGTTTGAAAAGAGCCAGATATTCCTCGTACACCTCTATTCTTTCACCTCCAATGGGCTTGACTCTTACAACTAGGGCCATTGAAAATATGCCAAGATTATTCACAGTAGGATGGGAAAGGGTTCGACCATATTTTTTACAATGAAATGGAAAATCAATTGGCTAGGGTTTTGATAGAATGAAATATGAAAAATGATATACCAAAGAACCCTATGAAGTAGTTAGGGCAGGGTTTTGAATGGGTGAAACAATGGTGGCATATAAATTCAATTAGGTTTGGGTATGAGATGGTTTTAAATGACAATGAGGGTCAAGTATGAACAATACAAGGTCAAAATAATGTCAGTTTTAAAACATAATGAAACAAACCATACCTTAATATTATTCACAGTAACCCTAATCCACATGTCAAGTGTGCAATGAGCCACTTAACACCATCGTTTCCACAACCATAGAAACCAATCAAACAATTAATTACCAACATCATCACATATTGAATGACATGACTATACATTATTTGATTTCAATAGCATAGGGATCGACATAATAATGAAACATTGGAATCAAGCAAACCCCATTCACATAGTATGAGCTATTAAATTATATATTTCAATGGGATAGGTTCAATCCATAGTTTAAGGAGGTTGGGACCATATAGCTATTAAATTTACCTCTAAAAATATTATATACTAAGTAATAGGTTCAAACCATTAACAAAGGATCAATCCTTAATGGTGTTAGGATTACAAAAAGTGGTGTCCATGCAACATAAAAGTCATAAAAACAAAAGTCTTTTTAACCTCTTAAGAAATCATAGGGACAAAAACTAACCTATATTGAAAGCAACATTAGGAATTGTAATAGATCATCAATGATCCAAAAATAATAATTATGAGAGCAGCCATGGAGCCAATATAAAGATACAGTTTCCAAATCCCAAACCAAGGCTCAAAACAACAATCATAATGGAAATAAAAACTTATGTCATTCATAGTTGTTTTGAATCTTGTCCCAAATCCCTTTGGTAGATTTGTAGTGCATCATTTTGAAAAATATAGTATATGATAGTCTACATAATATGGCATTTTTTTCCTTTGCATTATTTGAATACAACACATTTCCATCCAGATCAATTGGAGGAGTTGCTAAGACCTGATAACCATTTTCAACAGATAGTTAAATATCATTACCTAGAGACACAATATAGGTACACATTCTTACTTTCTAAAGGCATAATTTCATCCATAAAATAGTGGAGATTTTCTTTAGGAATATCCCTTGTGACTGGAAATGATCCCTTGTGATCTACTTTCCAATAGTTAGAATGCTTCTTGAAGGAACCTGCTCTAACATGGATTATTGGAATTATGATTATACTAAGAGGGGAGATAAATCAATATAATGGAAAATATTAAGCAAACAAAACATTTCAATGCATATACAATGTCAATACTATCAACAACATAAGGATACACAAAATATGTATGAAATTTATTTTATTGTAAATAATCTTGGAGGGACCAACCTATCGTTACATTGATTTGCTACCACCAACTAGAAGAGGAAACCAATCCCATGAAATAATTTACTGACACCAAAAATAAGGAGGCACCAATCCTATGAAATGATTTATTAGCACCAACTAGACAGATATGCTAATACCTTGAAGTGATTTACTAGCACCAACCAAAAGGAGACACCAATCCTCCTAGATTTGTAGGCGATAACCTAAACTACCTATCAAATCCCTTTTTTCATGACATTTTCAATTTTGATCCACAAGCATTCCATACTCATAAAAGTTTCATGATTTTTTTATCTAACTCTTCTTTACCCATTGCTACACTTAGCTCTTTCATTCTTTAATTCACTTATCTTTGCATAGTTATGTACAACAAGATTTTACAGTGTTTATTTGCACTCAAATCAAACTGCTTCTCTATCTAGGTCACATGTCTTCTTTAGAATTCATTCTTAGACTTATTCCACATTTAGCGCCATGAAACTTAGATTTCTTGATTTTGTCTTTTATTATCACAAAAAATCTCATATTTTTGTTCTCTCAAACTTCTTTGGTTTAACATATTTATACCTGGTATTGGCACAAAAATGACATCAAGAAAATACCCTGGGTTCAGGCACAAAGAGCCAACAATGGTTCGTTGTAGTCTAGGACAACGCCATCATTTTCACCTTACCCCAAGGGATAAGGAGTCTCACCCAAGGCATGTCGCGATCGAAAGTAAGAAGGGTTCAGTATAGGGTCAGGGATATTGTAACCATTACTCTATAAGGGGCCCTGTGCATATACTCAAACTAACAATATATCAACATGAAGACCAATATACCATGAGCATAGACTTGCAACGCATTCAAATTTTTAGTGGGTCCAAATAACATAACCAAATACACACATCATACCAAATACCCAGTTTGACTCTTCAATTACATTAACTCAACAGGATAACATTACATTATATATTAGGCCTCAGCCATAGACAGTTACATGAAATACCCAGTTACATGACACAATGGATTGCAACAGACTTCACCCTACTTCTCATATGCCGCTCTGGCCTTCAAGTAGGGTGCTCTAAGAGCTCGAATCCTCCTTGCTACTCATTTGTGACAAGAACTCTTCAACTAACCAACCAACCTCTTTCTCCTTGTGGCCTTCTCCTTTTGCATTCACTTCTACCATTTCTCACTCAATTGTTTCTTTCCTTGGCTTCCTTTCATCCACCTTGTCCGCTCAGCTACCCCTTCTTTTTTTTTTCACCTTACCACGACCATCCTGCAACTGCTTGTTCCTATTTTCCTCTCCAACTATCTTCTGTGCAACCTGATCATTGTTGCCGCCATTTGTTTCTTCTTCTTCATATCTCCAAAATCTTTCAAAATTGAAACGAAGGCCCCAACAGGCCCTAACCACAGTTCTTTAACTCATCCCTGAGTCAATCTATTTCAAGTGATGTAGGTCCTGTTGGTGTCTCTAAGATGCTTTTGTTGGTGGCTACGCTGGTTCTGCTGGCTGGTGAGTTATTGCTCCTACTTTATCCTATGTATTGGCTGGGAGGTTCAGCTCTAACTGCTCCTTCTTCCCCTGTTGTTCTTCTTTCCCAAACGAAGGCCCCAACTCAGGAATGATGGTGGTCGTTCTCTGCCTCAATTCATTGTATTTGTGGAGGGCAGCTTCCCATGCGATTATGATCAAGTCAGCCTGTTGAGTGAAGTCTTTTTTTGTGTTGGACGTTAGTTTGCTTGGCCTTTGATTTTGTAGGCGGTCCCACTATTCTTCATTATTGTTGCAGACTTCCTTCAAAGCCAAAATCTGCAGTCAGACCAGTGTTCGTAGGTCTCAGATTATCATTTTGGTTTTTGCTGATTCCTCTTCGATCTGATCAACCTGTGCTTGAATGGCGGTGATATGCTCTTCGATCTCCTCGAGTTGGTTGGACTCTGTGCATTCCCTGTTGTTGGCAAACAATATTTGGATCTGCTCTCTCATAGGATATACTGGTTGATTCTTTAGCGCTAGGCTTCTTGGCCAGTCATGAACTCAATCCATCAGGGTGTATTTGTTTGTTAGTGCTTCAACAAGTGCTTGTTTCTTGGTTGTCATTTCATTGATTTTTTCATCTATCGCTCTAGCATATATTTCTACTAGGTTTGGCCATGTTGATCTTACTATTTCCAGCTTCCTCTTCATATCATCATTTGTTGCCATGAGATTTGAACATGCTACTTGAATGTGATCACAGCAACTCACTAATGTGCATGCTGCAATGTCCTTTGGAGCTTCTGTGTTGACATCTGTGATTGTCGTCCATAGTGACCAAAATTTCTTTGTCACATGATCAACCTACGCCTACAACTCAATATTTTCCTATTGCAGGTGATCTATTTCATCTGTAACTTCCTATAGATGTTGTTTTTGTTGTTCATGTTCCCGAGCCAATTCATTGTGTATTCTTTCGTCTCTTTGTGCATCTTTCTGGATGAATGAAAACAGATATGTCGATGACCAGTGCTGCAGGGTGATAATCTGCATTGTGCTGGGATCTGAAAAATTCTACTGAATTGGTAGGCCGCTGGCAATGGATTTCTCAAAATGGGAGGTGGAAGAGTGAACTACTGTGATTGTGGGGTGAACTGGGGAGTGGAGGGAATGATATTAGGGTTGGGGACCACTGGGAAATTTATAGGGAATATTGGTTCGTATTGTTCATTACCCCCTCACTACAAAAGGGTTGTTATTGGTTCTTTCCCTTGGAGTGAGTCCGACCCAAAAAGTGACAATACTAGCGAGGTTGGTTGGGTGCCACTACCATGGGTGGGTGCTCTAGGTTGCTCTTTCGAATCTACTTCCATGTCTACAATCACTAGTCTTGTGCCAAATGGGATGGTTTCCGACAAGGTTGTGGAGGTGGAGGTGGTGTGGGGAGAAGGTTCTCATGACCGAGGTGGAATGGTAGATGGTTTTGGGGGAATTTATTCAAAAATTGGAGATGTGGTTATAGATTGTCTGACCTCATCAGTGAGGTTGACAATGTGAATCGTTGGGGTAGTTCTAGGCTTCTTAACTGCCAGGATATTGACTAATTTTTTTTTTCTGGGCTTCGGGACTGTTGGTTGTGATTGGGTTTCAGTGCCAAAAGTAAGAATTTCCATGGCTAATGGAGTTGTGATTATCAGCGTAAACATAGTAGAACCTTGAAAAAGTATGGACTGGTTAGCCTCACCTGACTATTCATCAAATCTTGCGATCGTCTTCCTTATTGAAAACATTTGTTGTTCCATTTGTAACACCATTGGGTGTATATCTTCCTCAGCCAGTCTCTTTCTACTGCTTTATCCCGCTTCTCCTACTTATGATTGTAGCTTCAGTCTTCCAAACAGATATCGATACTTTCCTTCGGTGATTTCACATGCAATCCTTGGCCATGACCTAATCTCGCTATGGAGTGTTGCTTCAGTTAAAATAAATTTCTACAGCTTCATCTTGAAGGTCTCAGGGTGGACACATCTGGGTCTAAGAAACGTGTGCCCATGTGAGACTCCAAACTATATGTCTTCTAAGAATTCATCCAGAAGTGGTTTGGGTATTCTCTCCGTCAACCTAAGTGTATCCAACATCAACTCATACCATTCAGTGAAAGATGCCTCATTAATTTCCTTGTTGCTCGGGTCTCCCGAAACTCTCCATGGCTTATACCTGAGCGTTATCGGTTGTCCTTCGGTAATCTGCATCATCTCCCTCCCCCTTGGTGGCCATCACTTCCACATTGCTAAATTCATCAGTATGTATGCAAGCAATAAATTGGTACTCCTCTTGTAGATATCTTCATAGGCCTCAAAGAGCTCATTTAGTACAAAAGCGGACTAGTTGAGCACTTCTCCCTTACAGCAGTGCTCTGCAACTGAGATTGCGTCTAGAGTGCACTCATTTCTTGCGAAGTGTCTCATTTTTTTTCCTGCTATGATGTAGCAAGCGAACCTTATCTCAATTTTTCTAATAAGGTCAATCTTGGCTCCCCTTCCCCCACGCTTTGTTCCATATTTTCCATAATAATCATCTTCTCCCTCCTTCTTTGCTCTTTTCATTCCTGCTTGGAATGTTGTATTCACCGCATTTCCTCTTGTTGATAGCCCTGTGAGATGATGGATATCGTCTACGTGAATTGGATACTCCTTGTCGAGCCACAATTATCCCCCATGCATTATGCTTGTTAGTAGCTTTGTGCACTGCATTGCAGCCATTTGTGTGCCAAAGACTGATAGACTTCTCAAATTGATTAGTGTAGATCATTGTAGGCCTCTAAAATCCTTGAATTTGGTTGTGCTCGTGCCATCTTCCTTTTGAACTTCCTCTATAAACACCTCCCTCTTCAGCGTTGGAAACTGGAAACCATCTGTAAGATCATTGTCAACCAAAGTATATTTATCGTATTTACCATATGGATTTTCCAGCAGGACAATTCACTCATCAAGTTTATGCTCTGGGACTTAAATAACTCCCTTTGCCATTTCTCTTCATCTCTGATAGGCAATCATTACTGGAGGTTTCGAACTTCTACACTTCATCTTTTTTTGTTCTTCAGAGCAAGTTTGGAGTATTTCTACTACCTGCACTCGAAATTCTGTAGCTTCCTACATTGTCATGCAAATTAAGTAGTCGGACTTGACACGACATTTTCTGACTGGACTTAGCAACTAATTACTATGGTAAACTTTCCAATGTATCTTAATAGTGCTTTGCCACCATCAGATGACCTGGACCTAACATTTATGACGTAGACTTGGGAAGGACAAAGTGGGCCGCATGGCTAAAAAAAATTGCATAATGGGTGGTATTTATTAACTAAATTTGTTCCTAACCGGAAAATATTTTACGGTTTCCATTTGACAGTTGTATTATTAGTTACTTATTATGGAAATGACTACTCGTACGGTGGAAAGGACTAACAAAGCGTGTGACTATTAAGACTAAAAAAGCATCTACCTGCATGTGACTATTAAGACTAACAAGAACATCTACCTATCCCCCTGACCACAAATGGGCTGCAGTATCATGAAATTTTTTGTTGCAACGCTATTGACGCCTTTTCTTATTCTGACTATTATATCACAAAAGACATAAACTTCATATGAACTTGGTAATGACTTGATTAAGTTTTATTGACTACCACCTACTTGCGAGCTTGTCTCCGAGACCCCTTATCTTGATTGTGTCGCTTTTGGCATGTGTAGGCATTTCAGGCGTGCATCATTTACCCATCCTTGTAGCATTCCACCATCTAGTTGCGCTAGCCTTACTGCTCCAGAATATTTGATTTCCGCAACTATAAACGGGCCCAGCTAGTGCATCTGCAACTTACCCGAGAACTTTTGGAACTTGCTATCATATAACAATACATGATCTCTATTATCGACATCTTTGGGCATTACAACCCCAATCATATATGTCCATAAACCAAGGGCTTTTAAGCCCCTAAAAGTGTTGTTTCATACCCTAAAGGAGCAAGGTCAGTTGATTACATCAACTCCTAGAAGTTCTTCATGAAAAATTACTCAGAACTGGTCAAAGCAGGACCATACAGACTGCCCAGTGCTAAGGGTGCGATGCATCTCACCTGCCACATGCAAAAAGTGCGATGCATACTGGAAAGCCCTTCTGTAGGGTGCGATGAGCGAGAGCAGACAAATGGCACAAGCAGTTTGCTAGGTGGAGACCCTGAGAATCTTCTAGAAGCTGCTCATTTGACACTTGCCTCTCTGAATTCGCCCAAGGATGAGTAAGAGATCATGAAATATCCAAGTGGAACCAAGAACTATCAGAGAGATGACACTAATCAAAATCCCAGAAGCTGACTCACCCCCCTGCAAACATCTATATATGGATCCCTCATCCCAGAGATCCAAAGGCTGGAATTTTGTAATTTGCAAGGAAGTGTTGTTGGTTTCTCTTTGAAGACATTGTTGGGTGATCTTGCTTTGTATGAGGTGAAGAGGGCTTTCATGCTGGGAGGATGGCGCTAGGTCAGACCAAGTGGTTGTAATTCTCTCTTCTACTACTTCTATCAATAAATCTATTTGAGTTTTCCTCCATATTCTTGTGTATCTCTGAATATTGTGTTGATATATGCATTTGTATGGTCAATATATATCTGATCCTATATTGTTTACAGTGATAGATCTCTATGATTTGATGGTATTATGTTGCTTTGACTCTACAGGTGCTCTTTGAAGCGGGACAAGTAAGGAAGGAGTGGCAAGATTTTGTCAAAGGGGAAAGGAAACAAGCAAGGAGCCAAGCGAAAGACTGAGGTTGGTACTCTATGCTTCTTTCTCATCTATCTCTCGTAAAGGAAAACACAAGTGACTTTAGTTTGTTTGTTTCTAAGATAGCTACCCATCTTAGTGGGACTAGCAGCTCTGAATAGACACTAGTTTTCCCAATAACAAAATGGCAACTCTGCTGGGGAGCGAATAGTTTGATTGCTTGTCTCTATTTTTTTGATTCATAAACCACAGACGGAGCCTAAATTTAACCCAACTAGCCTTCGAACTGCATTTGCTATGCAAGTGCAAAGTAGATCAACGTTGCTTCAGTCAATATCTGGGTTTGTTTATGAACTGAACAACTGACTTGCAAACATCCTAAGTGCCCTAGAGGTAGCTCAAGTAACCTCATTAGATCAGCCCCTATACTTTGTATTTACTGAATATCATTAGCTCGGCCTAAATCCCTGAACTAAGCTGCAAACTATGAACAAAAACCAAGTTAAATTCTCGTTCCTGGACCATCGCACTGTCTCCTTTTGGCAGACTGGATGCATCGCACCTCCCGTGTGCAATAGGTGGGATGCATCCTTGTTTCCCTATGTTACAAGTGCGATAATCAGGTAAGACTATTTCTGCCTCCAGATTTTGGTTTTTTCTTCACTGTCTTCAGCTTGATTCAGGAGTTTTGTTGTCTGTGATCAGTGGACCATTGTGGAAACCCCCTTCCTTTGCATTATTCGGCCTCCATTGTACAAAGAATTGTGAATGTTTTTATGTATTTTTTTCCATTTACAGTTCTCCTTTACAAAATAGTAGCTTAATCGAACTATTGTCTTTTGATTTGAAAGTGTCGCAAGTGTCGTTTTCAGTCAAAGAAAAGAATCCTCCTCTTGTTGATAGTCGATTACACTGTTACTCTTGTATTTGATCTAAATTTGTAGTATTTCAAGTGTCGAAAGCAGTTTTCAATTCAAAATCGCAAAGTGTCGTCTTGCCTCCCTTTCGTTTTTTTTTTAAATAAAATCGTTAGTATTGTCGCTTTGGAAGAAGAAATAATTCAGATTTGTATTGAGCATTCTTTTTGTCATTCACACATTAAGAAAGCGGAAAACAAATACATGCATGTGCATTTGCATTTAAACTGCTTGTTGATTTTGATTTAGGACAGTGCATCTAGTGTGTGCTCTCTGATCTATGTTGAAAGGATTTCGCTTCTCTTTCTTTAGTAGCTAGGATTTTCATTGCAAAAAGAAGAGTAAACAACTGTTTATCATCTTAGATTGCATATTTAGGAAGTTTTATATCTACATCACACGGTGAACCTTAAAGGCAAACTTCTTAAGAAAGATCAACTGTAAAATAAATTCAATGAACATAAAAACGCTTTGGAACCTAACGCACAACATCTAGAAGTCTAGGCTAGAGACATATTCTGACGTCGTAAAGCCTGGTAACTGTCGCTTTAATCGTAGGTTGGGTGATTCCTCCTCTTTGAGACGGCAAGTGCCAGTATGGACTTGTGCTCCCACGTACCGTCGAGTATATATTGGGAGATCACAATAGGCTATATCCTTTATCCTTAGGAAGTCGTGTCTACTACCCTATTGATCGCAATGCACTGAACACAGCATTCGGGACGATTGACTACCGTACCGTAAAAAGTATTCTGCAGTTTTGCGATTGGTTTGGTAATCCCTCTGTCTAGATTTCCATAGTAGTTTCTTTCGTTCCTTTTCAGACTCCTTAAAGGAAAGTATTCTGCAGTTTTGCGATTGGTTTGGTAATCCCTCTGTCTAGATTTCCATAGTAGTTTCTTTTGTTCCTTTTCAGACTCCTTAAAGGAAAAGGTCCATCTGAGCACTTGTCACTTCAGGCTCATCAAAAATCAAAGGCGACTAGAGTCATCTTTAGCTTTTTCTCGACTCTTAAAAATTGAAAAAGCAAGTTGTGTCAAAGCGTCTAAAATTCATTTAATTCGGAATAACATTTTCCCCTCCTATTTTGAGTTGATCAAATAATCCGCAATCGTGGAAGAAAGTCAATCAAAACCCTATCATTCACGGAGACTGACGAGTCAACCATCTTTGACTCTGGAAATGAAACCATTCCAGGCCAAGCGAACTCATTTAACTGGGTCAAAGTCTCCTGGTTTGTTTGAAACTTGTGTTTTAACATCCTCTGAGACTCCAATTACTCCAACCATTTCTGGTATCCCTGCCTCTACAGAAGAAGTTCCGCAGTTACAAGAAGACATTAGAACTGATCCTAGTGTAACAATAAACACTTTTATTCCTGAACCAGATCCATTTAGAGTCGATTCGGAAGGTGTTACCCCTCCAGTGTCCATCACTGCAGAATCTATACCTTCTTCGGCACCAGAAATATTTTACGGACTTGACAGTCTACCTCTTCCACCTGGATTGATTTCTATAGAAGAGATTACAAAGGATCTTCCATCCATTACTCCATCGCATTTTGGAACTGGGATCCACCTATATCCTTCTACTTCAGAAGTTAATACCCCTTCATTGCAAATTCCTGTAGAATCGCTAGGAAGTCTTTTGGATAGACTCAATATGTCTAGACAAACATCAATGTCTAGGACTGTGTCATTCGATACAGCGGTAGCAAAACCTCCTGCCACCACTCTGACGATGTTCGCTGGCATACCATCTATCCCAACTAGCTCTCAACCGCTAGAGGGAGTCCGCCCAGGGACCATTTCGACAGTATGGTCTGTTCCCATTTGTTCATCCGGAATGATATCTGGAATTTCTTATGTTGAGTCTCAGCAAATTGATCCTTCACAACCATATCAATTTGGGTAGTCTGGTCTCCAAAGGCCAATCTTTCCTGTTAGCATTGGATTGTCGCCGTATGGGGGGCAGTATGCCCTTTCATTGTTCCCTCTGGGAGAACAACCATATGAGAGTTCTCAACCAAATTCGGGTCAAAATGGAATCACATCCAGTGGTTGGGTGCCAATACTACCTCAACAACCAAGAGTTGTATACTCAATGCAACCGAGTCTACCTGGGTTGAATATCCCCACTACACCAGCTATTGTGACAGTGTCGCAAGTACAAGTGTTGCCTATTGTATGCCAACCTCAAGTTTCTCAAGTCGTAATACAATAGCCTCTTGTCTCCACGATGCAACCGCAATCGCCAGTTAGTGGCTCCTTAACTGGAGCGACTCAGGCTAAAACGGGTACTATTACCCCTCATCTTGGTCAAACATCCAGTATTGGGCAACAGCAAACGATTTCACAACCATGGTTGGTGCAACATCAACAACCGCAATTCCAGCAAGTGTACCAAGGACCTGAGCAACAAAACTTTGCAAGTAATGGGCGGTCGTATATTCAAAACAGTTATCATCAATCATCCCAAATTGGTTATTCCCAACAACCCTATCAAAGTTATCAGCATCAAATGCATTATGATGGTATGCAAAGACCCACTGCTAAGGCAATCCCATCTTATCCTGGGTATGCTTCGCCGAACCTAAATCAACAGTTGCCCTTCATGGCGACTTTAGAGTTACCAGATCTAAATCAGCTAACAAACGATCCAATTGCTTATGCCCCTTGGTGGCCAGCGATTCCTCATAAACTTTCGTCAGATATTCCTAAATTTAATGGAAATCCGGGTGAAGATCCGTCGAATCATGTGATGACCTTTCATCTATGGTGTTCCTCCAACACTCTAAATGATGATTCAATTAGGCTTCACCTTTTTCAGCGAACATTAACTAGTCTGGCAGCAAAATGGTACATTGAATTGCCTAGAGCTTCGTTTGATAACTTCGGCGCCCTTGCCACCACCTTTTTAACCCATTTTCAGTTACCAATAAGGTACGAAATAGGAACAGAGCTTCTTACCAATTTCAAGCAGACAACGGCCACTCACATATCTGATCATATTCATGAGTGGCGATGTCGTCATAGAATGGTAAAAACATATGTTCCTGATCAGCTACTAGCTGAATGGTTTATTAAGTCATTGTTACCTTCTATTATAAAAGATGTGGCAAAAGGAGGAGTCATCACCGAAGAGCAAGTCATTGCTCGTGCACAATATCTAGACTTTATCTATACTCAGTCTGGCACGCTCTATGACAAAATCCCTGATGCTCCCAGACCAGAATTTTCCGTTCCTCCTCCTCCTAAATCAAATAAGGACTCTCATGTCAGTGATGGCGTGATAGGTACGACAAGCACGAAATCGAAAAAGGCTACATCTAAGAAAGCCCGTAAGGTTTCTGGTCAAAATGCAAATGAAGAACTTCTAGCCTCGAAGGTTAATGTTGTGTCGACCAATAAAGGCAAAGAACCGAAGCAACAAGGGGGCAAGAAGAAAGGGAAGAGAAAAAAGAAGAAACAGGATGATTTGTCTCCTGAAAAATCTTCTGCAAACCCTTCTGGGCAAAAGAAACCCAGTCAACCATGCCTCATATGTGATGAGGATCATTGGATGAGAGATTGTCCATACAAAGCTAAAGTTAAGAAATTCTTTAAGAATTCAAGAACTTTAGCAGTATTGACTGACCCATTTCCGAACCCAGGAACCAATATGGTTGCTAGCGACAATGCTTCCCCATCCCAAGCGCTTATGTTGTCCATTTCAAAACAGCAAAATGATGCTTTGATATCAACAAGGAATAAATATTACGAGAATCCACAGTTGTCGAACAACAAGGCTACTGATCAACCTAGTAGTTCGACAACAACCTCGACCGAAGTTGTGCCACCCATCGTTCCTGAGCTAACGATAAAGCCGCCAAAGGGAGTAGTACACAAATTGACATTTAATCCTCGTGCCAGAGCGGCACAGAATTATAATATAGTAGAGGACCTGGCCCAATCATCGTCCGCTATGTCGACACTTGAAGTACTGCAAAATTTCCCCTCCCAAAAGCAGGCTCTATTATCAGCAATAGGCGGGATTGACCCAGCAAATTCCAATCTTGTGGCCTTTGATCATAAAGGATATGAACCTCAGTTACCAGCTCAACTCGCTTTCCTCATTCAAGTGAAAGCCCTCAACAAAACTGTTCATCAAACAATTATTGATGAGGGGGCATCTACATGTATTATGTCAATGAGTTGTTGGAAAACTTTAGGATCACCACCCTTGTCGTGATCGTCAACAACGTTAAAAGCATTCGATGGACGAACATACACTCCATACGGGATTTTGAGTAACTTACAAGTTGAACTAGGGGGCAAAACAGTAGAAATTGATGTTGAGGTTATTGATGGAAATCTCGATTATAACATCCTACTGGGAAGGCCTTGGATTTATGCTATGGTGGTTGTTGTGTCAACGTACTTCAGAAAGATTTCATTTACTTTTCAAGGAGGCATTACAATCGTTGACCAGCAAACTTTTCTCCCCAACAATTCACAAGTTACGGGAAGCATCCCGATGATCCACAGAAGCTCTCAGTTGCTTCAAAATATCGGAGTAGGCCTGCTAAAAGACCCTACATTGATGGGTACTTTTTCCCTACCGCCTCCAAACAACCTGGTGGAAGTGGCCACGGTAGGAACCTGCAATATGGTATCTTCCATTCAGAAGATGTCCAAACATGATGTTAGCATGGATCATCACCAGGTATTGCCTCCAAGCCCAATAGAAATATTGTAGCAATCAATGTTCTCGGCATGGGAGGCAAACCCAAATCAACACTCATCAAGTGTTTGGGTAGATAGGTCAAAAGAGTATGGTACCTCTTCGGATCCTTGGTCGCATGTACATCCTACAGACGAAGGAATTGTTTAGTCAATGATCATAGAGGGGGCACCATGGGAAGATTACCACCATCGTTCCCATCTTCTGGATTACAATGAAGATTACTCTAGCGACCTTAATCATCCATCATTTTTTTATTTTCTATCAAATACTGTAAATACGGTGGATTCCGAGCGAAATCTGTCCAATATTGAAGAAACTATCGCCATAAATATCTCGACCAAACCAGATGTTGTAGAGAATATTTATGTCGACAAATCTTGTTCTTCTTCAGAACTGGAAGTATACTACGCTCTATGTCGCGAGTTCAGAGATGTCTTTGCATGTTCATATGAAGAAATGCCAGGCATTGACTCGAGCATAGTTGAACACGAAATTAAGATGTATCTAGATGTCAAAACGGTAAGACAATGGCTTCGGCAGGTGCACCCAAAGAAAGTCGCTGCCATCAAGGCAGAAGTTGAAAAACTTCTCCATGCTGGTTTCATTTACCTGGTTCCTCTAACTGATTGGGTATCAAACATTGTTCCTGTGATGAAAAAGCAGGGAATGATTAGAGTGTGTGTCGATTACAGGGATGTAAATCAAGATTGTCCAAAAGACAACTACCCTACACCCTTCATCGACCAAATAATTGATGAATGCGCCGGATGTGAAATCTTTTCGTTTATGGATGGATTTTCCAGGTATAATCAAATAAATATCCACCCACAGGACCAGTCAAAGACTGCATTTATTTGTTCGTGGGGCACATTCGCATACCGTAAGCTACCTTTTGGTTTAAAGAACGCAGGGGAAACTTTTCAGAGGGCAATGAATTATGCCTTCCACGACATCAAGAACATCGTTCAACCATACCTTGACAATCTTCTAGCTCATTCGCGAAAGCAGACCGATCATCCACAGCATTTGAGAGCAATATTTCTACGTTGTCGACACTACAAAATAAGACTCAATCTGCACAAGTGTGTGTTTTGTGTCGGTTCTGGTCAATTACTTGGATTTGTAGTTTCAAAGGACAGAATTCGCCTCGACCCATGCAAGGTTCAGGCAATGATCGATTTGCCTCCACCTTCAAATTTGCTTTAGATTCAGAAACTCCAAGGGAAAGCAAACTTTCTGAGGAGGTTCATTCCAAATTACGCCGAACTTGCTAAAGGTTATACACGTCTGTTGAAAAAAGAAGTACCCTTCAACTGGGATCAGGTTGCGCAAGCTTCCTTTGATGCTCTAAAGGAATCCCTAATAAAAGCATCATTAATGTATGCTCTTGATTATCAAAAAGACTTTAACCTGTATCTGGTCGCAGCAGATACAACCATCGCAATGGTTTTAGTTCAAGAAGACAATGGAATCGAACATCCTGTTTATTATTTAAGTCGAAACTTACATGATACAGAAAGCAAGTACTCCTATGTTGAAAAGCTGGCTCTTGGAGCTGTTCAAGCAATAAAGAGATTTCAACACTATATTCTCTTTTGAAAAACTATCGTTTTGTCAGAATGCAACCCCATGACTTACATATTGTCGCTACAGTTGCTTTGGGGCAAATATTTAAAGTGGATAGCAATTTTGCAAGAGTTTGATCTGGAATTCGTAAAATCCAAATCAAAGAAAGCTCTAGTTTTCGCAGAGTTACTATGTGATTTCCCATCATCGTCCAACAATTCAACATCCAAAGCAACAATCGTGGATGAATCTTTGTTTCTAGTATCTTCAAGTGATCCGTGGTATGGAGATATAATAATTTATCTCCAAACCCAAATGTATAGGTCTAACTCCACTCGCTCAGAACAGCGACGTACTCGATACCAAGCAAAAGACTACATGATCGTCAGTGATACACTATACCGTCGTGGTGTCGATATAGTTCTGCGAAGGTGCCTCACTCATGAGGAGGCCAAAAAAGTCTTGAATGATTGTCATTCAGGTGCATGTGGGGGGCATCAACCTAGTTATGCTACGGCACAAAAGATCTTACGAACAAGATACTTCTGGCCAACAATGTTCAAAGATTGCATAACCGTAGTCAGAAGTTGCCATGCTTTCCAAATCTTCGACCGCAAAACCAGAATACCACCCGCACCTCTGTTGCCAATAGTTGTTGTTGGGCCATTTGCCAAATGGGGCATAAATTTCATGCAATGTAACCCCACCTCGGCCAGGGGGCATGGGTATATCATAGTCGCAGTTGACTATTTTACGAAATGGGCCGAGGCGATGCCTACATTAAACAACAGCGGCGAAATGGCCGCTCTTTTCTTTTTCAATCATGTAGTCTCCAGGTTCGGCGTTCCACAAGCTATAGTCACAGATCATGGATCGCATTTCCGCAATCACATGATGGTTGAATTGGCTGCCAAATTAGGACTGTCCCACGACAGCTCTACTCCGTATTATCTGCAAGCTAACAGGCAAGTTGAGGCGATCAACAAAGTCCTAAAACGCATGTTGCAAAGGATGATTGGAGTCCATAAATAGAGTTGGCACCTAATCATGTACTCAGCCTTGTGGGCATACCAGACATCGGTAAGAAATGTGACCGGGTTTATGCCCTTTCAGCTGGTGTATGGCCTCGAAGCGATCTTACCAGTTCTGTGTGAAATTTCGTCTCTCAAGCTTGCAGTTGACCTCCTCCCCAGAACTTCAGAGGAAGAGGCTTGTTTATTAGAGTTAATCCCACTGGATGAAACCCGTCATGACACCTCCTTGGCTAACGAAACACATAAGAAACGAGTCAAAGCACAATTTGACAAGAATGTCAAACCCCGCGTTTTCTCAGAAGGTGACCTGGTCTTGCTTTACGATAAAGAATCCGATAAATTGGGAGCAGGTAAGTTCCAGTCTTTGTGGATGGGTCCCTATACTGTTAAGCGTGTATTAGCAAAAGGAGCCTACGAGCTAGTGGATTACGACGGGATCCCACTGTCGCAACTCTGAAACGGGTTGTACCTTAAGCGTTACTATGCTTGACTCGGCATGGTAACCTCTTCATATGCTTTTGTTACATTTTTTTTTTTCGTTAAGTGTGATCGTTTTGGTTAGGTGATCCACTTTTTCATTTGCTGCAGATGTCGAACCTATTGGAATCATTTGTTGCATATGCCGATGGGGCGAGTCATAGTACGCGGAACCCATCTTCTCTAGCTTGGGCCATCTTCAATCCAAGCAACGAGTTAGTGAGTTTCAGAGGGGTGTGTATTGGTCGATCAATGAACAACATTACTAAATATAGCGTGTTGATAGAGCTCCTCTCTAATGCCATCGCGCATGGCATATGCCAACTTGTCGTCAGGTTAGACTCACAACTTGTCATTCTACAGCTTACCAGCATCTATTCCATTCGGAATCCAGCTATCTATCGTATGTTCCTAAGGGTCAAGATTTTGGAAAGGCAGTTTGATTCTATTCAATATCAACATATTTCCAAAAACTTAAACACATTAACTAATTCATTAGCAAATTATGTGTTAGATAGGCATTTGCAACGTTTGTAAAAGAAAAGCATTCCATCAATATCTGCATTAGGATCATATAACTTAACCAAAATAATGCTCCGAAAATCAAAAATATATATAACTGTTTATAGTTTGTACATAGTGTTCTATGTCCAGGAAAAAACGAGTCATATGACCCAGAAACTCAAAATGCAAGGGGGCACCCTAATCTAATGTTGTTGGTGATAACTGGTCACCGCCTGTGCAATCATGCGCAAGAGCCTAGTCCATCGGCTCGGCACGCCAGTAGTATGGCGTTGTAATCTCAGAGGTAGCTCATCGGTCCTCACATCCGGAATGCCAAGGGTGAGACCCTCGATCTGATCCTGCAACACTGTAAGGGTCTTGGATACATCCAGGTCGCGAAGGATGGCCCTCCCTACAACCTCTCCTGCTGGAACGGCAGCTGCTGCTCTCGGGCGCACTGCTGGTCGCACTGGCCCGACATCTACATGAGCACATGAGTTTTGATTAGTCTTGATAAACATTTGAAAAGCACAAGAACATTATGAAAGAAATAAAAAGAGATATGGTCAGAGATTTTTACCTATGACACCCCACTGCTCGCCGGCCGGCAACACCAAATCTGGGTCACCCCGGAAATCCATCCCAGCATATGGATACTCAGCAAAGACCATCTCCTGATGGTTGAACCACTCAAAGAAGGCATCAGAGAATGAAATCTACGACTAACCAGCATGTCTGGCCATAAGATCGACCCATCTCTGCCTCTGTGGTTCCGTTGGTACTGATGGTCTGAGTGAAATGTACTGTGGCTGCATCAATGGGATCTTCTCCAAGGTGAAAGCGGACAGAATAGAACCATAGCCAAAGTTCTTGGATCTTCCGTTTTTCACTTTGGTAAGTTGTTCTTTTATCATTGGAAGTACTGCATCACACCAGTTGAATACCTTGGGTTCGAGGCATTCCAAGGCATACTGCATATAGGACCTATTGGCCAAGTGAAGGGCCGCGCTACCAGCCAATCTAGCAAAGGTAAATAAAATAGTCCTCAAGGACCGGTTTGTGACATCTCGGATACTGATCTTGCCGTCCCTGCTCGGCTGAGATCCTTCTCTACAGTATCGGCGAATATAATCCCTCACGGATTCACCCCCACAGGCAGAACCTAATAATGAGAGAGGGGCACCATGCCTCGATAAACCGGTCAAAAAGTAGATGTCCTCAACAGTCATGGGGATGGATTTGCCTCTTATCTAGAACACTTGGTTGGTAGGATCCCAGGCATCGAGGAAATATTGCAACAAGTTGATTTGTTGCCTAATGCTAGATATGCAGAAGAACTTCAGCAAGCCGCAGTTCTGCAATGCATTTATTGTACCCGCATCATGTAGGGCAACCATGTCCTCTTCTTCATGCTCACGTTCATGCCATGTAACAACCATTTTTGCTCCGATGAATCTCTGAAAAACAAACAAGAGAAGAATTAGGATCCTGATTTGGCAAAAAAAAGGCAAAATTTCCATGAAAAATCAGTGCAAAAGTTTTCCTCCTTGTGCCCATCGCACCCTAGCCGTGTACTAGGTGAGATGCATACTAACTGGCCAATGGCTAGCCTAGGATGCATTGCACCTTTCGATGTATACTAGGTGCGATGGGGGCAAAGCGAAATGTTCAAACCCCAGGGGCCCAGAAAAGTAGGAAAACATGCTCAGAATTCAAAAAGGAAAGAATGCAATTGAAGAGCTCAGGTTTAGCTCCTACCTGGTCCAGACAGTGCCAAAAATCATCCACAGAATCTCCCAGAATCAGCTGATGAAAATCAAGGGGGAAAACACCTCCAGAGCTCCAACAATCACAACTCCAAATTAAATGGGAAAATGAGGGGTAAAAAACTATTTTTAAGTTACTTTTCACGTAATTTAAGTAGGGTATTAGTTTTTTAACTCATTTTTCAAGCATATGTCCTCATTTCTAATCAGTTTAATGGAGTAATTGAACAGGTAGTACGGCCATCAAAAGAACATAGTGTTAAAGGTGAATCAAATATCAATGACCATTATCAGGAGCAGTTTTACGCAAAGTTCAAGCTCGTCAAAAAATAAGCCTAGCAATGAGCATATGTTCCACCAGAGTTTAAGCTCGTTAAAAAATGAACCCACCTTCAACAAATAACCAGTGTGATCGCATTATCATCAGCTTTTGAGCCTTGGTCGTGTTCTTACCATCACCTCCACTCTTTTTTTAGCCGATCATACACCTCCGTTTGATTTTTTACCCCTTTTGAGGAACAGCTGCGACGAGTGATCCTATTAGCCACTTTCTTTACACTGTCATGATTGAAAAGTTCCAAACATTACTTGGAACCAGCTGCTATCCGAGAAAATCACTCGTTCCTCAAAAAACGAGTCTCCTTTAAGCTCTTTCCATCTGACTTGTAAAATATGAAAAGATTGCCGAGCAATTGGCCTCTCCGGCTCGTTAAAGTGATTGGAAGTGCCATCCCTCCTATAGATTTTAATCTTTTTGGACCTGAGGGATTATTACACAAAAAGATCGAGCGTTTGTCTTGTTCGGCTCGTTAAAACTATCGAAAATTCATCCCTTTCACATTGTTTTATACTTTTTCGGACTTAAGGGATTATATTACGAAAAAAGAATATTGGAGTTTCCTTTCCGTCTCTTTTCAGACTCTCTAAAATTGAAAAGAACCGAGTTATCCTTGTCGTTAAACTCGTTAAAACAATAGCGACAAACTTGTCCATTCAGACAAGAGCGAGTCTCACTATCGCTAGGCTCGTTAAAACATAGCGACGGGTTTGCCCGAAGGGCAAATTATAGAACAAGCATATGTTATCCTCCTCAAGCTTGACAAAAATAAAGAGGTACTGGTCAGAAATGACTGGGGAAAATTGGGAAGAAAACTTGAAGAAACTTTATTAGTAGCAGGTCACTCTTGAACATGACACTTTCACTCCATCACCATGATTGATTTGGGTTGGGTTATTCCGTTCACCGGTCATATCACCATTGGTCCACCGTACCATGCACTTTTGGGGTTAACGCTACCAATCCATTTCAGTGTCGCTGATATGTTCAAGTGAAGTCGCTCAGAGAATTCACCTACCCAGCTTGTGTCTCATCCACTACAATACCTTTATGCTTCATTCTTTCATGACCGCCACCCTAAACCTTGTATCATCAGATCATTTTCACCTCCACAAAATCATTTGCTCCATTTCGTGTCGTAGATGTGGGATTCATTAAGGCCCTCCTACGACGGGTCACTTCTTGTCGACATCAGCTCATTATCCAAGAAATTGACCTAGGAACAACCCTTTCAGTACTTTGAAGCTTGCATGCCTCAATGGCAAGTTTCTCACTTCCAGTGACAGGTTTACATTAATGGCCTTCGACCAAAAGATTCTGTGTGGTGTTCGACATCGACTCATGTATTCGCACCACGTGAATTGTACTGCAGTACCTTGAGGGTCATCATCATCGGTGATTCCTCTCACGCCTGTTAACAGCTTAATCATTGGCTGGTAATCAGGTGATGTCTTTCCATATTTGACATCAGAACATCTATTCACATGGACCGACTTGTACTTTTGAGCGAATATTGAACGAGTTTTGAAGACCCCGGATCTAGTTTCATCCATCTGGGCTGCGATATATTCAGGAAAATAAAGACATCAAATGTACATCATTGTTGCACAGATAATCATCCAAACCAAAGGATGATGGCTCTACCAGAATCATCAGTCTGCTACACAGACGATTGTCTATCCTATGTACACGAAAGTGAATTTATAAAGCTGAGCATGGGAATGCCTGCCTCAGCTAAATCATGAAAATATTATGAAGATAATGTATTTTATTGTATCTTATTACAGGTCACCTTCCAGTTCGAAAAACCTCAGATCCTTGTTATAAAGCATTTCACCCGACATCAAAATATTTACAACCTCATGCTTTAGGGGGCAACTGTTATCGACATATTTGGGCATTACAACCCCAATCATATATGTCCATAAAACAAGGGCTTCTAAGCCCCTAAAAGTGTTGTTTCATACCCTAAAGGAGCAAGGTCATCTAATTACATCATCTCCCAGAAGTTCTCCATGAAAAATTACTCAAAACTGGTCAAAGCAGGACCATACAGACTGCCCAATGCTAAGGGTGTGATGCATCTCACCTGCCACATGCAAAAAGTGTGATGCATACTGGAAAGCCCTTTTGTAGGGTGCGATGAGCGAGAGCAGACAAATGGCACAAACAGTTTGCTAGGTGGAGACCCTGAGAATCTTCTAGAAGCTGCTCATTTGACACTTGCCTCTCTGAATTCGCCCAAGGATGAGTAAGAGATCATGAAATCTCCAAGTGGAACCAAGAACTATCAGAGAGATGACACTAATCAAAATCCCAGAAGCTGACTCACCCCCCTACAAAAATCTATATATGGATCCCTCATCCCAAAGATCCAGAGGCTGGAATTTTGTAATTTGCAAGGAAATGTTGTTGGTTTCTCTTTGAAGACATTGTTGGGTGATCTTGCTTTGTATGAGGTGAAGAGGACTTTCATGCTGGGAGGATGGCACTGGGTCAGACCAAGTGGTTGTAATTATCTCTTCTACTACTTCTATCAATAAAGCTATTTGAGTTTTCCTCCATATTCTTGTGTATCTCTGAATATTGTGTTGATATATGCATTTGTATGGTCAATATATATCTGATCCTATATTGTTTACAGTGATAGATCTCTATGCTTTGATGGTATTATGCTGCTTTGACTCTATAGGTGCTCTTTGAAGCGGGACAAGTAAGGAAGGAGTGGCGAGATTCTGTCAAAGGGGAAAGGAAACAAGCAAGGAGCAAAGTGAAAGACTGAGGTTGGTACTCTATGCTTCTTTCTCATCTATCTCTCGTAAAGGAAAACACAAGTGACTTTAGTTTGTTTGTTTCTAAGATAGCTACCCGTCTTAGTGGGACTAGCAGCTCTGAATAGACACTAGTTTTCCCGATAACAATCTCTGACTTGGAATGTTTTCTTTCTGATATGCTTGTCGTGCCAAGCTTTTTTCCTTCTTTGCTTTACTGACTGGTGAAATTCAGCTAGGAATTTGGATTCACCCACTTCCATCAGTTGATTCATTTTTTCTTTTAATGTTGCATCATATGTCATCTTTGTTGCTTGAGAAATGAACATGATGGGCATTATGAACTTCACTGGGACCACTGCTTCTTTTCCATTAACCATCTAAAATGGTGTTTGTTTATGTAGCCTTTTAACTGTTGTTCTATATGCCCATAAAGTTGTTGGCACGCGTTCATCCCAGTCGTCCCTATTAGCTTATACAATTTCCATGAGACCTTTCTCTAGTATTTTATTGAATGCTTCAACAGTCCCGTTGGGCTATGGGTGGTATGGGATACTTTTATGATGTTGAATCATAAATTTCTAGAGAATAGACTCAATAATTTCATTAATGAAATGTGTTCCTTAATCGCTTTTCAGGCTTTTTGGGCATCCAAATCTTGATATTATGTATTCAAAAATGAACCTTGTTACAGGTCTATTTGGGCACATCACTCCCGACGATCAGATCAGTGTAAAAAGTGTCTATCAAACCCTAATTTAGTTGTTACATGCCCTAGACATGCCACCTCATTGAATGCTTTCATCCATGAGAGTTTCCTGACTTCAAACACTGATGAAGTGCTTCCTTGGGTCACTAGCGCACCCCTAGTCAGGGGTAAGTGCTCTATAGAGCAGGTAGCCCCACTCAAGGCTGTGATGCAGAGCAACTAAGCCCACTCAAGCCTGCGCTAGGAGAGAATCCTTGAAATGTTCATTGGATCCTGAGTATATTCCTCCTTTCTAGAGCCTTCTAGAAGGAACCCAGCTCCTATCCTATCAACATGAGCTCGACTTAGGATAGCCTTGTATCATCTAATCCTCTATCCTCTCATCCCTTTGAACATGGAAACTAATCATCCAATTATGGAAAACCATTCAATGCCATATTAATAACAAAACCACTTGCATTAATTTATAAATTAGCCTCCCATCATAGAGCCAATGAGCTTGGATATTATAGAGAAATGTTGTTGGTTTAGAAACTTGAAATCATTGTCAAAGTAATGCTATGTTGCTGGATTGATGTTGCTATTGGTGTGATGAGGGATTGTACTAAGCTGGATGAGTGACATGAGATCGAACCAAATTGGGTGTACCAATTGACAGAATTCAGTTTGAGCAGGAGTGACGAGAGGAACTCAAAGGAGATCAAAGGAAGCGAAGGATCACAAGTAGGTTCTTTTATCTTATCTATTTATTGTACGAAAAAGTTTAAACATCTTTACTTTAGTTGTTCTAAGTGTAACTACCCACTTAGGGAAGATATACTTAACTATAGGTATAAATTCTGCATAACGGTCCCATTGGTCTGTGGGTGGTATGGGATACTTTTATGATGTTGAATCATAAAGTTATAGAGAAAAGACTCAACAATTTGATTAATGAAATGTGTTCCTTGATCACTTTTCAAGTTTTTTGGGCATTCAAATCTTGATATTATGTATTCAAAAATGAACCTTGCAGCAGTGTTCGTTGTACAGTCCTTGACTGGTGTTGCTTCTACCCATCGTGTGAGATATTTTGTACCCGTTATTATGTATCTTTCATGTGAATGTCGCGCTGGTGGTGTTATGAGCCCGATGAAGTCTATCTCCCACTTCTCAAAAATCTACACTGTATGAACTGTTTGACAGACATCACAATTCTTAGCATATTCCTTAGAATCCTTGTGGATGGTTGGACACCATAATCTTGCATGCAGTATCTTCCTTGTGGTGGCTTTTCCTCCCATATGGCCTCCCGCGACTCCACCATGACATTCCCAGAGCGCTTCTTCTCTTTCGTGTTGAATTATACAACATCTCAAGACTTGATTCAGGCCCATCTTATAGAGATATCATGCGATTAGTTGATAGTTTGTTGCCCTCACTATTAGATGTCCCTTCTGTGTCGTTGTGTACCCCTCCGGGTAGTACCCTGTTGTTAATAGCCCAATAATTTCTTCTAAGTAGTCTGGAATTGCCTTTATTCTGAATAAGTCGGCATAAGGCAACGAATCATCTAATGATCCTTCATTCTCTCCAGTATCTAGTTGTGACAAATGCTCTGGCCCCACATTTAGCCTTCCAGGTTTGATGACTACCTCAAAAGTGAATTATTGGAAGAGTAATAACCAACGATATTGTTGGGTCTAAAATGCGGATGCAAATTAGAGTTTCATTTACTATCAATCCGGGTAAGTAAACTTCGAGGATCATCCAATAGATATGGACTTAGAGACAAACTAAACTAAGCTAGGTGAAGAAATGCCAAAGCTCCCTTACATGAGGTCTTTCATTGGGATCTCTAACACCTATTTAATCATTTAAAAAAATAAAATCTAAAGACATTGTGACAAGTGTAATAAATATTAAATCTCCCTTATAGGAGATTGTTCATTAATATTTCTAATCATCTTAATCAACAAACTATTTAAACGAATGAAATCAAACATTAAATAACAAATCAGATTCATTGCAAGAAACATTAATACTTTCTTACGAAAGGTCATTTGTTAATATTTCAAACATATGAACCTAATGAAATTTACAAACAAACATAAAATGAAAGCTTACCAAAACAAAAGTGTACTTGCTAGACAATGGGGGCCCTTCCAAGGATTCACAAGCACATCAAAAAAGAAGTCAAATGTAGAAGATCAAAGAAGCTCCATTTTATTTATCATCAATTGCAAATTGCAATTACAAGTTCTACATCCCAAGAGGCTCTAAAATCTCCATTACAATGATTCCAAATTCTAACTTCTCATTACAACTTATGAAATCCTAAGGTTCTAAATTCTAACTTCTCAATTCTAAATTCTAAATTCCAAAGTTACAAATGAAGGAGATAACACTCCTATTTATACAAAAGTTATGATAACAAACTCATAAATGTGGATCCATTATTCCCTCTTCAAATCCACATATCTCTCAACCAATGGTGACACATAACCCTATCCTCCATGATCTTATCCATGAAGTCCATGATCTTATCCATGAGGTTCATGATCTTCTCAAATTCGAATTTGAACATAGAGTTCCACATAAGGGCGCCTTAGAAGCTTCCTTTGTACCTACTCATGTCAACAAACTCATTCCAATTGTTAGATATAAGTATAAGCATATTATTTTCTAAAGTTTAACCACAAATTCACTTAAAAATACTAAGAATTAATAATGTTTTGGAAAACACAAAGGTAACCCATATAATGATGAAAGTGAAGCGGATGTGATGTCATGGTGGTGGAATAGAGGTGAGAAAATGTATGAATGGAGAGAAAGTGGATGTTGAATGGAGTGAAAGTGGATGTATTTTAAGAATAATTCTTAGGCCCAATATACCCCCAAACTGAAGGTATTGCATGTCCTCATGCAATCTATTACATTACTTTTGATACTTGAGCTTTGGCTTAAACTTTGCATGATATCATTTACTTAACTTTTGCAAAGTGTTTTTGATGAATTGCAACTTGGTTGGTTCTTGTGTTTCAACCATATTTTGTTTGTTGCATTCAATTTTAATGTATGATCTTTGCATATTGATAATGTGATTTTTATTGCAAAGTATTTTTGTTGGAATGCATCATGGTTGGTTCTTGTGTAACAACCATGATTGCGTTGCATCCAAATAGCTTTTACGTATTTTTTACAAAGCCATTTATATGTTCATGTAATAGTGGATATATTTTGACAGTATGTGGGTTTTAGAATGTGATATATGAATGTGACAAAGTATGAATGTAAATGTATCCCTCCCCTAAACTAATGGTTTTGGCAATTTTATGAAATGAGGAAAGGAAGTTTTTTCCAAGAATTATCATTCTAGATTTCAAGGAATTAAATGGTTAAAAGTTAGAAAATATCATACCTCAACTTACCCTTTCAAAAATGGATGAGAGTTGTGCATGTGTGGCTGCAAAATTCTGATCATAGTCTTCTTTACTTGGTTGTGAAAATGGTGGATGAAGTCGAAAAAGTGAATATTTTGTTGTTGTTGCATCCGCTGCTAAATCTGTTGCTGAATCTTCTGCTGAATGTTTGAATTTGCTATTGAATGCGACTGGAAATGTATAAGGCTTGGAAGGTATACAAAATTTAAAATTTACACTTCCCCCCAGCCTTATTTATTGACTTGTCCTCAAGTCATTTACATCAAAAACTGAAAAGTAATGAAAGTAATTTTGCTTCCTCTGCTACAAAATGATTGGTCTTCATGTCTTCAACGCTCATTGGCACAATTCTTGTCATGTGAATAAATGTTTCGGTGTCGAACATAACAAGAAATTGTTAACTTAGTGGCCATTGATGGATGCCACTAGTCAACACGAGAGCTCCCATCTTTGATGTGGATGAGAGTCAAGATGCCCTGAACACATCTTTCTAAGTATGAATGAATTTGTTGTTGTCGAATACTCAGAAGATCCGACAAACAAGGGACATTGATGTATTCCCTTGTTTATCGGCATGATAGCTTTCCCTTAAGGCATGCAAGCTTCAAGGTGTTTTTAGAAAAATATTTAGACTCAAGGACTATGGACTCAATGGTGTATCGAAGCAAGATTTTATTTCCAAGGGTAGGAAAAAGGAAATTGACAATGAATATGTAAAGTGGAACAAAAATCTTGTAAATGAGCTTCATTGCTTTTATTGGTGGGTTAGGTTTGATGAAAATGTAATGAAGTGTATGTGGATAATGAGAAATGGTTAATGACTCTTGCTGGGAAAAAGTGAATTTTGGCATGCAAAATCTCAAATATAACAAATATGCTCATTAATTCTGGAATTTCTGCTAAAATAGCTGAGTTTGACCAGCGTTGACCAGCCACCTGTAGATGTCGAATTCAAGTGTGGATAGGTATTTCACCATCCTTGTACATTTAGGAACAAACCCCAGCTCTTCAAATTTGCTAATTTGTCATGCAACATGTCAAACCATTAAGTTATTACAGGAAGTTGCAAGAACTTGTAATTTTCTGGAAATTTCGTTTATGTTCATGGACTTGTTCTTTAGAATTTCTCATGAAATTAGTCTTTTGAAGACCAATTGTGTGCACAATTAGTTTCCTTAATGATCAGTTGATCATCCAAAATCTGCAAAAAAAAAAAACTTGGCATAAAGAACATAAGTATGTTCAAAAAGAAATGGTCAATTCCTTAATGATTCTTACGCAAAAATTAATGCCACATGAAACATTTTAAGGAGACTCAAAAGCATAATTTTAGTCTAATTCCTGATGTTGATAACAGTCCATTTTTAAGTAATAACCATGAAAATTAACTCATCTCCCTCTTTGTGTCAGATGTCTCCTCGAATGTGCATGACAAAGAGCATGTGCTGCAAATTAGTATGTCTCATACAACGATAATGAAAGCATAGATTTTAATGCCAACTCTAAGCATAATCCTCCAAATGCTTTTTAATTGTTTTGATTTTTTTTTTATTGTTTGTTTTTTTCTATTTGTTTTTTTTAATTGTTTTGGTTTTTTTTTGTTCTTATTGTTTTGAGTTTTTTTTTATTATTTTAATTTTTTTATTTTAGTTATTTTGATTTTTTAATTGCTTTGATTTTTTTATAAATATTTTATTGTTTTTTGTTTTAAACTAAAATTTAAAAATAAAATTTATTTTGTATCAAAAAAAAAAAAAAAAAAATATAATCGTTTTTTTTCTTTTTTCCACTAATCAAGTAATATGTTCCATTTGTTTACATGGAGCAAATTCACATTCATTTCCCTTTTTCTTTTGAAGTATATTATATATTTGATTTTGTTGCTAACAAAACCCAAAAAGAATGGATTAAGATGAGGAGGCCTCTGTTCATGAAGCTCGACCAAGGTAAACCAGAACAATGCATCATAGGATTTTCAACAGGCCTTAAAACTAGTAGAAACTGATCAAACACAAAACTGCACGGAACTCGACTGTCCGGTGACCGATCTGGATGATATTTAACTCCATATGTGCAGCGAAAACTTGGAATTCAAACTTTACCATAAAGATTTATGGATTCGCAGCAGAATTGGTGAAATAGAGATAAACATTTCCACTAAGTCTTCATTATTGTTTTCCCTGAAATCATACATTTGATTGATGCAGAGGTTAAGGCACGATCGAAGATTCAAGATCGATATCTTTCCTAATTAGTAGCTTCACAAAATCTGCATCAAATCATCAAATCGCTCAAATTGTTGTTGTAGGTTAGATGGAGAAGTGTATAAAACATAAAATAACAGTAGTATTTCGTGGATGGTGACCAAATGAAACGGTAAATGCAGCTACTGAACCTTCTCAATCCATTAGCAGATTGGTTATCTCTTTTCTTTAAAATTCGATCGAAAGGGTTTCGAATTTAATGGAAATTGCCTGCATTACCTATTGTTCTTTACAGCGACAGAAGTACCATCCGTCAATTGACCGTGGTAGTTCTAGAGGCCTAGAATCAGTTTGGATCCTGAAAAGGAATGGTTCTGCATGTGAACTCAATGTAGTTGAAGATCCCCAATCCAGACCGAATGTGGTAGACCTGCAGCTTGTTCTCTGCATTGAGCGCTTGCTGCTTCAATAACGCGCGCCCTTCTGGTCTGATAAAGCTGGTAACAGAAGAGCCTTTGATGATGAACCCAATCCTCATATAATTGTGATCTGTGCAGAAAAACCTTACAAAAGCCTTTGATCAACTTATTACATCGGCATGGAATAGGCTCACATATGCATATGCAACTATTCTCTATAGGGGATCAACTAAATCCATTTATGGCATACTTGGTGGTACGATCAAGCATGTTATAACCTACAACTATTTTGTTCTTTTTCAATTGACTATTAAAAGGATTTAACCAAATTTCTTCCTTAAAAAATGACATTGAATTTGGCTTATTGCAGATTTATATACAGATTTGGCTTATTTGAAAGATGTGTTCGGTCTTAACCAAAAAAAACCGTTTTTTCTTCACGCAGCCACCAAAATAGGGTCCTGAAGAACCACAATTTTCTCTCAAACCGTTAGGAATCCAAGGAAACGATTTCTGGGTTATGTAATTCATTCCATTTCGAAAAAAACCCATGTCCCATTTTTTTCAAATTTTCCCTAGTTCGATCAGAAATCACTTTTAAAACTTACAATTTTACAAAGGTTGCGTTTGGATTGCCTGTATGATAGATTTGCTTGGGAACCTTCTCATTCGAAGAGGCAAAACGATGCACACAATGTGAGACCCTTTAGCCATAGATCATAATGGAAATATACAAGGCAGTCATATTGAAACGAATCTGATTGGTTTCTTAAGCTTTTTTTTTAGAAAAATATGTCTACTTCTTGAGCATACATTAACCTCACTTATGACTTGGATCTCAACCTATTTTAAAGACAATAACTCGGCCTTATTAAGATATAAATTGGCTCTTTAAAACCTCAGTCTTGGCCCTGTGGAACATCTATTTCACATCTGGTATTCGACCCTTATTTGTGGAAACTTGGCTCCCTGGTTCATGGTTGCAGCTTGGCCCCTTCTACAGAGGATTTTGGTCCCCCTATGGCCTATGGATAGAGAAATAACTTCGGACCTGTAGAAGCAGCTTGCAGACTCCTTTTTGAGTGCAGAATAGTGGTATATATACCTACTTGCGGTGGACGGAACATTGGTATATAATAGTTGGCAAACTTGGTTAGGTTACAGTACAAAGCTTGGACCTGCGTTAGCTGCCAAATTTGATTCTATAACATCGGAAGAGTTCTCAGACCTAAGCAGAGAAAACTTGAATAATATCCTTGGATTATTTGAGAGTTTTAACACAATTATCAAATCAAAAAACTACAAATTTAATTTTTAAATTTGAAATCGAAAATAAAGAATTTAAAAAAAAAATGATTTCGATTTCTTGAAATGCTTGTAGTTTTAATGACTTGTACAAATTCCTAGCAAGAGATTTTTATTTAATTTTGAAAATAAATCAAGAGATTTTCTGTTCTTCCTAATCGCTCGAAGCGCAGGAAGAGAGCATACTAACCTATTGATTTGTTTTTATTATTTTTGCAGGTTAGTGTGGATGAAGTGGCTCTTACCTAAATTTATTCATGAGAAATGTGGATGATTTTTTTATTTTTTTTTAAACAAGGGTAAAGAAAACTTTACAAGATCTCGTTTTATTTGTCTAATCTATTCTATTTAACTTGAAAGGTTTTTTTATTTCCTGGGTAAAAGAATGCTTCCAATGAAGCCACTTACGGATTAAGAACTCGAAAATGCTCACATCAAGATTTAAAATTTGTACCTTATGCTTTGCAAACATGTGAGTAACCTGTGTTTTTCTTGGAGTTGGCGCAAGGTTCTTTTGAAACCATTTCTCAATATCGTCCTTGCTCTCCAAGAAGTACCTATTCAACATCTTCAATTTTCGCATCCGTAGATGGATTAGTAAGAAATGGGGGGTTTAAAAACTGAATTTGAAACTAATTAAGTATGAAAAAAATGAAAATAAAAAGCTCAAACTTGAACTCCTTTATGAAGATCCTAGTGTCACCAGGTTTCACAAATTAGTCCATAAAAAGAAATTGCAATAAAACTAAATTCCTAAGTCTATCTCCAAATCATCCTCCCCAGCAACGGCGCCAAAAATGTTGGGTCTAAAATGTGGATGCAAATTAGAGTTTCATTTACTAACAATCCAAGTAAACTTCGAGGATTGTCCAATAGATATGGACTTAGAGACAGACTAAACTAAGCTAGGTGAAGAAATGTCAAAGCTCCCTTACAGGAGGTCTTTCATTGGGATCTCCAACACCTATTTGGTTGTTTAACAAAATGAAATCTAAAGACATTGTGACAAGTGTAAGAAATATTAAAGCTCCCTTACAAGAGACTGTTCATTAACATTTCTAATCATCTTAATCAACAAACTATTTAAACGAATGAAATCAAACATTAAATAACAAATTAGATTCATTGCAAGAAACATTAATACTTTCTTACGAAAGTTTATTCGTTAATATTTCAAACATATAAACCTAATGAAATTTACAAACAAACATAAAATGGAAGCTTACCAAAGCAAAAGTGTACTTGCTAGACAATGGGGGCCCTTCCAAGGATTCACAAGCACATCAAAAAAGAAGTCAAATGTAGAAGATCAAAGAAGCTCCATTTTATTTATCATCAATTGCAAATTGCAATTACAAGTTCTACATCCCAAGAGGCTCTAAAATCTCCATTACAATGGTTCCAAATTCTAACTTCTCATTACAACTTATAAGATCCTAAGGTTCTAAATTCTAACTTCTCAATTCTAAATTCTAAATTCCAAAGTTACAAATGAAGGAGATAACACTCTTATTTATACAAAAGTTATGATAACAAACTCATAAATGTGGATCCAATATTCCCTCTTCAAATCCACATATCTCTCAATCAATAGTGACACATAACCCTATCCTCCATGATCTTCTCCATGAGGTCCATGATCTTATCCATGAGGTTCATGATCTTCTCAAATTCGAATTTGAACATAAAGTGCCACATAAGGGTGCCTTAGAAGCTTCCTTTGTACCTACACATGTCAACAAACTCATTCCAATTGTTAGGTATAAGTATAAGCATATTATTTTCTAAAGTTTAACCAAAAATTCACTTAAAAATATTGAGAATTAATAATGTTTTGGAAAACACAAAGGTAACCCATATAATGATGAAAGTGAAGCGGATTTGATGACATGGTGGTGGAATAGAGGTGAGAAAATGTGTGAATGGAGAGAGAGTGGATGTTGAATGGAGTGAAAGTGGATGTATTTTAAGAATATTTCTTAGGCCCAACAAGCATATTCTGCCCTCTAATATCAATTTGCTCACCAAATATTTTAGTGCTGAATGATCTGTGAAAAAATTAAGCAGTGCTCCTAGCAAGTAATTCTTGAATTTTTCAAGAGACTAAACCATGGCCAGTGCCTCCCTCTCTGTTGCCATATATTCCTTTCTACATTTGATAGTTTCCTGCTGGCATAGTACACTGGGTGATCCATATTTCTCTCTCCTGGTTGTGCCAATACTACTCCTAGCACGATCCCTGACGCATCGATATGTACATGAAATGTCTTGTTCTAGTCTGGGTATACAAGGATAGGAGCGCTTACCAGTTTCTCTTTCAACTTATTCAATGTTGCTTGACAGTCCTTCGACCAAGTGAATGCTTCCATCCTTTTCAGTAACTTCTCCATCGGGGTTGTAATTGATGTGTAGTTTTTGATGAACCGCTGGTAATACCCTGTATGGCCTAGAGTGGACTGCAATGTCTTTACATTATGTGGTGGTTCCATGTTAACGATTTTCGCAACATTTGCGAGGTCTACACACACTCCATCTTTACAAACAATGTGGCCCAGCAGTGTTCCAAATGGAACCGCAAAGATGCATTTTTTTAGATTCAACGAGATTTTTCACTGTCTACATCTTTCAAACATGACCCTTAGTAAGTTTGTGTGTTTCTTCAATAAACTGTATATTGTCTTGTCATCCATGTATACCTCCAAGAACCTGTGAATATAGTCTCTGAATGTAGCTATAACGATCCTTGAGAAAACAGCAAGCGCGTTCTTCAACCCAAACGACATTACATGATAAGCATATGACCCCCATTCGGTGGTGAACGTTGTCTTTCTCTTGTCTTCTTCTGCTATTCGAACCTGATGATAGCCTAAAAATCCATCAGTGAAGGAATATGCTTCATTGCCCACTACATTTTCCAGAACTTCATCGCTAAAGAGTGTTGGGAAGGGATCATGTACACATGAACTGTTCAGACTTCGATAATCAACACAAACTCTGATCTTCGTTGTGTCTTTCTTGTTCTGTATGACTATTGGACTAATCCATTCCACTTCATCTACCAAAAATATAATTCCATCTTCTAGCATTTTGTCGATCTCCCTCTTAACCTTTTCTTTCACTCTGGGGTTTAGCCTATATGGCCTGTGCTTTACTGGATGGGCATCCAGTTTCAGAACGATCTTCATCTCCCCTATGTCCCCCTTTATCCCTTTTAGCTCAGCTACTGAAGCTAGCAACAAGTCTTAATATTCTTGCAACGGGTCAAAGATCTCCCTTGTTGTCTGTTCGTCCCAATAATCTCCGACAGATGCCATCTTGGGTTTGTCATTTGTTCCAAGATTCTGCTTCCTTAATTTCATCGGGAGTAGGTGTGCAACTTCTCCTGTGGGATTTTCTCGAATTTCCCTTTCCCCTTCTATTTTCTCAAATTTCAGGTGTCTCAATCCTTCTAAACCATCTTCATCTGGCTCTGCATCTACTTTGTTGCAGGCCATATATTATGGATAACCTGTGTCATAAAGATGTTGTAAGAATTTCTCATCAACACAACCTTCCTATAATTGTCCTGGGGTGAACAAGATCCTTTTAATAGCATATAAAGTTTCAGCCATGCGTCAATCCCAATCCATTATTTGTTTATGAAGCTCCTCTTGTACCATGCTTGCGGAATGGTGCCTAGGGTGTGTATAAATACATGCACCCAATTTTCTTTCGGAAGCCTTTCCCTTTCCAATTTTATATGCAGTCTTCTAGATGCTTCTTAGGATCTAAATTGCCTCTATATTTCACTCTATTTTGAGGTCGGTCTTCTTCCTGACTGAACCTTTCTCTCATGGCTCACTTTATAGTTCCCCATTCATGTAACGTGTTGTGGTGCATTTTCCACCACCTTACCGGGGTGGCGTGTAACACGATATCTAGCAATGGAACCTTGTGATATTCTCTTATTTCTCTATCTACTTTGTTTAAGAAAATGTCTAGTGATTCAATACCGTGGAATTTGGGATAGTCGCTTACCTCTGCCCTTATCCAGTTTATTCTGCATATCTTCGCATAATGTCTGGTATCGATTTCGTATCCCCCTTGCTGCCATGCATCCCGTGTGGCTTCTGAACTAGCTTCTGAGCTTTGAATACTCCTCCAGCTGACAAATTGTCCTGTTGTAGGATTTATATAATCCTCTCTTCTACCTTCCGTTAATGTGTATAGCTGGTCTAGAATTCATGGCTTGTCCCTGTCATCCACAGGTTCCGTGAACTTGGGTCCTTGATATGGGTCCAAGGGTTGTATCACCCGCATCCCTTTTGCTTCAAATATCATTAGTTCTTTCTTCAGGTCAATGACAACATAGTTTTCATATGCCCAGTCGATCCCAAGGAGTGTTGGGTACGGGTCCTTGTCACCCATTATATCAATTACTTCAAATTCAGTGTATGTTTTTACTCTCGCCACATCCACCTCTACATCTTCTAACCTTCCAATAGGTAAGATATAGTACTGATTTTCCATCCTCAATTGTATTGGTGAATACTTAAGTTGCGGCTTCCCCATCGCCTCCCATGTTTTCCTAGGAAAAATGTTTACATCTGACCCCAGGTCTAGCATTGTGTCTTTGATATAGAATCTTGCAATCTGAGCATTGATTCGGAATTCCCTTCCGCTTCTCTTTTTGTTCCGTCGCGCTCTTCTTTTATGTCTTTCTGGTAAATTGGAAGATGGTAGTTCTCCTTCCTCTTCATCTTCTGGCAGTACCGCTTTTAAACTTTTACACAACTCCTTCAACATACGCTCATCATAAATGATTTGTAGAAATAACTTAAACCATTCTTTTATCGGTTGAGCATTGTTGAGCGCACATTTGTCATGTTTCTGTTTCTCCTTTATCTCGGTCATCCCTTCAAACAGTTTAGCTACCTCTTTATAATATTGTTTTTGTTGCATGGTTTTATATGATTTCTTCAGAGACACTACCTTAACAATGGAGGGTGGTTCCATCGTACCTCGATATTCCTCGGTCTTCTTTCCTCTCCTTGTAACTATATTTATATTAGTTACAAGAAGAGTGTCGTCTGTACGAGGCTTTGCATTCATTAGGTTTAGCTCCTCTTTGTCTAGTCCTTTCTTCCCATTTTGCAATGAGCTCAGGGCAATCCTCTGTGGCATGCATATTGATTCTACATTACGAACACCATGGTCTCCTGGGGAGCAGACATTCCCTGGCAACATGCCCCTCCTGATCACAATTATAGTACCTTACAGGACCTCTATGTTGTGGGGAAAAATGCCTATGCAGGACGATCCTATCCACCTAAGGTGTGACAGTGCCTTAGCAACAAACAGAGACAGATATTCTAGTATTCTTCCTTTATGAATTAAGAATGAAGAGAGATGGATGGACTAACTGGTGTCTTCCGTTTGTCCCTCGATCCAGTTTCTCTTCTCTTTGAGAGTTCCCAGCTACTTGCCTTCTCGCTCGCCCAGCTTCAACAGGTTTCTGCAAGATGACAAGAGAAGAACACTACACAAGACATGGATTCATATTCATAACTAGTTCAGGATTAGAAGTAAACTAAACATACTAATGCAATCATACATCAAAGATACACCAGTATATAGGAGAAACCAAGATAGCTTTATTGATGAATAACAAGGTTCAGGAAGAGATACAACCCAGAGGGCTCCAATCCAGCATCTCCTTCCCAGCAAAATGGAATTCCTATCTTCACCTCCCTTCAAAGCATTAAGCACCCAATGATTCTGATCTCAAACCAACAGCAATTCTTTGCAATAACAAAATTCCAGCCTTTTTGATCTCATGGAGGAGAGATCCATATATAGATGTTTGGAGAGAGGATGAGTCAGCTTGAGATCTGACTAGTGTCCTCTCCCTCTGTCAGTTCTTGATTCCACTTGGAGGTTCTTGCTTCCACTTGGAGATTTGGAACCTCTTACTCATCACCAGTCGAATTCCCTGAGGCAAGTGTCATTTTGGAAGCTTCCTGGGTTCTGACACCTTGAGAAATGAACTTGCCACATGTCCACTCTCGCTCAGCGCAGGTAGCCAGTGTTGCCTTTGACATTCAGCGCAGGTAGCCAGTGTTGGCTTTGACATTCAGCGCAAACAGCTAGTGTAGTCACTGAAATGATCCTGAATTGACTTGTTTTTTAGCAGTTTCTGGTGGAGAACTTATGTGAATTGTTGTGGTTTGTTAGCCTTGTTCCTCTAGGGGTAGGAACAACATGTTTAGGGACTTTGGATCCCTTAGATTATGGACATTTCATGCTCAATGCTGTAAGGCACAAAAATGTCTATAACACTCTACCTTGAGCTCTTCCTGCTCTCATATTTCCCCCTCGTCCTCTCCTGTTAGACTCATTAATTCTGAACATAGACCTATCCAGTCATTATGCTAAATCATCTAATGCCCTGCACTGGTCAGTGTGATGCATTTTAGATTCACAAAATTTACAATAGTTGTTATTTGTAACATTGGAGTACTTTTATAGTATTGGGCATACCCGCAGTAGATGTCCTTAAGTCCTACAGATTTCACAGTATTCTTGGGTATTTTGTCCTGGAAAAGCTCCTTGCGCCCCTACTACCACAACTCCTGTTGTTGGTGAGGTTTCTAATGATCTTGCAATCCGCCATGAATGGTTGATTCCCCTCAACCTTGGGCATTTTGTCGCAACATGTCATTCCACCATGTAGTGTGTACACCATACATTGGGTCTAGCTGGCTGAACTGGTTGTAGATCCTTCAGTTTTTTCGTTAAGTTGGCTATTTGATTTTGTAGGCCCATGATTGACGGGTCCTGCAACCCCGCCCCTCCCCGATACAAATGTGGGTATCCTGTCATGGCCTTGATACACGACGCTTGCTCTAAAGCGTCTTGGAGAGTCCCAATCTTTTGTTGCATCAATGGCGTTCTCGTAAGGGTTAAGAGTGCCTTGATGAACCAGTCTCTCTAGTGATTAGGATCTAACATGTAACTCATCTTAGCAATAACATCCTTAAATATCTGCATCGGTTCCCAAGTAGTTTCACCTTCCTTCTGCTTGATTTATCATAGTTCCGATAACCCCTGTTGGTCAGTTTGAGGTACCTTGAATTCTTGCACAAATCCTCTTTTGATATCATCTACTATGGGATTCTGGTTTTGTTCTGCCCATTTTATAAACCAACATAGAGTTGTCTCCCTCAACATGGTCTGAAACTCAATTGATTTAATGTTATCTTGCATTTGATGCGCTCTCCATACAGCTTCACAGAGGTACCAATGTTGTTCTACATCTTCATTTCCTTTACCAGCAAATTCAGGATATCTAGTGAAATATCCCACCATGGTTACCCGAGTATGCGCCAACAACACAAATCCTTTGTTTTGGGGTTGCTAATATCCTTACAGTCCCAGATTACTAATACCACTAATTCCAGTATTATTTACTGTATTAAAACTAGCCTTATATTTCTCATGCACGTTGTGTACTCGTATCACTTTAGCTAACTTAGCAACAAATTTCTCAGGATTATTGTAAGGCACCAAGGGAAGGTTGAGATGGATACTACCTATACTTCAGGGACTCTACTACTAATCTCTTGCAGATGTTTCAACTTCAGCAAATAACCTTCTCATGACATTTCTCATCTCTTCTTCCATTTCCTCTTCGCAGCTGCTCCAAATTTTCTCCTCGACCATCTTTCTCGCAACCTCTAAGAGAGAATCCTCATCATTATCTCGGATTTTTTTCTTCCCATTGGCATTTATGTCTTGTCCTACATCTTCCTCCATTCTCTTTCCCTTTTCTGAGCTCCCCAACAGTGCTCCTAATTGGTGGTATCCCATTCGTCTCTTTTCCAGAGTCTGAACCGCTCTCACCTACCACTTGTCAGCTAATAGTGCTCTCCTTTGCGCCCTAACATCTCTATCTTTATGCAATCCTTCTACATCCATTCCTTCATAACCATCTCTATTCCCCAACCAGTAGCATCCTCCCCTTAGGTCCTTTACACTACCATGGTTGTTGTAGGTAAAGGTAGTAGCCCTTCTTCCACCATGAACATCTTAATCCACAATGACACTTCTCTTACCAGCTTCTCTCTTAATTTTGACTTGAACACCGCCTCCACCCTCGAGAAGGACTGATAGTTCTCTGCTGAAAACTCGACTATGTACCCCTCTGCGTAGTCTGTACCCAAAATATGTTGCCCTTGTCAAATCGATATCCAAGTGTCAAGTGATACAAGATCTGAGGGAACCCAGTTGCGATGAGCTGGTGTCATTCCTTCTAATTGATTCTGCACTTTCAACCTCCTTAACCAATTATACAAGTCTTCTGGGAACTTACACCAGAAGATCTCATATTGGTCACTCGCAACCTAAGCATACAAAGTCTCTCCACTCACTTTAGCAATAGGTTGACCCCTTTGAATAACTTGTTCTGATATAAACTAATCTACTCTTTTATCCCACCAATCCCTAATCTCTTTCTTAAATATCCTCGACACCATATTCCAAACCAGTTCTTATAGCTTTAGGTCCCAACAATAGAACCATTTGTTGGCACAAAAATGACATCAGGGAAAGACCCTGGGTTCAAGCACAAAGAGCCAACAATGGTTCATTGTAGTCTAGGACAACGTCAGCATTTTCACCTTACCCCAAGGGATAAGGAGTCTCACTCGAGGTGTGTCGCGACCGAAAGTAAGAAGGGTTCAGTATAGGTCAGGGATATCGTAACCATTACTCTATAAGGGGCCCTATGCATATACTTAGACTAACAATATATCAACATGAAGATCAATCTACCATGAGCATAGGCTTGCAACGCATTCAAAATTTTAGTGGTTCCAGATATAACATAACTAAATATACACATCATACCAAATACCCAATCTGACTCTTCAATTATATTAACTCAACAAGATAAAATTACATTATATATTAGGCCTCAGCCATAGACAGTTACATGAAATATTTGGTTACATGACACAGCGGACTGCAACAGACTTCACCCTACTTCTCAATTGTCGCTCTAGCCTTCAGGTGGGATGCTCTGAGAGATCGCATCCTCCTTGTTGCTCTTTTGTGACCAGAACTCTTCAACTAACCAACCAACCTCTTTCTCCTTGCGTTCTTATCCTTTTGTATTCACTCCTGCTAGTTCTCACTCAGTTGTTTCTTTCCTTGGCTTCCTCTCGTCCGCCTTGTCCGTTCAGTCGCCCCTGCTTTCTACTGACACCTTGCCATGACCGTCCCACAACTGCTTGTTCATGTTTTCCTCTCCAACTGTCTTCTTCGCAACCTGACCATTACTACCGCCATTTGTTTCCTCTTCTTCGTATCTCTAAAATCTTTCAAAATTGAAATGAAGTCCCCAACACCTGGTTAAATCAATAAACACATGGTAAGGTTGGCATGCTATGGGAGACAAATTTGGATAACCTGGAGTATTTCTTCTGTTTTCATGGATGGAGATATAGTATGGATGATCCAAATAAGTCTTATTTTCATGGTTCCTTGGCCCCTTAGGGCTAAAATTTTTAGCACCCACGACCAGACATCATGATTGTGTTTAAAACCACTTCCACAAATATTGGATATGGGTGTGCTTGAGTGTAATTGATAATTGGACATTTGAATATCTTCTTTACCAAAATTGATTTAACATTGAATTCATCTCTAAGGGCTCAACCATAACACCACATGATCGTGTGTTGGGACCACATTCTTAAACAATTAGTTCTAGTGCATCTAGAATATGAGTCCTTGAAGACGCTTTGAAAATGCTTGGACTACTAGATGCTTATATTTCCATTTTCACTACATGAAACCTCTATCGTTGAAACTTTGCCTTAATTTATTTTCTTCACCTGGATATGGAATCCTTGTCTTCATTAAATGACCAAACTACGTACATGTGATATCCTAGATATCCTCTTCTCTACATGGAACATTGAGTATCATATCTTTTCCTTAATCTCATCTACTGCACTTGCATCTAGGATCCTAGTATTCATCAAATAACAAAATTGTGTACATGGGAGGATCCCCAAATGCCTGGATAGCCTCTTCTTTGAACAAATCCTTAACCCAACTAGAAATATTACCAAGTTGTTTGCTTTAACTTAAATCCATCGAATATGATATCTAGGTCAGTTTTTAGTTAATCACACTGCATACAAACCCAGGTTATTTGATGCATGGATGAATATGCATACTCCCATATGACCAAATAGTTTAATAAGGGCCCTATTGGGGCTTTTCTACTATTTTTGGTGCAATTCTTTATTCATCACTATTTTAGACAAACTAAAATACATTGGAAACCTTTGCCAAAACACTACCCTAGCGCAAATCTTGAGACTTTATAGATTTCCAGCTTAATACTTCATGGACTAATCAATACCTACCATGTGGTCTTCTTGCCAAATCAACTTTTCCTTGTCATTTCCATCTCATCTACCAAATCAACACACTTCTACGTGGTGTTCCCTATTGCTACCACATGTTTAGGTACCTGTTGCATGTCGCCTACCATATATTGAATTGGCCACCCAAAAATTCAAAAAATGAGAGTCACTTGTTTGCTCCTCATGCTGTCACATCACCCACTTTTCCACCTGGCGCCACCTAAAATGCCACATGTACTTGGGGTCCACCTGTTGGCTATGACAAAAATATGGAATTTGGGTGTTTGCTAAGGTGTTACTTTAGTGCACCACTATATACCCAAATGCTTGGATACACGCAAGAGGTATGGATACATGGAAGAATCCTAGATTCATGTGAGAGACCCTGATATATTATTTCATTCGGATATTAGCCTCGATCTGGATTCATCTAGATCATTTTGTATTCTTCATGCATAATAGGAAGAAACTTATCCTAAAGAAATCACCTCCTTATCATATCAACACTTTGGACATTAATGACTACACCTTTGACATCAATGAAAACACATATGCGATAGAAAGGAAAGTCTCCAATCTTATTAATAGATAAAGTTTGAGTAGTTTATGGTTTTGGTGTAAATTTTGTTTTTTTTTTTTAGGTTTAATTTCTATGACGTTAATTTTAATATCATAGATTTGGTGGCAATTGCATGAGTGTGTGTGAGTTTCAATGCATGTGAATGAATTTTGGAGCTAGTGGAGTGTTGTAATGGTTATATCATAGATTTGGTGGCAATTGCATGAGTGTGTGTGAGTTTCAATGCATGTGAATGAATTTTGGAGCTAGTGGAGTGTTGTAATGGTTATATGAAACATCATCAATCACCTAAGAGTGGTGGCCTAAAGAGAGAGGCCATGGTCTAATTCTAAGAGTTGTTAAGTTGTGTGAGTGGAGTTATCCACCATACCATTGAGAATCAATGTTGTTGTTTCTATGTGAGTGTTAAATGGAGGATAATCCATGCACAATAGTATCATGTGATACTATATAGCACATGGGAGAAACTACATGGAAGAAAAATGACACTGATGTGAATGAGGGTCGAGCAAGTTGAGAGTCGAGCAAGCAAAGAAGAGTTAAGCAAGATGAGAAACACATAACCTTTTACAAACTCGATATTGGAATTGACCATGTTGCACATAAGTGTATGGGATTATTGAAAATGGTTTGTATTTAATTGTCATGGAGACAAGAGAAGGAGATGATCCTAGTGGTGTACTTGTATGCACTGAAAAAAATTGTGATTTATAGGAACCAGGGTCACTCATATGTTCTTGTAACCATTCCGTGAAGAGTATATTTACCATATGAGCATGGTGTCTTGATAATATATACTATGACTGGCAAATAGAAGGTGAGTGTTTCCCTTTACTTAAGACCCCCTTCCGTCCCATGTTGTCTCAACTTTGTATCCTTCCTACCAACAATTACATGCTAATGATATTTATTACCCCTTGGACGAAGATGAAAATTATTTGAGTTGACTTGAAGCAAAGGGATATTTTTATGTGATACTAACCACCTTCAATAGTCATCAGTGAACAAATATTCCAACACTCTGGATATGGGCTTTGTGATGATTCTAGTTGTTACGGATTGCATGGCTTGGTGACTTGGGATCATAATCATAATAATGTAGTAGCAGAAGCTTGAACACTTGTTATATTATGAAAAATATGTTAATTTTTATTTTTAGAGGAGAATGTGGGATTAGTTCTAGGATGTTAGCTAACAGTGGTGCTCCATTATGATTTCTGCATTCAATTTTCATAGGATTTAGAATTAAGATTGACGCATTTTGTGAGATATGGGTATTGTTTGTTTTGATAACATTCTATCTAATTTTAATGAGAAACATTCATTATATTAAGATGAATGAAAATAATTGGTTACTTATAATGATTTGATGTTTTAGAAATTTGTTGGCATGGTTTTGATTATACCTATGAAATGCATGGTTTTAGCTATGCATTTTCATATCTTTCTCACATGTTCTTTCTTATAGGTTTTAAAAGTGGTCTTAATCTTTCCCAGGAGGTTTAACAAAATCCTATTTTATCTATAAAATGTGTATGTGTGTGTGTGTGTGTGTGTGTGTGTGTGTGTGTGAGAGAGAGGGAGAGAGAGAGAGAGATAAATTGTTTGTAAAGTAAATTGTGCAAAGGACGACACCTAGAGAAATAGAAGTCAAAGGAGTGGGAATTTTCTAAGGAAGACCAGCATCCAACCAAATCTTAGTTGATGAAGTAAGAAGAAAACAAACAATATTAGATGCAATGGAGACAACATGAATGAGATACATTGATATTGATGACATCAACATCCAAGAAGAATCCTCAAAAGAAGAAGAAGGATACCTTGAAGAAGAAACTCAAGAAGAAAGAATATTTGAGATAATTATAGGATTGAGCACCAAACCAAGATTAAAGTTCTCATGTATGAGGGAAAATTAAATACTAAAGAGTTGATTGATTAGATCAACGCCAAGGATAAGTATTTTTACTACGAGATGTAGCTGAGGAGAAGAATGTGAAATTTGCAGTTACAATATTGAAGGGACATGTCCCGCCAATCTAGGACAACATGCAAGGAAAGTAGAGGAACAAAGGAAGGAATAGTATTACTAGATGGAAACAAATGGTGGTCACATTAAAAGTTAGATTTATACCCCAAAATTATCAGATAAATATCTTTAGACAAATGCAAAACCTTAAGACAAATTCAATGTTTGTGAAAAAGTATACAAAAAAAAATTATAAGATAAATATAAGGGTTGATCATGTAGAAGAAGGCATTGAAAAGGTAGATATATATATTAATGATTTAAGATATGAAATACAAGATGATCTGAGTATTTTTCCCGTAAAAACTATTGAATAAGCCTACCAAGTAGCTCTCAAGGGGAAGATAAACTACCAAGGAAATAAAGCCTGAGAGAAAAGGGGTAATGTATAATGGGAAATAGAGAATAGAAAAGAAGTCGAGGAATATTTCCACACCACACTGAAGAAGGAAATAATTCCCATGATCTAGAATAATCATCAAGAGGAGGAGATTTCATAAGAAGAATGACATATCAAAGAGGTAGAGGAAGATATTTTGTTGTTAGATGTTACACATGCACCACAATTAGCCACAAATCAAATGAATGTCCAGGAGATACTTCCACGAATATAGGAAGCACCTACATTATACAAAAAAATAAAGATTGTGTGAAGTCCTCTGTACATAAAAACACACCAGAAGTTGAAGAACTTTATGGAGAGAGTCATGTTGAAACCTTCCAAGGAGACTAAGGAGTCAAAAGGTAAATGTTATAAAGTTTTTATTGATAGTGGAAGTTTTGACAGTTTGGTGTCTACAAAGATGGTGTGGAACTAAAACCCTCCTTGAACCTTGAACCTCGAACCTTGAGCCTTGAGCCTTCAACCTTGATGGGGCCCCATCAAGGCTCGGGGCTCAAGGCTCAAGGAGGGGCCCCATCAAGGCTAAAGAGTACAATGCATCCTACTCCATACAAAGTGTCATGGCTACAGAAAGGACATCATATACTAGCAAACAAAAAATGTGAAGTAGAGTTACAAATTGGATGATACAAATATAAAGTACTTTGTGATATTATGCCCATAGATGTATGTCGTGTTCTACTAGGAAGACCTTTGAAATACGATAGAAAGGAAATGCATAATGGAAGGAGAAACACATGTTGCTACCATTAGAGGATGAAGGTGTAGTGGCAAAAATTATTAGTCAAGTCCTAATGATGAGTGAGAATGAGTTTTTGAAAAAGGAAATTGAATAGGAACTAGAATATGCATTTCTCAATGAGACGAAGATATTTGTTGATGTAATTGATTTGGATTTAAACATCAAATTTTGTTAAATGAACATTGTAGTATGATAACTAATGAATTGTCTAGTTGAGTGTTTATGAGAGTAGGAATAGATCATCCAACAATATCTATTACAAAAGAGAAATTTCAATAAGATATTATGATGGAAGGAAATGGTGAAGAAATTGTCATGTATGAACAATAAGAAGATGAAGAGAAAATTGTTGCCTTGAGAGACAATGAGGGGTTTTTGTGTAAGAAGCCTCAAATTGGTATTGAAAATAATATGAGTAAAGGTTTTTGTGAACTGATTGTGGAAGAGGAAGTATTTATGGGTTTGAAAAAGGATGAGCATGAGCAAGTGTTATAGGTATAATTCCATGAGGTGAAAAATGAGATAGTAGAGCATATATGTGTCCAAAAGGAAAGAGGAAGGACAGAGGAATATGAAGAAAACATTGTTTCAAGTTTCCTTCACGTTATATATATGGTGGTCATTTTGATGGCTCAGGATGGGCTTCAGAAGTGTAATGAAAAAGATTGTTCTTTCACATGTTTTCTTCATCTGTAGGTGAAATCAAAGAATACAATAATAGATTGCAAATAAAAGCTGAAAAAATAATAATAAATAATAATAATAATAAAATTTAAAAAAATGAATAAATAAATAAAACTAAATAATTAAATAAATAAAATAAATAATAAAAATAAATAAATAATATATATATATATATATATATATATATATATATATATATATAATAAAATAAGAATATAAAATAAAAAATAAAGAAAATTAAAAAATAAAAAATAAAAAAATAAAAATAAAAATTAATTAATTAAAAATTAAATAAATGAATAAATCTTGAAAATACTTTAGGTTTGTAGACAAGATTATGTTTTAACCAATTTCAAGAAGAAATCAAGTTTCAAGATAAATACATCAGAGTATATTTGAGAAGCACAATTTGCCTACATCCAAGAAATAGACCTTGGGATCCATGAGGAAAATAGTCAAATAGAACGCCTTATTTTACCAATGCCCTTGAATAATTTCAAACTTATAAATGAAGCCAACAATAGTGAAGAAATTATGGACATGTGTCCATGAAGAATTTTGTTCCTTTGGAGTCTATTGCGGGAGCCTCTTACATTATTAAAAACGTATGTGTTTAATTTTTCCGATATCTAATATGTAAAATTCTTGAAAAAAATATGTAATCTAAACTAATTGCATTTTTTTAGAATGTAGTTAGAATAGGTTCCTGAGTTTGAGAGGATTCTCCTCAACTTCCTCCAAATATGTAGCAAAGGATTTGTTTATTGAAAAATGGAGATCTTTCCTCCCTAAGGATAAATAGAGATGTAATGTGTTTTCCAGGAAAGCAAGAAAGGTCTCTAATCTTATTAATAAATAAATATTGAGTAGTTTATGATTTTGGTCTCAGTTTTGGTTTTTATTTCTAAGGTTTAATTTATGTGCCATCAAGGTGGTGTTGCAGCATTGTACCTTGAAAAGCTACCATAGTTGGTTTTCAAATAAGGATCACATGGACTTTCAATTTCCATAAATATCGAGGTGTATTGTTGAACATTTCAATTAATTGTATCTGACAATTTTGAATATTTATTTGTCATTTTAATATATCTCATTTCGTAATTGTGATCCATATTTTAATATTATAAGATAGCATTAGTTATAATTATAATGAATTAGTCATTAATACTATATTTATAATGAGTGGTAGTCATTGTATGGTTGTATGCTTACCAATTGTGAGATAAAGTCATTTCTATTTTTTTATTGAAAGATTAGAAGTATGTTTTGTAACTCTCTAGATTTTGGTACATAAAAGATACTATAGATGACTATAATATAAAATACAATTAAGAAAAGTTTAGACGATGTAATTTGATTCAAAAGAGTATAATATAAAATACAATTAAGAAAAGTTTAGATGATGTAATTTGATTCAAAAGAGTATAATATGTTTTTAGAGTGAATGGTTAAGATATGCATTATTCATGTAGTGCAAGTTTTGTGTAGACTAAAGTATTGAGTTAAATTTATATTCAATTTTTAACATAATGTAAAAGGAAAGCAATATATATATAACACTATCTTTGGAATTTTATCCTCAAATAGAATATTTTTGCTTGTAAAATACATTAGTTATTTATAAAAATAACATCAAGAAAAAATAAATAATTTTTTAAATATTAATATAAAACCACTGAAATCATTATTTACCAAAATATATATATATATATATATATATCTAAATTCCAATATTAATAATATATTCCATTTATATCCATTTTAAAAATAATTAAATAAAAATAAAAACTTTATTTAAAATAAACAAATTTATCATAAATAAATATAAAATATAACTAAATTTATAACACCTCTAACTTTTAAATAAAATCTGCATTAAAATAAATTAGAATTCCAATCCATATTTACAATCTATGCCTACAAAAATCCAAGTTCAATCAATACTCTCTTCAAAATTTTACCAGCAAATTAAAGTATATTTTCTTGATTTTCGGCCTCATTAACGTTGTAATATAAACTAAAAAACACCTTTAACCTTTTGGTGAGGCAATTTGAAAATTCATTATTCATTCAAATTTACTCTTGAAAATATTGAAAGCTGAAAAAAAAAAAAAACATAGCCGTTTGAAATGCTGAGGTAAGTCCAAACCTTAAGTGAAAGGCCATAAGAAAAGTAGAATTGATGTAATGCTTGTTAACATCAATTATTCATTAAGAAAAGTCGAATTGATGTAATGGTTAACATCAATTATTCATTAAGAAAAGTCGAATTGATGTAATGCTTGTTAACATCAATTATTCATTACGTCGTAAAGCGTTACTCTATGAAATGAACTTAGCTCTTGTACACCTGTCATCACCGTATTCATTAGATTATTTATTAAGTCGAATTGATGTAATGCTTTTTAACATCAATTATTCATTACTCCGTAAGGCGTTACTCTATGAAATGAACTTAGCTCTTGTACACCTGTCATCACCATATTCATTAGATTATTTATTAGACGATCAGATGATTTTCAATGGTTTGATTAAAAGTAGTTTTAATAATCAGTTAAAGTAGTTTCAATAATCGGTTAGATGAGTTGTTTATTTTTATTGACTTACTCTAAAAAACGATCCTACGTTCCCCTGAAAACAAAAATGTTGCCATGCTTCCTTCTTTTGGGATCTATCAATCACACTTACAATGTACTGATTTTATACTTTAGATTGTTTCATCCCGTAGAAATCAAGAGGAATTTTTTAAATGGGGGCTAGTCTCTTGAAGTTTTTATTAGGCCCATTGTACATTATTTACATATATACAACTATCATCCATCACATCAATCACAATATACCGAAATACAAGCAAGATGGTACATATAAGCTGCCATGCAGCTCCACAAAGGAATTCAAGAAGAATTTGTAAATTTACAAGTTGCTAACTAGCCATCAACATGGAAAATTTACAGGTTTTCGAGTAGCCGTCCACCTAATGTGAAGGAATTTGCAGTGGATTATTGAAATTAAACATGTGAAGAAGACAATACTCAGAAGCGAAGTTAAATTCAGAGACATCGACTTTCGGCTCTCATTTTAATCTCCTTAGGACACTGCATTTGATTGAAATCTTGTTTTACCTGATAAGTGTGCTCTGCATTTGATTGAAATCATGTTTTACCTGATAAATGTGCTTTTACCGTTTTAGAGTGGGAAAGTTTATAGAGATAAACATGTTTTTACCTCAAAAATATGGTAGCATCGAAAGCCAGCCAGTGCAGTTCATAAACCCCAGCTTGCGAACCAGAACTCTCTAGGCAGTGAGAACAACAGCGAGCAGCGGTGGGAACAACAGCGAGAGGCCGTAGTAACAACTACCATTTTCTCTGTAGTTATATATTACTAAAGCATAACCACAAGTCCTACAAACGGATGCATGTAACCTTGAAATACCCGTTAACTCTCGACAGATGCCCTTTTCCTTTTGCCTTGAACCTTGGGAAGTGTGGCCGAGGCTAGAACCATATCATTTGAAAATAATGGTACAAGAAGGGAAAATTATCATGTCATTCCATTCCACATTTTTGTATAATCACAACTCGTTTATATAGGGAAAAATCTATCTACACCAGTTTGAATGGCAGAATAACACCGAAAATGTTATATGCAATTATGTATTTTCACATATTTTAGCTTGGCATATTAATTCCGAAATATTTGAAGATCATCTTGATATATTTTTATGGTATACAAGGGGCTTTCAATGTCAATCCTTTGCAATATGAATTAATTCATAGTGTTGATGGCGTGATCCCAACCAACCGAAAGTTCCAATGCTAAGCATAAACAACAACCAAAACATTTTATTAATTTTCAATTTGGAGCTCTATTTTTTGGTCAAAATATTTAAACTATTATTTTTTCAAAAAAAAATTAGGTGTATTACAATAATAATAATCCTTTGCAATATGAATTAATTCATAGTAATAATAATCCTTTGTAATATGAATTAATTCATAGTGTTGATGGCGTGATCCAACCAACCAAGAGTTCCAATGCTGGGCATAAACAACAACCAAAACATCTTATTAATTTTCAATTTGGAGCTCTACTTTTTGGTCAAAATATTTAAACTATTATTTTTTAAAAAAAATTGGGCGTATTACAATAATAATTATTTAAACTATTATTTTTTAAAAAAAATTGGGCGTATTACAATAATAATTATTTTTAATTTGACGTATAGAGATTAGAATTTTAAATTCATTGTTTGATAACACTATCATTCGAATTCAGCATGGACAAGGCCTTTCGATTATTCGTATTTTATAATATTGATATCAATCTTTGAGAAAGGTTTCTTCTAAATTTATGTCCTTTTTATCGTTGGGAAGAATACACAAATCACTAAATTCTAAATAAGTTATAAATGATCACTTTTTGTTTTAGAATTCATTGGTATGGTAAAGTTTTGGGTGTATGGGTAAAGTTCAAAATATTGTTTATCTTATAGATTTTATTATGAATTTGAGAGTAAGAAATACTATGGCATTATATTGAAATTAGTAGTGGTTAGGATGTCTTACTTGTTGAAAAATAGCATGTAATTTATAGTATGACTATCAACAATTTAACACTATTGTGATCTAAAATAATAAAAATTTATTTAAAAAAGAAAAACCATAATTTATTAAAATTTACATATTTTAAATTTTTTTAATAAAGCATTAAAATTCTTGAACTACTTAGCACATCCAAAGATGCAGTAAGTGTCATTGACAGTTTTAGAAGAGAACTCTCCATTGGTGAAAATATAGAAGTGTTCATATTCCATTTACTAGCAATTTTAATTAGTAAATGTTTTTTTGGTTGGAATTTAACAATATAATTTTTGTGAAATTGTAATTTTTGATTATTTAGAATGTGTTTTCAAATGTATAAATAAATTTACCAGCTTAAAATTTCTTTAGAACACTTAAATTTTGAAATTTCCACAACTTAAACTTACAAACAATTTTAAAAAATATATGAACAAACTTTAACCAAATCCAACAAAACCAAATTTCTTTAAAACACTTCAATTTTGAAATTTCCGTAACTTAAATTTACATTTTTAAAAAACATCTTAATAAACTTTGACCAAATCCAACAAAATCAAACACACATATCCAAAATATAACATTTGGTTGACATAGAGCACATACTTTAATCAAATTTTGTTTTTTTAATTTTGAGGAGTATCTTTTAATAATTTCATATTTGTATTTTTAAATTCAAAAAAAATTATAATTAAAAGTATATGTATGCCAAGATATTTTACTATTTGTAAGAGTACATTTGGATTGTGTGAGATATTTATAGGAAGGTAAATCAACCATGGCCAACCATCTCTATTTTAGTGTTTATAATATTTATCGTAGGGTTTATATAACTTACAATATTTATTTCAGGATTTATCATAGGATTTTCTCATATGGAAATAAATCATGGTAATGTAAATCAACCATGGTAACCACCTCTATTTTAGTGTTTATAATAGTTATCATAGGGTTATATAACTTGGTTTACAATATTTATTTCAGGATTTATTATAGGATTTTCTCAATATGGAAATAAATCATAGTTGTTGTGACAAAGAGAAAATTAGTTCATTTACTGTATGACAATTGATGTAGATTTTGGGCAGATTTTGGGCATTATAAGGTTCTGATAGCAGTATTTGTTGGTGGGAAAACATCAAATGATCAATCACTGCAGAAATTGTTTGTTGATGTGCATGATTGAAGGACTGATCAATGGAAGAGAGCCGAAAATATGTCTCCTCTCGCCAAGCTCGTTCCTGGACCTTTGGCTATGTTTTGCAGAGGTGAGTTCTTTTGGTTGGTGAGAACATATCTATATGCTTATTTGAAGCCTGGTATCTTCAAGACTTTTCTAATATCAATGTTTTAATATTAATACTTTGTGCTTTACATGTTCTGCTTTGATTGATATCCACTCACGGGTGTTGATTCAGAAAGCCAAGGAGAAGTTTATTCACTTCCTGTGGAAACTGTTCTTGGACAAAATGGCTTCCTTCTGGAAAAAAATGATCTCTAGATTGGGCACAACAGACTTTAGCATCTCACTGTTGACATAATATTCCACTCTTGGAAATTTCAGAAAATAATCTTTGGTACCCATGATCACAAGGGAATGAGCTTGAAGGCTTCCTTCTAGAAAAAAATGATCTCTAGATTGGGCACAACAGACTTTAGCATCTCAATGTTGACATAATACTCCACTCCTGGAAATTTCAAAAAATAATCTTTGGTACCCATGATCACAAGGGAATGAGCTTGAATAGTGCATTCATTGAAAAGGGTCAATCTCCCAGGATCCCTCTAAATTAAATGTTCAAAACAAAGATCAAACTTGAGTATCTGTAAGTTTATGATGGTTTATAATGAAATGAAAGCAAATGAAAAACTAAGGTTATAATATCAACACTCTAATATTAATACTTTGTGCCTTACATGTTCTATTTTGATTGATATCCACTCACAGGTGTTGATTCAGAAAGCGAAGGAGAAGTTTATTCACTTCCTCTAGAAACTGTTCTTGGACAAAATGGCTTCCTTCTGGAGAAAAAAATGATCTCTAGATTAGGCACAGCAGACTTTAGCATCTCACTGTTGACATAATAATGCCCTCCCGGAAATTTCAGAAAATAATCCTTGGTACCCATGATCACAAGGGAAGGAGCTTGAATAGTGCATTCATTGAAAAGGGTCAATCTCCTAGGATCCCTGTAAATTAAATTTTCAAAACGAAGATCAAACTTGAGTATCTATAAGTTTATGGTGATTTATAATGAAATGAAAGTAAAGGGAAAACAAAGGTTCTAATATCAATGTTCTAATATTAATACTATGTGCCTTACATGTTCTGCTTTGATTGATATCCACTCATAGGTGTTGATTCAAAAAGCCAAGGAGAAGTTTATTCACTTCTTGTGGAAACTATTCCTGGACAAAATGGGTTCCTTCTAGAAAGAAAATGATCTCTAGATTGGGCACAACAAACTTTAGCATCTCACTGTTGACATAATACTCCACTCCCGGAAATTTCAAAGAATAATCCTTGGTACCCATGATCACAAGGGAAGGAGCTTGAATAGTGCATCCACTGAAAAGAGTCAATCTCCGAGGATCCATGTAAACTAGAGTATCTGTAAGTTTATGGTGGTTTAAAATGAAATGAAAGCAAAGGGAAAACCGAGGTTCTAATATCAATGTTCTAATATTAATACTCTGTGCCTTACATGCTCTGCTTTGATTGATATCCACTCACAGGTGTTGATTTAGAAAGCCAAGAGAAGTTTATTCACTTCCTCTGGAAATTGTTCCTGGACAAAATGGCTTCCTTCTGGAAAAAAAAATGGTCTCTAGATTGGGCACAATAGACTTTAGCATCTCACTGTTGACATAATACTCCACTCCCGAAAATTTCAGAAAATAATCCTTGGTACCCATGATCAGAAGGCAAGGAGCTTGACTAGTGCGTTCATTGAAAAGCGCCAATTTCCCAGGATCCCTGTAAATTAAATGTTCAAAACGAAGATCAAATTTGAGTATTTGTAAGTTTATGGTGATTTATAATGAAATGAAAGCAAAGGGAAAACCAAGTTTCTAATATCAATGTTCTAATATTAATACTTTGTGCCTTACATGTTCTTCTTTGATTGATATCCACTTACAGATGCTGATTCAGAAAGCCAAGGAGAAGTTTATTCACTTCCTGTGGAAATTGTTCCTGGACAAAATGGCTTCCTTCTGGAAAAAAATGGTCTCTAGATTGGGCAAAACAGACTTTATCATCTCACTATTGACAATATACTCCACTCCCGTAAATTTCAGAAAATAATCCTTGGTACCCATGATCAGAAGGCAAGGAGCTTGAATAGTGCGTTCATTGAAAAGGGTCAATCTCCCAGGATCCTTGTAAATTAAATGTTCAAAATGAAGATCAAATTTGAGTATTTGTAAGTTTATGGTGATTTATAATGAAATGAAAGAAAAGGGAAAACCAAGGTTTACCTTTTGCTGCAAAGGTATGAGACTTGCATAGACTAGATTTCTCATACAAGCTTGAATACTTCTGATGGTCATCCTTAGTTAACCATGGTGGCAATGGTTTGGAAGGATCATAGAGATCCATTACCTCCTTACCATCTTCTTCCACGGGCAGTTCACTACTAGAGAAAAGAGTATATATATTCCTTACCATCGCTTTTACATCAAAACACCCAAGATCTGCCAAGCCTCTCTCGGGTTCCTGTAATAATGAATCCAAAGGAGACTTTGTTATGAAACTAGCTCACAAAAAGATAGAAAAGAGAGATCAATGCTTTAGAATTCAGCCTCTTTGAGGGGGCAACCTCCTTTACATTACACAAATGAACAATTCTTGGATAATTCAAATGACAAAACCTCCTTTCTATATATAGGAGTCTAAGGAGTCACAATATAACCCAGCCGACCTAACAATAATAATATAAAGCCACAAAAATAACAATAGAGGGATTCTATGGGGCACAGTAATAACAATATGGGGACAATAGGGGCACAACAATATTAATAAGGGATACAACTACAATAGTAATGGGGTAATCACTAGTATTATAGGGACCCAACATGCCCCTCTCTTTCAAAAAAGTGTTGTCCTCAACGCTTGAGTAGTTATGGATGCTTCTGTATAAAATTCTCATCCTCCTATGTGGAATCTTCAACGGATAAGTTCTTCCACTTGCTAAGATACTCCAAAATTGATCGATTTCATAACTGTCGAGTTCTTGTTTCTATGACTGCTTCGGTTCCAATATAATTTTTCCTTCCTCGTCAATCTCTGGCAATATTGATTGAACTAGGATCTTGTCGCCTATAACCTTCTTTAAACATGAAACATGGAAAACTGAGTGCAATCGAGAAGCTGCAGGAAACTCCAATTTGTATGCCATAGTACCAATCTTTTGCAACACCTTGTACGGACCATAATACTTTGGTGATAATTTATTATCCTTCTTAGCTTGCTTGAGGGACATTTGCTTATATGGTTGTAGCCGTAGGAATACCCGATCACCTACATCAAAACTTCTTCCGCTGCGATGTTGATTTGCCTGTTGTTTCATTCTATTTTGTGCCAACATGAGGTTATCCTTTAAGAGTTGGAGGACTTGTTGTTGATGTTCGATGTGATGTTCCACTGCTTGAACCTTAGAATTTTCTCTTAAATATGATGTGATGGATGGTGGTTGATATCCATAAAGTGCCATAAATGGGGTAATTTTTGTTGCTGTATGGAAGGAAGTGTTATACCATCATTCAGCCAGAGGCAACCATTTGACCCATTATGTCTGTTTATCAAATACAAAGCAACGAAGATATCCTTCCAAACATTTGTTTACTATCTCAATTTGCCCATCAGATTGAGGATGATAAGATGAGCTATGAGCTAATTGAGTACCAAGACAAGAAAATAATTTTGTCCAAAAATTTCCAGTGAAAATGGGATCTCTGTCACTTACAATAATCTTTGGGTTTCCATGTAGCTTTTGAATTGTTTCTATAAATGCAGTAGAAACTGTATTGGCTTTAAATGGATGTGATAATGCACAAAAGTGTGCATACTTGGTAAGTCTGTCAACTACCACAATGATGACACTCGTTCCCTCAGACTTGGGTAAACCTGTGATAAAATCCATTGAAACCTCCTCCCAACGTTGGCTTGGAATGGATAAAGGTTGTAATAGACCCGGTGTCTTAATTGTTTCAACTTTATTTTATTGGCAAACCAAACATTCCACCACAAACTTTTGAATATCTGATTTAAGGCCCTCCCAAAAAAATTCCTTCTTAACCCTGTGGTAAGTTTTTAAAAATCCTGAGTGCCATCCTAAGGGAGAAGTGTGCAATTCCATAAGAATATTTTTTTTTAGCTGTGAATTCCTACAAAGGTATATGCGATCTTTGTACCATAACGAATCATTTTGCCAACTAAATGTACCAGACATACTGAAGTCTTGTTGTAACTTTCGAATAAGTGCCCACACTTCTTTGTCGTTCTTCCATTCCTCCCTTGCTTCATTTATCCAATCTGGTTGGATAATAGAAATGGCGAACAACAATGCTTTCACATCCTCATCCTTTCTTGAGAGTGCATCTGCCACCACATTTTGCTTCCCTTTTTTGTAGATGATTTCAAAGTCATAACCCAACATCTTTGTGACCCACTTTTGTTGCTCTTCAGAGAATAATCTTTGTTCTAAGAAGTATTTAAGGCTATCATGATCCGTTTTTACCTTGAAGTGTCTTCCCATTAGGTAGGGTCACCATTTCTTAAGTGCATGGAGTATTGCCAACATTTCCTTCTCATATAGCTTTGTGTAAAAACTTTCCCTTGATTGGACGACTTTCAAAAGCAATGGGTCTTTCATCTTGCATTAAAACAACACCAATTCCATTTCCTGAAGAATCACATTCCACAATAAAGGTTTTTGTGAAGTCTGGTGTAGCTAAGACCGGTGCTTGGCACATTGCCTCTTTAAGATGCTTGAAGGCCTTTGTTGCTTCTGGAGTCCATGAAAATGCATCTTTCTTCAATAATGTTGTTAGAGGTGCTACTATTCTCCCATAATTCTTAACAAACTTGCGATAATACCCTATCAACCGAGAAATCATCGCAAATGCTTTATGGATGTGGGGATTTTCCATTCCTTAATGGCTTTAATTTTGCTAGGGTCTACATTAACTCCTTCATGAGATACAATATGACCCAGACATTTCACCTCTTGTACTCCAAAGAAACATTTGGATATTTTTGCATATAATTGTTTCTCCTCCAATAGTTGTAGAACCCTGTCAACATGTTCAACATGATCCTTCCAAGACTTGTTGTAGATTAGTATATCATCAAAAAATACTAACACAAATTTTCTAAGGAATGGTTTGAAAGTGGAATTCATCAAACCTTGAAATGTTGAAGGTGCATTGGTAAGGCCAAAAGGCATGACCAAAAATTCATACTGACCCTCATGAGTTCTAAATGTTGTTTTCGGAATGTCTTCAGTCTTCATTCTGATTTGATGATATCCTGAACGAAGATCCAACTTGGTGAAGTAAATTGATCCATGCAATTCATCCAGTAATTCATCAATGACAGGAATGGGAAACTTATCTTTAATAGTGAGCTTGTTGAGCTCCCTATAATCCGGACACATGAGCCATGATCCATCCTTCTTGTGCACCAATACTACTGGAGTAGAGAAAGAACTTTGACTCGGTTGAATTATACCAGCCTCTAGAATTTCTGCAACCATACGTTCAATTTCACTCTTTTGGGCATAGGGATATCTGTACGGCTTGATGCTTGGAGGAACACTTCCTGGAATCAGATGAATAGCATGATCATGATCACGAATAGGTGGGAGACCTTTGGGAGTCTCAAATACCTTGGAATGATTGTCCAAGACTTTTTGGAGATCTGGAGAAATAGATGATTCCAACATGGAAACATCTAGCGAACATAATTGTTCAATTACACCTCTTTGTTCCTTTTTTAGAAGCTTTGTCATACCGTTATAGCTTATTATATTTCCCGATTTCCCTGCAATACCCCTTAATTCAACTTCATTTCCTTCCACAGAAAATTTCATGAAAAGTTCTTGAAAATTAAAAGCTATTGTACCCAAGGATTGTAGCCATTGGACTCCTAGTACAACATCAACACCTCCCATTGGAATGGAAAGCATTGGGCTAGTCAATACATATTCTCCCATGGATAGCTTGATATTATGGCACTTTCCAGAGCAATTTATTGTTCCTCTATTTGCAACCATCACTTGACACTCTGGTGCTGGATATAAGAAGCAATTCAATTCTTTTGTTACCTTACAATGAATAAAATTGTGGGTACTTCTTGAATCAATCAACACTATTACCTTTTTCTTCTCGATTTGTTCTTCTATCTTGATGGTTTGAGGAGTGGTAATTCCCGCTAATGCATTACAAGATATGGTCGGGTTCATTTATTCTTTATCTAGGCTTTGTTCCTAGAGTATATCCTCTTCTTTTGACCTTTCTTGCTCCTTTTCTTCTTCCTCTTCACAATCTATGTAGAATAATTTCTTCTCAGCACACTTATGAACTTTAGTGTATTTGCTATCACAACTGTAACAAAGCCCTTTTGCTCTTTTTTCTTCCCATTGTTGTGGTGTCAACCTTATAGGTTGTGGAAGACTAGGGGCAACAACACTTCCATATTTATAGTTGTGAGTGGTATGCTTCCTGGTTGCCATAATTTTGCTTTCCATTTTTCTTGCTAACCTGAATGCCTTCTCGAATGAATCAAGTTCCCAAAGGCGAATATTATGTTGGATATTATCGTTTAAAGTCCCTATGAACACATCAATCATATGCTCCTCTGGAATATTTTTTACCCTTATGTTCAATTTTTGAAACTCCTCAATGTGCTCCATTATTGAACCCTTTTGTTTGAGACTTATCAATTGGCTAAAAAAAGTGTTTCTTTTTGTATCCTCATAATGTGTTGTCAATTCTTGCGTAAAAATTGCCCAAGTGATAATTTGTTTACGAGAGCAAAGCCATTGATACCATACAAACTGATTTGGTTCCAAATATAAAGTTGCAATACGTACCTTTTGTGTGTTTTGCACATTATTAAGATCGAAAAATTGCTCCATCTGTAATATCCATGTTGCGGGATCCTTGCCATCAAACTTCCTCATATCGATTTGTGGAATATGGTGGGTCTTCGATCCAACATTAGAGTCTATGGAATCATGATTAACATTTCTTTTGTTCTCATCATGAGTTTTCTTTACTACCCTTTCACCATTAGTGACCATTTCTTGTAGCAACTTATTCATATTTATCTTTAATTCTTCCATCTTATCATCCATGCCATCAATTTTAGCGTCCATTCCATTCATCTTAGTGCTTCCATGCCCTCCATATTAGCTTCTACGCCTTTCTTTAAACAATCCATCTTAGCTTCTACACCTTTCTTTAAACCATCCATCTTAGCTTCTACATCTTTCCTTAAACTATCCATCTTAGATTTGTTGCTTTTTGTGCAAGTGACACTTGTTGCACTTGGTCTCGTAATTTTGATATATCATGTTGCATTTCTTCCTTTTCTACATGAGTCATGCTAGATCTTTCAGGTTGCTTACTAAGTGTTTGAATTTTCTTTCCTTGGGGCATCAATTACCGATTCAAACTAATTTTTCAAACCAAGCTTATGCAAAAATTTAAAAAAAACTACACACCTTTTTTCACTTTGTAGAAGCTTGATATTGAATCTAATGTATCTCTACAATTTCGGATCATCCAGTTCTGAAATTGCGACCTGTAGTAGCCCTTTGTGTCCTCTTACCAATGCCACCAGTTTGATCCAAATTGGATTCTCCAAGGAAGAGTTATGCACAATCTCTCAAGATGACCTGATTATATACTAGTTCAGTAGAGCGAACTTGTACGACGTGCCACGAGTCACTGTTTTGACCTTTGGCTCTGAAAAATATATACAAGAAACTACAGTCCGTCCTCTTTCTGTACCTTCTTACAATATTTCAATCTGATGCTCAGAGAGAAAGTTATGATGATTTTCCCCAGGTCACCTGTTTGGAATGTAATTCAGGAGTCTGCAAAAAGACCAACTTCCTCAGATCATATCTTCGCAAATATAGTGCGAAAAGCTATGAAATTCGGACCCAAGATTCAGCTTGATTTCTTCTCAAATGGGTTTTTTTTAGCTTCTAAAATTTCGCAAAAAAAAAAAAAAAAAAGTTATAGCAAAAATTCCACGATGACCTGTTTGGAGTAGCAAAACCCTAGAATCCAAAGCTTTGATACCAAATATTATGAAACCAGCTCACAAAAAGATAGAAAAGAGAGATCAACGCCTTAGAATTCAGCCTCTTCGAGGGGGCAACCTCCTTTACATTACGCAAATGAATAATTCTTGGATAATTCAAATGACAAAACCTCCTTTCTATATATAGGAGTCTAAGGAGTCACAATATAACCCAGCTGGCCTAACAATAATAATATAAAGCCACAAAAATAGCAATAGAGGGATTCTATGGGGCACAGTAATAACAATATGGGGACAATAGGGGCACAACAATATTAATAAGGGATACAACTACAATAGTAATGGGGTAATCACTAGTATTATAGGGACCCAACAGACTTTCAGAAAATTCCATGAGGGTTGCTATCATTATTTAAAGAATAACTTGTATTATGATACAAATTTCCTTGTTCAATGCATATTTTAAGCACAGAGATGGGATAAAACTTACCTGCCAATGTCTAAAACAAACTAAATACCTAAGATAGACAAAGTAAAACAGAATACCTACTAGAAATTGTAGTAAACTCTTTGTTCATGGGCATAAATGAAAAATTATGTGCCATAACCAGTGGGCCAGAATTTAGAAGAAAACTTCATAAAGATCTTGGAGTAGATAACCATATCCCATCTATATATTGACAGCAGTTTCCACAGTTGTGCAGAGTAGTTCAGAGAAATAAGAAAAATATAATCTTCTTAATCTAAGAACTTATTGTAAATGCCATGATCAAAGGGCTTATAATACATACAAGCAGATCAGGTTTAAAATTGATAAGTTTGGTTTGAAGAACTCCAATGCTGACATAAACAATGATAAGTTTGGTTTGATAAGTTGAATTGTTATCGGTCACAACCTTGATGCCTTTATCTGTATGTTGGATGTCCCTCACAACTTATCAAAAGTTTTAGTGACAACACATGATAATAGAACAGTAAGTAGAAATAAGTTTTTTTTTTATAGAAAGCACTAAACTTTTGGGAGACCCCAACCTAGTTGAGCTTGAGATATATATCCGTTGTGTGAATCAAGGAAATCATAAGCTATTTTATGAACTATGTGTTCGTATCCTCGATTGTCGGACACAGTATTCATCTTCCACAAATTCATCAAAATTGGGATTGGGTAACACACTATTTAAGCTCGTCACTCGTGGAGGTTCTACAGATCCACATCTAAATGCAATCAATTCAAGTGTACATTCTGTATTTTTTAAAATTCATGGTCGCGATGTAAAATAAATGTATATTGTTCTATATAAATAAACTAACACAACTACATGCGGTTGATATAGGCCAACTGACCTGTATGGTAGGGATTTAATAGTTCACAGTTGGGTTCAAATTGTCCATTCCACCTAGTTTTATCCGCTTGGAGGCCTCTGCAAGCAATTTTCATCTTTTATCTTCCTTCCACGTAGTACTAACTCATATGCAAAAGCACTAGCTCAGCTGGTTATGTTAAATCTACCATCATGTAGGTTTATTTTTAATCTACGGGATATTAGAGGGGCACTTCATTTTATATTTCCCATGCATTGTGGAGCCACCCATAGCTTGTTTCCTTTGTATATAGAAACTAAGTTGGTCAATCTGCCTAGATTCTTAATGACTCGGTATAAAAATAATCATATTTTCTTTCATTGTTACATATATGTAATATGACAGAATCCAGATTCTCTACACAATATCGAAGATTTAATGAATAAAGGTGTTTAACTTACTTACATTTTTCATGAGCCTCTATATAAATTGATGTTTTAATTTTTGTTTTTTTTTCACTTATGCAGACCTTAGTGTTTGTATTGAAATAAAAACTTAATAATCTGGAGTTGAATTGAAAAGAAATGGTGTTTTTCTAATTATTCTAAGTTTTAATTATTAAATGGTGGTGTCTAATTATTCTGATCTTTTACTATTATAAGTTTGGGGGTGTTTTTGGAAAAACAATTGATATCCTCTGGTTAATTGATGCATCTCTTTAGCGTGTTTTTGGAATATCCTTTGGTTAATTGATGTATTTCTTGAGCTCTGATGTTTGCATACAAAATCTCTAGCTTCATGTATCTCATTTGGTCTTTAATGTTTGCTTTATTAGCAATAGATTCATCATGTCAAAAAAATTGCCAACATCAACGGTATGAGGAAACACAAAAAATGTTAACCATCTTTGCATCTTATTTAGATTTTCCCATGGGATTCCCATTCCCATGTCGTGATTGTTCCTCAATTTATATCTTACGGTGTTTCCTTTGCAACATCTAGTGCAAATGCTAGTTTAGCTTATTTTCATTAGTATTAATGCGATGTGACACATGATTGAGAAAACTTTTTCGTCTCTCATTCTGGTGAGCTTAAGTCGATTGCAGATTCCCCGAATATTCAGGAATTCGATGGATATGGGCGCGGTCAAAAAATTGACCGCGCCCATGTCCGTCGAATTCCCGAATATTCGGGGAATCTGCAATCGACTTAAGGATGGCCCATTTCATTTTAGAGTGAATAAAAATGGAGAGCGCAACTAGGGTTTTTGGCGAAGACTATTTTTTCAGAGGATCAAATAGAAACGACCAGAGCACCATGAAGTTTGCAGCGTATCATAGCATCCAATTCGTTCCCTCATGCGCGCATAACAGTAGGCTTCTAGTATGGATTTGACGTACAAAGATAATTGTTGAACGATGGATGGCACATTCCACCCTTTTTTTGACCCCTTCTATATATTTTTGATGAGGCTGCAGTGTGTATTTGAATGGATATGAAGGGAATGATATATGTCTCTAGGACAGGGGCATTAACCGTCATTTATTCTATCTTGTGTATTTCTATGTGTGGGTCTCGCTAGCCTTTTCAGGGTAGAACTTACATTCTATTGCATTATTGGACTATACGCTCGATCTTCCATATGGTTTAGGTCAGATGCCTTCCCCTTTAGCCTCGATCTATCCAGATCTAAGAAGAACAAGCTCTAAAGCCTTAATGATCCATTTCTCCCTAGTGGAAACATGATCCAAATATGGGTCTTTGGATCGGTCTTGGAGTAGATCTAAAGCAACTTATCGAGAATTGGTTGGAGGTTCCCATAGTCATGCAGTGTATTCTTTGTGAAGGGGGGCAATTGCAAGTATATTCTTTGTGAAGGGGGACAGTTGCAAGATTCTGCTCAATTGAAAGAATATGGTATTGCTCAAAACTCTACCATCATCTTATTGTTGAGCGTGTGTGGGGGTGACTTGTGATAAAGAAACTAGGAGGCTCAGCCTCCTACAAGGATGTAGCATGGGGTAAAGGCCATAACCCATCGGATAAGCTACAATACATTCTTGGACCCTACATTGTTGAACAATAGCAACAAGTGACTGCTATGGAGGTAAATTAAAAGAGGTAAATCAATTCTTCTATGTTCTTCAATCTAGGGTAGTGGTTTGCAGATTCAATGGTTTTTGGCCCGGATCTAATGTTATGCATCAATGGATATTTACAACTTGGACCACTGACTGCAACATAGACCTCCCCCCAAAAGGATTCTTCATTGTTCAACTTGATACCCAAGAGGTTCTGGAAAGAGTATTGAAAGAAGGGCCCTAGTTTTAGGGAAATGTAGGGCGCTTCATTACCCCTTGGTTTCCAGACTTTTATGCTACAACAATCATGGTCTCAACAATGCCAATATGGATTTAAGACCTCTGTGGTACATTATTTTCGAATTAGTTACCGGAGAATCCACAGTAAGAACCATTTTCTGCCAACATTTCAAATCCCAACCGGGATCCATCATCAGGACAACTTGAATGCTTGATAGAAGAAGAGCAGATTTTAGGGTTTAAATAGAAATGAGGAGAGAAAAGGGAGGAAGATCGGCTCTCAATTTTTGAGAAGTCGGCTGCCTCTGATTTAATTGATTAATTTAATTAATTTTTTTTTTAATTAATTGAAATGATTATTATTACTTTAATTATTATTATTAATATAATAATTAGTAATTAGTAATATTAATTATAATATCAAATCATTAATATATATTATTATTAAAATTAATTGAAATGATTATAATTATTTTAATTATTATTATTAATATAATAATTAGTAATTAGAAATATTAATTAAAATGATCAAAATTAATGATTATTTATTAATGATTATTTTATTTTATTTTTAGCTTTCAGAAAGGAAATTAATAAAGAAATAATCACTAATATAAAATATTATTGTTATTAATAATTATTATTTATTAATATAATAATAATAAAGAAATAATTATTAATAGAAAATATTATTGTTATTAATAATTATTATTAATTAATCTAATAATAATAATCATTAGAATTAATAACCCGGATGCGGGTGACAAGACGCGTGTTAATGAAGAGCCACATGCTAGCCATGTGCTGCCTCAAGATTAAGGCAGGCAAGCTGATACGACGCTCGCCGCCAAGGAATAAAAGCATGGGAGAACAACAGAAGCATTTTAATGCTCTGTCCGGTTCACTGGTGCGATTGCAGCAAGCAGTTATGGCGAACAGGATTTGAGGTGGTGATGGGGAGGTTAAAAAAGGTGGTGGGTCGGCTCTCCATGCGCCGGTTCACGCTCAGTTTATGGTTCTCGGTGTTCAGGCTCTTGCCTGGTTTATGGTTCTTCAAGCAACAGCTCTTGCTGTCAAAGCCATTTCCCTGACTGTTGGGTGTCGTCTCAAGTCTGAAAGGTTATCCTATTCTGCATCGCTCCATACCCCTGGTGTTCCTGCAAATATGGTGAGGCCTCGACAGCGATTGCTCAGCCGTCGAGGTTCTGCTCGGGGTGGGTCTTCGCGTCCTCCAGTTGATGCGTCCCAATCCCACTATTGCCACTGCCATTGTCATCGAATCGTTGAGGCCAACCCCCTCCAAACAAGCCAATTTCTGGACTCAAGTGCCCCAGACTCTGATCCGGCACCTACGCCCGCCTTCGGTTCTGCCATTTTCACCTTTAGCAGTTCTCTGAATAAACCCCGTATCAATGCCCACGTATCGGTTCTCTTCCTTGAGGACTCTCCGGATGGTGGCGATGTTCATCATAGTAAGGGGAAGCACCCAGGTGAAAGCTCAGAGGACGCCATGGAGAAGCCTGCCGATGCTCCAGAGCTTGTTTCTAATCTTCCTCAGGCACAGGAGGTGTCGACATCCAAAGGGGACAATGTCAACATGGACTCCTTTCCCACTGCGGAGGAAATTGAGAAGTATGGCTGGTGGGTGGTCGAGGAGGAACCGGACGAATAGCCGCCCATCTGTTCGGAATCTTGACCTCCATCGCTGCTCAGGTCTTGTTTTGGTTTCACTGTTTATGTCTTGTTGGCTTAGAGTCTGTTCATGCTATGTCTGTACTGCCCGAAAGGGATAATGCTGAAGGTCTTTTGATGCCCCTGCGAGGGTTGAACACTTTTGGTCCAGCGCCCCTACGAGGGATGTCTAGTTTTGGTCTGGCTGCTCTTTTGTGGTATAGTGCCCCTGCGAGGGTTGTTTCGCTCAGACGTGGTGCCCCTGCGAGGGCTGCTCTTTTTTGGTCACTCCTATTCCAAAGTGCCACAGTTGGCCTCTGGTAAAATGACTCTGTGAATGTAACTGTTTTTCTTGATCCTGTAAATAATAGAATAGTTTTAACGAGAAAAAAAAAAAATTAGAATTAATAATATTAAATCATTGATTAAATAAATCCTAGAAATTTGTATTAAGGGTAATGCTGAAATTATTAATCCTAGCATATTGAAATTAGAATTTAATATTTAATATTTATTTATTTATTATTTTATTTTATTTTTAATAAATCTGTGAGTACAATGATAATTATTTGATATTTATTATTATTAAAATTAATTGAAATGATTATTATTACTTTAATTATTATTATTAATATAATAATTAGTAATTAGTAATATTAATTATAATATCAAATCATTAATATATATTATTATTAAAATTAATTGAAATGATTATAATTATTTTAATTATTATTATTAATATAATAATTAGTAATTAGAAATATTAATTAAAATGATCAAAATTAATGATTATTTATTAATGATTTTTATTTTTATTTTTTATTTTTTTATTTAGGTTATAGCTTTTAAAAAGGAAATTAATAAAGAAATAATTACTAATATAAAATATTATTGTTATTAATAATTATTATTTATTAATCTAATAATAATAATAAATAATTATTAATAGAAAATATTATTGTTATTAATAATTATTATTAATTAATCTAATAATAATAATAATTAGAATTAATAATATTAAATAATTGATTAAATAAATCCTAGAATTTTGTATTAAGGGTAATGCTGAAATTATTAATCCTAGCTTATTGAAATTAGAATTTAATATTCAATATTTATTATATTATTTATTTATTTATTTATTTATTTTATTTTATTTTATTTTATTATTATTATTATTTTTTAAATCTGTGAGTACAATGATAATTATATTCTTAATTAGAATAATTATAAAATTAAAATTGGTTAAATTTTATAATTATTTGAAAGAATAAATATTTAATGATAATTATTATTATATTAAAATAGATATTTTTAATAATAGGAAATTAATAAGGGAGATTAAATTAAATAATTAATTAATTAATATTGTAAATGCTTAATTGAGAGTTATTATTATTATTATTATTATTATTATTATTATACTGATATCGGGTTAATTTTTCTGATTAGGGGAAACCAGCTTCCACTAATCTCCATACCATTGTCTCTGTTGAGATTATGTGGGTGTTTGATAATTTCAAGAGCTTCTCTGATCTTTCGCTTATGGTGTTGCTCTTCCTTAGCGATAATGGAGGCGCTTTCCAAGAAGACATGGTGCTTAGTTTTAGACGAGTGTTCTGCGAGGGCGGAAGAACGAGACCTTTCATTTTTAATATCAGCTCCAAGTTCCTTGAGTCTGGTCTGCAGGGAGCGACCTGTTTCACCAATGTAGCTTTTCCCACATGAGCAATCGATTTTATAGACCCCTTTAAGTTGATGTTTATCAACATTATCTTTAATCGATTTCATACTTTGCCTAATTGTTCCAGGGGCTGAGAATTGTGTGCTTATGTTTTTCCTTCTTAGGACTTTCGTAATCTTATCTGTAACTCCATGAATGTAAGGAAGAAAAACCCTACCACCCTCAGGTTGATCTCGGGCTTTAGGTTCATGAGATAACATCCTTTTCTCGGCTTTCTGAATTGCTCTTTTAATCTCATTTTCTTTGTAGCCTAAACCTTTAAAGGTTGAGACTAAATGCTTCTTTTCTTCATCAAGATGATCAGCGTCAGAAATTCGAAGGGCCCTGATAGCAAGAGTGTTTAGAACAGCAAGTTTCTGGGCTGGATGCTGGTGGGAGTCAGCGTGGAGGTAGTTCTCTGTATGGGTAGACTTTCTGAAGACTTTGTGCCCTATGGAGCCATCATCTTTTCTCATGATGAGGATGTCTAAAAAAGGGATGCTCATGTTTTCTTCAAGCTCCATAGTGAATTTTATTTCTGAGGAGATGGAATTTAGGTGAATAAAGAACTTGTCAAGCTCTGCTTTACCATGAGTCCATTTTATATTAGTATCATCGACGAATCGCTTCCACCATGCTGGTTTCAAAGGGTAAGAATCCAGGGCCTTCTTTTCAAAATATTCCATGTATAGGTTGGCCACGATCGGTGAAAGGGGGGATCCCATTGCCACTCCAGATGTTTGCTCATAATATGTTCCTTGGAAGGTGAAAACTGTTGATCGCAAGCAGATTTCGGCCAATCTTGCAGTCCCTGGATCAGTAACCTCTTTTATAACCTGAATGGCTTCTTCAAGAGGAATCTTGGTGAATAAGGACACTACGTCAAAGCTAACAAGGAGGTCCTCACGCTCTAATTTCTCATTCTTAATGAGATTCACAAAGTCATGGGAGTCCTTGATGAAAGAATCAGTGTTTCCGACAAGGGGTCTGAGGATTCTTGCAACGTATTTTGCGAGCTCATAGGTTGGGGATCCAATCGTACTGACAATTGGTCTGAGAGGGACTCCTTCTTTATGGATCTTGGGAAGCCCATAAATCCTAGGGATGCATTCACTAGAGGGAATTAATTTCTTTTTTAATTTATCATCAAGGTTGGATTCCAAAATTTCCTTTTTCACCTCTTTCATAATCTTGGGGATCGGGTTCTTGCTCAGCTTCTTATAACTACCACAATTGAGGTGTTCGTTCATTTTGCATATATAATCTTCTTTATCCAAGATCACTGCTGCTCCTCCTTTATCTGCCTTGAGAACCACAATTTTTTCATTGTTACGCAGGGATTTGAAGGCCTTTTGTTCTGTTTTACTCAAATTACTTTTGGGAGCTTTGGCCTTTCTCATAATAAGGGAGCACTCTTGTCTTAATGCTTCCTTATCTTCCAAGGGAAGGTTGTTAATCCCATCTTCTATGCTACAAATCATTTTCTCAATAGGAAGGTTTTTCGGGGCAACAGCAAATCCAAGACCTTTTCTGAGGACATTAATGACCTCGGGTTCTAAACCTTGGGAAGACAAATTTACGACTTTTCTTTTTAGTTTTGATTCGGATGTGTTGACCGAAGAATCTTTGCTGTTAATTTTGTTTTCAGCAGGGCTATTTGTATTATAATAGTCAAACTGAATGGGCGCAATTAAATTTCGATCCATCGCATCTTTATTCGTGTATCCAACCGCTACATGTGAGTTTCTGCCCATCGAATCGAAGTCGACTTGTTTATTGTTTACAACCGGGTGCTCAAACTGAAAGGCCGCATTGCTTACGGAGTCAAACTGAATGGGCGCAATTAAATCACGTTCCATGGCAGTTTCGTTCTTTTCCACAACAGCTACACGCGAGTATCTATCCAACGAGTCGAAGTCAACGTGCTCCAACTGAAGGGGCGCATTGTTAACCGGGTTACTTAGACAGTTTTCCGGGTTACTTAGACAGTTTTCATGCGCAGTTTCATTCGGGTTATATTCCATACGTTTCTGCGCAGGCAACACAGCGTTATGGCCAAGATCCTGTGTATTATCCGCTTCGACAATTGATTTAGTTCCAATAATCGCTGTTACTTGAGACCTGTCTGCGTTATTTTCGATTTTTACATTGACCCGGCTCATTAGATCAGGTAAGTCCGAAGGCTTGATGCTGCTGTCACAGCTACCCTCGTTCTGCGTTTCAATCACACCGTGACTGTTGGTAAAACCGTTATTCTCCGTTAGCTTATCTGAGTCTGTGACCGAGCCTGAATCAAAGCTTCTTGATACAACTGCGCTTGCTGAATAAATGCCCAGTTTCTTATCATTATACTGTGATTTTTGTAGCAAGTTGGACAATTTTCTGTGTTGACGTTTTTCAGTGATCTGACCTTCATTAATGCTTTTCAGAGCGGCCCTAGCATCGATAACGGACCAGAGATTCTTGCTAATGATGCTGGATAGCTTTAAGTGTGCTGAGAGCGCGGAGCGACCAAGATTATCCAGAGAAGCCCTAACCCTTTTAATTTCTGTCCTTATTAGAGACATGCTGAGATGAAAAAACGCCTTGCTATTATATCTGTTATGCAATCTATGATTAATCTGAGCAAATGGGGGAATAAGATTATTGTCACGACAGTTCTTAAGAAATTGCAGGTCAGCAGCTCTTCTTGCTATCTTAGCTCTAGTTTTTTCGAGTAAAATGATTTCACTCCAGGTATCCCCTCCGTATAGGGAAATGATTCTGGATTTAAGACCTCTGTGGTACATTATTTTCGAATTAGTCACCGGAGAATCCACAGTAAGAACCATTTTCTGCCAACGTTTCAAATCCCAACCGGGATCCATCATCAGGACAACTTGAATGCTTGATAGAAGAAGAGCAGATTTTAGGGTTTAAATAGAAATGAGGAGAGAAAAAGGAGAAAGGTCGGCTCTCAATTTTTGAGAAGTCGGCTGCCTCTGATTTAATTGATTAATTTAATTATTTTTTTTTTAATTAATTGAAATGATTATTATTACTTTTATTATTATTATTATTATTATTATAATTAATAATTAGTAATATTAATTATAATATCAAATCATTAATATATATTATTATTAAAATTAATTGAAATGATTATAATTATTTTAATTATTATTATTAATATAATAATTAGTAATTAGAAATATTAATTAAAATGATCAAAATTAACGATTATTTATTAATGATTATTTTTATTTTTTTTTATAGAAAGGAAATTAATAAAGAAATAATCACTAATATAAAATTTTATTGTTATTAATAATTATTATTTATTAATCTAATTTTTTCCTCTGGAAAAATCCATAAATATTGCATTAATGGGCAAAAATTTACATGAGAGTGTCTATTTACCAGTATTATCAGTTTCGTTGTTAAGTCGCATTACCACGCAGGGTATGCTCAGCTGTTCTATTACAGTGTTCTGTACATCTTTTTCAAAATATCAAAAAACATTTCAGTATGAGTCTATATTAGATCTGTTAAATAAAAGCAGTTCCTAATGTGCTATTTGCTGACCCAAGGTTGGGTATCCTGGGTCTATATACGGTCGATGAAAAAAAATTTGTTCCTGCTGATCTTTAACCTCTGTAATCTCCCAGATGCCTCTGTCCATCAGCGCTGCCTCCTTGGATAATTTGTCGGCACCCTTGTTGTGTTCCCTGTAGATGTGAGAGATAGAAATATTGTTAAAAGCTGATTTGAGTGTCAGTGCTTCATGTAATATAATGCTGAGTGAGTGCATGTGACAAGTAGCTGTGCCATTTATCCAATTTATGATGATCTGTGAGTCCCCAAATATATTGATGCTAGTGCAGTGGTGCCTCAAAGCAAAGTGAAGTAAGTGGCGGAGAGTGATGAGTTCTGCAAAGTTATTGGTTCCAGATCCCAGTCCAGCCTTGATTCTGTAGTGATGATTCTCAGAAATATGAAGGATGATGCCTCCTCCACATCTTTGCAGGTTTGCCGCCCCATCGAAAAAAGCCCAAGGCGTGCCAGGGTCGATGGGAGGAGGAGGGGTAGGTTGGCATTATTTATTAATCTAATAATAATAATAAAGAAATAATTATTAATAGAAAATATTATTGTTTTTTTTTTCCAGTGGAAAAAATCTGTAACTTTTTATTAAAAAATGAAAAGTTACAATTGCATATGCATGATGCATTTCCACAAGCTGCCCAATGGGCTCCAGTGCCATGGCACCTGACGCAACGTTATATGACTAACATGCAAAGAACGATGAGAAGAAATTAGAGAGAGAGAGAGGAAAGAAATGAAAGCAAAAAATACTAAGTATGCTTATACGCTTCAGGTTTTTCTTCCTTTTTTCTTTTCGACCTTGCGCCACTCTCCTTGGGTGGGCTCAATCGAGGCTATGATTAACTGTGTTTCAGGTTTCTGCAAGCCTGATTCCTTGTCCGAATCTGATGTGTTTGAATGGTGGTGCCGTTTTATCCCTCCCATATTCTGGTCATCGTTTATCTTCTCTACCTGATTTGGTTGAAACTGTAGAGCCTTGTTGTCTGATATGTTTTCCTTCTGATTCCCTGTTTCAGCTTCCTCTATGATGGTATCATCCTCTTCTGCTTCTGATTCTTCGTCTTCTGATATCGAAGAGGCTTTCGTTTCCGAGTCTCTCTTCTTTTTGACATCATCTATATTCTGCCATCCTTTGGGCTTCCTTTGTTGTGGCTTGCTCTTGTTGAGGCTTTTGCATGCATTGTACAGATGACCTGTTTGTTGACATCCCCTGCATCTGAAGGTTGTATTCTCATAGTCCAAATATTGCTTCCACTATGAATTGTTGAAGTTCAGAATGATGTTTTCAGGTAAACCTTGGCTAAGATCTACCTCAACACATATTCTAGCAAAGGTAAAGATTCCCTTTATGTGTCTCTCTGTATCAATCTTTAACGTTCTTCCAAGGGTATTCCCTATAACTAATAAGGCCTTGGAGTGCCAAAAATGTATCGGGAGATTATGCAGCCTTACCCATACTGGCATCCTTGATACCACCATAGTATTGGCATCAAACTCCGGGAACCATGGGGTGACAAAAAGTCCCGCACTGCCCCAGAACCATGGCCCTTCATTGAGAATTTTTTCCTTTTCTTCTTCTACTAGGAAAATTACTATGAAGAAACCCTTAGAACATAGGTGGATTTGGCAGTTTTTTGTCCAGACCGTGTGGATCCATTGGTATAATGCATCGGTTCTAGGCCAAAAGCCGTTAAATCTACAAATAACAGCATTTTTTTGTAGATCTGAGAATATGTACTTTACCTCTGGTAAATCCAGAGAGATGGAGGGACTCTCTGGCGATTGATCCACGATATACTGCCCTGGAGGTACATTAGCAGCTGTGGATTCTTTCCCCTTTGGAGGTTCTTTCCCTTTGGCTGCATCGCGATAGGTACCTGTAGGTTTTGAGGAAGCTCCCTTAGATCCACCTCGCAATCGGTGATTGAGGATAATAGTTGAGTCCTTTGCAACCCTGTAATGCTGGAGTGTGTGTTGATCCTGCAAGCATAGCCCTGAAAATAATAGAATTTGTAATGCAGCTGGAATTCCCAGTTTGTCCTGGATCTCTTTTTTTAACTCCAATACCCTCATCCGTTCCCAGATCTGCACACAAACGTGTCTGCCTTCTGTTGATCTGATAAAGATTTGCGTCAGATCCGCTGTGTCTGCCTTGATCAATTCCCGTTTTACGAATTTGAGTTCTGGATCTGGCGGACTTTCATCTATCTTCTGCCTGGATCTGGCCAGATCTGATAGATCCACCCCGGATCTACAGTGTTTGGCCAGATCTGATGAGTCGTTCCCCAGATCAGGGCTCCTGGTGAGGCGATCTCTCATTTGCACGACGTTACCCTGGACGAAAGCTCCATCGGGCCCTGTGACATCTAGGGCCTTGGTACGTCCTCCATTCTCGTGCTCGTCCGTGGACTCGACGGCTTCTCCCTCGGCCAGCGATCGAAACCCATTGGAATGACTCGAAGTCTGATGCACAGACAGGTCCTCGCTGCCATCATCAGGGGTCTTTCCAGATCTCTTCCCCTCGGACATGGTTCGAATCCCTCCGCCTTCTCTCCCCGGAATCGTGTTGCAGAGCCGATCTCTCACTCTCCTTTTTTAGAAAATATTATTGTTATTAATAATTATTATTAATTAATCTAATAATAATACTAATTATAATTAATAATATTAAATCATTGATTAAATAAATCCTAGAAATTTGTATTAAGGGTAATGCTGAAATTATTAATCCTAGTATATTCAAATTAGAATTTAATATTTAATATTTATTATATTATTTATTTTTTATTTTTTTATTTTTTTTAATAAATCTGTGAGTACAATGATAATTATTTGATATTTATTATTATTAAAATTAATTGAAATGATTATTATTACTTTAATTAGTATTATTAATATAATAATTAGTAATGAGTAATATTAATTATAATATCAAATCATTAATATATATTATTATTAAAATTAATTGAAATGATTATAATTATTTTAATTATTATTATTAATATAATAATTAGTAATTAGAAATATTAATTAAAATGATCAAAATTAATGATTATTTTTTTTTTAGGTTATAGCTTTTAAAAAAGAAATTAATAAAGAAATAATTACTAATATAAAATATTATTCTTATTAATCATTATTATTTATTAATCTAATAATAATAATAAAGAAATAATTATTAATAGAAAATATTATTGTTATTAATAATTATTATTAATTAATATAATAATAATAATTAGAATTAATAATATTAAATAATTGATTAAATAAATCCTAGAATTTTGTATTAGGGGTAACGCTGAAATTATTAATCCTAGCATATTGAAATTAGAATTTAATATTCAATATTTATTATATTATTTATTTATTTTATTATTATTATTATTATTATTATGATTTTTATTTTTATTTTTTTAAATCTGTGAGTACAATGATAATTATATTCTTAATTAGAATAATTATAAAATTAAAATTGGTTAAATTTTATAATTATTTGAAAGAATAAATATTTAATGATTATTATTATTATATTAAAATAGATATTTTTAATAATAGGAAATTAATAAGGGAGATTAAATTAAATAATTAATTAATTAATATTGTAAATGCTTAATTGAGAGTTATTATTATTATTATTATTATTATTATACTGATATCGGGTTAATTTTTCTGATTAGGGGAAACCAGCTTCCACTAATCTCCATACCATTGTCTCTGTTGAGATTATGCGGGTGTTTGATAATTTCAAGAGCTTCTCTGATCTTTCACTTATGGTGTTGCTCTTCCTTAGCGATAATGGAGGCGCTTTCCAAGAAGACATGGTGCTTAGTTTTTGACGAGTGTTCTGCGAGGGCAGAAGAACGAGACCTTTCATTTTTAATATCAGCTCCATGTTCCTTGAGTCTAGTCTGCAGGGAGCGACCTGTTTCACCAATGTAGCTTTTCCCACATGAGCAATCGATTTTATAGACCCCTTTAAGTTGATGTTTATCAACATTATCCTTAACCGATCTCATACTTTGCCTAATTGTTCCAGGGGCTGAGAATTGCGTGCTTATGTTTTTCCTTCTTAGGACTTTCGCAATCTTATCTGTAACTCCATGAATGTAAGGAAGAAAAACCCTACCACCCTCAGGTTGATCTCGGGCTTTAGGTTCATGAGATAACATCCTTTTCTCGACTTTCTGAATTGCTCTTTTAATCTCATTTTCTTTGTAGCCTAAACCTTTAAAGGTTGAGACTAAATGCTTCTTTTCTTCATCCAGATGATCAGCGTCAGAAATTCGAAGGGCCCAGATAGCAAGAGTGTTTAGAACACCAAGTTTCTGGGCTGGATGATGGTGGGAGTCAGCGTGGAGGTAGTTCTCTGTATGGGTAGACTTTCTGAAGACTTTGTGCCCTATGGAGCCATCATCTTTTCTCATGATGAGGATTTTCTTCAAGCTCCATAGTGAATTTTATTTCTGAGGAGATGGAATTTAGGTGAATAAAGAACTTGTCAAGCTCCGCTTTACCATGAGTCCATTTTATATTAGTATCATCGACGAATCGCTTCCACCATGCTGGTTTCAAAGGGTAAGAATCCAGGGCCTTATTTTCAAAATATTCCATGTATAGGTTGGCCACGATCGGTGAAAGGGGGGATCCCATTGCCACTCCAGATGTTTGCTCATAATATGTTCTTTGGAAGGTGAAAACTGTTGATCGCAAGCAGATTTCGGCCAATCTTGCAGTCCCTGGATCAGTAACCTCTTATAACATGAATGGCTTCTTCAAGAGGAATCTTGGTGAATAAGGACACTACGTCAAAGCTAACAAGGAGGTCCTCACGCTCTAATTTCTCATTCTTAATGAGATTCACAAAGTCATGGGAGTCCTTGATGAAAGAATCAGTGTTTCCGACAAGGGGTCTGAGGATTCTTGCAACGTATTTAGCGAGCTCATAGGTTGGGGATCCAATCGTATTGACAATTGGTCTGAGAGGGACTCCTTCTTTATGGATCTTGGGAAGCCCATAAATCCTAGGGATGCATTCACTAGAGGGAATTAATTTCTTTTTTAATTTATCATCAAGGTTGGATTCCAAAATTTCCTTTTTCACCTCTTTCATAATCTTGGGGATCGGGTTCTTGCTCAACTTCTTATAACTACCACAATTGAGGTGTTCGTTCATTTTGCATATATAATCTTCTTTATCCAAGATCACTGCTGCTCCTCCTTTATCTGCCTTGAGAACCACAATTTTTTCATTGTTACGCAGGGATTTGAAGGCCTTTTGTTCTGTTTTACTCAAATTACTTTTGGGAGCATTGGCCTTTCTCATAATAAGGGAGCACTCTTGTCTTAATGCTTCCTTATCTTCTAAGGGAAGGTTGTTAATCCCATCTTCTATGCTACAAATCATTTTCTCAATAGGAAGGTTTTTCGGGGCAACAGCAAATCCAAGACCTTTTCTGAGGACATTAATGACCTCGGGTTCTAAACCTTGGGAAGACAAACTTACGACTTTTCTTTTTAGTTTTGATTCGGATGTGTTGACCGAAGAATCTTTGCTGTTAATTTTGTTTTCAACAGGGCTATTTGTATTATAATAGTCAAATTGAATGGACGCAATTAAATTTCGATCCATCGCATCTTTATTCATGTATCCAACCGAATATGGGTGAGGCTCCCAAATCTTCCCCTTCCTTTCTGGCATCACAAGGTCCTTGAGGAAATTGGGAAAACTTTGGGGTCTTTCAGAAAGATGGACATCGAGAGGACAGGGAAAGGGTTATTTACTCTCGTCATAATCTGTAAATGCCTACCTGAATGCATTCAGCTGAAACAGCAAAATTTCCAGTGGACCTAACTACTAGATTATGAAAATACAGCATTCAAATGCCAACTTTTCTATCAAACCGAACATTTTCAGGACACATACCCTCAGGAAAAAGTAGCACCCAAAACTGAAAAAGGGGTTGCCCCACAAAAGAAAATGATGGTAGTGTTAACACTCAGGTTGTTCCCTTTGACTCCCAAGGGAATACGGCCGAGGTAACCACTAACCAATCTTTGGACTGCAGGTCCTAGCCTACCTGCAATCAGAGAGGGCTCTCTCTTAATGATTTAGCTTTGTTGATGATGATTTTAGGCTAGTTATTGAGTTCAAGGGGTTTTGTTTAAGTTTTGGTGGGAAGGATGATGCTTCCAAATAGAGAGGTAAGTATAGTATGAGAATTTCAAACCATTGGGCATGGAGTCAAGGAGTAGGACTGCTAGTGCGTTTTCTTGGTCACAAGAGGAATATGGAGCAAGATAGTTACACATGAAACAACTTTCAAGCTAAATGGAGATGGATTGAAGGCTAAGGAATGAAAGGCAATTAAGGATCTCTCTTTCAGCTTAACAGAGGGAAGGTGAATGAGCTCTATTTAGGAGCAGTAAAGAATCCCTAGATAACTGTCAAACATGGGTGAATTAGGGGAAATATGAGCCAAAGGGAATTTATATTCATTACCAATTCAGAGGAAAACATAAAGAAACAGCGGAAATTGAGCATAGAGTGCAATTAAACAAAGTCTAAGCTATTCATTTTTTCTGCTATTTTAGATGGTGACATATGTATGATATGAGCATATATCAATGGAAAACAGAGGTAGAAAAAACTTATTGAGTCATGTTGTAGCACGAGAATACCATAATTCACTCTTCAGAACATTAAAATAAACAGTAAATAGTCCATCCTCCAAGCTTTTCAGCAGTCTTTGATTAAGGAAAACATCAAGTATACAGAGCGAATCTCTAGTGGAACGAATCAACCAACCAACCCCCTAAACAGTAAATTAGGGTGGTTTTTATAAGAAAAATATCTACAATAATTAGATCTGAGACAGATCTAATGCAATAAATGTCTTGAACCTAACATATACTTGAAATAAATGCCAAAATATCTATCTAATGCTGCGTTGGGGGCAGCTGCCTCAAAAAATGAGTAACTATGATGTCCTTAGAGCCTTGTGCTGGCACTTGGCCATAATTGTGCTTTGATTTCTGCAGCGCTACCCTTAGGTGGCCTTATGCATTAACTTTGATCTAGTGAGCTTTGATGGCCCAACACTACTTTATTGACTTTGATGGGGGCCTCTTAATGTTTACCTGCTTTGGAAATACAGATTTCCACCAAAAACACTAACTGATAGTCTTTGCCGCTTCCTCTGATACACTTTCACTGAACCTGGGCTCCTTATTGTCTTGTGAATGCTTTAAACTGTCCCATCGACATTTTATGGCTGCTGTTTGGCCCTCTGTTGCCTTAAGAACTGTTTTTGCCCCTTTTCTGAATCCTGCGTGAAGAAATTCCTGTCAATTTGCGAATTTCGGGCCTGCTGGTAGCCGAGCCATGAGAGGGCTTCCATTTTGGCCTATTTTTCTTAGCGATGTGTGATTAGCGCTAAGCGCTAATCGCGCATCAAAAACTGCCTCGATTTTTCATTCCGGGCATCCTTTGCTGCAGATTTTGTGCTTCGCGCCCTTTTTGGTGATGACGTCAGCATGACGTCAGCGGTGGGTCCCAGTACGGCGGTGACGTGGCAGGGTGACGTCAGCAAGGTGATGTCAGCAGTACGGCAGGGTGACGTGGCGATGACACGGTGGCAGCGACGTCGACGCAGGTTGATGATGTCATGAAGACGTGGCGCTGACGTCATTCGGCGGAGGCGGTATCCGGTTTTCTCCCGCACCGCTTTTCCGCGTAGGTGGTATTGGGGGAGGGGCCTCCGAACACACCGGGAGGCTGACACGTGGCGGGGGTACGGCAGGGAAACCGCCCATCCCCCGGACGTTAACCTCTGGCGGATCGGTATATGAAAACACCCGCCCACCGTTGATCTGGGGTGCTGGCCATCGGACGGCTGGCGGGGTAGGTGAGGTAGCAGGAGGTTAGGGACGGGACCCGCCCGTATTATTTAATCAAAAATGCGCGACGAGGGTTGAAAACCTTAGGTTAATGCGAAGTTTGGGGGTTTTATGTGCGCGAAAGGTAGGATAGTGAGGTTTTAAGGGTAAAGGGGTGGATATAGGTTATTGGCCTAACCAGAGGTTTAGACCAATCCCAGAGTTATGACACGGATGGGTTCATAATAGTCCCAGGTGGACTATTATTTCCCAGAACTGTATGTACATAGCTATAGTGCTATAGGGTGGGATATGTAATATTTTGGGATTTTATATAGTTTTTTATATAATAGGGGATAAGGAAATGATCTAGGGAGCTAGATAGTAGAGTTAAGAGTTAATATGAATTTGTGAGGTGAAGTGTAGGGGAGAGGCTAAGTTTTGTGAGCTGAAACTTAGACATAGGAAGTGAATGGACTGTGGAGACATGATTTTTACACAAGAAATGTGGCTTCTTTTCACTGCAGAAAGTCAAAGCTTGACTTGGTATTTTACAAAAATGAAGTGATAACAGGACTGGTTGGGCAGATCCCAAGGTCCTCAAGGGGATGTTAGTGAGAGATTTGGAGACTTAGAAGAAATGCCTCGCTTGAGCTCCTCGAAAGGGAAATTGCCTTATACTTGTGATCTGAATAGATATAACATTAAAAAAACATGAAATGGATCACATAGCTTGATTCTGCAACCACAAAACTACTTACCCAGCCTACTTACCTAGCATTTTTTCTTCTTTTTGCATGGGTGCACTTGGACTTGCAGACCCTGATTATCCTTTTTCTTTTGACTGCCCTCCTATCTAAACGTACCCTTATATCGTCCAGGGGCTTAGATTAAGTTGTTAAGCACCCTTGTTTCTCTACCTATCTACAAATCTGCCAAGATTAAGCTATTTGGACATATATTCATTCTCTATATTCTACAACAAGAAATTGAAACCTAGGGAAGCCAAGATTAAGCTGTTTGGACTTCCCTTAACTGAAAAAGTCATCAAAATGGATTAACTCATCAAAATTTGGAATACAGCAGTGGCATTTAGACTGGCACACTTTCATGGCCTCTTTCTGGAAATATGGAACCTTGCAGCATGAAAAGATGACATATTTGGCACTTTCAACTGTCAATCATGAAATATGAACACCTATTGCAATAGGAGGCTAACAGGTAGTATCCTAATCCCTACCTAATGGAGGAAGAAGGGGAAATCATAGATAACCCTCCAAACTAAGAAGAAGGGGGTACTTAGCCTTAGAATGGAAATACAACCCATAAGCAAAACTAGGCACAGTCAACAGCAATCTATGAAATCTAAACAACAGACAAAAGTGGCACACAAGGAAGATGGGATGGTGGGCAAAAAATGAGTTCATGTCTTAGAAAGCTTACATTTAGACAAAGAAAAACCATGTGAGATAATTGTGAGTGAAATGGTTGTGGTACCAGTTGGATCCAACTCAGGGGAATGGTAGAAGGTTCAGAAAAAATAAAGGAAAAAAAAGAAAGATAAGTGATTTTCACATTACTTAATCTTCCCCTTTATATTTTTAAGTTTTAGTTTTTTCTTTTACTAAACCCAAAAGCTACTCACACTGAAATGCTATAAGCATATGCACCATATAATTTTGTTCCTTTTTAAAATAAAAATACAATTTTTTTCCCTTTTGAAAAGAATCACATTAATAAGATGTGTGGAGAGTGGAGATCCTTGTTTCTGAATAGGTAAACACCAACAATCTGTAACTATTTGGCAAATCTCTGTAACAATTTATTTGGCATTGTTGACTTCCATCAAGCCACCATTTTAAGTTATTCATCAAATCGGGTGCTTTGAAAGCCTTTACAAGGTAATCATTGAACCGTAGATTGTAAATCATGTAGATTGTTTAAGCTATTTCCATTAACAATTGTATGGTCAAATGCTTGAACGATAAATACTAAAAAAAAATCCATTAATATTGGTTCTAAATCAAGAAGATCCTGAATTATTTTCATTAATATTTTTTTGGTTAGATGCTTGATTGATAGTGGGTATGAAGATGGATTCTATGGAAAACATATAGTGTCGGACAATGATTCGAATTGCTCACTATATTTTAGGGTTCCATGGAATTGTTTGTGTGGCATCTTAGAGGCGGAGCGGGAAATTCATCACACACGCCCACACCGAGGAAATTCATCAAGTATTTTTTTCTAGTTTGTTTCTGGTTTATTAAGGAAATATAGTTTTTGTCTTTTAGCTAAAAGGTTCTATACTTTCTGGGCTTGTATTATTTTCCATTCTTTGTTAGAGTGGTCGCTAGTTTTTGTCTTTTAGCTAAAAGGTTCTATACTTTCTAGGGTTGTATTATTTTCCATTCTTTGTTAGAGTGGTCGATATGATTCATTTATTTCTTAAATTTAGCATTTAAAGACCTTGAAAGATATTTCAGCTCTAATTCAATTTTTGTTTTCAAGGGTTGAATATTATTATGGTTTTTTTTTAAATAAGGACTCCAAATTCTTTTATGAGTTATTGCATGTCTGAACCCATATCATAGCTATTTTCAAATTTTATATTTAGTGCATGTAATTGGACATGCTATTTCTATTATGATTATCTTCGCTTGGGTGTTTTGTTTTAAATAACTCTATTGTAACTAATTTTAATTATTAATTTTAATCATGAATTAATTGGATTCCTTAACCATATCTAGAATTTTCTAAATATCTCTCCATTGTAACTAGTTGTAATCATAAATTAATTGGATTCCTTAACAATATAGCTCTTTCCAAATATCTCTCTATTATAACTAGTTGTAATCATGAATTAATTGGATTCCTTAAAGATATGTAGCATTTTCCAAACCTATATAATAAATAGAGGGGAAGATCAATGTTAAAGAACACTCATTTGAGGTGATCCCTGGTCTACTATATTTTTTTTCAATAAGATTTTTAGTATTCGAATTATTTGATTCTTTGTAAAAGTCAAAATCCTTTGAATTTAATACTTGAATTTAACATGTTGAACTTATTTGAACCAATAAAATAGATTTATTTAGCTAGGAGTTTGTCGGGAAGCTCGGAGCATTTATTTTGAAGCTTCATATAAAAAAAGGCCGAATACATCAAGCAAATGAAGCAATATGTCTCACAAACTATCTTTAACTTCCTAGACATTAAAATAATTTCCTTCTTTCTTTCTTCGGCTCCATCAACTTTTATACACAATTTATAAACTACCTTGGACTTTCCGACTAATTTGTTGGCAGTGTTTCTTTGTACGAGACTCGGCACTACCATTCTAAGATCAGAACTTAAAATATTTTCATCGAAGTCAATTTTCACTGGGCACTGCCACTCTAAGAGGTTTTAAAACATTGTCATCAACGTTGAATTATGGTAAAAGATGCATTCGCAAATTATAAGTGGTAAATGCTTTACTCAGTGATACATGTATGTAGTGTAAATCTAGTTTTCATGTATCATATACAATGTAAATCTAGGTTTTTTAATAGTAGTATTTTAATTGTTATAGGTTTTGATATGTTGGAATTATAAATTTGAGTTATAAAAATTTTATGATTCAAGTGTTTTATAAAATTTTAGTGTTAAATTTATATATATAATTATTTTTAAAGGTGGAATCATGAAGATGGTTTATATTTTTGGGTTAAATGTGGTGATGGAATTTCAAAATTTTACACTTTTATGAAATTGAAGTTCTCAAAATTCATATAAACATAGTGAATTTTAATTTGAAGTAAAAAGACAATTTGTGGAGAATTATATTTTTGTCCTAATGATATTTTTAAAAATATATATTAATGTTATTTAATCTATTAATTTCCGCATCTTAATAGGTATGCGTGCAAAATAGCTTAATATAAAATATATGATTTAATGCATATTGAAACTTTATTTTTAATGCAAAATAATATTTTTTATTATTTTTCGAAGTTCACACATTAATATTTGAATTGCATTTTTCAAACACTTGTCCCTACATGATTTTTTTCTACTATTTAAAGTACCCTTTCTGAAGGGGACTAGTAAATGAAGATGACGCACTTTTTTGAAAAAAAAAATTGTTTTATATATTTTATGTCATAAACTATCCGAAAAAAAATAAAAATAAATAAATAAATAAATTAAATAAAAAAAAAATAAAAAAAAAAAAAAAAAAAAATCAAGCATAAGGTTTGAAAGAATTTAGATAAAAAAAAATATCATATGAATTCGAAAATGTCAAAACTCATATTCTATTGGATAGAGGATTCCTTCACGAATCCAATGTGATCAACTCCACCACCTAAGGACAAATATTACCTTAAGTTCATCATGCTACAAGATGGTGTTGCAGAGAAATCTATAGAAGGGGAGCTAAAACTCTATTTTTTAGGGCCCTCAATACCCTGATTGAGCACTTAAAAAGCTCAATCGAGCACTTTAGGTAAAATTTGAAATAACTTGAATAAGGGTTTAACAAACCCTTGATCAAGCTTCTAATAGGGTTAAAGAAGGGCTCGATCAAGCCCTTCTAATCATAAACCACCCACCAATACCAACAAACAAGCATTAATGGTATTGATTGACATTGTTACAAAGTTGGGAGCTGAATAGACCTATTGCTCGATTGAGCTCCTTCTTTCACCAAAAAAATAAAATAGCACATGGTCAAACGTTCGATTTTAGAAAAATAACACAAATTGTTCGTTCAAGGAAAAATAACACAAAACACAGAAATTACACAAATATTGACAAAAAAACATGGGAAATTGGAGGATTCATTCTTGAAAAGGGGTTTAAGTGTCAAACCAAGAGAAAGCTCAAGAAATTGTTAGAGAAAGGATGAGGAAAATATGAGCAAGATTGAGAGAACAACAAGAAGAAGATTATCCAATTCAACCAATTGATGCAAATATAGGTAATTCTTTGTATCGCTTTTCATATTACCTACTCAATATTATATGCATAAGGAAATATGATTCAAAAAAAGGAAACAATAGAGAATGAAACAATAGAACCAAGATAAAATAAGCATTGAAAGTAATACCATTTATTTAAAAATTAAGATGCAACAACAACTAAAGAATCCATAAAAAAAAAAAATTGAAATTGTATAAAAAACCCTAAAGAAATTGATGATATCCTTGATTGTGGTTTTCAAAGATGGACCCATTTTTAAAATGTCTTAGATTATTTTGAGATGAACATACATAAGGAATTTTTATTTGTGTATGTACATTAGTCAAATGATATCAATGTAATAGTTTTAAGCCGGGAGAAGGAAACTATATCCCCATAACTGCAATGATGATGTGTAACAGCCCCTGGTTGATTTTCCTTGTAAATAAAATAAGATCAAGGTCATGGGACATGTATTCCAAGTTGAATGGTGGGCAAACATTATAGTGTGCATCACTTGTGGTTTATTAATGGCTATGGAAATTGGCAAAGGAAAAGAGGCAATAAATGGCATTTAATTATGAAAAATAAGGAAAATATGAGAAAAGGAAGGTAAAGAGACACACATATGCATGCAAGGGAAATTAGAGAGAAAATGAAAGAAAATGTGACCTCGGTGATAAAATAAATAAATAAATAAAATTTCACAACTTTTTGTCAGTTTTAGCTTTGCTCTCGTATGCTCTTGCACACTTAGAACATTCTTGGAGCACTCTAGCATTCACTTGGATTTGGAGAAAGTAAGCGAAACACAAGCAAGGAATTGGTGGGCAGCAGAAGAGAAGATTGGATCAGCAGCTACAGTGGGGATACTTTGCAGGTAATAGGTTGCATGTGTGATTTCCTTGTTGGTTTTGGATGCATGGTATATGCATGTGGTTCCATGGTCATTTATTGTCATTAGCATGGAGATTTTCCTAGATTGACAGTGGTTTCAACCTTGCCTTTCCATTTCCTAGATAGTAATGATGTAGTGGGTTCCCCATTTGGATTTTTTGATTGGTTCTCAGGTTCACAATGGTTGTGGGTTGGGAGAGAATCTTTGGAGCCGTGGAACAACTTAGGTCCCTAGAGGATGTGGGTTGAGATGGTAGTTCTCTAGAGTCCTATAACAAATTGGGTCCCTAGAGGTTGCGGATTGAGATAAGACTCACTAGAGCCCTGGACAGCTTGGGAAGAGACCAATGTGGTTGATGTTAGTGATTTCTGGACTGGTTAGATAAAATTATTGTGGTTGAGGGTTGAGGTGGTTTGGCCTCGGGAATCCCTGATTGGTTCTATTTTGGTCTGACCCTTATGATCTCACGTTCATGCTTGGAATATGATGCAGAGGTGATTGGATGAAGGAGAGGTTTGGTTCTGCCCAATCTATGGTCGGGTGGTACATTGAAGTCCCTAACTTGGTTGGCATTTTCATATGTTGATATGAGTTATTTTCCTATTGTGATCTACGAGTACTTGTACTAATTATTATGGTGATCTTATGGCCGATTTGTAATGGTTTATATTATGGTTATATGTTGGTTATATGCATGATTATATGATGTGTTCTCACTATGGCTCGTGTTCATGATTTTACAAGTTATTGGATGGTTGATTAATGCATGGGCTAACAAGTGTTATTGTTGTTAGCTAGAGAGGGCATAGAGCCTTCTTGGTGATTCTCGGATGAAGATTAGAAGTCTATGATCAGATATGCATTCATGACTTGTAGCTTCTTTGTTTATTATATGTTTGATGAAATGTTTATCATGCATTAGGCATGTTTTGGTCAAGATCTTGCTCAAGTATTGATTTCTCATCATTGTTATCATCTTAGTTATGATTATAGAAAGTTATAGGCAGTTTTGGGTAGTGGTCTAGAGGTTAACCTAAAAAACTGGCACAAATTTCGTAACTGCTAGCACAGAACTAGGGATTTTGGGTCATAACCACATGGAGACAAGCATATGGGTGCGGTTATAGCCTCCCAACCGCATGGATGTTGTGTTATGGGTGCAGTTGGGGAGTTAATCTTGTGAAAATGAGTTCTAGCTCAGGGATTGATCACCTGGGGTGGTTGTCAAGCTCCTGAGTGATTTGTAGTCCCTGAGGAATGGAAGTAAGCTTTTGAATTGTAGGCCCCACTTCCATAACTAGAACTTGGAGGCCGGTTCATATCACAGTGACACTCAACTCATGTTTACCCTAGAGATCTTGTAAAAGTGGGTAAATGTGGGAGGAGGCGTTACAGAGTGGTATCAGAGCTTCCAGGTTCAAACACTTGAACTAGATGGGCTAAATGCATATTGTTATGCATGCATGTCAGTTATTTATATGTTCATCATGCATGCATTTAGGTTACTTCTTGTTATGGTCATGACATGTATGTATAAATTGGTATGCATGTGATGTATATATGGCGTGCTAATCTGGATTGATTTGTGCAAATGTGATAGCCTCCCCTGAAATACATTGAGGTGTGATTTTGATTATGTCTCTATTTGGTTTATCTAACATCGTATGTTTGCAGGAAATAGAATATCAGAAATGAAGAGAAGAATGGTGGACTACAATTCACATGATTCCCCTTATAGGTCTGATGTGAATTCAGTGGAATGGGAAAGGTCAGTTGAGCAGCAAGGAGAAGAGTATTCTCTTGATATGGAAAATACAATGAGGATTTTGAGGACAGAGATCAGAAGTTACAAAGCAGATAATAACAAGTTGATTTAGGCACAAGAAAGGCTTGCCAGAGCTTAAGAAAAGAAAGTGGAAGTTAATGCAGTCATCCTTGAAAGTATTTCAAATTTGCAAAAGCAGGGACAGATGGGGATCAGTTATGGATAGAAGGAGAAGACTAATGGAGCATATGGTAGCAAGTCTTGAATAGGATATAGGTGGGAGAGAGATGATACAGTCAAAGGTGGGAGATCTTTGGATACGCCTAATAGGAGGGATAGTACTTATGGATTTCACTCTAGTTCTGGTTCCGAGAGATATCACTGCCATCGTCGTCATCATCCTTATGGAAGGTGCATTAGTAAGGCCAAAAGGCATGACCAAAAATTCATAATGACCCTCATGAGTTTTGAATGTTGTTTTAAGAATGTCTTCAGTCTTCAATCTAATTTGATGATATCCTGAACGAAGATCCATCTTGGTGAAGTAAATTGCTACATATAATTCATCCAACAATTCATCAATGACATGAATGGGAAATTTATCTTTAATAGTGAGCTTGTTGAGCTCCCTATAATCCAGAATCATGCGCCATTATCCATCCTTTTTGTGTACAAATACTACTGGAGCAAAGAAAGAACTTTGGCTAGGTTGAATTATACCTACCTCTACCATTTATGCATTCATACGTTCAATTTCACTCTTTTGGGCATAGGAATATCTGTAAGGTCTGATGTTTGGAGGAACGCTTCCTGGAATCAAGTGAATAGCATGATCATGATCATGAATATGTGGGAAGCCTTTAATAGTCTCAAATACCTTGGAATGATTATCCAAGATTCTTTGTAGATCTAGAGAAACTGTATTTCGATGTTTGGACATCCAGTGAGCATAATTGTGCAATTATGCCTCGTTGTTATTTCTTCAAAAGCTTTGTCATACCATTAGAGATGATTGTCTTCCCATGTTTCTCTGTGATGCCCCTTAATTCAATTTATTTTCCTTCCCAGGAAAATTTCAAGAAAAGTTCTTGAAAACTAAAAGTTGTCGTCACCAAAGATTGTAACCATTGGATTCCTAATACAACATCAGCCCCACCCATTGGAATGGAAATCATTGGACTATTCAATACATATTCCCCCATGGTTAGATTTATATTATGTATCTTCCCTGAGAAATTTATAGTTCCTCCATTTGATCCAGCTGGATATTGGTGGCCACCCGTCTATTACACCTAGACCCCCCAGTCAGTTTCATTTGTTTCCTTATTCATTTCAGCATTTACTATTTTTAGCAGTTTTTTCGGGTCCTGAACTTTCGGAGCAGTTTTGACCCCCTAAATGACTTTTTTTGGGGGTTCGCGGCAGGCCCATAACTGTAGGCAAGGGCCTTTGGCAAAACCTATAGTACTCAGAGAGACCTTTCCAACAAGGTAATGTACGTGCCAAACAAAGATAATATGACCAAGTTACGACCGTGGGAAGTTGGTTTCCTAACTAACCCCAATGGGGCCCACAAACTCTTGGTGTTACATCTCCTGGGGTTAGGGTTTTGGTTTCTTAGGGTTTTCTCATGTTTTCCAATAATAAATAGGTCCTTCAGCCTCATTGTAACACAGTTCAGAGGGATGTAGTCACCACATCTCTTCTCAGAGATAATCTACCATCGCCTAAGCTATCTTATTTCCATTCTATTTGTAAGCATAGTTTAGTATATTTTTTAATTAATGAAATGAAGTTTTTTTCTATTGCATCTCTGTGTTTATGATTATATTTGTAAGTTGTTGCATTCCTGTTTAAATTTGGATCAGTGGTATCAGAGCGGTCTGTTTTTTCTCTGTTTTTCTTTGCATGTCCCCAACGAGGTCAGGGTATAAGGAGTCAGGGCTTAATCTGGTTGAACCATTTCAAGATCATCTTCACAAAACTCGACGACCTCCCATGGCGGAAGAAAAGAAAGATGAGGGGGTAGGAGATCCTTTCAAAATGTTGCTCGAGGAAGCCCTCAAGTGACAGAGAGATGTCGTGATGGATAAATTTGCCCAGATCCTTTGACGACTACCCACAGGCGATGCATATTCATCTAATAGACAATCTGGAGGTGCCACTACTTTTAAGGTACAAGTTAATTTCGATATTCCCATATTCAAAGGCCTGACAGATGCATATGTCTTAGATAAATGGTTAAATCTATTGGAAGGATATTTTTCAGTTCATGACTTTTCCAATCGGGAAAATATTACTTTTGCACTTCTTAAAGTCGCCCCACATGTAAAGGATTGGTGGGAAACCTACTATGAACAAAAGGACGAGAGTGAACCCTCGCTATTTTTATCTACACCCACTTGGAATTCTTTCCGATACACCATCAAGGAACAATATTACCCTATCGGGAGCTATGAAGACAAATACATAAAGTGGACCATGATATGACATGGAAGGGACTAAGATGTGCCAAAGTTCACAAATACTTTCCATACCCTTCGCACGAAGCTGGGTATCAAGGATAATGAGTGCCACTTGGTGCTCAAGTATCGCAGTTGTCTACAGAAGTATATCCAGGACGAGATGGAGTTCCAGTACATTTCCTCACTCAGCACGGCATATCAGTACGTTGTCAAGATTAAGCAGAAGTTTAAACAGAAGAAGCAGGACTTTGGATCTACAAATCCAAAGCAAGGAAAAGGTGTCTCCAAACCACAGAACAAAGGACCAAGCCAAGGCGGCGCTACCTAGGACAGCCCATTGAAGCCGCAAGCAAATATTAACACCCTAAAGACGAAGAAGGACACGGGAAAATGGTGTGAGTTCCATAAGAGATCCACTCACAATACAAGTAAGTGTTGGGCTAAGCAGTCACTGGTGGCCGAGCTAAAGGCTTCTGAATCAGACGCAGGTTTTGACTCTAAATCAGAACCCGATAAGGGAACTGAAAAAGGGAAGTAGATCGTTGATGCAAAGCCTAGTGCAACCGTGGCCACCACTAAGATCCAGAAGATTGAGCATGAAGATCCAGAGGAGGGGGAACGCCTCTTCCACTCACAGATGTGGGTGAAGGGTTCTCCGCTGCAGTTCATTGTCGACAGCGGGAGCCAAAAGAACCTCATTTCAGTAGAGGTCGTGAAGCGACTACACCTAAATACTATAGCACATCCACAGTCGTACACCATCAGGTGGCTTCACCAAGGACGAGATCTTCATGTCAACCAGCAGTGCTGCCTTCCCTACAACATCAAGCCCTTCACGGATGAGGTATTGTGTGACGTTGCTCCTCTTGAAGTTTGTGATTTATTGTTAGGACAACCATACTTGTGGAAGCAACATGTTGAATATGAGTCTAGACCTCGCTCTGTGATTATTAATTTGGTTAATAAGTTGTACAGGATATCGGAGGTAGCCCCGCCTACCGCCATCTCTTTGATCACTGCAATGAAATACAGTAAGATCATTTCCCAGACTAGGAAATTTGTTTTCCTTATGATTCGCCCCCATGGAAAAAAGAAGGTTGTGGCCACTGCTTCTAGGCAAGGCTCCTCTACACAGCAGCAGCAGATGGACAAGGTCATGGAGGAGTATAGGGATATTTTCGCCTCACCCACAGGGATACCTCTGCACTTTCAGGTCAAGCACCCCATTAATCTGACCCTGGGTGCGCCATTTCCCAACAGACTGATCTATCGATGCTATATTCTAGAGAACGATGAGATCAAGAGAGAGATTCAAGAACTATTGTAGAAAGGGCACATCAGGCCAAGATCATCACCTTGTGGGAGCATGATTGTGTTGGTATAGAAGAAGGATGGGACCTGGAGACTCTGTATTGACTATTAAGATCTGAACAAGATCACTGTCTGGAATAAGTACCCAATCCCGCAGATTGATGACCTTCTGGACCAGCTCAAGGGGGCCAAATATTTCAACAAGATTGACTTGAAGTCAGGTTATCACCAGGTGCCTATCGAACTCTCTAATGTGTGGAAGTCTTCCTTCAAATCCAAGGAGGGCCTTTTTGAATGGTTGTTCATGTCGTTTGGATTGACGAACGCCCCTGCAACCTTCATGAGACTTATGGACGACATCTTGTAACCCTTCACCAATGCATTTATGGTGGTGTATTTAGATGACATCATGATCTTGTGCCAAAGTTGGGAAGAGCACCTCCACCATATTCAACGGGTCCTTCAAACCCTGCGCCAACACAAGTTGTGTGCTAACTTGGAGAAATGAACTTTTCACCTAACGCAGGTTCAATATCTGGGTTACATCATTGAGGAGCAAGGTGTACATGTGGACCCATCCAATATACAAGTCATTCAGGATTGGCCAGCCCAAGCCACTCTAACAGAGCTCCGCAACTTTTTTGGTCTTGCCAATTTCTATTGTAGGTTCGTGTTGGGGTTCTCTCATATAACTTGGCCTTTAAGTCAAGTCATTAAGGGCGAAGTGAAAGAAAAGTTTTTTGGTCGGAAACCCAACAAAAAGCATTCTCCGAGTTGAAGAATCGCCTCTGTTCTACACCAATGCTCACATTACCGGACCTGCAGCAACCCTTAGAGATTGAGATAGATGCTTTTAACTATGCTATTGGTGTGATTCTTACTCAGCATTAGGCATCCATTGGCTTACCACAGTGAGACACTTTCAGACACAGTCTGAAAGTACCCCACTTACGATAAAGAAATGTATTCCATTGTGCAGGTATGTCGTCAATGGAAGCATTACATTCTAGGGAAGGAAATGATCTTCCACATAGACCACTAACCTCTACAGTTCATACAGACACAAGGGAAGTTGCAGAACGATCGCCATTAGAAATGGTCCACCTATTTCCAATAGTTCCATTTGAACATTAAGTATAAGAAGGGAAGCACCAATAATGTCGTTGATTGCCTCAGCTGACCACTAGTCATGGCGCTGATCATTGTGCTCGACTCCTATGGGCACGAAACATTGGGGTGGTTGCATATTTACAAGAGCGATCTAGAATTCCATAGCATATACCAGACACTTCTGGAAGGGAAGCAAGTTCCAAATTTTCACCTTCAGGATGCTCTGTTATGCCACCTAGGACACATATGTGTTCCTTCAAGTGAGCATGCCAAGATGATTTGGGAGGCGTACTACAGTCGGTTCATTGGACATTTCAGAGTAGAGGAAACAATGGCGGTATTGCAAAAGTATTTTTATTGGCCGAAACTTCGTCAAGATGTTGGGAAGTACATTAGATCCTGCACCGCCTGCGCCATTGCCAAACCAACCATCAAGAAGCAAGGCCTGTATACTCCTCTACATACTCCTAGCCAACCTTGGGAATCTGTCTCCATGGATTACATGTCGGGCCTTCCTTCTACTAAGCTGGCAACGATTCCATATTCGTGATCGTCGATAAATTCTCTAAGATGGCCATCATGGCGGCCTACAAGAAGAGTATCACAGCAGAGGCCACTGCTAAGCTCTTCTTTGAGCGAGTATGGGTACACTTTGGGATCCCAAAGTCCATTATCTCAAATTGGGACAGCAAATTCCTAATTGCATTTTGGTCAAGTATCTGGTCGATGCTAGATACAAAACTTACTAAGTCCACGGCTTTCCATCCCCAAACAGATGGCCAAACAGAGGTTTTTAACAGGATGATCGTACACATTTTGTGCATGCACAACTCAAAGCATCCACGCACGTGGGATGAAAGTATCCCCTATGTCCAACACAGCTACAACAGAGCTCTCCACAGCTCAACAAGCCACACCCCCTTTCAGGTAGGGTTGGGATTTCAGCCATTATGCCCCATTAATGTGGCCATACCATTTGCATCCACTCAGGGAGATTCGACTCACGTTCAATCCGAAGTTGAAAGGGTTAACAACTTCATTGAACGCATTCAACACATCCATCAGCAGGTCCATAATATATTGGACAAAGCCAATGCTAAGTACCAGCAGTGCCATGATCAGCATCAGGTGTCACACAAGTTCCAGGAGGGAAACAAAGTTTGATTACATTTGCAGAAGGAGCGCCTTGTTGGACCCCATCGCAAGCTTCGCCCACTCCGATATGGGCCATACACCATCACCAATACCGTTGGTGACAATGCCTTCGAGCTTAGTATCCCACCGTTCCTTGGTTTTCACCCAGTGTTCAATGTAGATCGCATTCGGCCATACTTTCCTCCATTGTTGGACACATCTGACTTTGCAGAACAGCTCACACCAACAGAGCTCAACCCGGACTGCTTGGAACATGCCACAACTGATCAAATCATGGACACATAGATCAAGAACACTTGCCAATAGAGGATATATCTATATTGAGTTGTCAAATCATACCAACACCTTCACCAGGGAAAGTGGTTCACCAAGGACCAGGTTCAACAAAAATGTCCTCACCTCATGGAGGCTCTACACGCAATGGGGACCATTACTTCCTAAGGGGGGAGGAATGATCTAGGTGGATATTGGTGGCCACCTGCCTATTCCACCTAGACCCCCCATTCAGTTTCATTTGTTTCCTTGTTCATTTCATCATTTACTATTTTTAGCATTTTTTTGGGTCCTGAACTTTCGGAGCAATTTTGAACCCCTAAACAACATTTTTTTGGGGTCCGTGACAGGCTCATAGTTGTGGGAAGGAACTTATGGTAAAACCTATAGTACTCAGAGAGACCTTTCCAAAAATGTATCGTATGCGCCAAACAGAGATAATATGACCAAGTTACGACCCAGGAAGTTAACTGCCCAACTAACCCCAACAGGGCCCACAAACTCTTGGTGTTACATCTCCTAGGGTTAGGGTTTTGGTTGTTTAGGGTTTTCTCATGTTTTCCAATAATAAATAGGCCCTTGAGACTCATTGTAACATAGTTTAGAGGCATGCATCTACCACATCTCTTCTCATAGATAAGCTACCATCGCTCGAGCTATATTATTTCCATTCTATTTGTAAGCATAGTTCAATATTTTTTTCTATTAATGAAATGAAGTGTTTTTCTGCTGCATCTCTGTGTTTATGATTATATCTGTAAGTTGGTGCGTTCTTGTTTAAGTTCGGATCACCATTAGAAACCATAACTTGACACTTTGATGTTAGATATAGAAAGCAATTCAATTCCTTGGCTATCTTACAATGAATAAAATTATGGGTACTACCAGAATCGATCAACATTATTACCCTTTTTTTTCTTGATATATCCTTCTATCTTGAGAGTTTAAGGAGTGGTAGTTCCTGCCACATTGAATGCTTTCTCCAATGAAATAGGTTTCCAAAGGAAAACCTCATGTTGGATGTTAGCCTTTAAATTCCTTATCAAGACATCAATCATATGCTCCTTTCGAATATCATTTACATTGATATTCTATCTTTGGAAGTCCTCAATGTGCTCTTCCATGGAACACTTTTGCTTGAGATTTATCAATTGGCTAAAGAAGGTATTTCTCTTTGTATCCTCATAATGTGCTACCAATTATTCTGCAAAAATTGTCACAAGTGACAACTAATTTACAAGAAAATAACCATCAATACCACACAAATTGATTTTGTTCTAAATATAAAGGTGAAATTCATACCATTTGTGTGTGCAGCGCATCATGTAAATCAAAGAATTGCTCCATATGTAGTATCCATGATGTTGATTTTTGGTAGCTTGGGAGGTACTCCAAGTCCTAGGGTTTGGGGTTTGGAGGTTGGAGCGCCACAATAGAGCATTGTGGGCTTGGAACCCAACCATGTGGGTGTGAATCCATGAGGCCTATTGAACATGCAATGGATGGAGATGATAGAGGACGTTGAGAAGAACCCAACGCAATGAAACTCATCAAATTCCAAGTTGTCCTTGTGGAGATATGAATTTTTGAAGGTAAAGTGTGGGATTGTGGCATGAGGTTCATGTAGGCTTGAGTTGGACAAGACACATGACAAGCTAGAAATCCTTCTTTGTGCAATTCGGTGGAGCCCTTGTATTATGTATAAATAGAAGGTGATCGAGGGTCATTTTTCCAAGTGTGCAACACAAGTGAGTAATTCAACCTCTTTGATATCTCTGATTGGGCTATAGGCTAGGGAAAATTCTAGTGAAGGAGAGGAGGGCTAGTTTGAGCGTCCTTGTGATTGTTTTGGATGCCAAGTGACCTTGTAGCAGGGCTAAGTAGTAGATTTGATTTTTTGGGTTGCTTTGGAGAGGTTTTGTGGCATATATATCCTTGTTTGTGTAGGTCGCAGCTCTGTGGTGGATTCCATAAGGACCCAAGTTTTCTTGGTGCCTATTTTAAGGGGTCGTGAGAGATAGAAGGGAGTGCAGACCAATCCTAAGGGCGACGAGTTAGAGGAGGACACTAAACAAGGAGGGTCGCAGTTGTTAGGAGAATTTATGGGAAAAGGTTAAGGGTTGTTAGCTAACTGTAACATTCCCTAAACAAGTTGAAATCTACATCAGTAGGAACAACCCCAAATGTGAAACATGAAGATATGTTCATGAGGTTGTATGGTTGAATTATTATTATGTGTTGGGTCTAGTTTTGGACCAGATTGGATGGGTTGTTTGTGAAGTCTATTGGTAGTCATGAGGAAGGGTTTCCTAGGTGGATGGATGCCCTAACCAGTGAGAAAATGCTACAATAGTTTATTAGAGCCTAGATTTGTTCAATGGCTCCTCTATCACAGAGCAAAGGGAAGATATCCGGTGCTCTAGGGTGATGATGATTGAGAATATCTAACGGACAAGATGTTTGGTTTTGGTGTTAGGCATCTTATGGTTTGTTGGAGGCCAGTGTGATAGTACCCAAGTTAAAGACCCGTGTGCAACACTTTGATGGAAAAAAGTTGTTGCTAGAGTGGTAGTTGTTGGAGCTCATAGGTCTGATTAGCCAGAGGAGCAGTTTTTTGCAATTCATGTTCATCATTGGAGAAGTGACATTTGATGGTGATAGGTGAAATCCCTCCTTCCCTGTGTTAGTTTTCATTGGAGCATCATGGGAAGACTATAGTAGGTTGAAGTATCTAAGTAGCTGAGGAGCAGTAGTGGGAAGTTGTGAGTTTTTCACAAATGGAGTTGTGAACAACTCAATAGGAATATCGATGTGTTGATGCATTGATGGACGAACGATCAACGAGAGAGAAGATTGAATAGTCGAGATTCAGTGGCCAGATGGACTTGGAGCATTGATAGAGGTAGATGTTGAAAATCGGTAGCCAAAGGACCGGGCAGGTACTAGGTACGACCAAGAGGAGCTAAGATAGTGTGTTGCATCAGCTAGATGGTCAAAGTATCTTGTTGAGGGTAGATTGGTTGTTGCTGGACTGACACCAAGGCCCAGTTTTTTATATCTTGTATCAATGGATGTATGAGTGTCATTATCCCTAGTACGGAAGCCCTAAATTGTTGTATTATTCAGTTGGATTAATATAACAAAGTTGGGTTATTGTACAAAATTATGTATATTTTGTGCACTAGTATATTTATTATTGTTTATATTCAGTTGTGCAAGGTAGACTTGTTGTGATTCTTTGTTTGGTAGCATCAGTGATTTAAGACTCTATCCTAGACACCAGGATCGTGGAAAAACAACATGGTGTCAGAGCTACTTTGAAAGGCCAAGGAATCAAAGTGTGCACAGCGAAGCAACTCAGAAGGAGTTGAGTCTAGATCATGGAACAAAGGGTTCAGCTGAACACATGGAGATGTGGTCTTGACTAGATTAGTGATGAGATTGGTTGGGAGTTATGGTGGATTGGCGATGAGCCTGGGGAATAACAGTTTGTTGTAGTACAGATTGTTGATCATGGACTTCCTATGACTTTTCATTGATGGTTGGGATAGCTTGACGGTTTCTTTGGCATGGACGAGATCAACATGATCGAGATGGCTCCATGTGATGGACTAGCTTCTTCATCATATCATAATGTTTCATATCCAATATTGGAGGGATTTTCACACGTTGTGTTTGATCCAGGAGGATGAGTGCTTATAGGATTGGGTAGTGTGGATGATGTTGTGTGTTCAACTGCAGCTCGGACTGCCCTTATAGGACATGATATTAGTGACAGGTTGATTCAGTGGATATTGTGTAGGCTGAGGGAGTCTAGCTTCAGAGAGAGAAACACTATGGATGTTTGGGATCTTTGGGTTCATATGTCATGAGGCAGAGGCACTGCCGAGATTGTAGGGTTCATTCTACAGAGTATGTTGCAGTGATGGACACTAGATGGACTAGTGTCGTCGATGATGTTGATGAGTTACTTCCTAGTCTTGGAAGTACCCCCCTCACTAAGAGGGAGTGTTGATTTTTGGTAGCTTGGGAGGTACTCCAAGCCTTATGGTTTGGGGTTTGGAGGTTGGAGCGCTGCAATAGGTCATTGTGGGCTTTGAACCCAAGATGGGGGCTTTCCACCCAAGCATGTGGGTGTGAATCCATGAGGCCCATTGGACATGTGATGAATGGAGATGATAGAGGACGTTAAGAAGAATCCAATGCAACAAAAATCATAAAATTATGAGTTGTCCTTGTGCAGATATGAATTTTTGATGGTAAAATGTGGGCTTGTAGCATGAGGTTCATGTAGGCTTAAGTTAGACAAGACACATGATAGGTTGGTAAGCCCTCTTTATGCAATTAGGTGGAGCCCTTGTATTGTGTATAAATGCAAGATGATGGAGGGTCATTTTTTCATCCAAGTGTACAACATGAGTAATTTGACCTCTTTGATATCTTTGATTGGGTCGTAGGCTAGGGAAAATTCTAGCGAAGGAGAGGAGGGCTAGTTTGAGCCTCCTTGTGATTGTTTTGGATTCCAAGTAACCTTACAACAGGGTAGAGTAGGAGATCTAATTTTCTGGGTTATTTTGGAGAGGTTTTGTGGCATATCTATCCATGTTTGTGCAGGTAGCAACTCTTTGGTGGATTGCAGGAGGACCTGAGTTCTATTGCTACCTATTTGAAGGGGTCGTGAGAGCTAGAAGGGAGTGCAGACCAGTCCTAAGGGTAACGAGTTAGAGGAGGACACTAAACAAGGAGGGTCACAGCTATTAGGATCATTTATGGGTAGAGGTTAAGGGTTGTTAGTTGAATGTAGCATACCCTAACCAGGCCGAAATATACATCAGTAGGAACAACCCCAAATGTGAAGCATGAAGGTATGTTCATGAGGTTGTATGGTTGAATTATTGCTAGGTGTTGGATATAGTTTTGGACCAGATTAAATGGCTTATTTGTGAATTATGTTGGCAGTTAGGCAGAAGGGCTTCCTAGGTGGATGGATGCCCTAACTAGTAGGTAGATGCTACAATAGTTTATTGGAGCCTAGATTTGTGCAATAGATCCTCTATTGCGGAGCAAAGGGCATATATTCAAATCTCTAGGGTGATGATGATTGAGCGGATCTAAAGGACGTGATGTTTAGTTTTGGTGTTGGGAATCTTATGGTCTATTGGAGGGCAGCATGATAGTGCCCAAGTTGGAGCCCGATGTACAATACTTTGATGGACAAATGTAGCTGCTAAAGTGGAAGTTGTTGGAGCTCATAGGTTTGATAAGCCAGAGGTACAGTTTGTTGCAACCTACGTTCATCATTGGAGAAGCGACATTTGTTGAAAATAGCAATAAGAAATGTTAAAAATAGAATCCATAAATTCTAATTTAATTTTTCCTTGAATTAAACTGAGAATTAAAATCGAATTTTATTCTCATAGCAACTTGTAATAGTTAACTAAAGTGGGTTGACTTAGTTAAATTAGGAATTTCGAGTTGGAAGTCTTTCTGAAGTCATATATATGTTCTCCCTATAATAGGGTTACAAGATGAGTTAAGTATGAGTTCTAATTAGTTAACTCAGTTTACTGAGTTAAGTCTAGTTAAATTAGTTCCAAATTGTTTGAGGAAATAATAGTGAGTTAACAGTGAGTTGGTCGACTAATGCATTAACTAGTGCTACTCCAGTTAGGTGAAGATTCCCACATCAGAAACTCATGCATATCGATTCTGAGAAAGACCCGATTGAGACTGCAGTGCAGGGACAGTGTACTATTTGTTGTAGAATTTTCTGAGTTTTATAGATGGTGCATGCAATCAGGAACTGAACCTAGAAGGGATTGCACAATTTTGGATGCATTGATTTCCCTTTAAGATGGACTAATTAGCCATAGGAATTGCGCAAGGAAATAGGGACTTGGAGTGCCGGAGAATTGGTTAAGTGTTGGCCAAGAGTTTGCCTGTGAGTTGGAAATTGATTTTACTAAGTGTTGGGATTGTTCTTGTGAGAACAAGCATTGTATTATCATCTTCGATTTCTGATTTAATGAAATATAGATAGTGGGGTTTTGAGTTGTGGCTTTCCCTGGATATTTATTGTGTTATGTGCCATTGATTTGTCGATTATTTTTTTTCTCAATCTTTATGTGCTTCCGCTATAAAGAGTAGAACTAGATGCTTATCTCTTGTTTTAGTATATTACCTGATATTATGAATCTACAAGATTATCTACATGGTATCGAAGCAGAGAACAGTATCATAAGGAGATTTCAAAATTTTGAGTTTTGGGTTACAGGTGAAATTCGAATTTACAATACATGCTTCAAGATCGACAGATGGTGTTCTACGATTTGCGGCTTGAGTATGCCTTGGATGGAAACTCGAATTATATAGTCTGGAAGGACAGGATGGAGGTCATGTTGGAGTATAATGGCTTGAAGAAATTCATTGATCAGGACATTCCTAAGCCATCAACATCGGATGCTCAGAATCTAGCCAAATGGAAAAAGTGTGTGGCAAGGGAGAGGCAGATAATCCTTGAGGGAGTTCGAGACCACATTATCTTGAGTCTCCATGGGAAGGAAACTCCACATGCTAAGTGGAAAGCATTGAAGGACTTTTTCCAGAATAGCAGTGACCAAAGGAAGTTGGCACTGAAATATAAACTTCAAAAAATCAAGATGGAGGCAGGTGACTCAGTTCCAAATTACTTGACCAAGTTCACTCAATGCAGGGATGAACTTGGAAGTGTTGGAATCATGGTTATCGAGGAGGATATGGTGAGCCTTGCTCTTCTTGGACTCCTAAAGAGTTGGCATAGTTATCAGGACTCTGTCAACGGTCGAGAGAAGTTGCCAAATTGGGAACGACTATGGTCGGATTTGATGTAAGATGAGATCAGGAGGAACACCAGAGATGGGACCTCTTCCAAGGAAGTGGAAGAGGATTTTTCCTTAGTGAGTAAGGAGAATTGAACCAAGAGAAAGAAGTCCCAAGGTGAGGAGGGTGGAAAGAAGATGGAATTAATGAAATTCAAGTGTTTTCACTGTCACGAGCATGGGCACTAGGCCAAGAATTTCCCACAGAAGAAAGAAAGCAAGAAGGAGCCGACAATAGCGGCAATAGGTGAAACTCTAGCTTCATAATTCGAACTTGATTTCTCTCTCATTTCATGCATGGTCGACACTACCATGGGAGGCATGTGGTACCTTGACAACGGTGCCTCATTCCATATGATGAGGAAAATAAAGATCTCTTTAGTGATTTTGAGGAGAAAGACCTCAAGCAAAGCCTAGAGTTTAGAGATGACAAGAGCTATAGAGCTACCGAGATTGGTACGGTTACCTTTTATAGGGAGTCTGACTCCCCTCTCAATATCACAGATGTGATGTATGTTCCAGGACTAAAGAAGAATCTTGTTTCAGTCGCGGTATTGGAAGACTGTGGCTATGATGTGATTTTTAGTAAGGGAAAGGTTTTCCTTAGACACATCACCACGGGACAAGTGAAATAGATCACTGCACGAGTCAAGAACCTGTATGATCTTGAGGTTCAAGATGCATGCAAAGCCTTAAGGAGCAAGGAAAAGGTTAGAGATTTGGTGGTTTAGAGGCATAGTAAATTACCTCTCAGCATGGAGCCCCAAAATGAGTCTCAGAAGCAGCTTTAGGAAATTGTGGAGCAACCACAATTAGAGAAACTGAGAGGAGACTAAGTGGAGAGATATACTCAAGTAGAGAAGAAGCAGTCTCAGAATCAGTCTCAGACAATTGTGGAGCAACCACAATTGGAGAAGCCAAGAGGAGACCGAGTGGAGGCATCCATTCATGCAGAGACCTCTAGCAGGGGGAAATTTTGAGCCAGGTGGGCAAAGGGATCACATGCAGCCATACCCCCAGGTGTGAGGTGGGGTGATGTGAAGTGATAGTCCCAAGAGGGTTGAAATTGGGTAGGGTCCATTAAGTGGTTTTATATCATGGATCGTACTTTGCTACGAGAGCCCAAAGTACATAGTTGCGGGAAGAACTAGTGGGATTGATGCAGTCATAGATCAAAGTGACAGAGGCTAGAGCAGCTAGATACTGAAGAAGCGTAGAGAAGGGTTGACAACAGTGCAGAAAATCAAAGTCAACAGAAGTGTAGAGTTTTCAGTCAACGGAGGCAATATCAATCAGAGACTTTGATGACAGAGGCATCATTCTGATTCAGGTTGGATGTTTTTTTGTTTCTGGAGTTGTTGGAGCAACAACACTAGAGAGAAGTGTTGCATGCAGAACATTCCAAAGGTTTAGGATTGAGATCGAGTTGAATTCCTTTCTTGTTGAGAGGGACTGTTGAAAATAGCAACAAGAAATGTTAAAACTAGAATCCAGAAATTCCAGTTTAATTTGTCCTTGAATTAAGCTGAGAATTAAAATCAAATTTTATTCTCATAACAACTTGTAATAATTAACTAGAGTGAGTTGACTTAGTTAACTTATCAATTTCAAGTTGGAAATTTTTGTGAAGTCATGTATATCTTCTCCCTATATTATAGGGGTCCAGGATGAGTTAAGTATGAGTTGTATTTAGTTAACACAGTTTATTGAGTTAAGTCCAGTTAAATTAGTTCCAAATTTTTTGAGTAACTAATAGTGAGTTAACAGTCAATTGGTGCACTAATGCATTAACTAGTGCTACTCCAATTAACTGAAGATTCCCTCATCATAAACTCATGCATGTCGATTCTGAGAAAGGCCCAGTTGAGACTAGAGTCTAGGGACAGTGTACTATTTGTTGTAGAATTTTCTGAGTTGTACAGATGCTGCATGCAATGAGGGACTGAACCTAGAAGGGATTGCACAATTTTGGATGCAGTGATTTCCCTTTAAGATGGGCTAATTAGCCATAGTAATTGCGCAAGTAAATAGGGACTTGGAGAGCTGGAGAATTGGCTAAGTGTTGGCCAAGAGTTTGCTTGTGAGATGGAGATTGATTTTACTGAGTGCTGGGATTGTTCTTGTGAGAACAAGAATTGTATTATCATCTTGGATTTCTGATTTAATGCAATATAGATAGTGGGGTTTTGAGTTGTGGCTTTCCATAGATATTTATTGTGTTAAGTGTCATTGATTTATCTTCCTCTTGTCGATTATTGTTTTGCTCGATCTTTATGTTCTTCCACTGTAAAGAGTAGAAGCAGATTCTTGTCTCTTGTTTTCGTAGATTGCCTGAGCTTGTGAATCTACAGGATTATCTACAACATTTGATGGTGATAGGTGGCATCCCTCTTTCCCTATGTTAGTCTTCATTGGAGCAGCCCGAGAAGAATATAGTGGGTTGAACTCCCTAAGTAGTTGAGGAGTAGTAGTGGACAGTTGTGAGTTGTTCACAAACGAAGTTGTAAACATCTCAACAGGAATCTTGATGTGTTGATGCGTTAATGGATGAACAATCAACAAGAGAGCATATTGGATAGATGAGATTCAATGGCCAGAGGTACTTGGAGCATTGATAGAGGCAAATGTTTAAAATCGAGAGTCAAAAGACCAAGAAGGTATAGGGTATGACCGAGAGGAGATGAGAGAGCAATCTACATCACCCAGATAGTCAGAGGATCATGTTTAGGGTAGATTGGTTGTCCATGGATTGACACCAAGCCCCAGTGTTGTATATCTTGTATCAGTGGATGTATGAGGGTCATTATCTTTGGCATGGTAGCCCTAGATTATTATGTTATTCGATTGGATTAATATAGAGAAGTTGGGTTATTGTACAAAATTGTGTAAAAACTTGTGTATATTTTGTGCACTAGTAGATTTACCATTGTTTATATTATGTTGCACAAAGTAGACTCGTTGTGATTATTGGTTTGGTAGCGTTAGTGATTTAAGACTCTATCTTAGACACCAAGATCGTGGAAAAACAACACATTGTGAAAATTCGGTGACCCGAATCCTATTGCAACAATTGGAAATGATTCTCCTAATTGTTAATTAAATTTAACAATTTATTTACTGTGAGCTACAACAAATATTGAATCAATCACACTTGCAGAGTTCGATTTCATGAGAAGATCTATTTCAAGCAGATTGATTTGGTGAGGAGAAACATTCGTTCTCTGTTCCAGAGGTCGGGAAGGAGTCCTAGAGGGTCGGAGAGGTGATTTTCTCAGCATCCAGAGGCAGAACAACTTCATCAAAGCCTGGTTTAGAGCAAGTCATCCAACCAGCTACACAGAGCAACGCAAAGGCTGACGCAGTGCTCCAGGAGGTTGATTTTTCATTGGGAAAGTCTAGCTAGATATTGCCTGTGGGAGAAGGGTGATTCCCTTCAGTATTTTACTCATATTTTCTTATTGTTGGATTTCTAGTTGGGCATCCATGGATGTACTCAGATTTCACTATTGCATAATATATAAAACCCTCACTGTTGCATCGATTTTCCCAAGTTGGGTTTTTCCGAGGACATTGGTCCAAAAATAACTGTGTTATTATGTGTGTGTGTGCTAGTATTTCTTCCAGTGTTTATTTCTTCCGCAGTTGTATTTGTGTAGGTTGCAGTGTTATTGATTCAGTATTTGTTGTAGCTCATGTGAAAATTTGGTGACCCGAATCCTATTGCAACCACTGGAAATAATTCTTCTAATTGTTAATTAAATTTAACAATTTATTTATTGTGAGCTACAACAAATACTAAATCAATCATGGTGCAACCTACACAAATACAACTGCGAAGGAAATAAACATTGGAAGAAAAACTTGGGAAAACCGATGCAACAGTGAGGGTTTTATTTATTATGCAACAGTGAAATATGAGTACATCTATGGATGCCCATCTGGCAATCCAAACAACAAGAAAATATGAGTAAAATACATAGGGGAATTACCCTTCTCCCACATGCAATATTTGGCTGGAATTTCCCTATCAAAACTCGGCCTCCTAGAGCATTACGTTAGCCTCTGTACTTATTTGCGTAGCTGGCTGGACGACTTCCTCTGAACTGGGCTCTAATGAAGTCGTTTTTCCTCTAGATGTTGAAAAAATCGCCTCTCCAACCCTCCGGGACTCCTTCTTGGCCTCTGGAACTGAGAATGATTTTTTCTCCTCACCAAATCGATCTGCCTGTTGAAGCATTCCGCAGTCCCTCAGCGCTGCCTCTCTAGGATGATTCGACTCACTTGTTTCTCCCTCCCCATATCTAGAAAATCTTTCCTCCGTCGCACTGTCCTTGCCCCTCAATCACTACTTCAATCTTACTAGCTCTCTCTCCCGCAACTAATTGTTGCTACTTTGGAAATCGATCTACTCATGAAATCGAAATGTTGTAGTGTTTTCTCCAAGAACCATCAAATTTCTTCTTATAATCCTCTGATGAGACTTCATTAGATCTTAATCGATGGATACGATTAACTTGAAGTCGATCTGTGTGAGTTTCTAGAACATTCACACCATAACTTAATTAATTCTAATTAATTAGTCATATTCTCTAAGTTTAGACAGGAAATATTTAAAAACTAACTAATAATCTAATTAAGTCACTTCTAGGTGGAATTTCCAAAAATGGTTTATGGGTTTTGGAGATCTCATGTATTCTAGCCTCTCCACAAAATTTCATGGCTAGAACACATATGATGCTATAAAAACTAACACTTCCTCTTAGCGAGGAATGTGTTCTAAAGTTGTTGCCCCCTGCAACAACACTCTGTCTCTACATCATCTCCTGTTATGCTGTTGATGTCTGGCTGATGCTACCTACCAAGCACTACGCAACTCTGGGATGTGATGCATTTGTGTTGCTGCTGACCCTATTGAACTACTTCTAACACTACATCTGCACTACAACTCCCTCTCCATATGTTGTTGCTGCAACTGTAACCAAAAATCATCCAAAATATTGAACCAATTGTGATCATTATGATACATCTGTCAACCGAGTGTCTGACTGCTGCTAGTCTATGCGTTGTCACTAAGGTATCTGCGTTGTTGTTGACTTTGCATTGTGCCATCTGCACTGCTACCAACTCTGCACTACACTCCCCATCATTTGACTGCAACTAGAGTCTGCATTTGTCACTCTGGCATCTGACTATATCTACTGCCACTAATCCATCCTACTGCTAAATGTTGTGGGCTCCCGTAGCAAGGTATTGGTTCAAGAAGTGTACCTCCTCAAGAATCCTGCCCAACTGGCACACTATAGTCTCATACTCCTCCTCCACCTGGATATGGTGACCCACTATCTCCTTTTGAGCCTAGTCCCTGGATGAGACTCTTATTTTCTTTGTAACTCGCACTTCCTTCAGCATCTTCCTCTTGCAACTGGAAGTCGATCTGTTGCCTAGATCTGCATTCTGGCTAACTCACATGAACTCCTCTGGCAATCTCGTATGGTCATCCCTACAAAGATGCAAAATCTGTGAGACACAAAACTGGATAAAATAAACTTGAAAATCTCCCTTTTTTGTTGCTCGACTGCTGGATCTACTACTCACAATCCCTTATAGAGTGAGAAGATTTTCTCACAACTACTACCAACCTGCAACTAGAAAAATTAGATCTCTAAAACTCGAGATCTCCTGAGAGAAATTTTCCACAAAATTTCGTGGCTAGAGCACATCTGATGCTGCAAAAACTAACACACATGTTACCGCATCCTTGCCATCAAACTTCCTCACATCGATCTTTGGAATATGGTTGATCTTCATCCCTAGGTTAGAGTCTCTAAAAACAATTCATGTTCCTTTTAGTCTCGTCAAGAGTTTCATGGACTAGCTTGCCACCATTTGGAATCGCTTCCTACGACAACTTTCAAACCTTTCATGTTTGCTTTTAAACCTTCCATGTCCCTTTTTATTTCTTCTTATAAACCATCCATCTTAACATTCATCACTCTCTCCCATATAATTTTTTGTTGCTCTTTGTGAGACTGAAATTTGTTGCAAATGGTCCTGTAATTTTGATATATCATGTTGCATTTCTTATTCTTCTTCATGTGTCATAGTGAAGCTTTTTGTTTGCTTACTGGGTGTATCCATTTTTTTGTTCTGAGGCATACTAGAACTAAATAATGATATTTATGCTTCACTGTGCCCTTTGAATCACTTCAAACTGATTTTTCAAACAAAAAATTATGCAAATTTTAAAAAATAAACACTTTTTTTCTTGCTTTTTGGAGCTTGAACTTGAAGCTTTTGTATCTCTGTAATTTTGACTCTCCAAGGACTAAAATTTGGTCCTATGGTATCCCTTTGATTCTTATTTCCAATGCCACAAGTCTGTTAGGATATTCCGACACATAGGATATAGTTAAGTTCAACTTGGTCTAGTATAGAGTTAGGTTAGAGTTAGGTAAAGTGTGTTTCTTTACCGTTGTACATTTTGTAACTTACAATCCGACGGTCACGATATGTAGTGATCCGACGGTTCACTCTCACCTCGGTATTACCGACACTTGATCCGTGGCTTGACACCCGATTGGTCCATGAGTTCTATTTAAAGCGCATGGAGGGTCATTGTTCGGGTAATCCGTGCATGAGAGAAGCTTATGTAAATTTTCATTCTTTGATTAATAAATTGTCTGTACCCACGTTGGGACAGGCCGTGGACTGTTTCCCTCCTTGCACTCTGAGGGTTTTAACCACGTCAAAAATACTGGTGTATTGATTTGAGATCTGGTTGTGAGCGGTGTCCTTTTGGTATTCTTCTGTGGAACTTACCCTGTAAATTCCTACATGGTATCAGAGCTATTTGAGGGCCGCGTCCGTTGGTGATCCAAATCTGAAGCCGGTAGAACTGCATGCGGCTGTCGTTTCCTAGATCTGCTGTTTCTGACTGCTTTCGGGCCGAGAGGACTGCTCTGTTGCATTCGGAGCATCTGTTTCAGTGAGGAACCCCTTTCGTTTCACGCGAAAAGGTTTCCGGTAGCCCTAGCTGCGTCATTTTTCAGATCGGGAGGTATACAGTGTTTTTTTTGCAGTTTACTGTCATTTTCTCTCTGCTTATTTCGGTTTCGGTTTATTTAGCCTTTTTTTTTCCCGGATCTATACCTTTCATTTCTGCGTATGCTCTTTGCCCTGCGACTCTGTGCGATCTGGGCAAATCAGAAACAGAAAGAAAGGATTTTTCTCATGCGTATGCTCTTTTCCCTGCACCTTAGTGTGATCTCGGAAAATCAGAAACATTGAGGAAAATATTTAGTTTTTCGGCTAAAAGCTAACTTTGAGATTTTTTTTTAAAATTTCTAGTTTTTTGGCTAAAGCTAACTTCGAGCCGTAAGGTTCGTTTTTCTTTGGATATTCGTGTTGGGTTTTGTGTTTTGTGTTTTGTAGGGGAAAAGAGTCTTCCCAAGGCAAGCACGCAAATCGAGGCCCCCCCCCCCCCCTCTCTCTCTCTCTCTCTCTCTCTCTCTCTCTCTCTCTCTCAAATCTTTTGTATAGATCAATTGGTTCAAAGACCTTTTAAGAGAGTAGAGGTCTTGGGTTCAAGTCTCCATTTTGTGGGGGCGGATTTTTTCATTCCCGCACATTCGCGCACTTTGCCGGCAACGTCAACAATTTTTTTTCAAAAAGCCATAACTTCTTCATCCGGAAGCCTTTTTCAGAGCCGTTTTTTTTAAAACCGCCTATTTTTTCGAGATCTATCCATTGGACCACTCACTTTCAGCATCTTCAGCTTCAGTTGTTTTTCAAAAATGGAAAGTCCATGCCAAGTCATTCTTGACAGCACTAACTACTTCCAATGGGTCGCCTACATGGGAGATTTACTTAGAAGTAAAGGTCTCTTCAGAATAGCCACAGACCAAGAGAAGAAACCCAAAGATGAAGACAAGGCCGAAAAATGGGAAAATCGACAAGATCAAGCACGTGGCTTGATAGGAATGTCTGTTTCTCCTGATCTTAGATTCCACATTGCAGAAATTGAAACTCCTCATGAAGCATTAGAAAAACTTGCTAAAGTTTTTGGGATTAAAAATGAAATTAGATCCCATCAACTTGAAAATGAGCTGCTTACTTTGGATCCTAATAATTTTTCTTGCATTGAAGATTTCTTGTCAAAATTCAAGAACCTTAGATATCTCTTGGAAGGTGTTAAAGTTAAGAAAGATGATGGTAACCTTATTTATTCCATCCTCACTAAGTTAGGGCCAGCCTACTCTGTATTTGTTTCCACTTTCCATTCTACCAGGGAAGCTTTCATTTGTCAAGGCAAAGACTACAAGCCCCCTTCCTTTGACTCCTTTTGTGATTCCTTAATAAGAGAACAAGAAAAACTCTTACACCTTGGTCTTCTTAATCTTGGAAACTCTTCCACAAAAGCGTTAGCCGCCCAGCAGTATCCAAATTCAAAGAATCCTAAGAAGTCTTATCCTCAAAGGAATGGTCCTAAACCAACTCAGCCTCAAGATGAAAGATCATTTCAGCAATATGATAAGCCCAATAAAAACAAATGGAAGAAGACTGAAAGACATTGTAACTTTTGTAATCGAGATGGCCACTTAGAATCTAAATGCTTTAAGAAGATGGAAGCCTTGGAAGCCGCAATGAAGAAACATAACATCCATCTGGAGCCTACTTCAACTTCAACTTCCGGAACGGCATTTTCTGCATGTCATCGTCAATCATCTCAGTCTAGTTATGCATTAAATGTATCTTCTTCTTCTTCTCATTCTCATGAGTGGCTCATTGATTCTGGAGCCTCTTGTCACATGGCCAAAAACCAAGCCATGTTTTCTTCTTTAAATGATTGTAACACCAAAAATATATATGTTGGTGATGATAGATCTCTTAATGTTGTAGGGACTGGAACTGTTCATCTAGACAATGGTCAGTTCAATGATGTATTATGTGTTCCAAACTTATCCTGCAACCTTCTATCTGTCTATCAGATAACTCATTCAGGTGAAGGTAAAATCGTTGAATTTTCACCTCATGATGTTGTAATCAAGGATCTAAAAGATCCTAAACAGATTCTAGCTACTGGTCTTGCTGATGATTCCAAAAGGTTGTATAAGTTTCACAACTTTGGGTCATCCCATCTTCCCTCAGTATTTGTTGCTCATAATGATGAAGTGAGCAAACTTTGGCATGAGCGGTATGGTCACTTAAACTATCGCTCCCTTCAGCATCTATGTAAAGAAAACATGGTGACAGGTCTTCCTATGGTATCTTGCAAAGATGGTGTTTGTTCCGGATGTGTACTCGGAAAACATCATCGGGACAGTTTTGACAAACGTGCCTCTTGGCACGCCTCAGCCCCTTTACAGCTTGTGCACAGTGATTTATGTGGTCCTCTTCCTGTTGCTTCATTCTCTGGCTGCAAGTACTTCTTAACTTTCATTGATGATTTCTCTAGACGCACTTGGGTATACTTCTTAAAACTCAAGAGTGAAGTATTTACCACCTTTTTGGCCTTCAAAGCATTCGTTGAAAAACAATCTGGACATCAAATTCTTAAGCTAAGAACTGATAATGGTGGAGAATATGTTAAAAATGCATTCATCACCTTTTGCACCGAAAATGGCATTCAAATGCAACATACTGTTCCATACACTCCACAACAAAATGGTGTAGCTGAAAGGAAAAATCGCACTTTAAAGGAAATGGCTAATTGTATGCTGCAATCTAAAGGACTCAGTCTTAGTTTTTGGGCCGAAGCAATTAATTGTGCAAATTATATAATCAATCGCACTCCTACTAAGGTTCTAGAGAATATCACTCCAGAAGAAGCTTGGAGTTCCATTAAACCAGATGTAAGTCACTTTCGTGTGTTTGGAAGTGAAGCATGGGCCCATATTCCAGATGAAAAGCATAAAGCCTTAGAACCTAAGAGTGAGAAATGTACTTTTGTTGGATATTCTGAAGATGTAAAAGGCTATAGACTTATTCCATTTAAGTCCAAAAATGTTATCATTAGAAGAGATGTAAAATTTGATGAAAATAAATCGGCCTGCGAGCCTAGTCCGGCGGATGTGCCACCTCTTCCCATCTCTTCTATCTTTGAGAACATTTCTTCTTCTGATGATGAAAGCGAGGATGATAATCCTTCCCCACCTTCTCAGGATCCTCAACTTCCAAGATGGGTCCGTGCTACTCGGGATGCAGCAGGTGATCTTGCCGGTGATCCTACAGATCAGCGACGTACACGTTCTCAGTTTGAAAGAGCCTCTTCTTTACTGGCTCAAGCTCCAGTGAATCATGATCCTGACACTTTTGCAGAAGCTTCAGGCCATCCACATTGGGAAACAGCTATGAATGAAGAATATCATTCATTGATGACAAATGATACATGGGATCTTGTTCCTCTACCAAAGGGACGCAAACTTGTTAGATGCAAATGGGTTTACAGAACCAAGTATGGACCAGATGGGAAAGTTAACAAACATAAAGCTCGTCTAGTTGCTAAGGGCTTTTCACAGGTTGAAGGCATTGACTACACTGAAACCTTCTCTCCAGTTGCCAAAATGAACTCTATCCGCCTTGTTCTTTCCCTTGCTGCCTCTTTAAAATGGGAAGTACATCAAATGGATGTTAAATCTGCCTTCTTGCATGGGGACTTGCAGGAAGAAATCTATATGGAACAACCCATTGGCTTCATACAAACAGACTCCAGCCTCGTTTGTCGCCTTAAGAAATCCCTTTATGGCCTCAAGCAAGCTCCTCGAGCTTGGTATGCCAAAATGGATAGCTTTCTTTTAGAATCTGGCTTTTCTAGGTGTCATTCTGACAATACTGTCTACACCAAGAAAGTGGGCAACTCTCTCATCATCCTTGTTCTTTATGTTGATGATCTTATTCTTACTGGTAGTGATCCCAACCTTATAAACCATGTGAAGTCCAGCCTTAAAAAGAAATTTGAAATGACAGACTTAGGACACTTACACTATTTTCTCGGTCTTCAAGTCTTGCAATCCCAAGAGGGTATTTTCCTTTCCCAGTCCAAGTATGCTTGTGATATTCTTCGTCATTTTCACATGGAAGACTGTAAGCCAGCCCCTTCTCCCTTTCAGTCTGGAGTCAAACTTTCAGTCTCTTGTACTTCTCCTGAAGTTGATGCTACCTTATACCGTCAACTTGTCGGAAAACTCTTGTATTTAACCCATACTCGTCCTGATCTTTCCTTTGTTGTTGGCCTTGTTGCTCGTTTTATGCAAAACCCCCGTGAAAGTCATTGGAAAGCAGCTAAAAGAATACTTCGTTATGTTCGAGGTACAATACAGTTTGGGATTCATTACAGTGCCAAAGCAGCTCCTCTGTTAGTTGGTTTCACTGATTCTGATTGGGCTGGTGACCTTGATGATCGGAAGTCTACTGCCGGTTATGTCTTCACTCTTGGTTCAGGACCTATTACATGGGCTTGTAAGAAACAGGCTGCCATTTCTCTTTCGTCAGCAGAAGCAGAGTATCGTGGTGCCGTGGAAGCTAGTAAGGAAGCCTTGTGGCTTCGTCAGATCCTATCAGAGTTTGGCTTTGAGCAGCAGCATCCAACCACACTTTGGTGTGATAATCAAAGTGCCATTCAGCTATGCAAAGATCCAGTCCAGCATCAGCGCAGCAAACACATTGAACTACACATGCACTTCATCAGAAAGCTCATTCTTGACCATGTTCTTGAAGTGCAATATTGTCCAACGGATGATCAGGTTGCAGACATCTTCACAAAGGCTCTCACAGAGGCGAAGTTCACTAAACTTCGATATATGCTTGGAGTTCAGGAAGTTGTCACTAAGGGGGGATAGGCTCTAGTGCCTCCTTCCTTCTCCTATTGTGTCATATTTGTAAATCCTTCAATCCTATCCCAAGTTGTTCTTAAGGGGGGATGTTAGGATATTCCGACACATAGGATATAGTTAAGTTCAACTTGGTCTAGTATAGAGTTAGGTTAGAGTTAGGTAAAGTGTGTTTCTTTACCGTTGTACATTTTGTAACTTACAATCCGACGGTCACGATATGTAGTGATTCGACGGTTCACTCTCACCTCGGTATTACCGACACTTGATCCGTGGCTTGACACCCGATTGGTCCATGAGTTCTATTTAAAGCGCATGGAGGGTCATTGTTCGGGTAATCCGTGCATGAGAGAAGCTTATGTAAATTTTCATTCTTTGATTAATAAATTGTCTGTACCCACGTTGGGACAGGCCGTGGACTGTTTCCCTCCTTGCACTCTGAGGGTTTTAACCACGTCAAAAATACTGGTGTATTGATTTGAGATCTGGTTGTGAGCGGTGTCCTTTTGGTATTCTTCTGTGGAACTTACCCTGTAAATTCCTACAAAGTCACACCGAGATTGGATTCTTCAAGATAAAGTTATGCACAGTCTCCCACAATGACCTAATAATTATGGACTGGTTCAGTAGAGCGAACTTGTACGGAGTTCCATGTGTTATTGTTTCAACCTTCAGCCCTAAAAATGATACACAATAAACTACAGTTCGTACAATTTTAGTAACTTTTTACGAAATTAAAATATGATGCTTGTATAGAAAGGTATGACGGTTTTCCCTAGGTCACCTGTTTGAGACCGAATTCTGGAGCATGCAAAAACCCTAACTTATACATACCATATCTAAGAAAATATAGCGAACTAAGATTTCAAATTCGTATAATAAGTTAACCAAGATTTCAGTTCCACATGATCGAAATTTGAGCTTTTGAAGCCTCGTTGAAACAAAGTTATAGTGAAAAATCTAGGATGACCTATTTGAAGCAGTGAAACCCTAGAATCCAAGCTCTTATACCAAATGTTATGCAACTAGATCACAAAACGGAAGAAAAGATAGATCAAAGACTTGAAAATTAGCCTCTTTGAGGGGGAAACCAACTTTAAATCACATAAATGAACAATATTTGGATTATACAAATGAAAAGACCTCCTTGGTATATATAAGGGTCTAAGGGGTCACAATATAATCAGGGCCTACATAACAATAACAATGTAAGGGAACAATGATAATAATAGTGGGATTCTATGGGGCACAACAATAACAATATGGGGGCTACATGGGCACAACAATAACAATAAGGGTGCTACGCTGACAATAACAATAAGGGGGCTACACTAGTATTATAGGGGACTAACATGGAGCAACATTGGTGGTAATGTTTCTCTTTCTAAGAGCACTATTGTGGGGAGGGGGGGTGTGTCTAACCCCTCCTAGTCTGTTCAAAGAGATCTAAGGAAACCAGGTTCCCTATTTACCCTTGCGCCTACTATGCCAAGAGCAAGAAGAAAACCTCAATAAGGATAGAGGTTTCACATCCATGGGCATAGAAGGACTGAGTGGCTCAAGGACGAGCCACATTTTTTGTTTTGTGGTGTAATAATGTCCTAATGGGACTCAGTCTTGTGGTGTAACAACGCCCTAATGGGCCTGAATTCTTGGGTATGAAAACAACCTATCTGGGCCTTATTATCTTTGATATGAGAAAATATTATGACAAAGATATCAAGGAGATATGTTGAGCCCTATGAAAGAGATATCATGACAAACCTATGATTGTTTTGTTGCATTGTTATTGCTAATGTTCTCTCTACATAATTTCTTATAATGATATGGGGTTTATGCAATTTGAAAATGTTGAAAATGTTGAAAATGTTTTAAAACACAACTATCTATAGCAAAGACTTCTTGTAACACCCTCCTCCCACATTTACCCAAGTTAACTGGTCAACTAGGGTAAACATGTGACAAGAGGCTATTATGATGTGATTCAATTCCCCATGAATGGTTAAGGAAGTCGATCCGACAAAACAAAACCATTCTGACCTTCCACGCATGCTACAGAACCTTCAAGAGCCAACCAACCTTTCTAAGTGACCAACCCCTAAGACAACTTGGCATTTCATTGATATGGACCCTCAGCCACTCCCATGACAAGCCATGCATGCGAATGAGGCCTTCCAGCCACTCCCACAGCAAGGCATTCTAGTGATTGTGGACTTTTCAGCCAGTTCTGAGCCAGCGACCCTAAATTCTGTGTCACTTTTTAAGGGTCAGGACTCGGGCCACTGCCCATAACTTCATGAAACTTTCAGAAAGGATAAATAACAATGGAATAAGGCTACTAATGCAATCTTTGGTACAAGTACTTTATCTGACCCCTACTAGCCATGACAGAAATTTCGTCAAACATGTCACAAATATGTAATATACAGGTCATAACAACAAATCTTAGCATATGGGTCTCATACTTATCTGAGATTTGTAAAGAAGCATTGATTCTCTATCGCTGCATTATCATCTATTAGCTCATATATTCATTGTACATTCATTTGTAAATCAAAACATGATGAGAGCCATACATCAAGTTTGTCATAAAACATAATCATAACCAACATATAACCAAAAGAACTAACAAGGATATAACAACCATAAGAATCACATTTGAAGTATTATATTTACACATGAAATACCAAGGAGAAAGAGATCTTATTAATGAATGCATGAGCCAACTAGGTCTAGGACTTCCACGAACCACCTGACCATATACTGATTGAACCAAATATTTCTTTCAACCAATAACCCTCATGCCATATTCCAAGCATGAATGTGGGACTCACAACAAAACCAATCTGAGTTTCCTTGGGCTTTACCTCAACCCCCATCAGATCACTAGGCCCTAAACAATAATGGATGCCACTGAATTTCTCCACCTACACCATGAGGAATTTTTCTGCCTCCTAGTCTTTAGGCTTTACCATATGTCCTGCCATTCACTTGTCAAGGATTCCTAGGCCTAATCGAGACTCCACCCTCCATGCTTTACCGTATATCCCGCCATCCGTCGGTTGAGGATTCCTAGGCCTTATCGAGGGCACACACCTCTAGGCTTTACCGTATATCCCGCCATTCACTAGTCGAGGATACCTAAGCCCATCGAGGTACACAAACCCTGACTTTACCGCAATCCCACCTTCTCCAATCCATGGATTCATATGCCTTTTGTTCTTCTTCAGAGACCACCTCACTCAGTTTCGAAACAATCTGACGATCCAACTTAACCAAATAAATGAAAACCCATCACACCATAGCTATCCAAAAATGCAAAGGCAAGGCTGAAAATCATTGTCACACCTGGAAAAACCCATGCGAATGAGAGAAAGAGAACCAAATACTCACATTCATGCCAAATCTAACATGGAAATCACACATGCAAATCAATACCTGCAAGTAATCTCATTGTCGTCGCTCTATCCTACTCTTCCTTGCTTGATCTTTGCTTCCTTTTGTCTTCTTTGTCCTTCCTTTTCTTTCCATGATCCAATGCTAGAGTGCTCCAAGAATGCTCAAAGTGTTCAAGAGTGTGTGTGTGTGTGATAGAGAGAGAGAGAGAATAGAGAGAAAGCTCCAAAACTAAACTAACAAAAGGTACCAACTGATCCTTATACGCCCTTTTACTAATGAGGCCTCTATTTTCTTCAATTTTCTATTATTTTACTTCATTTTCCTCCTCACATGCAACCTCTGACCTTTCACCTTACTTTTCTCCTAATTTCCATTATTTTCATAAATAAAATACTAATTAATGTCTCATGCCTTTCCAAAGCCTTTGCCATTGCCTTTGTTAATTTCCTTAGCCATAATAAACCAAGTGAACACCTACACTAGGATTTTTTTCCTAACACTCAACTTAGAATACACGTCCCATGACCTTGGTTATTATTTTTCCTTTATTAACTTTATTACATGGAATTTTGACCAGGGTTGTTACACTTCTAGCTCTAAGAAAATTAAATCTATTAGTACTCTACCAGTTAATGGTTAACAATGAATATGCTTGAGTCAATGTTGAAAAGTGCAATAAATTATATGATTTTCAAATATGGTCCATAAAATTAAACATCTATGTGGCAAGAGAGGCAAAATTATAGGGCACCTATGGATGTTAATGAACCTATTTTCCTTGTTGAAAATATGGATAAGCTTGTAATTTTAGTTTTTTCCTTCTATTTTGAATTTAAAGTGATTGTTGAGTTAATTGACCTTGTGAAATACTCAAAAAGGCTTTGTCCCTCCAATCCTCTTGTTGTTTTCTTTTTCATGTGTCGTGGTAGTCTTAATTTTGGCAATACTTGGAGTCATGGATTTTGGAAATTCCTAGATACAATCATGTCATGGATAGTTATCCTCCTCCTAGAGGGTGTTATAGTGACAAGATGCATAAGATAAGGAAGGATATGAGACACCTAGCTTTGGAAGGCCTGCATAAGGCCATGGTTTACATTAGTACCCAGATGGAATCCCAAATGAAGAAGAATGAAGAGATAGAATTAGGGTAAAGAATTCAAGGACCCTAGTTATTTAATGCAAGGTATGGTGGGCACCATTCCATCGATATGGTGAGAAAAATTCCACCCATATATTACCCTAAGAGGATGTCATTTATCTTATCATATTCCTGTTAGGGTCGATAGTTTTTATTTGTCGAATGTCTTCGAATTTTCTTAATTTTTAGTTTGAATAAGTCGAACTTATAGTTATTTTCATTGTCATAAGTTTGAAAGTCACCGTCCGACATTGCCATGAGTTTATTCATCAAGTGATCCAGTCAAAGCATGAAGCAGTATTGAGTCAATGCGAGTCATGGTTACATATTTTTGAACAGTCAAGTCATGGGGTATGTGTCAGTTATGACTCTGTCTAAAAATTTCTCTTAAGATCATTGCAGTCAATTTCTATTGCTCAAGGAAAATGGTCTTTGGAGAATATCCTATTTCTTATTTCCCCCCTCTAATATACCCTTGTTTCCCTAGTTTCATCACCTAAATCTTCCATTATCCATTAATACCTTTTCATGTTACCTACCCATCACTCATATATCTTTCATTTTCCCCATCTTATCCTAAACCCATCCCCTCAAAAGACTATGAGCACACACTATGCATGACATAACCTATTTATTCCCCACTATCCAAGAACTCATGCTCCCTAATGTTCTAATGATTCCCATACACAAATCATCATAACATCCCAAATGGAGTGCCTTATTACATCGTGTTATACGATAAATTAAATGCAAATTCAAATTAAACAATTGACCCCTTAATTTCCATACAGTGTTCTCATGTTGGGTCGTGCTGCATAGATCATCAAACTTGGAGGCCTTAGATTGAACCTTAGCAAAGACCAATTTCATTTTTCAGCGAAGCATAGTGACACCTAGAACAAAATTGTGACCACTAGAAATCATCGTTGCACACGCTACACTGGTCACTGGTTTACTGCATACAACGCTGCTCAATCGCTACGCAACGGCTCCCTGATGCTACACAATCACAAACTAATTTGATTCGTCACCTTGTGCGGGTCCTGAGGTAGGATGCCTTGACATTTGTCCTGAATTCATGTTAATGAGCCTAAGTCCAATTCATTAGAGTTGCAACTGTTCTTTCTTTCTACAAGTGTTGCGCATGCTCTGTGCCAGGCAGACAATGATTAAAAAGATCCAAATTTTGGCTTTGGTTGTGTAATTAAAGTTTGGAAAGTTGTTGTGTGTGGAGCTGACTTAGTAATGGGTCCGTAGGTTTGGTAAATTCTCCAGTAGTCTCACTAAATATTAGTCCCGTCCGTTTCACATTGCACAACGTGTCATCTTTATTGTCTATGGTTGTTGCTATCATACACAAAGCCTAGGGTTGTTGTTGTCAAGTTCATTGCTATCCAAATATCGGGGGTGAAGTTGTTGATGTAATCCTTTTCATCTTTCACGAGGGTCAAAGGAAACTTATATGTCTATTGCCCTGTGTATATGAGTAAAATGGCTCCCATTGTGAGAAAGGGAGGTGAAATGATATGTGTTGAGCCAAAAACCCTAACACTAGTGAATTCCAATCCAACAATTGGGGTTGCCTTTGAGAATTCGGGATGTATTCCTTTTTGTGAAAATGTACAAGATGTAGGTCACCATACACAATTGACTAGCCTATGTTCTTTAAATCTCAAGAATGGAAAGGTGAAATTAGGGAGCCTGAAACTGATTGTCTCTAAGAAGCTGATTGATGATGCCACAACCATACCTACAAATGGAGAGAAATGGTTTAAGGGAGATGACCTGGATGATGCATTCTTCAAAGAGTATGTCAAACCACAATATAAGAATAAATTTGATACCACTTTTCCCAGTACATATCTCCACGATCACCATGGTTAGTTGGTTAAAGTTATTAATAGATATTTCACTTGCAAGGGCAGGTTTAGTAAAATCTATCAGTACCATCTCAAAATTTTGATGCATTTCACTAAAAAGAGGCCCGTGAACATATCATATTATTTTTCCAGAAGTTTAAAGAGGATGGCAAAAAAGGTGTAGGCTAAGAAAGAAAATCACAGGTCTAGTTTATTTCATTTCTCTTTAATCAAGATTTTGGTCATGCATGAACTTGACAAAAAGAAGATTTCATGGCAAAGTTTTCTATCAAGTCTTGGTTTATTGCCTCAAACAAATTTTTCACCCATGGATATTTATGAAGATAAAGAAGATCCTAAATATGAACCAATAGTTGAGACAGTAGTAAAGGAAGCGGGTAAGAGCAAGAGACAAAGCAAAAAACCAAGTAAGAAATCAAACACAAAAGAAAAGAAGAAGGCTCAAGAATTAGAGGTTCATGTGGCAGAAGTTCTAACAATAAAGATTCAGTTGACCGAATTGAAAGTAGAGGAGACAGTTAAAGATGTACAGTTCTTATTGAGAACTACAACTAGGTCCAAGGGTAAGCAGGTTGTTGAGGAGCCAACTCCTCAACTAAATGGTGTTGCTCCACAAGATAAACAAGAAGAGGAAGATGCTCAGTTTGTGTTGAGACCTAAAACTAGGTCAAAATCCAAACATGGTATTGAGAAATCAGTTGAGGATTTAGTTGAAATGCCAACTCCTCAGTGAATAAATGACATTTCAGGAGACAAACAAGAGCAAGATGTAGAGTAAGAACCAGATGTCCAGATGAAAGAAGTGGATGATGAAGTTGTTAGGTTGAAAGATGCGCTTGCGAAGGTACAACTGAAGATGGCCTTTTTGAAGGGGCAAAATAAAGAGTTTCAACATACTGCTTCACAAGCATCCCACGCAAAAGAATAGTCAAAGGAACCCCTCAAGCCTACTGCACAGGATAAGGGTAAACAAGTTATAGATGTGTTGGGAAAAATACTAAGAGGGGGGGGGGGGGTGAATCAATATTTAAAAACTCACAATATTAATTTTCTTTTCTGAAATGTATACACGACTTAACTGAACCCAACCAATGTATATACGCCACTGTTGTAAAAGAACTAGTGTATGCTCAGTAAACTTGTAAAACAACTAATTCTTTATCTATTAAACTTGAACCAAAATGTAAGAGATTTATCAGGCATTTGATAAGTAGTAAACAGGTGCAGTAAGAACAGAATAAAGTATCACACATGAACACTAGGATTTAAGGTGGAAACCCAATGTGGGAGAAAACCACCGTTGTTGTCATCTCAGTCTTCAAAACTTATTAATATCAAAAAATTCTTACATTCTTGTATTGGTGCAGACTCATACCAATATGCAAGCACCCACCTACTGAAGGCTACAACCTTCACTCGTTCTCCAGCTCCTACTGGAAGGGAGCTCCAACCCCCTGATATGACCACCAGCTATTATTGGCAGGAATCTTCAACTTCCTCATTAAAGGCTCCAACCCTCAGCAACATCCATGGACCACGTTTCATATATTTTCACACTGGATCCAATGTCAACACTTAAGCTCAACAATCAAACTGTAACTAATCATTGTAATACAATCATCAATCTCTGACACAATTGAATCAACCAATCACTCAAACCCAATCAACTAACACTTAATCAAAACTCAACCAATCAACTGGAACAATAAGATCACTATAACCAGTACATATAACTAAACTCAAAATACTGCGTCAACACACAGAATCAACTGTAACCCTGATCATTTAAATGCCAAAATGTATATGCTACTTTACTTAAGGTAACCCGCGTGCATATGCTATTTTCTATAGAGAAACCCGCATACAGATCTTAATATACTAAAAACTGAAAAACTTGTAATTCTGAATCAGACATAGAGTTGACCAGAGATATTCTGAAATATTCTGTTAGCTTACAGAATCCTCATACAGTCAGCAACATCAATAATCTTTTCAACCAATCAACATGTAAACAAATTCAACTTCATCATTAAATCAGTTCTATTTCAGGCATTATCACTCAGTCCACATCAACATGAGGACATCATTGACAAACAACAGAGAAACAACAACACTGATAAGGTTGATCAATCATTTATGAACAAAAATCCCTTACTTTATATACATGACTTTGAAGAAGCAAACCCGTGTGTATACGAGCTTTTCCCGAGAGCAACCAGCATATAGATTTCCAAGTTTTGACCTAACATTTCACAGCTCTTCAGAACTTCAGAAAGACCCAGATCATAGTGTTCAAAGATTAAAAGATGTGTCAGTACTTAGATCTAGTCAATCCATGAGCAGATCATACAATGAAAAGTCATTTCAAGTCTCATGATCCTGATCTATCATTATATTCTTTGGTGCATAATTATTTCAAATCTATGTGACAATTATGTCCCTTACAATGCAAATATACTTCAGATTGAAGTATTCGTTAAAAAATCCTTTCACTTGCACACCTAGCACATTGATTTTCACCTCCTTATATAGTTTAGCCCTTATCCAATACCACGGATCAAAACTACACTAGTGCCAGTGGTAATATTTGACGGGATCAATATTCATTGTCACGCTCATTACTATGGGGCAATACCATGGTAAAGACCCCTGGCATTTAGAATACCATGTTGCAAAAACCATGCACTACTTTGCTTCACAAAACCCATGTGTGTACGTGACTTGGCCTTAACTAACCCGCGTAAAGATTTTCAAATATTTAGTTGTATCAAACTTCTTATTCTGATCTATATACCTTTGCCCCATCATTATGGTATTTTGTTCCATCATTCTGTCACCTCTAAACTGACCTGTGAATTCATCTAGTTACCATATACTTGTTCTATTACAAGTGAGTTTCCATCAAGGACAACACATGCATCATAATGCCAACAACGTGTAGAGCAGGGGGAAGAGCCCAAAGTAAATCCTAGAAGACTTATAACCAGAGCATCAAAACTCAAGCAAGGGTGGGTGCAGCAAATGAAGCAAATAGCCTAATCCCCAGATAGACCAGATTTGATAAATGGAGGGAGTATCATAGGCATCTAGAGGAGCTTGAGGAATGCCAGATGCAGGTGATGCAAATATCACAAGACAATGAATATTTCAATAAATCTATTGGTCAACCGATTCTGGACACTGATAAGGAAGTGCTACAAGCTTGTAAAGCAACTAAAAGATCAAAACATTTCCTCAAGTGGGCTCTCCCTGTAGGGAGGCAAGTGAAATCGTACTACATAAGGAACCTGGTTTTGAAGAGAAAGGTGAGGATCATGAAATAGAATTTATCAAAGGCTTGGAGGTTAGTAAAGAGGTATAGAGAAGCAGTTGGATTGGCTGCACCTAGAAACACACCTAAACCAAGGTCCAAGCTACAAGAAGCAACACCAAAACGACCTCAACCATCAGTGATCAAAGAAGATAATACTCCATCCAAAGGTACTGAAGTCAAGCCATCTTCCAACAAACCTTCCTCTAGTAAGAGAAAGAAGAGGTAATGTTTTTTGTTGAATGATCCAATTTTTTATGGTTGTTGAAGATTGTCAGAGTTGCGCAGCTAAATCCTTTCAGTTTTCGCAAAGGTGGTATGTGTCACTTTTGGTCATCCTGAAGGTTGACTTGGGTAGTCTGAGAGCATTAATTATATAGCTGGGCAATGTTTTGAATTTCAAGGTGGGAAAAGGAGACATAAGCACAATTTGAAATCTTGATATGCAGTGCTGCACAACTATTGTGCACATGTTATGCATAGTTTTGTGTGGATTATTGAGGCTGTCGTGTGTCAAAGGAGGGGGGGTAGAATATTTTGTTGCATCACAAGCTTATTCATTACCTAATCATCATCCAGGTGTCTTCTATTACGTGGAAGGTCATGCCAACATGGCATGCTACATAATTGTTGTGCAATAGAGATTTGGTAGCGAACTGTTGTTTCTTATTTTTTATTTCTAAAGGAATGGTACGACAACTAGGATAATATTCCAAAGGATTAGAATGATGTCTAGATAAGATAACATGATAAGAGCTAAGTTAGTTTTTGTCTTTTTGCTACTAAGAAAAACTGAAGATATGTTTAAAAACTTGCTACTTTTGTGATCATTTCGATCTGTCTCATGGATGACACATTTGTTGTATTTGGTCATGATATTTTTTAAGATATAAGGCTATTTAATGCCAAATGATACAAGCTAGAAAGGGTTGGATGTGATTGTGAACTGTTTCAGAGATATTTGTGCGTTGTGATCTTTTATTAATAATAATGCTTAATGCTGAAGTTATTCTAGTGATCATTGCAGAGATACTTGCGGTATGATGCTTCGAATTTGTTTCTCTCTTATGTATTTGTGACCTTATTTAATTTCTTCCTCAATCTTCTTTAAGGGTATAATGGAACAACCATATTAGAATTCATCATGCATGCTCTTGTTTAGTTGTGTCAAAATGTTTCATTTGCAAATGAAATGTGTTATGCCTTTAAATATTTTGTTTTTGCTCTTAATACTCACCCATTGAAACACAATGACAGAAATCTCATTTGCTCTGTCATGTGTGGATGAGTGTTTTTATGTTCATTTCCCATTGTACTACAAATTGTTTTCCATATTCGAAGTATGTGCTAGACAGGCCTATGTGCATGTAATTGGTTGGTATTGCATAGGAATGATAAGCTAGTAATTTTATGATCACATGCATCAATATTCCATAACCCTTCACCAATTTCCAATAAAGTTTAAAAAATTCTCTTCATATCTGGTCTTTGTCTAATATGTGCTTCAAAGTATCTATTTTTTAGGTTTTTTTTGAGTGAGGAAGCCCCCTCCGACTAAAAAAGGCCAGTTTCTAGCCAAAAGCGATATGTGGTTACCTCTGTCGCCCTTTTCCTGAGCCTAAAGGGATTCATAAAGTGCTAACAGTTCCAACCATCTTCAAACCAATTTTACAATTAGAATGTACAACATTTTTCATTGGCCAAATATGGAAAACAAGGATATGTTACCTCTACTCTATGTTGCAAAATAAAAAATATGACAGCATCACCAATGTGTTACACTTTACAAATTAGAAGTCTCTTCCTATTTATACATGACCTAAGAGACCTTTGAAATGTGTGGGGAACATTCCTTCTTACATAGCATGAAGTACATCCTCATTAAATTTGGGTGGACAGTAACGCGTCCTCATTAAATTTCTATTGTGGATGAATATTCCAAATTGGAGTGATTTTATAGGGTAAAAGGCAGGGATTGTGTGCCTCAAATAAATACACACTAGGACCAATAATCACTAATTGAATAGTATATCATTTGAATCAATCAAATTGGCTAAGAAATGAAGCTTGGGCGTGAATTTTAGTGAAGCAAGGCAAGTTTGGCCTACGTCACAAAATGCATGCCCAACCTTCATTTCAAGGCCAAATTGAATGATTTAACCTGGAGATTATTTTGTTACTCGTAAGTAACATTAATATAATTAAATATTTTTAATTTTTCACATATATATTATGTTGTTCAAGAATACTCCAAATTGCATGGATTTCATAAGGTAAAAGGCAGGGTTTGTGTGCCTTAAATAAATACACACACTAACATCTGGTGAGGCAAACCAATCGGCTATCTGCGATACTGCTTCCATTTCCCCATGTGACATGCAAGGTCGCTCTTCCTCAAAGATCACCTTATACAACACAATGAGGAAGTGATCAGTTAGCTTCTCCACTACTCCTTTGCGGTTTCACTCTGAAAGTAGCTTGCAATAAACATTCACGACAAGCTCTCGTGGTTTCCAAGTCCAATTCATGCCAGTGAATGCATTGTGCACGCAGATTGCATCCAGTAGATATGTAGACATGTAAAATCTAGCTTGCCCGCCCTTGGGAAGACCAAGGTCATTAGATACATGGATTCACAGTTGTTGAGCCAACAATTCTGACCACTTGAATGGTTTACCTTCACTCACAACCTAGTCCAATAAGAAATCCTACCCTTTAGGAAAGGTCTCGATGTGTTGATGACCGTAGATTCTGCAACATAGGATTATCAATAATTGATAGGCCCTCCTAAGATATCTTGTCTTGTAGGTGTTGGTGGGTTTCTGACGAAATTTTGTTGACTCTTTCACCTAGCCTTTAACAATATACTTGGTGCTCAAGAAGTTGGTTTTTCCATAGAAGTACGAATCCATGAGTGGTTCTATCTCATACAAATGGTACATTAGATGAGAGTCTGCTGCTAGAAAATAAGCAAGCCTCCGTCCATTGGTATTGCTAAGAGTCATAGTCTTTGGATTTATGTGAGATAGTATCCAGCTAATAACATTTGCACATGGGAATGTTGGAAACCTACATGCAACCCTGTGTAACGACTTATGGACATTGATATACACCTGTTGGTCTTCCATATCTGCTTTGAAGGTTCTTGCTGAGAAAATTTCATTCACCTTCTGCCATGTGATATCTAATTCCTTTTTTACAAATAGTTAAGTGTTTGAGTATACTGGCAAGTAAACTTGTGTACTCACCACTGCCTCCCCAGTGCTGCTCTTTGTGGTATCCTTTAAAGCAATTCTCTTGGGTGCCATGATAACAATGACTAATAAGAGAAGTTCTCAACACTTGCAATACCTGTGGGAGGAAAAAGCACTCATGGAAGACATAAGTTAGCTTCAGCAAATCAACCTTTAAAGCAATATCAAGCAACAAACCAGTGAACTGATGAGAACGATTGTGTAATTCCTGGGTCAAGGGAGGGAGACTGGCTGGAGGAACTATGCATTGCACAGTCTTAGTAGCCAGTGATGCATCCAGAGGCTAAAAACTACGTAATGCGCAGTTCTCCCTGGGCAGACTGAGGTAGACACTACGCATTATGCAGCGTCAGTGGCCAAGGGTTAGTCCTTAAGTCCTGGAACTACGCAATGCACAGTTGGGTCTGCTTGGTACTGCACATTACGCAGTCTCAGAGGGAAAGCTGAGAGCTTTAGCCTTAGAGTTGCGCAATGCCCAGCTAAACAAGGTAATGCATGACCAAGGGATGAGTAGATCAACATGAACTAAGTGTGGGAAACTAAAAAATTTGAGTGATGGTGCATGTTAAAGTGCATATATGACTAAGTATGGATAGATCAGTGTAAAACAAGTGCGAAAGATTAACATGCAAAAGAAAAAAACAAACATGCAAGAAGAGTTGTCGCAACAACGACCACAAACGGGCAAAAACAAGAAAACTAATGCGACACTTGTGCAAGGCATACAACGGACTGAACCAACACTTGTACAAGCTAATATGCATTAAAATGCCAACAACCATGAAAAGAAACAAGAAAAACAACACTCACAGAATCCAAATGATAAAAAGCGATGGAAAAAGTGACAAAAGACGACAAAAGAAAACTCATTCGGAAAAGCATCGCAAACTCCACCAAAGGCTGCTTCATCTCCTTTGGAATGCTAGAGCTCCAAGATCAAATGTACAAATGAGCTCTAGGGGCATCCATTATATAAATCTAGACTGATTAGGGTTTTTGTTGCGCATGCCTAAAATCAAGGAAAATGCGACACTTGGCAGAAAGTTCCAAAATAGTAAGTGTGCCACCTTCAAGAATTTAGTTAATGAATCCCTATTTTCTAGGGATGTTTTTTTTTTGTTTTGCATTTTTTCTTTTTCTAGAAACTTGGATGCACACTTCGAGGAGGGATTGTGCAATTCCCTAGGATTGGGCAACTTCTTGACTCAATGCATTACATAGTTTCTCAACTCAAGGGATGTTTTGCGTAGTTTCCATCGTCAAGGATGGGATTCCATCCATAATTGCACATTTTTCATGCTCAAGGTTGGCATGCCAAGAAGAATTGCGTAGTTTCTGAAGGCAAGGTGGCCTTGCCTTCCAAGATTGCAAAGTTTCTTGAGGCAAGCCCAACAATGTTGCAAGGTCAAGTCAAGAGTTAGCTTGTGTTTGAAAGATGTCAAATGGGAATCAGTACATCACAAGCAAAGAATGAAAAGATAAGTCTTTACCATAACATGAATACTTGACATCAGTAGAAGATAAGTTCCTTTGGATAGAAGGAAGGCTCCAAAATCAAAGCATGGGAAAAAATTTGGAGTGGTTGGGCACAACAAGCACACAAGCCTTCACTTTAACCCTACAAAATCAATTCAATTTGACATATTCTTGCACAAAAGAAATTTCTATGTACAAAAATACTATTAATTATGAGTAAAAAAGTACTCTCCAATATGAATCATTCAATTTGGCCTTGTAATGAAGGTTGGGCGTGCATTTTTGTGAAGTAGACCAAAATTTCCTTGCTTCACTAAAATGCACGCCAAGGCTTCGTTTCTTTGAAAATCTAATTGATTCAAAGTATAGACTGCTTATTTAATTAGTTTACACACTTTTGAATTATTATACATTTACTTTCATCCTTAAATAATTCCGCTTCATATTTCGTTCAACATCCAAGTTTCGCTTCAATTTGCATTATGTCAAAGTTATGTATAGGTTTTGCTTCATCTTGTTGTTCAGCAGAACAATTGTCCTTTTAATTCAATTGTCAATCAAGGTAGGTTTTGTTATTGCGAGCCTATTACACAAAATATATGCAAGGGAAAATGATGGCTAGTGCTAATGAATGTCAAACTCAATCATTGTAATCAGACTAAGTAACTCAACATTCTGGCTGTTACACTCTGTTGTGCTATTCAACAACCCCCCATTTCAATTTTTAATCTTAGTCTTAAAATCCTAAATAAGAAATGGGTCCCCTTTAGGATATAAAAAAGCAATAAAACTTTTTTATAAAATAGATTTTCCATATTGGTCATATAAAAGTTGCTTTATGAGTATTTAGGACCGCTCATCGCAAATCACAATTCTTTAGAACCCGTGAACATCCATTTGGAAAGTTGCGATGCGATCAGAGTCATAGCAAAACCCTCATCGCGAAGTTTTAATCAAAATAAGCCATTTATAAAAAATACGATGTGATATAACTATCGCATCTCGCACATCATTAATCCCAAGGAATGACTCCCAAGGAATGACTTATAGCGTTTTGTTGAAACCTTGCGATGCGATAAGGCTATCGCAATCGCATATCACCGATTCATAGGAAAGCATCCAAAACACTCCATTGAAAAATTGTGATGCGACATAATTATCGCATATCACACTCTCGATAAAAGTGAGTAATAGATATTATGAATACATGTGATATAGGGATAAATCAATTTAAAAAAAAAAACAAAAAACGTGATTTGCCAAGTTTGAAACCTGTCGTCTCCCCATGCCAGCTCAGCACTCATCGCAATCGTAACAATGCAAAGAAACGTTTTGAGTGTGGCGCTTGTAACTCCCGATTTGCGATACGCGATGGTTCCACAAATGTTAAAATAATACAATCACTAAATCACAAATCGCAGAGTCACGACACCTGTTCTAAAAAAGGGTTGTTTCAAAACCTACGATGTGACATATATTACTTCAGCATTAAAGTTTCACGTTATGAAGTTACGGTAAAAGCATTAAGGGGCAGTTATGGTTAAGTCCTTTAAGGATTTCATCCGTGGTGGCTATGTACAATGTAAGATCTTTTGCATCTAATGCACATAACTACTTTTAGTCTGTAATTTGTGTATTATCTCCTCTCAAGTTTTTTCACCTATTACGCTCCTCTTTCTCATTTTGCAGTGTTAATCCAGAATCACACAGTTGGTCAAGATGTCTAAGAAATCTCGAAAGACAAAGGCCCCCATTACAGTGGAAGAAGGACAAGGAAAATTGGTGTTAATTTCAGATACTACCTATCAAGGCCTTGGTAAAATCTCGTGGGAAGGCATATATGCTTTACTTGAAGCAGAAAATCCAAAGGAGATAGAAGAAGAAGCAACAACTGATGGAACTGATGAAACAGAAAACACGCTCAGTGATTTGGCCAGCTCCTTCCTCCATAGAATAGCAGCCCGTGCAAAAGTTTTACCATATAATGATCTAGTGAGATGGGTAATCGAAAGTATTAATATAACAGACAGAGCTTTCTTCACAGCCAATGGAAGGATGTTCGAGACATTCAAACTTAAAGATGTCAAGAGAATGTATCACTTGCTGGATCCCCAGCGACACTACAACAAATCATTCCTAGAAGCTTTCACTAAGGAGAATTAGATAGAGTCAGACCCTATCAAACAGTGGAGACATTTTCCTAACAAGCATAAACATGAATCTTTTGGTATGTACTTTGTGGACTCCTTAGCATCTCCATATTGTTATGTTGCTGCTATGGTATGTAGGCTCTTTGGAAGCCCCGATTCTGCTAGATTTTCTATAGAAATGGTTCCATTGATAGAAGCAACGATCAACTCCTTTGTTATGGATTGGGAAACCATTTTATCAGATAAAATGGCCAGTCAAATACTAGATTATAGAAAGAATAGATTTGTCACCACCCGAGTTGTGCCCCCATTCTATATGAGTGCTTACATAATGGACACAATCTGTTTTAATTCTGACTTTCCCATCCTAGGTTGGAAATGGACTGTTCAGGATCCAACCCCCATTCATATTTATCATAAGTACTTATGGAAGTCTGAATACAAGAATCATTTATATAGGATTTTCCATGGTTTCATTTTACCTGTCCATCAAGCCATCTTTAATAAACCTGCTCCTCGGTTATCTGACGAGGCTAGCATTGATTTAACCGCAATCGGTAGTTGGTTCGGGGAGGAGAAGTTCACCTATATTAGGGTTTTTGGCAGTATTACAGATCCTCATGTCCTTCCACTCTACATTCCAGATAAGCTATTAGCTAGGGAAATAGCCTACCAGATAGTGGAAAAAGGGATGTCTAGAAACCTTAAAGAGTCTAAGAAACAAGTGTGGCCTCCATTTCCCCTCCGCTGTGGCACTTACACATTGCATGATTTTAAACATGCTGAGAAAGAAGCAGAGAAAACAAAGGATCTGAGTCTAGCGGTTATTCCTAAAAGACAATATGATCCAAACAAGGTCGCTTTCAATTTCACCACTCAGGTGAAAGTTAGTAAATTCATACATGAGAATGATGAGTTTGATGACTTATTCGCTTCAGCAGAGTTATTCTCAACAGTAAGTCATCTGGCAAGATTCAAATTGGGAGCCGAGAAGATGGACAAATTCATGGAATACAGGACACGGAGGTTACTGATAGTACCTCTGGATTTATTAAATACTACCCCTATTGTTCAGCAAGCAGAGCACAGCGGGGAGCAGACTATTGAAAAGATTTTCGAAGAAGGTGAAACAAGTGAAAAGACCAGTGAACTACTTAGCACAAATGTTCATATTGACCCCATCTTGATTAAATAATGGGAGCAATTTGATCAACAGATCAAAAGCCAGAGCGATCCCCAAAACATTATCACATCAGCATCGCCCGCAACACAACGGCCCAATGTTCCTGATAGTGTAATTGAAGGAACACCCAGTAAAGACATAGCTCAGAAAGAGATTGAAATAATCCCTGAAAATCCTTCAAGAGAAATTACATTGAATATTGAGGAAATACCACCCTTGGATGTATTTTACAGCCCAAAACACAGGGCTGTAGTTAAGAGGCAGAGGAAAAAGAGGAAAATAGACCAGACATCATCCACAGCTCCTCAATCTGAATTTATGAATGTTATATGGAAGGATTCAGAGGTCAATCCTTCTGAGGATTTGACTAAGTTATCTCAATTTGCAGGGGCATACACAACTGCTACAATTGATAAGGCAACTAAAGTTAACCAATTGATCAAAGAAAAGGATCAAAGGATTAATCAGCTTGAAGAACAAACAGCAGTAGAACAATAGAAGATTAATTGGCTTGAGGAACAGTTGGCAGAAGAAAAACAAAAGAACGAGCAGCTTGAAGTACAATTAAACCTGGAGAAATAGAAGATTGACCAGCATGCCATCCAAAAACAACAACAGTTGTCTCAAGAGCTCGAACAGCTTCAATTGACACATCAACAAGAAATTAAGGCTAAAGAGGAGCAAATCACACAGCTACAACTCTATATAGAACAGTTCAGAGATTATCCCAAGGTTGAGGAATTTAAGAAGGAAGCCCTAGAAGCAAATAAAGCCTTATCTCAACAGCTGAATCTACTTTGCCATAAAATATCTCTTATCGACCCATTATGCATCACAACGACATCACTGATCGATCAAGCAGTTAATACCATATTAGAATTTGAGGATGCAGATGATAAGGTCACAAATTACCTCTCCTGGAAAAGCACAGAGGAAGGAAGAGCTGCTAAACTACCAAAAATTCAAGAGTCGCATAAAGAAATATTGTTTTCAGAATGGGAAACACAGTTGATAAAGGAAAAAAGGGCTACCTCCAGGGCCAGGGCTATAATGAATAATGTGATTGAGTTGGTGAATGATAATTTATATGGAGCCAATTTAATTTCTGATTGTTCCCCAGGAAATCTTCCTAAGGTGAAAGTGTTAGAAAATCAATGGAAGCAAGATTTGGCCACCAAAGATGAACAACTCAACAGAATACAAAGCCTTAACTGGGATGCGTATTGGTCCTTTTTGGTCAAGCTGCACAGCCAACATATGACCATCAAATGCCTTGCTGATGTTGTTGATCGCATGATACCCGAGCTTTCAGATGCCACATACACAGGACAACTACACTCCAGGATGAGTCATCCTCCAGAAATTCAAAACATGCTCTCAATTTGTCGGTTGCGGATACAAGAGAAGAAATAGATGCAATGAATCTCTTCAAAGGCAATCACAATACTATTTTTGAAATTCAAATCCCAGATTTTAATATAGGCAGTTCCAACAACTCTCAACAATTTTTGTGGACAATTTGTTTTAATTTTATTATAAAAACCCTTTCATGTTATTTTAGAAAGGGTCCTCAATTTGTACAAAACTAGACTTGAGAAGTTTGCACTTTTGCACTTCTTAATTTATTTTTTATAAGTCGTGGATCAAGGTTTCAGATTTTTGTGAAAGAGCTTCATCAAGACCTGCATTTTTGTATCTCCTTGGAGTTTCTGGAATAAGAAGGTGGAACCAGAATGTTACTTACATAACGAGACTCAAATGCATTTGGTATTTCTATCACTGTTCTTTTTGTCTTGCTTTCTATGTAATTAGCATTCCATTTGATTTGCTATTGTTGATATACTCACATGCTTCAAACAACTCTATATTATGTCACTTCTGAATGATTTAGAATTGTTATATTAAAGATATATGTCAGCAATAAATATTAGTATGTTATGTGATATGTTTTCACAATTACTTTGTTTAATTTCTTAAACAAAGTAATCATTATTTAAATGCATCTTTCTATGGATAAGTAAATAATCTATATTATTATTTGTCTGCTAGGAATCATCAAGAATCGCATTGTTATGAGATTACCCGAGTTATATAGATATATCTGTATATTTTAGAGTTATAGATTAAATCACCTATCATCTTTGTTATACATTTAAAATACTCATCCATCAAACCATACATTATATGGGAAACTGGTCCCATAATATCGAGTCAGAACCACCATACCAAACAGAGAAGGATTTGTACTAAGGTCCGGACCGGGTAGTTATCACCAATGTTGGTGCTACGATTTTAGAGGCATCAACACACTCTCAGACCTTGTTCACACTATCAAGAAATAAACACACAATGTAGAATAAAACCACTCTATCACTCTTATTCAGAAAAGAACAACACTTCCAAAAACCATTCTCTCAACAAATTTTGAAACACACATTCAAATGAAATGAACACACCATCAATACGTAACAAGAATTAAATAACTTTCAAACTAACAAAGGGATCAGTCCAGGACCTATGCTATTACATAATATATAGGTCATAATTTTGCAATCATTAAAGCATGAACAAGACTAAATATAATAGTAACAACAATCACACATGAATTATAACTTAGAGGAAATAAATCAAAAAACTACAGTACCTTCCTAATGAGTGATCCCTGCTAAGAATGAGGGCCCTTCATTCCTAGCAGGGACTAGTACACTACACAACACACAAGCTAGTCAACAGAAATGTATGGTGCTATGAATGATTGAGATTGCATTAATTAAACATACAAGATTACAATGTTGGTGCTTTCTCCCTCTATCACTATCTATTCATTTATATATGTCTATCATGTGTGAGCGAAGAGTACACCCCTTTATAATTCAATATTGCAATGACAAGACCATCATGTGAATCTCTCGATTCTCATGTGATCCAATTTGAGAATACACATTAACAATTTGATAACAATTTCCAAGGTTAGGACAATATATAACAACTTTTCCAAATCATAATTACTATCAATAGAAAATCCTAATTGTTTCAGTTGCGTTGTCCATAAACTTCTCCTTTGATAGTCGAACTATCTTTTGACCAGATGCTTTCCAAATTGATCTTCATAACTAATTGAAGGAGGTCAACGCGTCCAAAATAGATCTTCATGTGTAACAACAATGCTCAGTGAGTCCTTGTCCTATTCTTGGTGAGGAAAAACTAGAAAGTGTAATCCTACAATAGCATCTCAATAGACCACAAACCCTGTAACAACCCAGTTGTCAGTTTTACGAGAAAAATAGCCTAAAACAATAGTTCTCATGCCAAATTACAAGTATAATTGGATCATAAGGATGACATATAAAAAGAGACATACCTAGGTTGATAATGGTTGTTACAGTGGCAGAGTATGGTCTTGAGAATAAAAAAGGGTAAAGAAAAGGTAGGAAAATGAGTGCAAAATGATGCCAATTTCACATCCCAACATATCACCCCAACATAAGTATATGCATTCCCATATCTAGATGATTTCATGTCCCAACATCTCCATCCAGCTCTGTTTCAACTGTTCGTTCTTATGTAACAACAACATCTTTAATAGGTTCTTATGGAACAACAGTTTGGAATTCTTTATCTTGCTCTCCAACTTGAATTCCAACCGAGATAGTGGTTGGCCTTTCATAATATGCTTCCTCCAACACTTCCTTACATCCATCATATAACCTAACTAGCTTCCGTCGGGGTTTCTAATCCATTTTGTTTTCTAGACTGAAGATTCGCTTCAACAATTGTAAGTTATTTCCTTAAATTCTCATTTTCCTCCTTCAATTTCTTGATTTTCTGAATAAGGAGGTTAGTTTCAGACTTACCTAGTTAAGAGACATATTCTAGTTAATTTTGAGCTCCTCTTCTTTCTGTTGTTCCTCATGTTCCTTTGAATCATGTGGAACAACATGAACTTTAGGTGTCAGGGTGTGTTCTTTTACAAATTCTTCTTCTTTCTCTTCATTATGTCATCCCTTGGACTCCTTTGCTTCTATTGTATCAATACATTCCTCATATATTGGGGTAGTTGATGGTGTAACAGTTACCTACACTCTCTTCCTGGGATTCTTTCCACCCAATGGCTTCTTCAATTTCATCCTTTTTCACCATAGTTTGTACAAGAGTAGATTTTTTAAATACTTCCATAGATTCCTTGGGCATTTATGTTTTAGTAACCCTAGCTTTCGTTGATGCTATTCCAAGTGCCCATTTTTCAACAGTCTTTGTCTCATACCATTCTTACTCAATAAGGCATTCATAATAACTATCCTCAAATTGTCCACTAGATATATCCACAAGTTCCTTAGTGCATGCTCTTTTTCCTTCAACTGATGTACCAACAAATGTTCTTATGCAACGCCATCTCTTAGGGTTTATACGACAGGATTTAGGGGGTGTAACCACTCTTATTTGTCTAGGAAGTGTTGTTGCTCTACTTTGTCCGGGAGGTGTAACTGCTCTATCTTCTGGTGTTGTTTCAACAATTACCTCATGTTGTTCACTTTCACTTTCCTTTGTTTCAGTGGTTGGTGAATGTGAGTTTTCCAATAAACTAGTGCATGTGCTTCCATGTTGTTGCAATTAATGAATTATGATTAACTTCATGATCAAATGGTTGGTTAAGCATAACTTTGTATGTTTTTCCATATGCGTTGCCTTTTCCATATATTGTAAATATTTTATCAAATAATAGGGCAACTTAGCAGTCATCCATTATGAAGATGTGCCAATAACTAAAAATGATAATTGAATATTGTCCCAAAACATCCCTCACAAGTAGTGAACTTTTGAATAAATAAAGATACATTATCTCAAGGGTGAGGAAGGAATGTTTTAGCAATACCTCTCCCCTTGCTCCTTACTTCATCTCCTAGCTATAAAAAGGTTGCCCCAGTTGTTGGAATTGTTAGTTTACTTGAAAACTAGTGAGCCCTTGACTGAGATAAACCTATCAACCTTGGCAAATATGTCCTTTGTAACAACAATTTTGAATCCTATAGCCTTTGAATGTTGCTCCTATAGATCCTGTGTGAATTCCATAGCAATCTATTCATTGAAACCCGGCAACTTTTCAAAGTAGACAAACCACCCTACATTCCTAAATATTTCTAGGGCTTTTGGATGGTATAGCAATGCATAAATGGAGTTTGATTCATCTATCACGCCTCCCATGGCTGCTTCAGAGGTTGTTACTGCTCAAAACTTCTCAGAGACTGTTACAAGGCCGCATTTGGTACATATAAACGCTTTCTAGGGTAGATAATATCAGTCGAATGAAATTTGGCAATGGGTAGGGAATAATTAGGGTTTCCTTTTCATTGGATTCTAGATTTTCATCATAAATTACAACTACCATGAATGATTTCCAAGTATTCACATTGATTTTCAGAAATGACAACAAAAGTAACGACAACAATGGGTAATTATTGAATTAGGATAAGTGTATTGTGCATCATCTAAATGGTGATTACCAAATTGGGGTATAGTCATAGCGTATAGTATGATAGATACAGTACACTCCTTGAGTCCTCCCCCCAACTTAATTACAAAAGTTGTCCTTGGCATGTGTAACCAAAAAAGTCATATCATCCCTTAGATACAAATCCTACAAGTAAATGACAATAAAATGTACCTGCCTTGGCTTACCGTTATGATGACGAAGGGTTATACAAGGAAATTGACTATATCAATGTTGTACAATATTTCATGTATGGCTAAAAAGGAAGCTAAAGTAGACACTAAAAATAATGCCATAACGAGGAGCAAAATAGGATGTTACACAAAAACCTAAAACGAAAGTTAAAAAGAAGCTACATTGGACGTTAAAAACAATGGCATAACGAGGAGAAAAATAGGACGTCACACAGGAAGCTATACATGAAGCTATAATAGGAGCTAAAGAAGAGGTTAAACTAGGTGTTTACGTCGGCGCTAAAGTTGGTGTTATGTAGCACCGAACGGCCGTGATCAGTGAAAAAAGACCAAAAATAGCATTGATTTTTTCAAAAAGGTGGAGAAAAATACATTAAAACAATTAGTGGAAGCAAAAAAGGGAGCTAAAGTGGAAGCTAATCACAAGGATTTGTTGTAGTATGTCTTTGGTTGAAAATTTCCATGATAATGGCTCAATTAACAACATAACTATAGATGAAGAACATATTCCACTTTTGGTAAATGGTTATCAGTTGAAATTCTACAAGATGCCCCTCTCTAGGGCTGAATTTACTCATTCAATAAGTAAGGAGTTGAATTTTTTTGAGAGCATCACACATCCCATTCCATTCAGCGTTTGACCAACAAGGGGGGAAAACCTCAATCAAAAACCTCCTTGAGGCACTTCAGGCATACCCATTCATTGAAAACGTCTATGAGGCAACTTGTGAGTCTGAGAAAAAATTAATAATAAATAACCATAAGTGAAAATATCCTCCAAGGCACCTGGGGAAAACCTATTCATTGAAAAACTCCATGAGTTGGCGAATGGGCCTTGAAAAAAAGAAAAAAAGATCGAAACTGGCTCCCTTTTGATTTCCCCCATTGTCAAGCTCCCTGGTTAGGCCCTACCTATTAGTTAGGCCCCCTTGGTGCTAGGTCGATATAAGCTTTGGTTTTAGGTTGGTCCTCTTTTGTAGGTCGAAAACAAGAAGGCTCCATGGTTAGGCCCTCCTTGTAAGGCCTCCATTGTTAAGCTCCCGTTGAATGCTTCTTCCTTTGAAGGCTAAGTCCCCATTGTTAGGCCCTCTTCTTTCTAAGGCTTTCTTTGATGATAGGTTGAAACTATGAGGCTTCCATTGTCCCTATTAGTTAGGTTGAACCCGGCCCCCTTTGAAGGCCTTTTCTTTGGTAGTTTGAAATCAGAACTCAAATTCTATTACCCACTTCAAACTCACACACTTGTAATGGGTTATGAGATGAGCCGTCAAATTGATATGGGCTATGGGTTAGGAGGAAACCATAGATTCATAGTTGTGGATCAATGCTAGTATCGGTCAAATTCTGTCTCAGTATAACAAATACAAGGTGACTCTTACTATAGGGATAAGAGAAGCTCACCCCTCCTAGCCTTTTCTTTCCACTAGGGGGTGAGGCGCAATATTGAAGGTATTCCCGGCTCGGTCTATTCCAAGTTTTGATCCCTAAGGTTGAGTTGCATTTCTTTCTTCTGGGGGTTGAGTTTCTCTATTAGGTCCCTATACTACTAGTGTAACACCTTATTTTTATTAGTGCAACCCCCTTATTATATTGTTGTGCCCATGTAGTCCCCATATTGTTATTATTGTGCCCCATAGAAGCCCACTGTTGTTATTGTTGTGCCCTTATATTATTATTGTTATGTCGGCTCTGATTATATTATGACCCCTTAGACTCCTATATATAGAAAGGAGGTCTTTTCATTTGTATCATCCAAGAATTGTTCATTTGTGTCATATAAAGGAGGTTTCCCCCTCGAAGAGATTGATTTCTAAGGCGTTGATCTATATTTTCTATCTTTTTGTGAGTTGGTTTCATAACATTTGGTATCAAAGCTTTGGATTCTAGGGTTTCACTGCTCCAAACAAATTCATCGGGGCATTTTCGCTACAAAGTTTCAGAAGCTAAAAAAAAACCATTTGAGACAAAATATTCCTGAACCTCGGATCCGAATTTCAGATATTTTCTCACTATATTTTCAGAGATATGATATGAGGAAGTTAGGGTTTTTGCAAGCTCCAGAATTCCATCGCAAACAGGTCAGTGTGGCATTTTTGCTATAATTTTGTTTCTACGAAGGTTCAAACTCTGAAATTAAAACCCATTTCAGCCGCAATCTTGGTGCAGCTCGGGCTTCAGAGCTTGTTTCACTATGTTTTTAGATATATAGTCCAAGACATTTAGGGTTTCTGCAGGCTCTCGAATTAAATCCCAAACAGGTGACCTAGGGAAAATAGTCATAACTTTCTCTCTGAGCATCAGATTGAAATTTCGTCATAAGTTACAAAAAAATGACGGACTGTATCCGAAGGTTGAAACAGTGACACATAGCACTTCGTACAATTTCACTCTACTGAAAAAGTGTATAATCAGGTCATCTTGGGAGATTGGGCATAACACTTTCTTGGAGAATCCAATTTTGATCAGACTGGTGGCATTGGAAAGAGGAATCAGAGGGCTACCATAGTTCACAATTTCAAACCTTGGAGATCCGAAATTTCAAAGATACTTCAGATTCAATATCGATCTCCTACAAAGTGAAAAAAGGTGTGTAATTTTTTTTAAATTTTGCATAAGTTTGGTTTGAAAAACTAATTTGAAGGAATTCAAAGGCATAGTGAAGCATAATTATCATTAATTGATGCCCCGAAGAAAGAAAATGGAAACACCTAGTAAGCAACCTGAAAGCTCTAGCATGACTCATGAAGAAGAGGAAGAAATGCAACATGATATATCAAAATTACGAGACCAAGTGCAACAAAATTCACTCTCACAAAAAGTAACAGAAGCTAAGATGGATGGTTTAAAGAAAGGTGTGGAAGATAAGATAGATGGTTTAAAGAAAGGCGTGGAAAATAAGCTGGATGGTTTAAAGAAATACATGGATGGTTTAAAGAAAGGCGTGGAAGCTAAGATGGAAGGAAAAATGCAAGATTTGAAGACAAATTTGACAAAGTTGCTACAAGAAATATTTACTAATGGTGAAAGGGTAGTAAAGGAAATTCATGATGAGAACAAAAGAAATGTTAATCATGATTTCATAAACTCTAACGTTGGATTGAAGACCCACCATGTTCCAAAGATCGATATGAGGAAGTTTGATGGAAAAGATCTCATAACATGGATACTATAGATGGAGCAATATTTTGATCTCCATAATATGCAAAACACACAAAAGGTACACATTGCAACTTTATATTTGGAACCAAATCAGTTTGTATGGTATCAATGGCTTTGTTCTTGTAAACAAATTGTCACTTGGGCAATTTTTACAGAAGAAATAATAGTACATTATGAGGATACAAAAAGCAGCACCTTTTTTAGCCAATTGATAAATCTCAAACAAAAGGGTTCAATGATGGAGCACATTGAGGACTTCCAAAAATTGAATATAAGGGTAAAATATATTCCACAGGAGCATAGGATTGATGTGTTCATATGGACTTTAAAGGATAACATCCAACATGAGGTTTGCCTTTGGGAACCCGATTCATTGGAGAAAGCATTCAGGTTGGCAAGAAAAATGGAAAGCAAAATTATGGCAACCAAGAAGCCTACCATTCACAACTATAAAGATGGAAGTGTTGTTGCCCCTAGCTTCCACAACCTACAAGGTTGACACCACAAAAATTGGAAGAAAAAAGAGCAAAACGACTTTGTTACAGTTGTGATAGCAAATACACTAAAGGTCATAAGTGTGACAAGAAGAAATTATTTTACATAGATTGTGAAGAGGAGGAAGAAAAGGAACAAGAAACGTCAAAAGAAGAGGATATACACCAGGAACAAACCCTAGAGAAAGAAAAAATGAATCGGCCATATCTTGTAATGCATTAGCTAGAATTACCACTCCTCAAACTATCAAGATAGAAGGACATATCAAGAAGAAAAAGGTAATAGTGTTGATTGATTCGGGCAGTACCCATAATTTTATTCATTGTAAGATAGCCAAGGAATTGAATTGCTTCCTATATCGAGCACCAGAGTGTCAAGTGATGGTTGCAAGTGGAGGAACCATCAATTGCTCTAGAAAGTGCCATAATATCAAACTATCCATGGGAGAATATGTATTGAATAGCCCAATGCTTTCCATTCCAATGGGTGGTATTCATGTTATACTAAGAGTCCAATGGCTACAATCCTTGGGTACAATAGCTTTTAATTTTCAAGAACTTTTCATGAAATTTTGTTTGGAAGGAAAGGAAGTTGAATTAAGGGGTATCGTAGGGAAACCGAGAAAGATAATCAGCTCTAACGGAATGAAAAAGCTTCTAAAGAAAGAAAAATGAGGCGTAATTGCACAATTATGTTCGCTAGAGGTTCCCACATTGAAATCATCTATTTCTCCAGATCTACAAAAACTCTTGGACAATCATTCCAAGGTATTTGCGACTCCCAAAGGCCTACCACCTATTCGTTATCATGATCATGCTATTCATTTCATTCCAGGAAGTGTTCCTCCAAACATCATGCCTTGCAGATATCCTTATGCCCAAAAGAGTGAAATTGAATGTATGGTTGTAGAAATGCTAGAGGCTAGTATAATTCAACCTAGTCAAAGTTATTTCTCTGCTCCAGTGGTATTGGTACACAAGAAGGATGGATCACGGTGCATGTGTCTGGATTATAGAGAGCTCAACAAGATTACTATTAAAGATAAATTTCCCATTCCTGTCATTGATGAATTACATGGAGCAATTTAATTCACCAAGTTGGATCTTCGTTAAGGATATCACCAAATCAGAATGAAGACTGAAGACATTCCAAAAACAACATTTAGAACTCATGAGGGTCATTATGAATTTTTGTTCATGCCTTTTGGCCTTACCAATGCACCTTCTACATTTCAAGGTTTGATGAATTCCATTTTCAAACGCTTACTTAGAAAATTTGTGTTAGTATTTTTTGATGATATACTAATCTACATCAAGTCTTGGAAGGATCATCTTCAACATGTTGACAGGGTGCTCAAACTATTAGAAGAGAAACAATTATATGAAAAACTCTCCAATTGTTTCTTTACAATACAAGAGGTGGGATATTTGGGTACTCAGTTAGCTCATAGCTCATCTTATCATCCTAAATCTGATGGGAAAACTGCAATAGTGAAAAAATGTTTGGAAGGATATCTTCGTTGCTTTGTATTTGATAAACAGACACAATGGATCAAGTGGTTTCCTCTCGCTAAATGGCGCTATAACACTTCCTTCCATATTGCAACAAAAATGACCCCATTTATGGCACTTTATGGATATCATCCACTGTCCATCACATCTTCTTTAAAAGAAAATTCTAAGGTTCAAGCAGTGGAAGATCATATAGAGCATCAATAACAAGTTCTCAAACTCTTAAAGGATGACCTCACTTTGGCACAGAATAAAATGAAACAGAAGGCAGATCAACATCGCAGCGAAAGAAGTTTTGATGTAGGTGACTGGGTATTTCTACGACTACAACCATACAAACAAATGTCCCTCAAGCAAGCTAAGAAGGATGATAAATTATCACCAAAGTACTATGGTCCTTATAAAGTGCTGCAAAAGATTGGTACTGTGGCATACAAGTTGGAGCTTCCTACATCTTCCCGAGTGCCCCCAGTTTTCCATGTTTCGTGCTTAAAAAAGGTTATACGTGACAAGCTCCCAGTTCAAACAATATTTTCGGAACTTGACAAGGAAGGAAAAATCATATTGGAACCTAAAGAAGTCACAAAAGCAAGAACCTGACATCTACGAAATCAATCAATTTCAAAGTATTTCATCAAGTGGAAGAACTTACCTGCTGAAGATTCCACATGGGAGGACGAGAATTTTACACAAAAGCATCTAGAACTACTCAAGCGTTGAGGACAACACTTTTAGAAGGAGAGGGGCATGTTAGGTCCCTATACTACTAGTGTAACCCCTTATTTTAACTAGTGCAACCCCCTTATTATATTGTTGTGCCCATGTAGTCCCCATATTGTTATTATTGTGCCCCATAGAAGCCCACTATTATTGTTGTTCCCTTACATTATTATTGTTATGTTGGCTCTGATTAAATTATGACCCCTTAGACTCCTATATATAGAAAGGAGGTCTTTTCATTTGTATCATCCAAGAATTGTTCATTTGTGTAATATAAAGTAGGTTTCCCCCTCAAAGAGGCTGTTTTCTAAGGCATTGATCTATCTTTTCTATCTTTTTGCGAGCTGGTTTCATAAAATTCTCTTTCTTTCTAGGTTGAATTGTCTATCAAATGTGTCTTATTCAGGTTCTAGTCTAGGCTATATAAGGGGGTGAACGAACCTGGGTGCAAGTCTTGGTCCAAGAATAATGGAACTTATAGAACGTCTAATGTTGAACGACTAGAAAGTTATGGTTGTATCTGTTGTAGTGAAGGGTGAGGGAGGTTTGTAGTTCGGGAAGGTTCGATATAGGGTATGGCTAGGTGAGGTTGATTCTCTGGTGAGTGAGGGGAAACCTTAATCAAAAACCTCCTTGAGGCACTTCAGGCAGACCCATTCATTGAAAACGTTTATGAGGCAGCTTGTGAGTCTAAGAAAAAATTAATAATAAATAACCCTAGGTGAAAATCTCCTCCAAGGCACTTGGGGAAAACCTATTGGTTGAAAAACTCCATGAGTTGGCGAATGGGTCTTGAAAAAAAAAGAAAAAAATGATAATAAAAAAATGTGTTTCTATCTTACCTTGATTTTTGTGTAGGTATCATAGAGGAAAGGACCAACAAGGTGGGTTGAATAAACCATCCAATGCATTCGGCCCAAGGCACCAACTCTTGCATTCTCTAAGGGCCCAACCAATGCCCCTACTCCATTTTCCCTTATCATCCATTAGCCATAGCATCATATTTGCATCTCCAAATCCTTTCCATGTATTTTTTCCCACTTCCCTTAATTGTTATAGGAAAGTTGTGTAATTCTACAAGATAACCGAAATTTGATAACAAAAAAAACTACATATCTAGGAATTTCTTTGCATCTAATTTAGGGAAAAGCACCAGAGGCATCCTAACACCTAGTTATTCCACTAACATGCACTACGTCCTAGTTTTTCCTCCACTATTCACCATTTCCAATCCTACGAAAACTCAAATTCCTTACTTTTCCATCATAGTCAGAATCAAAATCCTCTCCATCACCATCATCAACTCCTCCTTAAATTATCATTACCCCTAGATGTTTCAAAAGAGTATTTTGATGAGCACGAGGGATCTTTATGATTGTTATAGGATACTACACAATATTGTAGCATCCTACATAAATCCTCCAAGACCAAGTTTCTAGCATTCCTTAGAAAGATCACAACCTACAATAAAATCTTACATCTCCATATCAGCATTAGCAGTGCAAACACCCCTTTTAGCTCTCAAAATGGACCTAAGTAGTTAAAATATTTCTTATATACTACTACAAGATTATATGTTCTAGCAGTAGCATGATGACAACACCTGCAAATACATCAGAGCAACCTCCAACATCATGAAAAGGTAAAACATCAGGTATGAGGATCTCTTACACTTACCCTTCAAATTCATTTGAAGCATTAGGAAATGTTATGAGTGCAAAAAGCAAATGGTTTTATAACGAGATAAACTAGTAAAGGCCTCACACAAATTTGGCAAAAATATCCACTTAGTATAAAAGGTGTTACCACATGTGAGGAGGTGAATAAGATAAAATCAAGGTATCATTTAAAAATTAGACCATTGTCGTGTATTAATGACAACATAAAGTGGGAGTACAAGGATACTTAGATTGACAAAGGTATGTGTGGGCTAGCTCAACTACTGGGCACCGAGTATTTTCTCATCCACCACCCGATAATGTCTCCACTTAACCTTGAGATCAACTTCAGCTCACCACCTATTATGATTCCATGTTCTACATGCACCAAAGTTTTTAAAATCCTTGATAAAGTATGTCGCCATTACAGGAGAAGGTTACAAGATATCGAGTCTAAAATCTCTTAGCTACAAGAACCAATCTCTAACAAGCTACAAGATACAAAGGGTTCTACTACAAGAGACATAACATCGTTGTAAATGCTCATAGAGACCCTAAACAAGCTGAGAAAGGGAGGTTTCCTCAAGAAATCATAAGTATTACATCTTGCTATTACTTGTTGCTTAATTACTTGAATTTATCATTTATTAGGATTTTTGTGTCAAGGGTCTGAATTTATAGAGGAATAGCCAATCAGTCTTTGGTCTTCAAATATGTAGAATGATTTTAAGTATGGAGTGATAAGTTGTTTCTAAAATAATTGGATGGAATTTGTGCATTTTCCATAGCTATAGAATTCCTTGTTGCCATAGGAAAACTGTAATTCTGGTAGCAACCTAGATTCAATATTTCCTTGCAAAAAATTGTTGTCCAAACTTGTGTAGTTGTGTCATATAATGGGGGGGGGGGGATTCAAAGGGAGAGAACCAATACCACATAGATTCATCAAAATCTTCAGGTCATGGCCATCTTAGAAAACTATCATCGGTTAGGTTTCTTTGAGAAACTTATAGGATATGATGATGAAGTTTCCTTAGAGTTTGCCTTGAACCTACAACATCCTGATAATCAAGAGCTAGTCATTGTTGTTAAATGGTTGGTAATATATATTAATGAGTACCCAATTAGTAGGGTCACTACCCCTCTAAAATGGATGCATATGATTAAAGAGGAAAGACATAAAGATATCAATGCAAAAAGAGGAGTTTTCATCCCTATTGAGCAACCAGATGAAGACAAAAATGGGATCAGAAGGGAAAGCCTACCATACCCCTGAGATGAAATAACCTATCATATCCTCAAGTATATCTCCCATGAGGTAAGGCTAGGAATAGTGTATTCTTACCAATTTAGACTCCTTTATCAATTAAGATTCCAAGTTGACCTACCTATTCATAAGAGGCTAAGTATTCCACACTTACTCCTCCAATCCCTAAAAGAGATGAGCACCAAGGTGAAGGAAGGTAAACAAAATTGATTGTCCCATCACAACTTAATTGGGTTAATATTCATGGGTGAATTACAACATCTTTACTACCCCAGTCCATGGGTAGAATTTTTTGACATGGACAAATAGGCCTTCCTAGAGGCCTAAGCAGAATTGGCAATGGCTCAAACAAAATTGGAAACCTCAAGTAGAGGTTTCAAAACCACAAAAGAGGTCAATTGAAAAGAGGAGAGAAAAGGAGGTGGCACACCCTACAACATAGAGAGAAGGAGAAGAGCTCTTGGAAGAAGAAGGAAAGGAAATTGCAACTACATTAACAACACTCAACAAAGTCGAAGACAAGTAGACCTGCTCAACCACCTGTTTACTTCAAGAGGAGAAAATGCACCAGAGTATGGTATAGTTGCAAACCAAGGCCTCCTTCTCCCACCCCTATCACTATTGAAGAGACTCCTAGCCTAGAAAAAGAAGAGCTTTAGGATGTAAAAGAGCATAAATTAAAGGCACCGTAGGCTAAAACAATAAGAATACAAACACATCTTGAGGAAATGAGGCAACAAATACAGTCAGAAGGGCAAGATGCTCAGCTACAGAAATAGGCTTCCCTGCTATAGGAATAACTTGTAAAATTATAGGAGATTGAAAGGACAACAAAGAAACCAGCTCCAAGGAGAACCCCTCCTTTTATTCTTGGATTGAGGTAGGAAAAACACTTCCTATACACCTCGCACCATAGCCATTCCTCGTAGTAGAGTAGGATAAAGTTGAGACTTGTCGATGGAAGATGATCGCCCAATCTAAAGGTGATATTTATATCACAAAAATAGAATATGAGGTGAAGAGAATGGGAGAAGAAATGGAACTCCTAAGGTTTGATGAAGAAAATAGAAGGGACCACCTGGAGAAAAAAAAACCTTGCTACAAGAGAGGGACACTCAAGTTGCAACCTTGGAAACATATTTGGGCACCATGGCACACCTCTCTTTAGAGGCAGTCAATTGCAGGCAACCCTCAAAGACCTACTCCTTATTCCTAAAGGAGAAACTATGCATGTTTCAGATAAACATGCTTGCACAAAAAGGGGCTCTCCCTCTACAAGAAGTCACATACTTCATTGATTTTTTCCTACAATGCAGCACAAAAGACAAGGCCAAGGTTATTGAATTTTACCTTCACAACCTTGTGCTTCCAAATATGACCATATGGGACCCAAATCCATATTTGGGAGATGCATAGTTATTGGCCCTAACATCTTGGCTAAGGCATGAGGAGGTCAAAACTAAAGCAATAAAGATGACCATGGATGGAGAGTTGAAGGAGCCACTCTAGATTCGACTTGAACACCCAAATCCATCCATCCTCACAACCACTCAGGCACTCCTAGTATAGGATCATAAAGTAGTGGAAACATACAAATAGAGGCAAGTGGAGGTCATCCTTCACTTTGAAGATACTTTTAGGTTGTCAAGGGTAGAAATATCATAAGCTTTTCAAAGGAGATGGCAAGTACTACCTCACAACATGAGAATTAGAGAATATCATTTCCCTGATAGATTACAAACCACACTTGCAAAGACTTCTATGTATAAGAGGATCATTCAAAGGCTTTGGGTTCAATGGATCAGACTTAGATTCAATCCACCCCTATTGTTAGGACTTTAGGAATATCTAATTCAGGAAGAGTCAAGGGAGTGACAACACATTGAAGAAAACACAGGTATCCATTCAACAGACACAACCACCTCTAGCTCCACATGGAATGTCAAACAGGTTATCAAAAATATGATTGAGGAAAAGCACGAGTAGGTTTCTCAAAGGATGAGAAAAGGTTTCAATAGGGGGATATGACGAGCCTCCCAATTAGGTAAAACATAAGGCCCATCTAGCCTCTCCTAATCACATAAAGGCTATATTAGACCTTCCTTTTGCACTTATAACACTTTCTCGACTTAAATGAGTTCTTATTAAGGTTAAAGATATTTTTCATGCTTTATGTAACTAAAATGTTTAATGTGCATGATATTAAGAGGATCCCATTATGCAATAAATAGAAGCAAGAGAATAACAATGTAGAGCATTAGAAAGTCTAGTTTTCAAGTTCTGCAACTTTTACCATGTACCAACAATTCTTCAATTAATGAAATTATATTTGGTTGAAGTTCTTATTATGCTTCTCCTTCGGGATTCTAAGATTCCTTGGATTAGGGCCCACCCCAAGTGCTCAATACCCCTTTTGTATCGTTATTATTTATGCATTTGTTCATTTTTGCAGTTTATTTTTGAATATCACTTTTGTGCATGGGTAATTATATGATTTATGAATAGTATTTCTTTACAAAGAATATTAGCATTAGGTGATAAGATTGGTAGTGGTTATGTTGTTCAAGTAACACTCTTGTTTATGTATTTAAATTCACTTCAATTTCTTCTATTTATTTGTTGTCCATCATTTAGTATTTCATTATGACTGTGCAATCCCCTGTTTTGTAGCTACAAGAAACCTTAAAATCATGTATCTTAATGGAGAAACCATACCACCGTTGATGTTATGACTTGGAAATGTGTGCCTTACCATTTCTTATCCCTTCCTTAGCTTCTTCCACTTTCCAACCTTGCCTTTAGCACATTTTGTTGCTTGTTGGATTGTCACCTGTGGCAAAATAAAGACTCCTATAACAGTTTGATATTTGCTTCCGAAACTTACCCAAATTTTCTTCCAAGTCATGATTCACCTATTTTGATGTGTTACAACATCCTTGGAACCCTAAGGATGGAATTTAGAAGTCGAGAGACCAAGTATATGCCTTGACCTAGATCATTGTAAAAATTGATTCTTTCTTGCAGAATTAGGGTTTACTATTTGCAAGCTATTACTTTAGTTATGTGCTTGCTTTATTTACACAATATACGATATATGCTTTCATTTCATTTTAATTAAGATGGTTTTCCTTCCTTTATTGCAATTAGCATAAGGTTTCTTGTTGTCTTTCATTCCCTGCAATTTCAAGTTTTGTCTGTAGCATACAATTAGAATGGTATATGTATAACCATATTTCATCTGAGCACTGTCACCTTCGTTAAAGTCAATAAAGAAAGAGAAAATTATTTTTGTACATATAATGTCAACCCCTATTAAGTTTGTATGAACCCCGAGTTGACAACTAACACTGACACCCTTGGGAATTATAACATTGTTGTTGCAATACTGAGGGCCATCACACACATGTCTGCGTTACTCTTTCAACACATTATTCTTAATCCATATATGATAGCACTCCCAATACATATCAATCTATTTATGTAACCATTAAAAATGGTTACTTCTAATACCTAACTCTTATAACAATAATCACTATGCATTGCAACACTTCACCCTCAATCATTATTGCTCCCAACACCTAAACCTTATAACGTAACCACTTTCGTTCACAAAAAATTATCTAACCTCTAATACCAAAGCCGTATAACCATCATTTCATATTAATAGTGAGTAAAACGTTCAATTCTTGTAAAGTATGATCCTTATGACCAAGAATTCATCATAATGAATGACTAAAATATTTTACTTTATCCATTAACCATTAACAATTATAACACACACACACACACACTTAAATTAGCTTTATAATAGCTTAAAGAGATAACCAAAAGAAAGTGCATTTAATTACCAACCCGAGATTCATTAGCAAGGAAGAATCTGTCGCTCTCAGATCCTTAAACCAGAACAAGGATATCATTGTTTTAAAGGCGGACAAGGGTGGTGCTGCCGTCATTCTTAACAAGGCTGATTACCGCAGCAAGATGTTGGATCATCTTCATAATAGTGGTAGCTACAGAAAGCTTCCTAAGAATCCGTTAAAGAAGGTTGCTAAGAAGGTGGCGCTTGCCATTTATTCCATTAGCTCATTGAGTTCCCTACACGATAAACTCATCGAAAGCAACCCAATCACGCCTAGAATCTATGGTCTCCCCAAGATTCACAAGGATGGGGCTCCCCTGAGGCCCATTGTCAACACCATTGGTGGTCCTACCTACCTTCTTGCTAAGTTCCTTGCATTAAAGCTTAAGCCCTTGGTTGGTCGTACTGAGTCCTTCGTAAAGGACTCTGCTTCCTACATTAAGGAGCTCAAGGACATTAAGCTTAACCCTGGGGACATTCTTGTTAGTTTTGATGTTGTTTCCCTCTTCACTTGCATCCCTATTGGTGAGGCCATGGAGGTGATCAACCGCCTAACAGATCTTGACACTGCTAAGTTAGTGGAGATCTGTCTCACTTCTACGTTTTTCTGTTTTGAGGGAGAGTTCTTCGAGCAAACCTGCGGGGTTGCCATGGGCTCACCCCTTTCCCCTGTTGTTGCTAATCTTTTCATGGAAGATTTTGAGTCCAAGGCTCTAAACTCTTCCAGGATCCTGCCAAAGCTTTGGAGAAGATATGTGGATGACACCAATGTTATCTGGCCTCACGGCCAAGAGGAATTAGATCTCTTCTTCAATCATCTCAATAATCAATCCTCTGCCATTAAGTTCACCATGGAGCAGGAGGTCGATGGTTGCCTTTCGTTCCTTGATATTCTTATTTCTAAGAATAGTGATGGTTCCCTTGGCCACCAAGTTTTTCGGAAGAAAACGCATACTGAGCAATATCTTCATGCCAGTTCCCATCATTTCCCGGCTCAAAAGATGGGTGTTCTCAATACCCTGGCTACGCGGGCCCTAAGGATCTCAGATAAGGAGAGTTTTAAGAAGGAGAAATCCCATCTCCTTGATGTCTTTGTTGAGAATGGTTATAGTAGATTCTTGGGTCAGAGGGCTTTCCTTAAAGCTTCGAAGAATTCACTGTCTCATCGTGAACCTAAGGAGCGAGTTCCTGGCGTCCTTCTTCCGTATGTTCAGGGGACTACTGATAAGATTGGTAGGATTCTCAGGTCACATGATGTCCCTGTGACCTTTAGGCCCCTGAACACCATTCGCATGTCCCTCAGATCAGCGAAGGATCCTATCGACCCTAAAGATATGAAAGGTGTGTACTTGATCCCCTGTTCCTGTGGGACCCCCTACATTGGGGAAACTGGTCGCTCCATTAATCAGCGGATTAGTGAGCATGTAGCAGATCTCAAGCATAGGCGTACTAAGTCTTCCGCTTTAGCTGAGCATGCCGAGAAAACTAATCATCATGTTTGTATTGAGGAAGCTAGTGTTATTGCTAAGGTTTCGCACTTCCATCATCGGAAATTTAGGGAGGCGCTTGAGATTGAAAAGAGGCCGAGTAATCTCAATAGAGATGATGGCTGGAAAATCAGTCGGTGTTGGGTCCCAGCACTCTCGTCCTAGTCTTTTTTTTTTTTTTTAACTTACGTATTTATTATCTATTATTATTCTGAATTATTTTATTATTTTATTTTATTTTTTATTTTTATTTTTTTATTTTTATTTTTATTTTTTTTTATGGTCCTGTTTTTAATTCATTCTTATTTTAATTATTTATTTGTATGAGGAGGTATTTTTAATTACTAATTTAACTTATAAAATTTTATTATTTTATTATTTTTATTTTTATTTTTTATTTTTTATTTTTTAAATATTATCATTAAATCATTTTAAGGGGTTGGTCCCCCTAGGATAATATAACTTTAATTACTAAAATATAATTTTAATATAAATATAATTTTAATTATATTTTAATTTTAATATAATTTTAATTATATTTAATAATTAAATAGAATTTTAATTCTGAATTATTTTTAGTTACTTATTGGACCTAATTGCTTTATTATTTTAATAATTTAGTTAAAAAATTTAATTATTTATTAAAATTTTAATTATTTATTAATATTGGTATTTAACTATTATCATAATATTATTTTTAAGGGACTGGTCTTTCTCTAGATTAATTTTTTCCCTTAGATATAATTTTTAATTATTTATCTTTAACTAACTATTATTAGGAATTATTTTTAGGTACTAATCGAACATAACTGTTTAATTATTTTTAATATTTTAATTATTTATTAATATTTTTTATCATATTATTATTTTATTTAAAGGACTAGCCCCCCTAGGTTAACTTTTTTAGTAAATAGGGTTTTTGATCCCTGGACCTAGTCAAAAGTAGCTGTTGTCTTTTTAGCCGTTGGAGGCTTTGCTCTGTCTACTTAACCTGCTACGCTGGATCTGTTTCTTCAACTTGTCTTGACGATGAACCACACTGGTTGGTTCGAAACGCGTCGACAAATGATGTCTCATGTGATCTTCGCAGAAAAATCCTTTGTAAACTTGATATGGATCACAGAAGCCTAAACTCTACTATTCATTAGGGAACTTATGAATTTTCATGCACCATATATGATAGTACAATCGTGTATGTTTTTGAAGTTTTAGTAATTAAATAAAGATGCTTTTACAAGTCACCATGTGATCTAAATAACACCACACTTGTAGGGATGTAAAGGCACACTATCTAATCTATGTTATAGGAAAGTAAATCACTCTTGTGGGAAAGTAAAGTAAGTCTCACCATCATCCAAAGGAGACTTGCATAAGTATTAAGATGATATTGGTTGTTGTAACTTAATATGCAATTGCATGTGCAATGAATGCTTTCAATACAAAACCATTACTTTAAATTTTCTTGTAAAGAAAATGTAACCATAAACTAAATGCTTGATAAAATAACTAATCAAAACTTTTCAAGGAAGCAAAGTTGTTATAATTATGGAAACATAGCAATTTAACACTATAATGGAGTTGCAGCAACAATCTTAACTCGTGAAATGTTGTAAATCATTCACAAAATAAATTAGTGAATAAATGAATTTAACAGTGACATATGAGTTGCATTATTAAACCTATAGTTCAGAGTTGCAACAACGTGATCCAATATGGATCCTAAAAACCTCTAAGTCTTTCAATACTTAAACACTATCACAAAGGATAAACCTTTAAGAATGGCGGAAAACACTATCGGAAGGGAAAAACATGAAGAAATGGTGAAAACAGAGTCTATCGGAGGCTTAAGCAACATCGCATAGGAGCCGTCGGATCAGACCGATCAATGGTCTAGATCTAATCAGCATATCGCAATCGGAGGTGGCAAGTGAAGTCTATCTGAGGGAGCCATATGAAAATTGCAACAACGATCAGTGCAAGTCAACGAGGACTGTCGATCAAGTGCGCATATCAACGATCCAGATTGACTCACAGTATTACATCACTAAAAACACAAGGAGGACTAACCGGGGCCCAAGGACTATGCAATATGCGATTGCGATATATCGCATTGCAATATCGCATCGCAGCAATACAAAGGAGCAGGCCGATACATATGCGACTTGCCATCGCCGGACCCGAAGGGTTTTATGGGTGCAAATTAATATATTTTGAGTTCCGGATATATATCTATCTAAAAATAAATAAATAAATAAATAAAATAAAATAAAAATAAAATAAAAATAAATAAATAAAATTTCTATGTAATTTCGCATTTTCGTTAAATAAACGAAATACAAAGGAAATGCGCCTGGAGCGATAAAGCGGACTTGAAAGGTTTATACATGCAGCTTGATATATTTTGAGTTCCATAATGAGCGAGATTTTGGGCGGGCCTCAGGCGGTAAGTGGTATTGGACAGGCTCCGCCCGATCCCATACACTGGCCGACACGTGGCTTGGCACCAGAGAGAGAAAACTACCTTTTCGGGCGGGTAATCTCCGTGCGCATAAGCCGCCCGAAATGAATATCAACCGTTGGATCAACGATCACACAGATCAACAGTGGACTTGCGATAGCGACCAAAGGCGGATCCGAAAGGATTATAGGGCGGATTCTATGATTTTTTAAGTCAGATAGAAAGAGTTTTTGTGTGTTTTAGTGTATTTCTCTGTGTAAACAGGGAAACGTGTTCCCGCGGATTTCAACTGCGGAAAAGGTCCTTTCCGTTTAAAAACAGGTGGCCACCATACCTGAACGCGTTTCACAATGATTGTTTAATGCTCAGAGGGGATTTGAACGAACAGAGGCCGGGAGCCAGAGAGCCCAAAAGGGGAGACGAACAGACAAGCAGCAATAGGCTTAAAAGCCACTCAATGTCAGAGACAGAGCAGGCAGTGCTGAGACAGAGAGCGAGAGGGAGAGTCTCTGTACTCAGAAAGACTCGAGGGATTCAAGCAAAACCCTATTGTTTGCTCCTGTTGTGTTGACACTCAATATGAGCTCACATTTGTAAAAACTCTGCTCTTGAAGACATAATAGAGAGGTCACCACTGAAAGTTGGACCAGGAGACGTAGCCTAAGAGTTTTGGGTGAACTCCTTGATTATTTGTTGTGTTATGTGTGTGTGTGTCTGTTATGTTTCTCTAATTGCTCATTGTCTATATTATTCGCAATCTTTTCAATCCATTGCACTAAGTCATATAGGCAAATCCTGCACGTGAGTCTGTAATACCTTAATATTAATCTAAAATCTCATTTTCATATCAAGTGGTATCAGAGCTTTTGGTTTTGGTTGTGTTAAGGTTAGAAAAGCTTGTGCTGGATTTTGAAAGCTAGCTAGGTCAAAGCTCAAACTAGGAGAAGGAGAACTTGTTGAGTCTAATCCAGAGATTGGAAGAGTCTATCCTTGGAGGAGAATGGCAGAAGAAACTCCATTGGAATCAAAATCTCAGTTCATGGACAGTTTTATGGCCATGCGAGCCATGGTGGAAGAGATGTATCGAGAATTTAAGAAGGGTCGAGGTGAAAGCACTTCAACACCCAAACAAGACAAAGGAGCAGAGGAACCTTCTCTAGATGCCCCTCCAGAGGGCAAAGGGAAAGGGGAAAAGCCTCCTCCATCATCTCCTCCACCATCACCTTCATCGTCCTCATCTCCTAACCCTGATAAGAAAAAGAAGAAAACTTTTTTGATTAAATTAGATGTAAAGTTTGATTTGCCAATTTATGATGAAGAATTAAATGCAAAAAAGCTAGATAATTGGATTAGACAGATTGTTGTATATTGCAGGGTGCAGAGCATTTATTCAGAAAGGAGAAAGATTTAGCTGGCTAGCCTTCACCTTGGAGGAACTGCACTAGTGTGGTGGGAAGGCAAGACACAAGCTGATCTGAAGAGACATGGTAAAATTCTTTCTACCTGGAATGAATTTGTTTCTGCCATCAAAAAACAATTCTATCCTCTAGCTTATATGCAGCAAGTAATGATGAGCTGGCAAACTCTTCGCCAATTAAAGGGCCAAAGTGTACAAAGTTATATGCAGGAATGTAGAAAAAGAGCTTTAACTCTAGGCATATCTCTAGACTCACCTGAAACTTTGTTGAAGTATATAGGTGGTCTGCATAGCTATTTGAAGCACACCATTCTCATGTTCAATCCCACTAGCCTAGATGATGTATCAGTTCAGGCTACACATCTAGAAGCTAGAGGTAAGAATGTGAACCAAGAGGTTGGGGGATCATCAAAACCCTCTGCAAGTAATAACAAGGAAAAGAAGAAGCTGAAATGGAAGGAGAGGAAGACAAACGCTGTACAGAAGGACAAACCTTCATGCACTCATTGCAAGAAGGATAGACACGATGATGCACACTACTGTTCTTTGCATCCGGAGCTGAAACCTAAGAAGTTCAGTGGTAAGAAGAAGAAGACTACTACTGCTATTCAGAAAGACTTGGGGTCAAACTCAGGTGATGAAACAACAGTCGCAGCCACAGGTATAAAAGGTAAAAATTCTAAAGCATCTACAAGTAATTCTACACAATTTATTGATAATGAAGATAATGAGAGGAAAAGACATGACCTTTTTCATATTAGAGTTATTTCCAAGCACCAAAAGATTGATACTTTATTTGATAGTGGATCACAAGTAAACTTGATTTTTGAAACAATTATAAAGAAGTTGGGATTACTAACAACACCTCACAAGAAGCCATATCCATTAGGTTGGGTATGTGATAAAGCAAAGCTACAAGTGATGGGACAATGTAAACTTAGGTTTGCTATTGGGTCAACATTTGTAGATGAGTTTGAGTTAGATATAGCTCCCTTGGATATAAGTGGTATTGTTTTAGGAAGTCCTTACTTGTATGATAGAAAAGCCATTTTCTATAGAGCTGAAAATAAGTATCAACTCACTAAAGATGGAATAAAATATATTGTAAGAGCTCATAAACTCAAAAATAACTATTCTCTCATAAACTCAAGGCAGATGAAAAGAATTTTAAATTCATGCAAGCAATTTTTACTAATGGTTGTAAAGGAAAAGAAACCTGATAAAACCAATGTATTTGAAGGCTGTGATGCTAAACAGAAAGCTGATTTAGTTAAAGTTGTTTCAGAATATGATATCCTATTTCAAGAACCTAAGGGTCTGCCACCCAAAAGAGAAATAGTACATGATATTCATTTGCAGCAAGATGCTCCATTACCTAACATCGGAATGTACAGGTTATCCGTTTTAGAGAATGAAGAGATCAAGAAGCAGGTACATGAGCTGCTCGATAAAGGGTTCATAAGACCAAGCACATTACCATGTGGATCTCCAATCGTACTGGTGAGAAAGAAAGATGGTTTGTGGAGGATGTGCATTGATTATAGAGCACTGAATAAAATAACGATCAAGAACCGTTATCCTTTTCCTCGTATTGATGATCTATTAGATCAATTGAAAGCAGCAATTTACTTTTCCAAGTTAGACTTGCGTAGTGGCTATCAGGACAGAGTTGCAAAACAAGATGCATGGAAGACTGCTTTCAAGACAAAGCAAGGGTTGTATGAATGGTTGGTTATGCCTTTTGGCTTAACTAATGCTCCTGCCACTTTCATGAGAGTTATGAATGATGTACTCAAACCTTTTATTGATGATTTTGTAATTGTATATTTAGATGACATTCTTGTTTTCAGTAAAACATGGGAAGAATATTTGAAACATGTAAAGCAGACTTTAGATGTTTTGAAAAAAGAAAATCTCTATGTGAAGTTGTCAAAATGTGAATTTGGCAAAACATCTTTAAATTATTTGGGTCATATTGTAGGGGGTGGTGAATTGAAGATAGATACCTCTAAGGTTGAAGTCATTGTGAACTAACCTAAACCCAAATCTGCTACAGAAGTTAGGAGTTTCCTAGGAGCAACACAATATTGGAGAAAGTTTATTTCTAACTTTTCCTTGATTGCAGCTCCCTTACATGCTTTAACAGGATTGAACAAGGTGTTTCAGTGGGGAGGCAAATAGCAGAAAGCCTTCGACACCTTAAAAGAAAAAATTTGTACAGCACCAGTACTAGCACTGCCAAATCTTCAACGTCCATTTGTGATTGAAACAGATGCCAGTGACTATGCCATGGGAGTAGTGTTGATGCAACACAGTATACCCATATGCTATCATTATGAGACATTTAATTCTGCAGTAGTTAATTATCCCACATATGACAAATAATTGTATGCATTAGTGCAGAGTGTCAAAAAGTGGAAACATTACCTAATGGGCAAAGAAAGAATTATACATACAGAACATCAACCACTTCAATATTTGCACTCACAAACTAAATTGCAGCAATCAAGACATTATAGGTGGATGGGTTTCCTACGGAAATTTCATCTTGCCATCAAATATAAGAAAGGCATACACAATAAGGTTGCAGATATGCTATCAAGACCAATCATAAATGCATCTACTATACTTAAGCATAACTCAGTAATGCATGAAAGCTACATTGAACAATATGCTCAAGATGTAGATTTTAAAGATGTATATGCAACTTTAAGTCATGGCAAACAAGTAGAAGAATTGGATTATTATGTTAAGGACCAACTCTTGTATCATTTGGGAAAGTTATGCATTCCACAAACTGAAAGAGTTAACATAATCCGAGAAGCACATACTTCTCTTATATCAGGTCATTTTGGTGTAAGTAAAACAGTTTCATAGCTACAAAGGTTATGTTATTGGCCAAGAATTCATGAAACAATTTCTAGATATATTAAAGGGTGTACCATGTGTGCTAAAAGCAAGCCCAACAATAGAAAAATAGGCTTGTACACTCCACTTCCAGTTCCTTCTCATCCTTGGGAAAGTGTTTCCATGGACTTTGTTGGGGGATTGCCAAAATCTAGTAAAGGTCATGATTATTTATATGTTATTGTGGATAGGTTCAGCAAAATGCTTATTTTGATACCTTGTAACAAGCAGGATACAGCTGAACAAATAGCGAAGTTGTTCTTTCAACATGTATAGGTTCATTTTGGGTTACCCACTTCTATTGTATCTGACCGAGATTCCTGATTTTTTGGGAAGTTTTGGTCAAGCCTGTGGGAATTGATGGACACCAGATTGAAGAAGAGCACAACATCTCATCCACAAACTGATGGTCAAATAGAGGTGGTCAATAGGATAGTGATCCAGTTGCTCAAAGGCTATTGCAGCAAGCATCCCAAGCTTTGGGATGAACATTGTGTTATGTGCAACATGCTTACAACCGTGCCAAGCACTCTTCTACTAAGAGATCTCATTTTGAGACTTGTTTTGGTTTTATACCAAAGTCTCCCTTGGATTTTGTCTTTAGTAAATACATAGCAGTTGAGGGACACAGTGATGTGGACAAAGCAACCAAGTTCATTGAACAGATCCAAGAAATTCACCAGGCAGTGTAGGAACAACTGGAAAGAAGCTAGGCCAAGTACAAGGCAAGGCATGACAAGCATCGAATTGAGCATAGCTTCCAAGTTAGTGATCAAGTTTGGCTGTACATCAGCAAAGACAGAATGCAAGGTGAAGGTAAGACGCTGAAACCAATAAGGTATGGGCCTTTCAAGATACTTGAGAAAATTGGTGAAAACGCTTTTCGCCTTGATTTGCCAGCTTATATGCATATCTATTCAGTCGTTAATGCAGAAAACTTAAGACTGTATGAACCTTCATTGATTGAAGATCCTGAAGAGCAAATTCAGTTGCCTTCTATTGATGATCTGTTGCCTGAATATCTCAATGAGTTGCAGGAAGACACAGTTCTGGACAGGAAGGTGAGAACTACGCGCAGAGGGGATGTTGAGTACCTGAGAATCGGACTCAAAGGTTCAAAACCAAGCAGTGCATGATGGATAGAAATTGGGCAAGTGAGGAAGCTGTATCCTCACTTGATCTATGCTTAAAAACCAATTTTTGGTGGTCCAAAATCTTTTTAGTGGGAAGGCATGATCCAAAATGGATCCTAAAAACCTCTAAGTCTTTCAATACTTAAACACTATCGCAAAGGATAAACCTTTAAGAATGGCAGAAAACACTATCGGACGGGAAAAACATGAAGAAATGACGAAAACATAGTCTATTGGAGGCTTAGGCAACATCGCACAAGAGCCATCGGATCGGACCCATCAACAGTGCAGATCTAATCGGCATATCGCAATTGAAGGTGGCAAGCGAAGTCTATCGAAGGCAACCATATGAAAATCGCAACAACGATCAGCGCGAGTCAACGAGGACCGTCGATCAAGCACACAGATCAACGGTCCATATTGACTCACAGTATCGCATCACTAAAAACACAAGGAGGACTAACCACGGCCTGAGGACTATGCGATATGCGATTGCGATATATTGCATCGCGGCAATACAAAGGAGTGGGGCCGATAAATATGTGACTTGCGATAGCCAGACCCGAAGGGTTTTATGGGTGCAAATTAATATATTTTGAATTCCGGAAAAAAGGGTTTTTCTATGTAATTTCGCATTTTCGTTAAAAAAACGAAATACAAAGGAAATGCGCCCGGAGCGATAAAACGAACCCGAAAGGTTTATACATGCAACTTGATATATTTTGAGTTCCATAATGAGCGGGATTTTGAGCGGGCCTCAGCCGATAAGTAGTATTAGACGGGCTCCGCCCGATCCCATACACTGGCCGACACATGGCTTGGCGCCGGAGAGAGAAAACCGCCTTTTCGGGCGGGTAATCTCCGTGCACATAAGCTGCCCGAAATGAATATCAACCATTGGATCAATGATCACATAGATCAATGGTGGACTTGTAATAGCGACCAAAGGCGGATCCGAAAGGATTATAGGGCGGATTCAATGATTTTTGAAGTCCGATAGAAAGAGTTTTTATGTGTTTTAGTGTATTTCTCTGTGTAAACAGGGAAACATGTTCCCGGGGATTTCAACCGCGACAAAGGTCCTTTCCGTTTAAAAATAGGTGGCCATCATACCTGAAGGCGTTTCACAATGATTGTTTAATGCTCAAAGGGGATTTGAACGGACAGAGGCCAGGAGCAAGAGAGCCCGAAAGGGAAGATGAACAGACAAGCGCCAATAGGCTTAAAAGCCAGTCAATGTCAGAGATAGAGCAGGTAGTGTTGAGACAGAGAGAAAACATAGACAGAGAGCGAGAGTGTTATAGACATATTTGGGCACTAAAACCCCAATCATACATGTCCATAAACCAAGGGCCTCTAAGTCCCCAAAAGTGTTGTTTCATACCCTAAAGGACCAAGGTCAGCTGATTACATCATCTCCCAGAAGTTCTCCATGAAAAACTACTCAGAACTGGTCAAAGCAGGACCATACAGACTGCCCAGTGCTAAAGGTGCGATGCATCTCACCTGCCACATGCAAAAAGTGCAATGCATACTGGAAAGCCCTACTATAGGGTGCAATGAGCGAGAGCAGACAAATGGCACAAGCAGTTTGCTAGGTGGAAACCTAGAGAATCTAGAAACTGCTCATTTGACACTTGCCTCTCTGAGTTCGCCCAGGGATGAGTAAGGGATCTAAAATCTCCATGTGGAACCAAGAACTATTAGTGAAATGACACTAATCAAAACCCCAGAAGCTGACTCACTCTCCTGTAAACATCTATATATGGATCCCTCATCCAAGAGATCCAGAGGCTGGAATTTTGTATTTTGCAAGGAAGTGTTGTTGGTTTCTCTTTGAAGACATTGTTGGGTGATCTTGCTTTGTATGAGTGAAGAGGGCTTTCATGCTGGGAGGATGACGTTGGGTCAGACCAAGTGGTTGTAATTCTTTCTTCTACTACTTTTACTAATAAAGCCATTTGAGTTTTCCTCCATATTCTTGTGTATCTCTGAATATTGTGTTGATATATGCATTTGTATGGTCAATATATATCTGATCCTATATTGTTTACAGTGATAGATCTCTATGCTTTGATGGTATTATGCTGCTATGAATCTATAGGTGCTCTTTGAAGCGAGACAAGTAAGGAAGCAGTGGCGAGATTCTGTCAAAGGAGAAAGGAAACAAGCAAGGAGCCAAGCAGAAGACTGAGGTTGGTACTCTCTGCTTCTTTCTCATCTCTCTCTCGTAAAGGAAAAACAAGTGACTTTAATCTGTTTGTTTCTAAGATAGCTACCCATCTTAGTGGGACTAGCAGCTCTGAATAGACACTAGATTTCCCAATAAAAAAATGGCGACTCCGCTGGGGAGCGATTAGTTTGATTGCTTGTCTCTATTTGTTTGATTCATAAACCACAGACGGAGCCTGAAGTCAAGCCAGCTAGCCTTCGAACTGCATTTGCTATGCAAGTGCAAAGTAGATCAACGCTGCTTCAGTCAATCTCTGGGTTTGTTTATGAACTGAACAATTGACTTGCAAACATCCTAAGTGCCCTAGAGGTAGCTTGAGTAACCTCATTAGATCAGCCCTATACTTTGTAGTTACTGACTATCATTTTCTCGGCCTAAATCCCTGAACTAAACTGCAAACTGTGACCAAAAACCAAGTTAAAGTCTCGTTCCTGGACCATCGCACCCTCTCCTTTAGGCAGACTGGATGCATCGCACCTCCCGTGTGCAGTAGGTGAGATGCATCCCTATTTCCCTGTGTTACAGGTGCGATGATCAGGTAAGACTGTTTCTGCCTCCAGATTTTGGTTTTTTCTTCACTGTCTTCAGTTTTATTCAGGATTTTTTCTGTCTATGATCAGTGGACCATTGTAGAAACCCCCTTCCATTGCATCATTCAACCTCCATTGTATAAATATTTGTGAATGTTTTTATGTATTTTTCGCCATTCACAGCTCTCATTTACAAAATAGTAGCTTAATCGAACTGTCATCTTTTGATTTGAAAGTGTCGCAAGTGTCGTTTTCAGTCAAAGAAAATAATACTTCTCTTTTTGATAGTTGATTACACTGTTACTCTTGTATTTGATCTGAATTTGTAAGTATTTCAAGTGTCGAAAGTAGTTTTCAATTCAAAATCGCAAAGTGTCATCTTGCCTTCCTGTCGTTTTTTGAAAAGAAAATCGTTAGTACTGTCGCTTTGAAAGAAGAGATAATTCAGATTTGTATTTAGCATTCTTTTTGTCATTTACACAGTAAGAAAGCGAAAACAAATACATGCACATGCATTTGCATTTAGACTGCTTGTCGATTTCGATTTAGGACAGTGCATCTAGTGTGTGCTCTCTGCTCTATGTTGAAAGGATTTCATTTCTCTTTCCTTAGTAGCTAGGATTTTCATTGCAAAAAGAAGATTAAATGACTGTTTATCATCTTAGATTGTATTTTAGGAATTGTATATCTACATCACACAATAAACCTGAAAGGCAAATTTCTTAAGAAAGATCAACTGTAAAATAAATTCAATGAACATAAAAACGCTTTGGAACCTAACACACAACATCTAGAAGTCTAGGCTAGAGACGTATTTTGGCGTCGTAAAGCCTGGTAACTGTCGCTTTCATCGTAGGTTGGGTGATTCCTCCTCTTTTAGACGACAAGTGCCAGTACGGACTTGTGCTCCCACGTACTGTCGAGTATATATTGAGAGACCACAATAGGCAATATCCTTTATCCTTAGGAAGCTGTGTCTGCCGCCCTATCATCCACATCAAGCGATGAGATCCCCTTCCTTCTCGTATCGGCGTGATGTGGCTGCTTCTGGAAAGGCCCTTAAGCAAGCCAAGCACGGAAGAGGCTCTTGCTCGAATGCATGCATGACCCATCTCCTTGTAGTATCGTAGGAGCATCACATCATTGTTGCAGTTGCACGCACGGGAGCAACGGCCGTAGGTGGTTATCACCATCATGTATGTGGGCGGGGACGCTAGCGCAAGACCCTCCGGACCTTCTTTTGTTTTGCTTTTTGCTAAACTGGGTAAAGCCCTCATTGGCTAAGCAAAATAAAGCTGGTTTTTTCATCCTCAAACCAAAGCGCCCCTTTTCGCCTCTGACTGCCAATAAGCGAAGGACAGCTCCTAATCCCATTACCGGTCCTGATCTTCGGTAAGGCCCGGGATCAGCGAGGTCAACCCAGCCAGATGGGTAGGCTCCGCAGGTTTCGACGATCGATAAGGGCTTCGATCAGGAGCGGAGGCTAGAGCAGGGCTTGCTCTAGCGCTTCTCTCGCTAACATTGCAATGCACTGAACAAAGCATTCGGGAAGATTGACTACCGTACCGTAAAAAGTATTCTGCAGTTTTGCGATTGGTTTGGTAATCCCTCTGTCTAGATTTCCAGAGTAGTCTCTTTCATTCCTTTTCAGACTCCTTAAAGGAAAAGGTCCATTTGAGCACTTGTCACTTCAGGCTCATTAAAAATTGAAGGCGCCTAGAGTCATCTTTAGCTTTTTCTCGACTCTTAAAAAGTGAAAAAGCAAGTTGTGTCAAAGTGTCTAAAATTCATTTAATACGGAATAACATTTTCCCCTCTTATTTTGAGTTGATCATATAATCCGCAATCGTGGAAGAAATTCAATCAAAACCCCATTGTTCGCGGAGACTGATAAGTCAACCATCTTTGACTCTGGAAACGAAACCATTCCGGGCCAAGGGAACTCGTTTAACTGGGTCAAAGTCTCCTAGTTTGTTTGGAACTTGTGTTTCAACATCCTTTGAGACTCCAGTTACTCCAATAATTTCTGGTATCCCTGCCTCTACAGAAGAAGTTCCGCAGTTACAAGAGGACATTAGAACTGATCCTAGTGTAACAGTAAACACTTCTATTCCTGAACTGGCTCCATCTGGAGTTGATTCGGAAGGTGTTACTCCTCCAGCATCTATCACTGCAGAATCTATACCCTCTTCAGCACTGGAAATATTTTACGGACCTGACGGTCTACCTCTTCCACCTGGATTGATTGCTATAGAAGACATTACGGAGGATCTTCCATCCAGTACTCCGTCGCATTTTGGAACTGGGATCCACCTATATCCTTCTACTTCAGAAGTTAATACCCCTTCATCGCAAGTTCCTGTAGAATCGCTGGGAAATCTTTTGGATAGACTCGATATGTCTGGACAACCATCGACATCTAGGACTGTGTCGTCTGATACAGCGGTAGCAGAACCTCCTGCCACCACTCCGACGATGTTCGCTGGTATACCATCTGTCCCAACTAGCTCTCAACCGCTAGAAGGAGTCCACCCAGGGACTGTTTCGACAATATGGTCTGTTCCCATTTGTTCATCCGGAATAGTATCTAGAATCTCTTATGTTGAATCTCAACAAATTGATCCTTCACAACAATATCAATTTGGGCAGTCTGGTCTCCAAAGGCCAATCATTCCCTTGAGCACTGGATTGCTGCCATATGGAGGGCACTACACCCTTTCATTGTTCCCTCCGGGAGAACAACCATATGAGAGTTCACAACCGAATTCAGGTCAAATTGGAATCACATCCAACGGTTGGGTGCCAATACTGCCTCAACAACCAAGAGTTGTATACTCAATGCAACCGAGTCTACCTGTGTCGAATATCCCCACTACACCAGCTATTGTGACAATGTCGCAAGTACAAGCATTGCTTGTTGTATGCCAACCTCAAGTTTCTCAAGTTGTTGTACAACAGCCTCTTGTCTCCGCGACACAAACGCAATCGCCAATTAATGGCTCCTTAACTTGAGTGAATCAGGCTCAAACAGGTATTATTACCCCTCATCTTGGTCAAATGTCCAATATTGGGCAACGCAAATGGTTTCACAACCATGGTTGGTACAACACCAATAACCGCAATTCCAACAAGCTTACCAAGGACCTGAGCAGCAAAACTTTGCAGGTAATGGGCAGCCGTATATTCAAAACGGTTATCACCAATCGTCTCAAATTGGTTATGCCCAACCACCTTATCAAAGTTATCAGCATCAAATACATTATGCTGGTATGCAAAGACCCACTGCTCAGGCGATCCCATCTTATCCTGGGTACGCTTCACCGAACCTGAATCAACAGTTGCCCTTCGTGGTGACTCTAGAGTTACCAGATCTAAATCGGCTAATGAACGATCCAATCGCTTATGCCCCTTGGTGGCCGGCGATTCCGGGTGAAGACCCGTCGAATCATGTGATGACCTTTCATCTGTGGTGTTCATCCAACACTCTCAATGATGATTCGATTCGGCTTCACCTTTTTCAGCGAACGTTAACTGGTATGGCAGCAAAATGGTACATCAAATTGCCTAGAGCTTCATTTGATAACTCCAGCGCCCTTGCCAACCTTTTTAACCCATTTTCAATTACCAATAAGGTATGAAACAGGAACATAGCTTCTTACCAATTTCAAGCAAACAACGGCCACTCACATATCCAATCATATTCATGAATGGCGACGTCATCGTAGAATGGTAAAAACATATGTCCCTGATCAGCTACTAGCTAAATGGTTTATTAAGTCTTTGTTACCTTCTATAATAGAAGATGTAGCGAAGGGAGGGGTTGTCACTGAAGAGCAGGTCATTGCTCATGCGCAATATCTAGAATTGATCTATACTCAGTCTAGCACGCTCTATGACAAAATCCCTAATGCTCTGAGACCAGAATTTTCCGTTCCTCCTCCTCCTAAATCAAACAAAGACTCTCATGCTGGCGATGGCATGATAGGTACGACAAGCATGAAATTGACAAAGGCTACATCTAAGAAAGCCCGTAAGATTTATGATCAAAATGCAAATGAAGAAATTCTAGCCTCGGAGGTTAATGCCGTGTCAACTAACAAAGGCAAAGAACCAAAGCAACCAGGAGGCAAGAAGAAAGGGAAGAGAAAAAAGAAGAAACAGGATGATTCGTCTCCTGAAAAATCTTCTGCAAACCCTTCTGGGCAAAAGAAACCTACTCAGCCATGCCTCATATGTGATGAGGATCATTGGATGAGAGATTGTCCATATAAAGTTGAAGTTAAGAAATTCTTTAAGAATTCAAAAACCTCAGCAATATTGACTGATCCGTTTCCAAACCCAGGAACCAATCTAGTTGCTAGTGACAATGCTTCCCCATCCCAAGTCCTTATGCTGTCCATTTCAAAACAGCAAAATGATGCTTTGATATCAACAAGGAATAAAGATTACGGGAATCCACAACTGTCGAACAACAAGGCTACTGATCAACCTAGTAGTTCGACAACAACTTCAATCGAAGTTGTGCCACCCATCATTCCTGAGCTAACGATAAAGCCACCAAAGGGAGTAGTACACAAATCGACATTTAATCCTCATGCCAGAGCGGCACAAAATTATAATATAGTAGAGGACTTGCCCGAATCGCCATCCGCCATGTCAACACTTGAAGTACTGCAAAATTGCCCCTCCCAAAAGCAGGCTCTATTATCAGCAATAGGTGGGATTGACCCAGCGGATTCCAATCTTGTGGCCTTCAATCATAAAGGATATGACCCGCAGTTATTAGCTCAGCTCGCTTTCCTCATTCAAGTGAAAGCCCTCAAAAACACTGTTCATCGAACAATTATTGATGAGGGGGCATCTATATGTATTATGTCAATGAGTTGCTAGAAAACTTTGGGCTCACCACCCTTGTCGCAATCGTCGACGATGTTAAAAGCATTTGATGGACGAACATACACTCCATACGGGATTTTAAGTAACTTGCAAGTCGAACTGGGGGGGAAAATAGTAGAAATCGATGTTGAAGTTATCGATGGAAACCTCGATTACAACATCCTACTGGGAAGGCCCTGGATTTATGCTATGGCTACTGTTGTGTCGACATACTTCAGAAAGATTGCATTTCCCTTCCAAGGGGGAATTACAATCGTCGACCAACAGACATTCCTCCCCAACAGTTCGAAAGTTATGGGAAGCATTCCGATGATCCATGGAAGCTCTCAGTCGCTTCAAAATATCGGAGTAGGCCTGCTAAAAGACCCTACATTGATGGGTACTTTTTCCCTACCGCCTCCAAACAACTTGGCGAAAGTGGCAACGGTGGGAACTTGCAATATGGTATCTTCCATTCAGAAGATGTCTGAACACGATATTAGCATGGATCATCACCAGGTGTTGCCTCCAAGCCCAATAGAAATATTGTAGCAATCAATGTTCTCAGCATGGGAGGCAAACCCCAATGAACACTCATCAAGCGTTTGGGTAGATAGGTCTAAGGAGTATGGTACCTCTTCAGATCCTTATTCGCATGTATATTCTACAGACGAAGGAATTGTTCAGTCAATGAACATACAGGGGGCACCATGGGAAGATTACCACCATCGTTCCCATCTTCCGGATTACAATGAAGATTACTCCAGCGACCTTAATCATCCATCAGTTTTTGATTTTCTATCAAATACTATAAACACGGTGGATTCCGAGCGAAATCTGTCCAATATTGAAGAAACTATCGCCATAAATATCTCGACTAAACCAGATGTTGTAGAAAATATTCATGTTGGCAAATATTGTTCTTCTTCAGAACTTGAAATATATTACGCTCTCTTTCGCGAGTTCAGAGATGTCTTTGCATGGTCACATGAAGAAATGCTAGGCATTGACTCAAGCATAGTTGAACACGGAATTAAGATGTATCCACATGTCAAACCAGTAAGACAACGGCTTCGCTAGGTGCACCCAAAGAAAGTCGTTGCCATCAAGGCAGAAGTTGAAAAACTTCTCCATGTTGGTTTCATTTACCCGGTTCCTTTAACTGATTGGGTATCAAACATTGTTCCTGTGATGAAAAAGCAAGGAACAATTAGAGTGTGTGTCGATTATAGGGATGTAAATCAAGCTTGTCCAAAGGATAACTACCCTACACCCTTCATCGACTAGATAATTGATGAATGCGCCGGATGCGAAATCTTTTCGTTTATGGATGGATTTTCCGGGTATAATCAAATAAATATCCACCCACAGGACCAGTCAAAGACTGCATTTATTTGTCCGTGGGGCACATTCGCATACCGTAAGCTACCTTTCGGTTTAAAGAACGCAGGGGCAACTTTTCAGAGGGCAATGAATTATGCCTTCCATGACATCAAGAACATCGTTCAACCATACCTCGACGATCTTCTGGCTCACTCACGAAAGCGGACCAATCATCCACAGCATTTGAGAGCAATATTTCTACGTTGTCGACACTACAAAATAAGACTCAATCCGCACAAATGTGTGTTTTGCATCGGTTCTGGTCGTTTACTTGGCTTTGTAGTTTCAAAGGATGGAATCCGTCTCGACCCATGCAAGGTTCAGGCAATCATCGATTTGCCTCCACCTTCAAATTTGCTTCAAATTCAGAAACTCCAAGGGAAAGCAAACTTTCTGAGGAGGTTCATTCCAAATTACGCCGAACTTGCTAAAGGTTATACACGTCTTTTGAAAAAAGAAGTACCCTTCAACTGGGATCAGGTCGCGCAAGCTTCCTTTGATGCTCTAAAGGAATCCCTAATAAAAGCATCATTAATGTACGCTCCTGATTATCAAAGAGACTTTAACTTGTATCTGGCTGTAGCAGATACGACCATCGCAATGGTTTTAGTTCAAGAAGACAATGGAATCGAACATCCTGTTTATTATTTAAGTCGAAACTTAAATGATACAGAAAGCAAGTACTCATATGTTGAAAAGCTAGCTCTCGCTGCTGTTCAAGCAATACAGAGATTTCGACACTATATTCTCTTTCGAAAAACTATCGTTTTGTTAGATTGCAACCCCATGACTTACATCTTGTCACGACAGTTGCTTGGGGGAAAATATTTAAAATGGATAGCAATTTTGCAAGAGTTTGATCTGGAATTTGTAAAATCCAAATCAAAGAAAGCTCTAGTATTCGCAGAGTTACTATGTGATTTCCCATCATCGTCCAACAATTCAACATCCAAAGCAACAATCGTGGATGAATATTTGTTTCTGATATCTTCAAGCGATCCATGGTATGGAGATATAATCATTTATCTCCAAAACCAAACATATAGGTCTAATACCTCTCACTCAGAACAGCGACGTACTCGATACCAAGCAAAAGACTACATGATCGTCAGTGATACACTATACCATCGTGGTGTCGATACTGTTCTGCGAAGGTGCCTCACCCATGAGGAGGCCGAAAAAGTCATGAATGATTGTCATTCAGGTGCATGTGGGGGGAACCAATCTGGTTATGCTACGGCACAAAAGATTTTACGAGCAGGATACTTCTGGCCAACAATGTTCAAAGATTGCATAACCGCAGTTAGAAGTTGCCATGCTTGTCAAATCTTCGACCGCAAAACCAGAATACCACCCACACCTCTACAGCCAGTAGTTGTTGTTGGGCCATTCACCAAATGGGGCATAGATTTCATGCAATGTAACCCCACCTCGACTGGGGGGCATGGGTATATCATAGTCGCAGTTGACTATTTTACGAAATGGGCCAAGGCGCTGCCTACATTAAACAACAGCGGCGAAACGGCCGCTCTTTTCTTTTTCAATCATGTAGTCGCCAGGTTCGGCGTTCCGCAAGCTATAGTCACAGATCATGGATCGCATTTCCGCAATCACATGATGGTTGAATTGGCTGCCAAATTAGGACTGTCCCACGACAGCTCTACTCCGTATTATCCGCAAGCTAACAGGCAAGTTGAAGCGATCAACAAAGTCCTGAAACGCATGCTGCAAAGGATGATTGGAGTCCATAAACGGAGTTGGCACCTAATCCTGTACTCAGCCTTATGGGCATACCGGACATCGGTGAGAAATGTGACCGAGTTTACACCCTTTCAGCTGGTGTATGGCTTGGAAGCGATCTTACCAGTTTAGTGTGAGATTTCGTCTCTCAAGCTTGCAGTTGACCTCCTCCCTGAAACTTCAGAGGAAGAAGCTCGTTTCTTAGAATTAATCCAACTAGATGAAACTCGTCGTGATGCCACCTTGGCTAACGAAGCGCATAAGAAACGAGTCAAAGCGCAATTTGACAAGAATGTCAAACCCCGCGTTTTCTCAGAAGGTGACCTGGTCTTGCTCTATGATGAGGAATCCGATAAATTGGGAGCAGGTAAGTTCCAGTCTTTGTGGATGGGTCCCTATATTGTTAAGCGTGTGTTAGCAAAAGGAGACTACGAGCTAGTAGATTATGACAGGATTCCACTGTCACAACCCCGAAACGGGTTGTACCTTAAGCGCTACTATGCTTAACTCGGCATGCTAACCTCTTCTTATGCTTTTGTTACATTTTTGTTTTCGTCAAGAGTGATCGTTTTGGTTAGGTAATCCACTTTTTCATTTTTTTGCAGATGTCAAACCCATTGGAATCATTTGTTGGATACGCCGACGGGACGAGTCATAGTACGCGGAACCTATCTTCTGCGGCTTGGGCCATCTTTGATCCAAGCAGCGAGTTAGTGAGTTTCAGAGGGGTATGTATTGGTCAATCAACGAACAACGTCGCTGAATATAGCGCGTTGATAGAATTTCTCTCTGATGCCATCGCGCACGGCATACGCTGACTTGTCGTTAGGCTAGACTCACAGCTCATTATTCTATAACTTACCGGCACCTATTCCGTTCAGAATCCAGCTATATATCGCATGTTCGTAAGGGTCAAGATTTTGGAAAGACAGTTCAATTCTATTCAATATCAACATATTTCCAGAAACTTAAACACGTTAACCGATTCATTAGCAAATTATGTGTTAGATAGACATTTGCAACATTTGTAAAAGAAAAGCATTTTATCAATAAACTGCATCAAGATAACATAACTTAACCAAAATAAAGCTCCGAAAATCAAAAATATATATAACTGTTTATAGTTTGTACATAGTGTTCTATGTCCAGGACAAAATCGGTCATATGACCCAAAAACTCAAAATGCAAGGGGGCACCCTAATCTAATGGTGCTCGTGATAACAAGTCACCACATGTGCAATCATGCGTAAGAGTCTGGTCCATCGGCTCGACATGCCAGTGGTATGGCACTGTAATCTCAGAGGCAGATCATCAGTCCTCACATCCGGAATACTAAGGGTGAGGCCCTTGATCTGATCCTGCAACACTGCAAGGGTCTCGGATACATCTAGGTCGCGAAGAATGGCCCTCCCTATAGCCTCTCTTGCTGGAATGGCAGTTGCTCCTCTCAGACGCGCTGCTGGTCGCACTGGCCCAATATCTGCATAATCACATGAGTTTTGATTAGTCTTGATAAACATTTAAAAAACACAAGAACATTATAAAAACAATAAACAGAGATATGGTCAGAGATTTTTACCTATGACACCCCACTACTCGCCAGCCGACAGCACCAAATCTGGGTCACCCCGGAAATCCATCCCAGCATATGGATACTCGGCATAAACCATCTGCTGACGGTTGAACCACTCAAAGAAAGCATCAGAGAATGAAACCTGCGGTTGACCAGCATGTCTGGCCATAAGGTCAACCCATCTCTGCATCCGTGGCTCAGTCGGTGGTGGTAGGCCAAGTGAAATGTACTGCGGCTGCATCAGTGGGATCTTCTCCAAGGCGAAAGCAGTCAGAATAGAACCATAGCCAAAGTTCTTGGATCTTCCGTTTTTCACCTTGGTAAGCTGTTCTTTGATAACTGGAAGTACTGCATCACACCAGTTGAATACCTTGGGTTTGAGGCATTCCAAGGCATACTGCATATAGGACCTGTTGGCCAAGTGAAGGGCCGCGCTACCAGCCAATCTAGAAAAGGTGAATAAAATAGTCCTCAAAGGTCGGTCGGTGACATCTCGGATACTGATCTTACCGTCCCTGCTCGGCTGAGATCCTTCCCTATAGTATCGATGAATATAATCCCTCACGGATTCACCCCCACGGGCAGAACCTGAAAGTGAGAGAGGGGCACCACGCCTCGATAAACCGGTCAAAAAGTAGATGTCCTCAACAGTCATGGGGATGGATTTGCCTCTTATCTGGAACACTTGGTTGGTAGGATCCCATGCATCGAGGAAATATTGCAACAAGTTGATTTGTTGCCTCATGCTAGAAATGCGAAAGAACTTGAGCAAGCCACAGTTCCGCAATGCAGTTACCGTACCCGGATCATGTAGGGAAACCATGTCCTCTTCTTCATGCTCGCGTTCACACCATGTAATGACCATTTTGCTCCGATGAATCTCTGAAAAACAAACAAGAGAAGAATCAGGGTCCTGATTTGGCAAAAAACAGGCAAAATTTCCATGAAAAATCAGTGCAAAAGTTTTCCTCCTTGCGCCCATCGCACCCTAGCTGTGTAATGAGTGCGATGCATACATTCTGGCCAGTGGCTAGCTTAAGATGCATCGCACCTTTCGATATACACTAAGTGCGATGGGGGCAGAACGAAATGTTCAAACCCTAGGGGCCCAGAAAAGCAGGAAAACATGCTCAGAATTCAAAAAGGAAAGAATGCAATTGAAGAGCTCAGGTTTAGCTCCTACCTAGTCCAGACGACGCCGAAAATCATCCACAGAATATCCCGAAATCAGCTGGTGAAAATCAAGGGGGAAAACACCTCCAGAGCTCCAACAATCACAACTCCAAATGAAATGGTAAAATGAGGGGTAAAATCCTATTTTTAAAGTTACCTTTCATGTAATTTAAGTAGGGAATTGGTTTTTTAACTCATTTTTCAAGCATATGTCCTCATTTCTAATCAGTTTGATGGAGCAATTGAACAGGTAGTACGACCATCAAAAGAACCTAGTGTCAACGGTGAATCAAATATCAATGACCATTATCACGAGCAGTTTTACACGAAGTTCAAGCTCGTTAAAAATTAAACCTAGCAATGAGCATATGTTCCACCAGAGTTTAAGCTCATTAAAAAATGAACCCACCACCGGTAAATAACCATTGAGATCGAATTATTATCAGCTTTTGAGCCTTGGTCGTGTTCTTACCATCACCTCCACTCTTTTTTAGCCGATCATACGCCTCCATTTGATTGTTTACCCCTTTTGAGGAACAACTACGACGAGTGATCCTATTAGCCACCTTCTTTATATTGTCATGATTGAAAAAGTTCCAAACATTACCTGGAACTAGCTGCTATTTGAAAACATCACTCGTTCCTCAAAAAACGAGTCTCCTTTAAGCTCTTTTCATCTGACTCGTAAAATATGAAAAGATTGCCGAGCAATTGGCCTCTCCAGCTCGTTAAAGTGATTGGAAGTGCCATCCCTCCTTTAGATTTTAATCTTTTTGGACCTGAGGGATTATTACACAAAAAGATCGAGCGTTTGTCTTGTTCAGCTCGTTAAAACTATCGAAAAGTCATCCCTTTCGCATTGTTTTATACTTTTTCGAACTTAAGGGATTATATTACGAAAAAGGAATATTGGAGTCTTCTTTCCATCTCTTTTCAGACTCTCTAAAATTGAAAAGAACCGAGTTATCCTTGTCATTAAACTCGTTAAAACAATAGTGACAGACTTGTCCATTCAGACAAGAGCGAGTTTCACTATCGCTAGGCTCGTTAAAACATAGCGACGGGTTTGCCCGAAGGGCAAATTATAGAACAAGCATATGTTATCCTCCTCAAGCTTGACAAAAATAAAGTGGTACTGGTAAAAAATGACTGGGGAAAATTGGGAAGAAAACTTGAAGAAACTTTATTGGTAGCAGGTCACTCTTGAACATGACACTTTCACTCCATCACCATGATTGAGTCGGGTTGGGTTATTCCGTTCACCGGTCATACCACCATTGGTCCCCCGTACCACCCACTTTTGGGGTTAACGCTACCAATCCATTTCAGTGTCGCCGATATGTTCAAGAGAAGTCGCTCAGAGAATTCACCTACCCAGCTTGTGTCTCATCCGCTGCAATACCTTCACGCTTCATACTTTCATGACCGCCACCCTGAACCTTGTATCATCAGATCGTTTTCACCTCTACAAAATCATTTGCTCCGTTCCGTGTCGTAGATGTCGGATCCATTATTGCCCTCCTACGACAGGTCACTTCTTGTCGACATTAGCTCATTATCCAAGAAGCCGACCTAGGGACAACCATTCCAATACTTTGAAGCTTGCATGCCTCAATGGCAAGTTTCTCACTTCCGGCGACAGGTTTACATTAATGGCCTTCGACCGAAAGACTTTGCGTGGTGTTCGACATCAACTCATGTATTCACACCACGTGAATTGTACTGCAGTACCTTGAGGGTCATCATCATCATCGATGATTCCTCTCGCGCCTGTTAACAACTTACATCATTGGCTGGTAATCAGGCGATGTCTTTCCATGTTCGACATCAGAACATCTATTCACATGGATCGACTTGTACTTCGGGTGAATATTGAACGAGTTTTGAAGACCCCAGATCTAGTTTCATCCATCCGGGATGTGATATATTCAAGAGAATAAAGACATCAAATGTACATCATTGCTGCACAGATAATCATCCAAACTAAGGGATGATGGCTCTACCAGAATCATCAATCTGCACACAGACGGTTGTCTGTCCTATGTACATGAAAATTAATTTATCAAAGTTGAGCATGGGAATGCCCGCCTCAGCTAGATCATGAAAATATTATGAAGATAATGTATTGTATTGTATCTTATTACAAGTCGCCTTCCAGTTCGAAAAACCTTGGATCCTCATTATAAAGCATTTCACCCGACATCAAAAGGATTTACGACCTCATGCTTTAGGAGGCAACTGTTATAGACATATTTGGGCACTGCAACCCCAATCATACATGTCCATAAACCAAGGGCTTCTAAGTCCCCAAAAGTGTTGTTTCATACCCTAAAGGACCAAGGTTAGCTGATTACATCATCTCCCAGAAGTTCTCCATGAAAAAATACTCATAACTGGTCAAAGCAGGACCATACAGACTGCCCAGTGCTAAAGGTGCGATGCATCTCACCTGCCACATGCAAAGAGTGCGATGCATACTGGAAAGCCCTTCTATAGGGTGCGATGAGCGAGAGCAGACAAATGGCACAAGCAGTTTGCTAGGTGGAAACCTAGAGAATCTTCTAGAAATTGCTCATTTGACACTTGCCTCTCTGAGTTTGCCCAGGGATGAGTAAGGGATCTAAAATCTCCATGTGGAACCAAGAACTATCAGTGAAATGACACTAATCAAAACCCCATAATCTAACTCACTCTCCTGTAAACATCTATATATGGATCCCTCATCCAAGAGATCCAAAGGCTGGAATTTTGTAATTTGCAAGGAAGTGTTGTTGGTTTCTCTTTGAAGACATTGTTGGATGATCTTGCTTTGTATGAGGTGAAGAGGGCTTTCATGCTGGGAGGATGGCGCTGGGTCAGACCAAGTGGTTGTAATTCTCTCTTCTACTACTTTTACTAATAAATCCATTTGATTTTTCCTCCATATTCTTGTGTATCTTTGAATATTGTGTTGATATATGCATTTGTATGGTCAATATATATCTGATCCTATATTGTTTACAGTGATAGATCTCTATGCTTTGATGGTATTATGCTGTTGTGAATCTACAGGTGCTCTTTGAAGCGGGACAAGTAAGGAAGCAGTGGCGAGATTCTGTCAAAGGAGAAAGGAAACAAGCAAGGAGCCAAGCGGAAGACTGAGGTTGGTACTCTCTGCTTCTTTCTCATCTCTCTCTCGTAAAGGAAAAACAAATGACTTTAATCTGTTTGTTTCTAAGATAGCTACCCATCTTAGTGGGACTAGCAGCTCTGAATAGACACTAGATTTCCCGATAATAGAGAGGGAGAGTCTGTGTACTCAGAAAGACTTGAGGGATTCAAGCAAAACCCTGTTGTTTGTTCCTGTTGTGTTGAGACTCAATTTGAGCTCACATTTGTAAAAACTCTGCTCTTGAAGACATAATAGAGAGGTCACCACTGAAAGCTGGACCAGGAGACATAGCCCAAGAGTTTTGGGTGAACTCCTTGATTATTTGTTGTGTTATGTGTGTGTGTCTGTTATGTTTCTCTAACTGCTCATTGTCTATATTATTCGCAATCTTTTCGATCCGTTGCACTAAGTAATATAGGCAAATCCTGCACATGAGTCTGTAATACCTTAATTTTAATCTAAGATCTCATTTTTAGATCACAACGTAATTTATGAGAGTTTCATCAACACGAAAAATAGAGTAAACATAGAAATAAATAGAAACAAAAATTGTAGCTATGTTCATTATGGATGTAAGCAGTAATTGAATAAGGAGGAGGCCCTATCTCCATAGATGAGGCACCAACTAGAAATGAAATAAAATGTGAATGCTCAACACACCATTAGAGGAATTAGAGTAGAAAGGAAACTAAACTGTAGAAATCTAGAAAGTACAATAGAATAATTAGTTTTTGATTAATAATTCCTAGTTACTAGTTACAATTTACCCAGTTCAACGAGAGCAGAGGGTTTTAATACAACATGTCATCTATCTAAATAAATCAAATAGGTAGGATGGACATCCATGAGAATCAAGATGTTCATCATGTTACACCAATGTTTTTAGGAAATGGTAAAAATGGGCATCAACGAGCTCAATGTCAATGATTATAAATGTTATGGGGATTTATTTTTTATACAAGACTAGGGTATGATATTTATATGTGTTATAGTAGCGATGAAAATAAAAATGACCCAGAAATAATCAAGAGGTTGTCTTTAGTAGGAGTTCCCAATTAGACCTCACACCATTTGTGATGAGAGACCCATCTAGCTTTTGGCTTGGTAACCATGCTTGTTTTTATGTGTGTGCTATGAGATATCACTAATCATCATAGAACTAAGGTGCTCTTATTAAGATAGAAACTATTACAAATACAAGAATCCATCTAGTATAACCTATATAAAAATGAAAGATATATGAAAAGAATGAGAAAATAACAACATAGTTCCATAATCAAGGAAACAATTAGTTGATGTCCTGGATAGCACTAGATGCTTAACTTATCCAAACAAAACACATAAAAATCAAACTTAAACCAATAAGTGCTCAATATAGAAAGATACACAACTTAAACCTTACACTGGAAATTACAAACAATTTCACAAATCATTCAAATAACTAGTAGTAATTCACCTCGTAAGTACAAAAATGAATGTAGTTGCTTAAGAATAGCTAGAAACAAAGACACAATGCATGTCAAATTTATTTTTTGTAGTGGCCTTCAAGGGTTCTCTATATTATATGGCAACAATACAAAGTTACGAATTTCCTAGCTCTGGTCTAATGGGATTTCATAAAAGGATCAAAAGTTCTAATTATAATGAGTTTTACATTATTTATATGCTTGATTGGCAGCTACATCTTAAGACTGACAATCTTCTCAAGACGAGTTACAACTGTTAGCCTTCTTCTAATTTTCAATACAATTACAAAAACATTTTGTAGAACTCTTATAATTTATGCACAACAATAACTTGCATCATGAAGTGGAACCTTTTGAATTGCCTAGATATACTGCAACCATATCTCATAATATGATTCAATTATTCCGATTATGATAAGAAGTAAGCTCTCCATAATGACTTGATATTTTCAAGAGTACTTAGGGAGCGCTAGTAAATCTCTCTTTAGTGAGACTAAGAGAGAGTTGTGAATTGCTTGCTACTTGGCTAGGTATACTAGATATTGTTTGAGGTTTTCCTTAATAATATTTATTGTGAAATAACTAAAGGAGAATTACTTGGCACTCAAAACTTCATCCAATTCCCTGCTCATCTTGTTAGCTGACCTGTCCACCCCTTGAGCTATAATGGGTGGTATCTTGTTCATTTTTATAATCCTCTAAGCTAGAGAGTAATGTTGTCTAGACGTTTCTACTAATCTAGAAATATCATTTTCCATCAATTCCTATGTCGTCATGGCCTAATTGATAACGAGTGATTCATATATCAAACTTTATTATTGATCTTGGGACATTTAGAAAAGGTTTGAGGATAATATTTTGGCCACTCTTTGGAGCTATGGGCCACATTATTTGACTCACTTCTAAAGTGGAAGCAGCTTTTCTTAGGCTTCTTACATGATCCACATATATGAGAACACCTGTTGAACTAAAGACTTGTAGTGTTTTCATACGTCTAAAATGAATACATTGTAATCCTCCATTTTGACACTTGTCTACTTCATAGCCTTTGTTTTGACCTTCAACATATTCATTTATTGCTCTAGTTTAATAATCTATGCATCCTTTTGTTTAATCTTCTCTAAGAGAGCATTTGCTTTTCTCTTAGTTTCTTGAGAGAAGGTTGTGCTGGTGGAAGCGACTATGAGAGGATCCTTTCTAGTGTTTGGCACACCAGGCCTCTCAATGATGACGTGTACTAGTGGTATAAATGGTGTAGCATGTCTTATTCATGTGCTCCACAATCTTGTTCAGGGTATGATCAAAGCCAAAGCTATTTAAGTTGACCACCTTCTTCCTTTTGGCCTATATGATGCCTATCTTTGTTATCTGTGGGTGACATCTTGTAATTTCTGGAATTTTTAGACTTTTTGACCCAATTTCCATGAGAGCTAAACCTTCTTGAGCTAGTGGCTCTAGTTTTGTTTTTTGCGCTTGAACAAATTCTTATTTGGCCTCAACTTGTACTTCATCTAGAATGTTTTTTTGCTCCTCCTCCTATTTTTTTATTTCTTTTTGGCTCTCTCAATCATCATTTACACCCTTGGAAATCCTAGGTTCATATCAAAAATTGATCTTCCTCCTCTTTGAGATTAAGGAACCTTGAGCATTCTTTGGTCTCAGAGTATTATACCGCTTTAAGCTTTGAAAACAAGACAACAACATATTTTATCTTTTCCCGATAGTTTAATAAATTAAAGCGCTTTATAAATACAACTATAATTCACATAAAAGCACACCTATGACATGAATGTAAATGGCTTGGAGGTTTTCCTCCTATGTGTTCCAAGCCTCTTAGCAATGTCTCCCCACAATAATTACAACAATCAAATAATTAAAAAAAAGACAAAATTCATGCAAAATGTATTTAACACAGTGTGTGATAAGACTTTAATCAAACAATAAGTCTCACCATGAACATCTTGGGAAATCGAAGTGAATTCCCTTGTTGGAATGAAGGTGGAGGACTTGGTTGGACAACCTACTCCAAGCAATGATGAGGGTTAGGGAAGATGTAATTATATTAATAAATTATGTAATCAATGTAGATGTATCTAAAGTTCACGCAATACTTGTTTCCACAATAATGGATGAATTGATATGAATTTGAGCACTAGTTTAAGTCAATCATCGGGTCTAAGTAGGATGTAGTTGCAACAATTGTAAATGCAATCACAATAGGTGTAGCTACAATAGATGCAATATTAGATGCTACAACAACAAACGCAGTGAGAGGAGGGGTTTGGTGATAAAGTGGTGTAAGGAAAATGGATGTGGGCTTTGTGGAACGGTGTAAAGGAAGATGTATTGAGCATTGGAGGTGATACACCCCCACAAAGTGTACAATGGTAGGAAGCACCATACATGAAGAAATGGAAATTCTAAGCATAGGAGTGGAACCCAATGGAAGGAATTCACATGAATTGTGGACTGAATGGGACATGTGAAGGATGGAATTGGGTGGGTATGGAAGGGAAGAAATTGGAAACAATGGAACTTGCATAGACATTTATGATATGATTCATCATTACAAAAAACATAAAATTCAACTAATCTAAGATAATGAGAATGACATTAAAATTAGATGTATCAAACATATGCTACCTAGGTAAGAGGTGATTTGTGTAATACTCCCCACCCACTTGGACTTCCGAGGCTAAATGGGAGGTGTTACTTATAATTAACCCAAACTCCATGGTCTCATTATGGAAACGAGGTTACAAAATTTCCTTCTTTCCCAAAGTTTGTGGAGTCAACTTTGGACAACACCATTGCATCTAACTCGTTGAGAGCTTTTCAACAATATAAATTTTATTTCAATATGACCTCTAGATTGAAATTTATGCCCATTTAAGGATCATCCAATCAAACAATGACACATGGCACATGTTGTAACCCTAGAGACAACTTCTGGCCATAGGGAGTCAATGTCCAGGACATCACTCAACATTCATAAAAAAAAAGATTGGATGGGGATGTATTATTATTAAGTGCAATGGAAAATTCAATCATAGAGTTATTACTTATGACTAGAATGGCCAATTTTGGGGGTTGCAGATTTCAAACTGATTATGATGGAAAGAAGCAGAGTAGAAGAAACAAGGTTTTAATAAATTGAGCAAAACACAATTCAAGATTTAAACCTTGAAAATGAAAGGGTGAACAAAACTAGAAAATAATGACTATATGAATGAATTTCCTTGAAAGATAGAGCACACTCAAGGTGTTTTATTCAACTACATGTACCATATGAAACAAATAGTCACATAGGTAAATCTGTAATTTATGACTTTAAGTAATCCTGCTACTACATACATAAGTTTTAGTGGAAGAAAAACATTTTATGGAACCGTAATGCACAAAGAAGAATAAAGCATTGTACAACTTTGCTAAAAACTAGAATCAATCTGATTTGCATTAACTTGTCTCTAAAAAGGTAATTACATTGCACAAGTACAAAATCTCCAAATCTCCAAACCCTTTCTCAATGGTTCTTTTGGACTTATTTCCCAAATAAAAAAATTGTCTTTTCAATTACTAATGTAATTGGAAAAACTATTTAACTGATTATCTTTAAACAAAACATTAACAAGTCTCTTCAAAATAGTTACATACAATTTTTTGTCATACTTTTAAGAAGATTAAACATAAAAATTAAATAATTCTTCAAAATTGTTGTGTCTTGGTTCCACTTGATCCAGATTCCACCAAACGAGTTGCATTGCCATTTTATGATATTAGCTTTATACACCTCAACCACTCTGCTTCGTTGGGATATGGATTAGCTACCATTTCTTTATAAGCTATATCCAAATTTGTATATTTTTCATAGTTTGGCTTGGCAAAAAATAAGATTTTTACTTGCCATAGGAGCCAGACGTCTCGTTGCAGATAATTGAATATGTTTAAACCCCTCAGAAAACTTGATAAATACAAAACTTTGTTAAACTTGTTATTTTCAACCACCAGGGAATTCATATACACTTCTCGAGGGAGCAAATTGCCATGTTCATCGCAGAAATATGGAAGCCCAACTCTCATCGACTTATAAAACTTGTTATCAAATGTTGAGATGCTCTTTTTAACATTTCTACACTGAATTTGGGCTTGATTTTTAAGAGATTCTTCCTTAATATTTTCCTTATCTCAGCAACTATATATAATTTTTCTGCAACTTCTAAAGCCCTTAGTTCATTCCGATTTCTATCATTCAAATATCTAATGATATGATTAGCCTTTTGGACTTTGTCACCCAACTCATTTCTAATTTGCTTTACAACATGCGTAGATTTGATAAGTAAGGCTTTTTGTTCTCCAATATTGCTAATATATCCCTTGATTGTTTTCATATCTTTTTAATTTCATCCCAAATTAGCATTTAGCCTCCACTGAGGGCACCTACCCTCTGAGTTTGGTCTTCAATTTATTAATCTCATCTAATGTTGTCTGTCTCTTAGCTGGCAATTTGTTTTTGCATTCCTATGCAACTTTCAACAGTTCTTCTTTACATTTTAATTCACCCCGTACTGCTGTTATCTCATCTAATTGAGATTGCATGATCTTTTGTGCATCACTTAGTTTCATTCCAGAAAGTTTAAGATCTGAAAAGGATTTGGCTAACTGCTCAGAAGGATCCCAAGGAGTCTGGTCACCTGAAGAAGTAGACCATGAGACTATGTTGACATGACTCTTCATAGCTTGATCCAATGGTCACCTGAAGAAGTAGATCATGAGACTATGTTGACATGACTCTTCATAGCTTGATCCAAGTCTTGAACAATTTTTTGCAATTGAGAGATTTCACTATTTATTTCAACACTCACTTTTAACAACTATTATTTTTCTCTTTCTACTTGTACCAATTCAATTGTTTGGACATGATTTGCCCCTAACATCTTCAATTGCTTTTTCAAAGCCTGCTTCTATGTTTCCTTATTTTGTAAAAGAGTCTTAATAACATCTTTGTCTATATGATCAACTCACAATTGTATTATTAGTCCCTTATACTCTTCAATTTGCATATACTTAGCTTTGGTGTTGACTTTCTCTTGTTTCAATTGGTCAATCACCTTTTCGAGTAATTTTTTTCACTTTAGACATAGCCAAGGCAATTTTAGTAATTTCATAATATAACATCTCACTAGCTTGTTTATGTAATCCAATCCTATTAGAAAGAGGAATATCATTCACATTAATCGAGAGATCTACTACTTTAAAATCAAGACCACTCTATATGATTTGAGTAGTAGGGTGAATTAGAGACAATTTCAATTGATTCATCTCCACATCTATGGCTGAAAGTAACCTAGTTCGAGTTGACTGTGATCCAGTCTGAATCATTAAACTTCCTTTGCCTTTTTGCTTCATTCACATATTTACTGATATATCTACTATATAGACTCCACGCCACCAGGAGAAAAATTTGTTTTTCCTTCTACCATTTCACCTGATGATGACATAGGACAATCTAGGTTCAATAATTCAATCTAGAAGGAAGGTTCCTTAGATGGTGGTGCTTTCAATTGGATATCTTGGATTTCAATTTCCTCCTCTTCAATTCATGTTTTATTTCCTTCATATTGCTCAGCCATTTCAATTTCAGATCGATCTAATATACGCCTTTCAAACTCTTTTCTTTAAGTATAGGAGTCTCCACAACAATATTATACTGGTCCTCTGCCATTACTGTAGCTTGTGCTTTAAATGCTTATTCATCGATCCATGGATCTTTATTTGCTAACTTCTCAAGATTTGGTCTTCTATCATGTTCATATGACAATGAACCAATCTTAACTCTCTTGTCTGAAATGACATGATATGGATCATAGTGTCAAATTCCCCTTTAGTGAAATCCATGTTTTCTAACATGTTCTCTATTTCTCCCAAAGCCTATATGGTATTGATAATAAAAGGTCCCATTGTCTTTTGAAAGCTTAAAAGTAAGTTGTTTATGCCTTGAAATAAAATGAATCTAATCTACATTAAAACTATGTCTAATGAACTCCATTGCAAACATTCTCATGTTTAAGAAAACAAATAGCTGATATGGAGGAATATCTGCACCATATAATGTGATCTTAGTATAGTTCTAAAAATAAACCAATCTCCAACCCTAGTGTCTAGGTTGAGTTACAAATATCATTTGATTTCGGGTAGAATCCTTGGTGGAGGTTGGTCATTTAAAATAGTAAAAACAATGGACATGAAGGTACATAGATATTAAGAAAAGCCCTGGTTTGAATCTTTCTTTCTTGTAACATTGGTCCAATCAACAATAAACTTTGGTTGGCCTTGGGCATTTAGGATATTGAGATTCATACAAGCAAATTTAACTGCATGAGAGTATAAAGTTAAATGCATAAGATAAGATGGAAACATAAAGTATTTGGGTTTTGAAAATGAGAGAGATGAAATTTGATGGTCTATGATATATAAATATGAATGTCTAGGGTAACCCCAAGTTGTATCATTGAACTGAAAAAGCCCAAAGTCTTCTCACTCACATGTTCAACATTATACTCTCCCAAAATACAAGAAATAACTGATAGAGTATGCTAAGCAATTTCAAAGAAGATTGCTAGAGGATAGGTAATGGCTTGTTGAGGAATTGTGGCTCCAAAAAGTAGCAAAAGCTTTAAAAAGGGGATAGGGATTTGTAGTTTTGCAACAACGTTTCAATAGCGAAATGGTGATTTTCACTAATTGGAAATTGAATTACATTCTGGATCAATTTTGGGATAATTTGGACAACAACATGACCCTCTTTTGAGACGAGAGATAATTTGGAGGGAATGTAACTAAAACCGCACCAACTGGGGAATTCTAAAAAATCATAAGTTTGGGGCACAATGGTAGAACATAACCTTGATTGAACTATGTGAGACAAGTCATTAGATTGGCTAACATGCCATACGACTTGTTCCCAGATTGGCAATATATTGAAACGACAATGTATGTAAAAAATGTCAGCTTCTCTATCGAGCAAAGGCATGTTTTCAAAAATACAATCTAAATATTGAAAAATTACACAATATACATATAGTGGAGTGCATGTTTTGCATATATCATTAAAAAATACAAACTCTCTCTCTCTCTATATAGAGAGATTTGGATCTATCAAAGAATGAGAAGGATTCAATTTTTTTTTCAAAAATGAAAGAGATGCAATTTTTTTTTTTCTTTCAAATTTTACACTGTAGAAGAGATTTGCAATTATTGATTTCTTTATTTATCTAGAAACATACTAGATTCATGCTCTACATTGTTTTATTAATTACAAAATATACTCTATAATTCAATATTAAATTACAAAATATATTCTATAATTCAATATTATTAAGGCATGTGACACAATGTCCATAACACCCATTAAAATACAATGAAATAAAAAACAAGATTCATAATTAATTCATACTATTCACTTTACCTAAATTCTTTTATCAATATATTTTTAATTTTATAAATGAAACCTATAAAAACCAAATATACTCTATTATTTAATAGTATTAATAAGACATGTGACATATACATAATAATACTAAAATAAAAATAAAAATCCACCATTAAAAATGAAAAAATGTTATCATAACTAATAATAAATAATCAACCTGTCAAATTTTTTTATTTCTGTTTTGTTTCTTTTTAGTCCCTCCGTATGTTTCATAAATCTGCATTTAAGATATATTTCTGATCTTTTAACCCAAGAGAAGCTTTGTCTTCTCATTCATTAGATGCCAACAGTATGCCAAGTGAAACATACTCTCGTGCATCAGACAGTGAGACACGAGAATTTGTTCTGGAGTTGATATGGACAAAATGAAGAATGCAATCTTCCATTATTAAACGGATCCACGAGTAAATTTGTCCAATGGTGCTAATGTAGATCTCGGACAGTAAATTTTGTAATGGTGCTCTCATAACTTTGAACAGAGACAATGCCTTTTTTAAGGGTGTGGAGAAAAGGGAATTTTTTGAATAATGAAAAGGCAAGGCCATCGAACATAGTAGGCCCACTTGGTGGTCACAATCGACACCCTGTAATCGTGCAGTGGTGCCCACGGATAATGATATAAGGGAGATAAATGATCCTGTTATTGTAGCTAACTAAGAAGGCGAGAGCAGGGGCACAGAAAAACAGACACGAGCTCGCGGAGACGAAGCAAGCTTTTCGCAACACCCGGCGCGGATATCTTCTTGCGTTTCTTTCCTCAATGCCATCAGCCCAGTCTTAATCTGGACAGTCATGAATTTTTCTTTTAGAATTTTTCGTTCCCAGGAACGAATCCGATCTGGTAATTTCTTTTGATTCTATAATTGGAAATCCGTCGAAGCCCTTTCTTTCAATGGCGTTTTACAGTACGAATGTCGATTTCCCTTGCTTCGGGGTACATTTTCTGAGGATCTGTATTGTTTGTTGCAGTAATTTGAATGTACTGTGAACTGTGAGTGACATCCTACGACAGTAATTTTGAAATTTAAATTGGATCTGGTTAATAGATAGAGCGCCGAGATGAATGACGAGTTTCCTTTGGGAGATCTTATGAAAGGCCATTTGGGTTTTAGCTTGAATTTGCATCCTATCCAGCTATTTGCAGGGTTTGCGGCCGACCGACTTCTGTAACCTTTGGTAAGGGAAATAAATTTGGCAGGGCTTATCTCATTTGGAGCAATGTTTCGGCGAGACAGAGACCGGGACAAGAATAGAGATAGAGATAGAGTCAGGGATCAAAATGGAGCTTCTCAATGCGGGCAAGTGCGGATTCTTGTTGTTGGAGATTCAGGTACATTCGTTTTTTATTTTCTTTTTCTTTCACCTGAATTCTTGGTTAGACAATGTCTTAGGGCAGCTTCGTTAAGGCAGTCAAGATATGCTGCAAGGTCTCTGTTAATCATAAATTCTGGACAGTTTATTGAATCCTGCAATTCTTGAAGTACCTCTTGTCACAGCTTCAAAAAACCATATGTTATTATGCATTTTCAAGCAAGTCCATAAGGGCCCTCATCTCAATGTGCCGAGAGAAGCGAGGTATTTTGCGGTCCGGGTAGGGGGAGATCTTCATAGCAGACATCTTATTTTCTTGAGTACCAAAAAGTGTGAAAAAAAGTTGACCACCTTGGGTTTTTTGATCCGCCTGGCTGAGCTAAATAGTTCCATGTTTAAGGTTGATCTATGCTGGTATAAATCTCGTAGGTGATGAATGCATTAACAATTTGAGGGGGGCTATTAAAGGAAAGGCTTTAAGGAGGAGGGGTTATCAGGGATTAAAACGGGAATTTAATTATTAAATATGGTTTAGGAGTTCGTCAGATAATTAAAATCGAGGCAGAGTTTGTAGCTTGAGGTAGGGGTTAGCAACATGGAAAGGTTTATAAATTAGTGAGTGTTATCTCGGGGGATTCTATGTTAATTGTGAACTTAGCGGCAATGAATTAGATCTGGAAGCTCTAAGACATGCCCGAGGAAAGGGGGAAGCCTGTTTGATTCTTTAAAGAAGTTATACTTATGGTAGAAGAGGGGATAATAAGCTGACCAATAAGATGGCAAATCAGGGTGTGAAACTGAGAGCAATAAAACTAAAAGGCGAAATCTAGCACTTGCCTAGCTTGGATACAGAATAGGGATATGTGTATGAATTTTTTAGTAATCCTTGATTGACAAAGTAGCTGGGGTTCATGGGTGCAAGTATGGCGATGATATGCCACTTCTGAAATTAGGATGTGGTGGTTGCAAGGGTTTGTCACATATTAAACATGTATTTTTTTTAAAGTTTAAAACAAAATTATAAGTTTGCAAAGTTGGAAAAGCTTAAAACATAAAATAAGATGATCCATTGACTAATGATATTATAAGACTCAACAAGCATAATTCATTAGCCATTTTACACTTAAAACTAGTAAATAATAAGATCATAACAATGATGGGTCGAAATATTGTAGGAGATTCAAATTTCAAAATCTAAATGATCAAACATGAACACACACAAAATGCTTAATGGCATTTGCTTGTTGCCATAATTTATAAATTGATGATAGCGATACTTGATAGGAAAGTCAGGAGTCAGAAGTCTTCTACCATGCTTACATGATCTACATCTTCTAGACATTTAGTGAAGATGCTCTCTATGTATTTGTTAGTCTCTAACAACTAGCTCATTTGTTGGGTTTCTAAATGTAGACAACTAAACAAGGTCATCTAGTTTGTTCTCATCCATACATATAACAACATCTGTGAATTGGTCCCATTTCTTAGAAGGACTTTCCTTGTACGTTCTCTCTCTCTGAGTAAGAAGTCAAAGGGTATGGTGAATGTAGACAAGAATTCTTTTGATGATATTCTTATGTTTCTTAATGCTGAAGATGAATAACAAACAATATACTGGAGAATATGATGATCAAGCCCTTTTACTTCATTAAATCATAAGTCCTTAGGGTAGGCAAACACGAGACAATCCTTGATGGAAGGATAAACCCCTGTTCACTTGCTTCTTTGAGGGGGAAACCTCCAAATGAATACTACTTCAATACAATAACAAACTTGACATCTCATAATGAGGACTCCATCCTTATTTGTAGCTACTTAGCAAATCCTAACCATAACAACTGTTGGCCTCTACATTTATGAATGGGCCATTTACATATTTTATGATAATTACCTATTATGCCTTATTTAAGAATAATCAACGTAGTGGACCTAGTCCACATTATATTAAGCGGTTACCATACCTATACTTTTATTAACTCTAATGGTTTGTTTGGCCCCCATTTCATCACTAGGGAGGGTCCTACCACTCCACCCCCCTTTGAGAAGCATATTGGCTTTAGAGCTTGTACTTATACTCTACATCCATAAGCTAGTGTCCCATGTACAGGTGCTATCTTGTTAATTTTAGATAACAATAGTATGTTTTATGCTTAAGCACAATTTACTTCAATGTTCCTTTAGCAACCCAATGAAAATTTCCAATTATATCCAGTAGCAATCACATTGACTTACAAACATTGACAGTAGATGCAGATAGAACATAAATCATATGCAAAAGGCAAGCCAAGACAAGAGGACACAAGATGTGGTGGATGCCAGGTACAAACCCCAATGTGGGGAAACCCTTCGATCAAATCTTCTTATTATTCTTCAATAGTTCAGCAAAGAGAGAGAATACAAATATCATAAATATAAGCCCAAAACAGATCTGCCAAATCAATAGTCAAACCATCAGTCAATGCAACCCTAACCATAAAGTCAACGGTGGTCAAAGCTGCCCCAAAACGTCATCCAAATAGTTCGGTCAACAGCAGTCCAATTCAGCCTTCCAAGAGAGTCAAAGTTAGCCCAAAACAATTTAGTCAAACCCAGTCAAAGGAGAGAGGAACACTGTTGTAATTTTCAGCAATCAACGCTGAAGTCAACACTAGTCAAACTGTCCCAAACTCCTTGATTTTTGTGCCAATAAATGCGGCCTAGAGAAATTAGAATTCTGGCCCAAAAACCGAGGTCAATGCTGGTCAAATCCCCCTTGGTCAACTCTCTGAAACTTCGGCCTGTTTTGACCCAGAAAAACTCGGCCTCCTGCCACACGTGCGAAGAAGAGAAGCTACCTCCAAGAAGTACGAACCAAATAAGAGAAGACAGAGATGATGAGATGTATGATGAGTGAATGTCCAAATGAGGGAAGAGTCACTCCTATTTATACAATTCGTTGAGGGTGAGGAGACCCAACCATTGGACTTCATGAGGCTACATTTGACTCAGGCCGACCTCGACAATTTGTCCATAAGAAGAATAAATTCATAATTCCATTTTTGCTTGTCAAAATGAGATGATCTTTATATCAAAATTGTACCTCTCCGAAAGAGGAATCCAATGCAATAATTATCTCCATCATATGAACTGTTCTAAGGTGGAAGTTTGCCCTAGTTGCCAATTTTAGCACTCCCTCTCAACTAGGGAGAATTCCACTTGCCAATCCATCATCATGCCAACCTATCATCCTGAACCATCATGCCATCATTGCTCTGCTCTGCTGAACCATGAAGTAATAATGAAGAAGAAGTGATCGAGAGTGTATCATAATCATACCGCTCTTCACTGACTAAAGTCAGTCCTTGATCCCAGATCAAGTTGTTGAACACCATGCATCCTAGTCATAGGGAGTACGATAGTAAACAACACGTCCATCGATAGTGCTATGGTCCCTAGCCAGCTTTTCCCAACTCATTGGCCAGATGAGAGGTACTTCCCATGAGTCCCAGACTCTATGGGTAGTATGTGTGTCGGGGCATTAGTAGGAGAAGGTGAACCACTCATCTTGCTCATATGCCATAGGAGAAGGTGAACCACTCATCCTACATACATGTGTCCGGGTAGGGGAAGGTGAACCTCTCACCCTACACACGTCAACCATAATGGGGTATCACAGGCGAAGGTGAACCACTCACCTATATACAACGCACCATTAGGGGAAGGCGAACTACTCACCCTATGGTCACTCATAACTAGCTCCAAGAAATACCCCATGCCCCCAGGAGCTCCTAGAGCTCTAAGTTCAACTCATACGGGACCCTCATAAGAGGATCGCTCCACGACTCCAAATCTCTCTCGGAAGGTTAAGAATTTGACCTTCCCGAGAGGCTTCGTGAGAATGTCAGCAACCTGCTCATATGTCCTGATGTGTTGGAGCCTTACTGTTCCCCATTGTACCATATCCCGGATAAAGTGGTACTTGATATCAATGTGCTTGGAGCGGTCGTGGAACACGGGATTCTCTGATAGACGAATCCCACTCTGGTTGTCGCAAAAGATCACGGTGGTATCTAGCACGTCTTCAAATAGCTCATTGAAGAGCTTTCTCAACCAAACTGCTTCACAACAGGACATACTGGCAACAATGTATTCGGCCTTGACAGTGCTTAGTGCAACCGATTTCTGCTTCCTGCTCATCCAAGATATAGAAGCAGACCCCAAAGAGAAGCAACACCCAGACATGCTCTTATGATCCACCACACTACCAACCCAGTCGACATTTGTATATCCATGTAGCCTCAAACTCCTCGCTGTGTATCTTAGTCCATAGTGGATTATGCCCCGGAGATATCTCAAGAGATTCTTGGCAGCAATCCAATGAATGTGATGAGGTTCGACCATATATTGACTCAATTTGTTCACAACGAAGCATATGTTAAGACAGGAGAACCAAAAACAACAGGGCTCCCACAAGTTGACGATACTCGGTAGGGTTCGCCAATCCAGGTCCAACAACACTTCCACATAGCTTCTTAAAGTTGAGTTTCATTGGAGTAGTCACGGTCTTGCAATCTACCATCCCACATCTCTCAAGTAGCTTCACAATATATTTTCCTTGGTAAAGGAAATTCTCACCTGGCTTTTGCTAGACCTCCAACCCTAGGAAATAATGCATCAGTCCTAGGTCCTTCATCTCGAACTCGGAAGCCAACTCCCTTTTGCATTGATGAATGAGAGGGCCATCACATGTCAGAAAGAGATCATCCACATAAAGGACCAGAATGAGAGGTCTGTCCTTTTCAACCTTGAAGTATAGGTTCGAGTCAACATCGCTTCTTGTAAATCCCAACTTCATAAAATAGCTATCGATTCTCTCATACCAAGCCCTAGGGGCTTGCTTCAACCCGTAGAGGGCTTTCTTCAACCTGCATACATGTGTCTCACGATCTTGAACTTCGAACCCCTCGGGTTGTTCCACATACACTTCCTCTTTAAGCGAACCATGCAAGAAGGCAGTTTTGACATCCATCTTGTGAAGGTTCCATCCTTGTGAGGCAGCAAGGGCTATGATCAAACAGATGGTGGTATATCGGGCAACTGGGGCAAATATCTCATTGTAGTCTACTCCTTCCTTTTGAGAGAAGCCTCGAGCTACAAATCTGGCCTTGAATTTCTCAGCACTCCCATCAACTCCATGTTTGATCTTGTAGAGCCATTTCGAAGTGACCACAAACTTGTCCTTGGGTCTAGGAACCACATCCCAGGCGTCATTCTTTATGATTGACTCATACTCTTCGTTCATCGCATCCTTCCAAACCTGTTGCTTCACAACTATTTCGAATGTACAAGGCTCAGATTGTACAATGGTACTCATGGCAGCTAAGTATCCTTGGTACCTATTCGGCTTCTTGCTTTCATGAAATGTCCCCCTCGGTGCAATGTGTTTCTCGACATCTTCAAGAGTATCTTTGAGCCACAAAGGCCTTTTCCTTGAAGTAGAGGGCTCACAAGGAGGTGGATCAATGGGGTCCATTGGACCTTCAACATCGGGCATTGGTTCATCGGACGGAGGTTCATCTTGCTTTTCTGCATCAACATCATCATTGGTCTTCCTAGGAATATTAAGATCTCGATTCTTTCTAAGAGCAGAATCTTCATCAAAAGTGACATAATGACTTAATTCCACTTCCCTTTGACCAGACACATAGATTCTATATGCCTTCGAAGTTTCATTGTAGTCCACAAACGTTCCTTTCTTTCTAGATGCATCTAGTTTGTTTCTTTTCTCTTTCGGCACATGAAAGTATACAAGACAACCAAAAATTCTAAAATTAGAAACATCAAGTTTCTTACCGGTGAATACTTCTTCAGGTGTCTTGAAGTCCAAAGCTTGATGTGGGCATCAGTTTGGACATACACAACGGTGTTGGCAACTTCTCCCCATAAGAACTTTGGAAGACCTTGATCATGAAGCATAGCTCGGGTGGCTTCAATGATAGTACGATTCTTTCTTTCGACAACACCATTTTGTTCAGGAGTATATGCGGTGGTAGTCTCCCTCTTAATGCCTGCTTCTCTCCAATAGTCTTTGAATTCATTAGACTCATATTCGGTCCCATTATCGGTTCTCAGTGTTTTGATCTTTTTTCCTGTTTGATTCTCGACCAAGGCTTTGAAGGAGCAAAACCATTTGAATACTTCATTCTTCTTCTTTAAGAAGTAGATCCATGTCTTGCGAGAGAAATCATCCACAAAAATAACTTAATACAAATATCCACCCAAAGATGTCACGCACAACATACCTGATAGATCAAAATGGACCAGTTGAAGAATATCAGTGGTTCGAGTCTCACTTGAGGGGAATGGTCCCCTTGTATGTTTTCCAGCTTCACATCCCTGACAAACACCTTCATGATTTAAGTTGAATTCGGGCATCCCTGTGACCATCTTCCTTACATTGGGTAAGGCTTTGAAATGAAGGTGAGCAAATCTTCGGTGCCATAATTCAGATTGAAGAGAAGTGTCACAAATCATTGCTCCCAATGGACTTCCTCCAACTTGATAGAGACCTTCAACCCTGAATCCAAGAGTGAATGAATCTCTTGGGTTCCTTTGCCAAATACGAACCTTCCCATCAATGAATGTCACCTTGAAACCTTTATCTTCATCACAGAAATAGAAACCAAGTTCTTTTTCAAGTCAGGTACATATAACACTTCTTGTAGGTGAAGGGTTTGACCTTGATTTAAGTGAAGAGTAATGGTCCCAATTCCTTTCACGAGATAAGTGGCATTATTCGTCTTCTTTTCAACCAAGTTTGAGAGAGCTTCTTTGTACCCAGTGAAGTGCCTTGAGGCACCATTATCAATCAACCACTGATCCAATGTATTTGGAGGAGAGGCGGTGGAGAGGGAAGAAATAAGAATAATTTTTTCTTTCTTTGCAATATTAACTTCATCATACCTGGAGTTTCTCGACTTCTTGGGAGGATGACCACCTCCATTTTGAGCAGCAAGAGCATTTCTCTTTCCTTTGTTATTGAACGTGTTGTTCCTTTGATTGCCATTGCACTTGAAGTTGTTATTATTATCATCATCCCTTGGAGTATCCTTCTTGTGAGGACACTCTCTAGCGAAGTGGCCAAACCTATTACAATTGAAGCATCTTCCTTTCCTTCCTTCTTTGAATCTCGGCTTGAACCCTTGTCCTTGATTCCTTGGACCAACATTGTTCCTTCTCTTAGAATGAGTGGAGAAGGCAGTAGGATTGTTTCCATTTGAGGGCTTGTCTCTTTCCATCATCCTTATTTCTTCTTGAGTGCATCTGGCCAATAGTTCATCAAATCCCAGAATCCTGTCATTGTTGAGGATGGTAGTGTTAAACACATCCCAATCTCTTGTAAGGCCACCAAGAGCAATAAGAGTAAGCTCCCTGTCACCAATGACTTCACTAATAGATAGGAGATCATTCTTGATCTCGGTAATCCTCATGAAGTAGGATTGGATGTATTCTCCTCTATCCATCTTGATGTCTTTCAACTTGTTCTTGAGAAAGATAACTTGATTTGCATTATTTACTTTGAACATTCCAACCAACTTGTCATACATCTCCTTAGATGTTTCCAAATCAGAAATATAGGCAACCAAATGCTTATGAATGGAATCAACAACAATCTTCTTAGCTTTGACCTCACCTTTCTTGTACTTGGTTTGTGCAACAACGGATGCATTTGAAGGAGGCTCTGTTATTCTTCCTTTGACATAGTCCATGGCATCATTCTCTTCCAAAGTCAAATCCAAAGTCATCTTCCATGCATGATAGTCGGATTTGTCCTTGGATTTGAAGAGAGATGTAGTCGTTATTGGGACTAGATCCAAGTCCTTGTCCAACAACTTCCCTTAGTAATTGCTTAGCTTCACTCTTGCTTGGGCTTTGTCTTCACCTAAGCTCTGATACCATGTTAATTTTAGATAACAATGGTATGTTCTATGCTTAAGCACAATTTGCCTCAATGTTCCTTTAGCAACCCAATGATAATTTCCAATTATATCCAGTAGCAATCACATTAACTTACAAACATTGACAGTAAATGCAGATAGAACATAAAATCATATGCAGAAGGCAAGCCAAGACAAGAGGACACAAGATATGGCGGATGCCAGGGACAAACCCCAATGTGGGGAAACCGTTTGATCAAATCTTCCTATTATTCTTCAATAGTTTAGCAAAGAGAGAGAGTACAAATATCATAAATATAAGCCCAAAACAGATCTGCCAAATCAATAGTCAAACCGACAGTCAATGTAGTCCTAGCCAAAAAGTTAGTGGTGGTCAAAGTTGCCCCAAAACGACCTCCAAATAGCTCAGTCAACAATAGTCCAATTCAACCTTCTAGGAGAGTTAAAGTCAGCCCAAAACAATTTGGTCAAACCCAGTCAAAGGAGAGAGAAACATTGTTGTAATTTTCAGCAGTCAAATCTGAAGTCAACCTGAAGTCAACACTGATGAAACTGTCCCAAACTCCTCGATTTTTGTGCCAATAAATGCGGCCTAGAGAAATTAGAATTATGGCCCAAAAGCCGAGGTCAATGCTAGTCAAATCCCCCTTGGTCAACGCTATGAAACTTTGCCTGTTTTGACCCAGAAAAACTCGGCCTCCTGCCACACATGTGAAGACGAGAAGCTGCTTCCAAGAAGTATGAACCAAATAAGAGAAGAGAGAGATGATGAGATGTGTGATGAGTGGATGTCCAAATGAGGGAAGAGCCACTCCTATTTATATAATTCATTAAGGGTGAGGAGACCCATCCATGGGGCTACATTTCACTGAGGTTGACCTTGACAATTTGTCCATAAGAAGAATAAATTCATAATTCCATTTATGCTTGTCAGAATGAGATGCTCTTTATATCAAAATTGTACCTCTTCGAAAGAGGAATCCAATGCAATAATCATCTCTATCATACAAGCTATCCTAAGGTGGAAATTGTCTTCCTGTTCTTTATATAGTGATACCATACATACAAAAGCAAGATATCAATATCATATATATTTCTGAGGAAGGGCCGAGAAGCAGGAGCCACATACATATCCAGGACCAACCAAACTATACAACCATAGACTGTTCTACGATGCCAAGCAAGGAACGATGTGAGAGTTGATGCAATATTATAGAGAAACAAAGCGCATTGATGGCAACTACATATGTATATACACTTTGAATCAATCGTACAAGCTATGGTTATGTTACATCAAACTCACTCCATATACAATAGTGTTGAGACTTTCATATACACCAGAGCCGAGAGCAATAGCGGAGTCAAGAGCGATTTATGCAACAATGGTGAGATCAACATACATACCATAGAGTAAGATGGTAGCCACAAAGATTCAAAGCCATACTTAGAGTTGCGATACTGATTACTGTGATGATTGTACTGTGAATTAAAGCAATGCCAAGGCTATGTATCGAAGATTGATGCTAAGACGGAAGGCAATGCCAAAACTGAGAGTGATGGTAAGATTGAGTGTGTCGAAGTTTGATACCAAGACGGAAGGTGATTCCAAAACCAGGAGCGATGCCATGCGTTGACCACAATGAGTTACTGTCACAACGTGATGTATTGACCTTGACGAATCAAGAGCAAACAACATAAATATATATATGTGCGAGTCATAATATACCGAGTCTATCCAAGGTCGAGCAGAGCCATGCTTTGACCACAACAAGTTATTGTCATAGAGTGATGCGTTGTCCAAAACGACCCATACAAAAATGTGACGAAGCCTCAGGTGAAGTAATACAAACTGTAAGTCATAGAGAAGGTACCATTGCACAAATAACGAGCTAGAGAGATAACCCAGAAAATGACAACTATGATCCATAGATAGAATACGAGCCTTTTAATGAAAACTATTCAATTCGAAATCTCAAATCTCCCCCTTTTAATTTTTATGCTCTCAATCCAATGAGTTACACGATTTCTCTTTATATATAATTCGAGGGGGAGTAACTGACATTATAACTTGGAGGGAATTTTCATTTTTGTTTTGTTTTGTTTTTAACAATTACTTGCCCAAGTAATTTGTTATCACATGGGTGCCATGGTGATATTGATAATAATGTACTTTCTTCCAATTGATTATAACTTTGGGCTTCTTTAGGGGCTATGGGGAAATTCATCCCATAACTGCCCAAAATTCAACACTCCCTCTTAGTTAGGGAGGAATTTCCATCCTCATCATGAGTCTCATCTAGGATGTCTCATTATAACGAATCTTGAGTGAACATATCTCGATCATAAGGAAGGCAGGACAGTTAAATCAACGATGAGACCCATCTCATATCATCTTAGGAAAGAAGAGAAATCCATTACCAATGGTAAGGGAGATTATACCTCCAAATCCTACCAATTCGGAAGACATATCCCACAACTGCATCAATAAGACATCTCACTCGACCTTTGATCATCAGCTGAATGATCTTGATCTAATAGAAGAAGAAGAAGAATCATCATAGGGGAGCCCAACTCAACCCATAACAACATAGAAGAGCTAAGCTTAATCTGGAACAACATTAGGGAGCCCTTCTCAACCTCGAACCTTATATGGGAACCCAACTCAACCCTCTATCCAATATCCAATATGCCAAGAAAAGACAAATCTAGAATTTGTCCCAAATGTCTCGTCATCAAATCATGTCTTATCTTGGCTCAACTTGATCCACTGAAGCATTCTCGAATCCAAGAAGAAGAATCTCCATAGGGGAGCACACAACTACCATCCTATATAACTGTCGGCGGGGAGCCAATGCTACTACTCAGGAATCATCACCATTAGGGAGCTATAGCTACCACCCGGAAATAAAGACAATGGGCGAGTTCAAACCTACCCCAATGCATAGGGATCACACTCTATCCCAAAGTCCCTGACAATAGGTGAGATCAACTTACTGGAGATAAGGATCACACTCTACCCATTGTCCCTGATCATTCATCTTAACCCCAAAGAGTTAGATGGTAGAACACTTGCATCCACCAACTTGGGTGAGATCCACATACTGCAAGGGGTGGGGATCACACTCTATCCCAAGTTCCTCATCCCATTGGCCAAATGGGGAGGTTATCCCATAGAGTGAGAAGAATGCTAACTGGGGCATACTCTGACTAGGGAAGATACCAAGTCTCTACACCCTATCAGTCAGAGGTCTCTCATCCCCAAGAGCCCATGAACTCCATTCCTCACCTTGGATCTCAACCAGGGGGAAAAGCACTGCTCAATGTTCTGGATTAGTGAACACCCTCATCTGAAGGGTCACATCCATCAATCCACACTGCTCTCTGGAGATCTGGGAATGTGATGGGGCATCTCTATAATATTTCATATCTGACATCGACTCCAAACAACTAATTGCAATCCTTTTGAGCAACAATTCTTTGATTTCTCTTTTCCTGTTCATATAGGACATCAAATCAAATATTAGAGTAAATATATATCATAAAGAAAAGAATAGGTGATTCATCTTTGTTTCACGGAGGTAGCAACCACAAGCCTAAGCTTGTGTCATACATCAACACTGTCTCAATACATGAAGATATCTCAGTCCCAACAATATACAAGATTTTCTGCTAATAGAATCACCTTTTATTGTCGCAATATATCACTATCATAACTAGAACCTGCTCAAACAACTCTCCAAAGAGCTTCCTCAACCAAATTGCCCCACAGCTAGTCATGCTAGTAACCATGTACTCAACCTCGACTGTGCTTAAAGCTACAAACTTCTATTTCTTGCTCATTAAAATATCATGGCAGATCCCAAGCTAAAGCAACACCCAATGTGCTCTTTCTGTCAATAGTTCTTTCCAACCTTAGTCAACATTAGTGTATCGATGCAGACTCATATCTCCGGGAGTATATTTCACAATCTTTCATCTCGAACTCAGAGGCCAGCTCCCTCTTACGCTTGATCATTAGAGGCTCACTATCTGTCAAGAATAGATCGTCAACATATAAAATCAAAATCAAAGATATACCTTGGACCAACTTAGAGGTTCGGATCAGAACTACTTCCAAACTTCACCAGGTAACTGTCATTGCAAACATGTCAGGCTCATGGAGCTTGTTACAAATTATTAATTACTCCTCATGAGATCTTAGCAACATCAATGCAATCCAACATATCATGACTTTGACAAAAGACTTCTATAAGAGAGGTGAATCTTGAGACCAAACTAGTCAACAAAGAATTGTTAGCACTTAAAATTAATTATCAAAGACATATCTTTCAAAAACATCAGATGTTCATTAATTCATGTCCAGAAGACTTATTTCGTTCTACAATTTCTAATCATCCCTTGTAAATAAATAGTTGGGATCTCATTAAGGGTCTCTCCCTCTGAATGGAAAGCCTCTTTAATGACAACCAATCATGACATCAACTTGTCTGTCATGCATTAACAAAATTGTTAAATCATGAAGACAAACTACATCAGGTTTTCATATCATTGTTGTGACAAGTCTTTATCAACTATTCAAGTGTATAAGTCATCAATCATTCATCAAGGGTTAGTGTTATGATATTAAGTCAAGGCATCCACAATGTCAAGTCATCCAAGCAACAACAACTTATCAGAACCTTATCAAGGTGAATCAAAGAGATAATCATTTGATCTTGAGCATTAATCTTACAACAACACTATTGCCAACAGGGTAAACATAATCAACATAGGTACTATCAACAATATCGAAGTCAGCGTATATCTTGATGCTATAGAATGCACTATTACATGTACCAAGAATCAATGTTGCACACAAAAATAAGAATCAAGACTTTACTAAGGGTGAGATTCTTGTCATACCTCAAGGCTCGTCTTGATATTACAGCGAAATCGAAACATAATTGTACATACCTTGTAATATTTAGATGCCTTTGTAGCACATACATGTCATTATCAAGTTCCTTCTCTAGTTTCTTCTTTCTTTCAACAACCCATCACTTTCTGTATGGGTTTTTTTTGTCTTCCTAAATGATCTTTGAAAAAGATCTGCTTACCACATCTTCAATAGGAAGTTAGAAGTATTAAAATATTCAAATACGCAAGAAGGCTAAGCAATGAAAAATTTAAAGAAGAGCATAATCATAAAGAAATAATTATAGAAGGAACTTATCTCTAACGAGGGTTGAAGGAAGATGTCATCTCCCTCTCGATCTTGTCACCAAGGGCCTTCAAAAGAAGCACAATCATTCGCAGAATCACTATTCCCTTCTTAATCATGAGGTACCACAGGTCATCAATCATATATTACAAATATTGTCAAAGGAGGGGATGCCTCAACTGCCAACAACCAAATCAAACATTTAGTCTTCTAGAGTGAATCTAGAGTTACGCTGAACCTGTCACAGATGTCAATCCTGCTAGTGTTTCAAGATGTCAAGTCTTGATCATATCTAGGTCCTTCCAAACATGCTCCACGAGCTTCTTCCAAACCCTAACCACCAAAACCTAATTTTTCTTGTTTAAAACAAGATTGCCTAGTTCTTTTAGGTCTCTGCCATCTTTACTTCCATCTTCATAAGGGTGATGACTATTCTTCAGCCCAACTCTGATAACATGTTAATTTTTCTTAGGGCTTCATTGTTCTTCGCTTTGATAATTGCATTTATATATGCTTTTCATCATTTACATATTCATTCACCCCATAACATCGTCACATCATATGCAATTATGTAGAAAGAACAACATTATCAACAATACAACGAAATAATAAAAGGATCATAAGAAGATAAGAACACACACACATAGAGACACCAAGATTGGTCAGAGACCAGGGCAAAACCCCACAAGGGCGAAAACCCAAAATTCTTCTTCGTCTTCTTCTATTAGATTTCATCAATAGATCAATTGAGATACAAAGTACAATTTTAGAGAGATACATCAACAATAGTGTTATTGCCCACAAATCATAATTAGGGTTAGAAATGACAAGGGGGCTGCATGAGATGGAGCCATAACAAAGAGCCAATATAAATACTGTTCATACTGCCATAGTGCCAACTCTAACCATATTATTGTGTTGTGTCTTCTTGTTCCTTATACAATGATACCATACATCTAGTGATACCATACATACAAAAGCATGATATAAATATCATATATATTTCTGAGGAAGGTCCAAGAAGTAGGGGCCACATACATATCCAGGACCAACCAAACTATACATCCATAGACTGTTCTACGATGCCAAGCAAGGAACGATGTGAGAATAGATGCCATATTATAGAGAAACAAAGCGCATTGATGCCAACTACATAAGTATATACACTTTGAATCGATCATACATGTTGTGGCTATGTTACATCAAACTCACTTTATATACCATAGTGTTGAGACTTTCATATACACCAGAGCCGAGAGAAATAGTGGAGTCAAGAGCGATTTATGCAACAGTGGTTAGATCAAAATACATACCATAGAGTAAGACGATAGCCACAGAGATTCGAAACCATACTTAGAGTTGCAATATTGATCACTATGATGATTGTATTGTGAATTAAAGCGATGCCAAGGCTATGTATCGAAGACTGATGCCAAGACGGAAGGCAATGCCAAAACTGAGAGTGATGGTAAGACTGAGTGTGTCGAAGACTGATACCAAGATGAAAGGCCGCAAGGCGATTCCAAAACCGAGAGCGATGCCATGCGGTGACCACAACGAGTCACTGTCACAACATGATGTATTGAGCATGACGAATCAAGAGCAAACAACAAAAATATATATATGTGCGAGTCATAATATACCGAGTCTATCCAAGGTCAAGCAGAGCCATGTGTTGACCACAACGAGTTACTGTCATAGAGTGATGCGTTGTTCACAACGAACCATACAAAAATGTCACGGAGCCTCACGTAAAGTAATACGAACTGCAAATCATAGAGAAGGTAGTGCTGCATAGATAGCGAGCTAGAGAGATAACTCAGAAAATTACAACTACGATCCACATATAGAATACTAGCCTTTTAATGAAAAATATTCAATTCGAAATCTCAGATCTCCCCTCTTTTAATTTTTATGCTCTCACTCCAATGATTTACACGACTTCTCTTTGTATATAATTCGAGGGGGAGTAACCGACATTATAACTTGGAAGGAATTTTCATTTTTTTTTAATCTTTTAACAATTACTTGCCCAAGTAATTTGTTATCACATGGGTGCCATGGTGATATTAGTAATAATGTCTTTTCTTCCATTTGATTAGAACTTTGGGCTTCTTTTGGGGCTATGGGGAAATTCATCCCATAGCTGCCAAAAATTCACTTCTTGTGTCTCTCTCTCCCCTTTATATTTTTTTGTTTTTCCTGAAAAACTTATATTTCCAAGTTGAAAATATACATCGAGAAGACCTTGGAGGTCTGATCTAAAATAAACTATCCAAGAGACAAAACATAAACCCCCATAAGAAACTTAAGTAGCATTGATAGCCATATATATGGCTCAGTTTTTTCACTGACATCAGAGGCAAAAATCTATATGTAACTAATAGGTAGTGATGCGGGAGCATGTGACTTAGAGGGAAAAAGTCTTCAAACATATTCCAAAAGTCCAAAAAAAAATCTACAGGCAAGGGAGTGGGGTCCTTTAGCCAGCAATTTCCACACTTTTCTAGTTCAAGATAGAGTAGAATTAAGAATAAAACATGCTAATTATATTATTGATGGATAAGCTGTAATAAAGCTTTACGCTTTAAATCATTCTATGTAAAGCGTGCTTTTGTAAAGGATAATGGCCAAGAAGGCTTTATCAATTATTTATAAATAAGAGACAACGGGACTCTCAGAGAGAGCAGTGCCTGGAAGCATTATCCCTTGAAAACTTCTCTCTCTGTTTATCTGAATTAATGGTCTTCTGCTAATTGATGTATGTATGCACATATCGGCTCAATTGTTTTATTTTGAGTTGAAAATTGATGAATTCGCGTTATTTTCCAAAGTGATGCTTGACTAAAGCCTTTAGGATCATTTTTCCTTCATATTGGCGTGTGCAGGCTTTCTAAGTTGTTTTACAGAGTTCTGTGGGCAAACTCTGTTTACACAGAGAAATCATGATATTTTCTTAAGCGGAACACTATTTTGGACTTGAAACTTTATTGGATTTGGTTCATGCCCGTATCGGGTCCGAACCAATATCGCATCAAAGAAGTGCAAGCAGAGTAGAGAGCCTTTGGAACTGCCGAAGTGCGAAACCCCGACATTCCAGAACTGAAACATTATAAAGAAGGGCGGAAAGAGGCGTCGGGTCCGCGAGGATGATCGCATCGCAAACCTAGAGGCGGGAGGAACCAAGTATTGGTGCTTTGGAGGCCGCCGATAGCAATTGCTGACTATCGCATCGGGAAAAGGAAGGAGGAAGGGCATTAAACATGCTGATAGTGTATATTGCGTATAACGCAGAACTTGGAATATAAAAGCGCCGATAGTGTAATTCCTTTGGAATTACACCAAGACTGTTATAATCCGTGACAGTGTTTTGATAAAGCGCCGATAGTGTATTGTATGAATTCCACACTAAAAGCCTTCCGATAGTGTTTTTGGGTAATTCTTTTGGAATTACAGTTCCGATAGGAACAAAGCCTTGTTTGTCAATTAACAAGGGTTGTGGCGATCAGAGGAAAATCCATGAAGCTGTCAGTTAAATGACTGATACACTAATTGAAGCAGAGGGAGAAATTTGGCCTGATATTGAAGAAATTGTTTCCAGATTCGAGAGGTTATCCATATTGCCTGCACCCAGGCCACCAGGGAGTCTACATACTTGTAAAAGTTTAAAGTGTTCTTCCAACTCTAGAATTGAAATTGAATGCCTGTCCCTTCTAGAGCTTCATCATCTAAAAATTCTTCAATCTCAAGGTCTGTCAAACGAACCTGCAATGCCTCCTTTCATAGGCGGTCTGTTATTGTATTTAGGTTGCTCAAACTGTGTTTTGCTTTGAACCACACCAACTTGTTTGCTTCATTTCGTAATTCCCTTAGAATATGATAAAGGTGGGTACCTTCGATTCCAATCTTGATGTTGATCCATTCCATCACAAGTTGTGAGTCTCCAAAGATTTGGAGCTTTAAAACCCCAACATAGTTAGCCACATACAAAAGAGCTCATAGAGCTAAGAGCTTCGCCTTGGTATTTGTATCTTTTTCATGACAATAGCAAATGTGTTTTATGATATCTTTGTTCATGTAGAGAATAACACCTACCCTACAGATAGGTGGATGACCCTAGATGGCTCCATCAAAGAAGCCCCAAGGGATGTCTTCTTTCATCGACGACATGATAGGAATTCTAGTTTTCTTTCTCTTAGGCCTTACTTTGTGTGTGTCCACTAAAGGCTCAATTACAACCATCACCAACTTTGTTGGAATGATTTTATCTTGAAAAATAGCTAGGTTTCTTGCCTGCCAAATAGAATGAACCTAAACAATTGGGAAAGCAGGAAAAAATTGTACAGAGCGATTCACTGTTCGATCCTTGACCCATTCTGCAAGGGAAGGCCTATTCAAACAAGTGGAAGTAGGAAAATACTTTGATAATACCATGGTCAATGTTAATGTAGTGAAGGGAAAGTTGATGAACAATTGAGAGACCATTTCTTCTTCCACTCTAAACAAGCGACACTGGTTGGCGCCGACCCAACCCCTCTTAATCCCATTATCCCAAGTGAGTAATTTATTGGAAAGAGCCAACCAAAGGACCAACTTGCATTTCAATGGTCCTTTGTGATTCCATAAGTAACTGCCCCACTAGTCCTCCTCCCCACTAAACTTTAATTCGAACTAGGATTGATATCCCAATTTAGATGTATATTCCCTTGAGGATGAATTCTTGGACCAAGTTAATCTACCTTCGTCCTCGTCAATAACTTTGATCACGACTAAGGCAAGTAAACTTACATAATTCTTCCATTCCAATGCTTTTGGATTGCTTAGGGTTAATTCCTCCATCGACTTCCAACCATGTAAACCCCAGTCCTATATATATATATATTTTTTTAAAATTTATATTTAAAAAAATCTGAAATGCCAAATTAGTTGCGAAATATATTAAAGCATGCATGCATGTACATAAATAAAGAAGAAATGGCATCCACAATACATTAATGGTTAAGTATTCGACCATCAACCATCTAGAATCTAGATTCTTCTCCTCTTATCTGGCCTTTTACCTTGATTATCTAGGGACATTCATCAACATCACCCAATTTTGATCAAACTGCCTAATCCAAGCCTTAAAATATGGCAGAAAAAGCTTAACATGCCTAATCAATGTCTTTGACTTGAGTGAAGGGTACATTTTTGGTAAGGCCATGACAAAGGAGTCCAACAATCAATATCACCAACACTAGGGTACATATAGGGCTTGGTGCTCTTGATTAAATGTCAATCACATACCCTCATATGTAATATAATCCAATAAAATACCACAATCCCATTGATCCTAAAAACTGTTAAGTCTGTTGAATTTTGAATGGGATAAGAAATTCTATTTTTTCCATATGAAGTTTGATGATGTTGGAACCACTCTCAAACATCACGAGTCATTTCATGGTAATTTTAAAAATTTAAGTAAAAATTTACTTTAAGAATTTAACATTACCATTAGGGAGCATCTAGAAAGTGTCTAGAGAGCATCAAGGGAGCACCTTTGGAGTGTCTGGGAAGCACGGTTCCTCACATAGTAGTTCCAAAATTCCAGGAACCATGCAAATCTAGCCCAAAGCGCAGTTTTGCACAGTGCGCGGTTCCGCTATTTGGGGGGGGGGTGGTGCTTGCAACACTGGGTGCTCCCATTCCATGGCGAGAATGAGGTCATCCAAGAAATGTGTCCATGAAATTAGATCCTGGGTATTGTTGTGATATTCAACGTTGAGAATGAAGTCATCCAAAAAATAAGTACATAAACTCAAGTACTATATATGGGTGTTCATGCTTGATTTGCATTGATGACATTTGAAATTGATGAATGCCCAAGTGTTTTACTGAAAATGCTCACTAGGTTACATGGATCCAAATTTCTTTTCACGAAAGATAATAGGACCATCCTTGGCGAAAAGATCATCCAAGTAGTGTGGCATCCTTGGTGATGTAATGGGGTCCAAACTACCAGAGTTAACAATAGTATAGATATGGTGGCCATTTATTGTAATGTGGATTGGGTCGATTATGTTAATTATTATTAAATAAGTCCATACTAGGTAGTTATCATGTGATAAATGTAATATGGCTCTACAATAATGATAATGTAATGTATGTAGGGAGGATGTAATTTCCCTTATGGATTAGTTGCCTATGGAAGGATGAAGTAGCCTATCCAACCTTGTAGGCTATAGTCTTGATAAGGGGGGTGGGGGGCGATGCTTGCAACACTGGGTGCTTCCCTCCATGGTGAGAATGAAATCATCCAAGAAATGTGTCCATGAACTTAGATCCTAGGTATTGTTGTGATCTTCAACGTTGAGAACAAATCCATCCAAAAAATAAGTACACAAGCTCAAGTCCTATATATGGGTTTTCATGCTTGCTTTGCATTGATGACATTTGAAATTGATGAATGTCTAAGTGTTTTATAGAAGATGCTCACTAGGTTATGTGGATTCAAATTTCTTTTCACCAAAGATACTAGGACCATCCTTGGAAAAAGATTATCCAAGTAGTGTGGCCTCCCTGGTGATGTAATGGGGTCCAAACTATTAGAGTTAACAATAGTATAGATATGGTGGCCATTTAATGTAACATGGATTGGGTCGACCATGTTAGTTATTATCAAATAAGTCCATACTAGATGTGATAAATGTAATGTGGCTCTACAATAATGATAATGTAATGTATGTAGGGAGGATGTAATTTCCCCATGGATTAATTGCCTATGGAAGGACGGAGTAGCCTGTCCAACCCGTAGGCTATAGTATTGATAAAGGGGAAAACTCAATTATCCACTGTTTGGCGCAACATTGGGTAAATTTTTGGTCCGCTGGGGCAAAAAGCCCAAATTGGGGGTTGCACTTGCAACCCCTCACATGGGAGTGAACCCCATGAGAAAATCTATAAGTAAAGGAGAGTTGGAATCATTGATTTGGATTGGATATCTATGTTTTCTTGAGCTCAGGCTCTGAGGGTTTAAGACACCTTCTTTTGATTAGCTTCGGTGGAGGTGATCCTACCCTATCTAATTTTTTTGTATAGTTTCAGTGGAGCCGATCTCACCCTACCTAGACACCCATTTTCTCTGTTTTGGTACAACTTATTCACTTGAAACAACTCAGTACTGTCTTGGTTAATTAAAGGAGAATTCTCTGTGTTGATGTGGAATAACTATCTCTATCTCAAGTCAGCGAAAGACTGTCTATCTGAGGCTTTCTGTGCATAAAGACTCATATATTGGATAGGCTGAGGCTATTATGAACAATGGGTTGCACAATCGGGTTCATTCCAAGAATCACACCAATTCGTAGAGGACCGAAATAAATTGAAAGCTTGTTCTGGAGTCCGCAACCAACTTTGGAGTCAGAGGAACTGGGACCCATCCTAGGGCACCAAAGTCGAGTTCTGAGTAGTCTAGTTCTATTCTGGACAAGAAACGAAGTTTCTGGAGCCAAGCGAGGCCCCATCTTAGGCCAGGAGTCATTGTCTTGGCAATTCATGGAATTTGGCATTAAACGAGTTTGTCTGGTCTAGCCAAACCCAATATCAATTCCAATCAAGTTTATATCTCATTGTTGGATGAATTGAGGTATTCTGAGGCAACAAAGACTCATGTTGAAGGACCAAATTGTTCTAGGAGCAACAATCTAGTATTCGGCCCTCCTGGGGCCGCAGATCATCACAGGAGGACAACCAAGTTCCCAACATAAGCATCTAATGTACTGTGAGCTGTTTAAGGATGTGTTGAGGGCCGATACTGTATTCTTGGGCTGCAGGTATCCTCAGGAAGGCAACCAAGCCCTACTGTAATTACTTTTACAGGTCTGTGGGTTAACATAGGATAGTCCAAGTTACTGTTGTGGGAGATTACGGTAAAAGTACAGTTAGTAGAACTCAACTAAATTTGGATTAATATTGGATCTGGTTTATTGAATCATTAGCAGTTGCAAACAATGTTGTATTGATGGAATATTGGCTGTGTACGTTCCTTTGTTTACTAGACAATTAGCCCTGTTTATTGTGGATTTGAGGAGAATCTTATTGTTGTTAATAATCCTTAGATTATTCATGCATGTCTACTGTTATTGTTGAATGATTTGTATATTACATGGAGGAATACCCATTGCTGTATAAATGAATGAATTTTGTTGTTCTTATGTTGGAAACCCTAACCTGAATAAGAAACCCTAGGAAAAAATTACCCTAGGACATTACAATGGTATCATAGCTGGCTCACCCTGCCACCCTGTGAGCAATTGGGTTGATGTCATGGATCCAAGGTCTTCAGGTAAGGCTCAACGGAGAACAAATAGTTTTGGGAAAAGGCCAAGCAAACCTTGATTGGTCAATGGCAGTAGCACCAACAGGTGATGTCTGAACTTTTCCCCCACTTAGGATTAATGCAGGCAACAATCACCGTGTTCCTGTTCAATTTAATGCCTTCAGACAAACTAGCACTATGATCAGATTACATGGATCAGAGATTGCAAAAAAATGCAATGGTCAAACACACGTGACTCCCGAGAATGTGCAAGCACCTGAATTGAAGGATAAGCGTACACAACAGAAAGCAGTTAATGATTTTTGGGCTAGCTGCAGGAGAGACAGATCATGTGATACTAATGGTAAGCCCAAGACAGAAAGACAAAGTACAAGAGAAGCTGAAGCAGGGGCAAAGGCATGCCCAAAATATTGGTCATGGCTATATCCTCCGAAAAAGAATGAAAAACCTGTTTAAAAAGGGACAATTTCTCTAGGGCACAAACACTTATGACATCATCATCAACGGGGTCAATTATTGCCTCATATCAAACTCTTAAGGTGAAGGAGAATGCTCATTCACTTAAGCACAACAATAATCATCCAGCATGTGAAGTTCAGGATACTGCAGCACAACGTACAAAACACCTACTAAAGACGACAAAGAAATAATGAAAGAGTAGGAGGCAAAGGCTCTTTCACAATTTAAAGTGTGGAATAGAGGGGCTGAAAATGATAGCCATCCTGAATTGAATGAGGCAGTAACTTATCTGGAAATGAAATCAACGAGGGCAAATAAAAAACAGAGGATGAAGTGGGGGAGGACATAACAGGTAATTCAAACTCTCTTAACACAAAGATTATAGTAAAAAATGGCTTCTCGGTAATGGCAAAATTCCGCAACAGGGATCAAGAGGAGGAACCTTGTTTATTGCAATCAATCCTTGAGACAGAAAACACAAAAGTAAAAAGGAAAGATGGTTTGCTTACCAATAATCAAAGCTTAGGTAGTCTCATCAGAAGAGTTTGAACTGGATGTTGTTGATAAAAGGGGTGATGATACTTGTAGAAAATGTAAAGCCAACAATAGAGATTATCAAACATATATCAGTTTTCAAGAGGACCCACTTGATGGAAGAGGGATAGGTGATGCCAGTATGGAGAATCCCCTATTTGATGCTACTACTGTCTTCACGAATCATGCTCCTCACCAAGGCTGCTTGGAAGCAGGAGCAGAAGCGGAAGCTGGAGTGGGGAGCAACAATTTTTAGAAGCTTCTGGGTCAGGAGCGAATCTTATATAATATATATTTTTATATATTTTGATGCATATATGTCAACAAAAGCATGTAGAACGATGAATTAGTTATGAAAAACATTAAAGCATGGATTAAACCATATAACATCAATCATCTAGTAGTTATAATCTTCATCAACAAAAGGTCTACAAATTACAAGTTCTCATTTATATAGCATGTAATGGTGTACATAACCACAATAACATCGAGTGCAATCCATTTCTGAACCGAAAATATATCAACAAATAGGCTCAAGATGGCCTCTAACATTCAAAAAAATCATTCTACAACAAATACCTACATATCATCAAAATCATTCACTGTCTTGGGAACTTTGTCATTAATATCACCATCTAACCATGAACATAAGATAGAAAAAACGTAGCATTTCAAGTCAAGATTTTGTTTGAGTGATGGGTACATTTTTAGTAGGGTCATGATAGAGGAGTTTGACAACCAGTGTCACTAACATCAAGGTACATATAGGGCTTAGTGCCCTTTATTAAATACGAGTTCCATACCCTAGTACATGACAAAATCCAAAGGAAACATTGCAATCCTGAAATTTTGAAAAACTGACAAGTCTGCTAGATTTTGAGTGAGATCTAAAATTCTATTTTCTCCATTTGAAATCCAATGAGGTCAGAACCACTCTCAAACATCTTGAGTCATTTCATGGTAATGTTAAAAATTCAAGTAAAAGGATGAAAAGAAAAGATAAAGGAGAATGTCACTTTTACTAGAAGAATTTAACATTACCATGAATTTCATATCAATACTAGGGCCATAGACTTGAATATTAGGCTGCCTCACTCAAAACTTCTTGCTTCTTTGAAAAAAATTGCGTTTAGAAAATATTTGTGATCTTTTTGCTAGAGAGCGATTTTTTTTCATGCTCTTGAATCACTCCTTGAGCACTTCCTTCTGGAGCTGGAGCTGGAGCGGGAGCGGGAGGGGGGGGGTAGGCGCTCCCTTGCAACACTGCTCCTCACCAGTCTAGTATTATTGAATCATTAGTTGACAAGGTGTGTCAAAACATCTCACAACTTGCGAATTGTATGAGAACGGAAAATGAGTCAAACATTGTGGAAAATTGTGAAATGGAGCCAAAATTTAAGTATTGTATTAAACATGGATCTTTGAGGAAAGGACGAAAAGCTAAAGTTGGTGTGGCCTTGGAAGATCAGATTGGTAATGATAAAGAAATTGAACTGAAGCCAAAATGGGTAAATAAGACCAAAAGTGTAGAGCCAATATTCCAACAAGGGTCTTCAGGAGGGTGTAAGGCTAAAGTGGGTACACACACTGAAGAATCAGATTTACCCTCGATTGGGAATATTATGGGTCTCCAAGATGGGGACATTGAAGAGATATGGGTAGATGGAATGAATTCAAAGGTTGGACCACAAACGATTGTGGTAGTTCGCAGGGAGGGTGATATCACTGAAAATAGTTTTTGTCAGGCCAGGCAGTAACTCCAGTTTGGCAGAAAACTCAGAAAAACTGATTCGTATGTTTATTCCATAGGTATGTTATTGTTTTATACATTAGGAGTGATTGTTCAGTTCATCTTCCGATGACTGTTCACATTCCTGATTTATCTACTTTACAAATTCCTCAATCATGAAGATTAGGTGTCAACATTCCCCCCTTAATCTGAAGGGATGTTGGTGAGTCCAAGCATCATTCTGAATCGTTCAAGCTTTTCCTTTCCAAGTGCTTTGGTGAAGATGTCTGCAATTTGCTCATTTGTGGAACAATGACGGAGATGGATTGTTTTGGCCTCAACATGATGTCGAATCAGATGATATTTAGTATTGATATGCTTTGTTCGATCATGGAACTTTGGATTCTTGGCCAACTTTATTGCAGAGGTGTTATCAATCATGAGTGGAGTTGATTGTACTTGTTTTACCTGCAAATCTTCAAGAATTTTCCTGAGCCACACAATTTCTTTCGTTGCTTCAGCTGCTGCCACATATTCTGCTTCAGTTGTGGAATCTGCTGGAACTGATTGTTTGCGTGATCTCCAGGAGACAGCTCCTGATCCAAGACTCATAGCATATCCTGAAGTAGATACCCCAGTTTCTTTGTCTCCATCGAAGTCTGAATCAGAATATCCAATCAAGCTGAAGTCGTCCACCTGTGTATACTTGATTCCAAGGTCTTGAGTTCCCTTCAAGTACCTTAGAACTCTTTTTGCAGCAGACCAATGTCCCTCACAAGGCTTTTGCATGAACCTGGAGAGGATTCCAACAGTAAATGAAATGTCTGGTCTGGTAGTAGTGAGGTAGATGAGACTTCCTACAAGCTGTCTATACTTTGTTGCATCCTCAAATTCCTTTCCTTCAATAGATGTGAGCTTTAAGTTTTGTTCCATTGGAGTAGAAAGAAGATTGCACTCTGTCATGCCAAATCTGTTTAACAAATCTCCAATGTATTTCTTTTGAGAAAGAAATATGGATTTTGGATGTTGGGTTACTTCAATGCCAAGATAGTAATGAACATAGCCCAAATCAGTCATTTCAAAACTTTTCCCTAATTCCTTGTTTATGGATGCAATGTAGCTTTCATTGTTCCCTGTCATTAAAAGATCATCTACATATACCACAAGATACACAACTGTTTTGCCAACTTTCTTGACAAATAAAGTTGCATCATCAAGATCAAAATGATTGAAGTTGAGTTTCAGAAGATGCTCAGTTAGTTTTTCATACCAGGCTCGCGGTGCTTGTTTGAGGCCATACAAGGACTTCACAAGTTTGCATACTTTATGTTCATGTCCTTTCACAGCAAATCCTTCAGGCTGGGACATAAAAACATTCTCTTTTAGATCTCCATTCAAGAATGCAGTTTTTACATCCATTTGATGGACTTTCCAACCGTTCTGAGCAGCTAGTGCAAAGAGTGTCCGGATGGTGGCCCATTTTGCTGTGGGGGCAAAAGTTTCCTCATAATCGACCCCTTCCTTCTGTGCAAAACCTTTTGCCACAAGCCTAGCTTTGTGCTTGTCAAGTGAGCCATCAGCTTTGTACTTGTTCTTGTAGACCCACTTGCAGCCAATTGGTTTGGTTCCAAATGGAGGATCAACCAGCTTCCAAGTGCCATTCTTTATGAGAGCATAATACTCCTTTTGCATCGCTTCTTTCCATTCATCATGAGAAGCAGCTTCTTTGAAGGAAGTTGGTTCAAAATCTGTAGACAAGTTCAATTCACAATCATAAGTAACATTCATATCAATAGGTGAATTAGAGTCATCTACATCACCTCCATTTTGTCGGTTTGAATTTCTGGTTCCTGTTTTTCCAATTTCATCAGGATGAACACTTTCAAGTGTCTTTGTCAGCCACTTTGGGGGACCTTTCTGAGATGGTCCAGGCTGCTCTGTTGATTGAGTTGGGACTGAATCAAGATTGAGTCTCCCAATTCTATCAATTACATCACTTAAAGCATCATCCGTTGTTGGAGTTTCATGCAGGGGAGATTGTTCTTCAGAAGAAGATTCCACATGTTGATCTAGTATAGGAATCCCCCCTTCAAGATGTGGAATCTGATTATCAAATTCTTGAAATGATTTCGTTTTTGCGAATCTATCCAAGCGATCAAGTTGCCGCTCAACAACATTGTCAGATTTGGATGATTCAAGAAAAATGACATCTCTAGATACAACGAACTTTTTATTTACTTCATCATAGAGGCGGTATGCTTTAGAGGTGTTTGAATACCCCAGGAAGATACACTTACGACTTCTAGCACCAAGTTTGTTTCTATGTACCTTTGGTATCAAAGCATAACAGGTGGAACCAAAGATCCTGAGATGTTTTACCGAAGGAACATGTCCATACCACAATTCATAAGGAGTCTTGTTTCTTATAGTATTAGATGGACATCTATTCTTTATATATGCATCAACATAGAACAGCATCAACCCAAAACATTATCTTTACATTTTTGAAGAAAAGCATGGATCGTACCATATTCAAGATTGTTCTATTCATTCTTTCAGCTACACCATTCTGTTGGGGATTATAAGGCACAGTTGTTTGATGTTTGATCCCATGTTGGCAAAGATAGTTTTCAAATTCATTTGATGTATATTCTTTTCCATTATCAGTGCGAATAGACCCAATATGAGATTGTGCATCATTTTCAATCCATTTATGAAAATTCTTGAATGTTTGAAAAGCATCAGATTTGTTCTTCAATAAATAAACCCAACACATTCTGGTGTAATCATCAATAAATGTCATGATATATTTATTTCCATTTGCAGAAGGAACAGGCATTGGACCACATAAATCTGAATGAATGAGTTCAAGCTTCCTATGTGCTCTTGAATGTGAATCATGAAAAGACTGTTTGCTATGCTTTCCTAGAATGCAAGCATCACATTGCTTATGTTTCCTAGGAATTGTAGGCAAACCAGTAACACCATTTTTCTTCAATAAGCGGAGACTGTCATAGTTTAAATGTCCAAATCTAGCATGCCATAATAAACTTGATGGAAGTGTACCTTCTTCATGATGAGAAATATATGAGAAATGTTGTGCATGAGCAGAGGTTTCTTGCAGTTTGAGAAGCCTTTCTTCTTCTATTCCCCTCATGACAAGTGAGTGGTCAGATGCTTTTCTTACCTCAAGCTTGCCATCAAACATATGAATGGAGTGACCTTGCTGGCGGATGTGGACCAAGGACAACAAGTTTCTCTTGAGCTGTGGGAGATATAGAACATGATCCAGAAGAAAGTCTGGAAGACTAGGCAGTTTAAGCCTGATTGTGCCAAGCCCTGATGGCTTGATTTTTGACTGATCTGCAAAGTATACTGCTCCATCAACATTGTCAGTGAAATCTTCAAAAAAATCTTTCCTATGAGTCATATGACAGGTTGCTTCTGAATCAAGCAACCAATCATTTTTCGAAGAAGCAAGTGAAACATTAAACAAATCTTCATTTAATCCAATGTTACATTGTGCCTCAATATAGTGAGCGGATTCAGGTGCTTTACCTTTGTCTATATCATTAGTTTTACCTTTCTGCTGGTTTCTTTTCTGCTCAATTTTGTCCCATGGTAGCTTGCATGTAGAAGCATCATGTGATCCATTTCGTTTGCAGCGAATGCAATGCAGATCTGCTTTTTCTCCTTGAGAATGTCTGCCCCCCCTGCCTCTGAAGTATCTTCCTCTTCCTCTTCCTCTTCGTCCACCTCTTCCTCTTGTAGAATCTTGAGCAGGATGCTTTTCTTTATGAGCAAGGCAAACAGTCTCTTCAGAAGATTCAAGGACTGTCTTCTTTCCAAAGGCTTTCTCTCTTTCAGCAAACTTTTTCACAAGAGAGTCAAAGGTTATATCTTTAAGATTTCCATTTGCTTGTAAAGACTCAAGATAATTGGAGTAAGTAGGATAGAGTGCCTTGAGAAAAGCAATAAGAGGGATATCCAGCTCAACCTTAGTGGATTTGATATCATGCATTATGGATTTTACTTCAGATGCAAGAGCAAGAGGATCATTATTTTTCAGTTCAAGAGTGAAGAGTTTAATCATGAGCTGAACAACTTCAAGTGCAGAATGTGAGTCATAGAGTTCTTTGAGCTTTTGTAAAGCTTCAAAGGCAGTTGAATATGATGAAATATGGCGACTTACTTCTTCATTTACAGATGCTGCGATTAATGCATATGCTTTGCTGTTCTTGTTATCCCAAATGACGAGCTTTTTGTCTGATGTAGGCTGTACTGGGTCATTGTCTCCTTCTCCCACACACACTCCCTTCCACAACTCATTGAAGATGAGGGTGTGTTTTATCATCCGGGACCATTTAGGATAGTTCTCCTTGCCAGTGAGAACTATTCCTACCATAGAGATGATTGAATGCATTCTGTAAAAAAAAACTTCTGCTGATAGAAAAAATACTTCTGCTGATATACAGTGAAATTGTACTCAAGAGAAGAGAGGAACGATACTTCTGCTGATAGAAAAAATACTTCTGCTGATATACAGTGAAATTGTACTCAAAAGGGCAAAAAGATTTCAAATACTTTTATGTACTGTTTCTTCAAATCCCTCCAAAGATCCTCATATAATATATCCACCATATTACATATGTACAGACTATTCAAACAGCGTCCAAAACGCATCCAAAACTTATTCAAAACTCAACGCTGGTCAATATATATATATGCTGTTCAATATATATATATATATATAGTTTAATGGGACAGCGCATTCAAAACATACGCTGGTCAATATACATATACTGAGAGCAGAGAGGAACGATACTTTTAAAACACTATGCTGGGCACTTTAATTTTTCAACAAATTTTACCCTAATTGCGAACTAATCCGTTGAACGCTTGCTGCCTTCAAAGCAAAGGGAAATCACAATCTAGAACTCATTTTCTTAGTAGATCCAAGATAGTTCAAAACGCATTCAACATTCAAGTGTTAATACGACTGCGCATTCAAACGTTGTGACCTTGCCGTCAGCCCGGAGTGCCCAGACATGGATCTCGGAAACTTCAGAGTGTTGAAAAAGGCTCCAACCAAGGGTACAAGTTGACAGGTATTCACCCTCAACACAGACTTTCAGGAAGTTGATGCGAAGCAACCGTCCGTCGACTTACGCTCTTGGTTTGGTGAGCGAGCTTTCTACACGAGACTGCTACAGAATCGTGCTTGACAATACTCAGAATCTGGAAAATCTACAGAGAAATGAATGTACAAATTACCTTTCATAGAAGGCCGATAGTAAACTGGCATTCCTTCATCTTCAATAACCTTGAACTGACCCGGCTTGACAACTTCAGCCGCACTTGGTTTGATAAGCAGTTGCCTACCATCCAGATGGGTTAATACAAATTGGAACCCACACAGTGCCTCCCTCAATAATAAGGTATGCTCGAAAACAAGATCATCTCCCTTTTCCCGCGGCAATGCCAATTTCTTCTCCGGTGGTTTCTCCCACAACAAAGCGCAGCGTGGGCATTCAATGCTCAATCATCCATCGTGACAGTGATAAAGAAAGCGTGGCAACGCCACTTTCTTCTCTTGCAGTTTCTCTGATGAGAATAAGTGTGCAGCGTCAGGCCTATGCAGGTCAGAGACAAGCGTTATGGACAGAGCGCAGTGGCTCTGATACCATGTCAGGCCAGGCAGTAACTCCAGTTTGGCAGAAAACTCAGAAAAACTGATTCGTATGTTTATTCCATAGGTATGTTATTGTTTTATACATTAGGAGTGATTGTTCAGTTCATCTTCCGATGACTGTTCACATTCCTGATTTATCTATTTTACAAATTCCCCAATCATGAAGATTAGGTGTCAACAGTTTTCAGGAATATATTGCTGATAAGGAGTCTGAACATATTGTAGAAGATAATTCAAACCTAATTAATATGAATGGAAGTTAGGTTATGGGAACTATAACATCAGATGAAACTTGAATGACAACACCAATGGTGTCCCCCGAGTTGTAACAACTTAACAAATGGAAGTCATACCTAAGCAAGATGAGGTAACTTGTTTGATAACTTGTACAAGTGTAAATCCTAGAACATCAAGAAGCAACTTACAAACTTATGAACTAGGATGCAAGAGAACGTTCAACATGACACATGCACATTCTTGGGAGATTGGAGAGCTCACATCTTAGTAGAGTACTCCAAAAATAAGCTTTCCCGCAAGTTGTTCGATGGACTCATCCATGATGATGTTGGAATTTGGTTGTCATTGATGTCAACCCTAGCAACAACCAAAAGAAGCCCTGCTTTCGTTGAAGAATTTGATTGGCAAGATCAATATATTTGGACTCATTACCATCTGTTGTAGCTCCTAGAGAAAACCCACGGGTTGAGGAAAGGGTCGGTGCCTAGGACATCTTAGAGGAGTGCTTTGAGGATTTGCTAAGATTTGTGTTGCACTCCATATTTGATATAATTGGAAATAGATTAATTCAGAACTTGGTTCAATCACCCTTCACCAAGGTAGACTTAAACATACACATATGTATATGTAGGCAGATATCGCTCATCCCAAGGATAAATGTCCTGATATGGTGGCCGACACATAGTAAAATGCAACTTAATATTTGTCGTTGTAGTAAAAATGGAGAGAGAGAAAGTAAGGAAGGAATTCAATGTAGAGGGTTGGATAACACAAAATCCTATGCAACAAATCCCAGCAGAACTATGAAAGAATAAGGAGACGACAATGCAGAAATTGTGGGGCGCATTTAAGGTCTCTAGCTCTATATTTTCATGGGAACATTCTGTCACAAAATAGCATTGGTAAATCTGTGATCTCACAAGTACTGTTGGCTACAAAATAACACTAGTAAATCTGTAATTGCATAGGTACCGTTTCTACCCTATAACATAAGTAAATTCATTATTTGAGAGTGAAACCAGCAACTTCTTTACACAATTTCAGAGGAAGATAAACATACATGAAATGATAAACAGAGAGGAACACATACTACGCATTACTCCATTTGGAATCACTAGATATGCTTCATTAATCTTTGAAAATGGAGTCTATATCATAGGTCCAACACAATTGATATTTGTATAAGCATTAACACCTCATGAACAAGCCATTGAACCAAGAGTTGGAACCTCTTTCTATATACAAAACTCATAATATATGCAAAGGCAGATTTCATACCTTTGGGAACAGGGTTTTGGAACCTTTCAAATGAGTTTCTTCCCTCTATTTATGGGCAAAGGGGGAGCTTTGAATCAACAGTTACAAAATATTTTCTAATGTTACAATTGTCTGATCGACTAGCTATCTCGGCGTGCACATATTCAAATGATTACATAATAGATTGATTCTTTCTTTAAAATGTAAAAATTGCAAAATAACAAAACATGGGAACGCTGAATGATGGCCACAACAAAATATCTCCATGCCAATTCTTGTGATCACCTCTGATCAGGCACGTCTCTGTCACGATGTTCCTTTGCAGCTATTGGCCGATATGCTTGTCGCTTTCTCACACTAATTGTTTGAATTCTCCATTTCTTGAATTGGAAGTGATCAATTGTGGTGGCATTAGTGGTGCTCCATCTGCATACACTCTAGACTATACTATTGGAACCCAATACATCTCGTAACTCTTATAAAAAATTGTTATGAAAACACAGAACTACGGTTGCCTTTGGCTCCTCTTGCTTAAGTTCCTTTATCACTTATCAACCATGGGACCACTACCCGTGGCCCAAGGCTCAATGCATAGGTGTTGCAATATCGGAGCCTTCTATCCTCGTAACTTCATTTGAAATAACATTCTGAAAACATAAAGTTTTGATGTCTTCAAGCTCTTCTTCCATTGACCCTTTTTTTGTTTATCCCATGGGATCGGGTGTCATGACTTCAGGCTCAACGCTTGGGTGCTAAAGCCTTTGGGCTCCTGTCGGGGGCCTATCTCCCTTTGTAATTCGTGCTTCGCCTTTGGTCTTCGGATGGTCATGACCAAGCACCACCACATATCGGAGCCCCTCTTCATCGTAACTTTTCCAAATTAGAATTTACGCAGGGGTTACGAGAACTCTCCCACTTCCGATGAGCTCATAGCTCTTGGTGCTTGGTCCCAGCTTTGCACCCTTGGTTCTTTTGAGTCTTCGTGACCAAATGCCACATGATTTCGGAGCTCCTTCCATCGGAAGATTTTTAACTTGCTAATTAAAACAGAGTTCTGATGGCCTCTTCCTCCCAAATGCAAAGATCAGAAGTGACGTCATGCTAACGTCCTCATCTCCATGTGGCGCCTCTTGGGTAGTGACACGTGTCACCTAGATTTGCCCCTTTAAGCCCTTAAAAATGCCAAAACAGACTGCCACGTCTTGCCCATGCCGACATGTCATGCTGACATCATCAACCATGTCTGCTTTTCGGGATGAATCACCAACTGCCAGGTGTCTTCTTCGGAGGAGAGAGAAAAGGTCCCTAGGGTCTTTGGATTTTCAAAGGTCTCCTTTGTATTGCCCCTTCTTCCATGATTTCGATGCTTTTCAAATAGATGCATTTGTTAAGGAGTTCCGAATCTCCGATGTTCCGATGGCCTATGCTCGGAGGTCCCGCCTTGTTCTACACCCCCTGGTCCTTTGGAATGCTTTGTGACCGAGTGCCAGCCTAAATCGGAGCCCTCTTCATCGTAAGTTTTTTAAAAAGGAATTAAAATTAAGTTCCCATGCTTTCAATCCTACGAAAAACTAACCTTCAATATGCCTTCCTGCCAGCGTTCCCGATATTGGGCTCCGATGTGATCGAGTCCCGAATTTTGGCAGTCCTCTTTCGATTTCGGCTTTCCTTTTGGCTTTGAGACTTAGGCTTTTAATTTTGGCCTCCTCCTTGCGATTTCAACCTCTGATATTTGCTCTTCTCTTTGGCGTTTTTGCACTTCGGCTCCCCTTTTTGGCCACCATTTGACATCATTTGACACAATTGCAAAAAGGTGTAGTAGGTGACAACATCGTCTCCAATTGGGGACAGTGCCTTGCTGGCAAGGTGTTGAGAACCTGCAGACTAGTAACCTTCACCATTGGGCATGGAGTCAAAAATATATTGAACCTATAAAACCAGAAAATCTCCGTGGAACTTTATTTGTTGGGAGTCCTTTCCTCATAATACTAAAATGCAGAACTATCACTTCTAGAAACTTGGAAATTAAATGCTCATTTGGTGAGCTTATTTATGCACAACTCCTACTTATGTACAAGGCTCAATTCACCCAAGTCAACGTTCCAACGATACCATCTCAACATCTGAGTACTAGACCTTATGCCATCGTTCTCTAGAAATTCAACAACTAAAACAGGCATGTACCACATAAAATCTTTGAACAAAAATTTTGATATCTGCCCCCAAACTGAGATTTGATGTTCAGCACTTTTAATCTCCTCCATGAACCTTCTAATTGGGCCGTATTCTTGAAAATCAGTGGCTAAACACAGGCATGCACCACATAAGAATTTCAGACCAAAATTTTGACATATACCTTGGAATTGATGTACACTGTTGCAGGCCAAACAAAGATGCCATGTAGTCAGCTACTGGATCATAGAACTGATGAGAAAAATTTATAGCTGTTTCCCTTTCTTGAACAGTTTCCAGGCAGGAATCTTTCTGCAACAGGCAGCCACACGGCTCTTCAACTATGGGCTCCTCTTGAAGAAGTTGTTGCTGGTAATCTTCTCCCCACTTTCTAGTAAGAAAATCCCTTTGAAAGTCTGCAACAATCTCATCCTCCTCTGAATCATCTGAATCATAGATCGGAGAATCTTTATCGACTTTAATACTAGCTTCTTGAACTTGTTCTCCATTTGAAGGATGTGAATTGTAAACTGGAGCCTCTTTGTTAACCTCATGGTGGGCCTCCTCTTTTTGTGCAGCTTCCCATGACTGGGATTGTTGTGGTTCTACATTGCTCAACTCCCCATCGGAGTCATACAAATCATAAGAAGGAGAATCATCAAATTCAGTAGAATAAGATCTTTGAGGGTTTGTTTGCAGCTTGATAATGTCTCCTTCCCTTTCTTGATTGCTGGGTAGTGCTTCTTGATGCAAGTATATGTTTTCTTGGAGTTGAGCCCCACACATATCTTCAGCAACATCATTAATCTCAAAAATATTTTCAACGTTAAAATGTTCACAACAATCTTCAAACAGACCACCCAGTGGATATAATCTTTTGCAAAAATTATTAAATGCTATGTGAAAGCTCTTTAAGGAAGATATGCTGCCATGAGGTATTGTTCTGTACCAAACTCTAGCATCTTCATCTAAAGAATACATGAACAACACAAAACCAGCGGGCCCCTCCTGAAGCTTGACGTTTACCCAGTGGATATAATCTTTTGCAGAAATTATTAAATGCTATGTGAAAGCTCTTTAAGGAAGATATGCTGCCATGAGGTATTGTTCTGTACCAAACTCTAGCTGCTAGCATCTTCATCTAAAGAATACGTGAACAACACAAACCCAGTGGGCCCCTCCTGAAGCTTGACGTTTTTTCCTAGGTCCCTAAAATTGAACCGAAGTCTCTGCTTAATTTTTGATATGGTTGTGGCACGGGAATTACCGGTGGAGAGACAGCGTAAATCTTCTGTTTGATCTGAATATCGATCTGGGCGGACAACGAAGACTATTGGACCCCACGCTTTGGCATAGAACATGTAACTGGAGGCTGCAAAACTCGTTCGTATACTTCCCGTCTTGGCCGCAGAAAATCATCCATCTAGAGCAGCGAATCTTACAACCATTCTTGAGAAGTTTGGTAGGGTGATTTTCTTGGAAATTACAATGCTGCATCAGTCCGCATGAGTAAACGACATGGAGCTGGAAGTTTCAGATGACTGGATGACTGTTACCAAAATCTAATGCACCTCAGGACAGAAGCTTCACACCGTCGCTGTAGGAGGCAGATCCTGAAGCAGAACGTAGAGTTTTGTAGAGTATCGTTACGGAGACCAGAACAAGGAAATCAAACTCACACTACAGTCAAAGACATGAATGGAGGAGTTTCCCGTCATCACATCTTAGTCTGGAAAGAATAAATGCCAAATAGAATAGGATCTGATTTTTTTTAACAGAGGACAGGTGACATTAAAAGTGTCGATTTATCTGTGTAATTACAGAACGCAGGACTGGCTATATTATCTGGTTGTTAAAACTCAGTTAAGATTGTAACTTTGGGTCTGGAATGAATTGTTCATTACACTGTTGACTGGGAATATATTTTATTGAAGTGCTATCTTATGAATTTGCTGACTGTAGATGTACTGAAGCTGTCACCTTATGAATTGCTAAACTGTTGAAAATACCTAACTGCATGAGAAACCCTAGGGCAAAATTACCGTAGCATTTTACAGCTTTGCCTTGCTACTAGATATTCTGTTTCTTCTAAATTGGAAATTGCATGTCTAATCTGATTCAGAAGATTTTTTGTAAGAGTCTGAAACTGGTTTAACATAGATGTAAGAATTATGAAGTTTTTATTCTAAATTCTAATTGTTGTATCCACTTTTTTCATATAAATGCTTTTTGCAAATATATGGACGATTGCTGCATGAACCTTCTTCCTTTCGCAATAATAAGAAATAGTTCATGGCCGTGGCCACAAAGTTTGGCTACTAAAAGTATTAATTGCCTAAAATGTTTTCTTCTGACGCTTGAAAACTGATTGACTTCATTTTCTTTCTTCTGTCCTAATTGTTTGACACATCCTGCAGGTGTGGGTAAATCAAGTCTTGTCCACCTTATAGTCAGTGGCACATCTGTTTCTCACCTCCAGCAGACAGTGGGATGTAGTGTCGGTGTTAAGGTGATTCGTGTTCTTGAAAATAAAGTTTATTGCAGAGTTGTGAGGCTTTGAATATGTTTATGTTAAGGCATTGACATTGTGTCTTTTCCCTTATTCAGCACATGACTTGTGGAGGTTCTAGCAGCTCTTCGTCTACAAGTAATAACGGAGAAAGAGAGAGAGATTTTTTTGTAGAGTTGTGGGATGTATGTGGACATGAGCGCTATAAAGATTGCCGATCTTTATTTTATTCGGAAATTAATGGTGAGGAGGAATTGCTTAATTATTTTTTGGATATAATGACCTAATTTGTGAATGTAACCTTCTTGTCTGTTTTTCTTTGGGTTGATTTAAATCAAAACCTCTGAGAAATATTACATTCTCAATAAAATAGATCTTTCCAAAAGACAGGACTTACATGCTTTGGTCACTTTCTCTCTAATATGTGTTAAGCATCTAGTCTCTATATTGTTATGTTAGGATGCATATGGTAATGATGTGTCATATCATCACATTTTTACGGTTAGTAATGTCACTGGTAACCACAATAGGCTTTTAATCTATGCTCCAGTCTATATCAGAAACATGCAGTGATATTTAGCAAGGCTTTTGAGAGAAGCGAAGTTAAGAACGGTAGGACTGTGTTCTTGGTAAGGCTAAGGGGTGATACACTATAGTATATACACATACCTATCTCCTATTTCTATTTGTCTTGGGTTGAACTTGAAGGTTCTTTTAAGGATATGCTTGCTGGCAATTTTGGCATTTATATTGGTCTTGGGCTGAACTTGAAGTCTCCTTCAAGGACATGCTTGTCGACAAGGATTTATTTTGGGGCTTGCATTTTGGAATTGACAATATTCTCTATTTTATCTATTGATGCATATCTCCTTGAGCTCACATTGTTATGTTCTGCTGTTTGTCACTATTATAGACCGGTTTTTATGTACTGAGGTTAGTTGCCAGCATAAGGGAAACAGATCGACACAGTTATCATCATCAAGATAGGGCATCCTTTGCAGGAAATGGATCACAGGTTGCAAAGTGCTGGTCTATAGTACAAATTGACTTATAGCACTTGTCTCTCAGTGTGAGCAGTTAGACTTGAACCCCCATATAAAAATTTGAGTAGTGCCCTAGGGAGTTACATAGTCATGGATATGAATAATGAAAGGGCTCCTTCTCTATGCAGGGATCCTCTGTTTCTGTTGTACAACGAGCCACGATTTCAGATTTCTGAGTTAATGTAATTTTTTTCTCTCTTAGCAGGTCCTCTGTCTCTGTCAATTTGGTCTAGCCTGGGCAGTTGATGAGTGTTATCCCCCCCTACCCTGGTTCAATTCCTGCAATTAACATTTTGAGCTCTTAATGAGTATATTGTTGACAAAGCTTCGAGCTTCTACAAAATCTAGTTTACCTTGGGTACCATTCTCGGAATAAGAACTACCTTGTGGGTTTCTTGAGGAAATGCATGCCACAGGAAAAAAAGCTCTTGTGTTTCCATAATTGAAGTGTCTGTACTTTCTTTCTTGCTCCTAGCTCAATTCATATCACTTAATTAAAGTTGAAAGATCAGTTTTTCTATGCTCAACATTGTTTTGTATCTGCACTACTTTTGTTTCTTTAGGCTCGTTAATTAGCTTTTCTTTCTGCTTTTTATTCTAGTGATAGGAGTTGCTTTTGCAATCCCATGTATTTATGCTGGCTATCTTTTGAGTCCTATTGACCAACTTTGTTTTAACTTTTATTCGTTGGACATTAATAAAATTATCTTATTGTTATTTTCATTTTGTCCATCTTTTTTCCCTACAAGAGCAGTTTTTCTTTGGTCTCATAGAGTCTTTGTAACAGGTTGCTACTATACTGTGAAACTCTATGCTTGCATTTTTTTGCCTTGCGTCAGGTTTTGTTTGTCTAGACAAGTGCAAAGTGTACTCTATGTATCTGCTATTAAGTAAGTGCCATGTACCCTATTTATCTATGGTGCACCTGGATATCACTGGTTTCATAAGACAATAGAATGCTCAAATTTCTATTTGTATTCTATGTATCTATGGTGTACCTTGAAACTACTGGCGTCATATCTCTTCTTCATTATCTGCTGTGCTCTGTATAGGTGGCACAATCAGCTTTTGACTTCACCAGTTTTGATTATCATTTGCAGTCTGATTTCCATCATGTCCCAACTACTGTAGAATTTTCCATTGAACCCCGTTATTCTAATGTCAAACATTGCAGGTTCATTTTCTTAACGAATTCCCTTCAGTCTCCCAAAAATTCAGCAAGTTTTCAGTGCCTGCACCTGTGTTTAACTCCAAAAGATCTCAGTATATTCTTTAATTTATGAAGGATTGTTATCTTCAGCTGATCCATATAGGGGGCAATCTTTGAGTTTCTATTACCAAAACCTCTCAGTCATGATGCCTCAATGGTATTTATGTTTAGCTCTACTCCACCACAGACTACTATCCTGGGAAGCACTGGCACTAATTTAAGAGGGAAGAACTGCCAAAGAAAACATTGATCTTCCTGCAACTTTCTACCACCGTGAAGAGCACCTGAAAATCCTCTGAAACTCTGTGGATGCTGTCTACCCTGCAGAAGTAACAGTCTTCTCCAACACTTAGTCGAATATACCCTTTGTCCAACAATTCTTACAATTACAATTTGATTCCAACAACCATTTAATACTCGTCCTATAGAATTTTGCACACAAGTGCAACTCCAGGAACAAAGTTTATTGAAAAGTCTATATCTCCCTTTGGAGGAAGTCTAGGTATTCGTTTGGAAATACCACACTGAACTCTTGCAAGACTGGAAAGTTGATAAGTTTTGGATGCTTTTCTTTTGATGGCTCCTCTACATGAGCTGCAAATTGACAATTTTTCCCAAAACATTTTTTAATTTACAATGCTGAATTTTCTCTCGTTGGATGCACTCACTTAGGATCCCTTTGGGACAACTTCAGGTCAGTTTTCATTGACTCCAGATAGAGACAGACCACCATATACCATGCTCTGATAGGATCTGCCAAGTATGCCACCTACAGGAGCCGGAGAGAGAGATGCACCTCATTTTTGGATGTCACCTATACTATGAGATCCAAGGATGTTATCACTTCCTCTGAAGGGACTTGGGGGACTACCTCTAATTTTTTCTGGTGCCAAGAGAAAAGATGCTTAGCCCTCTAGATCTACAGTCATAGATATCAACTCCTGCACACTAGGCCCTGCCTTGGGATGGCTAGACAATCACTGCATACTTTCATGCTGATCTGTTTGATCAGACCAACAATGGTAGGCAGAGTTCCAGAGTGCACCATAGGTAGAATGGTGAAACTTCGAGTGTATCCTCAGCCTCCCCCTTGGGAGACTGACCAAGATCATCGAGACTAGTTCAGAGGTGATAGTCTGTACATCAACCCCACATCCTCAGAGTGTTAAAGCGATCAACTCTAGATTATCCATAGTAGGGCACCTCTTGCTCTTCAAACTACCTCCTAATTCCAAACGAGCAACCAAAGATTTCTCAGAGTTTCTTTCTTTCAGCCTGACATGCTACGAGTATCCTTAGCTCATACATTCTGTGTAAGATCATACAGTCAAACCCCTCAATGGTTCCAAAGGACTTCGATAGCGAGCCAATGCCCATTTCACCCCCTTTGCCCTAGACCATTATAACCCATGAGACCTTGACATCATTGGCTTCATTGTGAGATCTCTCTCTTGCACTCTCTTTCTGTTGACTAGATCTTGGGTTGTCCACTTCTCCAGTCTTGGGAAAACTCATTTAGTATTTTATATCACCGTACCTTTGTAACAGTTATATACATGTCTTTTGAGGTTGTACTACTGCAAAATTCTAGCAGTTGCGCTTGCACTCTTACATGATAGTCATATTGGTTGTGCTCGAGTCCCATTGTCTAAGTTTTCTGGTCATTCATCAGGCATTAATAAAATTATCTCGTCGATAATAGTCTTGGAAATCCTTACCTTTTTCTTGTATTCTTGTCATTATTGATGCCATAATTTTTATTGTAACAATCAACGTCATAATGGTGTGGCTCCAACCAATCCATTTTGATGAGTGAAACGTTGGTTCACAAGGGGAGGATATTCAGTTTTAAATTGAACAGAGATTCCATTCAACTCAATTGGACATCTTTCTACCATTTTGTTTAATGGCCTTTTAGTTCTAGTGGCTAGCTGAACTAACCATGGATTGTCATGCCTACTCTTAACAATACATTTCTCAACTAACTTGAGAGTAATCAAACTCTGACTATCTCCAAGGTTAATTAAAACCTAAAATCCTAGAACCTTGACCATGGAGGATTGATGATCTGCTTGGCGATCATCTATTGCAAAATAAATCTTGGTTGTACACGTGACATCATTCATAGTTGTAGTTTGTTGGATAGACATCATTGACATTTCTTATTTTGGCTTTTCTTGGTGGACAATCCTTCATTAGTGGCTCTTCGCCACAAACATAACATTGCAGTGGCGGTCTTGTCTTATTTTCGGAGGGTTCTACTCACTGTGTTTTGCTCTGAATTTGCTGGGAAGAACTCTCATGATTCATGAAGAAAGCTAGTTTAAATCCTTTTCTCCTTTTGTCCCGCTTTTCCTTCTTTCTATCCTTCCAACTCCATTAGAAATCATGCTTACTTTTGGCTTCGTATGCACATTGTCTTTAGCTTTGATGTTGAAAGTATTTTAGTTTTGGGATGCTTTAGGATGGCGCATGGCCTTTTGGACTTCATCCAGAGTACCAAAAGGGTAAACAAGGGTGCCCTCGCTGAAGCTCTTCTGGATTATATTGATGAGATGGAGTCCTTCCTCCATGAGCACATCCAAGAGGGGTGTAATGATCTAGGGCAATTTTGCTCTCTAGTGCTTCTTATTTCCCTAGGTTTTTTTCCACATATAAATAGGGTACTGTAGCAGGTCTTTCTTTCTTTTTAATTCAATAATTAAATAAATGGTTTTTTTCAATACAAGTATAAATAATATTGTTTCAACGATACACAACTCAATTAATACAACAATGATCAACACAATACTGTAAACCACAAATTTCAAAATTAAAATTGAACAACGACGCTTGTCTATCAATGACCCGGTAGTATTATGTAATCTGGAAAAAGTTTAATTTCGATAACAGTTCAACAACCAAAGGAATTCTTAACGGTCTGTACAAATTTGATAAAATTGCCCTAATCAATAATCCGAGCTTTTCGTGCTGACAACTAATTAGATACCTGGTTTGACTTTAGGCTTGAATTCGTCTTGTAACTCGGATTTTGATTAAATTTACGCTCCAAAATTTGCACAGGATATTCCCCGCTTCGATCTTGTGGAACGATGCTCAAAAGTCTCTTTGATTCTGCCTCAAGAGACTCGATGTTCCTAAATTAAATTACAACATGATTTCTTTGTTTATACTTCGGCCTTGAAGCACAAAAGCCCTTTTCGCTCGACGTCACTGAAATCGAAGAAATTTGGTTAGACACTAACTGTCCAGATTGTGCGATCGCTCGACGCTTTTTCTATTTACTTCAGAGTGATATACGTAGCAGGGATAATCCCTGATTTGCTACAATTACAGACTCGAGAGGCTTAGTTGTTAATCATAGGAATCCGCAATTAGGCTCGCTTCTCATCTGCAGGATAACATGCTTCACAATTATTTGCAGAGGCTTGGAATTTGGCCCCAGAATCTGCAATTAAGCCACAAAAGAACCTTTCTCTTGCCCAGACAATTTGTTTATAATGCTACTGCGACTTTTCTTTCCTCCTCGTTGATCATTCAAGGTAATCTTTTCTTCAGGAAACTAGGGTTCGTCCTTTCCAATGCTTGATATGCTCGAGAGCTCGCTATTTTATGCCTTCAAAATGTTAAAACTTCAGGAGAAACCTCGCTCAAGATGATAGACTAGAGCTCCTTTCACAAACCTGATCAAACAACGAAAGCTCTCGCTGCTTTTTTAGATGACGTCCTGCGCACAAAACCAAGAACAAAACCTCAAGAATTTCACTGCTTTCTAGGTAGACTTCTTGTGCCAGAGCAGAGAGTGAGAATGGAAGAGGTGTCAACTAGGGTGGAATCTTTCACCACCGAAATTGACAAGAGAACTAGGATACTTAAGCCCTCAGAGCTAATGCTCAAAAGCAAAATGAGATGATCACACTTGATGATCCAAAATGAATCCAATCCTTCTTTATTTATAGGCTTCCTTGAGGGGTTTCATCTTCATAAATGGTTGAGTAAATCTTACTCAAAACCCCAATTCTGGGTTTTTCGCCCCAACTGCCCCAAAACTTTCCCAACAATGGGTATATCTGGGGGTTTTCCCTTTTTAGGACTATAGCCTATGGGAAAGGATATACTAATGTGTCCTATTTTGTCTTCAATTCGTTGAGGACATTACAAATGGGATGGATGTGTTCTACATCTGGTGTTGATTTCCCTGCTTTTATTTGTCAACGACTTGGTCCCATTGGCCTTTACTCTCGAGGGCTTGCAGAGACAATTCAATGCACTGACCAACTTTTGTGACCTTCGTTAATTGATGGTCAACTTGGGTAAAACTAAGATTTTGATCTTCAATGCATTGAAGAGGTCTCTTATAAACTATCATTTCTACTACCGAGGGATAGAGATTGAGGTCACCACAACTTATACTTACCTGGGATTACAATTCACAGGGCCTCGTTTTGGTATGCGACATGGCCTCTAGCCTTGACTTAATAAAAGGTACGGTTATCTAGCCCTCATTAAGAGACATTGCTTCTAGGTTCAGTTTCATGTAGTGTTGCCAAAAGTGCGATTTTTTCCCTTTTATTTTCGTGTGGCAATTTAATCGACTAATGTTATTGGCGATTTTGTCATTTTGAAAAAATCGCGATCTAACGCAAAAAAATTGTGAGGCCTCGAAACAGTGAGGTTTTAAAGGTTTTATTGGGTTTTTTTGGTTTCATTTTGCAATCAGAGGGCAAGGGTGAGAGCCAAGGAGGAGGATAATGAATCTACAAGGGCGAGAGAGGAGAAAACCGAGGGAATTTAGGATCCCAAGCAAATAAATTTTGAATTTGGACTGAGTTTCTTCAACAGGGCATGGATTTCAGGTATGGGCATCAAATTCGGCCCTATTTTTTTGTTTTCTCCTTGTTTTTCCTTGGGTTTCAGTCACCCATATATTTTCCATGATTTTTGCTTGGGTTTGAGTGTGTTTTTTTTGCCATTATTGTTGCATTTAGTGGAGGGGTTTTTTTTTCAAAATTTCAAAATGTTGATTGTTAATTTTATTTGTTTAAATTCTTCTTGTGCCCTAAGTTTTTTCCATGATTTTTTCTTGGGTTTGAGTGTGTTTTTTTTGCCATTATTGTTGCATTGAGTGGAGTTTTTTTTGGTCAAAAATTCAAAATGTTGATTGTTAATTTGATTTGTTTAACTTTAAATTCTTCTTGTGCCCTAGGTTCAATCTTACATTAAGAGTTCAACAAACATGCCAAGAAAATTGGACCCTCTGTGGGAATATGGTGAACCTGATTGGGGGTTTGATAGATCAAATTTGACTTGCAAGTTATGTGGGCACCATATGATAGGGGGAGTATATTGATTGAAATTCCATCTTGCACAGATTTTGGGACATGAAATAAGACTTTGCACAAATACAACTCCAGAAATCATCTGTAGAGCCCTCAAATCATTGGAAAATATAGAGACAGTCAAACTGAATAAGGAAGCTATGAAGAATCAAATGGTAGGGGGTGGAGTGGTAGGAGGTGACCTTGAGAGTGGTTCTTCTTCAACATAAGTTTCTACTGTTAACCCCACAACTGCCTCATCATTTTTTTTTCCTAAAACCACACCTGGTGCACAACCATCCATTAGGTCAACTCTTAAAAAAGGGAGAAGGAAGAAGCTGGCAAGTTGGTGGGCGGGTGTTTTCTATGGAGTGACATTCCTTTTAGTATTGCCAAGAACAATCCATTTTACCAACCGATGGTTGATGCTATTGCTATCGTTGGCCCAGGTACAAAGTGTTGAGAAATCTAGGGTAAAGAGATGAGATGATTTCTCTAGCAATGATAATTGCTTGTGAGAAATTTTTACTTTTCTTAATTTGGTTCTTCTTTACTTGATTATTATTATGTGTTCTTCTTCATCAAACAACTACCAAACCATAAAGAACAATGAGACAAAGGATACAAGATATGGGCTATTAGCCAGGGCCAAAACCTCTCCAAGCTTGGGAGGAAAACCCATCGAATTCTTGTTCTTATAGAATCTTCAATTGACAAATTCCAAGACCTAGACCCTTGACCAAGAACCCATCCAAGACCAAGTCAATGCTTCCTTTTTGAATAGCTTCTCCTTCCAACAACTTCGACCTATTCTGCAACTGCAACTTCAACTTGTCCAGAAACTACAATTTCAACTTGCCCAGAAACTGCAACTTCGACTTGCCAAAAAACGCGACTTCCACCGCAACTTTGACTACAATTTTGACTACAACTTCTCTTCTTCACTGAGGTAGATTCTCCTTCCGAGAGAACTTGGCTTCCAAAACAACTCTTTTTGATGACCTAACTTTACTTTTGCAACTCGGGGTCACTGCAACAATATGTGCCCTAATTCCTTCGCACGTGTGGAGAGAAGTGGCCCAAAAACAAATCCAAAATAGCTTAACTTTTCTTCCTTCCTTCGTCTTCCTCTTCTTCACACTTCTTCTTGTCCTTCTGATCGCATCTGTGTGTGAGTGAAGTGTCTCCAAATGAGGCCGAGTGCCCTATATATAGGCTTCCTTTAGCCTCCTATTACACCAACTTGACATGTTCTTAGGTCGACTTGTTGCTCCATGAGGCCGACTTGATGCTTGTATGTTTGACATGGTCTTGGGGTCTTTTGACTCTAATTTGACTCATAATTTTCTGACAATATGTAACATGCCCAAGAAGGGTTATTGATACATGACAACGACTCTTTTGACTTTATAGACTCAATGACAAATCCTAGAAGCTCATAATGGGAGCTTGACCTAAAATAAATTTTTCCTTGAGCATGAAACCCATGCCTCATGAACAATAATAATAAATTTATTTTTCTCTTTTCATTGAATACATAAAACTGATCATTACATATTTCAACACAAAGCCCCTTACTATGATGACCTGAGAGGGCATGTTCTGCAAAATGAAAAGGCCGATTACATTGCAAGATCAGAGGAGTTCAAGGCATCATGGGCACAAACAGGATGCACTATGATGTCAGATGGTTGGATTGATCAAAAGGGTAGAGCCCTTGTTAACTTTTTGGTTAATTGTCCCAAGGGACAATGTTTATGAAATCTCTTGACGCATCTGCATATATCAAAGATGCATGATTATTATGTGATTTGTTGGACGTGTTCATTCAGGAGGTGGGTTCAAAACATGTTGTCCAGGTCATAAAAGATAATGTTGCAAATTATTTTGCTGCTGGCAGGCTGCTTATGGAAAGGCATCCTAACTTATTTTGGTCACCTTGTGTTGCACACTGCATTGACTTGATGTTAGAGGAGATAGGAAAAATTCCTTTTGTTATAGATATTGTTTAATCATAAAAAAATTACAAAATTTATATATAATCTGTGCTTCATTTGATGAAAACATTCACTAATAACGAGGAGTTGGTGTGCCCTGCTATTACACGGTTTGTCACTAGCTTCATATTTCTTCAATCTCTCTTGAATTCTATGTGGGATGTGAAGAGAATGTTTCTTTCATAGGAGTGGCGTGGTTTGTCATTTAGCTGCAAACCAGAGGGAGAGGTCATATGCAGGTTGGTTTCATACTAGGAAAGCTTCTAGGAGGGAGTGTAGGAGGTGTGTAGCATTACTGAACCTTTGGTAAAGGTTCTTCAATTAGTTGATGGAGACAAGCTTGCAATGGGCTACTTGTATGAGGCCATGGATAGGGCCAAAGAATCCATTCACAACTATTATGATGATAAGGGGGATGAGGGGTTTGAGAAACAACAACTGATATGGAGAGTGATTGATGAGCGATGGAACAATACACTCCATCGTCCCATTCATGCTACAAGGATCTACTTGAACCCCACATTTTCTTACTCTTGTGGTTTCGTATTTGATGCTGATATCATGGATGGATTCTTCACTTGTGTTCAAAAGGCAGTGTCATCTCCAATAGAATGTGCAAAAATTTCTAAAGAAATGGAAATAAACAGGATGACAGTTGCATATTTAGGTTTGACATGGCTATCCATGATAGGACAACCAAAATGCCAAGTAAGCTTTAGTTTATTTCAATTTTCAAATTTCTTTGTCTCTTCATACTTTGCTTCAACTTTCAAATTTCATTTTTTTTTTTATGTTTCTCTTATTTGTTGTAGATGCGTGGTGGAGAAGCTATGGTGGCCGAGTACCCAATCTCCAAAAGCTTGCCATTCGAGTGCTCAACCAAACATGTAGCTTTTTTGAATGTGAGCGTAATTGGAGTGCATTTGAAAAAATACACACCAAGAAGCACACTAGGATAAAATTTTCCAATTAATTTTTTGAATTCATTAAATAATAAAAAACATAATTTATTATTTTTATAATTATTAATTATTAATTTATAATTTATGACCCTCGTGCAGGTTGGAGTCCCAACGCCTTAATGACTTTGTTTACATCTACTACAATCTCTGATTGTGGGCGTGACAACTTCAGAGGATACCTGACGTGGAGGCCATCTCATTGGATGGGATTGATACCATTTCTATATGGAGGGTTGAGGCCGAGCGGCCTGTCATGGAATTGACGCTTGATTGGTTAGAGGTAGTGGAGGGGGTAGTAGTTGCAGGGAGGAGGATGAGCAACATGAGGAGGAGGTGACACCACCTACCATGGTCACCAGTAGAGGACGTGGTCTACCTCCTCTAGCTCCTAGTTCTTCAGCTTCTAGAGGACATCAAAGTCCAATGCCAACCCTAGGGCCTTCTTCATCTAGAGGGAAAGCTATTACATTTTCTTGCAAGAGGGGCAAAGGAAATCATTAGTTACTTAGTGGTTCATTTCATTGTATATGACTCATGATATGAGATACATTGTTATATTTTTTGTTGATATTTTGAGGCCGAGTCAGCACTCGGGATTCAGGACATGATTCACTGTTATTTGTGATGTACACTAGACATATTACATATCTTATATAGTAGTTCTCTTTTCATATTTACATGTCAATGCATTTATTTTATGTTGTGAATGCTTTAGATACTAAAACAATTGAAAATTTGTTTTTTTTGTGCGGATTTTTTTGCCAATTTTTGCCGATTTTATCTTGATTTTTATGTTGTTTTCTTTTTCCAAGCCCTCACTGATTTAATCTCGATCACGACTATCACAACATTGGTTTCAAGACATCTTATCAGAACTCTACCTCATGGAGATGATTATCAAAACCCACAATTCTCTATGGCTCTGAGTTTTTGGGGTTGAGCTCATTACAAACAAATTTGGCTAAGATTGAAAGAGTTCAGACCATGCTGCTATGCATCATGCATTGCAAGCAGACAATTCTGCAACCCATTATTCAAGAAGAGTTCAATGTCTACCCATTTTACTTGGATATCATTTTCTGCCTAGTCTCTTTCCTTCATAAAGTTATGTCTTTGAGAGACTCTGCCACCAAGAGGAAGGGGTACCCCTACTTGGCTCATTGCTCCTCAAAGGATCTTGCTTTGAATCCCTCCTCAGATCATTCTCTGGGGTGGTTCTTACGGGTGTCTTAGCTTCTCTAGTTGATGACTATCTCCTTAGAGCGCCTTCCCCTGTTTAGTTTCTACCTTGATGTGTTGAGCCATCTCTTGTTGGCTAAATAGAATTAACTCCCAGGTTTGCTTTTTTTGCAAATGTAGAGGGTCAAGGGCCAACACATTTCATTAAGCTAGTATTTGGAGGTATTTCCATAGACAAATTTGCATCAATGTTATCAAAATTGAATCAGTGATCGAACCGAAAAACCCTGTGGACTAGGAACTAGTTAGAATCAGTAAAAAAACTGGACCAAAAAACCGGTTGACCAAGAACACAAAATATTCAAATTTTAAAGAAAAACACACACATATATATATATATATATATATGCATGTGCATCCATATGAATCCAAACCATTTATGCACAAATAAGCAAAAGTTCTCATTTATATAGCATGTAAGGGTGCACATAACCAAAATAGCATTGAGTGCAATCCATCCCTGAACCGAAAATACATCAACAAATAGGCTCTAGATGGCCTCTAACATCCAAAAAAAATCATGCTACAACAAATACCTACATATCATCAAAATCATTACCTATATTGGGATCTTCGTCATTAATATAACCCTCTAAACATTAAAATAAGATAGAAAAACGTAGCATGTCAAGTCAAGATTTTGTTTGAGTGATGGGTACATTTTTAGTAGAGTCATGATAGAGGAGTTCGACAACCAATGCCACTAACATCAAAGTACATAGAGGGATTGGTGCTCTTTATTAATATGAGTTCCCTACCTTCGTACGTGACAAAATCCAATGGAATTGTTGTAATCCCTGCAAGCTTGAAATCTTGAAAAATTGTTAAGTCTGCTGGATTTTGAGTGAAATCTAAAATTCTACTTTCTTCGTATGAAATCTAATGAGGTTGGAACCACTCTCAAACATCTTGAGTCATTTCATGGTAATGTTAAAAATTAAGTAAAAGGATGGAAATGAAAAATTAAGGAGAATGTCATTTTTACTTTAAGAATTTAACATTACCATGAATTGCATAGCAATAATAAGACCACAGCAACTCCGACTCCGACTTGGTCGAGGGTCGACTTCGACTCCGACTTGGTATCAACTCGGCCAACTCGATTTCAATGTCTCGGTCGTTATAAAAAATACATTAAATATTTATTTTTTATAAAAACACATAATTTTAAAGATTTTCATTCATGTTTCCAAACACACAGCATTAGAATATAGATAGAAGACAACATATGATCAAAGTAGGCTCATGAAGATATCCATTATATCAAAATGGCACCCAGTGCACTGTCCAATACATACACGATGATGATATAGAGATCAAAACAAAAACACATAACCAAGGAGGCTAGAAATGGCCTCTACAGCAAAAGTCTGTGACTAGTACTATTGGCTACTGCTAGAGTTGCCAACATCATCTGGCTTAGTGTTATTTGGGAGCGGGATCAAAAACAGGAGCGGGAGCGACATTGTCAAAAGCTCCCGGTTTGGGAGCGAATCCTGGAGGAGTTCGACAACCAATGTCACTAACATCAAGGTACATAGAGGGATTGGTGCTCTTGATTAAATACGAGTTCCATACCCTAATACATGACAAAATTCAATGGAAACATTGCAATCCCCCAATCCTGAAATCCTGAAAAACTGATAAGTCTGCTGGATTTTGAATGAAATCTAAAATTCTAGTTTCTCCATATGAAATCCAATGAGGCCAGAAGCACTCTCAAACATCCTGAGTCATTTCATGGTAATGTTAAAAATTTAAGTAAAAGGATGAAAATGAAGATTAGGGAGAATGTCACTTTTACTTTAAGAATTTAACATTACCATGAATATCATATCAATACTAGGGATTAGATTCAAAAAGGGAAACCCATGAGTCAGACAGGGAAGCCCAGGGAGTCCCCAAAAATGAAATTTCAAAAAAAATGCCGCTGAAGTGACTTGACCGGCTGTTGTTACCGAGCCGGCCGAGTCGTTAGCCAACTCGGCCGGCTCGGTAACAACCCGGCCGGCCGGTCCGGTTCAAAGGCCGAGTCGACCCGGTTGGGCTATGACTCGGACCAACTCGGCCGAATCGGAGTCGAAACGGCCGGTTTTTAAAACAGTACTGAGGACCATAGGCTTGAAAATTAGGTTGAGGACCATAGGCTTAAATATTAGGTTGGCCTAGGGGAGAATTAGAAGTCGGCCAACCAAATGAAAAAATAAAAAAATAAAAAAATAGGCAAATTTTTACGCTGACCCAGGAAGTTGCAAACCGCACAGAACCGACAAGTTCGGTACCGGACATGCTAGTTCCGTTACAAAATTGGTCGGTTCGGTACCGAACTGGCCTATTGCGGTTCGGAGACCTGGTTCAGACCGATTTTGGGACAAAAATGGCCAGACTGGTCGGTTCCACTGGTTCCGGTCCGGTTCTGATAACATTGCTTTGCATGAGCCATGGGTGGTACCCATATAGTTCAAGTATAGGATTGGTTCAGTGATGTGATCTTGATTCACAGACATTGTACATGTTTTCATCATATTTGAGAGAGTTACTATTTGTGTAGTACTCCTATATTTTAAGAGATAGGGTTTGGAGGTTTCCATGGCAATATTGATTACATATTTGGTGTCCTCACGAGCTTAGGATTTGATTGAGAATTTTTTTGAATTACATGCATGATACTTTCCTTGAAATCTCTAGTTTAGAGACTTGCATGTTGGAGATGATGGTATATTTGAGATCCTTGCAAGCTCACATTTCAGATGAGCTATTTAAGGGCAACGTGTGAGACATTGCTATTTTAAATAGGGGTTACATGTCAGTTTTGATCACATATTTGGACTCCTCACTAAAAATTGAGTCTGATGATTATAGTTTCATGGACATGTGGAATTCTTTATTTTTAGTAGTGCTTATTTTTAGGTGTGCTATATTTAGCAGGGTTCCCATGGTATTTTTTGGATATTTTCTAATTTTCCCACTTTTTAGCAGAATTGCTATGTCTATTTATAGGAAGGTGACATGTGGTAGTCTCGGTGATGTCACATGTAAGCTTTTGAGATGGACATGTGGTATGGATGCATACAAGAGTCAGCAACACCATGGCAAGTTCTTCAATTTACTGGGGGAGTTCCTCAGTCATCAGAGAGGAGTGATATGGCATCAAAGTGAGTTAATTGTATGCTTGTATTAGTTAGCAGAGGTATCCTAGTCATTGGACTAGAGCAAGGAGCCGTTCACATTAGTTTGTTTTCAGTTACATTTAGTTCTTCTCCACTCCACTAGTGCACAGTGTCCTATCTCACTTCACCTTAGTTCCTACGAAGGGTATTTTCACTTAACTAAGTGCTTTGCCAACACATATTGGTCAACATTAGTCCAACTAAAGCACATCTCAAGAAGACTAATGCACATTTATCCTCTCTCTCTAGTTCATGATCACTTAATTCAATGAGGTTCTTACTTAATGTTCGTGGGCATGGTCATCTCTCATCACTTCCACATTGAGTTAACTGGAATGCATGGATGAGGACTCCAGTTGTTCTAGGTTGTACACTCCACTCCATAACTTTTGAGCGCATGGTTTAGCTTACTTCTTCTATCTAAATGGAGGCTTTTGCGAGTAGAATTATTTAAACATTCGTCTTTTGTATACATCACATAAAAGAATTGATTGCCGATGTGTTTCAAGCCAACCAATGTGGTTCATCATTAGGACAATTAGATGAAAAGAATTTGATCCAACAAGGGTATAAAAAGAGTAAGGAGAGTCTAAGAACTAAAGGATTAGGTCAAAAGTAAAAAAATTAACCGTTAGAATAAATTTAATACAAGCTCATAATTCAATAACAAAAATAAATATAAATAGTTATAATAAGGGAATTACTGTTATACTATTACAAAATTAATAAATACAAATCAAATAAAACTAGGATTAAATAAGTAATAATTAGATATTAATATTTTATTATAAATAAAATAATAATATTGTATTCTAAATAAATAAATAAATATATAATTATATAACTATTTAAATAATAGTTTATATACAAATAAAGTTAAAAGGATAAATAAGGGAAATAAAACTAGGACTAAATATATATTAAAATGTTATTAATAAATAAAAAGTCATTAAATAAATATAAACTAAGTTAAACGAGGAAGGAGACTAAGAACTAAAGGATAAGGTCAAAAGTGAAAAAAATAATAATTAATCGTTAGAAAAAATAATAAATTTAATAAAAGCTGATAATTCAATAATAATATAAATATATTATAATAATAAGGGAATTAGTGTTACACTAAAAAGATATTAATAAATACAAATCAAATAAAACTAGGACTAAATAAGTAATAATTAGATATTAATATTTTATTAGAAATAAATAAATATTATAAATCAAGTAGTCTTTAAGTGCGATTTTTTGAAAAGTTTTCTAGTTTATTTTCCGATCCAATTTGAATACAATCGACATGGATTCATTGAAATCACAAGTTTGACGGGTGAACTCTTCACAATCGAAGTGCCCCATGGGTTTTTGAGGGTGTTGAATCCATATATGCAGTGAAAAAATCAGTTTAAACAATACAAATCAAGATTTAACCACAAATTTTTTTGCTGGAAACTCCAAAAAGTCGCACTTAAAGACTACTCCATTATAAATATATAAATATTTATATAACTATTTAAATAATAGTTTTTATAAAAATAAAGTTAATAAGAATAAATAAGGGCATTAGAACTAGGACTAAGTGTTATTAATAAATAAAAAGGTCATTAAATAGAGGCTAAGTCAGATGAAATCCAAATTAACGAAAACCGAAAATAAGAAAATAAATAAGTAAAATAATAAAATAATTATAAATAAATAAAAATAAAGTTGAAGGAAATATAAATTTAAGGCTAATAATAAATATTGCTATAAATAAAATATTATTAATAGATAATAAAATTAATAGAACTATTAGCCAAGGGTAAAATAAATTAACCAAGGTTAAATAGAAATAGAAGGAAATAAAAATTAGTACTAATAAAAATAAAAATAAATGAAAAGAAATTCATTAAAAGCTAGAATGATTAAAATTAAGAAGAATCTCTCGAGGAGAGAGCGGGAATCCAATTTTTACTGATTCTTCAGCCATCATCGCTATTAAGATTGTTGGCCTCTCATTTCTCTATCACGATGGCTTCCATGAACTTTCTGTGATGATAATGAGAGATCTTAGCAAGGACATAAGCATCCTCAATACAAATGTGATGCTTAGTCTTTGCAGAATGCTCAGCAAGAGCCAAAGAGCAAGAGCGATTATGCCTAATGTCCGCACCGTGCTCCTGAATTCTACACTTGATAGAACAACCTGCCTCACCTATATAAGGTTTCCCACAGGAACGAGGGATCATGTAAACCCTTATAATGTTAGAGGGGTCAATCCAGTCTTTGACAAACCTAAGGGAAGACTGAATAGTGTTAAGCAGATTAAAGGTCGTAGAGATATTGTTCTTCTTAAGAATACGAGCCAACTTGTCGGTGGTTCCTTGAATAAAAGGAAGATGAACAATGACAATAACATTGTTGGGATAAGTCTCAACAGTTGGTCCTTTTTCTGCTTTTTGGAAGGCTTTCAGGCCTTGATGCTTTCTATAACCATTGTTCATGAAAACCTCTAAAATATGAGCTTTCTCATCATTGATATGAAGATCATAAAAAATCCCAAGGGCTTTGGTAGCAAGGATGTTCAAAACACCGAATTACTGGGTTGGGTGATGGTGGGAATTAGCATGGAGATATTGCTAATGACGATAGCTATGTCATTTGACCCTAGGGTCGGGAAAAGCTTGAAATCTTTAAGCAACATCTTAATGACCTGTCTAAATTTATTAAATTCACTGTGGAGATTGAAGCTGATGGCAACATTCCCTTTCTTGATGTCCTCCCTCATCACCAAGGAGGATGGCTCCATCTTTCATTATGCATTAGACAACTTTTGTGTTCAGCTCAACAAAGAGAAGCGTGTTTAGTTTAGCACCTAGGATTTTCAGATTAGCACATTAGGGCAGAAAGAGAGGTCGAACAACTTCAATTTTTTTTCCAGCCAACATATACTTCAGCCAAAGCTGCATTCAACTGCGTAGAAGGGTCGTACAACCTTGTACGAGTTTGTACAGTGTGTAGGCAGGGAGGTCAAGTAGGAGAGAGGTGCGCAAACCACTTGCACTGAGGATCAGATGAGTGAAGGGAAGTTTTCCCTCATATTTATAATCAATTTCTGAAGATTTGCTGAGCATAATAAAAAGAACACACAAGTTTGCAGGTTTTCCCTAGTTGGGGTTTCCTGGGTAAAATTTTTGGTGTTAATTTTCTGAATGTGCTTGTTCCCTATATTGTTTTTTGCTGCAAATAGTTCAATTAGTAAACTCAATATATTTGATGAATGTATGTTGAAAGTTCTATTGCAGTTCTTTTCACTTCAGAAAATTCATTGAATTAGTTGCTGGGTTTTAAAAGGTCTAACGTGGTATTAGAGTCAGTGTCTAATTGAAGACCAGAAAGCGTTTTTATTTCCTCAGGAGCAACTTAAACACGGACAAGGACACAGAGTATTAGAGGGACCTGCGCTAGGGTTTATCAAAACTAGCTCTGCACAAGGGTTTTCTCTTAGCAAGCTTTGCACTAGCATTTCTGAGCAACACGAACAACAAAATGACACATTTGGGGTTGATATTTGAGGACTACCTTGACAGGGCCTCAAATTTCTGTTGTTGGAAGGAGAGAATTAATGTCTTGGAGGACCAAGGAGTTTGGGAGTTTTTGGACAGTCCACTAGCCCAACCAATAGATCCTCAACAGTTGGCCCAACACAATAAGGATGTAAAGGGCAGAAGAATTATCCTTGAAGAAGTCAAGGATCACATCATACCATGCCTATATAAAAAGAAAACAACTCAGGCTATGTGGACAACTATTTTAGGGTTGTACCAGGGTTTGAGTGAGGCTATGAAGCTGGTAAAATATCAAGATGACCAAGTCTAAGTGCATGGTTTCTTACCCCACAAGATTCCCCCAAGTGAGGGATGAGTTAGCTGGAGTTGGGGAGACAACCTCAGAAAGATACCTAGTTAGTTTTGCGTTGTTCGGTTTTCCCAAGTCATGGGAAAATCTCACCGATGCTATCAGTGGCAAAGAAAATCTACCAGGATGGGAGAGGCTATGGAGTGATTGTGTGCAAGAGGAGATCTATAAGCAACCAAATCTGGGTTCCATGCGAAAACTGAGGAAGAGGAAAACTTTTCCCTAGTTGGCAAAGGGGGCAAGACCAAGGGCAAGAAAAATGTTGAAGGGGATGAGTCTAGTTCAGGAGGCAAGAAGAAGAAATATCTCAACAAAATAAAGTGCTTCTCTTGTCATCAGTTTGAACTTTGGGCACTATTCCATCAAGTGCCCAAATAGGAAGAAGGGGTCCAAGAAGGATCATGTCGCAACATCAATAGACGTGGAGGAGTTCACTTCTTAGTTTGAGAGGGAGTTCTCGCCCATAGCTTGCATGGAAAGCTCAATGGCCAGTAGCGTATGGTATATTGACAATGGAGCATCCTGTCATATGATTGGGAGTAAGGGATATTTCAGCCAGTTGATAGAGAAGGACATGCAATTTCACATAGAGATGGATGGCAGGTACCTAACCAAGGGTGTGGGCATTGTTAAGTTTGAAAGGGAGTTCGAGAATCCTCTCTACCATAGAGATTTCATCTACGTTATAGGGCTAAAGAAAAACCTTTTTTCAGTCTCAACCTTGGAGAACAAAGGCTATGAGGTTATCTTCAGTAGAGGAAAGGCCTTTATCAAGCGTTTCAACTCCAGAGAGACTAAGCAAATTGGAGTTAGGGTGAAGAACCTTTATAGGTTACATTTTGAGACAACCACGACCTTGAGCAACAGAGGAGTTAGTGAGCAGAGTCGTGCCCTGGGGGAGCTATGCCATAGGAATATGGGTCACTTACACCATGGAGCATTGAAGATATTGAGAGAGATGGCCATAGGGATGCCATAGTGCACGACGTAGATCAACATGGCGTGTGTAAGGGCTGCACACTTCGCAAGTATGTCAAGACATCCTTCCCCAACAAAGACAATAGGGCCAAGAGTATTTTGGAGCTGGTGCATTTGGATTTCTGTGGACCATTTTCTTCTCCATCCCTTATGGGATACATATGTTATGTCACATTTATTGATGACCACTTGAGAAAGAATAGGATCTTCTTCATGAAGAAAAAAATAAGGTCTTCTTGAAGATTGTGGAGTTCAAAACCTTGGTGGAAACTATATTGGTAGAAAGATCAAGGCACCAAGGTCAGACAATGGTGGGGAGTACATCTCCAATGCCTTCAAGGACTTGTGTGCCAAGGAGGGCATCAAGAGAGAGCTCATCACATTTGATAGCCCTTAGCAGAATGGGGCGGCTTAGTGCAAGAACCAAAGCATTTTTGGAGTGGCTAGGGCCATGTTGCATGACTAGGGGCTGCCTATGTTTCTTTGGGTAGAGGCATGCAACACTGCAGTCTTTTTGTAGAATAGGAGTCCACACAGGGTGCTGGGCAGAGTCACACCAGAGGCGGCTTTCACGGGTAAGAAGCTTGACGTGTCTCACTTCTGGATCTTTGGAAACCCTTTTTATTGTCACATGTCTTCTGATAACCAGAAGAAGCTAGAGCTCACAAAAGAGAAGGGCATTTTCATGTGCTACAACGAGACATCTAAGGTGTACATGGTGTATATTCCAACACTCAAGAGGTCAATGATCAGGCGTGATGTGAGATTTGATGAGGAAAGGGCTCTTAGGAAGTCCTTAGAGTGTGAGTAGGGTGCAACATATGAGGAGGAGGAGCAGGCTCCCAAGCAGGAGGCTTAGCCAACTCCTCAGACTTCATCACAACCAGTTATTGGGCAAGATGACCAACACGCAGATGAGGAGAATTTGCAAGAATAGGAGGAGAGAGTAGAGCTAGAGGGGTCCACTTAGCCTGCGACTCCCATTACAATGGGAGGATGAGCCGAGTGAGAAGATTAGTTGATTAGGGAGGCTCAGGAGAGAGTTGGAGCCCCTAGCTCCACATTCAGACAGGGTAAATAGCCACAAAGATATATGGGGTACATGTCACTTATGACTGAGGTGATAGACAAAACCTTCTTGCTCTAAGGAGACAACTTCTCAATAGGAATGGCGAGATGCCGTGGTGGAGGAGTATTCTTTTATCATGCATAATGATGTTTGGGAATTGTGCCAAGACTAGTTGGAAAATCAGTGGTTGGCTCACGTTGGGTGTACAAGATTAAGCATGCAACTGATGGGAGTGTGAAGTGCAAGGCTAGATTCCTTGCCAAAGGTTTCTCTCAGGTCAAAGGGATAGACTATGATGAGACATTCCACTAGTGGCCTTATATTCGCCCATTAGGACCATTTTTGGCGATTGCAATGTAAATGGGGTGGAAGGTCCACCAAATGGATGTGAAGACTGCCTTTCTTAACGAAGTTGTTGAGGAAGAGGTATGTGTTGAGCAACTTGAGGGGTTCGAGACATTTAGTAGAGGCACACATGTTTGCAGGTTGAAGAGAGCTCTTTATGGGTTGAAGCAAGCATCGAGGACATGGTATGCTCGGATAGACAACTGCTTTCTAGGATTGGGCTTCACCAAGACTGACGCTGACCCTAACTTGTCTTATATTGTGGTTGGGGGGCAACCTCTCATTCTTGTGTTGTATGTTGATGATTTGATATTGACAAGGGACGAGAAGCTCATAAGTGACTGCAAGAAGGATCTTGCAAAGGAGTTTGAGATGAAGGATATAGGGATGATGCACTATTTCCTTGGACTGGAGGTATCCAGGCTGATGGGGAGATCTTCTTGGGACATGTCAGGTACACGCATGAGATTCTTAAGAGGTTCCACATGTAGGAGTGCAGGCTCGGGACCATGCCTCTAGTCACAAACTGGAGGAAGGTGGATGCTACAAGAACAAAGTGAGTTGATCCTACACTTACGGGAAGCTGATAGGGTCATTGATGTATTTGGTGAATACATGACCAAACATTTTGTTTGCAGTTAACTGACCAAAGTGCATTGAGTTGCTGCCAAGCACGTGTTGAGGTATCTTAGGGCCATTGTAGATTATGGGTTGTTGTACAAGCAGGTTGATGGGTTGAGGCTTTAGGGCTTCACAAATGCAGATTGGGTAGGGGGTTCAACAGACATGAATAACACTTTAGGTCGTACTTTCAGTGTTGGGTCAGCAACTCTTTCCTGCTTTAGCAAGAAGCAGAGATCAGTGGCATTGAGCTTAGCTGAGGTTGAGTACATGGCTTCTTGCCTGGCAGCTTGCGAGGCCATATGGTTGAGGAAGCTACTTGTTGGGTTGTTCTGTCAGAAGTTGGAGCCCACAATCATCCACTGTGATAATCAAAGTTGCATCAAGCTCTCTGAAAATCCAGTTTTTCATGACCGCTCCAAGCACATCGAGATCTAGTACCACCATATCAGAGATTGTGTCAAGAGGGGTAAAAACAGACTCTAGTACTCGCTTACAGAGGAGCAGACAACTGACATTCTGAAGAAGGCATTGGCAAGGGGCAGATTTGTCTACTTCAGAGATAAATTGGGTGTAGTACAAAACACCTTCCTCTTTAAGAGGGAGTGTTAAATGGAGTTAGAGGAGGAAAGGTTCAACTAAATTTAGAGGTGCACTAAATTTGGTAGAGGGACCCACAAGTGGGCCAAAGGCACAATTTTAGTATTTCTTATTTTTTTGACTTAGGAAAATTTTAATTTTTCCTATAGTCAAAAAGTGAAACGATCTCAGTCATCCATTGAGATTTAATCTCTGCCATTCATGGAGATGGTATGCCCAGGTCGACTTCAAAGGAGGGAAAAGGGTGCAGACTTAACACATTATGCACTAGACAACGTGTGTGTTCAGATCAACAAAGAGAAGGGTGTTCAAGTAAGTGCCTAGGGTTTTCAGATCAAAGCATTAGGTTAGGAAGAGAGGTCAAACAACTTCAGATTATTTTTCCAGCTAGCGTATACTTTAGCTAAGGCCCCATTCAACCGCGCAAAAGGGTTGTACATGCCTGTACGAGTCTGTACAGTGCACATGCAAGGAGGTCGAGTAGGAGAGAAGTGCACAGATCACTTGCACTAAGGATTAACTGAGTCAAGGGAAGTTTTCCCTCATTTGTAATCTTTTTCTGAAGATTTTACTGAGCATAATAAGAAGAACACACAAGTTTGCAAGTTTTCCCTAGTTGGGGTTTCATGGGTAGAACTCCTAGTGTTAATTTTTTGAATGTGCTTGTGTCTTTAATTTTGTTTTTCTACTGCAAATAGTTCAGTTAGTAAACTCAATGGATTTGATGAATGTCTGTTGAAAGTTTAGTTGCAGTTCTTTTCATTGCATAAAATTCATTGAATTAGTTGTTGGGTTTTAAAAGTCTAACTTGTACTCCCAGAAGCCTTCACATTCCCTTGAGCATCCCTCAATGTTTATTGTAGCCATTGAGGCCTCCTCCTAACGAAACTAGGAGTCTCCAACTGCTCAGCCTGACCTGAAGTCTGAGTCCCTGAAGTGAGAGGCGATGGACTTTCCTCAATCTTTGGAGCCACTTGCTCATTGTCTTCTGTCTCTTGAAGGGACTCATACGACTTCTTGAATGCCAATCCCTCCTCAAACTTGACATCCTAGCTCACCACAGTCTTCCTCTGTGTTGGAATGAAGACCTTAAACACCTTTGAGGTCTCACCATCGTCCACAAATATGCCCTTCTGCCTTGAAATCTCTGACTTCGTACTCTTCTCTATTGGTACATGGACATGCATTGGAAAACCAAAAATGCGAAAGCAACCAATCTCAGACTTCTTTCTAAAGAAAACTTCTTTTGGAGTTTTGTCTTCCTATACCTTATGAGGACTATTGTTTTGCACATACACTACCATATTGTATGCCTTTGCCCAAAGGAACATGGGCAAATCTTGGTCATGAATCTTTGCCTTGGTAGCTCCAACTATGGACCGATTCCTTCTTTTGGCAATCCAGTTTTGCTATGGGTTTTATGGTACCGTAGGCTCCCTCTTGATCCCTGCTTCCTTGTATAAATATTTGAAGCCATTGGAGGTGTACTCATGCCCATTTTTAGACCCTAAGACCTTGATCTTGTTGCCTGTCTGATTCTCCACCAGAGCCTTGAACTCATGGAAGTGATTGAAGACCTCATCCTTAGTCCTCATGAAGATCACATCATCCTAGAGAAATCATCTATGAAGGTTACATAATAGACTATAGTTAGCACCCCTCAATGATGCTATTGACATTGGACCCCACACGTCTGTATGCACTAGATCGAATATCCCCTTGGACATGTTTTCCCCTCTAGGAAAAGTAGCCTTGGCATATTTGCCAAGAGTGCATGCCTTGCACTCTCTTTGCTCCTCCACGTTGAACTCTGGAAGACTAATGGAAATTTCCTTCAGTGGGCAATGCTTTGTGATGCAAGTGGCACATCCTTCTGTGCCAAAGCTCACACGAGTTATCACTTTGATGAACCAAGGCTTGTACTAGTTGAGCCTTAGCTTGTATAGATTACCCTCTCTGCCTCTAATAACTCGTCCTAAGTCGAGGCTAGATCCACTCAACTGAACAAGAACTTGCCTATAGTGGAAAGTAATGACCTATCCCTTGCCCTCTGTGGCTGGGACTAAAAGCAAGTTATTCTTAAGCCCTAGAACAAGTAACACATCCTTTACCTCTAGAGAACCTCTTGTATCTTGTTGGAACATGACAGTCCCAACTCCCTCTACATCATACTAGGCATTATTGCCAAGCTCCACATGTAGATCTAAGTCTCTCTCTAATAAACTAGTGAACAACTCTTGTGCTCCCATCATGTGATGAGAAACTCCACTATCCACGAACCAAGCATCAGTGGAAACTATACCAGAAAGACAAGAGACTAATGAGAACTCTTTCTCAAAGTTCGTAGCAAACTCCTTAACCTGACTATCAACAAATTCTGCTACTTGCTTCTGAGTTTCCCTTCCCCTTCTTCTGTTCAGGACACTGTGAAGCATAGTGCCCACTCTTGTGGCAAGCAAAACATTTGATCTTACTTGGACACTTCTTCTGAGATTGTGAAGTCATTTCTCCACCTGAATTCTTCTTGGTCAAACTCTTTCCTTTGCCCTACCATGTTTGACTGGCAAGGGTCAGGTTCTCATCATCAACCTTTTGATGGTTGTCTAATGATTAGTCGTGAATCTCCTCTTGGATGAAATCATCCCATAGCTAGTCAAAGTTGGGAAGTGTCTTCCCATGCAACAATACATTTGAATGGGGCCCATGGCTTGGTGAAACCATTAACGATAGTCCACACAATCTCCCCAACTGCTACCGACTGTTCATGTATTTGAGTGATATTGGTGAGATAGCTAGTAACTGTATTTGATTTGGTCATCTTGATGGCTTTTAGTTTGCCCCTCAACACCATCTTCCTGTCTGTATTTGTACTTTGGAAGAGATTTGCCAGAGCCACAAACATTTGCCTTGCTGGCATCTTTTCAAATAGGTGGGGAATCAAGTAATCCTTGACTCCATCTAAGATGGTCCCCTTGGCCTTCACGTCCTTCTGCTGATGGATAGACAATTCTGCTGGGTCAGTTGCTGGTGCTACCGTGCTATTTGCAAAATCCCACAAGCCATTCTCCTTCAATAGTAATGCAACCCTTGCCTTCCAAGTGATGAAGATGGTGGTACCCTCCAACCTTTACTCAAACTTCAAAATAGTTGCTGCCATCTTGAAATCAACAAATTATTGAAGAAAATTTATTGTTGGAATTCTGGATCTGTTGTAAAAACGATGAGAATTCTAATTTCCTCTTCATAGTTTAATGCTTTGATACAATGCTAAACTTCTAATTCCAGATCTAATTTAATATTCATGGTAGATTAGTAATGCAAAAAATGAAATCTGAATATATTGAATAAGACTTATAATAGAATTTTAACTAAGAATTTTTTAGCAATAGAAGCAACCACAGGAAATAATTCTCATACACAAAAATTTACCCTACAACTGAACTTCATTTTATTAATTAGAATAGTGAGGGCTCCCTAATCAGGAAAATGACTCTGAAGAAATTCACAACTCACAACATAATTTTTACACAAGATAAAACCTAGAAATTTCTTGTGCAGTTGTTGAGAAATCCTGTTGTACGATTGCGAGTGGGCTTGGCTGGATTAACTGTTCGACTGCTGCTAACTCGACCTTCTTGTTGGCTAGGAACTCCACCACCAATTCGTTATCTGATTTCCTTCTATACAAAATTCCTCTCAGCTAGAATACTGCTACAAATTCTTCCCTTGGCTTGAGTTTGAATACTTACGCAAAATTCCTTTTTCGCCTTTTGTTCTCTCTCACTCATTGAGAAATTGCTTTTCTTAAATATGTGTTTTATTCTTTCATTAGGCTGTCTTTTGTAATTCTTTATTGCGCCAAACCCCTAACCCTAACCTCCAAAGTGATTGACGACTGAGATTAGATCTCACCTCACTTGAGACCAGTGATTGACATTAAGTCTAAGTCACAAATGTAATTAACTTACATTTCCCTAGACTTTCCTAGTGCAATAGCCAACATTAATTAATTGCTAGACTTGGGGAAATTCTAAAGAACAACTTAATTAATTGCTATGTTCCACCGAGACTTTGGGAAGGGGAGATGTGGGTGCGAGAAGTCGCATAAGGGGAATGTGTGGGAGTACCCTCAAATTTTAGGGAAATTTTGGGGGGACGTGGAGATGTCAGGGAATATATATATATATATATATATATATATATATATATATATATAGAGTCTAGACACAATAATGAAAGCATAAATATATTGATCCATACATAATTGAATTAAATAATAAAATACACTGATCCATATTCATCACTCACACTGATGCATACATCATTCATCCATACACCATGAGATTCAATAATGAAATACATTGATCCATATTCATCATTCATCATTCAAGAATCTACATCAATTTAAAAATGAAATTCATCATCCTAGAATGTAAATTGATTTAAAATTTAAATTTATCATTCATCATTCTAGAATCTAATTAGTACTAAGCAAAATAGACTATAGTAGACACTGAAGTTTGAAATTGGAATAGTAAATTGATATAACTAAAACTCAAAAGGGGTCCTTTTGGGCATCCCCCTATTAAGGGGTGGTGTCTTGAAGCACCCCTTTTGGGGAAACACATCCCCCACACTAGGGAAACATTCCCCCCTGCATCTCCCCGCATCTCCCCAAAAGGGGGACGTGAGGAAACATTTCCCTACGCATCGCCCCGTCCTAAGTGCGTGGGAAGCGTGGGGTGCATGCACCTCACCCTGTGGGACGCATCCCCATGGAACACTGATTAATTGAGGCTAATTAAGCAAGTTTCTAAGTGAGAATTGGGATGCCTCTTGCATACTTGACACCTAGCTTATGTAGAAGCAGTTGTTTGTTGCTAAACTTCAACAGTAAAGTGAATGAAGGTGATGTGGAATGCTTATCGTTGACATGGCAAAGTGGACAGATCAAGATGATGTGCCATGTCAACCTGTTGTGTTGACATGACATGAACGTGCGAAGAAGTTGATGTGGTATATGTCATGGTGCATAGCATGGAGATTGGAAGTTCAAAAATCCAGAATTTTTGAAAACAACCCTTTAATTTTGGATGTTGGATGGTTTGGATATTTGGAAATCCTTATATTGACTTGTGTAGAGGTGTCACTGCTGATGTGGCCATAGAAGATATTAGTGCTGACGTGGAAGGCCAATTGGCGACACCGTGGAGGATGATGTGGAAGAACCCATAAATTTATTCGAATGGCAAGAGAGATGGTAAGAGACCCATTGCGAATGATCAAAATATTGTTTCAGAGAATGATGGAAACTTTTCAGAGGAAGAAATTCCCAAGAGGGATGACAAAAGGTATGCTATTCATACATCAAACATTGTTATGCAGCCTGGAAATTCAGTGGAAGGTAGTCCTTCCAGAAGGTTTGTAAATGAAAATTGTTTAGGCAATCTTGGTGATTGTAAGGTGCATACCTTGTCATTTTATTCCAATTCAGACAGAAAGGACACAAATAATGAGAATGGTGTTGAAGATACTTGTGAGAGCAATTTTACTACTGGATATTGTGCAACCCTTCCCAACGAAGGTAGCCCATCTCCGAAAAAATTAACTTGTAAAATGGGGAGAATCATAGATACCACCCATGGTGAGATATGTGGATCAGGTGCATGTGCGTCTTTTTGTATGGATGCTACAAAAGTTGCAGAGGAAAAGGAGTCTGAAAGGGAGTGGTGCATATCCATTTTGAAAGAGTCTAACTTGCTTTTTTGCCCTCAGAGAATGTTGCAGAGAATGTTAAGAAGGATCTTGCAAAAAAAATATTTATTTTGATTGGCCAATATATAAAAGCCTAGCGAACCACGCCACCTGAATCACAGACCTCACCAATTGCTGCGACAACAGAGGCATATCTAATCGACGGACTCTCCCAAAAGGAAAGTGTGTGATGGCATGTGATCTCTGGATTCGTCCGACATGGGAGTGTAGATATAGATCGGTTGGACGAAATCCGAGAGGCTGGAGATTATGAATGGTATCCTGTCAATTATATTGGTGGTGAAAGATTCGCCAAAGCGGCACTGGCTGTAAAGAATGTTACTGTTGTTTTGTTCCGCCATATAATGGACTGGAGTCGTACATATGGAGATGTATGGATCTATCTAATTGTGTGGAGTGGCAAATTTGAAAATTATCAACAAATCTTGCGAATGTTGGATGACAATAGTCATATTCGTAATCCCCTTTTATTCATAAGTGAAAAGTTTCAGCTTCACCCTGAGTTAAGGCAACAATACATTACCCGCCATAGCACTTATCCATTAGTTGCTGCTATCATAGTTATTGACTCTTTAAACTCCTCAAGTATTCTGAAAATCAACTTATAAATAGGATCTATACAAAGTCGACTGAGGTAAAGATTCCTGTTGTCTTGGATTTTTTAGGAACTATGATTGAGGCAGGCTGCAAATTCCTCGTTTTTTCCCACCATCTGTCAATGATGGATGCAATTGAACAATTTGTTGTAAAGAAAAAAGTTGGCTACATAAAAATCGATGGAAGCACACCACCATCATCAAGGCAAACATTGGTCACGAAATTTCAGGATAGAGAAGATATCAAAGTCGTAGTGCTTGCCATATGTGCTGCAAGAATAGGTGTAACATTGACAATGGAAAGTATAGTGATATCTGCAGAGTTGTCATGGACTCCAGGTGACCTTGTTTAGGCCGAAGATTGCCATCGAATTGGATAGGTTTCCTCTGCCAACTTGACACGGAGGATGCTAGAACATAGTTGTGGAGGGCTCATAACATGCCCTATCGGTTTTGTGCCGCTGTCCCAAACCCGTGCCGTTGTCTGCACACACTTGGCGTGTTGCAGAAGGAACACTATTCGATAGACCGACACAGTTAAAAAAACGCTGCTGTGTCGTCCCCTCGCCGTTGAGCGTCATATCCCCGATCGAAAAGTCAACGGGTGTGAAGCGTGATACCAGGCGTTGTTTCATACATGGTTCGGTGTAGATATATAGTATTGCTCGATACACCGGAGGGTTCGTGGTCAATATACGTAATACACCGAAAACGTAAATAGTGTATACAGTGTGCGCTTGGTATATATATATATATATATATATATATATACATAAACGCCATGGGCAACGTATATACAATGGGCTCAATACACATACATATATTACAATACAATGATATAACTTAATTAAAATCGTGGTACATGAGCTACCCCAACCTTTGTTTTTCCACCCTTCTTCATACGCCTTTTGCTTTTAATTGATTTTTCTTCATAACTGCTCGGTGCTCTAAGGGATGAGAGCATGATGTGTAATATATTGCAGTGGATACCCCCTTAGGGTGGGGCAGTTCATCGCCCACCAGGGGTTGGGTCAATCTTGGGTTCCTTAATGGAGGAGGGGGCTCATCTAGGGCCCATAGGAACTAGGGTGGTGGCCATGGATAATGGGTAGAGCTCATGTTTTGCTTTTGCTCACGTGCTAAATTTGTATCTCTCGACCATCTTTTGTATTTTGTGGTACATTTCCTGTTGAGAGTGGCCAAATTATGTTTTTGTCTTTTCTTTTTAGCTGCAACAACCTCTGGGGCATCGTTCCAGGCCTGACCCAAGGTGTGGACAAGGGGAGGGGGAGGCTAACCCTATGTGGACCTGGATGGGAAAAGAGATGAATGGGGCTAAAATGAGTGGAAGGGGTTGATGTATGTGGTGTCGGGAAGCAATACCACACAACCCAAATCAAGATTTCCCATGTGGTGCCAACCCCAGAGCTAATTGCCAGTAAAGGAGATCCCACAGGACTAGGATACAAGACTAACCACAAAATCAAGCGGTGGAGACAAAAGTACAGACCTAACCCACTATTTCCGCCGAATCCCCCCACCAATCCATGCCCAAAAGTGTCTATGTCAAGTAAGGAAAATTACTCAACTATACCAATGAAAAGCCATACCCTTGGGGTTGGGAGGCCCACCTTCAAACATAGAATCATAACAAGTGGGCGAGGGACCACATGGCTGACTTAGGTGGTGAAGATAATGGCACATCGAGCTATCTGGTGGCTACAAGGGGTTGCCAGCTAGGGACCATCAATGAGAAAAATTTTCTCCCATACTACCCACAGGTGGTGGGTAACAGGGCACATACAACACTTCATGTAGATGTATGGTTTGACCATGATTCAAGTGAAGAGTGACGATTTCTATCCCTTTCACGGGGTAGGTGGCATTATCTCCAAGTATGATCTTTAGATTAGTTTTCTTCTCAACTAAATTTTAATGGGCCTCTACAACATTACTTTCATCATACCTGGCATTTCTTGTCCTTTTGGGAGGTCGACTATTTCCATCTCTAGCAACTGGAGCATTTCTCTTTCTTTTGTTGTTGAACATGTTGTTTCCCTGATTGCCATTGCCCTTGAAATTGTTGTTGTCATCATCCCTTGGAGGATTTTTCTTGTGAGAGCACTCTCTAGCATAGTGGCCAAACCTGTTACAATTGTAGCATTTTCCTCTGAATGCCTTCCTAGATCCTTGACCCTGTTTCCTTGGATCGGTATCATTCTTCCTCTTTGCATGTGAGAGAAAGCAGTAGGCTCATTTCCATTGTTGGATTTACCTTTTTCCATCATTCCTGTCTCCTATTGAGCGCATCTAGCCAATAACTCATTGAAACCAAGTATCCTGTCATTGTTGAGAATGGTGGTGACAAATACATCCCATGGTCTTGAAAGACCTCCAAGAGCAATGAGAGTGAGTTCCCTGTCAGTAGTAACTTCTCCAATAGATATCAAGTCATTCTTGATTTGAGTTATTCTCATGAAGTAAGATTGGATAGACTCCCCTTTATCCATCTTGATATCCTTCAACTTGTTCTTGAGAAAGAGGATTTGATTTGCATTGTTTACTTTGAACATCCCAACCAACTTATCATATATTTCCTTAGAAGTTCCCAAATCAGAAATATAGGCAACCAAATGCTTTTGAATGGAGTCAATCAAATTTTTCTTAGCCTTGACCTCACCTTTTCTATACTTCGTTTTTGCAACAGCAGGTGCATTTGAAGAAGGCTTCACCACTTTTCCTTGCACATAGTCCAATACTTCGTGCTCCTCCAAAGTCAGGTCCAAAATCATCTTCCATGCATGATAGTCAGATTTGTCATTGAGCTTGTCCTCAATCTTGAAGTAAGATGTAGAGGCCACGGAGACATGTCCAATAATCTTTGTTCAACATATATCTTATGATTGCTTTTCTCTCTTGGTTGGGCTTGTCCTCACATGGTTTCTAATGCCATGTTAATTTTAGATAACAATGGTATGTTCTATGCTTGCAACAATTACTTCAATGTCCTTTTATTAGCCCAATGATAATTTTTACTTATTTTCCAATAGCAATCACATTAACCATTAATCATATTGACAATAAATGTAGATAGAACATAAACAATAAAATGCAAAAGTGTTAAATTTGGCAACTAGGGCCAAACTCCATGTGGGTCATCTTATTTATGGCAGCTGATATTTTTCTTGGATCCCTCTCATCGAGAGGTGTAGGATTGATCTAAAGATCATCCGATTCTGATAAGTATTCATGGAGTTATGAGTTTATTTGTGTTATAAGACAATTCGTCAAGGTCGGCCAACAACTAAATAACACCCACATGTGCTCAACGTTTTAGTATAAAAAGAGGTGACTTGATTGACATTTCAACACAAACTTCACTCTTGATTTCTCTCCACTTGTTTTGGGTTTTAGTGGAATAGAAATCAAGGAGTGGAAGCCCTAGACGTTGGAGGAAAGGACGCTGCCCTAGCCGCAGCAAAGAAGACAGGCCAACGAAGCTATGGAAGGGATCTATGTTGACCTAAATGAGCTCATGGGAGAAGTTTAACGCAGCTATGGAGGAGTCCCTAACAAGCCCTAAACGTTGTCCTTAACAAGCCCTAAACACTGTCCTTAACAAGCCCTTGACGCAGCCCTAGTAACCTAGAGGACGCAGTCAAGAAGGAGGGTTATAACCAGCCCTAGACGCAGCTACCTAGCCGCAATCAAGGAGGGTTATGACATGCCCTAGCGATAACATATGGAGGCAGGAACATCGTGTTAAAGAAGGACTGTTTTAGGGTCATTTTTAGGGTGACAGAGCTGCTGTTAGGAGGGCCGAGGAGATGGGCTAGAAGGCCGCATACAAGGTCTACTTCAACAAAGGAGATGGGACGTTAAGGTCACCCTTGTGACTGTTTGAAGAGGCAGCAAGGTCTGTTTGAAGGGATGATGAAGCCTCATGCCTGTAAGTATTGTTTTGATGGTCAAAACAACCCTATACATGGAGTTGTAGGTGTCTCCTCAAACAACGAGGTCACTTACCTTGTAAAGAAAGGAAGGCCGCATAATTCAAGGTGAGTTATGGCTTGATCGTTGGGCTGCTGTAGGTTACAGGAGGATGCCCTAACCAGTGTCCGAATTCTGTCCATGAACAACAATAGAGAGGTATGTATGTTCTCCATAAATGACTTGTGTCAGGGCCATGATTTTGGATTAGTTTGGTTGGGATGTGCTTGCAGCCTATAGTAGCCAAAGTGGAGGGGCAGACTGGGTGATTAGATGCCAGTGATTATTCATTGATGTATTAGACACTTGGAGAATTTGTTAGCAACCATGTATAGGAGTTTCTTAGGTGTTGGATACTGCCACATAGGAGCAACAATGTCACAACAGTGCTAGTAGTATGATGGGGACAACAACAATGACATTGTGCAGCAAATGGGACAGCAAAGATACATGGGACAACAAGGTCACATGGTGCTGCAAAGATGCATGGGACAACAAGGTACAACATGCCAAATGGGACAGCTAGTACATGGTGCAACAATGGTACTTCAAAGTTCAGACAGCAATGAAGCTTGGTGGAGCAAGCAAATGGGACATCAATATGGTACATGGGACAACAGTGGCAGCATAAGGTGCAGCAGTATGATGTGTGCAACATGGTTATGAGGTCCAACATAGTGATGATGGGTGCAGCATGGTGCAGCACGATGAGGTGCAACATGATGACGAGGTGCAACACTATGATAGGTGAAGGAGTCACCTTGGAGAATTAGTTGAAGCAACATGTCTTCAACTGAGTTCAACTATCTCATGTTTCATCTTCTTAGAGATGATCTATGCTCTTATTTAGATAAGTCAACGTGTTGACTTCTGTTGTAAATGTAATATCTCTCTCTCTCCGCTGAACTATTGAAGAACATATAAGAAGAATTGATCAAGGGTTTCCCCACATTGGGGTTTGTCCCTGGCTAGCGCCACATCTTGTGTTCTCTTGTTTGGCTTGTCTTCTGTGATTTATGTTTATGTTCTACCTGCAATTTACTTTAATGCTGATGTGATTGCTAATCTGGAAAAGATATTGAGCTAACTGTGAAAATTGAAATAAATTGCTCTAAGCATAGAACATACCTAAAATTAACATGGTATCAGAGCTGAGGTGAAGACAAAGCCCAAGCAAGAGTGAAAGAGCAATCACCGAAGACAGTTGGGAAAGGACAAAAGGATCAATAGAGAATATTATCAGAATGACGCAACAGAAGCTTCTGATGGCCTACCTTAAGATCACTTCAATGGGAAGTCCAGATCTCAGGGTGGAAGGAAAGACAGATGCCTTGTTTGTAAGAAGTTCGGTCATTATGCGAAGGAGTGTCTGAGGTAGGGACACATCACTTGATGATGACAGGTCATCAAGGAAACGACCGACTCTGCTAGAAAGCAAGGAACCCCAGGTATGAAGAATCAAATGTTGTTTCTAATAAGATAAAGAAGTGTTATCTTGTATTGGCCCTCTCCTTCAGACTCTTTGGGAATCTGGCTTATTGATTGTAGTGCTTCAAGGCACTTCATCGGATAGAAGGGTGCTCTCTCTAATTTGGTAGAGATGGAAACAATCGTGGGATCATACTTGAAGTCGATTCCACCTATCCCGGAAAGGGTGTAGGGAATGTTAACCCTCAATTGAATGAGGCTAACTCGATTCATTTACAAGAATATCTTTTATGTACCTGATCGCAAGAAGTACCTAGTGTCCAGTTCGGCAATGAAAGGTTTCAGGGTGGCATTCATTGATGGAAAGGTATGTGTTGAAAATAGAATTTTCAAAGATGCATTTGAGTTCAGGGTTGGCAATTTGTATCAAGTTGCAGGATGGTCCATTGGGGATCATGTCAATTGACATATCTCATCTATAACACTAGAGGTCTACTTATGGAGCCCTACCCGATGTGAGTCAGATGGTGACAGGGATGCCTGAATTCAAGAAGAGCATGAAGGTACATGTCTGAGATGTACCGAAGGAAAATCTTACAGGGGGACCATTCCCTTCATGTAGTAGGTCCACAAGTTTGGAACAACCCGAGGAGTTTGAGATTCATGATCAGGAATCTCACGTATACAGGTGGAAGAAAGCCCTCTATGGCTTGAAGCTAAACACCCCAGGCGTAGTATGAAAGGATTGATAGCTGTCTGATGAAGCTGAGATTCACTAGGAATTTAGCTGATCCAAACCATTGCTTGAAGGTTGTGGATGATAGACCTCTCATACCGGCACCTTCTGAGGACGACCTCTTTTGGACAGGTGCAAACCCTCTTATTTGCAGAAGTAAGAGGGAGTTGGATTTCGGATTTGGAATGGTGAACTACAAGCCCGTGAGTACCTCAATGGAGCTTAACTTTCAGAAGTTATGTGGTAGTGATGCTGGACTAGATTTGGGAAATGCCTCTGAGTTTCATAAACTCATTCACGTTGATGTTCTTGGTGAACTTCCCTCCGGACATAAGTTTTGCAATTAGCATGATGAGCTCATATATGGTTGAGCCTCATTAGATTGGTGCCAAGAATTTTCTGAGATATCTTTGGGGCACAATCTCATGACTTGAGAGACACTGCCAGAAATGTGAAGTTGCATGATTATTCGAATGCTAACTAGGTAGGCAGTGTGGAGGATCGCAAGAGCACTTCTGAGTGCTGGTTCTCTTTGGATTTTGCTTCGATATCATGGATGAACAGGAAGTAGAAGTCGGTTGCTATAAGCATCGCTGAGACTGAATACATAGCTACGAGTATGATCTCGTGTGAAGCTGCCTGGTTGTGGAAGCTCTTCAGCGAGCTGTTTGTACGCATGATGGGTTACCATCGTAATCCTCTGTGTCAACCAAGGGGGATTCAATTGTTGAGGAATCTCGTATTACTCCAACATATAGACATCAAATACTACCTTATCTGGGATATGGTACATCAATGAGCGAGGAGGCTCCATCGCATTGAGACTGATGTACAGGTCGCAGACATTCTGTCAAAGCCCTGGGGAAAGGTCAAATTTGTGACTTCCCCGAACAACTTGGAGTTGTTGATAGACCTTCTTATGAGGGTCTTGCATGATGCACGCATTGAGCTATGGGAGCTCCGGGGGGCTTGGGGTACTTCTTGGAGCAACAAGTGACCATATGGCGACTCACCCTCCCCTAATGGTGCGTTGTGTACAAGGTGAATGGTTCAGCCTTCCCCTGTGATACCCCGTGGCGACTTAGGGACAGGATGATTAGTTCTCCTGTCGAGGCATCCTACCCATGCAGTCTGGGACTCATGGGAAGTACTTCTCACCTGGCCAATGAGCAGGGAAATGGGGTTAGGGACCATAGTAATACTATCGATGGATGCATCATTGTATCTAACTTGCTCCCTATGCTGGGATGACCTCCATTGATCTAGGATCAATGAAACTGATCTGGGATCAGTATGAGTGGTTTGAGACACTCTCTTGTGATATTGATTGGGATCAATGAAATTGACTTCGGGCCAGTAAGAGTGATATTACTCACTCTCTTGGAACTGATCTGGGATTAGTAAGAGTGGTATGGCACACTCTCTTCATATGGAACTGACTTCGGGTCAGTAGAGAATGGTATGAGACATTCTCGATCAATTCTTCTTCTTCATGGTTCAGCAGAGCAGAGCAGAGTAAAGCAGAGTAGTGCAGTGCACTAATGGCAGAGATAGTACAGTCGGACAGATGGATCGCCGAATGGAGTTCTCCCTAGTTGAGAGGGAGTGTTAAAATTGGCAACTAGGGCCAAACTCCATGTGGGTCATCTTATTTATGGCAGCTGATATTTTTCTTGGATCCCTCTCATTGAGAGGTGTAGGATTGATCTAAAGATCATTCGATTCCGATAAGTATTCATGGAGCTACGAATTTATTTGTGTTATAAGACAATTTGTCAAGGTCGGCCAGCAACTAAATAACACCCACATGTGCTCAACGTTTTAGTATAAAAAGAGGTGACTTGATTGTCATTTCAACACACACTTCACTCTTGATTTCTCTCCACTTGTTTTGGGTTTTAGTGGAAGAGAGATCAAGGAGTGGAAGCCCTAGACGTTGGAGGAAAGGAGGCTGCTCTAGCCGCGGCAAAGAAGACAGGCCAACGAAGCTATGGAAGGGATCTACGTTGACTTAAAGGAACTCATGGGAGAAGTTTAACGCAGCTATGGAGGAGTCCCTAACAAGCCCTAAACGCTGTCCTTAACAAGCCCTTGACGCAACCCTAGTAACCTAGAGGATGCAATCAAGGAGGGTTATAACCATCCCTAATCGCAGCTACCTAGCTGCAGTCAAGGAGGGGTATGACATGCCCTAGCCACAGCATATGGAGGCAGGAACAACGTGTTAAAGGACTGTTTCAGGGTCATTTTTAGGGTGACAGAGCTGCTGTTAGGAGGGCCGAGGAGCTAGGCTAGAAGGCCGCATACAAGGTCTACTTCAGCAAAGGAGAGGGGATGTTAAGGTCACCCTTGTGACTGTTTGAAGAGGCAACAAGGTCTGTGTGAAGGGATGATTAAGCTGCAGGCCTGTAAGTATTGTTTTGATGGTCAAAATGACCCTATACATGGAGCTGTAGGTGTCTCCTCAAACAACGAGGTCACTTACCTTGTAAAGAAAGGAAGGCCGCATAATTCAAGGTGAGTTATGGCTTGATCGTTGGGCTGCTGTAGGTTACAGGAGGATGCCCTAACCAGTGACCGAATTCTGTCTATGAACAACAGTACAGAGGTATGTATGTTCTCCATAAATGACTTGTGTTGGGTCCATGATTTTGGATCAGTTTGGATGGGATGTGCTTGCAGCCTGTAGTAGCCAAAGTGGAGGGGCAGACTTGGTGATTAGATGCCAGTGATTATTCATTGATGTATTAAACACTTGGAGAATCTGTTAGCAGCCATGTGGAGGAGTTTCTTAGGTGTTGGATACTGCCACATTGGAACAACAATGTCACAACAGTGCTAGTAGTATGATGGGGACAACAACAATGACATTGTGCAGCAAATGGGACAGCAAGGTCACATGGTGCTGCAAAGATACATGGGACAGCAAGGTCACATAGTGCTGCAAAGATGCATGGGACAGCAAGGTACAACATGCCAAATGGGACAGCTAGTACATGGTGCTGCAAGGTGCAACAATGGTACTTGGGACAACAATGAAGCTTGGTGGAGCAAGCAAATGGGACAACATTATGGTACGTGGGACAACAGTGGCAGCATAAGGTGCAGCAGTATGATGTGTGTAGCATGGTTATGAGTTCCAGCATAGTGATGATGGGTGTAGCATGGTGCAACACGGTGAGGTGCAACATGATGACGAGGTGCAACACTATGATAGGTGAATTAGTCACCTTGGAGAATCAGTTGAAGCAACATGTCTTCAACTTAGTTCAGCTATCCCATGTTTCGTCTTCTTAGAGATGATCTATGCTCTTATTTAGAGAAGTCAACGTGTTGACTTATGTTGTAAATGTACTATCTCTCTCTCTCTGCTGAACTATTGAAGAACATATATGAAGAATTGATCAAGGGTTTCCCCACATTGGGGTTTGTCCCTGGCTAACGCCACATCTTGTGTCCTCTTGTCTTGGCTTGTCTTCTGCAATTTATGTTTATGTTCTATCTGCAGTTTACTTTAATGCTGATTTGATTGCTAATTTGGAAAAGATATTGAGCTAACTGTGAAAATTGAAATAAATTGCTCTAAGCATAGAACATACCTAAAATTAACAAGAAAACAAGCCAAGACAAGAGAACACCAGTATTTGGCTCAAGCCAGGGAAAATCCCCAAGATGGGGAAAACCCTTGATCAATTCTTCTGATTATAAATATCAAATGTTCAACAAAGAGAGAGTATAATAATACAAAGTTAAAGTCAAAATTGACTTGCCAAATCACTGTCCAAAACAATCTTGTCAAATATGCAATTTTCTGCTTCCAATCAACAACATTCAAACAAGCCTAACCAGTCAACGGTGCAACAACAAACATTCCACTAAGGAGCTTGGTCAACCTTGGTCAAATGTGGCTTGATCAACTGGTCAAGATGCCTTGAAAACAATCCCAAAATTCCTCCTTAAACTCGGTCAAAGTCAAAGTCAAATCTTCTGTAAAACCCTAGTTGCAGGTCTGAAGTCAATGCAGTCAAAGTCAACAAAATGCCTCGGTTTGTGTGCCCAGAAACTCGGCCTGCCCAAACAGAAATTCTCCTAGAAAATCGAAGTCAAAAGCTACCCAAAAAGTCAAAGTCAATGTTGGTCAATGCTTGGTCAAACTGCAGAAAATTTCCTGATTTTGGCCTTTTGAAATTTGACCTCCTTTTAGCCACATGTGTGAAAAGAACAATTGCCCAATAAGGTGTACGAACCAATCAGATGAGGAGAGAGAAGAATGTGTCGAGTCGATGAGGTGCCAAATGAGGTTGGAGGTCACTCTTATTTATATGAGTTGATGTGGGTCAAAAGACATGTTTTTTGGGCTTCATGAGCCTACATGATGGAGTGTCCAACCATGACAAATTACACGTATGGGCTTGGCTTCAAAAACATATTTCTCCTTGTCCAAATTTAGTTATCATTAGGTCGATTTTGGTCCTCTCAAAAAGAGGAATTCAATAATTATCTCCACCAAATGAGCTGTCCAAAGTGGAATTTTGGCCCTAGTTGCCAACTTTAATACTTAAACTTATTTTTCACTATTTTGTTGGCTTGCTCTCTCCATTGTGGTATGAATTTCTCTTTATCTTCCTTCCCAAGGATGTACTTCACTATCAAGGATTTACTCTTTCTAGGTTTAACCATACTTTTATTTTTTATTGCCATTTTCTATATAGTAACTGTTGGTGAGCTGATGCTCTAGGCATTGTATGTTTTGCTTATTACTTTCTGTATTAATGAATCCCATGACATTTTTGGGTCAATAGTGGTTATTAATTTAAGTTTAGTTCATTTCATATTTTTAGCATATAGACTTGTCATTGTTTATATGGGGACAATAAATTAGATACTTTGTTGCATGAGAATCACTCCTGGCCTCTTCGAGACTAGTTCTTGACATTCTAAAGTTTGAGGGAGCGAGGGTGTTAATTTTTAGGTTTAGGTTGTTCTCTACTGTAGATAATTGCATTTCTAAACTTTTTCAACATTTTCACATTACATTCACCTCATAACATCATATCATTATTAACAATTGTGTAGAGAGAACAATAACATCAACAATAACATCCAATACATTAGGCCTCCTAGGCCAAACCTGGCAACATACAAGTATAGGGAGGTAGATCTCCAAGTAGCACATTTCTCTGTCAAGTCATTGTCATAGAGACAAGCCATACATCATAGTTATATCAGTATCATATATCACTGTCGTATAGAGACACAACCATACATCAAAGATACACTGCCATACATTAGAATGTCTTTGACATATAAAGATCATTGTCACTTTCATACATCAAAGTCACTCTTATGCAACAAAGTCACTGTCATAGTCATACATCAAGGTCACTATTATGCAACAAGGTTGTTGTCATAGTCATACATCAAGGTCACTATTATGCAACAAGGTCACTGTCATATTGATCACAATCACACCTCCAAGTCATTGTCATATAGGTCACTGTTCTTACATCAAGGTCACTGTTATATAGATCATAGTCATGCCTCCAAGTCATTGTCATATAGATCACTTTTCTTAATCAAGGTCACTGTTATATAGATCAAAGTCATGCCTCCAAGTCACTGTCATGTCTCCAAGTTGTTGTCATATAGATTATTGTCATGTCTCCAAGTCACTGTCATATAGATCAATTGCAAGGTACACATGTGAGTTACAAAGATACATATGCGAGCCACAAAGATTATGAATGCGAGCCACAAGGATATGCAATCCACAGAGATATGCATGCGAGCCACCAAGGTTATGAATGCGATCCACAATGATATGCATGCGAACCACAAAGATTATGAATGCGAGCCACTAGGATATGCGATCCATAGAGATTATGAATGTGAGCCACAAAGATATGTGATCCACAGAGATATGCATGCAAGCCATAGAGAATGAAATGCGAGCCACAACAAATGATGCAAGCTACAGAGAATGTGAGCCATAGATAAACAAATGCGAGCCATATAGATTTAATGTAAGCCACAGAGATACGCGATCCACAAAGATATAATGTGATCCACAAATAAATGCGAGCCACTGAGATATTTGCTGTCCAGATGCCTCAAGTAGTTCGAGCTCATTCATTGAAATATTTAAATCATGATGAGAGTGTTGTGTGTTGAACAATTGACAAGATTCTTATTTATATAGTATTGAGGTGCAACAACTAGCCCTTTATAGGCCATTTCTCAATCAAGCCGACTTGATCTTTTCATTATTTAGCCCATAAGAATTCTTTTAAATATATTTACCAAATTGCTTTAATGATGGCTTGCCCAAGTAACTTTGTGCCATATTAAATAATAAGAGGAGTGCCCCAAACACACTAATAAGTAACAACAATATTTTCCTTTGTCGAATTTGAATTCTTCTTTTGGGGCAAGATGGGCTTCTTTTGGGGTAGTTGGGTTTCCTATGGGGAAATTCATCCCATAGCTGCCCCAAATTTCAACAGAAGGAACGAGTACGAAATGTTGCAAATAAGGTGGGAATAGTTATGGGAGCATGGGAACTAAATGGCAATGCCCAACCTCCAAAATCAGGGGCTTGGGAATGCAATTTTGGCATTTTCTTCTTTGGGAACTTGTACAATTTATGATACGTATTTATATATAATTTCTACCACACATCCTCATCTCAATTGGTATTAGTGGCACGGCAATCAATCTTAGATTTCATAATTCAGGACTATTGAGGATTAAGAGAGGTGCTAATCAAACTGGTGCCTATCTTAGCAGAGTTAGACTAGTGTTTGGGGTGCTTGGATAGTAGTAAGATCTTTCTCACTTAGCTGTTTTGGTGAGTCTTCTATCTTCCTTGCCATTACTGGTATATCTATGGCTCAATATGATTCATTTCCCCTAGATGAAGGGCTACTGCTCAGTCAGGCCGACCCATCCATCTGGAGTAATGAATTGATATAGAGGAGTCAGGCACAATGACTTATATATGCTAGCCAGTAGGATACATGGTAGGTTCTACTATTCTTCTGTTGGAACTTGGGATAATCCCTTGCATAGCTATACATAAAAATCATATATAGATGGTTAGTGCCCTTCTGATTTGTAAAGGCGCATGCACACAGAGGCAAGGAACCAACTCCTTTGAACTCAATAGAAATGAATGGACGGGGCAGCTGTCAATCTCAGAGATCAGTTGATGGGCACCAGAGACAGATGGAGTAGCTAGCCGGAGATATTTGAATTCATGCAATGAATTCAATTCGATTGTAATCACACTTTGTATTGATACCCTTCAAACGTTTTTTCACAGTTGTTTTTTTATAGATTTAGTAACTGTGACCTTTTTGTTATTAAATATTCCATCTTAAACAATTTATAATAATATTTATCTATAGTGCATATGTCCATTTTCTTTTCAATATATATTATTGCCTCTCCCAACCTGTCATATTCTGTAAATTTGGGGGAAGCTTCTAGCTGTATCAGATACTTGTATCCATGTATCCAATATATCCGCATTCCAGAAACTTGTGCAACATAGGTTGGGTATATTGGGTATCTGGTTTAAGTGGAATATCTCTGGTCTTCAGATAAGTTTAATTTGTTCAAGGAGATGTGAGTATGGTAGACCCCTGATAGCCTTGTAATATTGGCCAGGAAAAAAGAAAATCTTTTAAGTTTGAATGGAGTGTCCCAGCTTCCTCTGGTCTTGAGGACTAAGTTCATTGCAATATAGGAGCATCAGGGCAGTGAATGGGTGCTACTTTTTGTGATAGAGGCACTCTTCTAATTATAGTAAGATAACTATAAGTTTATTCCCAGCATAACTGTGATGGACCTTTGGCTCTTGCCTCAGTGCAGTCCCAGCTTAGCTGCCGTAAATCAGTGTCTCTTACCAGACCTGAATGACTTCTGGGATTCATCACAAGGATGACCTTAACAGGACCTTTGGTGCATGTGTGGCCTCACCCAATACTTTTGGCTCTGGCCTGACTTCAAGCATGCTTATTTGTTTTATTATTTTGTAGTTTTTCAATTTCTAATTCAGTCCACTGCATTTTACAACAAAAGGTACAGTTGTGTGGTCAGCACGTATGATGTAAATAATAATATATGCATTGCTGGCACAATCATGTTTATATTTATTTGCAAACCCCAAGAGGCCTTGCCAGAAAAGCTAATAGAGAGCATTGTTGCTTACTCCATAAGGGCTGTCATGCCATGTAAAAACAGTTGAAATAATATAAGGTTGCATAACGGAAATGGAGAGGGTTTAGGATAGGTCCCAGACAAAGAGACAGGCTAGAAGGTGCTTTAGCAACAGCTTTTAAATTTGAATGGTGTATGCAAGGATCGTTTGCTGATTTAGTGAGCCTTGAAGTTTTGGTATTCATTGCAGTTGGTTGAGTTTGTCTTTGGCCTTTTTTTTTCAGTTTTGATAGGTTGCAATGTCCAAAATGACGAGGAATTGGAATTTTTGCTTATTGAGCAGAAATGCCCGTAAAATGATCAATTGCGTCAGCTTGTACAAGCCTACTTGCAGTCTGTACACCGGGTAGTTGTCCATTTTCCATATGCCATCTACCCATCATAAGACACTTACTATAATTAATGAGACCTTGAATGTCATATGGTTTTAGGGTAGACCAGGAATCATGAGGCTGTATGGTTATTTAAATGAATGCACAATCCAAAGAAGAAAAGCCAACTCCTTCAAGACAGAGTCAGGAAGGTGTACTGAATGATTTATATGGCGGTGACCTCTAATAGCAGTGGGCTAGTGAAGACAGAGAGGAATATGCCAAGTATTATGAAATTTTAATGACCACAACTCCTTTGGTATTATTAACAGCTACTTTCTAGAGTGCTTAGTGTTTTTGTTACTGAATATGACCATGTCATGTACTGTCTTGAAACAATAACAGTCATGAAGGAAAAGTTAGATTGGATTGAATCAGACAATGTTGTGATTTTTTGACGTATGTGTGGAATTATCTGTAATCTGTATTGCTACTACTTTGTTTCAGAGTTTATCATTTTTATTCTTTTGTTTTTTCAGCCAGACTGACTCAGGGAAGGCCAGCTGTGGTATTTTGAAAATTTGTAAACAGGTATCATATTTGTCCACGATCTATCTCAGCGGAAAACAAAAACAAACTTGCAGAAATGGGCTGCGGAGATCGCTAGCATGGGAACATTTTCAGCTCCTCTGGGTCTAAGCAACATAGCTGGTATTCCAGTCCCATTCCTTGTTATAGGTAATAAAGCTGATATTGCACCAAAGGATGGTGGGAAAGGTAGCAGCAGCAATCTTGTTGATGCTGCTCGTCAGTGGGTTGAGAAGCAGGGTTTACTTCCTCCAAGCGAAGAGCTTCCTTTAACTGAAAGCTTCCCAGGGAGTGGAGGTCTTATTGCAGTAAGAACTGTTTCCCTATTGACACTTGTTCCATGGGAGCACAAAGTAGTTTACCTTTTACTTATGCTCTCTATGTGTTGGTTGTAAAAGTAAATAAATATTCTGTATTTGTTGATGTCACTAGTGTTGTAAACCATCTTCGATGGTCACAAAGCTGAATGAAGTTTTATTTCCTTTTTATTCACAGGCTGCTAAAGAAGGTCGTTTAGACAAGGAAGCGGTTAACAGGTTTTTTGTTACTGTATGTATTCTTTAGATAGTGGCTAATTGTTGCTGCATAAATCTAAACGTTTATTGAGTTTTAGGGTACCGTGTGTCAATTTACATCATACATGCATACTAATGCCAATTTTTCTTTGAAATTTAAACTAGTTGATCAAGAGAAGATATTTTCCTGAGGATCTACCAGTGCAGCAGACATGGGTTAGCCCTACTGGCACCATGAAAGTATATCATTCAAGACACAGATCAAATGATGATGATTTGATTCGGAACTATTCAAGGTTTGATGACTGTGAACTGCTTTAACAGTTTGTACTTATGTTCCCCATTTTAGTTGGATACTTCATCTTTGCATTGTTTTTGTGTACAGTTTGAATGGTGACGAGTATAAATACAACTCACTTCCTCCACTACCAGCACAACGCACTCTCACCCCACCCCCAACCCCATATCCACAGCAACCTATATCATTATCTGACAATTATTCAGTTCTAAAGTTCACCAGATCCGCTTCTTCAGAAAGCACGAATGTGAAATCAAAGCGTGCAGACATCACGGTATAAGTCCCTATTATGATCTTTGAATGTGTATTCTTTATCAACCATCTATTTGTAAGTAGAATTATACCAATTGGTTGAAATTCAAGTGAAGGAGTGGTCTGCATCTTGGCAGTTGGTTGATGATAGAGATTTATGGCTTGTCCTCTATTACTTTGCATCATTTCCTAGAATATTGTATGAAGACATAAGGCTACTAGTGATGAGATTGAATACGATGACCTTTATTCATGAGCTCTTGTATATGAACTTGAACACTAAATCCTTATGGACTGCTGCACATGCTTCTTTGGAAGGTGGTTCCTATTTTGGTTGTAGAAGTTATGCTCAATGTTCCTGTTCATTCCCTGTAACTATCGTCTAATGATTCTAATGACACTGAATCTTTATGAAATTTAATTCAATATTGCCCTATTATTCCTTCAAAGCTGTTTAAATGTGTTGTATGCAATTTTGACTGTGCAGTGTTGCGTCTTTCTAAGGAACTGTGAAATAAGATAGGTCAATGTTTGGCCCCATGGTGAAGATAACTAAGATCAACTGGGGTTTTCCGTTTATGCTTTTATGCAATTTTCCTTATGGTCAGTTTAAGCCAAAGCGTTTACATGCATTCATTCTTCATAAATATTTTCAATTTTGCACTATGATTGGACTTTTCTAGCAGTTCTCTCAATGGGTTCTGTTCCAGCAACCTTTGCCTGATATAAATAGCTATCAATCAACTAATGTTTGTAAACATTTGTGGGAACATGAATTGCCGACTGACTGATGTAAGATTGAAACTAAGACCTGTTGTTTAGCATTTCCCTATGGTTTTGCTGCCTTTGCAGAAATGTTTCTGGCACTGCCCACTATAGAAATTTAAACTGTCTACATTCTTTTGCCTGTGGATTTGCTTAGATTACAGCAGCGAATCACCCATTCTCTATATACAAGCAATCCTTACGTGTATATTTATAAATATATAGATAGACATATATTCACACATACTCCAATCATAAGTACACATACACACACATACTAGGGAATCAGGGATGTAGTAATTGTTAAATTTCAACATAAACTATCATAAAAAGTACAACCAGAATATACACATGAAGCTGTTGTACTTTCTGGAGCCATAAACTTGGATGTAGCTCATTTCATTTACATCTAGAACCCTGCTACAGAGTTCACCTTAAATGTGTCAGTCATATAAATACGGCAGTGATTCTTTCACCAGTAAAGACAGCAAAGTTATATTATAAAGTGTATTTACATGGATTACAAAGACTGTTCCAGAGAGAGATAGACCAGGTAGATTGCATAGTTTCCCAGTATATCATGACTTAAACTATCGATTAAGTCTTCGAAGACGAAAAAGAGAATCAGAGTTATCTCACATAGCATCTTGGGTATGCTGCATGTGGCTTGATAACAGAAACATAACAGAGTAGATAGTAGATATCCAAACAAGCATGACAGTACGTAGAGAATCATAACAGATGATAGACAGAAGGAGAACAGGCCTAGCTAGCCTTGATTGGTTCCTCATCCTGAGCATTGGTCTTCATAGTGAGCGTGCCTCTCATCTGATGCTCAACCAAGCCTAAAAGTGTCTTTATGCATTGTCACTAGATATTTCCTGATATGCTCGAGGGTCAGCTCAAGAAAGTTTAGCACGTCTAATACATCGTCTGCCTATTTCGGTTGTGCATTCGATACCCATAATGCCTTGGCGGTGCCAATGCATGTCCAATTGTGTTCCTTCCAGTTGTGCGTTTAGAATCTTTAAGGAGGACAAGAGAGGGCTCACCTTCTGCCCATCATGCCATATCCTGTTCAATGTGGCCTCATGTTCAATCAGTTTGACCTCTTTGTAGGCATCTTTAGAATGTTTGCTGCAGAAAATCATTCATCCTTCCAAAATTGTTAAAATTTTCTTCAAACTTTAGGTGAATAACCTCCTTATGATCTCAGGTAAAATTACTCACTGAAATTTAATTGTTAAACAAAAAAGTTCAGACCATAGGATTATCACACAATTTGCTGGAAAAATAAATCAGTGGAAGCAAATTAAATTTTCAAATACACATAATTTTTCCTGCCCTTCAAATAAGTATTTCACTAAAAATTATTCCAAACTAACAAGGGGGCTTTCCACACTGGGAAAACTCCCCCACTAAGAAAATAAACCCACAGCAAACTGCTGTCTGTACAATGCGGCTGGATGGCCCTGTATGCTGTCCTTTGCCCTGCTGTTCTCACCCTACTATCCGCACAGCATAGGATCCTGCTGTAACTGGTTACAGCCTTGCTGGAGATCGTACGGCTGTGTTGCTTTGTCAATACTTACTGCCCGCTTCTCCTGCAGTGTCCTCTTGCACCCTAATTACATGGTCTCTCTCTCTCCGATGGACAGTATGGCATCTACGAATTTGTGGAGAAAACTTACTTGTTGCAGATTTGTTTTCCTTCTCTCCTGGCTTGGACACGGAGAAAAATTCTCACTAAAAATACTTTAAACTTACAAGGGCTTTCCACACTGGGAAAACTGACCCACTAAGAAAGATAAACCCACAGCAAACTTCTGCTTCTCCTGCAGTGTCCTCTTGCACCCTAATTACATGGTCTCTCTCTCTCCGATGGACAGTATGGCATCTACGAATTTGTGGAGAAAACTTCCTTGTTGCAGATTTGTTTTCCTTCTCTCCTGGCTTGGACACGGAGAAAAATTCTCACTAAAAATACTTTAAACTTACAAGGGCTTTCCACACTGGGAAAACTGACCCACTAAGAAAGATAAACCCACAGCAAACTTCTGGCTGTACAATGCTGCTGGATGGCCTTGTATGGCTGTCCTGTGCCATGCTGTTCTCAGCCTACTAGGGATACAGCGTAGAATCCTGCTATAGCTGGGTACAGCCCTGCTGGAAATCATATGGCGGTGTTCCTTTGTTGTAATTTTCTTCCTGCTTCTCCAGTGTCCTCTTGCACCCAAATTGTCTGGCCTCTCTCTCGGATGGATAGCATGGCCTCTACAAATTTACGAATTTGCTGAGAACAATTTCCTTGCAAACTTGTTTTCCTCCTCTTCTGGCTTGCAAACTGAGAAAATTTCTCTGTTACTCAGTGCAAGTGAGTCACTATATCAGTCATTGTCTTTTCCTTTCACTTTTGCATTTCTGTTTAAATTTTGAGTTAATGACTAAGTCTCCACCACAACCGTAACCACTCATTGATATCAATGATTGAGATTAAATTTCATTCTCATTAGCAGTAAATGATGGAGATTTAGCGAAATCACGAGTGTAATTAAATTACGTTTTATCAGAATTTTGAAAACTTAAAATTAAAAGGTTCTCACTTTAATAGAATTAGCTTTTAATCAAGTGAATTACAAAATAGAAATGACTTCGGATGGCTTCCGGAACAAACAAAGTTTGTTCTTCAAGTTAAATACTCCAGAGCACTTGGAATATGTAGATCTCCATTGAGGATAGAAGAATATATATAAAATGTATGAATAAGAATGATGTTACAAATGAGAGTGAGGGGTCTGCTTATATACTAGGAAGGTGCCTCTTCATGGAAAGCCATGTCCCATTTAGACATACCTCTTCAACACTAATTACTAATTAACTAATCATTATTACATTTATCATCATTTTTTATATTTAATATAATTTATTCATAATATCGCCTTCCTCTTAAAAAAACTTTGTTCTCAAAGTTTGTTGATAAAAAGACTTGATCTCTTTTTCTGTTTCGAATGTCTTCTCGTCTCAAAGCTGTCATATTTGTTGATACAAGTTGATATGATCCTTGGAGTGATATATAAAATTGTCGGATAGAGAAATGATTTGACCATCTTAAATTAATCTTTTGTGGAATCTTTCGATTACTAGAAACCTATGATGAATCGTTACCACTGCACTGAATTGTGTGCACTTTAGTATCTTTCTGAACATAAGTTTGTTGTTTTTGTTTTGAGAGATACAGAGAAGCAGACTAATTGGAATGTCTGCTTTTGTGATTCATATGTAGATAGGATTTTTTCTTTCCCTTATCATGTGTGGTAAGATTTAGACTTACTTCAGGGTTTGATGTTGTCGAGTTGGTTATAAAATCTTCACCTAGGTTTTTCATTGTTTGAACTGCAACTTTTAAGTACCTCCTTACTTTAGTTGGGTTTGGATTTGTTTGAATTGTGAGATTGATGGGATTTGTGTTTGTTTATTTTTCTTCAACTTGGACTGTTACGTTTAAAGACTTTGATACTTCTTTCATGAGTTATTCTTCTAACTTGTTTTTTAATGATTGGTTATCGTCCTTAAGTTTCTTAATTTGAGTGAGTAGACTTTGATTATGGTTTCTGAGAAGTAAGAGTTCTTTGGTTTTTGATTCATCAACCTTATTTTCAATGTCTTGACTTTTAAGCTTCTCATCTTTTAGATCTTTGATTTGTTCCAATAACCTTTGGTTCAGGGCTTTTAAGCGCAAATTTTCTTCTTCTTTTTCTGATAGAGTTTCGTTGAATTTCTTGTCGACACATCCCTTTTCTTCTTCTAATTTTGTCTTTCGTTCTTTGGACTTCTTGACCTTCACAAGTAATTTTTGGCTATGGTTCCTTAGACGCAAAATTTCCTTGCATTTTTCTGTTAATTTTTGTTCCAGTGTTGCAAGTTTTTCCTTTTGTTTTGTCATTTGCATCAGTTCATCTTGAGATTCTTCCGCATTATATAATTTTCCATATGTTGGACATAATTCACAATTTTTATGAATCCAAGGATATTCAATGTATGTTATACAAAACATACATTTAGTCCAAAATAATGATTGTTGTGTATAACTCATCTTGACTGCTTCCTTTTCTTCTTGTATGAGCTTTGAGAATATACAAATTTATTCTCTTTTTACTAATTTTATAGTTCTTTTCAAACATCCAGTTAATTAATTTATTTTTATTTCCCTCTTATTTATTTATTTATATTAAAGCTTTGAAAGTTATTCCTTCAAACCCTTTTTTGAAATATAATTCCTTTAAAATTTTGAATTGGAATTTATGCCCCTTTTTTCCAAGTAATCCCCTTTTACTGTTATAAAAATGTGGCTCTATTCCTTTTTTAGATTTTTTTTTTTTTGCAATAATTTTTTTTCTATTTTTTTAATTGTATATTGACTTCTTCTTTTTTATCTAATAATTTTTGGAAATGGCGAAAGGCCTAAATGGCGATTTGGAGAAACTCCAAATTTTGATAGCGAAACGCTTCAACGACAACGATGTTGACGAATTTGATGGTCAAAGACTTGGATCAGAGAATGAGGCTCTTGTGCAGCGGTTGAGCGGCGAAAAGATTGAATAGCTATGATATCATATGGATTGAACAAAGTTCGTTCTTCAAGTTAAATACTCCAGAACACTTTGAATACGTAGATCTATATTGAAGATACAACACTATATATAAAATGTATGAATAAGAATGATGTTACAAACGAGAGTGAAGGGCTTGCTTATATACTACGCAGGTGCCTCTTCATTGAAATTCATGTCCCATTTAGACATACCTCTTCAACACTAATTACTAATTAACTAATCATTATTACATTTATCATCATCATTTATATTTAATATAATTTATTGATAACAATTTCATGCACATTGGACACAATCTTTAAAGAAATTCCCATATGAACTACAATCATTAATACAAATAGGAAGGAATGCTTTAATCAAATATCGAAGTAGGACTTTCAACAATAGCTCTCTTATGCATGCATGAGCCTAAACCTTGAGTAAGAGTGACCTCTCTAGTGTATGCCTTCCTGCCTTGTAAACTTGCTTCTTGGCAACCCTTCGATGCCGTGTAATGATGTTGATATGCCGACTTCTAGTGGGGGAATCTTCCCTAACTAGGGGATTATTATGTTCCTAGAGAAGGATCGGGCTTCCACAATCCATCTTTCACCAATGCTTGTAGACTAAACTTATTATCTTGTAGAGATAAGAATGCAGGGGCTTCTCGCAACAAAGCCATATCTCCAAGATGATTAGAGTGAAACATTTAGAGGAGTATAACTTGCCATCTATATAGAGATGCCTTGCGTGCTTGTAATGGATGTAGATCCATCTTAACTCCAGTCTATGATGTGCCATAAGGAATCAAATTCCTTTAAGTGGAAACCCTTTTTAGAATAAAGAAATTGAGGAAAGGTTTGTACAGGAAGGAACTTGATCTTTGTTGATGGATGATAGATCTAGAGTTAAGATGGATCTAGGCTAGTGTGTGTACCACATGTCAACTCCATGTTGACAACAAAAGGAATTACACATCTCCCTCGTAAAGTTGACATTGAAGTATTTTACTTAATGTAGACACTGAGATATTTTATATATGGCTGACATTGAGATATTTTACTTAATGTGGACATTGAAATATTTTATATATGGTTTACACTGAGATATGTTTTTGCTATTATTGTGTGTTTTAAATACCAATGTCAACTCCATGTTAAGCACTAAAGAACTTACACATCTCCCTCATGCTAAGATATAGAGAGCACATTTATCAGTGGATATATATTTTTTTAATATTTCAATTACAATATAGATATATGCACAACATGGAATTGGCATGTTGATACACATACACACACACACATATATATATATGCCACATTTCAATTCCATGTTGAGCATGGAAGGAATTACACATTTCCCTTGTACTTTGCTGTAGAAAGTGCCTTTTGAACAATGCATTTTTAAAATTTTCCATTGCTTTGTCTATGTATAAACTCCATGTTGAGCACATAAGGAATTACATATCTCACTCACACTTGGCTGTAGAAAGCACCTCTTGATACCGTGAGATGTTGCCTTCCATAATACTCTATAACGCTGTTGTTTGTTGACCATGTAAAACCCACGTGATGGGATATTTTCATATTAGATGGGTGTACGACAAAGCTCAATGTGAGACCTCTAGATTTTAAACTTATGTTATTTCCACCATTTAATAAAAGGAGGCTCATATCCATCCATTAGTAGCCTATCCCTTGTTAAGTTGGGTCACCTTATCTGGAACTTGAATTAGATCTTTGAATGAAGGATGACAATTCATTTGTGGCCATCTATAGAAATTTCTATCTTAGATTAACATCTCAAGTGCTATTCGTGCTAGTCTCCAAGTTGTCCTTTGTTTAATTGACTCTCGCATTAGCCAAATGATCAATCAATGTTGAAAGACACACTTTGGGTGGGTGCTTCCATGAATCTTGATTAGGGTAGTTATAATTATAGAGCAATACCCCTCAATCGTGAGGTTGAACATGTTGTGGTTGATAGAAATAACAAGGCCAATGTCTAAAGCTTGGAACTAGACATAGTTATTGGTGTAAAACACTATTGTTTCTAAAGGCTTTGCCAATGCCAAGTGGCCCTTGTTACTACAATAACTAGCACTCTAATTGGTAAGCCCTATATAAGCCCCATGTTAACCCTAAAACCCCTTATTTAAGCTCTGGATATTGAGTGATTACATACTTATTGTTATATAGGCTAGAACCGTTTTTATTATAATTATATCCACCGTCTCTCTCTCACACACGCACGCTAAGGAGATCTATTCTTAGGATAATCAGATCTTGTCTTGTACGTTGTAATCATTGTAAAAGGAGTTTTTCCTCTCAAATATGACTATTTAACTATTGGTTTCTCATCATATTTAAGGTGCGAGGTTCATAACATTTGGTATTAGAGCTCATGATCTTAGGGTTTTGCTACTTCAAAGAGGTCATTGTGGAATTTTCACTATAATTTGTTTATTTAATTTTTTTCCCTTGGAGGTTTCAGTTGGTGGTAAATCACAACAAATACTTGGTTCATATTTTAGGTCTTCGTGTTTTGTATTTTCAAAAATATACTTGGAATTTAAGGTTCGTAAATGCTCTTGAAATCAATTTGAAACATGTTAGTTTGGAATTTTTGCTATTTTTTCTTGGAGGTTTTAGACGGTGAAACTTGGATCATTTTGAAGAGAAATCTCAGGGAACTTCTAGTTCAAATTTCATATCTTGGTTCACTATACTTTCAGAGATATTTTCCAAAGAAGTTAGGGTTCTTGAATGCTCTTGAAATCAATTTCAAACAGGTTGGAATTTTCATTATAACTTCTTTTCTATGAAATTTGGACCATACTAAGGAGAAATATTGAGGAAAATATGACTTGAATTTTAGAGCTTTGTTCTCTATAATTTTGGTGATATACTTTATGGAAATTAGGGTTTGTGAGAGATCCTAAAATCTCTTGCAGGCAAGTTAGCTTGGTATTTTTGCTATTGCTTATTTTCCAGGTCTTGTTAGACTATGAAATCTCTAGGGATCTCATGAGACATGCAAAAGTACATCAAGTACAAATTTCACAATTATATTTGAAAAATTTGACACGTGGAATGCAATGCAAGTTTTCTCATGGAAAGAGGCCAAAAATCAACTAGTTTTGGAAAAGTTACAGTAACTTTTACTTGGCACATCAATTTCTAGTCAAACCTATGGAATTACAGAGAGGACATGTCAGAGTATTACAAACCAAATTTCATATTCAGAAGGGGTCAAATCTTAGTTATATATCAAGAAAAATTTAAGCCATTTAAATTAAGGTTTTAAAGGGACACAACTTACAAGTGACGTATCTTTTGATTAAAAGATCCATTTTTTTGGATGGTTGGAAATTGTGATAAAGATAAGTGCTATTATTATTTTCTCACATGGCTACAAATAAAGATCCAAAACCTATTACAGTGATTTAACCTCCTAATGGCTCTTCTAGGACTTATGAAAAAAATGAAGACTTAGAATTTAGGTTTTCCTAGTTAGAGAAGAAAGTCGATGAAATGGATGATTATATGTTGAAAAAGGAAGATATTTTAGGTTCTCAAGTAACCCTTAAAAAAGAAACTATGATGAAATGGAAAATAAGATGAATGAAAATAAGGAAGGAATGCAAAATGTCAAGGGAGATATACAAAGTCCATCAGAGTAAAAATAAAATAATTACAAACCACTATATTAAAATATCTCCTTAAAAAATATGGAGATCCAGGGCAATCATGAGCATAACGAGAAACATGGCGTTGAGACTCAATCTCATATCAGGAGTATGTTGTCACAATTTAAGATCACACATTGAATCACAAAACCATGAATTTTCAATCCAAGATCCACATAATTAGGGCTTCAATTCAAAACCAAGAAACTATTGCATTTCAAAGATCGATATGAGGAAGTTTAATGGTAATGATCCTTAGATGGAGTGATACTTTGATATGCACCATGTGGCACAAAAGTTAAATACTGCATCCATGTTTTTGAAACAAGACCAACATGTATGGTATCAATGACTTTGTGAAAGGAACACTAGTTTTGCTATATCTTGGTTCATTTTTACCAAGGAATTGATAACACATGATGGGGATATTAAGAGCAATACATTATTTAGTCAACTAGTAAATCATCGACAAAAAGGTTCAGTTATAAAGCACATTCAACAATTCCAAAAGTTTTATCTCAAAGTAAAGATTATTATAGAGTATAATTTGTTAGATCTATTTATGTGAACTTTAAAGGAAGGCTTCCAACATGACATTCACCTCTTTGAACCTAGATCTCTAAAGCATGCTTTCAGTATGGCAAGGAAAGTTGAAAGTAAAACTATGACCACTAGAAAATTGGTCACTAATAGCTATTGAGAATATCATGCCCTCTCTCCTAAACTGACAAGGTTCGCTCCTCTGCTGGATGAAAGAAGATAAAAGGGAATATGTCTCAATTGTGACAACAAATATATTCAAGGGCATACATGTAGTGAAAATTAATTATTTTATATTAGACTATGAAGATGAAGAAGAACAAGAAGTGGAACCTTCACAAGATTTAGAGCTAGAAGAGTGTTACACCCATATAAACTCCATGTTAACCCTTATATCCCTCATTAAGCCTTAGATATTGAGTGATTATACTTCTATTGTTATATTGTTATGCATGCTAAAACCTCTCATGTGTAACATCCCCTTGTTCTACACTTGCTTATTGTGATGATGATTGTGATTGTAATGCCATCATGGAAGGACCACGACTCGATGGACCTTTGATTAAACATACAATAATTATTATTAATTAATTAACACAACTAAAGGTGGGAAACCTTACGAATCCTTGGCTTGAGGGTAAACTTGCTTGCTCACCTATTTTTCCTAAAGCCACTTTAATGCTTAAAGCCAATCTACCTGTTGTCTTGATTGAAAAAGCCACAACCCATACCAACTGAATAAATGTTGAGCTTGCTTGTACACTCGGTAGGTTAGTTGTCTGACAGGAGTTATGTGACGTGATCAGGCCTGAATTGAAGCAAGTAGAGCTCATTTATGAGCGTTACAAGTGCAAAAGTAGAACAATGCCCTCATTGGAAGGAGGAGGTGGCGACATAACTGACTGAATCACCTCATGACAGATGACAGGACACGATTGCACTGGGCGGTATGAAGGGGTGGGTGGTGCCCATTCCAAGGGTTGTGACTAACCAATCGAGAAGAGAATGAAGGGACGTCAGGCTCTGGCAACGACAAGAGAAGAAGAGAAGAATTAGGCACGCACAAATAACAAAGAAGAAAAAAAGAAGAGTGTGCTAGATGCTTGGAGATTAGGGGTGAGGTTGACCTTAGCAGACTAATTTTTCCCCGTTCTCTAATAATTTTCCATTGGACTGATGGCCTATTTTATGTGATCCTATTGATAAGTCATGTAGCTGTGTTTATATCCAGATCTTGTATATGGATGTGAGAACTTCGGTGAGTGAATGGACCACTAAGTGTTGGATGTTAAGCTAGTGGAGTCCAAAAATAGTGGACCCCAACTCCTGAAATTGTGTTTAACCATTGGTGTGAACCCTTTACGTGTACAAGAGTTTCCCTCATACAAGAGTTTGGCCTATCGTTGGGGGGAGAGTGGAAGTCTCTCCTCCAGTTGGCAGCTAAATCATTATACAAAGATAATTATTCTTGGTTATGCATATTAGACTACATGATACGATATGCCTTATTGTGTTTATGACTAATAATTAATCCTGTAATGTTTATATAAGAATGTCTGATTTATTATATAGTTTGGGTTGATTAGTTAACTTGTGTATCTATGGTGAATATGAGCTACCTGAGCGATGTGTTTGCAACCTTATTAATTCGTTTGTAGGTTTCTTAATACTCCTAATCTTGATGGCTTGTAAAAAATCAAAATTAACTTGTTATTTCACATGTTTTAGTAACCTTTTGTGTTTATGAGTTCGAGGGCAGTTCCCTATTATACCCATGGTTGTGAGTTGTGTCTTGAGTAGTTTAGCTTATATGGGGTGAATGGGCTAGCTCCACCTCTGAAAGATTTGTTTCTATCTCTACATGTCCATGATTAATGCCTGATACTATGTTTTTATGGTTATTTGGGGCTCATGGACCTCTGCGTTTGGTGTCATTTGCACGAGTTACATAGTAATTTGCATAAATATGCATGGCTGCCTCATATGTTTTCACCCGATCTATTATGCATTGGTAATGAAGGGATGTGATAATCTTGGTTGTTTGTAATGAGGCGATTATGTGAATGATCCTCATGGTTATGAGAGGTTGGAGGCCTTTGTATGGATGTGCTAGTACTATTATGAGTATGGAGATATACGCTCAATTCAGTTGTTAGTGTTTGTAATTCATAGTTTAGCATGATATGTTTGTCATGGATTTCTGTGCTAAAGATTATTGAAAGTCTGTGATTGATGTTGTGCATGGTGTACCATATTAGTAGAGCTAATGCAGTTTGATTGGGACCCATTATAGGGTTGTTATAGTGTTGTTGTGTTAAAGTTATAGAGCACTGCTATCTTTGGTCTAGATAAGGGTTGATGCTCGATGGTAGACTTGTTATTGAATCCATTTATTGTATGTCTAGCTAGGATCAATGTCGAGAATGTCGGAGTTTGAATAAAGCTTTCATTCCTATAGAAATCAATGTTTTGAGTAACACTATGCCTCAATTGAAGTCTAGGATAAGACCCTCAAATTCATTAAAGTTCGAAGTCTAAAGAATTGCAGAGAATCTGGTTGTATTTAGGTCTGGATGTGAAATTGTTATAGTTTTTTATTTGGGTAGGATATAATGTGGGTTCAACGAATGTGTCTTAGAGTCCGAACATACAGGCCAATTGGTGTTCTGCATAATTGCGAAGGATCTATATACATTTGGGAGCCGAATTTTGACTGAAAATCTAGGGTGGGGCCCTTGGCAATAGTTTAGTGTGGGACCAAATTTCTTTGTAGTTGGCGAATGCATCCGGGAATCCGAGGCATCCAATGGTGGACGCAAGGCTGGGAGTTCCTGGATGTGGCTAGGCTCAGATAAGTTTTGTGGATTGGCGGTGAGTTGGTTATATTAGGGGACTCAAGGGTTTAGAAGGTTTTCCAAGCGCAAACTGCGTGTGCACCCATACATGCCTTGTTTTCAGATACAAAGGAAATCAACAATTGGCACGAAGGGGTTGAATATCATGGGGCCCACATATTAGAATGACATGGAAAATTCCATGGAGGCATGGCTAAGCTATGATGATGCCATGTAAGGATCCCTTGAGGATGTGGCTTGGATGATGTGGTTGAGTCTGTGACACACCCAAGCCATCCAATAGAATTAGAGGAATGGGGTAAAGTAATTTCACTTGTTATTAATTTTTCTTTTCTTTTCTTGCGTAAAGATTTCTATCCAGAGCCCTGAATCTTGCATGATGAAATTCACACACACACACACACACACATCTAGAGCCCGCCGAGATCCGACGGTCATCGCTCTTTGCATCAACCGACACTTTCCATCATAACATCCTCATGCTTCCTAGGTGGGTCCTACTGGACACGCCACCCTGCATTCCCTCTCTTTGTGATTATAGAACACAAAATATTGTTCACCACCACTCCCCAACTAATGGGGAAGTAGCCGGGCTGACGAACCTTCCCAAGAAGGGGTGCCTACATCACCCTCTTCATTGCTCCTCTTGCACCTTCGGGTGGGGGCCATTGGGCTTACTTGGCAGGTGGGAATTTCCACACCAACCACACCACGTATGGTGTACATGGAGGTCCTGCAGCTTGACCCCATCAACTAAACTCTGACGAATGGCTTAGCGGCTAGGCAGACGTCATCCCACTGGTCTCCTCCCGACACTTAGGATTGACTCCTCCCTTTAACTTCTGGGATGAACCTGTCGGGATGACTGGTCGAGTGGGTCAACCCCTTGTTGAAAATAGTAACAAGAAATGCTAAAAATAGAAGTGCTTAAAAAAGCACTGCTATAAATAGAAATTCGGGTACCATTGTTGGACATAGCAACAAGGAATGAAAAATGGAAGTGCTAAAAATAGCATTTCTATAAATAGCACTTCAAGATACCTTCCTATTTTAGTTAGTCCTGAACTAAAATAGAGAAGTAAAATTCGAATTTGATCTTAGCAGCTGTTTATAAAATAATTAATTAATTCATCTCGAGTTAATTAGTTGTAGAAAATCAAACATGAAGTCTATGTGAAGACATGCAACATTTTCTCCATTGATTGAGGAATTTATCCCTTAGTTAAAGAGATAAGGATGAGTTGTAATTAGTTGGCTCAGTTAATTGAGTTAAGTCCAGTTAAATTAGTTCTAACAGTTTGTAGAATTAATTGTGAGTTCAGTTAGTTAATGCTTGCATGCAACTGCTGCTCTCCAGATAACTGAATATTCTCTCATAAATAACTCATGCATGTCAGTTCAGTCAGAGACCCAGGTGGAGATCAGAGGAAGGGACAATGTACTATCAGTTGGAGGATTTTTCCTATATAGGAAACTCATCCATGCAGAAGGAATGATCTCCTTCAGGATTGTGCAGTTAGATCAGAGGTTAGTGAGTGTGTGGAGAGGCCAATTCACACAGGTGGCAGCACTGGACCCCAAGGAAAACTGCGCAAGGAAATAGGAGGCTTGGAGGGCAGAGGAGAAGGTTTGGAGAAGCCTTTGACTGTCTATGAGCAACAATTGGATTGTAGGGAGAGCAGGATAGCTTGAGAGGTGATTCTTTTTGTAACCTAAACATATTTCCACTTGTATGATAATACAAAGATCAGGGTTTTTAGCTGAGGCTTTCCTCAGAGTATTCTTCTGTGTTCATGTGTGATTTCTTTCTCATTCTCAGTTATATGTGTTCTATTTGATCTTGCTCATATTCGATTAAGCTTCCGCAAAGTTTGTTGTAGAAGTAGGTCTTGTATTTTGCTTTAGTATATTGCATAATCTGTTGATCTACAGTGAGAATTTCTACATGGTATCAAAGGTAGTTGATCCATAGAGAAACTTCTACATGGTATTGGAGCAAAGGTGATCAAAGCGAAGAACAATATACAAAGAAGGGAGAAGTTGAAGTTTCAAGTTCCTGATTATATAATTCAAATTCTTATCACATCTCAAATTTCCCCAATGGAGTTCAACAGTTTAAGACTCGAGTATGCCCTTGATGGCAGCTCGAATTATATAGCCTGGAAGGATCGCATGGAAGCAGTATTAGAGGACAATGGTCTAAAGGACTTCATTGATCAAGAAGTCCCCAAGCCAGCAGCGGCTAATGCTACAGAATTGGCGGAATGGAAGAAATGTGTGGCTAGAGTAAGGAGAATCCTCCTGGAGGGAGTTCGAGACCACATTGTCTCGAGCCTCCATGGGAAGGAGACACCGTTTTCAATGTGGAAAACATTGAAAGATCTATATCAGAACAACAACGATCAGAGGAAGCTGGCGCTGAAAGACAAGCTTCGGAAAATCAAGTGTGAAAAGGGCGACACGATCTCTACATATCTGAACAAGCTCAGCACCTGCAGGGATGAGCTTGGAAGTGTAGGGATCACGACGCTCGATGATGACATAGTGAGTCTTGCGCTCCTCGATCTTCCTAAGAGCTGACATAGCTACCAAGACTCGGTAAATAGAAGAGAGAAACTGCCAGATTGGGAACAACTTTGGTCGGATCTGATGCAGGAGGAGATAAGGAGAAGCACCGAAGATGGTTCTTCATCCAAGGAGGATGAAGAAAATTGTGCCTTAGCGAGTAAGGCAAAGAAAGGGAAGGAGAAGGATTCTCATCCCAAATCGAGTTCTTCCTATGGTGGGAAGAAGTTTGACAAATCGAAAGTGCGATGCTTTCGTTGTCATGAGGTGGGCCATTTTGCTACAAATTGTTCACAGAAGAAATCCAAGAAGGGATCCTTGGAAGGATCAGAAGGTGAGGCATTGGCCTTACAGTTCGAGTTGGATTTCACCCTTTTCACATGCATGGTTTCATCCATGGTGGGATGTGGTTGGTTTCCTGATAGTGGAGTTTCTTTCCACATGACCGACGACAAGAGTTTGTTCAGTACCTTGGAAGAGAAAGATCTCCAGATACTCATAGTGATGGGTAATGATGAAAACTATAGTGTCTTAGGTGTAGGCACGGTTGTTTTTCAGAGGGAGCATGGAGCTTGCATTGCCATGACTGATGTCAAGTATGTACCAGGACTGATGAAAAATTTGGTGTCGATCGCAATGCTGGAAGACAAAGGCTATGATGTAGTCTTTAGTAAGGGAAAGGTTTTCCTTCGACACATAACCACTAGACAGGTGAAGCAGATCGGTTCACGAGTCAAGAACCTGTATTCTTTGAGGTTCAAGATGCATGCAAAGCCTTGAGGAGCAAGGCAACTGATGGAGACTTGGTGGTTGAGAGGGAGAGTACATTACCTCTCAACATGCAGCGCTAGAAGAAGTCTTAGACAATTGTGGAGGAGCCACAATTGGTGAAGCAACTTCAGGAGGTTGTGGAGCAGCCACAACTAGAGAAGCTGAGATGAGATCGATTAGAGACATCTACTCATGCAGAGACCTACAATAGGGGGAAATTTCGAGCCAAGTGGGTAGAGGGATCACATGCATCCATACCTCCAGGTAGGAGGTGGGGCGATGTGGAGTGACAATCCCAAGAAGGCTGGAATAGGGGCAGGATCATTGAGGTACCCAACCTCTTTGATTAGACCTTGCTATGGGAGCCCCGACGAGGAGTAGCAGGACTGGCTAAGTGGTTAGAGACAGATGCGGATGGAGTGGCAGAGAGAGCTACAGTGTAGGAATCTCAAGACAATGCAGAGCTAGCAAGTTGCAACAATGCGAGAGGCACATGAGTGTTGCACCAATGCAGGATGGCACAAAGAGGTGTGCAACAATGCGAGATGCATGGAGTGTGCAGTAGCTTAGAGGTCATAGAGGGAGCACTTGTTAGCAGTAGATGGAGCTTCAGTATCAGAGGATATTTCTAGCCCAACAGGGAGGTTAGTTGGGAGTTTTTTTTGTTTCTAGAGTTGTTGGAGCAATAACACTTGGGAGAAGTGTTGCATGCAAAACATTCCAAAGGTTCAGGATCAGGTTCGAGTTGAATGCCTTTCCTGTTGAGAGGGAGTGTTGAAAATAGCAACAAGAAATGCTAAAAATATAAGTGCTAAAAATAGCATTGTTATTAATAGTAGTTCGGGTACCAGTGTTGGACATAGCAACAAGGAATGAAAAATGGAAGTGCTAAAAATAACATTTCTGTAAATGGCACTTCGGGATACCTTCCTATTTTAGTTAGTCCCTGAACTAAAATAGAGAAGTAAAATTCGAATTTGATCTTAGCAGCTGTTTGTAAAATAATTAATTAATTCATCTTGAGGTAATTAGTTGTATAAAATCAAACATGAAGTCTATGTGAAGACATGCAACGATTTCTCCATTGATTGAGGAATTTATCCTTTAGTTAAAGAGATAAGGATGAGTTGTAATTTGAGTTGTAATTAGTTAGCTCAGTGAACTAAGTTAAGTCCAGTTAGGTTAGTTCTAACAGTTTGTAGAATTAATTGTGAGTTCAGTTAGTTAATGCTTGCATGCATGTAACTGCTGCTTTTCAGATAACTGAATATTCTCTCATACATAACTCATGCATGTCAGTTCAGTCAGAGACCCAATTGAGATCAGAGGAAGGGACAATGTACTATCAGTTGGAGGATTTTTCCTATATAGGAAACTCATCCATTTAGAAGGAATGATCTCCTTCAGGATTGCGCAGTTAGATAAGAGGTTAGTGAGTGTGTGAAGAGGCCAATTCACACAGGTGGCAGCACTGGACCCCAAGGAAAACTGCGCAAGGAAATAGGAGGCTTGGAGGGCAGAGGAGAAGGTTTGTGAGAAGCCTTTGACTGTCTATGAGCAGTAGTTGGATTGCAGAGAGAGCAGGATAGCTTGAGAGCTGATTCTTTTTTAAATCTGAACATATTTCCACTTGTACGATAATAGGAAGATCGAGGTTTTTAGCTGAGGCTTTCCCCAGAGTATTCTTCTGTGTTCATGTGTGATTGCTTTCTCATTCTCAGTTATATGTGTTCTATTTGATCTTGCTCATATTCGATTAAGCTTCCGCAAAGTTTGTTGTAGAAGTAGATCTTGTATTTTTCTTTAGTATATTGCATAATCTATTGATCTACAATGAGAATTTCTACATGGTATCAGAGGTAGTTGATCCATAGAGAAATTTCTGCACCCTTGACCAATAACATTGCTATACAAGTGACGAACCTTCCACACTCCCACCTTATGTCATCCCGCAAGGCCTTGTTCGACGCTTCCTCATGCACTTCTTTCCTTCCTTCCAAGCCAATGCTTTCGGGCTATATGTACTGTGGGCAACCCTTACAACCAATGACATAGCTTCCAGGTGCACGTCACCTTGCCACGTTGTCTCGACGGTTTACCATTCTGCTACTTAACACAATTTTCTAGAGTGAACCTTCCAGGTTTCTACCTCTGGGCCACATCGACATATCTTTCACCAAATGCGTGAAGGGGAATCATATCACACCAATGGGAAGTCTCTACGACTAGGGTTTTTCCAAATAGAAGATAGGGTTCGCCAGATTTCTTTTTTATAAGGTTAAGGGTCAGTCCTTCCTACATTGCGTCAATCTTACACTTGAGCTTCGTCATGACTCGACCGGGGAAACCATGTCCACCTTTGTGCTATGAGCCTGAATTGGATTTCAACTGGCATCACAGGGGCTCACTTCAACTCCTCACCGATCACTTCTCATTGGTTATCCCGATTAAAGCCATGCCACGAAGGTTTAGTAAACATTGTAAATGGCATTGTTGCTCTGTGACGATGATGGCAAAAGTGGCTTGCTAACACACCTCGTGGTGCTACCCCTCCCGAGCTTAGGCAAAAGGTATTTCCAACGAGTTCTTGGCAATCCAAAATTCCTAAAGTCGGAGCAGCGAATTGCATGGCGCACCAGCGTAGGTGCTCCTGCAACCACACTTTGCTGTAGGCCTGCAGAGAAATTATGAAGGGATTCACCTTCCTTGCTACATGTTGAGGGTTCCCGACTTCGATGCAACACTGCAAGCAACTCTATGATGCTACACAAAATTGTCTGATGCCTAACCAATGACGCTAGAAAGTTAGCGAAGATATCCAAGATGCTAATAATGCGAGGCTGACTAAGCCTTAATGCAAGGAGTTCCGCTCTCCTTGTTCTTAAAGATAGGGTAGCTCTTCTAACGTTTTAACACCTCCTATGTAGAAACATAGCCCTATAGCTATGCGGATACATATAAATATGCAATCACATACCATGCCAAACAAACAATCTCTTATGTAATCATTTCATATCAATAAAGGGGTCTCTATGCCCAATAGTTCCAAGTTTTTATTTCAGATCCTCATGGATACTTCCACTGTCTACAACCTTTCATGATATATTTGTGTTATTTATGTGTGTTCTATTAACAATCACAGATAATCATTTCATATAGATGATTTCTCAAGTCAGAGTTACAACTCAAGTTAGCTATCACGCAAAACAATACCCATCTTGTTGCATGTTAAATGTTAAGAACAACACCGACAAGTATCTAATACAACGCTCCATTCCAATCTAGGAGCACATACTTCCTCAACATATTCACCAACAAGATTCATTTTAGAGATGCCATATACCGATATGTATTTATTCATTCACCATAATTATGAGTGCCATATTTGCATAGAAAGTTATCCACATGTTCATCACATTACAACATTGTTACAGTCCCAAGTCCAAAATTTCTTTAGCCATAAATGCAACATAATTCATTAACATGTAAACATGTACTAATGGATACTTATATTTAAGCTTGCAGGGCGACTGAGTCTAGGACAAGGACTCTCCACACAACCATAGAAGGATGCAACCACATTTACTTGCAACTATCACCCTCGAGCCAGATTCGAGAGTCCGAAGGGGTTGCTTGTTCAAGGGAATTGAAGACCAACTGGAAACTGAAACATGGAATCTTATAGGACCTCTCCCTCAATCCCACAAGATGACCACGACCATGCTCTTCAACATGGGGAGTCTATAGGCTCTCTACCTCTCCCATAGTGCACCCAAAATACTTCACTCCCCTCCAAGGAGTCCAAAATCCACTGTGTCAATAATGTAATGACCAAAGGTATATCGAATCCAATCATCTTTTGATGCTGCTCCAGGATTGGTCTCTTCCCGTGTTGTCCAGGGCTCTAGAGTCTGCTATCTCAATCCACAACCTCTAGGAGACCAAAGTTGTTATAGAGCTCCAGAGATTTCATGCCAACCCACAACCTCCAGGGACCCAAGCTGTTATAGTGCTCCAAAGACTTTGTATCAACCCACAACCTCTATGGACTCAAGCTGTTACAAAGCTCCAGGGATACTATTTCAACCCACAGCCTCTAGGGACCCCAAGTTGTTACAGTGCTCTAGAGACTAGCAACTTAACCCACAACCTCCAGGGAACTAAGGACCAATCCCCTTCTCTTCTCTTCTCCTCTGTTATGCCTTGCTTTCTGTTTGAACCAAAGTTTTCTTCCTCTTCCTTTTTTGATACTTGAATGGGTGTCTTCTGCCCCCATCATGAATTCGGATGCCTTCAACACAAAATTCAGATGTCCTTTTTCCTTCCTCTTTTTTTCTTCTTTACCTGACTTGCCTTCTTTTCCTAGCTCGCATTTACTGCTTCGTCCTTGCTGCTTGCAATGTATAGTCTCTGCTTTATCTCTTGTCCTCTTTTCTTGTTACTTTTTTCAAGCAACATGGGATTTGTACCTTCCTTTGCAGCCAATTCATTTCATGAGTCATTTCATTAGGAACATGCACTAACCAATTTTAATGGTTGCTTGAGAATAACTCGAATTTTGGCACAAGAACCAATTGACATCCTAAGCAAGCAATCTCTCTCCTCAGCTATGGAATCTGTGTCCCTTAGACTCAATCCCTTTTCAATTTTTATTTCTTTTGTAAAATATTTACAATGCATTTTTGTGAGAGAACCATGGGTGAGGCTGTCACAAACCCCTCCCCCTCTAGGGAACATCACCCTCGATGTTCTTTTGCTCATATTCAACCCTCGAATTAAAATGTAAACGCATATTGTTTTCATAGAGATTTATATACACAAATCTGTACAATATTTACAATCATTTACATATTTGCTTCACTCAACAAATAAAAACAGATAGTTAACTTTCATAGTCTCAACCATTTCCCAGGTTGCCTCCGTTGGCCCAAAGTGCTTCCACTTCACTTTGACTTGCTTTGTGTCTAGGATGCACATTGTGTTATGGAACCAGATCACAAAACAAAACAAAAGATAGATCAATGACTTGAAAATTAGCATTTTCGAGGGGGAAACCTCCTTTACATCACATAAATGAATAATTATTGGATTATACAAATGACATGACCTCCTTGGTACATATAGGCATATAAAGGGTCACAATATAATCAGGGCCTACATAACAATAACAATGTAACGACTCAACAACAATAATAGTGGGCTTCTATGGGGCACAACAATAACAATATGGGGGCTACATGGGGCACACTAATACAAATATGGGGGTTGCATGGGGAACAACAATAATATGGGGGCTACACTAGTATTATAGGAACCTAGCATGCCCATTTCCTTCAAAAAGGTGTTTTCCTCAATTATTGAGTAGTTTTGGATGCTTCTGTATAAAATTCTCATTCTCCCATGTGGAATCTTCAGCTGATAAGTTCTCCCACTTAATGAGATACACTGAAATTGATCAATTTTGTAACTGTTAGGTTATTGATTCCATGACTACTTTAGGCTCCAATATGATTTTTCCTTCATCATCAAGTTCTGGCAATATTGTTTGAACTGGGAGCTTGTCACCTATAAGATTCTTTATGCATGAAACACGGAAAAATGGGTGTACTCAAGAAGACGCACACAACTCCAATTTGTATGCCATAGTGCCAATCTTTTGCAACACCTTGTAACGACCATAGTACTTGGGTGATAATTTATTATCATTATTAGCTTGCTCGAGGGACATTTGTTTGTATGGTTGTAGCCGTAAAAATACCCAATGACCTACATCAAAGATTCTTTCACTACAGTACTAATTTTCCTGTTATTTCATTCGATTCTATGCCAGAGTCAAGTTATTTTTTAAGAGTTGGATAACTTTTTGTTGATGTTTGATGTGATCTTCCACTACTTGAACCTTAGAATTCTTTGTTAAAGATGACATGATGGATGATGGATGATATCCATAAAGTGCCATAAATGGGGTCATTTTTTTTGCGGTATGGAAGGAAGTGTTATACCACCATTCTACTAGAGGTAATCACTTGACCCATTTTGCTTGTTTATCAGATACAAAACAACGAAAATGTACTTCCAAACACTTGTTCACTATCTTAGTTTTCCCATCAGATTGAGGATGATAAGATGAACTATGAGTTAATTGAGTACCAAGACAAGAAAATATTTATGTCCAAATATTTCCTGTGAAAATGGGATCTCTGTCACTTACAATAATCTTTGGGTTGCCATGTAGCTTTTGAAATGTTTCCATAAATGCAATAGCAACTGTACTGGCCTTGAAAAGATGAGATAGTGCACAAAAGTGTGCATACTTGGTAAGTATATGAACTACCACCATGATGAAACTCTTTCCTTTGGACTTGGGTAAACCTGTAATAAAATCCATAGAGACCTTCTCCCAACGCTGACTTGGAATGGATAAAGGTTGTAACAAACATGATGTCTTAATTGTCTGAGCTTTATTTTGTTGACAAACCAAACATTTTGCCACAAACTTATGAATATCGGATTTAAGGCCATCCCAAAAAAAATATTTCTTGACCCGATGGTAAGTTTTTAAAAGTTTTGAGTGCCCTTCTAAAGGAGAGGTGTGCAATTCCAAAAGAATATTTTGTTTGAGTTGGGAGTTCTTACATAGATATAAGTGATTTTTGTACCATAAATAATCATTTTTTCCAGATAAATGTATCAAATGTATTGGGATGTCGCTGCAACTTTTGAATGAGTGTCCACACATATTTGTCATTCTTCTATTCCTCCCTTGCTTCAGTTATCCAATTAGGTTGGATAATAGAAATGGCATAGAACAATGCTTCCACATCCTCATCCCTTCTTGAGAGTGCATTTGCAACAATATTTTGCTTCCCTTTTTTGTATATGATTTCAAAGTCATAACCCAACATCTTTATGACCCATTTTCACTGCTCTTCTGAAGATAATCTTTGTTCTAAGAAGTATTTAACACTATCATGATATGTTTTTATCTTGAAGTGTCTTCCCATTAGGTAAGGGCACCATTTCTTCAGTGCATGCAGGATTGCCAACATTTCCTTCTCATAAATAGTTTTTTGTAAACACTTTCCCTTGATTGGATGACTTTCAAAAGAAATGGGTCTTCCTTATTGCATTAAAACAACACCAATCCCATTTTCTGAGGCATCACATTCCACAATAAAGGTTTTTGTGAAGTTTGGTGTAGCTAATACTAGAGCTTGACACATTGGCTCTTTAAGATATTCAAAGGCCTTAGTTGCTTCCGGAGTCCAAGAAAATGCATATTTCTTCAATAATGTTGTTAGAGGTGCTACTATCTTCCCATAATTCTTAACAAACTTGCGATAATATCCTATCAACCCAAGAAATCCTCGAAGATGCCTCATGTTTGTGGGGATTTCCATTCCTTAATGACTTTAATTTTGTTAGGGCTTGTCTTAACACCCTCATGAGATGTAATATAACCCGAATATTCTACATCATATACCCCAAAGTAACATTTGGAGAGTTTTTCATACAATTGTTTCTCCTCCAACAATTTGAGCACCCTATCAACATGTTGAACACGGTCTTTCCAAGACTTGTTATAGATTAGTATATCATCAAAAAATACTAACAAATTTTTTTAAGGGTGGGTTTGAAAATGGAATTCATCAAAGCTTGAAATGTGGAAGGCGCATTAGTAAGGCCAAAAGACATGACCAAAAATTCATAATGATCTTCATGAGTTCTACATGTTGTTTTCAGAATGTATTTTGTCTTCATTCTAATTTGATGATACCATAAACGAATATCCAACTTGGTGAAGTAAATTGCTCCGTGTAGTTCATCAATGACATGAATGAGAAACTTATTTTTAATAGTGAGCTTTTTGATCTCTCTATAAGTCGAACACATATGCCATGATCCATACTTCTTGTGCACAAATACATTTGGAGGAAAAGAACTTTGGCTAGGTTGAATTATACCCACCTCTAGCATTTCTGCAACCATACATTCAACTTCACTCTTCTGGGCATAGGGCTATATGTAGGGTATAATGTTTAGAAGAAAATTTCATGGAATCAAGTGAATAGCATGATCATGATTGCGAACAGGTGGGAGACCTTTGTGGGTCTCAAATACCTTGGAATGATTTTCAAGGACTCTTTGGAAATTTGAAGAAATGGATGGCTCAGATGTTTGAACATCCAACAAACACAACTGTGCAATTAACCCTCGCCATTCCTTCTTCAAAATCTTTGTCATTCCATTAGAAATTATTATCTTCCCAAGTTTCCCTATGATACCCCTTAATTCAATTTCCTTTCCTTCTGAGAATTTTTTTAAAAAAAGTTCTTGAAAATTAAAAACTATCCTCCCCAAAGATTGTAACCATTGGATTCCTAATACAATATCTTGATCTCCCATTGGAATGACAAGGATTGGAATATTCAATACATATTCCCCCATGGTTAGATTGATATTATGGAAATTCCCGGAGCAATTTATGGTTCCTCCATTTGTAACCATTACTTGACACTCTGGTGCTGGATATAGAAAACAACTCAAATCCTTAGCTATCTTATAATGAATAAAATTATGGGTACTACTAGAATCAATCAAAACTATTACCTATTTTTTCTTGATATATCCTTCTATCTTGAGAGTTTGAGGAGTGGTAATTTCTGCCAATGTGTTGTAAAACCGAGAGACAACCTTGGATTGCTTACAAGATTAGTGCTTGGGCACACCAAGATTTTGTGTGTCTCATATGATTTTCTAGAAATGGAGACATCACACACACACACACTCACACACATATATATATATTGGGTTGGTTCATTCACCTAAAGGAGTAAGACATGAATTTATGGTACTTCTTCACATGTACAAATATAAGAAATATGCCTAAAAAAGTGGAGGTCGAGTAGTTCAAGGACTTATAATTTAATAATGTTTGTAGAGCAAATGATAGAGGATAAGAAGAAAGAGAAAATCATCATATGGAGCATAAGGCTTCAAGAATTCTACACTTAACGCATAAAGCTTGAAGCATTAAGAATTTCTATACTTATTTGAGATACAAGCAGATATAGTGGACAACAAAGAGACTGGTTGCTATGATTCATGAAGTGCAACAATTAAAGATATAATTGTTGAAAATAGCAACAAGAAATGATAAAAATAGAATCCAGAATATTCCAATTTTATTTTGTCCTTGAATTAAAATTGTGAATTAAAATCGAATTTAGTCTCACCAGCTACTTGGAAATAATTAATTAATTCATTATGGATTAATTAGTTGGAGAAATTCAAGTTAGAAGTCTTTTTGAAATCATGCAACAGTTATCCTTTAAATTAAGGAGATTATCCCTTAATTAAGGAGATAAGATTGAGTTATATTTGAGTTGTAATTAGTTAACTCAGTTTACTGAGTTAAGTCCAGTTAAATTAGTTCCAAACTGTTTGAGGAACTAATTGTGAGTTATCAGTCAGTTGATGCATGCATGCACTCAACCAGTGTACACCTTATAACTGAAGATTCCCTCATTAGAAACTCATGCATGTCTATTCTGAGAAAGACCTAGTTGAGATAAAAGACAAAGACAATGTACTATTAGTTGCATGTGTTTTCCTATAAAGGAAACTCATGCATGTAGTCAAGGTAAGGTTCCTTGAGGATTGCTCAGTTTTACAGTGTGTAAGAGCAGTGTTCCACTTGGTGAGGTGAGAATCATCCACTAGGAACAACACAAGGAAATAGGAGCTTGGAGGGCAGAGGAGAAGGCTTGTGAGAAGCTTTGATTGCCTGTGAGCATTTGTGAGGATTGTACTTAGAGCTGGCTAGCTATGAGAGCTAAGGCTTTGTATAATTCCTATGTATTTCCACCTTGTATGATAATACAGATAGTGGGGTTATTAGTTGAGGCTTTCCCCAAAGTATTTTCATGTGTCTTGGTTGATTGATTCTTCTTCTTCTGGTTATATGTTGTCAGCTCGATCTTGCTCAATCTTTAAGCTTCCACAAATTGATAGTAGAAGTAGATTATAGTATTTTGCTTTGGTATATTACATTATCGGGTTAATCTATAGTCAGATTTTCTACATGGTCTTAGAGCGAGATTTGTAGAAGAATTTGCAGAATTTCTACAGGCACATGCATTAACAATGTTGATACAAATGAATCTGTGATATAATTACAAGCACTTGCATTAACTTATCGATACAAATGAATCTATGAGGAAGACTTGAAATAATACTAACTGCTATGATTGCATGAATTCAGAGAAGGAGTATGAAATAAAATGGGTTTAACAAAGGGATAACATACTGTAATACTTGAAGGGGGAATCACCACCATCTCATTGATATTCTGAAAGATCTGTATTACAAAGTCATACAGTATGAAAATAACATGTAGTGTTTTATTTATAATTTATGAACATTTTTTAAGTCTTTCTTCCTCCTATTTATCAGGAGAGGAGGAGCATGAACATTCATTACACAAAATATCTTCGGGACGAGTTTCAGCTGTCAGGATGACCAACTATCTCGGCCCGGGAGGACTCTGCGGCCCAAAACATTACAAAATTAATTCTCTTCTTGAAATAAGGCGCATTACATGACAAGAAATAAGTAAACAATCAGACATAAACGTAAATGAAAATCTCCGTTTGCATCCATGTGATCTTCTCTACTTTAGGTTGTAGTTCACTCTTTGTTTGGCCTCCTATGTTACCTAATTAACTCTCGTCACTTCTGCCTTTACTGCTTGAACTATCCACTCTTTAAAGCTGGGAATGGGCGCTTATCAGTTTCATGTTGTGGTACTGAAGCAGAGGACCCTTGGGTTGTACCTTGTTCCTGTGTCACAATGGGCCTTTCTGAATCAACCCATACTAGTTTTGAATGCACCACTTGTTTCCCTTAAAGCCATAGCTGTCGACCCCTCATGCTTTTAAAGCCTTGTAAGATTACCCAGGGATGCACTTATGATGTAACACAAAAGTCTTTCAGGTGTGGGCCTTTATCACTGAAACATTACGAAACGGGCGCATTCTGATGCCCCCTCAGGCCCCCTTTGGTATAGCCCCTTTCTGCTATTTTCTTCATATGACCGGGGGTTGCAACCAAGTGCTTAGTCCTCAGACGCTAAGGCTTTCAGACTACTGTCCGGGGGCCCTTTCTCTTTGTTACATAGGATCCCGCACTTCAGAGAAATCCCACTCTTGCCTTTGATAACACTCAATGACATCTGTGATCGCCGATCAGTGAAACTGGGCCCACCGGCTGAATCGCAATCGCCACATAGGAGAGGGAGGGACTTTATGTTGTTTTACAACATTGACCATTAGTCTGGACGTGAATTTTTTATAAAGCATGCCGCATAACATATCGCATCTGAGGGAGACCTCTCGCATATCACAATTGCAGGCTGAGGAGACTTTGGTGTAGGAGCGCCTTGACCAGTGCGATCACCGATCGCCAATCTACGGGGGTGACATCATCACTGCCACGTGTCACCCGAAAATTCCCCCAAAGGACCCCTGAAAATGCTGAATCTGCATGCCACATGTCCTCTGTACTGCCACGTCATCTATAAGGAGTAGTCATATCCCGCCATGTGGCTCCCCGAGGAGAGAGAGGATGGCTCGCCTGACCTTTATTTTTCATGGAATTCCTTTGTTAAATAAAATCGGCCTTCCCTGGTGATTTAACACTAGATCAGCGAAATCGCAATATCGAAAGCTTTTTAAGTGGTAGCCCCTTTACTCTGCCAATTGTCAATAATGTGAGACTGCAGGATGCAGGTTTGTGGGATGCGGGACTGCAGGACTATAGGATGCCTGATATGTAGGATTGTGGGATTTACCATATTCCCCCATGTGCCCCCCCTTTGGAGAAGAGAAAAAGGGGTCACCTGCCCTTGGTTTTTGCATGAATTTACTTTTTTAATCGGATTTCGCCCCCCCTTCCCCCCCCCCCCCCCCCCCCCCCCCAATAGCGCCTTAACACTATCATCACACATCAGTGATATCGCAAGGTTATGGCATTCTTGGACTTCCATATACCGTTGGAAAACTCTTTCCGAGAACTTTGCAATGGAGAGGTTCCAATTGAGCTCTGATAGCTTCTGTGGCTTGGGAAATGGCTTCAACTTCACTACTCTTATGCATTTTGGGCAATTGATAACTTGTAAAGCAGTGAGTGACAACATTGGCTCCATCTGGGGACAGTGCCTTGCTAGCAAGGTGCTGAGAACCTGCACACTGTGAACTACTCCTTTGGGCATGGAGTCTCTTCTAAACAAAAGATAACTTTCGTGAAAGTAGAATTTTTAACGTAAATTGGAAAATTCAAATAACAATTACAATACACACATTAGATATTTACAATGAGTGCAATGAGTGCAAGCCAGGTACCTCTAATTTTGAAAATTAAATTTGAGGAACTGACCATTTACCGACAGTTCCATCAATTCACCATCTAAGTTTTTAAGCAGGTATGTGTTATTTCCTCTTTCTTCTGCAATCTTGAAGGGGTCGAACCATAGCGGGTCGAATTTTCCATGTTTGCTTTTGTCTTCCCACAGATGTCCCAACGGAGAACTAAATCTCCTGATTGAAGCGGTCGATCCTTAGCCTTCTTGTCAAACATGGATTTCATATTTTGTTGGTAATTTGATAATATGGCCCCCACCTATTCTCTATTCTCATGAAACTCGACTAGTTGATTTATCCTTCATGTTAAGGCACCTGGCTCTTCCTCTAGTTCTTGTAATAACCTCGCCACCAACATTGCTAATTGGATTGGGAAGACTGCAACCTTACTGTACACTATCTCAAAAGGTGACTTCCCTATGGATTGTTTAGGTGTTACATGGCTGGCCCATAGGGAAAAATTCAGTTGGGAGTCCCATTTTCTATGATTTTCAGCGATGGTATTTTCATCACCCTTACAATAGTCTTGTTGGAGGACTCAGCCAAGCCATTACCTTGAGGATAATAGGTATTAAAGTGCTCGATGATGATATTGAACTTATGGCAGAAGCTGGTGAACTTGACAGATTTGAAGACCTGAGTATTATCAGTGATAATTTTGGAGGGACAACCAAAATGAGACAATATGTTCTCCATAAATTTGATTACCATCGTGTCTGTATCATTTCTCGCTGGGATGGCCTCTACCCACTTGGTGAAGTAATCCATGGCCGTCAATATCCACTTGTCCCCACTGTATGAAAGGTTCTTCCACATGTACTGGAATCAGGGGGAGAGGAGAAATTTTTTTCCTCTTAGCAAACACTTGGCACTTCTGGCATGATCTGACCTGGGAATGAACATTCCCAAATAGTGTAGGCCAATAGAACACTGCCTTAAAATTTTTATATGCTGTGGTCTTCCAGCAGAAGTTTCCTCCACAAAATCCTCCGTGAAAGTCTTCTATCACCTTATGGGTTTCACCCTCCACCAAACATAATAGCAATACCACCGCCAGGCCCTTCCATTAGCGTAGGCCATTGGATATGATATATTTCTGCGCTTGCAACCTTAGGGCTCGATATTTGGATTTATCTACCCCCAACGGGCACCTCAGGAATAAGAGATAATGAACAATGTTCTTATACCAGGGAGATCCCTCATATTTGGCATAGATTTTCTACTCAGATGTTCTAATCCCACTCTGATGATCCTCGGGTCTGCCCTCCTCTGTGATCAGGTTTATCCCTAGAGCTTGGAAATTGGATTCAGATAAAACCTTGGCCAACCCCTGGCCTTTAATGAGCTTGGTAGGCTTTATTTCTAGTTCATATTCTTGTATTTTTTCTATCCACTAGGATGTCCTTGACTTCTATTATTGGGAAAAATACTATGATTTCTGATTGCAGCACATACATACGAAATGCCTTCAGAGCCTTGACTAGTACATATTCTTGTTTCTCCAATATATTATTTTAGCTCAACATCCCTTAGGACTTGGCTGAAGAAGGCGATGGGCCATTCATAACCCTCTTTATTTTTTTGTAACAACATTGCAATGATAGTATGTAGAGAGGTGAAAGAAAAGATATTGAACGAAACTTAATAGTTGGGGCTGACTAGCATTGGGGCTTCAGCCAAAGCTTCTTTAATTATGATGAAAGAATCTTTGGGGGTAGGGCTCCATATGACTTCATTTTTCTTCTTGAGCATGTCCGTAATACCTTTAATAACTTCTGCGTAGTTAGGTATGAACCTTCCCAAGAAATTTATTCTCCGTAGAAAGTCTTGAACCTCTTTCCTATTTCTAGGTAGGGGAATAAGGCTGATGGCTTTGACTCGTTTAGGATCGATCTTTACTCCTTCCTGTGCTACTATGTGTCCAAGTAGCTTCCCCTCACTCAGGGCGAACTGAGATTTCTTAGGATTCAGAGAGAGACCATACCTACTACATTTTTCAAAAGTGAGCTTTAAGTGGAGGATGTGCTCTTCATCAGTTTTGGAGAAGACTATGATGTTGTCCAAGTAGACCACCACAAATTTTCCTTGCTCCCCTACGAAAGCTATGTCCACTGTTCTCTAAAATGTGGTCCTTGCATTAATAAGGCCGAAGAGCATACGAGCGTACATGAACGTTCACCACGGGGTGGTGAAAGCAGTTTTCTCTTGATCCTCCAGTTGGACTACCACTTGGTTGTAGCCAGAGAATCCATCCATCATAGAAATTCTGGCTGAGCCAACCACCTTCTTCAATATATAATCCATCTTGGGTAGCAGGTAGTTTTCTTTCAGCAATGCCCTATTTAGATTTCGGAAATCAACACACAACCTTATTTCTCTGCTCTTTTTCTGGACAAGGACTAGGTTGGCCACCCATTTAAAGTACCTTAAAGGCACTATGATATTTGCTTGTAGCAACTTTCTCATCTCTTTTTCAATGGAGGGGAGTAAGAGTGGATTTATCTTCCTGATTTTTTGTTTCCATGGCTGTATTCCACTCTTCAAAGGAATATTATGCTGGATAATGTTAGTATCAAATGCTTTCAAATCCTCATAAGACCAAGAAAATACATCCATGTAAATTTTGAATAGATTTAAATACCTTTGTTTGTATTGCAAGGGGATTCCTTTTGATAGCTTGATCATCTAGGGTTCCTCCTCTGATATGATGTTGCAGTCTTCTACTTGATCATCTATCTTCGGGGCCATTGGTTTGGAGGCTATGTCATCCTTATTAAAAAGCATTTCTAGTGGGACCAGTCCGCGAGGGATGGTATTCCCTTTCAATTGCAAAATTTTGTGCCCAGCCACTGTGTCTTTCCACGCAGTGGCTTCTTGATTTGTTTCTTCTTCTTCTTGATCGATGGTGGAGTGGGTGAACTTCCCAATGACTTCTATGAATCTTTTCACCTACTCGTCATCCTTGAATACCTTCCAGTGCTTGACATTATCAGATATTGAAGCTCTGTATCTGACTTCTACCTCATATCTGAGGAGCAATTTTTTGGGGGCTTGAAACTTCTTGTTACATCGAAAAGGGAATCAACCATCTTGTTTCATTCCCTAGGCAGAAATTGTATGTTAAAGGCCAGGAAGAAATTATCAATTATATCCCACACTTCGTTCTGGTACGTCCTCAGTCTGGGGTGTTTGCCCTGACATTGATTCCTGATTTGCCTTACCACCAGTTCAGAGTCTCCATAGGCCGTTAGGCATTCAATATTCATATCTTTTTCCATTTGTAACCCAAGGAGCAACGTTTCATACTCCGCCACATTGTTGGTCTCCTCAAATTCCAACTTGGAAGGGAGGGGTATCAGGCTGCCCTCCGGAGATACCAACAATATTCCAGCTCCATTTCCCTCCTTTGATTTTGCCCTGTCTAAGTATAACTTCCATACTTAATTTTCATTTGTGTGCTGATGCTCTAACTGCCTCATTAGGTGGACTGATGTTTCCTCTAAGAAGGTCTCATCTTCTTCTAGAAATAGGCAGGAGAGGTCAGTTTCTTTCCCATGCACTGGGGAATTTTCTGAGCCTTTAGCTGGGGTCACAGTCTTTACAAACATGGATTCTCTTTACAATCTCCTTTGATCGCCTCCTAAAGTGGGAATTGTGGCATAAGTCAAATCTAGCTTGATAGAGCCCCCCACATTAGAACCCCAAGATCTTGATAAGAGCATGTTGAACTGAGGAGGAATATCTGCCACCACTATGTCCATTACCACACTCTTCACCAGGATCTGAGCCAGGTTTACTACCAGATCCTTTATCATCCCTAAGCACTTGAATCTCTTAGAGTCAAAGGAGTACGTGTCCTTGTATGGTCTTGTGATCTCCAAGCCCAGCTGTTCCATCATTGTTAATGGCGTGAGGTTGTGTGAGGCTCCTGAATCCAACATGAAATTGTGCAGTAAGAGGTCGTGGATTACTAGGTTCACATATAAGGGTGCAGTAGAAGGATCCAACTCTTCCACATGTGACCCAAAAAAATCCACTGGCCTCTCCTCTTGAAGGTTTAAACTATCATGAGTTGGTGCTGAGGTAGATAGATGCATGAATTGAGAGACTTGAACTTTATAACTAGGCTGCTTTAGAAGCTCAGTTAGAGGAACATGAATTTTTACCTTTTCAAGTTCCTTCTGGAGATTGAATGTGGGTTTTACTTTTTATGTACCTCCTGAGTCTGTTCCTTCTTCCTTCCCACTGGTATTTTTCAACAGAACATGTGCCTCCTTTCCTTTGTGTCCCTCTAAACTATTGTTTTCCTTATTGGAGGGGACTTTCATCTTGGAAGGGTTAGGATTTAACTTGCCTTTCCCTTTATCTATTATTGGAGGAATAACTTGTGGAACAACTCCCTCTTGTTTTTCTAGTTCTCTTGACCTCTTCTTTGAAGATCTTAGATTAATCTTACGTTGTGGCTGTGATTGCATGAAATCTACAAACTGTTTGCAATAATAATATATATCTTCCTCAAATGTTGCTGCTTCCCTCTCATGACTAGTCTCCTGGTGAGCCATATTATCATGATCTTCTCCGGAGAAAACATAATACAAATTTCCCTACATCTCCTGTGTATCTGACGATTGCTCATCGGGATCCCTTCTAAATGTAGAGGATGAGGGATCTGGTCGAGCTGCTCCTTTCTCTCCCTTGGAAGTATTTGCAATGGAGGCCTTCTATACTGTGGGTTGTAACCCCGGTTGTTAACTTAAGAAATATGTTTGCAGAGGCTCTTGTTCTCAATCTCAAGCTTTCCAACCTTCTGTGATAAAATCCTGATGAGTTTTTCTAGTTCATACATCTTCAGGTCTGGGGATTCTCTATCTTGCCCAGAGGAGGATGCCTCTTCTCTCCCTCTTTTATTCTCAGTAGGTTCTTTCTTTCCTCTTGACTTTCCTATTGAGGTGAAATTTGCTTCCACCTCAAGTGCATCGATTTGGAGTTGATATAGAGTGAGAGACTTCCTTACCCTTAGAGTAAAGCCAAATTCAGACTCAAAGGCTCCCATAAAAGCTACTCGAGTAGCAGTTGGAGGAGGCTTTATCTCAGTTGGCAAGTTTTTGTAATGCTTGTTGAACCTTCTTATAAATTATGAGATATCCTATTTTGGCTTCTTCTTTATGGCGTTAAACTCCGTGAGGAGGTACTCGTGGTTTCTCTTTTCACCCCATTTCCATGTGAAAGAGTTTTCAAGTTCCTCCCAGGTAGCGATGGAGGCATTGGGTAGGGATTTGAACCACTTTCTAGCTTCATGACCACATCTAGCTGTTCCACATTTAGGTTCTCAGCAAAAAAACCAAAGGTTTCAATGTGACTCTATGCTATGTTATCATCTTCCACATTGAGCCTAGGCAGATGCTTCAGGTAGTCCTGGGGCATTACACTTAGAGGTTGAGGTAAATTAAGAGGTGCATATTTATTTAGCAAAAAACTTGGAAGAGCTGTCTGGATTAGTGGAGGGTGATTGAGACTTGACTGAGGAACTTGGACCGAAAACACAATGGTAGGAGTGGCTACATTGAATGTAGGGTATGTCAGGGACTTAGGAACAAATCTTGAGTAGTGAGTAACAACGGGCTGAGAGCTAGATGAGGAAGCTTCAAAGGCTGGTGAGATGGTAGCACAGGCCGGGGGATTTTCTTCTTTCCAGGCTTTCCTAAAACTTAATCTTTCTGGGTCAGATACAAATGGGGCTTTTTGCTGAGAAGTATCTGAGCGAGTGTGAGGCATTTTAAAATCCAGGATGATAAAATGATGATGGGGTGTGTGGAGTTGCCAAGGTGATGTGAGCGCAATCAAAACTTCTATTCTCACCTACACAAAGAGTGTTCAATTTGTCGTATCCCAGGGGAAAAAATCCTTCAACACGTTCCCTGACAACGATGCCAAAAGATGTTGTAGCTCCCAGAGACAACCTTGGATTGCTTACAAGACTAGTGCCTGGGCACACCTAGATTCTGTGTGTCTCATATGATTTTCTAGAAATGGAGACATCACATATAGTTTGTATATATATATTGGGTTGGTTCATTCACCTAAAGGAGTAAGACATGAATTTTTGGTACTTATTCACATGTACAAATCTTAGAAATATGCCTAAAATAGTGGAGGCCGAGTAGTTCAAGGACTTACAGTTTAATAAGATTTGTAGAGCAAATGATAGAGGATAAGAAGAAAGAGAAACTCATCATATGGAGCATAAGGCTTCAAGAATTCTAAACTTAAGCTTGAGGCATTAAGAATTTCTATACTTATTTGAGTTACAAGCAGATATAGTGGACAACAAAGAGACTGGGTGCTATGATTCATAAAGCACAACTATTAATTATATATTTCAAACACTTGCATTAACTTATCGATACAAATGAATCTGTGAGGAAGGCTTGAAATATTACTAACAACTATGATTGCATGAATTCAGAGAAGAAGTATGAACATAAAATGGGTTTAACAGAGGGATAACATACTGTAATACTTGAAGGGGGAATCACCACCATTTCATTGATATTCTGAAAGATCTGTATTACAAATCCATACAGTCTGAAAATAACATGTAGTGTTTTCTTTAGAATTTCTGACCCTTTTTTAAGTCTTGCTTCCTCCTATTTATCAGGAGAGGAGCAGTGTGGAAATTCATTACACAAAATATCTTCGGGATGAGTCCTAGTTGTCAGGATGACCATCCATCTCAGCCCAGGAGGACTCTGTGGCCCAAAACATTACAAAATTAATTCTTTTCCTCAAAGAAGGCGCATTACAGGACAAGAAATAATTAAACAGTCAGAAAAAAATGTAAATGAAAAATCCGTGCCCATCCCTATGATCTCCTTTGCTTCAGGTTGTAGTTCGCTCTTTGTTTGGCCTCCTGTGTTGCCTAGCTGACTCCCGTCACTTCTGCCTTTACTACTTGAACTATCCACTCTTTAAAGTTGGGAATGGGAACTTATCAGTTTCATGCTGTGGTACTGAAGCAGAGGATCCCTGGGATGTACCTTGTTCCCATGTCACAATGGGCCTTTTTGAATCAGCCCATACCGGTTTTGAATGCACCACTTGTTTCCCTTAAAGCCATAGCTTCCGATGCCTCATGCCTTTAAATCCTTGTAAGATATTATAAACGCCTTGGCATGCCTGGGGATGCACTTATGATGTAAAACATAAGTCTTTCAGGTGCAGGCCTTTATCACTGAAGAATTACAAGACGGGTGCATTTTGATGCCCCCTCAAGGCCCCTTTGGTATAACCCCTTTCCGCAATTTTCTTCATATGATCAGGGGCTGAAACCAAGTGCTTAGCCCTCAGGCACTAAGGATTTCAGACTACCACCCGAGGGACCTTTTCCTTTGTTACACAGGATCACGCACTTCGTAGATATCCCACACCTACCTTTGATAACACCCAGTGATACCTACGATTGCTGACCAGTGAAACCGGGCCCACCGAATGAATTGCAATTGCCACACGGGAGAGATGGAGGGACTCTATGTCGTTTTACAACACCGACCGATAGTCCGGACGTGAAAGTTTTGATAAAGCATGCCGCATAAAATATCACATCCGGGGGAGGCCTCTCGCATATCGCAATCAGAGGATGGGGAGACTTTGGTGCAGGAGCACCTTGAACAGTGTGATCGCCGATCGTCAATCTGTGGGGGTGACATCATCACTGCCACGTGTCACTCTATGAGTGGTAACAAGTGTCACCCGAAAATGCCCCCATAGGACCCCTGAAAATGTCGAATCTGTGTGCCATGTGTCCTCCTTATTACTACATCATCTATAAGGACCAATCATATCCCACAACGTGGCCCCTTGAGGAGATAGAGAATGGCCCACCCAACCTTTGTTTTTCATGGAATTCCTTTGTTAAATAAAATAGGCCTTCCCTGATGATTTAACACTAGATTGGCGAAATTGAAATAATGCAGGATTTTTAAGTGGTAGCCCCTTTACTCTTTCGATTGCCGATAATGAGAGACTGCAGGATGTGGGATTGTGGGATGCAGGACTGCAATACTGCGGGACCGCAGGATGCCCGATATGCAGGATTACGAGATTTACCATATTCTGACACGTGCCCCCCCCTTTGGAGTAGAGAGAAAGGGGCCACTTGCCCTTGGTTTTTGCATGAATTTTCTTTGTTAATCAGATTTCAGCCCCCCTAGTGCTTTAACACTATCATCGCACATTGACAATATCGCAAGGTTTTGGTGCCATAACTCCGTTGTTCCGCCGATAAGTAGGTTATGGTGCCATAACTTCGTTGTTCCACTGATAAGCCTGGACCCGCCGATATGCGCGATTTGTGATATCGACAATCGGTTGATCACATATTTCGTTGTGTGCCTCATTGCCTCTTTGGAAAACCATCGATTTTCAATCGCGATTAGCTCCCGGACCTCCAATATGCGATTTTCCTTGGTCCTTTAGCCTTTTCTCTTTGTTTTCTAGCTTTTCAAGGGTAGCTTCAGTATGCTCTAACTTTTGATCCAGAAGTCCATTATTTGACTTCCATATATCGTTGTAAATCTCTTTCCGAGCAATGTGCAATGGAGAGGGTCCGATTGAGCTCTAATAGATTTTATGGATTGGTAAATGGCTTCAACTTCACTGCTCTTATTCATTCTCGGACACTAATAACTTGTAAAGCAGTGAGTGACAACACAATGCATTACAAGATATGGTCAGATTCATTTCTTATTTCTCAGGGGTTGATTCTTGGTGTATATCCTCTTCCTTCAATGTTTCTTATTCCTTTTCTTTCTCCTCTTCACAATCTATGTAAAATAATTTCCTCTCAGCACACTTATGAATCTTAGTGTATTTTGCTATCACAACTGTAACAAAGCCCTTTTGATCTTTTTTCCTCTAGTCGTTGTGGTGTCAACCTTGTAGGTTATGGGAGGCTAGGAGCAACAACACTTCCGTCTTTATAGTTGTGAGTAGTATACCTCCTTGTTGCCATAATTTTGGTTTCAAATTTTTTTGCCACCCTAAATGCATTCTCGAATGACTTAGGTTCCCAAAGGAGAACCTCATGTGGGATGTTATCCTTTAAAGTCTCTATGAAGACATCAATCCTAGGCTCCTCTGGAATATCATTTACCTTGATATTCAATCTTTGGAAGTCCTCAATATGCTCCGCCCTTGAACCCTTTTGTTTGAGATTTATCAATTGGCTAAAGAAGATATTTCTCTTTGTATCCTCCTAATGTGCTACCAATTATTCCGTGAAAATTGTCGAAGTGACAATTGATTTATGAGAATAAATCCATCGATACTACAAAAACTAATTTTGTTCTAAATATAAAGATGCAATGCGTACCTTTTGTGTGTGTGTCACATCATGTAGATCAAAGAATTACTCCATTTGCAATATCCATGTTTCCAGATCCTTGCCATCAAAATTCCACATATCGATCTTTGGAATATGGTTGGTTTTCATTCCAAAGTTGGAGTCTCTAAAATCATGGTTCACATTCCGTTTGTTATCTTTACGAGTTTCATGAAATACCTCATCACCACTAGGAAGCCTTTCTTCTAGCACCTTTGCCAAACCTTCCTTCAGACCTTCCATGTTTGTTTTTAAACCATTCATGTCGCCTTTTATTTTTTCTTTTAAACCATCCATTTCACCCTTTATTTCTACTTTTAAACCATCCATGTCCTCTTTTAGTTCATGTTTGGTTTCTCTTTGTGAGAGTGAAATTTGTTGCACTTGTTTCCATAATTTTGATATATCATGTTGCAATTCTTACTCTCCATGTGTCATAGTAGAGCTTTCTGAGGGTTTAATGGGTGTAGAATTATTTTGTTTGGAAGACATTTTAGAACCAAATATTGATATCTATTCTTTAATATGCCCTTTAAACCACTTCAAACTGTTTTTTCAAACAAAAGTTATGTAATTTAAAAAAACACACATTTTTCTTACTTTTAGGAGCTAAATATTGAAACTGTTGTATCTCTGTAATTGCAACTCTATAAGGTTTGAATTTTCATTCTGTGGTAGCCCTATGATTTTTCTTTCCAATGCCACAATTCAAACTCAGATTGGATTCCTCAAGGTAAAGTTATGACCAATATCCCGTGATGACCTGGTTATGGACTGGTTCAGTAGATCAAACTTGTATGAAATTCCACATGTTACTGTTTCAACCTTCGACCCTAAAAATGGTACACGACAAACTATATTCCGTGAAATTTTCGTCGTTTTTGATGAAATTCAAATCTGATGCTCATAGCGAAAGTTATAACAATTTTCCCAAGGTCACCTGTTTGAGACTGAATTATGGAGCATGCATAAACCTTAACTTCTTTGGGCCATATCTCATAGAATATGGTGACCAAAGATCTAAAAAATTTACATGAACTTAAACGATATTTCATCTCCACATGGTAATTTTTTTAATCTTTTGAATCCTCTTAGAAAAATAGTTATAAAGAAAATCCCAAGATGACCTGTTTGAAACAACGAAACCCTAGAGTCCCACCTCTTGTGTTGATGCATCACATACATCCTTAACATGTCTTCAAGGATTATGTTAGTCCTCTTTATCTTCCCACGTGTTTGTGTATGGTATGCTATACTAAATGCTAATTCTACTCCTGATCCTGAAAAAAATTCCTTCCAAAACCTTGAAGTGAACTTAACATCTCTATCTGATAGAATTTTCTTGGGGATACCATGTAACCTCATAATATTCTTTTATGAAGATTTGCGCCATGTCACTAGAAAAATTAATGGAATTGAGTACTACAAAATGAGTTATCTTTCTCAGCTTGTTAATCACTACCATGATTGTATCATGTTTCTTAAAGGTTTTAGGCAATCCTGTAATGAAATCTATATAAATCACCTCCCACTTCCATTCTGGGATGGGAATAGGTTGAAACAAGCCTGCTGGATGCTTGCATTCAACCTTTACTTGTTGGTATTCTATGCATTTTCCCACAAAGTCAACCACTTCCTGTTTAAAATTTGGCTAGTAATAGTACTTTTAAATGGATGTAAGGGTCTTTTGATACCCTAGATGGCTTGAATAAGACTTAACATGGAACTCTTTCATTATCAGTGTCTTTATTTCATCATTACTAGGTACATAAATTTGGGTTTTAGACTCGATCACACTGTCCTAAGAGAGGTGATATTCCTCATTTTCACCTCCTTGTAACAATTTTTCTTTCACCTGCTGATACTTTTTATCTTGCTACCCAACACTTTCGACAATTTCTACTAGGTCTATTCTATAAGAACTTACAACTGTCAAGGGGTTCATTTGAACTCTTCTACTGAGAGCATCAACATCCTTTTTTTCTTTACCTTTTATTTATTTAATCTCAAAGCCAAATTCATTGTTCGTATCCAACCATATCGCTTGCCTAGCATTCAACTTGGGTTGCTCGAACAAATACTTGAGCCCACTATGATCTGTCATGAGTGTAAATTTTCTGCCGAGGAGGTGATGCCTCCACATTTTTGAAATGTTAATGATGGCAGCCAACTCTAAGTCATGGGTTACATAATTCACCTCATGTTTATTTAACATTCTCGACTCATAACATACTTGATCCAGTGGATCAATTTTATGCTCAAAATTCAATTTTTTTGGAATGGTTTGAAACCTAAGCGAATGCGCATATATCATCATTTTGAATCCGACGCAATTTGTTTCGTGAAAAATAGACACCCTATGCTCCTAGAAACGTGTTCTGATCATTTTGGGAAACAACTAAATTATCAAAAAGTGCAGTTTGCGGGGTTGCCCAGTCAGCAGTTTGTATAGATGACTGAGCCTGCTGACATGGCATGTTGATTGGCTAATGGTGGATTGACATGTGGCAACTGACTATGTGCATGGTTGGCACAATTTTATTGGTTTTGAGGTTGGTAAAGTGGACCAACTAGGAGGGACCACGTGGCCCCACGCTGTATTATCCCAGAAACATGTTCTAATTGTTTTGGGAAACAACTAAATTTTCAAAAACGTAGTTTACAGGGTTGCCCAATCAACAATCTATACAGTTGACTGAGCCTACTGACATGGCATGTTGATTGGACTCCATTGGCCAATGGTGGATCGACATGTGGTGGCTAACTATGTGCATGGTTGGCGCAATTTAATTGGTTTTGAGGTTGGTGAAGTGGACCAACCAGGAGGGACCACATGGCCCCCTGGTAATGACCAAAAATTTGTTGAGGGCTGAACAAGCGCCCAGGTTGAATTGAACCCGTGACCTCCTGGAAGCTAACTGCGACCGTTGCCAACCGCACTCCGATGAATCTTGTTAAGGTTTCCCAAACAAATTATTTAACGTTTCACACAGTGCATTGGGCATGGGGTCCCAGGCTAACGCCTAGCCCCTGGCCACCCCAATGCCACGAGACTGCAGGCGGGGGACCAAGGCCTAGATCCTAGCCTAGCCCCGTGAACAACATCATAGCCCGTGGTATAAACAAACAGTGACCACTCAATATGCCCACACGCAAAATGACCGAGCACTGAAGCTGGAGGGAGCCAGTGTTAAGCTCCAGCCCTGAGTCGCATGGGGTTAATGTGACCAGGTGCGCGGAGGTAAGGGGATAACCTGAGAGGGGCCAACCCCATGTTCTATGCAGTAACCACATGACCGATGGCACGCATAGGTAGACAAAGTCCCCAAATTGCGACCCCCAACACGGTCTCATGGGTGCCACGTGGCTGAAATTTTCGAGACTGGGGATTAAAGACGCCCTTATTCGTCCTACAATTTCACCCACCGAGCGGGAATTGTGCCAGTTTTAACAGGCCGTTTCCACATTCACGACGCACGAGCCAGGTTTCAGCTGAATTATAGGATGGTTAGCTGCAGAATTGGGAAAAAGAGAGAATAGGCATAACTTTCTTAGTTTTTGGTCTTTTTGGGAGCATAAAGAAGCTAGACAGGGGTTTTGATAGTTTTGAAGCCATTGGAGCTATTTTTGAAGCCATTTGAGCACTGTAACTTGATATACTCACCATGTTTATGAGCATAATGCAAGAGGACCAACCATTGGAAGCTAGACCAGGAGAAGTAGCCCAGGAGGGGTGAACTCCTTCATCACTTACTGTTTTGTGTTTACTTTTATGGTGTTATTGTCTGCTATATTATGAAAAAACTGAAGTTTTAATGCATGTTTATGTGTTTAATAATTTAACATAAGAGGCTTAAAAGACCCTATTTAATCACTTGCAATTTTTCATAAACCTCAAGCAAATTCATATATAGATCAAATTGGTATCAGAGCTTAGGTTCTTTGTTGCTGTGAGGGTTTAATTTGTTTTCAAGTGTTTCTGATGCTTACAAGGTTGAATCTCAAGAGAGGAGAAGGAAAAAATGTGGTTGTAGGTCCTCAAGTTGGAACAAGGACAAGGAGAGCACATTTGCCACAATCTCCACCACAAATTTGACCTCAAATTGTACCTGAAGCTTCAATAAGCATGTCACATGAAGGAGGGCTTGATAATATGTTAGAGGATGAGAAGGATTTCAGAATTTTTTTTTTTTTGACATGACCCAAATGGTGAAAGTTCTCTATGAAGAGATAAACACAAGATTGCAAGGTGAGAGCTCTAAGCCTCCAAAGGGAGAGGGTCCTTTAGGAGGAAAATGTTAGATGATCCAAAAATACAATTTTATCATAGGTTATAAAATTGAAATAAAATAATTATTAATTTAAGAAATTAAATCAATAATTACTATTCTAGAATGATTAATTATTTAATGGAGACAATTAGAAATTAGTATATTGTTGTAACAAGATATGACTCTCCAAATGTGTAGTATCTTAGGCTCTATTTTAGGAGATTAGTTAGCTAGTTGGTTTGAATAGCATTTAATGTAAATGGACACTTGTTATTTAATAAGTGATCCATAATTAGAGGTAGTTAGGACATGGAGCTTATAAATAGCTCATTGCAAGAGTGTTTGGTTGTTCGGGTGTAAACTCTTGCAAAATCAATTATGTAATTGTTTTTTTTCTGATTAATAAAATTACGTGTTTGAGGACACTTCTGCCATTATTGTGGTATCAGAGCTCTAGTAATGCTGCAGTGGATGTGAGGAGGATATTCCAGCTCAACAAAGTCCTGGAAAACTCCATTCAATTGACCGGTAAATGATTGGTATGGAAATTGTCTAGTTTTTGTTTGAAAAAGAAAATAAATTTTATCATTGATTTTAGATTTTTAAAATCTAAAAATCATTTTTTAGTATTATTAAAAATTGCCTCTGTTTTTTGGACTTTTTGTTACTGCTCCGCTTCAACACTGTTTGGCCTGAAACTCGCGACTGGATATACCGAACCTCGCCTATTCGAATTTCCAAAGCTAGTACCGTAATATTTATTACTTTCGAAGCTCTTCCCTGCACTGTAATTGTAATATCCATCCGCTGGCCTGTGGGCGCCTAAATCAGCAGCTCTACCAGCGTTACTGAAAGCGGAAGAAGATGGCACAGCAGCTGCTGCTGCTCCATTTCTTTGGTGATCCACAGCTAATTGTTTTAATACTATTCACGTCTGATTCCACATGACAAATTTTGTTGCAGCATGCAATTATCTGCAATCAAAAGAAATTAAAGATATTGTAATTCAGGCTCCACCAAAGAGCGGACGTGTATATTGTTCATTTGGGTTGCCGACATCTACTGTAAATGTAAATATAAATGTAGGGGAGGATAACAGTAATCACAGAGGGAGAGTTTGTAGGATTCATGATGCCAAACAATGGGACGAATCTTTGCTGTCATCTAGAAAAGTTGGCCTGAGCTTTCCTGGAGAATCTCCTGTTTTTTTGTTGGCCTCAACATACCAATGAAGTGGTTGTATATGAACATCTTCTTTAACTAGCAAAGGTTGTGTTCCAGGTTATTTTATTTTCCTTAACATCATCATTAAATATTAGTGTGTGTAAAGAAAGAGGAAATGCAATATTGCCAGTGTAAGCGGGGCAATATAATGATATATTGGAGAACTTGAATATCAAACAAAGTATTCTTGATTTCAGGGTGTGGCAAGTCTCACTTTGCATTTTCCTGAAAATTTTGGAGCTGAAACAACCCAAATATATTACATCGGCTTAAGGGGCGAAGCTACTCAAATAAAGAGGGATACTGCAGCCACCAAGAAGCCAAAGTGACGCCTGTCTACCTTAAAGCAGCTTCACATTGGTTTTTTTAAATGGTCGTTGGTTGAATGATTTGAATTATTGGTTGAATTACAAAATTCTTTACTCTGCTCTCAGCGTTATTCGTTGTCAGAAAATACTCTTATGCGAAGGTTGAATGTTCTCACTGGTCAGACCTGCTGGATGGTTGAATGTTCTGCTGCATAACCGGAGTGCTACGGTGAGGTGTGGTTGTTGCTACATATCAATAAGGTAGAAGTTGCCTTTATGGTGTGTTAAATCATTTTTTGATTCTTCTACGTTAACCATTTTGAAGACGAGGTATTATATAAATCATGAAGCCAGTTTTTGAAGACGAGGTATTATATAAATCATGAAGTCATGTTCCATTAAGTTCTTAAAGGGTGCATATATATAATGCATATTGTATTTTGGAAAAATCTCATGATTTTTTAATTTTGGAGTTTATGTTTTGTGGAGTAATAAGGGATATTTGTAAATGTTAAGGATTGTAAATTTTGGAGTAATAAGGAGACTTTAGTTGTAATTTGTTTTCGGAGAGATTGTAACTCAAAGTAATTTTACTGTGAGGGGGGGTAATTTTTTTTTACCATATTGTGCAAAAGCACCATTGTAAAAAGTCAAATTTTGAAAGTTGCCTTGTAAAAATTTGAGATATTGACTAGAGCCAAGTGCAAAGCTCAGTCAATTTTCTCCTGTTTTGACGACTATTCGAGGGTCAAGGCCAAGCCCCGATAGATCATGTTGTTTTTTGCGTGGTGTGTTGTGTTGACTATCTTGTCATTTCTGTTCTGATTCTTGGTGCGACACTTCAACGCTAAAATGTCTAAGTTAATTAATTTGTTTTCTAATTCCGACAAACTAGAAGGCACCAAATCTTACAATGAAAGCACACTCATTTACAATGAATTATGGTAGGGAATATGTGATGGAGATGTTAAGCCGAATAAACCCACAGATGCAGCTGCACTAGCAAAATGGGAAATCAAGAATGCTAAAGCCTTAGCTCTTATTAAATTGTCTGTAAATGATGAAATGTATGTCCATATAGAAAATGCTATAGATGCTTGGACTGCTTTGAAAACTTTTAAAGACCTCTTTGATACTCAGCCTGAATCAAAGAAAGTCGATCTACAATTAAAATTGTTGCAACAAAAATTAACTGAAGGCGGTGATGTTCTTGAATATCTCTCAAGACTTAAGAATATCAGGCAAGAAATTATTAATGCTGGTTTTCCCGCAATTGATGATAGCTTTATGGTCACAATTGTAATTGCTGGGCTTCCTTCTTCCTATACGCCTTTTTTAGAGACTCTACAAGTAACTGGGAAATTAGAGAAACTAAAGTTTGATGAGCTTTGTGAAATGTTGAGTCAACATGATAAAACTTTTGGGAAGAAGAAGAAAGTTGGTGAAGATGTTTTTCTCACAGAGGCCAGCACCAGTAAGTCATCAGCAGATAGTTCTCGAGGAAGTGGCAGATGGAATCAGAATCAAGCAGCACATAATCGAGGTCGAAGCCAAAGCAGAGGAAACAATTTTAACAGAGGAGGAAGAAATAATTTTCAAGGTAGAGGAAACAACCAAGGAAGAGGCAATTTACAAGGACAAGGATATAATAGTCAAGGTAGAGGACAATCTCAAAATAGAGTTCAAAGCAGAGGCAGAGGACAATCTTCAGGAAGAGGAAGAGACTTAAGTCAAATTGTGTGTCGAAGATGTAACAAAATTGGCCATTATGCTGAAGATTGTCGAACTTCACTTAATAAAATTCCCAAGTTTCAGCAACATTCAACACAATTTGCAAATGATCAAGATGAAGATAACTCAGAATATGTTTTTACTTCCTCACCAGCATCACAAATTTCATCCCATCTTAGAAGTGACTATGAAGATGCCTGGATCTTGGATTCCGGGGCAACTCAGCACATGACTTGTCGACGTGATTTTTTCTGGAATTTTCAAGATTGCCAACTTAATTCCATTTTTCTTGCTGATGATACAAAACATACTCCTTATGGAAAAGGAGTAGTAAAAGTTTTTCTCCCTGGCATTGGAGAAAAAATGATTTCCAATGTATGGTATGTACCTAGTTTTAAGAAAAATTTGCTCTCTTTAGTCACGATTCGACAAGCAGGACATCAGGTGATTATGGAAGATGGTTTAGTGAAGATTAATTCAGTGAAACAGAACTTGAAAACAGTCATGACAGGTTATGAAGATGGAAAACTGTTACGGATGAAAGGGACAGTTATTCCAAGGCATTCTGATTTTGCAGGGGCAGTGACTACAGGTATTTCACCTATAAGACTATGGCATGTAAGATATGGAAATTTGAATTTTTAGAGTCTTTCTCAATTGCAGAAACAAGGAATGGTTAAAGGACTTCCCACATTCAAAAGGGAAAATGCAAAATGTGAAGCTTGCATTTATGGCAAACAAAATCGAGAAAGTTTTCCAACAAGTTCATGGCGTGCAAACAGGCGGCTACAACTAGTTCACAGTGATGTTTGTGGTCCACTACAAACTTCATTTGGCGGTTGTAAATATTTCTTACTATTCATTGATGATTTCAGCAGAATGACTTGGGTTTACTTCTTGAAGAACAAGTCAGAAGCATTTGATAAGTTTAAAATTTTTTGCCAACTTGTTGAAAATGAAGTCAGAGAAAAGATAGGTACTCTCCAGACAGATAATGGGGGAGAATTCACTTTGAATGAATTCAAAACTTATTGCAGTGAAAATGGCATCAGACGACATCTTACTAATGTTTACACTCCACAACAAAATGGAGTAGTCGAAAGAATGAATCGCACTTTGTTAGGCATGGCGAGATCCATGTTAACTTTCAAAAGGTTAAGTCCAACATATTGGGCATAAGCAATCCATACAGCTGTCTACTTAAGAAACAGATCTCCAACTGCTTCTTTGGATGAAATTACACCTTATGAAGCTTGGTTTGGTTTCAAACCTCGAGTTAAACATCTTAGAGTTTTTGGGTCAGTGTGTTATGCCTTAGTTCCGAAAGAAAAACGAACTAAGCTTGACTCGAGAAGTTTAAAATGCACAATGATTGGCTATTCTGATGAGAGAAAGGGTATCGTCTTTTGACCAAAGGAAAATTCATTGTGAGTAGGGATGTCATTTTTGATGAAACAGAGAGTAAGAGTGCTGAAGAAATTGAAAATCTTCTTCACAAGTTAGAAACCAAAGGAAGTAAAAGAAATGGAAAATTGCAAAGTCAACCAACTTCACCAAATTGGTATGAACTTGATTTTCCTTCCTCTGAAGATGAGTCATCTAGTCCATCTACATCAACAACATCATCTGGGTCTTCTAGCAGTTCATCCGCATCTCCAAGCAGCAGCAGTTCTTCTGACAGTGATTCTCCACATTCTTCACCAGAACGACGTACATCAGTTATATTAATCCTCTTTACAATGATGGGGACTTTACATAAGCACAAACAAGTGAGCACCAAATTCCGAAATGGGCAGTTCAACTTTTGAAAGATGTCAAGCCTGATGAACAGAATAAAACTAGCACCAGAAGGGCACATAGAAGTGAAGGCAATTTTGCATTGATAGCAAATGATTTTACTGAACCTTCCACATACAAAGAGGCAGTAAAACATAAAGAATGGCAACAGGCTATGGTTGAAGAATATCAAGCAGTAATTGATAACAACACTTGGAAACTTGTTGATTGTCCAGCAAATGTTAAACCCATAGGATGTAAATGGGTTTACAGAATTAAGTATAATCAGAAGGGTGAACTTGAAAAGTATAAAGCACGACTTGTCGCAAAGGGTTTTGCGCAGCAGGAAGGCATTGATTATGAAGAAACTTTTGCTCCAACAGCTAAATGGAACACCATCCGATTAACACTTGCATTGGCCGCTCAAAAAGGATGGAAAGTTCATCAAATGGATGTGAAAAGTGCTTTTCTCAACGGGGATTTACAGGAGGAAGTGTATATGACCCAACCACTAGGTTTTGAAGTTGAAGGACAAGAATATAAAGTCTGCAAATTGATCAAGGATTTATATGGATTAAAACAAGCTCCCCGAGCTTGGTATGCAAAGATGGATGAATACCTTAAGAAAGTTGGTTTTCAACGAAGTGAATCTGATGATACTTTGTATGTGCGACAACAGGGAAAATATCTGGTAATTCTTGTTATGTATGTAGATGATTTGATCATCACTGGCAATCATGATGATCATATTGCATAGGTGAAAAAGGAGTTACATGCAGGTTTTAAGATGACAGATTTGGGATTACTTCACTACTATCTTGGAGTTGAAGTCTTCCAACGTCCACATCATATTTTCATTTCTCAGAGTAAGTATGCAGTATGCAGGAGGAGATGAGGACAAGCCTCCAAAAGGGAATGGTGACAAACCACCATTCTTTTCACCTCCATCCTCACCACCATATTCACCATCTTCATCTTCCACAACAACCCCTTCACAAACACCCCCACATTCTCGAAAGGGACATGGTAAAACTCCATTTTTGAAACTTGACATAAAGTTTGATTTTCCTATGTATGATGGAGAGCTAAATGTTGAAAGACTAGATAATTGGGCATGTCAGCTTGAAGTTTATTGCAAGACACAAAGGATCAAGGATGATGACACCAAGATTCAACTTGCTTCACTAAGATTGGAAAGTGCAACTCTTATTTGGGGGGAAGCCAAAACTCAAGAGGACATGAAAAAGCATGGTAAGGTCTTAACCTCTTGGAATGATTTTGTTTCTACCTTGAGAAGACAATTTTATCCATTAGCATACATGCATAAATCCATAATGGACTGGAAAAACTTTAGGCAAAGAAAAGGATAAAGTGTACAAAAATATACTCAAGAGTCTAGGAAAAGAACACTAATATTGGGTGTAGATTTGACATCTCAAGAAACTTTGTTAAAATATATTGGAGGTTGACATAGTTACCTAAGACACACTATTCTCAGGTTTAATCCCACAAATTCAGATGAAGTTTATGTACAAGCCACACATTTAGAAGCAAGAGGGAAAAATATTTCTGATGAGAAAAGTGAGGATTCCTTTGAATCTGGAGAAAAAGGAAAAAGGTAATTTTAAGGGAAATGGGAAGAAGAATGCTTCCATTAAGATGGAGAAAGAAAAACTCACATGAAAACACTGTTTGAGAGATGGCCATGATGAAGATCATTGTTGGAAACATCATCCAGAGATGAGACTCAACAAGCTTAAAAACAAAGAGAAGGAGAAAACAACTGCAATTATAACATGATTTAGGTTCTGATTTTGGAGATGAAACGAAGATTACAGCGATAGGTTTGTAAGTTAAGAATATAGAAAGCACTAGTTCTTCAAGTTGTTCCAATGATACTCAAAATGATGAAACACGAATTGAACTCTTCCACATTAGAGTTGTTTCAAAGCATACCAAAATTGACACACTATTTGATAATGGGTCACAACCAAACCTTATTTCTGAAGACTTAGTCAAGAAGTTAAATATAGAAACCATTCCACATCCAAGGCCTTATCCTTTAGGTTGGATATGTAGGAATGAAAATTTGCAGGTGACAAGGAAGTGCAAACTGAGATTTGCAATCACTGCAAGCTTTCTTGATGAAGTTGAACTTGATGTAGTTCCACTTGAGATTTTTGGTATTGTTTTGGGAAGCCCATACCTTTATGAAAAAAGAAAAATATTTCATCTCCATGAGAATAAGTGTCACTTCTTAAAGAATGGGATTGAGTATATAGTTAGAGCGAATCGTAAGAAGACGAGTTTGTCTCTTATGCATGCTAGACAAATGAAGAGAATTGTGAATGCAAGTCAAAATTTTTCTTTGTTAATGTTCAAGCATCAAGATGTTGTGAATGAGGCCTTTCAAGGAAATGCATCAAATGAAAAATCTGATTTCATTGAAGTTTCTAATGGTTTTGATAAGTTGTTTTAGGGATCTAATATGTTTCATCCTAAAAGAGGTAAACAAGATGAGGAAAAATTGCAGCAACATACATCATTGTTGAACAATGATGGGAACAAGATGTCAATGCTAAAGAGTGCAAAGGTCAAAGGGAAAGTGCCAAAGAAATTTGACAAATAGGGCACTGGTTCCACAAGTTCTTCTTGGGGGTTTCAAAATGGTGCATGGCAATAAACAACGCACTTGGTCAAAGGTCGAGCCAAGTGCAAGGCTAGACAAGCTAAACATCGTCATGTCGATATTGTTCGAGGTGAGAAGAATTTCAAGTTGTTTAAGTTTTCTTTGATTGAAGACCGAGGAGGGAATGTGATTGTTCCTTCAAGGATAGTTTGTTGTTATGCATATTCTAGGAAATTGCAACAAGATGGTAATTACGACAACAAGACAAGGTCTCCAAAATAAGGGAAAATGATCAGTTTTCATGAAAAGCTCAAACTGTTAAATTCAAGAAAATTCGAGTGGGTTGAGATTGGAAGGGTGAGGGAACTATACCCTCTTCTAATTGTTTAGTAATAAAGAGCTTTTGGAGGTCCAAAAACTTCCAGTGGGGAGGAATGATTCGATGGATGAATTTTATGCTCAAAATTCAAAGTTGTTGGAATCATTCGAAATGTAAACGATTGCGTAGATATCATCATTTTGAATATGGCACAATTTGTTTCGTAAAAAATGGACGCCGTATGCTTTCAGAAACACGTTATGATAATTTTGGGAAACAACTAAATTTTCAAAAAACGCAGTTTGCAGGGTTTCCCAGCTAGCACTTCGTACATCTCATTGAGCTTGCTAACATGGCATGTTGATTGGACTCCATTGGCCAATGGTGGATCGACACGTGGCATCTGACTATGTGCATGGTTGGCGCAATTTTATTGGTTTTGAGGTTGGTGAAGTGGACCAACCAGAAGGGACCACGTGGCCCCACACTGTATGCTCCCAGAAACACATTCTGATCATTTTGGGAAACAACTAAATTTTCAAAAACGAAGTTTGTAGGGTTGCCTAGTCAACAGTCCGTACAACTCACTGAGCCTGTTGACATGGCATGTTGATTGGACTCCATTGGCTAATGGTGGATCGACACGTGGCAGTTGACTATGTGCATGGTTGGCGCAATTTTATTGGTTTTGAGGTTGGTGAAGTGGAACAACCAGGAGGGACCATGTGGCCCATTGGTAATGGCCAATAATTGGTTGAGGGCTGAAAAAGCACCTAGGTGTAATCGAACCCATGACCTCTTGGAAGCTAACCACGACCCTCACCAATTGTGCTCCGATGAATCTTGTTATGGTTTCCCAAACAAATATTATTTAACATTTCACATGGCGCATTAGGCATGTGGGGCTGGGCTAAGGCCTAGCCCGTGGCCACTCTAGTGCCACGGGACTGTGGGCGGGGTGAGGGGCAAGCACTAGACCCAAGCCCAACCCCATGAACAACACCATAGCCCATGGCATAAACAAACCATGACCATTGAATATTCCCACGCATAAAGCGATCGAGAGGCGAAGCCAGAGGGAGTTAGTGTTAAGCTCTAACACCAAGTTACATGGGGTTAATGTGACCAGGCACGCGGAGGTAAGGGGCTAACTTGAGAGGGGCCAACCCCAGGTTCTATGCAGTAACCACATGGCCGAGGGCATGTGCAGGCAGATAGATCCCCCAAAAATCGCCCCCCAACGTGGTCACATGGGTGCCACATGACCAAAATTTTTGGGTCTGGGGATTAAAGGCACCCTTATCCGTCCTACAATTTTTCCCACCAAGTGGGAATTGTGCCAGGTTTAATGGGCTGTTTCCACATTTGGGGTACACGAGCCAGGTTTCAGACGAATTATAGGATGGTTAGCTGCAGAATTGGGAAAAAGAAAGAAAGAGGCATAACGTTCCCAGTTTTTGGTCCTTTTGGGAGCAGAAAGAAGCTAGACAAGGGTTTTTGACAGTTCTAAATCCATTGGAGCTATTGTTGAAGCCATTTGAGCACTGTAACTTGATGTAATCACCATTTTTATGAGCATAATGCAAGAGGCCCAACCATTGGAAGTTGGAACAGGAGACGTAGCCCAGGAGGGATCATCTCCTTCATCACTTACTATTTTCTGTTTACTATTATGGTGTTATTGTCTACTGTATTTTGAAAAAACTAAAGTTTTAATGCATGTTTATGTGTTTAAGAATTTAACATAAGAGGCTTAAAAAACCCTATTTAATTGCTTGCAATTTTTCATAAAACTCAAGAAAATTCATATACAGATCAATACTACTTGCCCTTCCTGCATTAAGAATCCACTGAGTCCCTCCTTGCAGGCATCTGTGCACACCACAAAATCCTTGTGAGGATTTTCAATTCTCAACACTAGTGCATTGGTGAGCAACTGCTTTAACTGCTCAAAGATTTGTGCACAATGATCAATCCACTCTAAGCTCTGTCCTTTTATCTGCAAGGTCATGATGGGATGGCCTACCTTGGAGAAATTCCAGATAAATCTACTGTAATATTCTACCGGTCCCATGAATGATCTAACCTCATCTATGTTCTCTGGAGTTGTCCACTCCATTTTGGCTTTGATATTATCAGGGTCAACTGAGATCCCTTCCTTTGAGACAATATGTCCCAAATAATTTATCTATGATCGGAAGAAATCACACTTGCTAAGATTTTCATAGAGCTTGTGCTCCCTAAACAATTGTAGCATTGCAAACATATACTTTTCATGTTTTTATTTTGTCCTTGAATACATCAATATGTCATCAACAAACACAATGGAAAAATTGTCCAAATAAGAACACAACACACTGTTCATCAGACACATGAACATGGCAGGGGCGTAAGTAAGCCCAAAGGGCACTGTTGGTGTCTGTCAGTCATGTCAGTCACCTGCGATCAAATGTGCTTTTATATAGTTATTTTTAGGGTTTCTGGTCAAATTTTTAGTTTCAATTTTTTTTTTCAATAAAATTTGGTCACCGGTTATGAAAGTCAGTCTACACTATTCCTTTCAATCTCATGGTCAAAGACACCATCTTGGTCAATACATATCATCATTAGTAGAGTCCCATTCTCATTTTTGTTCATAATCCACTAAATAAGTCATCAATAAGTCATCACTAGGTCACCACTAGGTCACTAGGTGTAATTCTGGAAAATTGGTCTTTATACCATTCAAATTCATGTCAAAAGGAATAGTGGAAGTTAGTTTGGTAACTAAGGTTTGAAAGCTATGTTTTTATTTCATTTTCTCAAATGAAATATCATCATAAAAACATAAAAAATAAAGTGTCAAGGTCCAAGTGTAAATTGTTGGTGGGTCCACTATTATTCTACAAAGGAAAATCGATTTTCTTCATATATAAAAGCTCACCATTCACTCTTATCATTCTCCACTTGCTCATTGTTACATCCAACTCTCCATATCATTCCACCAAAGTAATTGTACCATGCCAAGAAGGGTTACTTGCATCCAAAAATGACTTATGGAAACTGTGCTATGCAAATGACTTTGCCTCTGCTACGCACATACCAGGTAGCTGCTCCATCATCTCTCCAAGAGTGTGAGCCCTCTGTAGTGGTTTTATCTATCATGGTGACAACGTTCTACTACAGAAACATGTTGGTGATCTATCTCAGGTTTTAAACTTCTTTCATTTCCCTCATCTATGCTCATTTGTCTCATGTTTACCTCCTAGGGTTTTGAATGCAGTTAGCAAGGTTTTCATCCTTCTCTTGTTAAATTTGCTGCTAAAACTCATATCTAAGTGCTTCCACACCATCATCTATCCTAAATACACTCACCCAAACACCTCCCATCAAACCCACTCCCGAAATTCATCAATTCTACCTAAACCCTAGACAAACTGCACCCTTTTTGACTATAGGACTGTGTTTCCTTTGTTTGGAAGCCTTCCACTCACCCAAATCCAGTAATTCCACTTTCCCTAGCTTCATAAACTCCCTCACTACCACTGCAAATTTTATTATAATTTTCTCACATCCCTATCCCCCTCATTTTTTCCAAACTCCGTCACAACTATTGAAAATCCCCTGTTTTCCCTAAGTAAAATCCTAATTTTCTCTCCCATTGAGCTAGGGTTTGCTATGGAATCAGATACATTTGAATAGTGGAGGCTTAAGGGAGGTCATATAAGCAATTATGAGGAAATTTAAACTCATAAACATTATTTCTCCATCATTTTTCAAGAAGTCATTCCAAGGGACAAATCATTTGCCACACATAGGGCTAGTTTTTCTTCAAAGGATGGTTCTGAGCAAATGGAGATGAATTTCACAAAAGTGAAAGAATTTTTGTTAATAATACACCAAGGAAGAAAATCCACCTTCCGTTTTACACAGGTATCATATATTGGGAGATATGAAACTTTCTTGGAGACCTATGTTAGAAAATAAAAAAATTTCAAGTTAATTTCCTGTTTTAGTCATGATTTTGTGGCACGAATTTCGAGAAAATGAAAATTAATTTCTCAAAATGGAGAGAGGTTTTTATTCAAAGCATTATTATCTACAAAAACTGCTAATTTTTCCAAAACTCCTTACGGTGAGAGAGATATAACTCCATATTTGAGACCTCATTTTGCAGAAAACCCAGAAATTTGACAAGCAACTACTTCAAAGAAAGAAGATACTAAGGGAAAAGTAGTGGTTGAAATGGAAGTGTCCAAGAGTAAAGGAAAAAAACTACATCAGGTAGACCTATGATTAGAGCAACCAAAAGAGCTTTTGAGCAGCAAAGAAAAATTTCTCCACCAAAGGAGCAGATTATGTTAGATGACCTAATCGCTAGAAACATAAATGAAGATAGGTTTTATTGGCTTCATAAGGTAAACTGATACCTAGAGCAGCTCCTTAAGAAGGCCAACAGGAAAAAAACTTGCAGAGGGATATGGCTATGCACTACTACACCAAGAACAAAATATCTCAAGTCAAGATTAAACAGTTGAAGAGCAAGCTCAAGGAAAACCTAATTGGCCAAAAAGAAAAAGATAGCCTTGAGATACTTTTTGAGGCCACACTCATAGCATAACATACCTTATTTTACCCCTACTCAGAAATTTTGAAGAAATATGGGGAAAATTTTATCATTTTCAAATTTTGGGCATTTTTCACTGTTTTAAAAACTCAGAAATTTCTATAAGCATAGCGCCTTTCACCTCAGAGCTCCAAATGATGAAAAATATATATGCCTGGATAGGTTTTGCCATAAGGATGTTAGAAATCTACTTTTGGAAGCAGTTCAGTAAACTAGTGAAGATGAAAATCCAAAAAACAGGAGAAAAACACACGTTCTGCCACTGTTCTGGAACATGTGCTGCGCGTATAGAGCCATCTCAAGAGAATGGATTGTTGAAGGCCTTCCCGTGCTCTATTTTAAAAAATTCAATTTGATCTAGAACCTAGACTCAAAATTCCAGTTGAATGTTCTCTTAGATTTTAGGTTTGACCTCCAGAAGACCTCCAAAAACTTCCTGCAAGTCGACACTACGCTTATGAAAAAGCTGCATTGTTTATATTTTCTTGTAGCAGATTTTCGCCAGATATGTTTTTAATGATGTAATGTGGATGTCTTAATGGCTTGATGATGTAATTATGAAGTTAATAGGCATGATAGGTTGTTTTAGTGTCTATTTAAAGCCTCATAAAGGTAGGAAAACTCAATTTGAAGACTAAAAGAAGAGTTTGTGTTTGACCTTCTTACTTCCTCTTGTTTGTTGAGAGAATTTTGCTAACTATTCCAACACCTAAGGATTCGACCCTTGAAGGTGGGGAAATGGTTTTTTGGAGTCTATATGTATGTTTTATCATTCAGTGAGAAGGGTGGGACTTTTGTGGAGGAGGCTTGTATGTTTATGTTTTCTTCAACTAATATAGGAGCAGTTGCAGCTATTTTTTAGGAACTCTAGTTCAGTGAGTCTATGGTGTTTGTTTACTTTTTCTATCAGTTTATAATGGTTTCATCATCTCCGTTTACATGCTTTATCATCTTCCTATGAGTTTCTTTGCAATTATATAGACAATATTCTTGAATTCAAGTTCTGTTTATGTGGAATTCATAATTGTGTTTACTTTCTTCTAAAGCTAATGAATTCATGCTTTCACATAATCATTAGTTTCTTTTAAGCTCACAAATCTATACTACCTTGATGAACACTTTAATTGCACCATAACACACTGATATCTAGCTCCTATTTATGTTTGTATCTGCATACGTGAAGCCTAGACCTAATTACTTGCTCTAAACCCTAATCCAGCAAACTTAAGACTCTAAACTCACAAATACTCAAAACAATATTGCATATCTAGCCTAAAACGTTGTTCTTTACATATATTCATTGACAAATATTCTGAGAGATCCATCTTTGGTTCAATAGGGCTAGCTACTGAGCTGAAAGTGGTTCATGGTCTTCTTTGAGATTTGGCATTCCATTTACAATGGAGTTTATAGTTGGAAAGATCTTGTAATGAAGATGGCCCAATCTTCTATGCCAAAGTTCACACAGACTTATCTCAATGTGGACAAGTTCTTGACTTAGAGGAGATGAGAGTTTGTAGAGTCTTCCTTCTCGAACTCCAATGGTTCTAGCTTTTTCAATGCTTGAATATTTAGCCCAAACCACTACTTTACCATTTATAAAAGAAAATCTATCTCCTTTTTATTCTAAATGATGAAATATAAATAATATTTTTTCACCAACCTGAAACATATATAATGTTGTTGATATGAATGTTACCTCCTTCCAACTCAATTGATGTAGATCCAATGCCTTTTACCAGATAGCTCTTGTTGTCACCAACTCCATAGAGTATGAAGAATTCCCTTTGGATAGGGTTTTGATTTTCTTGTGATATCCAGTCATGTGTCTTGAAGCTCCACTATCTATCACCCATATACATTCATCTTGAAATGTTTCGGTGAGGGCTAAGAACAATCCTTCATTCTTTAAAGATTTGAGATCTTTGGAAGAGAGGAGACTATTCCATATTGCATTAAAAATTTGCTTGATGATACTTGCTAATGATGAACACTTCTTTTCAAACATTTTCATAATAGAGTTGACCTTCTTCATGCCCTATATGAACCATAGCTTTGATACCACGTTGAAGATTCTAAGGCAAGATAACATTAATGATTCTTCTAACTATGATAACTTCTTGTGATGTCTTTTTACTTATTAGGATTAACTTCTCCTTCTTATTATTATCATGTGTTATTTAATCATCAAACAACTACCAAAACAAGAAGATCAACAAGATACAAGTATACATGATGTAGGCCCAAAGTAAGGGAAAAACCTCTCCTCTTGAGAGGAAAACCGTTCAATCTCTTCTTATAGATTTTTAATTGATGAATACCAAGACCTTTGACCAATACTGAAGCCCTTCCAAGACCAAGACCAGTGTCTCAATAATGTGTTAGCTTTACTGCTTTCTAAACCCATAAAAATCTATTCCGACAACACTTATTTGACCTCTAGCCACAAATTTTCGGCCTTAACTGTAGATCTACAACTTCGCCTCCCCGACAACAACTGCTACTTCACATGTGTGGACAAGAAATCCTTCTTCTTTGCCTCCATCTACCTCACTTGACCTACTTTGACTTATGGATCTAGAAGGAGATTTTTTTGGCCCTTATTTTAGCCCTTTTTCATCAGACTAAACCCTCACAAGGAAACCCTAGCTTGACTGCAGAAACCCTAGCAAAAAGCTACAAAATTTCAACCTCCTTCTTCGCACTTGTGGAGAGAAAGAAAGGGAGAGAGACCCAAAATAATTCTTCTTATTATTCTCCCTTCTTTGCTATCATTTTCTGCTTCTTCCATTGCTTGAGAGTGAGAGGATTGATTGTGTCCAAATGAGGTCAAAATTCCTCCTATATATAGGCTTCCTAGGGTACGAGTTCCAGCTTCTAGGTCGACTTGGTCTTGGAGGGCTCAACAAAATACAAAATAATTCTTTTTACAATTTACAACATGCCCGATGGGGTCTTCATATTATGACGATGTCCCTATTTGACTTCTTGACCTAGGAAAATCATAGAAGCACTTTCAATTAGTGCTTGACCTATAAAACAAATTTCTTGGGCAAGAAACCTAAGCTCAATAATAATAATAGTCATTTTTCTTTCTTTTACAAAATACAAGAAACAAAAGTACATTTCATATTTATGAAGACCTAACCTAGTTATACTTTCTTCAAGATATAATACATAATGAATCAAGGTAAGGAAAAATTCCAAGCAATAATTAGTTAAACACAAGAAATAACCATTAGATAGAAATTTGGAAGAAATAATAATTAATATATATTACTAGTCAATAAGAGGAAGACTACAACCAATAAATGAAGTTGTTGTAGCACTTCCTCCAAATCCTAGCTCCAAAAACTCTCTTTCTCAATGAAGATATCAATAACATAACAATGTAATATATAATGGCCAAGCCTTCAATTTGTAGGAAAAATTGAGGCTATGAAGGCTATTAGTTTCTCCCCAATAAATTTTAGGCAAAATATTTAGGGTGGATGATGTTTACTCATGATTTAATGATTTGATCCAATTTATAGTGATCTATTTGTTTAGGAAAAAGGTATAGTTGAGGAAAAGGCGATCAAATTCCACCTTTTAAGAGTGTCTGTAAGTGAACAAGAGTGTCATAGTGAGTTAACTCAGGCTTTTTTCCTTCTGACTGAGTGAGAATTTGGTAACATAAGTTATATGAAGAGACAAAGTGTTACAGACTAGGATAACATTGTCCTCATAGTACATAACTTCCGTTATAGCACTTTTATTGAGTATAAAGGGTGCATTATAGACATAAATAGGCAAGAAAAAGTGGGTTATTTCAACCAAATCATAGTTATCTCCTCTGAAATGACGAGAAGGTATTTTCAGGTATAAAAAGCTCTAAATCATGTCCCACTTATCAAATAGTTCATTATGTTTACATTTCCATAACTAATTACAAGAATATTTACAAGAGAAATTAAAAAATTTCTTATCACAGACCCCACCTCCTTAGAGGAACATCACCCTTGGTGTTATATACCAAAACACATTTATAACCATGCTCTAACAAATTGTAAATTTCATCGTGATATTTGTAGACACAATGATTTACAATTAATTACAATCATATTTACATTTTCTTAACCAAAAAAAATGAATCAGTATGACACCCTAATTTTCTTAGTCGTTTCCATTTGGCTTCCTTTGGTCTAAAATTCCTCCACTGCATCTTGACCTACTCAATTACTCAATTCCAGAGTGCTATATACCTCCAATCTATACCGCACAAAGGTTCTAGCTAGAACTCTTTCTTTGGTTCAACTTGTAGCATAGACCAATCAATCACATGATTAACATATTGTACATACTTTTTATGTAAATAAACATGGAGGACATTATGAACATTTACTATAGGTGGTAAGGCAAATTTATATTCCATGGGCCATACTCTCTCTAAAACTTGAAATGGCCCAGAAAACTATGGTGCCAACTTGGCACAAGACCCAATTTTCAATGAGCTTTTCCTGCGTCTAATACATAGGTAAACATCTTCCCCTACTTTAAATTATTTATGCATTCTATTCTAATTTTCATCTCTTTTTTCTATCGTGAGATATATTTTTATTCTTCATGATGGCTATCATTTCCTATTCCATCTCTCTTAACATATGAGGCTCGATATGGACCTTGCTCATAGGGTCACTCTAGCTGATAGGGGTGTTGCATTATCTCCCACAAAGAGACTCAAATGGACTCATTGTTAATGATTATTGGTTCCCATTATTATAAGAAGATTCCACAAGTGGAAGAAACTCATCCCACTTCCTTGGCTAATGCGTGACATATATCTTGAGCATGTCCTCCAAGAATTTGTTTACCCCCTTTGTTTTCTCATTTTTTCATGGATGGTATGCTGTGCTAAAAGCCAACTCTATCCCCAAACTAACAAAAAATTATTTCCAAAATTTAGAACTAAATTTTGCATCCCTATCCAAGATAATTTTCTTAGGAATTTGATGTAACCACACTTTTTATTTTATGAAAACTTAGGAAACATCACTTATTGTATGGGTAGACATAACAGTCACAAAGTGAGCCGTTTTACTAAACTTGTCCACCACAACCACTATTAAATCTTGTTCCCTAACTGTATTTGGAATGCTTGTGATAAAATCCATGGAAATTACCTGTCGCTTCCATTATTGAATGGGGATTGGTTGTAGCAATCACAATGGATGCTTGCGTTCTAATTTTACCTATTAAAATTCTATACATTTGGAGATATATTCAGTAACATCCCTTTTCATACCTGGCCAAGAATATGATTTTTTCATGAATGTTATCATGTTTTAATAACATGGATGGCCAGGATAAGGTATCTTATGAAATTCATCTAGGATGAGTTTCTTTAAATTGCTCTCACAAGGTATATACAACCTGTTTTTAAATCTTAATACAACATCCTTAGAAAGATAAATATTCTTAATTTTCACTACCTTTAGATCTTGTTGCAAAATTTCTTTTACTTGCTAGTGTCACTTATCTTGTTGATATACCTATTTAATCTTTTATTGAAGGTTATTTCCACAAGAAATTACAAATGGTACATGTGATACTTGCAACCTCCTATTGGGCACATTAGCTACCCTATTTTCCATGCCATTTATTGTTATCGGGAAATCTAGTGTCTATGCAGAGCTACTAGTCCCACTAAGATTGGTAGCTATCTTAGAAACAAACAAACTAAAACTACTTTCATTTTCCTTTATGAGAAGTAGATAAGAGGGGAACAAAGGAGACCAACCTATGTCTTATGCTTGGTTCCTTGATTGATTCCTCTCCCTTCTGATAGATCTTCGCCACTTGCTTCCTTGTCTACACAACTTCAAAGAGCACCCGTGTAATCAAAGCAGCATAACACTATCCAAGAACAAAGATCTACTATCATAAACAATATAGGACCAGATATATATTGACCACACAAATGCATATCATCAATCATACAATAACGTGGAGGAAAACTTGAATAGCTTTATCAATATCAAGAATAGCAAAGAGGATTACAAGCAATTGTTCTGACCCAGCATCATCCTCACAGCATGAAAGCCCTTCTTCACCTCATGAAAAGCTTAGATCACCCAACACTATGATGTTACACCAAGAAACCAGCAGCACTTCCTTACAAGATACAAAATTCCAGCCTTTGGATCTCTGGGATGAGGGATCCATATATAGATGATTGCAGGGAGGTGAGTCAGCGTCTGAGATTTGATTAGTGTCCTCTCTCTGATAGTTCTTGATTCCACTTGGAGATTGATGATCTCTTACTCATCCCTGGGTGAATGCAGAGAGGCAAGTGTCACAGGAGAAGTTTCTGGAAGATTCCATGATCTTCCACCTCGCAAATTGACTCTGCCATTTGTCCACTCTCGCCCATCACACCCCATAGAAGGGTTTTTCAGTATGCATCGCACCTCCCGTGTGCATTTAGGTGGGATGCAACACACTTTGACCATGGAGCAGGTGAGATGGTCCAGTTTTGATCAGTTCTGAGTAGTTTTTCATGGAGAACTTCTGGGAGATGATGTAATCAGTTGACCTTGTTCTTTTAGGGGTTGGAACAACACTTTTAGGGACTTAGGAGCCCTCGGTTTATGGACATAATTGATTGGGGTTGCAGTGCCCAAAAATGTCTATAACAGTTGCCCCCTAAAGCATGAGGTCGTTAATCTTTTGATGTCGGGTGAAATGCTTTATCATGAGGATCCAAAGTTTTTTCGAGCTGGAAGGCGACCTGTAATAAGATACAATACAAGACATTATCTTCATAATATTTTCATGATCTAGCTGAGGCGGGCATTCCCATACTCAACTTTATAAATTCATTTTCATGTACATAAGACAAACAATCGTCTGTGTGCAGATTGATGATTCTGGTAGAGCCATCATCCCTTAGGTTGGATGATTATCTGTGCAACAATGATGTACATTTGATGTCTTTATTTTCCTGATTATATATCGCAGCCTGGATGGATGAAACTAGATCCGGGGTCTTCAATATCGTTCGATCTTCACTCAAAGTACAAGTCGATCCATGTGAGAGATGTTCCGGAGTCGAACATGGAAAGACATCACCTGATTACCAGCCAATGATGTAAGCTGTTAACAGGCGCGAGAGGAATCACCGATAATGATGATGACCCTCAAGGTACTACAGTACAATTCACATGGTGTGAATAAGGGACTTGGCGTCGAACACCATACAAAATCTTTCGGTCAAAGGCCATTGATGTAAACCTGTCGCCGGAAGTGAGAAACTTGCCATTGAGGCATGCAAGCTTCAAAGTACTGAAAGGGTTGTCCCTAAGTCGACTTCTTGGATAATGAGCTGATGTCGATAAGAAGCGAACCGCCATAGGAGGGCCTTAATGAATCCCATAACTACGGCACGGAACAGAGTAAATGATTTTGGAGGTGAAAATGATCTGATGATACAGGGTTCAGGGTGGCGGTCATGAAAGAATGGAGCGTGAATGTATTGCGGTGGATGAGACACAGGTGAATTCTCTAAGTGACTTCTCTTGAACATATCGGTGACACTAACATGATGGATTGGTAGCGTTAACCCCAAATGTGGATGGTGTGATGGACCAATGGTGATATGACCAGTGAACGGAACAACCCAACCCGAATCAGATGCGGAGCGAAAGTGTCATGTTCAAGAGCGACTTGCTACCAACAAAGTTTCTTCAAGTTTTCTTCCCAATTTTTCCCCAGTCATTGCTGACCAGTACCTCTTTATTTTTGTTAAGCTTGAGGAGGATAACATATGCTTGTTCTATAATTTTCCCTTCGGGCAAACCCATCGCTATGTTTTAACGAGCCTAGTGATAGTGAAACTCGTTCTTGTCTGTATGGACAAGTTTGTCGCTATTCGGTTTTAACGAGTTTAACGACAAAGATAACTCAGTCCTTTTCAATTTTAGAGAGTCTGAAAGGGACGTAAAGAAAACTCCAATAATCCTTTTTCGTCTTATAATCCCTTAGGTCCGAAAAAGTATAAAATAATACAAAAGGGATGAATTTTCGGTAATTTTAACGAGCCGAACAAAACAAGCGCTCGATCTTTTTGTGTAATAATCCCTCAGGTCCAAAAAGATTGAAATCTAAAGGAGGGATAGCACTTCCGGTTACTTTGACGAGATGGAGAGGCCAATTACTCGGCAATCTTTTCATATTTTACGAGTCAGATGAAAAGAGCTTAAAGGAGACTCGTTTTTCGAGGAACGAGTGATAAATTCGGGTAGCAGCTAATTCCAGGTAAGGTTTGGAATTTTCCAATCACGGGAGTGTCACAAGGATGGCTAACAGGATCACTCTTCGCAAATGTTCCTCAAAAAGGGTAAACAAGTAAGTGGAGGTGAATGATCGGTCAAAATAGAGTGGAGGTGATGATAAGAACACGACCAAGGCTTCAAAGGCTGATGATGATGCATTCACGATGGTTATTTACCGGAAATTGGTTCATTTTTTAATGAATGATCTTAAACTCTGGGGGAAACATTTGCTCACTGCTTATGTTTAATTTTTAACGAGCTTGAACTCCACATAAAAACTGCTCGATATAATGGTCATTGATTACCTTGATTTTACCATTGAAAACTTTGTTCCTTCAAAGGTTGTACTGCCTATTCAATTGCTTCATCAAACTAGTTAGAAACGAATAATATATGCTTGAAAAATGAGTCAAAACACTAATATTTTACTTGAATTACGTGAAAAGTAATTTAAAAGTGGTTTTTACCTCTCATTTTACCATTTCATTTGAACTTTGGTTTGTTGGAGCTTTGGAGGTGCTTTCCCCCTTGATTTTCACTAGCTGATTCCGGGAGATTCTGTGGACGATTCTTGGCGCCGTCTGGACCAGGTAAGAGCTAAACCTGAGCTCTTTAGTTTCATTCTTTCCTTTTTGAATTCTGAGCATGTTTCCTAGTTAATCTGAGTATCCATATGCTGGTATGGATTTCCGGGGTGACCCGGATTTGGTGCTGCTGGCTGGCGAGCAGTGGGGTGCCATTGGTAAATTCTCTGACCATATCTCTATTTATCGTTTCTTTTTATAATGTTCTTGTGCTTTCTTCTATCAGGACTAATCAAAACTCATGTGCTCATGCAGATGTTGGACCAGTTCGGCCAGTAGTACGCCTGAGAGCGCCAGCTGCCGCTACAGCAGGAGAGGCTGTGGGAAGGGCTATCCTTCGCGACCTTGATGTGGCCGAGACTATTTCAGAATTATAGGATCAGGTCGAAGGCCTCACTCTTGGTATTCCAGATGTGAGGACTGACGAGCTGCCTCTGAGGTTGCAGCGACATACTACCGGCTTGCCTAGTCGATGGACTAGGCTTTTACACATGATTGCACAGGCGATGACTTGTTATCACCAACATCATTAGACTAGGGTGCCCCCTAGCATTTTGAGTTTAGGTTCATCTGACCAATTTTGTCTTGGTTACAGAACATTATGTGTAAACCATAAACAGTTATATATATATTTTTGATTTTCGGAGTTTTATTTTGGTTAAGTTACATGATCCTGATGCAAATATTGATGAAATGCTTCTTTTTATAAATGTTGCAAATGTTTATCTAACACATAATTTTCCAATGAGTCTGTTAATGTGTTTAAGTTTATGGAAATATGCTGATATTGAATAAAATCAAATTGCCTTTCCAAAATATTGACCCTTAGGAACATGCGATAGATAGCTGGATTTCGGACGGAGTAGATACCAATGAGTTGTAGGATGACGAGTTGTGAGTCTAGCCTGACGACAAGTCGGCGTATGCCATTTGTGATGGCATTAGAGAGGAGTTCTATCAACGCGCTATATTCAACGATGTTATTTTTTGACCGACCAATACATACCCCTCTGAAACTTACTAACTCACCGCTTGGATCAAAAATGGCCTAGGCTGCAGAAGATAGGTTCCGCGAACTACGACTCGCTCCGTCGGCATATCCAACAAATGATTCCAATAGGTTCGACATCTGCAACAAATTTAAAAAGTGGATTACTTGACCAAAACAATTACCCTTAGCAAAAACAAAAATGTAACAAAAGCATAGGGGTTACTACACTGAATCATGCGTAGTAACGCTTAAGGTACAACCCGTTACGGGGTTGCGCCAGTGGAATCCCGTCATAATCCACTAACTCATAGGCCCCTTTTGCTAATACACGTTTAACAATACAGGGGCCCATCCACAAAGACTTGAATTTACCTGCTCCCAATTTATCAGATTCCTGGTCGTAAAGTAAGGCTCCCAATTTATCAGATTCCTGGTCGTAAAGTAAGACCAAGTCACCTTCTGAGAAGATACGGGGTTTGACATTCTTGTCAAACTACGCCTTGACTCGTTTCTTATGGGTTTCGTTAGCCAGAGCGGCATCACGACGGGTTTCATCCAATTGGATTAGTTCCAAGAAACAAGCCTCCTCTTCTGAAGTTCCGGGGAGAAGGTTGACTGCGAGTTTGGGGGACGAGATCTCACACTGAACTGGTAAGATTGCTTCTAGGCCATACACCAGTTGAAAAGGTGTAAACCCGGTTGCATTCCTTACCGATGTTCGGTATGCCCACAAGGCTGAGTACAAGATCAGGTGCCAACTCCTTTTGTGGACTCCAATCATCCTTTGCAGCATCCGCTTCAGGACTTTGTTGATTGCTTCAACTTGTCCATTGGCCTACGGGTAATATGGAGTAGAGCTGTTGTGGGACAACCCCAATTTGGCAGCCAATTCAACCATCATGTGATTGCGAAAATGCGATCCATGATCTGTGACTATGGCCTGTGGAACGCCGAATCTGGTGACTACATGATTGAAAAAGAAAAGGGCAGCTGTTTCGCCGGTGTTGTTTAATGTAGGCATCGCCTCGGCCCATTTGGTAAAATAGTCTACTGCGACTATGATATACCCATGCCCCCCGGTCGAGGTGGGGTTACATGTCATGAAATCTATGCCCCATTTGGCGAATGGCCCAACAACAACTATCAGTTGCAGGGGTGCGGGTGGTCTTCTGGTTTTGCTATCGAAAATTTGATATGCATGGCAACTTCTGACTGCGGTTATGCAATATTTGAACATTTTTGGCCAGAAGTATCCTGCTCGTAAAATTTTTTGCACCGTAGCGTAACCAGATTGATGCCCCCTACACGCGCCTGAATGGCAATCATTCAGGACTTTTTCGGCCTCCTCATGGGTGAGGCACCTCCTCAGAACTGTATCGACACCACGACAGTAAAGCGTATCACCGACGATCATGTAGTCTTTTGATTGGTATCGAATACGTTTTTGTTCCGAACGAGAGGTATTAGACCTATATTTTTGGGTTTGGAGATAGATGATTATATCTCCATACCATGGATTGCTTGAAGATATCAGAAACAAAGATTCATCCACGATGGTTTCTTCGGATGTTTCATCGTTGGACGATGATGGGAGATCGCATAGTAATTCCGCGAAAACTAGGGATTTCTTCGATTTGGATTTTACAAATTCCAGATCAAACTCTTGAAGAATTGCTATCCATTTTGAATATTTGCCCCCCAGCAACTGTCGTGACAATATATAAGTCATGGGGTTGCAATCTAACAAAATGGTAGTTTTTCGAAAGAGGACATAGTGTTGCAATCTCTGTATCGCTTGAATAGTTGCGAGAGCCAGCTTTTCAACATAGAAATACTTGCTTTCTGTATCATTTAAGTTTCTACTCAAATAATATATGGGATGTTCAATTCCATTGTCTTCTTGAACTAAAACCATTGCGATGGTTGTATCCGCTGCAGCCAGATACAGGTTAAAGTCTTTTTGATAATCAGGAGCATACATTAATGATGCTTTCTTTAGGGATTCCTTTAAAGCATCAAAGGAAGCTTGCGCAACCTAATCCCAGACGAAGGGTACTTCTTTTTTCAATAGATGTGTATAACCTTTAGCAAGTTCGGTGTAATTTGGAATGAACCTCCTCAGAAAGTTTGCTTTCCCTTGGAGTTTCTGAATCTGAAGAAAATTTGAAGGTGGAGGCAAATTTATGATTGCCTGAACCTTACATGGGTCAAGACGAATCCCATCCTTTGAGACTACAAAGCCAAGCAAACGACCAGAACTGACACAGAACACACATTTGTGCGGATTGAGTCGTATCTTGTAGTGTCAGCAACGTAGAAATATCGCTCTTAAATGCTGCGGATGATCGGTCCGCTTTCGCGAATGAGCTGGAAGATCGTCGAGATATGGTTGAACGATGTTTTTGATGTCATGGAAGGCATAATCCATTGCCCTCTGAAATGTTGCCCCTGTGTTCTTTAAACCAAAGGGTAACTTGCGATATGCAAATGTGCCCCATGGACAAATAAATGCAGTCTTTGACTGGTCCTGTGGGCAGATATTTATTTGATTATACCTGGAGAATCCATCCATAAATGAAAAGATTTCACATCCGGCGCATTCATCAATTATCTGGTCAATAAAGGGTGTAGGGTAGTTGTCTTTTGGACAAGCTTGATTTACATCCCTATAATCAACGCACACTCTAATCGTTCCTTGTTTTTTCATTACAGGAACAATGTTCGATACCCAATCGGTTAGAGGAACCGGGTAAATAAAACCAGCATGGAGAATTTTTTCAACTTCTACCTTGATGGCAGCAGCTTTCTTGGGGTGCACCTGCCGTAGCCGTTGTCGTACTGGTTTGACATTTGGATACATCTTTATTTCATGTTCAACTATACTCAAGTCAATTCCTGGCATTTCATCATACGACCAAGCAAAGACATCTCTGAATTCACAAAAAAGAACTTTGTATATTTCCAGTTCTGAAGGAGAACAACATTTGCCAACATAAATATTCTCTACAACATTTGTTTTGGTCGAGATATTTATGGCGATAGTCTCTTCGATATTGGACAAGTTTCGCTCGAAATCCACCATGTTTACAATATTTGATAGGAAATAAAAAATTGAAGGATGATGAAGGTCATCAGGAGTATCTTCTTGACAATCCGGAAGATGGGAACGATGGTGGTAATCTTCCCATGGCGCCCCGTCAATTATCATTGACTGAACAATTCCTTTGTCGGTGTAATTCACTTGCGACCAAGGATCTGAAGGGGTGCCATATTCCTTAGACCTATCTATCCAAATGCTTGATGAGCGTCGATTTGGGTTTGCCTCCCATGCCAAAAACATTGATTGCTACAATATTTCTATTGGGCTTGGAGGCAATACCTGGAGATGATCCATGCTAATATCATTTTCTGAGATCTTTTGAATAGAAGATATCATATTGCAGGTTCCAACCGTTGCCACTTCCTCCAGATTGATTGGAGGTGGGAGGGCAAAAGTCCCCATTAATATAGGGTCTTTTAGTAGGCCTACTCCGATATTTTGAAGCGAATGGGGGCTTCCATGGATCATCGGAATGCTTCCCGTAACTTGGGAACTATTGGGGGGAAATGTTTGTTAGTCTACGATTGTAATTCCCCCTTGAAAGGGAAATGCAATCTTCCTAAAGTAGGTCGACACAACGACAGCCATAGCATATATCCAAGGCCTTCCCAGTAGGATGTTGTAATCGAGGTTTCCGTTGATTACTTCAACATCTATTTCTACTGTTTTCCCCCTAGTTCAACTTGCAAGTTACTTAAAATCCCATATGGGGTATATGTTCATCCATCAAATGCTTTTAATGTCGTCGAAGATCGCGACAAGGTTGGAGATCCTAAAGTTTTCTAGCAACTCATCGACATAATACATGTAGATGCCCCCTCATCAATAATTGTTCGATGAACAGTTTTGTTGAGGGCTTTCACTTGAATGAGGAAAGCTAGTTGAGCTGGTAACTGAGGATCATATCCTTTGTGATTAAAGGACACAAGATTAGAATCCTTTGGGTCAATCCCACCTATTGCTGATAATAAAGCTTGCTTTTGGGAGGGGCAATTTTGTAGTACCTCAAGTGTCGACATAGCGGATGGCGATTGGGCCAGATCTTCCACTATATTATAATGTTGTGCTGCTCTGGCACACGGATTAAATGTCGATTTGTGTACCACTCCCTTTGGCAGTTTTATTGTCAGCTCTGGAATGATGGGCGGTGCAACTTCTGTCGAACTACTAGGTTGATCTTTATCCTTGTTGTTCGACAGCTGTGGATTCTCGTAATCTTTATTCCTTGTCATTATCAAAGCATCATTTTGCTGTTTTGAAACCGAAAACATCAGCACTTGGGACGGGGAAGCATTATCACTAGCAACCAGATTTGTTCCTGGATTTGGAAACGGATCAGTTAATACTGCCGAGGTTTTTGAATTCTTGAAGAATCTTTTAAGCTCAGCTTTATATGGACAATCTCTTATCCAATGATCCTCATCACATATAAGACATGGACGATTTGGTTTCTTATCTCCAGAAGGGTTTGCAGAAGATTTTTCAGGTGATGATTCCTCCTGTTTCTTCTTCTTCCCTTTGTTTTTCTTCTTGCCTCCTGGTTGCTTGGTTTCTTTGCCTTTGTCAGTTGAGACGACATTTACTTTTGAGGCGAGAAGTTCTTCTTTTGCATTTTGACTAGAAATCTTACGGGCCTTTTTAGATGTAGCCTTTGTTGATTTCGTGTCTATCGTACCAATCACGCCATCGCTGACATGAGAGTCATTGTTCGATTTAGGAGGAGGAGGAACGGAAAATTCCGGTCTGGGAGCGTCAGGGATTTTATCGTAGAGCATGCCAGACTGAGTATAAATCAAGTCTAAATATTGTGCACGAGCAATAACTTGCTCTTCAGTGACGACTCCTCCCTTTGCCACATCTTCTGTAATGGAAGGTAATAATGACTTAATAAACCATTCAGCTAAAAGCTGATCAGGAACGTACGTTTTTACCATTCTACGATGACATCGCCACTCATGAATATGATCGGATATGTGAGTGGCCGTCGTTTGCTTGAAATTGGTAAGAAGTTTTGTTCCCGTTTCATACCTTATGGGTAACTGAAAATGGGTTAAAAAGGTTGTGGCTAGGGTACTGAAGTTATCAAAAGAAGCTCTAGGTAATTCGATATACCATTTTGCTGCTGGACCAGTTAACGTTCTCTGAAAAAGGCGAAGCCTAATCGAATCATCGTTTAGGGTGTTTGATGAACACCATAGATGAAAGGTCATCACATGATTCGACGGGTCTTCACCTGGATTTCCATTAAATTTAGGAATATCTGACGGAAGTTTATGCGGAATCGCTGGCCACCAAGGGGCGTAAGGAATTGGATCGTTCGTTAGCCAATTTAGATCCGGTAACTCTAAAGTCTCCACGAAGGGTAACTGTTGATTCAGGTTTGGCAAAGCATACCTAGGATAAGATGGGATTGCCTGGGTAGTTGGTCTTTACATACCAGCATAATGAATTTGATGCTGGTAACTTTGGTAAGGTTGATGGGCATAACCATTGTAGAATGATTGATTTTAACCGTTTTGAATATACGTCTGCCCATTATTTGCAAAGCTTTGTTGCTCAGATCCTTGGTAAACTTGTTGGAATTGCGGTTGTTGATATTGCACCAACCATGGTTGTGAAGCCATGTGCTGTTGTCCAATACTGGCTGTTTGACCAAGATGAGGGGTAATTGTACCCGTTTGGGCATGTGTCATTCCACTAGTTGGCGATTGTGGTTGAGCCGCAGGGATAAGAGGCTGTTGCATTACAACCTGAGAAACCTGAGGTTGGCATACAATAGGTAACGCTTGTACTTGTGACACAGTCACAATAGCCGGCATAGTTGGTATATTTGACATAGGTAAACATTGTTGCATCGAGTATACAACTCTTGGTTGTTGAGGCAGTATTGGCACCAAGCCGCTAGATGTAATTCCAGCATAACCTGAATTTTGTTGTGAACTCTCGTATGGTTTTCCTCCTGGAGGAGACAATGAAAGGGTATATTTCCCCCCATACGGCGGTAATCCGGTACTTAAAGGAACGGTTTGCCCTTGAGGACCGGACTGCCCAAATTGACACTGTGAAGGATCAATTTGCTGAGACTCAACATAAGAGTTCCCAGATATTATTCTGGATGAAAAAACGGGAACGGACCATACTATCGAAATAGCCCCTGAGTGGGCCCCATCTAGCGATTGAGAGGTAGTTGGGACAGATGGTATGCCGACGAACATTGTTGGAGTGACAACAGGAAGTTCTGCCGTCGTTGTGTCAAATGACACAGTCCTAGATGTCGACGGTTGTTCAGACATTTCTAGTCTATCCAAAAGATTTCCTAGCGATTCTACAGGAGCTTCCGATAACGGTAGACTAATTTCTGATGAAGAAGGATATAGGGTGATCTCGACTCCAAATTGCAATGGAGTAGTAGATGGAGGATCCTCCACAATCTCTTCTATAGCAATCAGACCAGGTGGAAGAGTTAGACCGTCAGGTCCGTAAAATATTTCCGGTGTCGAAGAAGGTATAGATTCTGCAATGATAGATGTTTGGGGAGTAACACCTTCCGAATCAGCTTTAGATAGAGTTGGTTCAGTAATACAAGTGTTTACCTTCACACTAGGATCAACCCTACTGTCCTTTGGTGGCTGTGGAACTTCTTCTATAAAGGTAGAGATACTAGAAATGTTTGGAGTAATCGGAGCCTCCGATGATGTCGGAACACTTGTTCCAACTTTACCAGGGGATTTTGAACCGGTTAAATGAGTCCACTTCGTCCGTAACAGTTTTGATTCTAGAGACAAAGACGGTTGACTCGTAAGCCTTCGCAAACGATGGGGTTTCAATTGACTTTCTTCCACGATTACGTATTACTCGATCAACTAAAAATAAAGGGGAAATATGTTTCCGAATTAAATGAATTTTAGACGCTTTGACACAACTTGTTTTTTCAATTTTTAAGAGTCAAGAAAAAACAAAAGATGACTCTAGTCGCCTTCGATTTTTAATGAGCTTGAAGTGACAAGTGCTCAGATGGACCTTTTCCTTTATGGAGTCTGAAAAGGAACGGAAGAGACTACTCTAGAAATCTAGACAGAGGGATTACCAAACCAATCGCAAAACTGCAGAATACTTTTTACGGTACGGCAGTCAATCTTCCCGAATGCTGTGTTCAGTGCATTACGATCGATAGGGTGGCAGACATGGCTTCCTATGGATAAAGGATATAGCCTATTGTGGTCTCCCAATATATACTCGACGGTACATGGGAGCACAAGTCTGTACTGGCACTTGTCGTCTCAAAGTGGAGGAATCACACAACTAGTAATGAAAACAACAGTTACCAGTCTTTACGACGCCGGAATACGTCTCTAGCCTATACTTCAAAATGTTTTGCGTTAGGTCCCAAAGAGTTTTTTAATTCATTAAATTTATTTTACAATTGATCTTGTTTAAGAAATTTGCCTTTCAGGTTCACCGCGTGATGTAGATATACAACTCCTAAAATGCAATCTAAGATGATAAACAATCGTTTAATCTTCTTTTTGCAATGAAAATCCTAGCTACTAAAGAAAGAGAGATGATATTATTTCAACATAGAGTAGAGAGCACACACTATATGCACTATCCTAAATCGAACCAAAAAATAGTCTAAATGCAAATGCACATGCATGTATTTGTTTTCAGCCTTCTTAATGTGTGAATGATAAAAAGAAAGCTAAGCGCAAATCTGAATTATTTTTCAAAGCGACATTACTAACAAGCTTCTTTTCAAGACAAAATGAAGATAATGACGACACTTTGCGATTTGGAATGGGAAACTTGCTTTCGACACTTGAAAAACTACTAATTCAAATGAAATACAAGAGTAACAGTGTAATAGACTATCAAGAACAATCAGATTCTCTTTTATGACTGAAAACGATACTTGTGACACTTCCAAATCAAGAAACGACAGTTCAATTACGCTACTTCTTTGTAAAAGAGAACTGAAAATGGCTCACAATACATAAAAACATTTACAGTTCTTTGCACAATGGAGGTGGAATAATGGCAAGGAAGGGGGTTTCCAACAGAGGTATACTGACTACAGACAACAAAACTCCTGAATAGAGTTGAAAAGAGTGAAGAAAAACCAAAGTCTGGAGGCAAAATTAGCCTTTTCTGATCAGCGCACCTGTTACACAGGGATTCCAGTATGCATCCCACCTACAGCACACGGGAAGTGCGATGCATACTGATATCCTTGAAGAGAGGGTGCGATGGTACAGTGCGAGACTTTTGATCCAGTTCTTGATCACAGTTTGTAGCACAGTTCAGGGATTTAGGCCAAGCAAGTGATAATCAATAAATAAATCACAGGGGTAGATCTAAGGAGGTTACTAGAGCCACCACAAGGGAAATTAGAGAGTTTTTAAATCGATTCTTCAGTTCATAAACAAAACCCGGGAATACACTGAAGCAGCATTGATCTACTTTTCACTTGCATAGCAAATGCAATGCGAAGGCTAGCTAGCTTGACTTCAGGCTCCATCTGTAAGTTTATAAAGCAAACAAATATAGACAAACAAACAATCTATTCGCTCCCCAACGGAGTCGCCATTTTGTTATCGGGAAATCTAGTGTTTATGCAGAGTTGCTAGTCCCACTAAGACTGGTAGCTATCTTAGAAACAAACAAACTAAAACTACTTTCGTTTTCCTTTATGAGAAGTAGATAAGAGGGGAACAAAGGAGACCAACCTCTGTCTTGCGCTTGGTTCCTTGCTTGATTCCTCTCCCTTCTGATAGATCTTCGCCACTTGCTTCCTTGTCTACCCAGCTTCAAAGAGCACCTGTGGAATCAAAGCAGCATAACACTATCCAAGAATAGAGATCTACTATCATAAACAATATAGGACCAGATATATATTGACCACACAAATGCATATCATCAATCATACAAGAATGTGGAGGAAAACTTGAATAGCTTTATTAATATCAAGAATAGCAAAGAGGATTACAACCAATTTTTCTGACCCAATGTCATCCTCTCATCAAGAAAGCCCTTCTTCACCTCATGAAAAGCTTAGATCACCCAACACGATGATGTTACACCAAGAAACCAGCAGCACTTCCTTACGAGATACAAAATTCCAGCCTTTGGATCTCTGGGATGAGGGATCCATATAAAGATGATTGCAGGGAGGTGAGTCAGCTTCTGAGATGTGATTAGTGTCCTCTCTCTGATAGTTCTTGATTCCACTTGGAGATTGATGATCTCTTACTCATCCCTGGGTGAATGCAGAGAGGCAAGTGTCACAGGAGAAGTTTCTGGAAGATTCCATGATCTTCCACCTCGCAAATTGACTCTGCCATTTGTCCACTCTCGCCCATCGCACCCCATAGAAGGGATTTTCAGTATGCATCGCACCTCCCGTGTGCATTTAGGTGGGATGCAGCGCACTTTGACCATGGAGCAGGTGAGATGGTCCAGTTTTGACCAGTTCTGAGTAGTTTTTCATGGAGAACTTCTGGGAGATGATGTAATCAGTTGACCTTGTTCTTTTAGGGGTTGGAACAACACTTTTAGGGACTTAGGAGCCCTCGGTTTATGGACATAATTGATTGGGGTTGCAGTGCCCAAAAATGTCTATAACATTTATGTATTTGGTTTCAAATTCAAACTCACTGATTAAGGCTAACCACCTATTGTTCATGGAAAACTACCTAGGTTGATCAAACAAGTACTTTAGTAATCCGTGGTTTGTCAACAATGTAAATTTCCTCCCAAAAGGTGGTGGGCTCCAGTATTGTAGCAATAATGCTACAACTCCTGGAGCTTCCTATCTCTAATTTTATCAACCCGGTAGTTCGTACAAACTTGGAAGCGACGATGCTGTATGCACAAGTACTAGCTCTTGTCGCAGCTGTCACTTGGTCAGCTGGCACAAGTCCGCTAGGGCTCAAGCCAACTTCTATATGTTCTCAGAAGAAGCTTTCTAAATTATGGACGAAGGCTATCTCAAAGGAAATTAATCTACTTTGCAAAAATGAACTGAAAGCCAACCAAAACATGGAAACCCTAGTAAACCCTAATCTGACTAGTTTAACCTCTATGATGCAATAGTGAGAGTGCAAACTTCTAGAAATGATGCCATGACTGCTAGTGATATGAAATGCATGAACTTAAACTACTTCCATTGAAAAGAACATTGTTTTTGTATTTTTGCTTAAGTGGTTGGAGTGATTATGATTTTGTTTCTTATTAGGGTTTGGCTGTGCAGAGGTGGTGCGAAGGGAAAGAAAGCTTGGGAAAGGTCAGGAGGGCTAGGAGAGGTCCCAGGGGATCCCTAACATCATTCCACAGGAGTCCACAATGTTCAGATGCTCGGAAACCGAGTTTGCAGGATTCTACAGGATGTCTGCAGGGGATCCTACAGGAAACTCAGGAATTCTACAGGAAGTCTGCTAACTTCTACAGGATGTTCTACCGTGGGAGTTTTGGGTGATGGTGAAGTGATGGAGCGGTATGGGTGGATGGGTGAGATGGAGATGGAGCTTGTGATGGCTCAGGGGCAGAGAAATCAGATGGAGAAAGAGTGCATGAAGTTGGTTGGTGGATAGCAGAATGGAAGCAACGAAAGGTCAAGAAAATGGAGCTACGTGGACAATGAAAGAGTTGGAAGGTAAACGAGCTGAACAGAGGTCGAGTAGGTGGCTTTAGGCGTGGTTAAGAAGAAGAATAAGGAAATGGGATGATGCTGAGCAGTGTAAATAGAACAAATTGCTTATGTCTTGCATAAAAAACGAGAATTCATTAACCTGTGCTACCTGTGCTATTAAACAAATGAACAACAATGTAAATCGTGAAGAGAATTCGTGCATGGAGTTGGAATGAAGAAGTATGGCTCAAGATCAGAGTGCATGGATGGATCTATAATTAAAATGACTGTGTTGCAGCTTGCATGAAAGTAAAAAGACTGCGTTTTTGGTGGTTGGTACAGACTGCACCCCAATCTCTAAACAGAGATGGCAGTGAAGGCACTATCAACCTTTTCTTGGAGATCCAATGAATTACAATCCTCCTATTCTAATCTAAGCAACTGAAAGCGATTTAATCAGAAGCTAATCCTACTCAATCTCATTAAAGAAATCAAATCAGCAGACTGTGTTCTCGAAATGCATGTCAAAACAAAGAAACAAAGTGCTGAAAAGAAAGGCAAATAACACTACAAAGAAGAGGAGGTCTATTGCTCTCAGGTTGGGCCCTAACCTGAGAGCTATAGCTCCCTTAAAAAATCAGAATTAGATCCAAATCTGCTTGCCTTTATTCATAATCAAGAATCTAATGTCATGCCAAAACTGGTTTACAAAAACAAACACCGAGCTGTAACTCGTGCTCAGAAATTACAATAGTAATTCAAAAGTTCAAAAAACTCCTATCAAAGGCTACGACCTTCATATTTATACACAATGAATATCAAGCTGGCTTCCTCCATTCGTGGAGCTTGGCTGTCCAATTGAAAGTTAAACTGCTGATCCTGTAGAATCCGTTGGCTGCCTTTAAGCTCGGTGGGGAGAGCTGTTGGAGCTCGGAGTTAAGGTGAAAATCACGAGGAAGGTCATCAAGACTGTGGACAACCTCCCTATGAACCCACAATGCCACCTTGGCTGTCTCCTTGTCTCCATTTACGTGGTCTTTGCTCCCTTTAATGCCAAAAAACCTGAAATCATCATGTATTAGCCACATAGATATAATGCCTGCCCTTCTTCCTACAAATAACACGAATATACCAAGAAATGAATGCATAAGTGATAAAAGATGAATGGTTGAGCAAGGTAAGTAGGCCAAATGAGCCCAAATTGTACCAAAAATTGGGGCTCATCAAAAGGTAATGTCTCACTAATACACACAATCAAAAAATCTGACGATGGAATCTGATGGAACAAATAAAATCAATTTTTTTGGGAAGTTAAATGATTTTTCTTGGTTTTTAAATCCCGACGTGGGTTCCTTTATGGTTGGATAGCCGATGGGAGTTCCTTAACTATTGGATATCCGATGGGGGTCCTTTACCATCAAATATCCTACTTTTTATTGGATATCCAACGAATGCCTGGGAAACATTGTATAATGGACAATTGCACCAATATTAATGGTTTTTTTCTGTTGGAAAAATTCTAATATGGGACCACTTTATGTTGATTAGTTTAACTAATTATAATAAATTTAAGATTAATATTATAATTATGTATAATATTAATAATATATATATGTTACAGGTCATTTTGTCACATCTACTAAAATGTCTTGGAAACCAAATCAATCAACATTCTTGATACCTTGAAATCATCCCTTTTCAAATCCTTATGCATTATCTCTCCAAAAATTCCAAATATTTTGGGTTAATCAACTAAAAAAACCTATTTTTTGGACCCATCACACTTTATCTTCTAGAAACCTACACTGTTGCATGTTGCATAACTGAGAAACTTCACTGACCAACACATATTTCCTTTGCTACAGGTATGATGGTTCTAGAATTTTGGGAAAATTAAAAATAATTTCTAATCTTATCTTTCCATAAGCTTCTAAGGTGGTTTTAACGATTTACTATTGCTTGAGATATATAATTACTACTCTACAGGTAGTATCTATTACCCTTAGAGCTTATCCTCCTTCATATGTGGATCTAAGTCCTAGATTGGTAAAACCCAAAATACCCTATAAATTAACTAAGTCCCATGGAGTTAGGGTTGGCTTTTGGAGACTCTTATCTATGCCTTGATGCTGTTGCTTTTTACCTAAGGATTCATTACCATCCTTGAGTTATGATTAAAGGCTTACTTTATGGCTAAGGAAAGACAAGTGAGGTTGGAGACATCTACATTGTCAAGATGTGTAAAAGCATTGTAATTTTCTCCTACATTTCATTAATACAAAAAGCTTTGTTTTCTTATACTTATTTCTATTTGATGCATATGTATTTCAATGCCTCCTTGACTCATTTATTAGAGATATTAGTCTATCCTATTTATATTTCATATTTTCTTGCTTTTTATAATTGTTTTGTAGGTTGCATTTATAACATTTGGAGTTGAAGCTAAAGTTTACAAGCGATGGGAAGAGGAGGAATTGTGTTGGACTTCAGGTAGGAATTTCCTCCATTTTATAGTTTATATAAGGAAAAAATTAACGCTTTTGTCTCCATTGTTTCTAGATCAATCCACTAGATCTAGGGAGTTCACTTTTGTACGTAGGAGAGAACTTTTCGTCAAACAACTTGGAGACTCCACTAGGAACGAGATGTTACAATAGTGGTTTCCTTTGCCTAGTCATTTTAGACCTTTGAAAATGACTCATTTTGACTTTTTTAGACAATAATTAGTCTTAAGAAAATGTAATTCCGAGCTTGGTATGAATTTGTTTCATTTTTTGAACAAAATTATCCCCAACACACTTTCTAGTATGAGAGAGAGCGACCTAATGCACATGTCTCTCTCTGTATGTGTGATGCATCACACTGGTTCTCTTATCTATACTACGATGGTTCTTGTGGGATGCAAAAATTTCATTTTTATGCCTTCCTCTGAGTTATGATTTGATCCATTGGATTTTCTTGAGTCTTTTAGCTAGTCACTATCTTTGTAAAGCCATCAATGTGTTTACATTTGAGTTTGAATGCCTTTTGATGAGAGTTTGTTTGATTTTTCGTTATTCTTGTCAATTAGGGTTTGTGAACACTTGGCTTGATTATTGATTGGATAAAATGATTTCTATAATATAGTTCTAGTCTGTATGAGTTATTTTGGTCAATGATCTAATTTCTTTTTCATTTTCATTGTATTTGAAAATTGAAAGCAAAAGAAAAGAAAAATTTCTATTTCTTGCATTGTACATAGGGTTTTGAATTGCATTGGAATAATACATTGAAAGATATGATTAGGAAGCTCTTGTTTGATGCATAATTTTTTGTTTCTTCCTTCTCGTATATAGATTTTTATCGAAATGAAAGAGTTAATTTCATCATGCTAGTTACATCCTAGGAAGTTCAGGTGAATTCGTATCGTGAGCCTTGAAATTGAAACTTAATTGAAGATCAACCTTAAATTTTATTTAATTAATCTAAGGAAAATTTGGAACATTAATGACACACATAGAGGTCTAGGCTATAATATGTGTTCCGACATAATTAAATGTAGGAGCTGTCATTACTCGTCTTCGTTACATTATGGGTTAATCGATATTCCACGTACATAAGTATATCAGATTGTTCTCCACGTACCTCTGGGTATATCAGATGTCGCTCCATGTATGAAAAGTATATCAAAATACTTCCTGTCATACAAGATGCAGTCGATAGAACTACCACAGACTGCGCTTCCACGTACCTCTAGGTATATTTGGAAGCCCCCTTGAGGTTGCTATCCTACCATAGGTAACCGAGTCGACTGCCTTGTTAACTGTGAAACACTGAACACAACATTCGGGGAGATTCCTGCATGCACCGAATGACTTGGTAAAACCTTTGTCCTATTTACCCCTTTTGTTTTATTTGTGCTGATAATTTCTAAAATTAATTAATTCATCATGGAAGAACACCTTGAACAACCCTGTCATTCACGTAGAATGAAAATATTGCCTCCTTTATTTCTAGAGGCAACACCTGGTCATTGTAAGAATAAGAAAACACAAATTACCGAACTTGGTACTTTAGAAACTACCCCTTCTGGAACCACATCTGAAGTTAATCAACTAGAATTGTCACTCCCTATAGGTACTGAAATTGAAATTATATCCTTACCAACTGGGGAGTCTGACACAGTCAAAAATGAATCCCTTGAAACATTAGAGCTTGAGGTTATTGATCTTAAATTTCCATATTCAGATACTTTATAACCTAAGGTTATGCAACCTGAGGTTATGCAACCTGAGGTTATACAACCTAAGGTTATACAACTTGAGGTTATACAACCCGAGGAACCTCAAATAACTAAACTGAATACTTTAGGGACTTCTTCTCATCCTATGTCTTTGTCTCAACCACAACCTATATATTTGGGTCCTTACGGAGAACAACTTCCACTTGATCTTTTGAGAAAATAGGAACTTATTTAAGAAGATTCTCTTGCCCCTCAAACTCCTATTTGCGTATCATTATGACAGGCTTTTCCTCCTTTGAACAAATTTTTTCCCATCTTCACCTCTAACACTTAAACGCAAGCTCCTTCACCTTAGAATCCTTGTTTTAATTCACCTTTGAACTTCCCTCGACAAACTCCTTCGAGATGTTTAACCATGATTGAGTCACAAAAAATATCTCAACCCATGTATGTTGTCAAGAGTGAATCAACCGAAGTTGCAAGAAATTCTATGCTTGTAACTTCATCAAAAACTCATTTTTATGGTGGTCCATCAGTGCCACCTAGCTACTAGTCATTGTATGGAACCTTTACTTCTACGTCGAATAGTCCATGGAATTATCCTTTATCATCTTCATCTAGAATATCATCTGGTGCCTCTTTAGCGAGACACTCACAATCTATTATACCTATTATGCCCCAACCTACTTTGGAGAAGAAATATGGTCCATTTCTCAGTGGACTGTGACACCTAAAATAGCTTGCTCCATCCTATACTGGGTACCCTCCTCCTTTGGGGTAGTTGCCTCCATACACTCCTTATCCTCCAGTAGGGGGGAAACATGTTGCTCGAATGTTCCCATCTATCAATAAAATGCTACAAGTTGGTGCTCCAACCTATTCGAGTCCTCTTCCTAAAGGTTCTCCACCCTATTTGAGTTCATTAAACACCCATAAAGCTCAGGAACTAGTTCAAGATACCAAAAATAATTTAGTTACTAATCCTTATGCTATAACCCAAACACCCTTCTTATTCCCTCCACCTAGTTTTGTCTCACACCAAGCCATTTCAACATTCTCATTACCCAATATGGCTCTGGCGATACTAGTTTTGTATCTGAGCCCTCAGGCCATGTCAACAAACTTAGGTATCACATCAAAAGGCATCATTCCTACAGCCCCTCCTTAAGATAACACCCCACAATAAACAACGCTTGCATTGACACTAACTAGTGCTATAAAAATGGATAATGAAAAGGGCAAGAAGGTGGAAGCTTCAAACTCTTCCTCCTCTAGGGTACCTTCACCTTGTGCTTTGTGTGAATTAGTTGGGCACCATACCAATATGTGCCCCGAGCTAGACGAGTTAAAATCTCTTTTGCATGCCCCAAAAGTGTCAATGAACCCTCCTCTACCTACTGGAGAAAAAACCACACCTGCATGTAATAAGGCATTGCACACCAACCATGCATGCGAAATATGTGAAGAATATGGGAACTACACTCATCATTGTCTCGAAATCCCTCAATATCGAGATGCTTTAGGTGCACTCGCCCAAGCCGACATTGTGACCCCATCACTACTAGCCATGCTAATGGAAGATGATGGATCTAAAACCATTTTTTATGTAACAAGGGAACAAGATTCATGCTCATATCCCTCATTGAGTCACCCAACCTCCCATCATACACAAAGACAACTACAATCAGGGACACCCAAAGATACCTTCCTGTGTGCTTTATGCAATGAACTAGACCATTTCATAAACCAATGTCCTGATTTACGAGCGTTTAGGAGGCATTACCCTAACCTACACATCAACCTAAGGAATAGACCCAGACGTTGCTATAATAGTTTCCACATTTGTGTAGGAAACCATCATACTTGGTGTTTCCCACACCTTTCCTGATTCCACGAATTGTTGGATTTCATGCATCGATTCATAGCTGAGAACTAATGTTTAGTCGAACCAGATACCCAATCCCTAAATAACGCCACAACAGTGGGGGATGATGGATCTAGGTCCATCTTGTGTGTATTCGAGGACAAAACATTTCTTGAGACAAAGTCAAGCACCCATAAATGTGTCAACCCTCACCACCATCGGTCTGGATCTAGCAAAAAGACAAAATGACCATAGACCACTTTGTCAAAATCACCCCACACATGATCCCTATGCAATAGACCCAACCACCTGGTAAATAAATGTTGGGAATTGGGCAATATTCAAGCCATCTTTCACTTGTTGGTCCATATTACGTGACCTAACCGCGCTAGAAATTCGTGCCATCAATGTCACATCTGCTCTCAAATACACCATACGTGAAATTGACAACTCCTTCCATGGTTTTAAGCAGTGATAGCACCATTGAGACAACCTCACATTGGGGACACACCTCATGCTGATACTAAGATCTAGAGGCTGCTGACACCAACCAGGCGACACTGTCTCACACTATGGACGATATTGATAGATACACCATTTATTGTGTTAGCACTAGTGCCGTGTGTAGTATTTGCACCAGTAATTCATAATTTTGAGACATGTCATATGTTACAAAAATTTGGATAACTTACGATTCAACGTCAACCTCCTAGTGAGGAAGACAAATTTTCCCCTCAGGCACCAACCAAGTTGCAAGAACTTCCTCCCACTCATTATCAGCCCGCCATTACAAAAATTCTACCACTACCTAATGATGACAACATGCAACATACATACGATTCATTTCCTTATTCGTAGGAACCATGATTCGTGCTATCTGCTGTTATCACCAAAAAATGATCACCTAGCCATTTCTAAGTAGGTGGATCGAAATACACCATGTAGATTTAATTTTACCATAGCAAAATCACTTTCACTATGGAAAATAATTTTGTAAACCACTTTTATTAAATTATTTTCCGATTTAAATAAAAAACCCATGAAAATAATTAGATAAATAATTATTTATTTAATTTTCTCTAGGAATAATTATTAAATCATTATTTAAATAATTATTCCTTGTCACATTTGACTAAATCCCTTAGGAATATTTAAATAAATCACTATTTATTTAATTTTCCTTATTTTTATTATTAGAATAATTATTAAATCACTATTTAATAATTATATTGATTTCACACCCTTCTTATTTCTCACGAAATAATTAATAAATCATTTTATTTGTTAATTATTTCTAAATAAAGGTATTTAACCATTTTAAATATCTTTTCCCTCTCCAATAAATATAATAAAGTATTCCAAGTGGTTAGATCTGAATTTGGTTAATATTATTTTATTATTCTCCATTTTCGAGATTAACTCAATACTTTGTTATAAATATGAGGGTTCTTGATTCATTCTTCCCCATGATCATAATCATTGTCAACATTATTGTCTTTTTTCTTTGAGCTCCCATTTTTAGTTCTCTACTATTATCTGGGTTTTTCACATATTGAGAGAGAGAATCATTTTACGAAGCATCAAGGACATCAAAGGACCCATCCAACAGAGGGGGACATATAGACCCATATGTATATCTTCTTCACCAGGTTCTATTAATAAAATATTTATTCATTCAAAAAAGTCTTTCCAATTGGGTTATTATACTAGATATTTTATATTGCTACTTTCTATTCTGGATCATATCTACTTTTACTGTAGGTTTTCTATTTGTGTTGCAAATATGAATTAATAGCAGCCATCAACTTGTTGTTAGGGTCACTTGTCACCTAGTGACTTAAGTGAAGTATTTTTGGTACACCTTCCAAGAACTTTCACACTAATAAATGGTGACTCCACTGGGTCTTTAGATACACATTTTTTGTCCAACAAATGGTGACTACACTGGGTCTTTAGTTACACATTTGTCGTCCAACAAATGGCGACTCCAATGGTGTAATAACTACATTCTTGGGTGGGTGAAGTTTATTTTTTTTAGATTTTTCGACAGATATTTTTAGCCTCCCAATTTATATTTATAGTATTAAACCCTATTTTGTCAAATTTTCGAATTCTAGTGGGTTTCTGGTCTTTTCCGCAGGTCACAGGTACCAGTCGAATAGGAGACGACAAAATCTATGCAAGATTTGCTGACCAAGACTCCCAAGATAAGAGTGCAATTTTCAGCCCCATAAGTGAGTTGTATAGCGCACTTTTTGGCCTAAAAATTGCATTTTCCTCAGAAACAGGCCAGTACCTACGTTTTGTACCTTTTCTGGAAAATTTTCAATTGTTTTACAGAATTGCCGAGAGTGCTTTCTACATACTAGTTTGGGTTATTCATTTCTATTTTTCAATCTCCCTTAGGCCTGGATTTTTAAAATTGGAAACTAGGGCCAAACTCCATGTGTGTAATATTATTTATGGCAGCCGATATTTTTATTGGATCCCTCTCGTCGAAGGTGTAGGATTGATCTAAAGATCATCTGATTCCGATAAGTATTTATTGAGATATGAATTTATTATCAAGCCGACCAGCATCTTATGTAGGCTCAAGAAGCCCAAACATCATGTCTATTCAACCTATATGTTTTTGGTATAAATAGAAGAGTTTTGATGTCATTTGCAACACATTCTTGAGGTGATCTCCTCCTCTCCACATCTTGGGTTTTTGGAGAAGGAGTGAGACACCAAGAGTAATACGCTGGCCTAATGGTGATGCCCTAGCCGCAGGTCGATCTACGTAGCAACCAGAGACACCTACACGCTATCAAGAAGCCTTATGAATAGGCCCTAACACACTGTACAGAAGCCTTATACACTACGCTGTCCAGAAGTAAAATGCAGTCAAAGGAGACATGTAACACTTGGCCTCCGAGTATAGTAGCCACTGTCAAGAAGAGGACTGAACTCGCAAAAAGGTGAAGCCACAGACAAGGAGAAAGGAGCCACAGTCAAGGAGCAAGAAGCTATAGATCAGATCCTCACACTTCTCTCTGAAATTTCGGGTGAGCATTGGTTACAGGTATACGCAGTCAAGGAGAGACGGACTTCTCATATGCGCAAACAGAAAAAGATTCACATTAGGGCTTGATTGCACCTTGGTTGGGCATTAGGTGCAGTCATGGCGAGATCTCTGGTACATGAACTAATTCGATGAGGACGCAACATTAACTAAGGTCTGGAGTAGGTTCCATTCTCAACATACCTGTAGGTGTAGTCTAGATGAATCTCGGATCTCATACTTTGTAGATCTTAGATGGATGAAGAAGAAAGGACTGCGGATAAGGTTACAACATTAGCATGAAGTCTGTGCTATTAATCTCGGCATATACATAAGTTTTTTTGTGCCCTTACTATTGTCATTGTCTGGGTCTAATGGAAATCATAGTAATCTTGTAGTTGCTATCTCAGTCTCAACATTGATGTGATCATGTTGGAGAGTATTTAAGTGATGACTGTGTCTACTACACTCTAAGCATAATCTACAGTGGTAGAATGGCATACCTGTAGTAGCCCTATCACAATGAACAATGGTGATAGAATGCCATCTGTTAGGGCAGAATCATGATGATGATGCACATTAGTATGGGCAGCATGATGATGGACGATATCATGGACATGAAGGGCAACATGATGATGGATAAGATCATGGACATGGGTAGCATGTTGATAATCATGATTAGTGCAACATGGTGCAGTATACAGTGGTAAAACATGAGAACCAGATGCAACACAATGATAGGTAAAGGAGTCACCTTGGAGAATCAGTTGAAGCAGAATGTCTTCAACTGATCTCATCGTCATACGAAATGATTTATGCTACATCTAGATAAGTCAAAGTGTTGACTTCTGTTGTAAATGTACTATCTTTCTCTCTCTCTCTTTCTCTGCTGAACTTTGAAGAACATAAAGGAAGAATTAATCAAGGGTTTCCCCACATTGGGGTTTGTCCCTGGCTTGCGCCACATCTTGTGTCCTCTTGTCTTGGCTTGTCTTCTGCGATTTATATTTATGTTCTATATGCAGTTTATCTTAATGCTGATGTGATTTTTAACTGTGAAAATTTAAATAAATTGCTCTAGCATAGAACATACCTAAAATTAACATGAATCCACCTAATTTATCTCTTTCAAGAAGGAAAAATCCCCTTAGGATTTAGAGTACGCCTCCACATTGTTAGGAGGAGATTTTTTTAGTGAGGAGTCTAGGGTTTTCAACATTTTCAGCCACTGATTTTTAGATGTGATCCATTACTTTTCAGATCTCTTGGATAGGTTTATCTTACCTTTTTTCCCTTTATATTTTGGGTTTGCCTTTCCCCCCTTAGGATCCCCTTGTGCATTCTAGGTTATCGAGCCTCACCGCTATCCTTTGCAACATTTTTCACCTTTGATTTTTGCTGTTTGTCTGCATCATTTACAACAGTTAGAGCCTTTAGATCCCAATCCCTTGACATTAGATCTATTTGGCCTATTTATGTGTCTTTGAGTAGCTTTTTTTTCCCTCTCATTCTTAGCTTCTTAGTAGCCCTTGTGGGTGGGGTTTTTTGTTCTTGATTGACTATTTATTTTTCTTTCATTTTTAGATTTATTTACAGTATTTCAACATTTTACTTTCAGCAACCCATGGCATCATGAAATATGTTTAATTAACTCATCCACTTCACACATTATTTGCATACATCACACCTTAAGAAACGTGATATTGGTTAATATCACCAAGCCAAGATGTGAAACACTACACCTTAATAAATCAACACACATAGATTAAGCTCACTTGGGCATCAAGGCCAAACAATATTTGTAGTGTAGGTGTAGGATTGGTGGGATAGGATTCCAATAACACCCATCGATTGCTTTCATTGAGACATAGAAATTGACATATTAGGGAGCTTAAAATACTTCACCATCCCATGGTCAAAGCTGGAGTGCGCTAGAAACCCGATCTTCCTGGTGCTGCTAATGCATCGGGGGCATCTCATGCCACAGATGGCATAGTTGGAACCATATCACAGCCTATACATATGCTCCACATTAGATGAGTTATGGTCAGCCTCAGGGAATGACCAATTCCACTTACAATTATCACTCCCCCAATCCTCCTCTAGGCAATATTTATCCAGGTCCCAGCACACCATATACATAATCCCATTTGCATCAACTGATGCGAGGGCCAGCTGTTGTACTGCCTGCTTATACCAATGTTGTCCCATTTCCTTATTATCAGTATGCAAAACCTTGGCGCTCCAGCTCCTCCAGCACCAATGCCCCATCCCCCATGACTACTCCCCCTCCACCACAACAACCACCTCCTCCACAAGGACAAGTGTATGCTTATAAGAGTGGGCCCAATCTACTTAAAACCAATAAAAGGAATAAAGGGAAGGGTAATAGGAACCAACATTCTCAAGGTAATTAAGCCAACCATGGTCCTCCACCCAATGCTCCTTAGGGTCCTTAACCTAATCCTAGAACCTAGCAACAGGGCAGTCCACCCAAGCAAAATAAGGGTCTTCATACAAATAAACCTTGTGCTTGTTGCGGCATATATGGTCATTATATCCATGAGTGTCATTTTTTACCTCAGATGCGGCAAGTATGTGAAGCTCAAGCAACTTCTCGAGATTGCAGACCACCGCTCCTCCTCTCCCACCTGCTTCATCTCAACCGGACGTGTTTACCAATCCTTTCCCTCACCAAGGATATATAACTACCCAACCTACACAAGGTTAGGAAATTCAACCAAATCCACCATCTGGTCACCATGATTATCAAATTCTTATGATGAATTCTGATGAGGTCAATATCGAGCAAGTCAACCTTCAGAGTCGATCGTGCCAATATGACAAGCCACCCGCTAAGTCAACGAATGAGTCCAAACGCAAAGTATCCATCGAGCCTCTTTCATCATCCAATGGAACCTTAAATATCCCTCAACCTAAGGTTGAGGTCATACCCAAGATCCCCAATGGTTCGTTACATCGAAATGCTGCTTCTGTTAAAGCTGCCTTTACATATAGTATAATAGATGACTTGGCATAGTCTCCTACTTCCATGTCAATGCTGGAAGTCCTTTAGACATGCCCATCCAACAGAAAGCTCTACTATCTTCCTTGGGTGACGTGGATCCTCAAGACAATCACATGATTTTCTTTCATGTTAACAAGTCGGAAAATCCTCCCCTACCTTCATCCATTGCATTCCAAATAAAAGCATCCATTAGAAACGCCACTATCCAATGTTGTATCATTAACGAAGGCGCTTCCACCTATGTGATGGACTCCAATATTTAGAAGCAACTGGGTTCCCCTGACCTATCCACCTCCACCATCACTCTTCGAGCATGGGATCACCATCCTTCATAGACCCTTGGCTTATAGCACAAGTGCCCAATCAAAGTTGCTGGAAAGACTATAGTATTGACATTGAAGTCATTGATGCTCCCTTAGACTATAACATCCTTTTGGGTCTTAGTTATACCTATGTCATGTCAGCTATCGCATCTGCTGTTCATCGTAAGATGTGATTTCCCCACGATGGAAATATCATCACCATTGATCAGTTGACGTACTATGATCTGAAAGCCCAGACTTCACCTCAGTCCAACATTTCTTCTGTGGCTGACAATAAGACTGTCTTGTTTATTTCTCGAGGAGTCTATAAAGGTTCCACTTTTCTTGGTGCTTACTATGGCCCACTTCCTACTCCTTCTGAGCATAGCTTATCAAGTGTTTGCATGCTCCAAGCATCACATGCTGCCCACAAACGGTTTAGTATGCCCTCATAGCAGACCACACCTCCACAACCTGATGTGCCTAACTCAACCCAGCCCACTCGTATCACTCCTCTAGGGTTGTTTCCTTCTACTGGTGTCTTTCCTAATCCATTTCCACCCGGAATCGTTCCTCCATGCCTTAACCATTGTGATCTGTTCCTCCAGGCCACTATCCTTTTGGTCAAACATCGTTCTTATTTCCACTTCCTGGAGTTTATTTTGCACTTGTCATGGCTAAGTTGAGATTACCCAATATTACCTTTGGGATCCCAGTCTGGTACATCAATCCCCCCTCAAACACTCCATCCAATCAACTTAAACCTTACACTATTTTGACCCCAGTCCAAACAATTGTTCCTACCCCTGCCTTTGCTTTAGTTCCACAACAACCTCAACAAGAGCCTACTCCTATTGCGAAATCATCTGGCGAGGGGTGAAAATCCAAAAAAAGGGAACTAATCCAACTCCTCGTAAGCAGCCAAAGCCTCTACCTCCTTATGCTTTGTGTGATGTTGCCGGTCATGCCACAAATAATTTTCTTGAGCTCCCTCATGTTAAGGATGTGGTCATTGATACCTTCCCCGATTCTAACATTCCTGAGGTCCATGGAACCTTACCTGAGTCAGCTAAGAAGAACATATCGTTACGCACAATCCACCCATGTGCTTTGTGTGATAACTATGGCCACTGTTCCCATCACTGTCCCCATCTCGAAGGTTTTCATGATACACTTCAAGTGCTTTGCAAATTAGAGGTCGATCGTCATGAGTCCACCTCTCCTTTACCTGTGGATTCTGGTCCCACTCCTACACCAGAACAAGAGGTTTCTCAAACACCCATTGTGATCTCTCCCCTTGATGTCGAGATCACGAATAGTACAAGTCCTATTCTCTACCTATCGTCATCCATGAGATTGATGCCTTAGAACTCCCTAGATGTCTCCCAACCTTGACGATGCGTATGTGAACCTTTTCTCTCATGAAGATGCTTCAGGTGGCTCTTATCCATCATATGGTCCCTCTTACGCTAGTTTTCCCATCTTCCATTTTGATGAAGACATCATGGAAGCCATGACCACCCCTGATTATCCTTGGGATGATATGCACCATCGTGCGTACTTCCTTTCGTAGCAAACCCATGACCAATATGCTATGGAGTCCAAATACTTCATCCATCGTGAATTTTATTGGTTCAATAACCCATTACTTCAAACCCATGAATTCGAAATTTGTGTCCATTACATTTCCACACAATGTTTGGGTAAGGGCCATCCATTTTTGAGAGTCCAGGAGAAGCAATTATCCCCAACCCTCATAGTGCATATGGTAGTTTTGACTCTCGTACCATTATTCTTCCCCATTTAGAAGAACCTCTAAAGTATCATATCACTTCAGATCACTCTTGGGATGATCCACTTACTCATCCCTCCATCTTACTTCAACAACCCAGCCCCTTAGACATTATTGTTGTTCACCCCTCATGTTTTCTAGGAGAGCATCGGTTCATTATATCCGAATCCACTCTTTGGCATAATGCGAACCCAGAAATTTAGTCCATTTGATTCATATATGCAATACCAAACGAGATTGGTAATCCACCATTTCCTTTCTCTGGCTATATCTATCCATTGTTCCCATCAGAAAACATTCATAAACAAATGGCAAACCACATCATCAAAATGTGTTTTGATTCCACTACTCTAAATACATCCAGTATGCCCATAACATACTCCATCTATCCCTTCCAAACTGGGAGGCACAAATGCCCCTACATCTCCTCATCATCCTTTGGAAGATCTCATGCTAGTTGGGCCGAGAATCTTGAATCCCTTATTCAAGCACTTGGAACATAATGGCGCTCCACAAATTCCTCCTGCTAGGGGGCATCATTCCCACCTTTGGATACTAGATCAGTCCCCTCCATCATATATGCTGGGGGATAGTATCCCATGCTTAGAGGCACGACCTAAACAATCTAGGTATGGTTGATTATTCTTTCATTCCTTGGATAGTTTGTCCTACCGGCCTCTCCGATGAGCCATTTACATATCACATATTGTAGATGCTTGATACCATATCTTCAAACATCTACTCTATGTGATGCCACACCTACCACCCAATCCCCATGTTTGAATTGGTGGGTGGGGATGATCCTAGACCTTCTCTAGTATTTCATTCTTGTATTCCTTTCTTACCTTGATTCTTCATTAGGAACCATCCTTCCAAGAAGTATTAAGGCCATTTTTAGATAAGTAAGGTCACCTACCTGAAAGTCGTCAATCCAATTTTTGATGGTCAGTTTGTTTGCTACAATCTCCATAAGATTTAGGGCCTTCTCCTCTTCTCCAAATTCTCCACAGCTCACTATGCAAATGAATTTGATTTGGAGGCAAGAAGCCCTTTTATAGGAACGCCCTAGTTTTTTCATTGCCCATTGCGACCAAACCATAGCTCCATTTGATGAACTATTAGCACTGTTGGAAAGATCTCACTGATTTATATAATGGGTCTCTCTTTGTTTTTGGTAATTTGAAATTTGACTCGGAAGCCATTTTTTCCACGGTCTCACTTTGCCGCCTCTTAAAACCAAATCTCTTCATTTGAGAAACCCACACTCTGGTACCACTTTAACTTTGCACTGGTTGACTCACATGTCAATTTTATTTATGAGTAACCACCATTTACTTGTGTTTTCATGGTCCCCTCTAGGCCTTTCCCATGTGGTAGCATCATCAAGGCACCCTTGTTCAGAGCATATGAGATGTGTCACCCTTGTATTTATGGAGTCTGTTCTGAGTCCCCTTGAGTCCCATTAAAGTGTTTCATTCGTCTTCATGTCACATTTCTCCCACTTTACTCATTTTTGTCTCCATTTCTTCTACTTCATCTTTTCCAAACCCCCATTTGAGTCATTGGCCATCCCCTCTGGAATCGAGTCAGTCGCTGCCAGGTCAACATTTTTATTATGCTATAACAAGGGAATTCATCATTCCTCCACTCATCTTATTTCCTTCCATCATCATCCCTGGTGTCAGTCCCTCAGTCACTCTACTATGTTCCCTCATGTCTTTGTTGAGGATTCCTCATTACCTTAACTCTAGCGGGCTCTCTTCTGTTGACCTCAAGACATTTATTCCAGAACAGTAGTCTAGAGGGTGATGTGCCTTGGTTCCAAATTCCATCTTTTTTGGCGCCTTGGATAAAGGAAAGGGACTCATTATTTCCCTTTGACTTGGTTGTTTCTCACGTGCTCGACATCAACTCCTTATCGCATGATTGATATTCATACACTTGAGGGTTCCATGATCGAGACGATTGTCCGAGTGATTCCCAGGTGTGTGTGAGATGTTCCAGACCTCATGAGGGGGTGGCCCTTCGGGTACCCCCCCACATGCCCGGATGGCCTCAGATGTTAATCTAGCCTCCGATGCAGTTTCGAAAATTTGACGGGTTCAATTTCCACATGCCTCCTTCAGATGATCCATTCAGATCTTCAGATCCCTTTCCTGTTCACCAGGGATATCTTGGTCATGATCCCCCCTCCCCATGTCATCTTGAGGGGCATTATGTCTCATGTACTCATATGTTATTGTATTCAGTCCTGACCTATCTTTTTCCATGTGCATTATGTATATGGGATCCATTGTATTATTTTCAGGCCCATTGATGCCGTTGTATCATGTACTTTGTAGCTCAGTCCCAAATTGATGGGCTCATCATTATTCTTTGTAAGAAGTTATCTCAGTGGGTATGGGTATGCCTCCCTTGCCTCATTTGAGATCATGTACTATGACATAAAAGGAGACTTCTATCAGTTTAGTAGGTCTTGCCCCCTCCATTATTTGTTCATCCTTGGCTTGCTTCAATTCTCTCTCTCTTTGACTCCCCTTTTGGTGTCTTGTGGAAGTGTAATCTACAACGTATTTTGGTCATACGACCCGATCCTAACACTCATATATGTGGGGGAAATCTTTTTTCATGAAAAATTGATTACCTAGCCATTTCTAACTAGGTGGATCGAAATACACCATGTAGATTTAATTTTACCATATTAAAATCACTTTCACTGTGCAAAATAATGTTGTAAACCACTTTTATTAAATTATTTTCCAATTTAAATAAAAAACCCATGAGAATAATTAGATAAATAATTATTTATTTAATTTTCTCTAGGAATAATTATTAAATCATTATTTAAATAATTATTCCTTGTCACATTTGACTAAATCCCATAGGAGTATTTAAATAAATCACTATTTATTTAATTTTCATTATTTCTGTTATTAGAATAATTATTAAATCATTATTTAATAATTATTTTGATTTCACACGCTTCTTATTTCTCCCAAAATAATTAATAAATCATTTTATTTGTTAGTTATTTCTAAATAAAGGTATTTAACCATTTTAAATATCTTTCCCCTCTCCAATAAATATAATAAAGTATTCCAAGGGGTTAGATATGAACTTGGTTAATAATGTTTTATTATTCTCCATTTTTGAGATTAACTCAATACTTTGTTATAAATAGGATGGTTTTTGATTCATTCTTCATCATAATAATAATCATTGCAAACATTATCGTCTTTTCTCTTTGAGCTCCCATTTTGAGTTCTCTACTTTTGTCTGGGTTTTTCACATATTGAGAGAGATAATCATTTTCTAAAGCATCAAGGACATCAAAGGACCCATCCCATGGAGGGGGACTTACAAACCCATTTGTAGATCTCCTTCACCAGGTGCTATTAATAAAATATTTATTCATTAAAAAAAGTATTTCCAATTGGGTTATTATATTGGATATTTTATATTTCTTCTTTCTATTCTAGACCATATCTACTTTTACTGCAAGTTTTATATTTGTGTTTCAGATATGAATTGATAGAAACCATCATCTTGTTGTTAGGGTCACTTGTCACCTAGTGACTTAAGTGAATTATTTTTTGTACACTTTCCAAGATTTTTCACACTAACATCTGCTCGTCATTTTTTGGGTTCAAGATTGGTAAACCTGCCACACCGATGGTACCATCGCCGATGGTGCAGACCCATCGGATTTTCACATTGTCAACTTCACTAGGTTCTACGATAAAAACCACCAAATGATATTCTTTCTTGTCGACCAACACAACTAAACCCAAAATCCACCCTCACAGCCTTAAATAAGGATTATCTCAGGCACATTTGATTAACCCCCTAACCACAACAAGGAGTATACCCTATACCTCTCAGCATCTAACATAGCCATCATTGGGGTATTGGTCCAAGAAGGACCTGGTAATAGAGATCACATAATTTATTACGACATCAAGAACTGCTCCGGGCCTGCGTTGAAGTATGAGCTAGTTGAAATGACAACCTTAGCCTTCGTACACTGCATATAGAAGCTTCGAAATTACATAATATTATTGACCACTATTGTAGTAGAAAATATCAGCCCTATGTGATACTTTCTCACTTGTCATATGATGAACCACAAATATGCTCGATGGGTCATTATTCTGCAAGAATTTGATCTTCAGTTTTCCTCCCCCAAGAGAAAGAAGGCTCTTATCCTTTCCATATCTATTGTCGTCCACATATCTACTGTGGGCCATACTGTCAATCAATGTAATGTAACATGGAAGTTCAAGAGACCCACTTTTCATATGAAGAGTCATGTAAAGTTGAAAGGTCATGGAAGTCAAACAATCATGAGGGAAGTCGAACAACCATAAGGGTCAGTTTCACCCTTGGCTGTAAATACCCCCTCATTTGATCATGCAAGGGAATTTTCACCTTGGCTCCTCCCACATAGCCTTGAGAATCTATAATCTTTTCTTTGAGGAGTAAGTAGTGGCTCCAATGCCCCGCCCATGTGCTTAGTGATGTATGGTGTATCGATGTGTCTTGGAACTTTTGCTTAATTCAGAAGCCTGCTAATAGGCCAACACATTTTCACACATGTGTTGTAACTGTTTGTAAGATTCGTCTTGAACACTTGTAATGCATGTTGCTTTAACCTATGTTTAACACTTGGATTCATTCAACTGTTCTAATACATATATACTAATGAAAATGTGTTGTATAAGTTGTTAATGTTGTCTTGCCCATGTTGGTCACCTCCCGGACATCAGACATAATCTTTCACGTAAACTTGCTATAATGACCGTCACAGTCACTCGGATTGCCCACTGAGTGTTGTATGTGCTATCTTCCCTTGTGTGTTGTGACTATCACATCTGTGTGGATTCCTCCTCTGGAAGCTATGCACATCTTGTTGTGTTGTGTTTTCTTAACAGAGTTGGGTTTCCTCCCATCCGACTTGGGACTCACTCCCACCCTTCCTCTCTCCGGTGAAAGGAACTTGACACAAGTAACACTATCAATCACCAAGCACACAGACCTCACTACTCGAAGACAAAGCATACCACTATCCTGCGGTGAGAAGCAAGAGCTAAGGAAAACATTTAAGATAATGGCAACTAGGCCATCATACCATATGGGACTCCCACACCAAATGGTGTGAGGTCTAGTTGGGACTTCCTACCAAGGTGATCCCCTGAATGTTGGCGGGTCCAACACCGTCAACCCTGATATGTCATTGGTCCACTCATGATAGAAATAGAAATGGTTGAAATTTATATTAAGAAAAAATCTCAGTTGCAATATTGTAGCTTAAGCCTACTTTTTCAAAAATTTAGAACCCCTTACTCATATATGAGAGAGGGGATTTATAGATTCATGATAAAAGACAAACATAGAAAATACAACAACAAATTCAGGTGGTTTCAACAAAAGTAACTAAAGTGAACCAAAAGGGACGTATTAGAATCTGTTATATCAAATTATGTAAGCTTGGGAGGAAGGCTGTCCTTCGATTCACTGTTGTAGCTCATAGATATCAATCATAATATTTAATTCAAGTGGAGACTTGGGTTGCATTTGCATTTGGCTAGTGAAGGTTATATCCCTCAATGCTGCCAGCATCTGTGTGGGGGTATTTGATAAGCATCGAAGCATAAGCCACTCACTATGTGGTTTGACCAAAAATTTCCAATGACTATCCAAGTTGGTTTTGGTTAGCTGATTGATAATCTTAGCTCGTTTCTTGGAGGATTCTTGCCACATTTTAGTGAGCAGTTTAATATCGGGTAATGCGCCCTTGGGAAAAATCGATATGAGATTAGCTTGAAATAAATTATCACTTACTGCTTCAATAATATTTCTTTAAATATCCCAAGCATGATAAGCTCGCTTGATTAATGCAAACTTCCCACTCTCTGAAAACAATCCCTTTATGCGATTCTTCAATTTTGGGAAGATTGGTTAACCTTCCATTTGCACCTTCCTGCCATGTCAAGGAAACATCAATTTTATCCTCTATATCCTCAAAGTAATTTTTGACATCTCATAGCTGATATACCAAGGAACTAGCTGTCCTACAACGATCATGGATATTTTCCAACTTCTGGAAAAAGACAATCTGCTGTTGAGCAAGAAGAGTGTTCAAATCTTTTGCCTCCTTAAATTCAGTCAACTCTGGATTGACACTCAAATGTTCAATAATTCTTTGCAACTCTTGAATTTGAGATTCTAGGGCTTGTATATCAACATAATACTAAACTCTAAGAGAGTTAAACCTGTTCTGAAGCTTTGTGACGTACATTTGCAAATGTTCTGTGATCTTTTGTTTCTTAGTTTCAATTCTTTGTTCTAATTGTGAAATTTTTTATTCTTTCTCCTTTAGAAAATGCCAAACCTCTATGGCTTTATCAATAGTAGCTAAAGCATAGGCACCTATAAATTGGGTAAGCCTAATGATTCAATACTCCCTGAAAGACCAAGGCCCTGTGCTGTCAATGAACCAAAACACAGAAGTTGGAGTTTTACCAATGTGTCACCGAGTGTTGTAGCGGTTGCAACAACCTCCAAAATTTTGGCCTGTATCCAATTTCGGAGCCTCCTGCGAGAGTTTTACTTGAGTTTTGCATGCACTCAAGCTCACTCCATGGGCTTGTGTGATTCTTTGCACCCACCTTGCTTAACCATTCAATGGGAAACTTTTGCATGTGGTAATAATGTCTCACTTGCAACCATGTTCTGGTTGTACACAAGGTCTCCGCTTCATGAGTACATGTTGTGTTCGCTATGTAAACATTCATCGCGTTCACACACGAAGTCATATACACTATCGCACAAGGGTCATCGCAGTCTTCCAACGATCAATCACAAGTGTAGCGCTTGTCGACTTTCACCATTGGTCAATCATGTGTAGCATGTGTGTCTGGATGGTTTGAGTCATCTCGTCATCAAGTCATGTAAGTGTGTGTTTGCAAGTTCGTGTGTGCACCTTTTCACTCACTCACACATGTAGTCATGCTGCTGAAGTTATGACGACCAGATCACCCTCTAACTATCGGACCTTCACCCTACTATCGACTCGATTGACTATCACCCAGAACAATGCAGAAGCACCCAGCAAGCCATTTCAAGCTACGCTACCCGCAAGCTGATCCAATCAACCCTCTTGTTGGTCAACCATAAAGTTTGACCTGACAGTCACCCTAGGACTGACTCCCCTTAAAAATTGCGTAGAGGCTACAGACCATGCCCGCTCCGCTAACTGAGAGAATTGCATGGACAGGCCAGAAAAACACCCAATGCCCATTCTTGTCTCCCTCAAAAAATTGTGTAGTTTCCTAGCCAACCCACCACCCAGCCGACCAGCTTCTCACTCCGAAAACTGCGCAGATTTCATGAGCAAGCCCTTTGCTACCCAACAATCCTCTTGGCTCAGAAAATTCACAAAGGTGATCAATAATCTTACCTCCCAACATCAACGTAGTTTTTCACGCCAACAATTCCCAACAGTTCACTGCCAGTTCCCTCCAGGAATTGTGTAGTTTTTGTTGCTAAGCTCCCGGCAACCTGCTACCAGTTCCATCTAGGAATTGCACAGTTTTCGCTGCCAAGCTCCTGACAGTTTTCCATGAGTTCCCTCCAAGGATTGCACAATTTTTGTTGCCAAGCTCCAACTGCCCTCTCCTTCCAGAAATTGTGCAGATTTTGCCTGCCCAGTCTTCTTGCAACCCATATTGCTCCTCTAAAAAATTGTGAAAATTTGTCCTCCAGCCGAGCCAGATCCCACGGACAGTCACTGTTGATCCAAATTTCCTGCCACCATCTCCCAGTGACTTCTACGCGGTTTTCATCAGTAGTCCCAGAGCCTCCATCCCAGCTTGAAACTTGCCTCACATAGTTTTGTAACCTTGTCCTCTCTCCCGGATACCTGCATCTGAATCGAACATGCATCATGGTAGATTAGGAGGTTTATGGATTTGATTTTGTCTTGTCATGAGTGACTGCAGATACAGGTACACAAACAAACACGACGCGATGATGGATGGGATGAACAAGGCGAGTACATGCAAAAGGACCTATTTGTGAATGAATGAACAAATGATGCGTGCAAAGAGATGTTCTTGTGAACGAATGATCATGAAAATATGTGTTCACAGATGAACGGACAGACGAACATGCGAAGATGTTTTCACAAACGGACAGACACGGATGAACATACATTTTTCGTGAATGGACGAACCTGTCAAATATGCCAACATACAACCAAGGAGTAACGCGCGAATGAAACATCAAGCAAACTCAATGACCATCGAAGACTCCATGAACCTTGCCATGCGGAGGTGAAGCTGTGACACACCATGAGGACATCCATCACCCAACAACACTGCAACTCAACATGCACACCAATAGGAACACAAATGTACCAACACTGTCATGTCGAGTCTTGTCATGAGTGATGTCATCCATATATCTACTGTGGGCCATACTGTCAATCAATGTAATGTAACGTGGAAGTTCAAGAGACCCACTTGTCATATGAAGAGTCATGTAAATTTGAAAGGTCATGGAAGAATCATGAGAGAAGTCGAATAAACATAAGGGTCAGTTTCACCCTTGGCTATAAATACACCCTCATTTGAACATGCAAAGGAATTTTCACCTTGGCTCCTCCTACATAGCCTTGAGAATCTGTAATCTTTTCTTTGAGGAGTAAGTAGTGGCTCCAACGCCCCACCCATGGGCTTTGTGATGTGTGGTGTATCGATGTTTCTCGGAACTTTTGCTTAATTCAGAAGCCTGCTAATAGGCCAACACATTTTCACAAATGTGTTGTACTTGTTTGTAAGATTTGTCTTGAACACTTGTAATGCATGTTGCTTTAACCCGTGTTTAACACTTGGATTCATTCAACTGTTCTAATACATATATACTAATGAAAATGTGTTGTATAAGTTGTTAATGTTTTCCTGCCTGTGTTGGTTGTAGAGCGATAACTAGGGTCTCTCACACCACCAATTATTCCACATTATTAAGTCAATCCGGGATCGTTTTGTTCTTTCAAGGAGTAACTCAATCCGAGGCCGTTTTGTCCAAGTAATGCTCGGTAGTATAGCGTTCTAATGATTTGAAAGGAAACAAACACTAAGCTGTAACTAAACCAACTTAAAAGATAAAATCACACAAAGCAGTTGATCAGTCAAGGGTACGGAAACAATAACCCTTCCCTTTAGAAACTGATAAAGAAAGAAAACCAAAGCATGGACTTATAGGTCTGGGAGCTAGGCAGCGTCTTGCTGGGCTCACGACAGCCTTAGGCCTGCTATCACGCAAAAGCAATAAAGGCAGATTAGCGAAAGTAAAATGGAACAGCAATTCTAAAATGGAACAGCAGTAATCAAATGGAACAACAGTAATTAAATGGAACAACAAACTATCATAAACAGGAAACATCAATCATATAAATTGGAACAGCAAACTCAAATGGAACAACAAACTCAAATGGAACAGCAAACTCAAATGGAACAGCAAACTCAAATGGAACAGCAAACTCAAATGGAACAGCAAACTCCGATGTATGTACACGTTCTAGACTACTGTAGCAATCCGAGAGTAATGTATGATGTGACTATGTTTCTAAACAAAGTGATATTATCTTCAAGCCTTTTATATGAATCCAATGATGATAACATTCATACCAATATCTTGCTATAGAAATGGATGCAATTCGAATAGATTCACTTTGTGTAGTACAGAGACGTGGGTTAAAGAACTTATTCAGATTCAGATATTAATTAGGAAGCATAGTCTATCATATAAAAGATATATCGGATTACTGAAACAAGAGAAATAAGCAAACCACACAAATCACCGTATGATACAACAGCAAGTGACCGTCGGAGCTGGGCCCTTGGCTACCAATGGTACACTGCTTAAAGTTACTTCAGATGCAGAAACGAACTGAACACCAAGTCCTTTATATTGATTGCATTAACAAAAGTATACAAAATCAGGTCTTAACAAAACTTAATGATCAAAGTTGTTCTGAAGCTTGTAATTACAACAACAGTTGTCCCCCACGCTCGATGGCGTGGTACCTTTATATAACAGAAATGACGGAGATATCTAGATACAAAAGATAAGCTAAAGCAGCGATCCCTCAGGATCGAAGATCCTGAGGGATTCACTAATCGTTCAGTTCTTCTCTTTCCTTTCTTGCGTTCTCCGTCTCGGTATCCTGCGTTCTTTTCCTGGACTATTCGGCTCTAATTTTACTTGATCTTGTCCGCATCCGGTTCCCTGTCGACGGGACAGCAGTTACTTTCCCTTCGCTTCTTGTTTTTACTCGATGATTCCCTGTTTCCGCGTCCTTCTGCATAGAAAACATCAATTATTAGTGATTGAGCTTCGTTTGTCCATTTTCACACAATTTATCAAAACCCTTATATTCTTTAGACTCATAATGCAGAAAAGGTTAGAAATATTATTGAAAAACCACTAGATTGCTTGTCAAAAAGCATACCTTCCAAGTGCTCCACACACCCCCCTGCTTACCCTGTTTCATGTCCTCATAAAAACGTTATAATTGACATGCAAGGCTGTGAGAGAGTAGGCCGGAGAAGGGATCTCACGAAGAGGTCGACAACCATGATTAGCAACTAGATGGTCAAAGAACTGATCTAACTGATCTGCAGGCATCTCATATAGGGCCTGATATCCAGGTGCAGGATGCCAAATAATTGGGCTGCGAAACCGATACCCCAACCAGAATGGTCCTGCTCGCAGAATCTGTTCCCCATAGAGACTCAATCGACTGGCAGCCAATTCAAAATTCTCAAAGTTAAAGGGTTCCCTGAGCTGGATGTTTGGGTTAGAGGTTCGGTAGCGAAACTTTGCAGCATGGAGGGCATGGTCTTTAATAGTTAGGAAATACTCCAGACCATTTCGGATCAAGTCTCCATGCATGGGACCTAATATCTTCATGACACCTGGGATCCTCATCACACTCCTATGCTCTCTCCATAATGCTGCTAGGTCCCTAGGTTCAGCTCGTACCCATAGGTCTAAACTATTCTCTTGCCTCTGGAAGATGTTGTAAGCTTTAAGCCATTTTAACTGATTCACCCCAAATGAGATAAAGGCTTGGAATTGTATATCGCCAACGAAAGGGCCAGGATTCAAATCAGTTTCCTGGTCTAAGACAAGATTGTGCAGGTAAAATTCACATAACAACCTTTGAACTTTAACTCCATAGTGCTTGCAGCAGTCTATAAAATCATTAACAGTGTTGATATGGATAGGTGCTCCTGCCCTAACAGCTTTTATTTTTAATCTCAAATATCGTTCAAGCAAAAACAAAGCATAATTTTTAGCAGGGGCTCTACAAGTCAAAACATCAGTATACAAGGAACACAGGGTGTCCATCTGCTTAACAACACTATCTAGTCGACAAGTTACCTTAGCAACCTTTTCCTGCTCCTTCTGCCATCCTTCAAAGGCCTGGCTCTCAGACTGACTGATGTTTCGAAGTTGCTGTTGGAGCTCTTCATATCTTTCCTTGGGGACCGTCTGTTCTCGCAACTGCTCGGCCTCCTGCTGGGCTTCCTTCATCATTTTATGCAAGGTTCTGGTTTTTGGGTCTTTCTTCCACACAGCCGTAGAAGCTGGAAGTTTAACCTGGACCTTCTTATTACGTTGTTTGGAATTTCGGACCCGAATTACACCCGAGGGAGGTGCTTCTATTTGAACCTCTTTGCTATCCGTTTCCTTTTTAATGCGAACAAAGGGTTGCTGTGGTCTTCCTGCCACCGGAGCCTCTTGCTGTTCCATTGGAATGTCCATTCGTTTCTCCGGGCCAGATGGAACAGCAGTTTCTATTGGAACAGCACCTTGTTCCTCATTATCATTTGGAACAACAGATTGTTCCTCGACAGTAGGTCTCCTGATGGGGTTTCGTCCATCAAAACGAACTCTAACCCTCGGGGTTCTTGTTGCCGTGGTCCTCTTCCTTTTCCTTGCAGTTTTTTGTATTCTCAGACTGGCTTTCAACATTCTAATTTGTTGCCGGAGTCTGGCTATCGTGCCCAGCATCCTCTGCTACTTCTTTCTCAATTTTTCAATTTCCCTTGCCTCGGCAGAGGGTTTGGCCTTCAGTCTTACTTCTTCTTCCTCTCCTGGAACATCTTCCGGCGTCCTGGGGACAGATTGTCCCGGATTGATGTCTTCTGCTTCATTACCATAGCCAGGCAGGTTTTCTTCCCCTGCCTCTTCTGCATGCCTTTCTTTGGGTAATTCTTCTTTTGCGGGGCCATCAAGGACGCCTCCTGTACTGGAGGCTTGGTTGTATCCTCTCATATTGGCCAGAACTGCTGCCAATTCCTCTTCTCCTGGAGGGTCTTGCAACGGGCTACCCATAGATTGTGCGTTTTCTTCTTCTTGATTGTCTCGCTTGGTGGTCTCTTCTCCTTCAGATTGGTCGTGTCCTTCTTCAATTCCTCCTTCTGGCTGGTTAGTTCCAGCCTCTGATTGCTCAGCATTTCCTTCGGGTAATTCACCTTCCACTTCCGGAGGTTCGTCCTCGATTTCAATTGGTTGGGCCGCAGTTTTCTGAATCTTTTCCAACCTTCCCCGTATTCGAACCAATCGAGCTGACTTCCTAGGTCTTTCAGGCAGGTTGGGAGTGCCAACAGGTTCTCTAGGTTCCTCTGGTCGTTCCGGCGTATCGGAGGGTTGCTTCCATTTCGAAACAGCATGCTTTTCTGCCGCCGACTTCTTACGTTTCTCTGATTGTTCCGGTGTGCTGGAGGATTGCTTTCGTTTTGAAACGGCATGCTTTTCTGCTGCTGGCTTCTTATGTTTTTCTGAACGTTCCAGTGTGCTGGAGGTTCGTTCAGATTTTGGGGGTGGTACAGCCAGTCCCTCTTTAACTGTTTCGACCAATTCCTCCCAGGTGCCTTGCTGTTGGGTAAGACCGTGGCTTATTATTAGCCGAATCAGTCCGTGGTGGCTAACAACCGTATCTGTGTGCTAAGCCTTCTTCAGGCTTTAGGCCGCATCATGTAATAACGAATTTAAAAGGGCAGGGAGATTTACAGAACATTTTCCCTTTAAAACAGCTAGAAGTTTTAAGTGACGAGCCCTTACCACATCTTTTCTCCCTTCGCAGGTGATATAGCTCTGCACTATCTTTGCCAGCTCGGTCCAGGGTTCCCCCAGTGTTGTCGGCAGAACTCCTTTCCCTTTGACTGTCAGACTTTGGCCTTCGCTTTGGAAAATTTCCATTACTTTCTGCAGTCTTTCCTTCTTCAGCTCCCATCTGGGTCCAACAGCTGGTAATCCTGAGGTTTCTGCGATAATGTCCTCCGTAACTCCTATCCGCTTTCCTCCGACTATAGAGTGGTTTTCCTACAAATTTTGCAGGAATTCCAACGCTACAGCCTCATTCGATTCTTGCAGGCGGTTGAAGTAATTCAACCATCCTGCATTTTCCAGAATTTCGCGGGCAGCAGCGGACGCGGTCAGCTTGTGCGGTTCACTTCGGATTGTCCTCCCGCCCATAGCTTACTCCAGAAATAGACTCAGGAATGAAACAACAACTGTTTGCAGTATTTACCAAGCAGAGAGGATACTCGATGCTAATTTTAGGAAGGATCTTCGCAGAGCATGCAGCAAAGAGAAAGATCGTGGATGGCAGTCCGTAGAATGAGATCATCATACCGTTAAATCGTGCCATTATTTTGCCCGAATGGTGTGCAGCCACGTAACCATTGGAGTAATGAGGTTACCTCCCCCCCGCGATCTGATAGGCTGCCCCCAGCCGTCAAAGAGAGGAGCAGCAGCCAGTCGGGAGTCAAATCATAAAGTACAGCAGGGAGAATTATGCCATGTTGTAAAAGGACAATGGAGTACTGAAACCGAGGCAGAAAAGTGGATCGCTTTTTAGATAAGCCAGTGTGATATAATGAGGAACCGAGGGGTTGGACGTCTGTCAACTGTACCAAGTCTCCAGTAGTCATTGTCAATTCCGTTGCCATGATTGGTGATAATGTTCATGCGATAATTATATCAGGGTGTGACATATGATACATGCAAAGGATATAAAAGACAAACAGACTTAATATCATACCTGTTGGTGTGAATATTACGACTCCAATGCCATTAACAGAGCTCTGCTGCCAACAGGTGTTTATAACCTTGGCAAAGTTGTTTATCTCACCCTCCGGAACCATTATCCTTTGTGTATCTACTGAAGAGTGCTTTGTCAAAATGCAGGCCATTATGCTGGCTTGGTGACCAGATAACCATAATGCCATTCACAAGGTAGGCACGAAACGTGGTCAGGCCGGCTCGTGATGAGACCTCCTGTTCCAAGGTTTGCTTGTTATTTTACCTTTGGACCATATCCCTGGTGTGGTGGCCGTAATGGGAATGCCACTTCGCTTCCATCCTTATGATCATGGTAGGCTGGCTCTGAATGAGACCCCCTATCCTGCATTTGACGATTTCATATCTTGTTTTTATTTTTTCTTTTATTCTTCTTTTGCAACACACTTCTCTTTTTCTTTGTTCAATTACACATAAGGGTGGTTCCGCACTCCTTAAGAGCGGGGAATGGTGGAAGAAGTCTAACAATCCCAACAGATAGATATAAATCGTTTGCTCATATTCCTCAGTAATGATCAAGAAAGTTTTTAGGGAGATCGACATGATAAAAATTACCAAACCACGGTTCGGGAATAAGATAATGACAGTGAAGACGAAAGTTAATGTCCCTCCTCTTGTCTTCTTATATATACTGACTGTTAAAATAGTAGCGATTTATGATATGCTGGTTTCGGTATATCATGCTTTATGTTCATTGCATAATATCATTGCTATATCTTAAAGGATTTAGGAGAGCATAATCGCAAAACGTCCCAATAGGAGCAGAAAGGTTCTGATGGTGTCCTTTCTGAGAGAAGCATGTAAATGAGTTATCTTGTGGAAAAGAAATAGCAGAATTAGCCAAATTCTGTATCTTGGAAAAAGAAATACACGAGTGCTGTTCCTTTTCGCAAAGGAACAGCAAAGCACAAAGAGTGCTGTTCCTTTTCGCAAAGGAACAACAAAAATCCACACGTGCTGTTCCTTTTCGCAAAGGAACAGCAAAAATCCACACGTGCTGTTCCTTTTCGCAAAGGAACAGCAAAACAAAAAAGTGCTGTTCCTTTTCGCAAAGGAACAGCAAAGCAAAAAGTGCGGTTCCTTTTCGCAAAGGAACAACAAAAATTCCAAAACACAAAAGTGCTGTTCCTTTTCGCAAAGGAACAGCAAAAAAATTCCAAAACACAAAAGTGCGGTTCCTTTTCGCAAAGGAACAGCAAAAATCCACACGTGCTGTTCCTTTTCGCAAAGGAACAACAAAGCAAAAAGTGCTGTTCCTTTTCGCAAAGGAACAGCAAAGCAAAAAAGTGTTGTTCCTTTTCGCAAAGGAACAACAAAGCAAAAAGTGCTGTTCCTTTTCGCAAAGGAACAGCAAAGCAAAAAGTGCTGTTCCTTTTCGCAAAGGGACAGCAAAGCAACAAGTGCTGTTCCTTTTCGCAAAGGAACAACAAAACACCAAGTGCTGATCCTTTTCGCAAAGGAACAACAAAACACCAAAAGTGCTGTTCCTTTTGAAAAGGAACAGCAGAATCACACGAGTGCTGTTCCTTTTGAAAAGGAACAGCAAAATCAAACCAGTGCTGTTCCTTTTGAAAAGGAACAACAAAATCAAAAAGTGCTGTGCAAAATAAGGTAACAAAAATACTACAAACAAAGAAGAAAAGAACATATGTACAGGATGTTATGTACAAATTATGAAAAATGAGTTGCTTAAGTTATAGGTGAGGAAGATTTCGCTTCCTCTCCTAAGATCTCCAAATCAGTATCGTGCTGTAGCTGTTGACAAAAGGATTCCCGAGTAAGAGGTCTTTGATAGAGACGAACTCGGTGGCCATTTACTTTGAACGTATGTCCAGAACTGTCAATTGTGATCAGAGTGAGGGTCCCATTGTCGTGCACCTTCTGGATCTCATATGGTCCTAGCCAGCGAGTCTGGAGTTTCCCCGGGAAATCCTGGAACCGAGAATCGTATAACAGAGCCCAGTCTCCTTCATGGAAGACTTTATTCTTTATAAGTGCATCATGCCACTTAGCTCGCTGCTGTTGGATTAATGCTGTGTTTTGTAATGCAGAGAGCCTAATCTCATCCAATTCGTTGATTTGTCGTAGTCGATTGATCTGTGCCTCATTCAGATCTAAGCCGACCTCTTGTGCAGTTCGTAGTGTTTGGATCTCAAATTCGATAGGAAAGATTGGTTGTTTCCCAAACACTAATTGATAAGGTGAATAGCCTGTCGTACTTCTCCATGTGGTTCTATAAGCCCACAGTGCTTCAGGTAGCCGAGCAGCCCAATCACGCCTGTGTGATGCGATAGTCTTTGTTAAGATTGATTCAATTATCTTGTTATTGTTTTCTACTTGTCCATTTGCCTGCGGATGGTAGGGAGTAGTGATCTTATGTTGGATATGATAGTTGTTAAGTGTTGCAGCTAGTTTATTTCCAACAAATTGTGGTCCACCATCTGTAATTACTTCTCTCGGAAGTCCATAACGTACAAACAAATGGAACAAAAATTGTATTACCGAATCTTCTGTAGCCCTAGCTAATGATTCAGCCTCAACCCATTTAGTAACATAGTCTGTTGCTACCAGGATGTATGTCCTCTGGTTTGATGGTGGATTAATGGGCCCGACGAAATCGAGAGCCCATCGTTCAAATGGCTCAATAACCACTTGTGGTCTCAGAGGCATTTCATCAGCTTGACCAGGTTTTCCTGCTCGCTGGCAGCTGTCACAGGCTTGTACAAACTTTTTCGCGTCCTTAAAAATTGTAGGCCAATAGTATCCTGCCTGTAGTACTTTATGTGCTGTTCTTTTGTCGGCAAAGTGCCCCCCGCATGGTCCATTATGACAAGCTTTTAAGATGTCTAGGATCTCATCCTCTCGAATACACCTCCTGATTTGCATGTTTGCCCCTGTATGGAATAAATGGTCTCCAATCCACGAAAATCGAGTGCTTTTTTGAACAATTTGCTTTCGTTCCTGAGGGGTTAGGTGTTTTGGTAACTTACCCACTGCAAGGTAATCTTTCATTATAATAAAAGATTAAGATAAAGACAACAAAAATAGTGTTTTCTCCTACATTAGGTTTCCACCTAAAAATCTTGGTGTTCATGTGTGTTGATGGGTTTCTTATGTGTGATAGGTTATACTATTCTTACTAGACATGGTTAATGTTTAATTAATTCCTAATGAAATATTAATACACCAATTAAAGTTAAACAAACGATGAATTCACTGAAAGGTTAGTTAACTGGATATACGCTAGTTGTCTGCATAACAATTGAGTACATACACAAGTTTACTTCATTATAGTCACATACATGATTTTTAATAAGAAAAAGAAAAGTTTAAGTGAGTTTTTAAATACTGATCCACCCCCCTCTCTCACTATTTTTCCCAACAATTGGAATCATAGTAGTTCCTTTAGAAGAAACTTGATCGCTTGAAGGAGATCTGTCAAGATGATGGGAATGGAGAAGGTAGATTGAAGGAGGGATTCAAAAAAATGCGATAGTGATATATTAGATGTAGTAATAGTTACAGATGTCAACAAATATATAGGTTTGGGAGCACCCCGCTTTCTATTGATCAAGAATGAAGAAGACGGTAACAAAGAATTATCAGGTATGGGCTTTTATTCTAATTATGGTCAATTTCCTTGTCTATGCAATAATGGTAGTGATGATGAAAGTGAAACAACTGAACTTGCACTCATGGGTAAAAGTGAAAGTAAGCACTCTAAAGAGAAAACATATTAAAAAATGTTGGCCCTAGAAGTAGAAGATCAAGGAAAGTCAGAAACAATGGACAATGAAGGCATACCTATGCTAAGTAATGATAATTATCACCAATGGAAATAAAATATGAAGTCTAATCTAATGAACCATGATGTTTGGTATTTAGTATGCAATGGCTACACCAAAATTCCTCCATCAGATGAGGAAGTGCAAAATAACAGTAAGGCATTAAGTGACATCATTAATAGCATACCTGATTCAACATTAAATAGGGTTATGCATTATGCAACTGCAAAGAAAGTGTGGGATAAGCTACAAGCAATCCATGAAGAAATCCCAAAGGAATATTCCTCATCATGGGAACTACCAAGTAATCCTATCCCTAACAATGTGTCAAAAAATGAACATGATAACAAAACAACCTTTGTTATGTCAGATGGAATTGCTGATTTAGAAGAAGATAGGTTAGAAGAAATTTTTGATCTTAGAACAAAACTTGATCTTGCTTTGAAAAAGATTGTTAATCTTAAAGATAAATTGTAGCCATATGATAACAAGGATCATATTAAATCAATAAATGCATCTATGGAATCTATACAATATTGTGAAAGTCTTGAAGCTTAGATCATCTCTCTAAGAGCAGATCTTGAAAAATCAGATAAGTAGAATGAATAACTACTTCAAGCATTTGAAGAATAAGAAAATGGGTTGAAAGAAGAGATTCTCAAAGTAAAGGATCAAGTAGAAGAAGGAAGAACGGTTCAAGAAGGTATGAATAAGCAATATCTAGAAAAGGAAAAGCAATATAAAAGAATGGAGGTTGAGGTAAACATTCTATAAGGTAAATTAGAAGAAAAAGATAAACATTTGAGATTTCAAGATAGTACTAAGGTTTTGGATAATATTCTTAGTAGTCAAAGGTCTCCCACAATCAAATCGGGTCTTGGTTTTCATGAAAATGTTGAAGCAGAATCTAGTTCAGAAGCTAATGCAAGGAATTTAAAGATCATCAACTTCACAAAAAGATCATCAACTTCCAGGTACTCAATATTCTTTAAGAGATATTGTTTTACTTGCAATATATTTGGTCACAAAGATATTAATTGCAATAAAATGAATATGAAACAAAAATATTACGAATCCTCTACTCATATAAGATGTTTTACTTGTAACAAGTTTGGGCATGTAGCAAAAGAATGCGGGAATAATGGATCACCTCAGACAACATGGCAAGTAATCAGATAAGAATATTGATGTTGGAAGACTTGAAAAATATGGATCCACTAACATTTCTCATAATAAGTAGAAAGAAGAAGAGCATATAAGGTGTGGTCTTGCTCCCTGCTCATTTTAAGAAGAAGATGAATGGTACATAGATAGCGAATGCTCTCATCACATGACTGGAGATAAGAGTAAGATGGAGTCTCTCAAGAAAAACCAATATGTTAAGGTTATTCTTCGAAATAATGCTCCAGCAAAAGTTCCGGGAAAAGGTAGAGCCAAAATTAATAAACATAGAAGAGAAAATGATGCTTTATTAGTTCAAGGGCTAAATAAGAATAATCTATGTGTAGATCAAATGGAAAATAAAGGAAATGTAATTGTGTTTACATTAACCAAATGCAAAGTTATAGATGAAGTATGTAGAAAGGTCATAATAAGAGGATCTGGAAACCCAGAAAAAATATATGTGCTTAAAGAACTGAATTCTCATAGATATGAGGAGGATTCAAACTCAGAATAAAAGAAGATGGTGCCCATTGCAGTCCATTATTATTAAAATAGTACTTCTAACAATGAATGCATAAGTGATGTGAGGTACATGACCTCATGAGAACATAAGATGATTATGAGGTCCTTAGGATCAGTGATGTATAATATCAGGGGGAGAAATACATATGTTGATGATGATTCCCATGGTTGTTTTAATATTCATGATTACTAATAGTACATCTAATGCAGTAACAATGAATAGGTACGAACAATACAGGATCAAGGGGAGTTGTGGTTATGAAAATTCAACATTTTACTTTATGTACACGGATCCTATGAAGGACAGTCACGTATATACGTGAGTTCAGATTTAGATAGTCGCGTATGTTTCTCTATGATGAAGAAATAATAGGATTGCCTTAGGGAGAAGTTATGATATGCTTCAATTAATTATTATTTGGCTTTCTAGTTCTGACTTTGGTTGGTTACAATCAGTGGATGCTACTTAGAAATATTATTGGCTTATAATAGTCTATGAGTTACTACAATATGCCATAGATTTACTGATTGATGAATTTTCTTTGATGATCTTTCTGATGGATGAGTTGATGTGATCATACCTGACAGTGAACAGTTGGAACAAGTTCAGGAGGAGCATTTTCTATGCTTATAATAGTGCAGTGTTGGCATTATTATTGCTTGAGAATTTCTTGTTACATAATAATGCTTATATTAATGATGCTGCTGAAGATACTCATGTTGTTGAAGTTTTTGAATGATGACTATATGTTGCATCATGCTATGCTTCTGTCATTATGCCTCCAAAGATGCATAAGCTGCATATGGTGCAATTAAGATGCCTATAGTGCTTGGTTCTCACATGTACATGTACATGGTATATTGTTTGAGGATTGTTGCTCTTGATGGTATCAAGTAGATGGGTTACTAATAAGGTTTGATAAATGATGGTGAGCTCATGGTTTTCCGTTAAAGACTTTTCTCATTAATGAGAAGCTAGATACATACTACTATCTCTATGTCATGGGATATCATTGATGGGTGACTTACAAATAAGGCTCTTATGGATGATTACTTAAGTTACATGTTGATGAAGTGGTGTTGGTGTGATAGTTCTTCTTGCATGAATAAAATGGGCCAAGAGAATGATGTTACTGCACGTTTTCAGCTACCCACTAAATTGTGACTTAAATAAAAGATAAAGTGACTTTAGAATTATACATGACTCACTTTTTATAATGGGTGAGAACAATTTTACATAAAGTAACTTTAAAACATAAGTTACATGTGCTTTTTGAAAAAGTAACTCAACAAAAAGAAAGACTTGAACCCAAGACCTCTATTCTCATAAAGTAACTTTGGACCAAGTGAGCTAGTTTAAAAGGTTAGTAATTTTTGGAAAAGAATAAGGGTTTTTTTGTTTACTCACTGAAGCTTTGGAGTGTGTGCTTACTTGAAAAGCCCATTTTTGCCTACAAAACAAAAAAAAACCACACAACCCAATATGAACATGCAAAAAAACAAGCCTTACGACTTAAAGTTAGATTTTGTCGGAAACTAAATATTTCCCTCAATGTTTCTAATTTTTTGAGATCACACAAAGGCGCAGTGGAAAAGAGCATATGCATGAGAAAAATCCTTCCTTTCTATTTCTAATTTGCCGAGATTGCACGGAGTCGCGGGGAAAAGCGCATACGCAGAAATGAAAAGTATAGATCCGGTAATAAAAACAGAGAGATAAATAAACCGAAATAAACAGAGAGATAAATAACTAAAACTACAAATAAAGACTATATACCTCCAGATCTTAAAAATGACGAAGCTAGGGCTACCAGAAACCTTTTCATGTTAAATGAAAGGGATTCCTCACTAGAACAGATGCTCCTAACACAAGAGAGCAGCCTTCTCAGCTTGAAAGTTGTTAGAAATAGTAGATCTAGGAAACAACAATCAGATGCAGTTGTACCAACTTTAGATTTGGATCACCAATGGATGCGACCCTTAAATAGCTCTAATACCATGTAGGAATTTACAAGGTAAGTTCCTTAGATAGAACACCAAGGGAAACCACTCACAAATAGATCACAAATCAGTATGCCAATATTCTTGACGTGGTTAAAACCCTTAAAGAGGGAAACGGTCCACGACCTGAGCCAACGTGGCCACTTAAGATAATTTATTAATGTAAAAGAAAGAAAATTTACATAAGCTTCTCTCTTGAACGGTCACCTTAAAAATGACCCTCCATGCTCTTTAAATAGAGATCGTGGACCAATTGGGTGTTAAGCCATGGATCAAGCGTCGGTAATACTGAGGAGAGAATGAATCATTGGATCACTTCATGTCTAGAACATATCATGACTATCGGATTGTAATTTACAAAAGTAAAAAGTAAAGAAACACACTTTACCTAACTCTACACTAGACCAAGTTATACTTAAATATTTCCTATGTGTTAGAATATCCTAACATCGTATATACGCGAGTATGTCTCATAATAGTAGCGTATATATTCTAAAATTTGAGCAGGGTTTGCAGTGATAGGATCTAGTTTCTGTAATGAAAAGTAAGTGGTCCAACATTCTAATGAAGAGTATACTGTGAATTGAGATGATCTAGCTGCTTTTGTTGTTTGAGATTCAATAATTGGTTTATTCAATAATTTGGTGATTAAGTTGGTTCAATGATTTGATACAGTGATTGGTTTTAGTTTGTTATTTGATATTGGGCTTAAATGATGGTAGTGGGTTTAGTCTGAAAATATGATGAAAGGTGGCCTACAGGTTGTGATGTTTTGAGTAAGGTGGATCTAGTATGAAAATTGTGAAACGTAGTCCACAAAAGTGCTGAGGGTTGGTGCCTTCAGTAAGCAAATCAAATATTCCTTCCAGTGGTAGATGGTAAACTAGATCAGGGGTTAGGAGCTCCCTTCCGGTGGGTGCTAGTAAATGAGATCAGGGGGTTGGAGCTCCCTTCTAGTGGGTGCTGGAGAATGAGAGAAGATTGTATCCTTTTGTAGGTGGGTGCCTGAATGCTGGTATGAGTCTGTGCTAGTACTATATTGTAATAAGTTTTTCATTATAATAAAGATGAAGACAAAGAAGAAAACATCGATGGTTTTCTCCCAGATTAGGTTTCTACCTAAAAATCATGGTGTTCATGTGTGTTGATGTGTTTCTTATGTGTGATGGTTTATTATTTTTTGATTGCACATGGTTAATTTTTAATTAATTCCTAATGAAATACTAATACACTGGTTAAATTTGAACATATGATGAATTAACTGAAAAGTTAGTTAACTAGATATGCGCTAGTTGTCTTCATAACAATCGTGTACATACGTAAGTTTACTTCATTATAGTTGCGTACATAATTCTGAATAAGAAAAATAAAATCTTAAGTAAGTTTTTAAATACTGATTCACACCCCCCCCCCCCCCCCCCCAATTATTTTTCCCAACAGGCAATTGTCTAACTGCTTGGAAAGGAACAATTACTTTCGTATGTGATTTCAAGAGAAAAGGTATAAAGTTTTTTATTGACTTAAAGACCGCAAAAGATTATTTTTCTACTTCTGAATACTTTAACTCAAATCCTTGTATATTGGAACTAAAGAAGGCAATGTGAGCTTCAACTTGTTCTTCATTTGGTTGGGTTAAAACTACTGCATAAGACTGTTCAGAAGCAAAAGTATATAGAAAAAATTATTTAGAAAGATCAGGTGATGATAATGAAGGAGCATCTATTATGGCTTGCTTTATTGATTCAAAAGACTTTATTTTTGTTTTTCCCCATTTATAGTCTATCTTCTTTTTGATCATGTTCTGTAAAGGCAAGACAATTTGTGAGAAATTAGGGATGAATCGTTTAACAAAATTGATTTGGTCAAGAAAGGATTGCATAGATTTTTTGTTATGAGGTAAGGAATTTTCTGAAATAAACTTAGTTCTTTTTGGGTCTATGCTAATTCCTTTTTTAGAAACAATAAAGCCTAAAATATTACCTTCACTAAGAGCAAAGAATGATTTCTTAGGATTCAAATAAATTCTAAACTTTCTGCATCTACAACTGAATGAAAGTAGATCTTTCATTATGTGTAAGTCCAAGACCTAAATTGATATTTTGGGGGTTTTTCGTGAGAGCTTAGATTAACCAATTTGTATCTTAAGGTATTACTCTGGAGTTTGCAATTAGTAACCCCCTTGAATATATCTTTCAAATCATATAAGTCTTCTATTTTTACTATAGTATTTGATAAGGAATTTTCTTCAGAAGACTTATTGAGATGCTTATTAGGTTCATCTTCATCAATGATTTGATTTGAATAAGCCCCTTCAAAATTTAAAAAACTTAGGATATCTTTATCGTCATTGAATACATGCCAATTAGTTATATTATCTGGAATGGAGGGGCGAAAAATCAACTCTATCGAAAATCTAGCAGGACTGAAATCTTTAGGAGGAATGAGCTTTGAAGCAACATTATCTAGGAGATCAGCACTAGCATTCTGTGATCTTGGAATTGGAGTTATGTTGAAGGTAGTGAAATGAGTAGCTAAATATTGAATCAAGGATTGATAGTGTTTAAAATGATTAGAAACACAATGAATACTATTTCTCACTTGCTTAATAATAATTTTTGAATCACCATAAAATTTAAGATGCTTGACATCAAGACTCATAGCTTTTTGTAAACCCTGAACCAATGCTTCATATTCAACAATGTTGTTAATACAATTAAATTCCAATCTACATGCAAGCATGGTTTTTTATCCTTTGGGATTTATTAAGATGCATCCAACTCCTGCACCATCATTAGATTTCGATCCATCAAAGTAAAGAGTCCAAAAAAATTCATCACACTTATGTACAATATTATCTACAATATTAATACATTTTGATGAGTCTGTTTGTGAGAAATTTTCTACTTGTGATAAAACAAAATCAACAGGAAAAGGATAATTTAGAGCAGGGAAACTACCAAAGAAGGATTCTGAAGAATAATTTCCCAAAATATTGTTTGTGAATATCAATGGTTCATTTTCTTCATCTAAATCGGTCACAAAATGTTTCATATGATTTTCCCTATCAACTCAAATTTGATTAGGTTTTCCATTGTAAGGGAGAGAAAGATGCGACCAATCAGTTAAAAAATAACCATGTAGTTTCTCAAAAAAATCCTTGCTTAAACTATGGCCATAAAATTCAAGGATATCAACAACCAATATATCAATTATTTGACAAAATTTTAGATTTGAAGATAGCCTGATTAACACAATATTCATTTCTCCTAAGACTTTGAATTTTGTTCTGTGTAATTGGACAATTTGTGCAACAGATTTATGAGGTGTAACCTTCAATTTAAGACATATTGAATAAGGCATGATATTATGGGACGCACTTGAATCTATTAAAAAATTGTGAACATTCTTATTGAAGATTTCAAAAGTCAAAAGAAAAGAAGGGGTGTGAGAATTTGATCTATCTCCATTCAAAATAACATCGGAAGGATTGATCTTATTTATATGGACATTTGGGGGTTTATGTTTTAATTTTGAGGATTTTGATGTAACAATAGTAGAAGGTAATGGAGATGCAGGGACAACATTCAATTCATTGAGTAACCAATTATGCTGTTGTTTTATTTTACTAACCTCATATAAGGAAATGTTAGCTTTAATCTTTTTCATGTCCTCTACAATATTATACTCAATGCTATATGAAACTATCAAAGTTTTAGATGATGAGGAGATGGAGGAAACTTACAAGTACTTTGAGAAGAATCAGAAGGCTGAGTTGAAGTCTTTTTGATCGTACCTTTTTCTTTAGCAGAAGGAGTGGGAGACTTTTGATTTTTACTTGGTGAAGTGGTATCAATAGGCCCCTTGCTTCTAGTACTTATTGGAAAAGCTTCTTCTTCTTCTTCTTCATTCTCTGAAATGGTAAGGATAAAATCCCATAAGCCATGAGCTTCTACTATCTCTTCTTCTTGTGCTTCATCGGAAGATAGAGATGTTTCTTCTTCTTCATCATCTTGATCAGATTCGACATTTGATATTTTAGCAAGAGGTTGTGATTGCGATGACTGATTCCTTTTAAAAGGTCGAAAGGATTTCCTTGAGGATTCAACAACTTGTTTCTTAATTTCAACCATCTCATTTGACATTGTTTTCAATACTTTTTGCAATCCTTCCAAATCAAAAGGATCTTTAGAAGCCTTTTTCTTGGATTCATCTTTAAAAGTTACTTTCTTGGTCTTCTTTCCTTCTTCAATGGTAGATTTATTTTCAAGAGCTTGAACTATTTTTGCAACAGATAAATTTTCTTTCACGTTGTCTAAAAGTACTATTTTCTGAGTTCTATCTATAAACATGGAAATATTTGAAGGTAGAGCACTAATGTACCATTCGATCTATACATCAACACTAGGTTTGGAAGTATCTGGGATTTTATTTAACAATTTGTTAAATCTTGAGTTAAAATCTTTAATTTTCTCATTTGGGTTTGATTTGAGATTTGATAAATCATTGATTAAATTAGCTGTTGTTTGATCATCCACAATTTTTAACAAAAAAATTTCTTCAAATATATCCCAACTTGTGATTGATCCAATTGGTAAGGAGAAATACCAAGATCCTGCATATCCTTCAAATGTGTAAGGGAAAATTCTGCAAACTACATCTTCTGAAACCCCATTGAGATTGATTGCCAACATAACATTATGAAGGTGTTCCTCTATAGGTAAAACATCATCTAGATTATACTTGGGTAACCATATTATGGGTGTTTAGGAAGAGGGTGTAATGGTGGTGTCATTGCAACTGCCCCTAGTTTATTCCACGATCTATTTTCCATTCTCGGAGTATTAGGAACAAAAGGAGTCGCAGTTGATGTAGAGGTTGTGGGAGATTGATTAATTGAAGAGGTTTCTCCTGTAATACTACTGATTACAATAACACTACTGATTATGAAAGAGGAAAGTGAATGGAAGGAGTTGATAAAGGATTATAAGAATAAGGTAAAGGAGAATGAAAAGAAGCGAGATTGACATAAGGAGTATGAGGTGGGGAAGATGATATAATCCCACTAGCTAAATATTAAGTATCTAGAGTATTTTTATTTTTTTTTATGTTTGGGAAATGGAAAGGTGATTCTATAGAAGTTTGACTGATTAACTCTGGGAGTGAGATAAGAGATTTAGTGACTAGTTCAACAACTTCAAATCTAGGACTAGGAGATTTAGAATGAGACCTTGAAGTTGGTGGAGACTTTGAGGGAGATTGACTCTTAGAATGACTTTTGGTTTTAGGATGAGAATTTCTTGCCATTCATAGTCTGATGTCCCTCCTTCTAGCTCCAAAAATGTAAATGGTATGGAATGATTGCATCAACATTGGGGGAAACCACCCAGTCGAGACCTTAGAACAAATCATTTTCCATTTGGGATGATGCATCCAATTGGGATTATGGGACCAATTTCCTTTATATAAAATTATATGAAATGGATTGAATAAAAATATAATGCTATAATATAACTAAAACTGAAATAAAGATAAACTATTATCTATCCCAGGTATTCTACTGGTATATGTGATTACACATATTTCATAATTGACATGATAATGTAGATCATCTTGAAACTATGAAGTTAACACAAATAAATATATTAGATCTAGGAATTTTGTGATCCATAATGTAGATAGATGTCTTTCGAATTAATCACATTATCAGGATTTGGTTGACATTTTGAACCAACTAATGTGGTCCATCCTTAGGACAAAATTCGTTGGGATCAGTTAAAGAAACTATTGACCCTAAGGACATGAAGGGAATCTACCTTATTCCCTACTCCTGTGGTCTTCCCTATATTGGGGAGACTGGCAGGTCGATGAAGAAGAGAATCCATGAGAATGTTGCAGATATTAGGCATAGTCGGTCCCACTCCCATTAGGGGACTTTTGAGGTCTAAAATGGGTCTCCTAAGAAAAATGTACAACCAAAATAAAATTTATAAGAACCAATAGGATTCAAGATGATGATGTCAACCATGGGAGATGATTCACTATTTTTGGAGTAAAAAAGTAAAAAGATTAAAAAAAATAAAATAATAAAACTACTTTTTCGACTCGTATTTTCAACTTATCTCCCCAATGTTTTACACAAATTTCAAGTGGGAGTATTCATTGGATGTAAATTTAATTCTTCATCCAAAGAGTACCCATGTTACATACTTTTGATGGACCCTGCTACATGAAAAATGAGAAATACATGAAAAAACGTGATTGCAATCACGTTTTTCATGTATTTCTCAATTTTGGTGTTGTACGGTCCATATAAATTATGAAACAGGGGTACTCCTTGGATGAGGAATCAAATTATGCATCCAACGAGTATTCCCACTTGAAATTTGAGTAAACCCATAAGGAGATAAGTTGAAAATATGAGTTGAAAAAGTAGTTTTTTTCTTTTTTCCCTCTAAAATTTGATTATGTAATCTAATCTTATTTTATTATTTCCTTAGGAGGCCCATTTTAGACCTCAAAATTCCCCTAATGTCAGCCCTAGTTGAGCATGTAGAGAAAATAAATCACCATGTTTGCATTGAGGAAGCCAAAGTCATTGCTAGGGTGGATCACTTCCACCATAGGAAACTTGGGGAAGCCATTCAGATTGAAATACATGCCAAAAATCTTAATAAGGATGACGGTTGGAAATTAAGTAAGAGCTGGATTCCGACTCTCACCTCTTGATTCCTCTCTTTTCCCTAGTTTTTTTTTAAATTTTTTTAAAGTGTTATTTGATTCATAATTTTTGTATATAACCTTTTTATATTCTATATTAATAAGGGACCCCTTTTCCTCACTTTTTATTTTTAATGAACCTTTCTTATTAATTATTATAACATTAAGATAAAAAACTTTCTTCAAAAATAGATTTCATACTTTAATATTTCTTTAGAATATATTTTTATAATAACTATTTTTTAAATAATTAATATATATATAAACAAGTCAATTATTATTAAAAGATATTTAATAATATTAATTTATTCCTAAAAACTAGTTTTTAAATAGATAATATTTCAATATTTGTACTCCTAACAACTAGTTTTCTAACCAATATATATTATTATTATTATTATTTTTTGTATGTAAAGGTAGTGCCTTTCTTTTCTATTTATAATAACCAAAGAGACCAGATACATCATGTTGGTGGCCTCAACCTGCCCCGAAGGGAAACCAGGTCTGTTGGCCACCTTAGTTTTCTATATGCGTTCCAAAAACAAAATTTAACAAGTCTTTCCATCCTCACTATATGCACTATACAACTGAAACTACTTAGTAAGCTACTAGTATGCATAAAACGATGAACGTAAAAAGGTTCACTGAAGCATAAAAGAAACTCGAGAGGATCATTCCTTTCTGGTACTAGTATTCAGGTCCATATCCATGGGAGAATCCATTGGTTCAGCCTGACTTGGAGTTATATGAGCCATCCTCCAGCTTGTTGTTCTGCCTGATCATGATAACCTGGAAATTCTTCATTTCTTTCTACAGGTTTGGCACACCATTTGCGATTTCAGCCATTTGCTTTGCCACCTGCTCTAGAGCCTTTGCAAGGAGGCATTTTAAAACCCAGTAGATATGAAGGGACTGTCTATACAGCGTCAGCCTTCCTCGCGTATTCCCCGGATCTCTGATCACTTCAGCCCACTCTTCCATCTCTGATTCAGAATGTTCCTCCATCACGCTGGCTTCCATATCTTGAATGATTTGACAAATGTCTTCACTCGTGCCTTCCCTATAAGCCCTGGCAGCAGCCTGGACTTCTGTCAAAGTCGATCTTCTCCATCTGCCTTGTTTACTTGGAGCATTTGTAGACTGGTCCTCACGATTCCCCTGTCTCGGGTGTCCTCTGCTTCCCCGCCCTCTGCCATGACCCGGGCGTGCCATCCTACTTGTTACCGTATCATGTTGACAATTTTCATTCACAAAGGTCAGTTTTTGAAGTTTAGCATCACTGTCTTCCTCCTCAATTTTCTTTGTGGTTATTCCTCTTCTCCTGCTACAGTCACCGCCATTTGTTTGAGTTATACACTGCTTTTCATTCTCAGGGTGCAAGAAATTAAGAATAACCAATATATATTATTATTTCAATAAACAACTCTTATTATCAATAATATTTTACCTACCTAATTAACTAATTCAACTAATCTATCAATTGCTAGTTTTCAAGAGTTGACTCTGGGCAATGATGCATCCATGCTATTTATTCCTTAAGATCATTTGTTTCTTCACCTTGTCCTGAGGATGGACCACATTAGTTGGTACGAAACGTTGACCAAATCGTGATAATGTGATTAATATGAAAGACATCTATCTACAAAGAAAGATAACTAATTTAATTAAATAGTTAATTAAATTAGTTTATTAATTCATCACATATATTGAGATCTTGTTGTTCATACATATAATTTATAATTTTAATCAAACATATCAATAGTGACAATGAACAATTGCTTCAACACATATATTATGAACAAAAATCAGAACTCCATTCTACTCTAAGAAAAAGAATAAAAAAAGGACAATAGTACATGATATATCATTGATCTTCTCATGATAGAAATGGCGATGGTTCAAATTTATATTAAGAAAAAACTCAGTTACAATAGTGTAACTTAAGCCTTCTTTTTAAAAAATTCAAAACCCCTTCTCATATCTGAGAGAGGGGATTTATAGTTTCATGATAAAAGACAAAGATAGAAAATACAAAAACAACTTGAGGCAGTTTCAACAAAAGTAACTAAAATGAACCAAAAGGGACATATTTAGAATCTGTTACAACAAATTATCTAAGCTTGGGAGAAAGACTGTCCTCCGATTCGATTACAACTCATAGATATCAATCATATTCTCTAATTCAGGTGGAGACTTGTGCTGTATTCACATTTGGCTAGTGAAGGTTTCATCCCTCAACGCTGGTACCATCTGTGTGATGGTATTTGATAAGCCTCAGAGCATAAGCCACTGACTATGTGGTTTGACCAAAAAGTTCAAATGACTCTCCAAGTTCGTTTTGGCCATCTGATTGATAGTATCAGCTCATTTCTTGGAGGATTCTTGCCACATTTTAGTCAGCATTTTGATATCGGGTAATGCTCCCTCGAGACAACTCGATATGAGATTATCTTGAAATAAATTATCACTGAATGATTAAATAAGATTGCTTGAAATATCTTGAGCATGATAAACTACCACTTCTACTTGCTTGATGCAAACTTCCCACTCTTTGAAAACAATCTCTTTATGTGATTCTTCAATTTCAGAAAGATTGTTTAATCTTCTCTGCACTTCCCTGCCATGTCAAGAAACCCACAATTTTATCCTCTATATCCTTAAAATAATTTTTGATATCTGATATCTAGTCTACGAGAGAACTAGATGTCCTACACTGATCGTGAATATTTACCAATTTCTGGCAAAAGACAATCTGCTGTTGAGCAAGAAGAGTGTTCAAATATTTTGCCTCCTTAAATTCAATCAACTCTGGATTGACATTCAGATGTTCAATCCTTCTCCGCAACTCTTGAATTTTAGACTCTTGGGCCTGTATATCAACATCATACTGGAATCTGAGAGAGTTAAACCCGTTTTTAAGCTCCGTGACTTGCGTTTGCCAATGTTCTGTGATATTTTGTTTCTCAGTTTCAATGCTCTGTTCTAATAACGAATTTATTTCTTGTTTCTCCTTTAGCAACTACTGAACCTCTCTATAGGCACCTGTAAATTGGGTAAGCCTACCCAATTCCTCTATAGGAGTTCCTAAAGAGCCTTTCAACAACACCTCAAAAGATACATTTCCAGACACTAGAGCTTGGGACTAGTGAAGGTTTCTTTTCTTTCTCCCCCTCTTGACCACAAATTTGTGCTAAGGACTGTAAAAGATGTCGAGTGGAGGAATCTTTTGTATTCTTAAAAAAACCTCAGAAGATGGGAAAGACGGTATGATTTCTACATATTTATCCTCTAAAGGCTTCTTAGGAACATGTTTTGTTATCAAAGTTTGCTTAGGGTTCTTGGAAGTGTCTTGAATGTTCACTTGAGGAGGAGTCTTAACAACCTTAGATTCATTAGCCTTAGAATTAAGAGCTTGATTGTGTTGTTCCCAAATTTCTTCTAACCTAGAATCAGGTAGAAAACTCTCTTCTTGAAAAGAACAAGAGGCAATTGTTTCTCTTGATTGAGAAGCATCAACAGATTGTGTAGAACCAACAAGTACAACATCATTAGGAAAAATCTTCTCCTATGGAATCTGTAATGAATCCATAGGAATATTTTCTAGCCTTAAGGCCCTGTTCTGAGTGAACTGACTCATTTCCTTAGGAGTTAATTGTTTCTATACTTGTTTTGCAACCATTGGATAATAAGAGTCTATCTCACACAAATCATCAAACTTATATGGATCATGGAAAAATTTCCTGATGCTTGATGAAGCTGTGACATTTTTGACAATTTGATGAGGATCATACTGTCTATTTGGTATTGTTAGAAAACTGAGATCCTGAATGGCATTGATTTCAATCATTGCATGCTTATAGTTATCCAAGGAATATATACCAAACTGGGTAGAGACATGCTACATCTTTTTATTGGATTCCTTCAAAACTTTAGAAATTTCATTTCCCAGAGTCTAATAGGCTATTTCTCTGGTAAGAAGTTTATTAGGAATGAATAGAGGTAACACATGAGGATTGGATAGACTCCCATAGACTTTGACATAGGTGAACTTTTCTTCACCGAACTAATTTTCGACTCAAAGTACTCGAGTTTCAGCCTCTGGGGATACCCGTAGAGCCCTTTTATCAAATATAATTTGATATGTTGGTAACATAACCCCATTACAGATTTTATAGAAATGTGGTTGATATTTGGAATCGAAAAGAATATCATGGTAGATATTAATAGGGGCTGGGTCTTCTAGAGTAAACTTCCAACCCATAGATGAAAATTCCATGGAAAAACACAAGGCATACATGATATAAATACTCATATAAAGAGGAGGAATTATGTTCCCAGGCACTTTACCTTTACTTCTAAAAGACAAAATATGAGTGGCTAGGTTATCTGAGAGTATATTAGCCCAGTCAAAAATAAACCTCTTTGAAGCCCCGTCTATAAGAGGTACCAATTGGTAAAGAAATTTCTACACATTAGGCTCCACATAAAGCCTACACATCATAGTAGCTACTTGAGAATAAGGACTAGAAAGGGAATCGAAAACATACTTGCTACTTTCCTCTCGCTTGTGTTTGTTTGGATCCTTTCTCCACCCTTTAATTGAATCTGATGCACGTTTATGTTCTTTAAGAAAAGACTCAATGCATTTCTTATCATATTTGCACTGTGGCTCTGGTATATGGTACATCCTCCGCAAATCTTCCCTAGCAAAAGATTCGATGACTGTTTGCCTATTTGTAACAATTATCTTGTTAGAAATTCTTAAATTATCTACGACCCACCCAACCATATCAGTATAGGGGAGAATTTTAGATTTGGCTGCAATTCTGTGTAAGAGGGAATTCACCACATCCTTGTAGGTTTTTTTTTGAGATTGGAGTACAATCGTCAGCTGTTGTTGTCCTTTGAGTAACCTTGGTTCCTTCATCTTCAAAAAGTCTATATATCGATTCCCATGAGGCTTGTCTAGAGTCTTTAGAACAAACTGTATCTGAAAAGAGCCCTAACATAGCTGTCTTTTCTTCAATAGTTTCAACTAAAGGAGTGGAAAATTGTTGTTGTGCTGCAATTTGATTCTTACCCTTCCCCAACTTTGACATTTCTTCATTGTCACGGTGATCAGAGCTATCCTAAAGTAGAAAGCACAAAGATGAGTGAAAAACTTTTATTTAAAGAGGACTTAGTGAAAACAATGGAACTTTACAACAAAAATATTTTCTTAAAAGAAAATCTTCATAAAATCCAAGTGAAATGAATGAAAGCGTTTATAATTTCTAAAATAATAATTCTAACTCTCAAACATTAAGTGCGTGAGTGTGGAATCATGTGGGCTTTCCAAATCATCATCATTAGGGGAATTTTGAGGTCTAAAATGGGCTTCCTAAGAAAAATGTACAACCAAAATAAACTTTATAAGAACCAATAGGATTCAAGATGATGATGTCAAGCATGGGGGATGATTCACCATTTTGGGGTAAAAAGGTAAAAAGATTAAAAAATAATAAAATAATAAAACTACTTTTTCAACCCATATTTTAAACTTATCTCCCTAAGGTTTTACTCAAATTTCGAGCGGGAGTACTTGTTGGATGCAAAATTTAATTCCTCATCTAAAGATTACCCATGTTGCATACTTTTGATGGACCCTACTACACGAAAAATGAGAAATACATGAAAAAACTTGATTGTAATCACATTTTTCATGTAGCAGGGTCCATGAAAAGCATGCAACATGGGTACTCCTTGGATGAGGAACCAAATTATGCATCAAACAAGTATTTCTGCTTGAAATTTGAGTAAATCCATAGGGAGATAAGTTGAAAATACGAGTTGAAAAAATAGTGTTTCCATTTTTCCCTCTAAATTTTTATGATGTCATCTAATCTTATTTTATTGTTTCCACTATTATTTTATAATTTCCTTAGGAGGCACATTTTATACCTCAAAACTTCCCTAATTATCAGAGAAATATATCAGAGGGCTACATTAGAAAGCTACGATAATTTGAATTTGCAATGTATAGGGATTTCGATATAATAATGGTCATGATAGATATCAGAAAAAATTATCTGATGAAAAGAGGTAGGAAGCATGTCAGGGAAGTCATATTAGAGGTTTAATATCGGGGGTTTTAGTGGAAGACATATGATAACAGAGTTCTGATGAAGAGCTTCAACGAAAATATCATAGATATTGGATATCAAAAGTGTGGGATATCGGAGGTGTTACATGATAAAACTTACGATAACGAATGCGCTGATATAATAAATAATAGTTGTGGGGCCAACGGATAATTATAATATTTATTTATATAAATGTGTGAAAGTCTTGTTATAAACATTGGTAAAATCTCTTTATGTGATTTTATTCATAAAGCAGGCATTGGGGAAAAATAGATCGAGGAGGAGTTTTATCGTAACATTCCTAAAAGGAAAGTTATGATATAATAGAGTTCTGAGGGAATTCTTCCGATATGAATTTGAATTATTCCATGATTTTTCCACAAAAAAGATTTGCCAATTTTCATTTTTTATAAAATATGATTCGCCCAAATTTTAGAATATAAAATTATTTTACCTTAAAAATCACCAACATTATATAGAGACTATATATAAAATCATTATAAATTTGAATAATTTTACAAATATATCAATAAACATTTTATAGTTTTCATATTAGGGATTAGTGATATTTGACAATGTTTTTAAACTTCAAGAAAATTTTCCATCCTTAAAATTTTCCTTGGTGGGGCTTATCGGGATTTATGTTTATCATAATTTTTTAAAGGTGTGACAATGATATATTAGGTTTCCGATAAAGTAAAGACTTCAAGCCCATCAAACTTTTATAACTAATTTAAATATGTTCCAAATTTTATTAAAATCAAAGAATTTTATTAAAAGAAATGAAGGGTCCCCATTATTTATGGATAAATAAGTATAAAAAATGGGGGGGGGGGGGAGGGGGGCCGTTGTTGAATGCTACAACAATTGGTGACGTATTGGGAGAAACAATTATCTTTGTAAAAATAAATGAAATTTTAATAATTAAAGAAAAAGACTTAGAAAGATCATAATGTTTGAAATTTAGATTGATTGAGATTACTTTGAATAAAACAAAACTCATTATTGTAAACTTCATAACTTGATAAGAACCTTCATTATCTTTTTCAGTCATTTTATTAGTTGTAAAGATAAAATAAAGAACTATGGAAGTTTAACGTTAAGATAAACGCATCTGTCACTAGTAGAGCCAGTGCTTCCAGAAGGCATCCATAGCCTCAACATGGTTACCATTCAACCGAATAATACCAATATCCCATCCAATATAATAAATTTTAGAGGTATTGATCTTATTTTTTAAAATTTTCTTTTAGTTTCTTAAAAGACATTGTCCTGGTTTGGTAGCCCGATATTGATAATTCCATTCACAGGTTATACTAATATTGAACAAGCTCGATCGTGATGAGACCTATTGTCCTATGGTTATGCATTCATAATACATTATCCTGAATTAGTGACTAGTTGTGGTAATGTCAACATCATTAGTTCCCCATGATCATGGTAAGCTAGCTCATAATGAGACCCCTTGTGTTTCAAGTTTCAATATTTTTGAATTACACTCTAAAAATGTAAAATCAGTGGATGGGGAGGTAAAATTACTCCTTAAGAGTTGTGGGTGACAATTAAAGTCATAAGGTGCTAAAAATTTAAGAAAACCTTTATTTTTAAAAAGAAAATGTACATGATAGATCAAAGGATAATATGATATTTCAATGTTCCAAGTCATGAAATATTCACAAGCTAATGGAGATAAATGTATCAGAGATTAGAATAGATGCAATACTAAACTTCAATATGATAATTTCTTTCTAAATAATTCTCCTTTAATTAATAAAATTCCATGTTAATGATGAGAGAACCCAATACAAAGTCAAAATAGTATTATTCAATTTAACTAACCTAAAGACACCGATATGTACATATGGTTATTTACACATTTACAACAGAATATGAATCTCAAGAAAAATACTTATTTAAAACTAGCCCGTTTACGGGAAGAGAATCTCTTGCCCTGTAAATCTTGGAGGATAAAAGTTGATGGGCCTAGTTTTTCAATTACCTGAAATGGGCCAAGTCAAAGTTTTTGGAATTTTGTGTGTTTTCCTTTTTCTTCATGGGCCTTATCCCATTTCAGAACTAAGTCACCGATTTAATTTTTTTTTTTTTTTTTCTTACTGAAATCTCATCAAACCAAGATTTGATTGTTTGTTGATGTTTTGTATGAGTGCGAAATTCTCTTGTAGCTATGAAGAAGTGCGAAGTCTGTTGTTGGGAAGCCAAAGTGAATGCAAGTTTTGCAAAGTCTAAGGGGAAAGGAAAAATAAAAAATTTGGTGCCTCTTTCTCTCTCTGTCTGTTTCATGGCATGGATTGGGAGATCAAAGTGTCCTAAGTTTCGCTATTGTCGGAAGATGTTGCCTAGTTAGAATTACTGGAAGGGGTTGAAGATATGGAAGGCTGACTTGTTGTGGAGGGAAGATCTGGTCTTGGTCTAGGGTGAAGAGTCTCAAAGAATACTTTTGAAAGGAAGAATTATCTTGACTGGGTTTTCTCCTTGAGGGGGCTTTTGCCCTGGCATGTTCTTAGATATTGTGTCTCTTGTTTTGTTATCTTCATACACACATAATATGGTAATTTCTTGATGAAAGATAAGGTAATAATGAAGTAAAATAAGATAACACTCCTACAAGTAATTATCAAGAAAGGAGAATCAAACCCCAATATAATATATTTGATTTTCCAACATGGTATTAAACCTAAGGCCAGGAAGAGTTGAAGATCACTTTATTGGCTTGTATTCTCCCTCTATGATGAACTACATAAGAATGGGTTTCAACATTGCTAGAAGATAGATCAAGAAGGTCATCTGCTACTTGTTCAACAAGGTCAAGAGTCAAGGATTGTTGGCTACTCTTACATGTTCTCTTACTGATGAATATGCTATTAAAGGCCTAGGATCAACATCCTTGAAGCTGGATAATGGATCGAAGCTACATTTTATATGTTCCAGGGTTATTGGAGTTTGTGAAACTAGTGAAACTAGGTCTAAAGAGATATTAAACCTCATCCATTATGATGCGTGTGGGCACATGTCTGACAAATCACTTGGAGGTCATCTTTACTATGTAACATTAATTGATGACCATAAAGACATGGCTTTGCCTCAAGAAAAGATGAAGTATTTGATAAGTTCAAGGAGTTTAGGGCTGAAGTGGAAACCCTAACTGAAATAAAGATAGAAACTCTGAGGTCTGACAATAGTGGGGAATACACTTCTATGGAATTGATTGCATATTGTAAGGAAGATGATATTAAGAGGGAGCTCATTGTTTCCTATTATCCCAAAAAAAATGGATTGATCGAAAGGAAGAATAGGTCAATTGAAGAACTATGCTCCTTGATCAAGATATACCAAAGCTCTTATGGGAAGAAGTTGCAATATAGCTGTATATATTCAAAATAGGAGTCCTCATAAGAAAATTGATAATACAACACCCGAAGAAGTATTCACAAGAAAGAAGCTGAGTGTGGATCACCTCTAAATATTTATAAGTCCAACATATATTCATGTTCCATAAGACATCTACTATATTCTCAAGAAGTATGAAGGAGAACCTCTCAGGACCAGGTAGGTCAAGGAAAAAATGTATGCTTTAAATACATTGATTTCTTTATATTGAAATGATTATTTGTTTGACAGTATATTACTAACAATCTCATGTATAGCTATATTGAATCATAATGATTCTTCTTTTTTGGTGATTCATCTCTTGATAAATCTACCGACTCCCTCTCATTTTCGGATCTCATTTTGTAGAACCCTGGGCAGGTTCTGGAAGATCCTAATTGAAGGGTATGCTAATGTGAATGTATGAAACCCTAAACTACTTAGGGATATTGTGAAATGCTATTTGAAGTATGATGCTGTCATGATTGGGATTTTGGTATGATCAGGGAAACCTAACTTGTTAGGGTTGAATAATAAGGTCTAAAATCTCGAACCTTTGAAGTTTTGGGATGTTGGGTTTGCTATGTTTCTACATTGAAACCCTAGCTCATTAGGGTTTGGTGGAATGTGTGAGAAAGACCCTTATATTGATTTTAAATGTTTTCCTTGGTATGTGTGTGTTTGTCTGATCAAACCCTAGTTTAATATAGTTTGTATATCTAACTCTTATTTGATATTTTTGTGAAGTCGTGTTTGACTAACACATGATATGAAATGTATTTGCTTGAAATATATGCATATATAGACCCTAGCTTACTCTAGGTCAGATATATTAATGTTATTGGACATATCAGATGCTTATGAATTCCTAGATATGTTTGTTGACCCAGTCATTGATGGTCATAAGTCTTAGGATTTAATGGAAATCCTTGTCTAAAATTCTAGGATGATGATATTTGGAAATCTAGGGTCTTGTAGCTAAACCCTAGTAAAGTTAAATTGTCTAATATGTGTGATATACCAATATGAAATCTATTAAATGATCGTTGAAAATGAAAATTTAGGGTTTCACAATTAAATCCTAGTAGTAGCATTATCTAGTATGAATGTAACAACATGAGATCTATGTATTTATTGATTGTTGAGATTGCGAAAATGGAATTCTAGGGTTTTGGAGTTAAACCTTAGTCAAAGTAAAATATCTGAAATACGATGATTTGAGATTTGGGTAAGATCGTTGAAATTGTGAAAATGGAATTCTAGGGTTTTGGAGTTGAACCTTAGTCGAAGTAGAAATCTATGATGAATGTTGACAATATTATATTTTGATATTTGTGAAATTTGACTCTTGAATGGTTTTGATGATTGATCAGAAATATAGGATTTACAACTAACCCTAGTGGTAGCTGGTCATGTTAATGATTTTTTGATGGTTGATTGAAAATCTAGGGGTTGGAACTAACCCTAGTGAAAGCTGGCCAGGTTAATGACTAAGCTGTGATTGACTTTGATTGATTCTTTTTTATGAAATCTAGGATTTGTATGAAACCCTAGTGAGTATCCTAACATTTGTATTTTGAAAGGGTGTTAGATTCTTTGTAGATCTAGAATTGTTTTGAATTGTTTCTAGGGTTTTCTATATGTTGAAGGAAGGTATGTCATCCTAGATGGAATGAAAGTTGTTATGAAGAAGAATATGGTTTGTGACTAAGTCCCTAGCAAGATGATGAAGAGTATATGTCTCTTCTTTGTAAATTAAGTATGGGTATCTGATATGTATAAAGTTGAAATGCTTATGTGTTTCTGATATGGCTAACTTCATGCTTCTATAGATTTGGTTGTACTTGCTATCTAAGTTGTGTAAGTACACAGCATTCAATTTAGTGAAGATGATCATTGATAAGAATGATGAGGATGATACTAACTCTGATGAAATGGTTGGAAGCTATGAAATATTCTTCGATGATGAAAGAAGTAGAACATCCTAATTCAAGAGGGAGTCTGGATGGAGTCTCCCTAGGTTAAGAGGGAGATTGAATGGATGGAATCTCCCTAGGATGAGAGGAAGGTTGAGAATATTCCTTGTACAGGAATGATTAGATCCTCTTTGTTTAAGAGGGAGTGATAAAAGTGATTATCTACTTCATGTGTCATGCACTAGACTAGGACTAACAACCGTAAGTTTTAGTGAAGGCCATGAGTAGGAGAAGGAAATTGGAGAATGCATTTTGAGGTGCTGCTAAAAGAAGGAAAGAAGGATACGATTGAAGAATATGTTACTGCATATGAAGTAGGAAGAAAAATGTATGATTGAGGAATCTTCTGTCAAATATTTGGTTGATAGTCCTACTATTAAAAGTTGAGAAGCAACATCTGTTGTCTGGAAGACCCCAGATCTTTGTATTTGATTATGTACATGTGAAAATATTAATTAGGGCTGTGTTTTTACTAGTAAATTTCTCGAAGGGTTTTGATAGCATGCTAGTTACCGACAAGTTTGATGGAGAGAGATTTTTGGTCCTTCATTTGCTAGATCAAGGGGTGTTGATGCTTTCTGAGTGAAGCATTTCCTTGGAGGACATCTGTCTAACACATTGTGTTGATGTATAGAAGCTATAAAGGTGTGTTGGTTAATGAAATCTGCTTTGGATACACACCTGGATTTTTGGGTTGATGGTTAGCAAGTAAGCTTGATGGTACCTAGAGGGGCTGAAAGCTTGAATCCATATTAGTCCCACCTGGATAGATTTCCTTGGTCAGTAATCTACTCCATGGCATTGTAGTGCATAAACTGTTGAGTGACTGTTTGGATAGGTTTCCCTAGCCAGGAATCTAGTCCATGGCATTGCGGTGCCTAAAGTTCTTCATGGTTCATATAGTTTGAGATCTTCCATTGTATTTGTACATTATGAATACCTCCCTAGTTAAGAGGGAGTGTAGGAAAATGTAACTATGTTCAGTCTTCATTAATGTACTCGAGTCACTCTGTAATGTACTTGTGAAAAGAATAAAGAAAATAATATTTATTATTATTATTGTGACTTATTAAAGCATGGGTTTCATGCTTGGGTCACCTTTTATAGGTCAAAGTCCCCATTGAGGACTTCTAGGATTTATTCCGAGTCTATAGAGTTATTGTACATTTAAAGATACCCTTCCTGGGATTTTGAATCATGTAAAAAGGTTAAGTATTGAGTCAAATATGGATTATGTAACCTCTACACCATGCCGGCTTAAGAGAAGATCAAGTTAGCCTAAGGACCCTGTTCGACCCCACATGAAGCCTATAAAATGAAGCTCATCGAATTCATTTGGAGCATCATTCTCAGACACAAGTTCAATCTCTATTGTAGTTGGGAAGAAGTGTGAAATTTTCTTGTAGCTATGAAGAACTTTGAAGTATATTTTCAAGAAGCCAAAGTGAATGTGATTTTGGGGAAGTCTATGGAGAAGGGAAAAATCGAAATTTCGGTGACTTTCTCTCTCTGTTTCATGGATTGGATTGGGAGATTGAAGTCTCCTAAGTTTCACTATTGTCAGAATCTGGGACGTAGTCAAAATTGCTGGAAGGGGTTGAAGGACTTGGTGTGGAGGGAAGGTCTGGTCTTGGTCTAGGGTCAAGAGACTCAAAGAATACTATTGAAAGGAAGAATTATCTTGACTAGGTTTCCCTGTTGAGGGGGGGTTTTCCCTTGCATGTGCCTATATCTTGTGTCTCTTATTTTTTGAACTTCATACACACATAATATGGTAATTGATTGATGAAAGATAATATAATAAAGAAGTAAAAGAAGCCAACACTCTCACAAGTAATTATCAAGAAAGGAGAATCAAACCCTACTATAATATCTTTGATTTTCCAACAAAGGAAAAACTAGATTACGAAGTAAGACAACTTCTTTTCCATATACTAAGTGATAGGGAGAAGTGCCTAAATAAGCTTTAAGAGTAATTTTGTCAGCCCATAGAGAAAAAAATAGAGTTTTATGCAAGTTCTTTTGGTTTTCATGAATAATTCGCTTAATAATTCTTATGAGGTTTTTTTGATAGATTAAGCTAACCCATTTCCATGAGGATAATAATTTGCGGAATATTTTACTTTAAAACTTCTCTTGAATGCAAATTCAGTAATAGAATTTCTAGAAAAGTATGATGCATTGTCAAACATGAGCGCATAAGGAAGGCCAAACCTGGTAATTATATGTTGATCAATAAAATTGATTACAATTTCAGAATTGACCACCTTCAGGGGTATTGATTCCACCCATTTGGTGAAATAATATGTAGGAGTTAAAATCTATCTGTGTTGTTTAGAAGAGTGTGGAACGATATCACCTTTGATATACAATCTCCATTGTTCAAAAGGTTGTTCATTATTGACTGGCTGCAAAGTCAAGGTTGACTTCTTTTCTTTCCATGAATCTGTTTGACAAACTTTGCATTTTCTTACATAAGCATGTGTATATTTGAATATATTTGGCCAATAATAACCAGCATAGAGGATTTTGTGAGCAGTGGCCTCCCCGCTATATTGTACACCATCTGGTCCATCATGTAATTCCTGTAACACTTTTTCTGCTTCAGGTTTCTCTAAACATCTTAGTAAGACAGAGTCATAATTTCTTCTAAACAAGACATTATTACTAAGTTAATATTGGTTGGCTTTAAGTCTCAAAGATATTTTTCTCTTGTAATCGAGTTTTACTGGAGCATAACCATTTTTATAATAAAAAAATTAAATTAACATATAGAGATTCAGTATCAATAGGGCACACCTATGAAACTTGAACATTGTTACCTAAATCTTCTTTAGCTGAATTATCATAAGCTCCAGTTATCAACCTGTAAAAACCATGACCTCTTACTATTTTAGCTGGCTTTATTTCTAGGTCATATTCTTGCAAGGCCATAACCCAATTAACTCTCTTTTACCCTAATTCTATCTGAATAAGAAATTGTCTAACCATTGGGAAAGGAACAATTACTTTTGTATGTGATTTCAGGAGAAAAGGTGTACAATGTTTTATTGACTTAAAGATTGCAAAATATTGTTTTTCTACTTCTGAATAGTTTAACTCAACTCCTTGTAGATTGGAACTAAAGAAGGCAATGGGAGCTTCAACTTGTTCTTCATTTGGTTTGGTTAAAACTGTTGCATAGGACTGTTCATAAGCAAAAGTATATAGAACAAATTCTTTAGAAAAATTGAGTGATGATAATGAAGGAGCATCTATTATGGCTTGCTTTCTTGATTCACAAGACTTTCTTTTGGTTTGTCCCCATTTATAAACTATCTTCTTTTTTATCATGTTCTGTAAAGGCAAGACAACCTGTGAAAAATCGGTGACAAATCGTTTAACAAAATTGATTTAGCTAAGAAATGATTGCATAGATTTTTTGTTATGAGGTAAGGAAATTTCTGAAATAACCTTAACTCTTTCTAGGTCTATGCTAATTCCTTTTTTAGAAATAATAAAGCCTAAAAGATTACCTTCACTAAGAGCAAAGAATAATTTTTTAGGGTTCAAATAAATGCCAAACTTTTTTCATCTTCCAAAGATTTGTTTTAGATCATTAAGATGATTATTCCTTTCTTTTTAATAGATTGTAATATCATCCAAATACACAACAACTGATTTATTAATCAAACCTTTTAAAGTGATATCCTTAGCTCTCTAGAAGGTAGCTGTACCATTTATCAATTCGAAAGGCATATTATGATAAGTGTATGTTCCCCATTTGGTCCTGAATGTGGTTTTTAATATGTATTCAGGATGCATAAGAATCTGGTTATAACCTAAAAAACCATCTGAAAATGACATCAATTTAGACACTACAACAGATTGTAAAATTTGTTCCATCATAGGTAAAGGAAAATTGTCCTTTTCACATGTTCTATTCAAATTCCTAAAATCTATGCAAATCAGAATGTATCCATTCTTCTTTCTAAGTGGCACAAGATTTCAATCCCACTTTGAATTTTTGACTGAGAAAATAATTTTGGCTTTGAGTAGTTTATTTAACTTGGTCTTGATTTGATCTTCGATATTAGAATGAATCTTCTTAAGTTTTTGTTAAATAGGTCTTACATCAAGAAACATGGGTATAGTATGTTGAATGATAGATGTGTCATAGGTTTTTAAATCATTGAGACTCCAGGGAAAGGCATCCTTGTATATCCTTGACAAATGAATGAAAGAAAATATTTCATTAGGTGTAACTCCAAGGCCTAAAGTTATATTTTAGGGTTTTTCATTAGACCTTAGATTAACCAATTCGAATCTTAAGGTACTACTATGGAGTTTGCAATTAGTAAAATTCTTGAATCTATATTTCAAATCATATAAGTCTTCTAATTTTACTATAGGCTTTGGCAAGGAATTTTCTTCAAAAGACTTATTGAGCAGCTTATCGTGTTCATCTTAAATAATGATTTGATCTAAATAAGACCCTTTAGAAGTTAAAAAACTTAGGATATCTTTATCATCATTGAATACATGCCAATTAGTTATATTATCTGGAATGGAGTGTTGAGAAATGGCAACAAGAAATCCTAGTTTAATTTGTCATTGAATTAAACTGTGAATTAAAATCGAATTCTATTCTTATAGCAACTTGTAAATGGTTAATTAAGTTTAATTAACTTAATTAGCTTAGGAATGTCAAGTTGGAAGTATTTCTATAGTCATGTATATGTTCTCCAAAAGTTTTAGGGGTCCAATATGAGTTTAAATTGAGTTGGAAATTAGATCGCTCAGTTTACTGAGTTAAGTTAAGTTAAATTAGTTCCAAACTGTTTTATGAACTAATAGAGGACTAACAGTCAGTTGATGCACTAGTGCTACTCCAGTTAACTGAATATTCCCTCATGAGAAACTCATGCATGTCAGCTTAGAGAAAGACCTAGTTGAGACTAGAGTGCAGGGATAGTGTACTATCAATGGCATTATTCACTGGAGTGTAAATATCATGCACGCATAAGAGATTGATCCTATGTTTGGATTGTGCAATTTTGGAAGCATGAATCCCCTTTAAATACAACTTATTCATCCTAGGAATTGTGCAAGAGATTATCAGCTTGGAGAGCTACTGAGTAGGCTAAAGATTTATCTTGAGCTAGCTTGTGAGCTAAGAGAGTTGAGCATACTTGTGTGGAATTGTTCTAGTGATAAAAAGTTTTGTATCTTCACCCATATTTATGATATATGTAATACTGATAAAGGGATTTTGAGCAGTGGTTTTCCCAAAATAAATCTTGTGTTATGTGCCATTGGTTTATCTTCTTCTTGTTCGTATTGTTTTCATTGATCTATTGGCTTCCACTGTATGAAAGTAGAAGTAGATTCTTTCCCTGTGCTTTAGTACATTGCATGAGCTTGTGAATCTACATGATTTCCTACATGGTATTAGAGATGCAAACAATATACTAGAGGATATTTCAAAGTTTTGAGTTTTGGGTTATAGGTGAAATTTGAATTTGCAATACATACTTCAAGATCGACAAATGGCGTTCTATGGTTTGCGGCTTGAGTATGCCTTGGAAGGGAGCGAAAATTTTATAGCCCGGAGGGACAAAATGGAGGCTGTGCTAGAGGATAATGGTTTGAAGGAATTCATTGATAAAGAAATTACTAATACAACAACATCAGATGCACAAAATTTGTTTGAATGGAAGAACTGTGTGGTGAAGGTGAGGCGGATAATCCTTGAGGGCGTTCGAGACCACATTGTCTCAAGTCTCCATGGCAAGGAGACTCCATAAGTTATGTGGAAAGAATTTGTATCAAAACAACAATTACTAAAGGAAATTGGCACTGAAGGACAAACTTTGAAAAATCAAAATGGAGAAAGGTGAGACGATTCCAAAATACTTGACCAAGTTCACTCAGTGTCGTGATGAACTTGGAAGTGTTGGAATCATGGTTGTCGAGGATGATATGGTGAGTCTTGATCTTCTAGGACTTCCAAAGAGTTGGCATAGTTATCAAGAGTCTATCTATGGTAGAGAGAAGTTACCGGATTGGGAACGACTTTGGTCAGATTTGATGCAGGAGGAGATCAAGAGGAACACTAGGGATGACTCTTCATGAAAGACTAATGATGAAGATAACCGTTCCTTAATGATTAAGGTGAAGAATGGGAAGGGAAAGATTCCCATTCCAAACCATATTCTTATCATGGAGTTAGGAATAAAGACATCACGAAAGTTAAGTGCTTTCATTGTCATGAGCTGGGCCATTTTGCTACAAATTGTCCACTCAAGAAGTCCAAGAAGAAGTCCTTAGGAGGAGTGGTGGGTGAGGCTATGGCCTCTCAATTTGAATTGGAATTTTCCCTCATTGCATGCATGGTGTCATCAATGATGGGAAGTGTATGGTACTTAGACAGTGGAGCAGCATTCCACATGATTGGCGACAAAGAGTTATTCAGTGACCTAGAGGAGAAAGATCACCAGATGCATATCGAAATGGGTGACGACGGGAAGTATAATGTTACTGGATTGGGCATGATTACTTTGTAGAGGGTGTGGCTCCACTCACCTTAAAGAATGTTATGTATGTGCCCAGGCTGAAGAATAACTTTGTATCCGTTGCCATGCTTGAGGATAAAGGGCATGATGTGATCTTCTCGAAAGGAAAGGCATTCCTTCGACACATAGCCACGAGTCAGGTAAAGAATATAGGGATTCAGGTGAATAATCTCTATAAGCTAGAGGTAGAGGAGCATGCTTCTTTGAGCACAAAAATAAGAAAGGGTGCAGAGCCAAGACGTTGGTGAATTGTGGCACAAGAGATTAGGCCACTTGCATCATAGGGCTTTGAGGATATTGCAGCAGATCTCTACCGGTATTCCCAAAGGTATGTTTGAGAAAGTTGATACATGCTGTTGGAAATACTGAGAGAGGGGGTGAATTAGTATTTCTTTTTAATTGTTCTTTTTATCACCAAAACATTTGTATATGGAACACAAAAATAGATAGCTGGAATAAATGCTTTTATTAACACAAACAGTGCAATGAAATAGATACAATCCATAAATGGTTGCAATCAGTTGCCAAACACCAACTTGGAATTTTGTGAGGCTCCAACCTCCAGAGCACCAACTCTGTTTTTCCAAGGCAATAGTTCTGCACTTAGGAGCACCAACTCCCAAGGATTCCAATCCTTTCAGTTTTGAGGCTCCAACCCCGTGGACTCCAACCCTAACCTGGTAGAAACTGTTTTGCTGTGGTTCTCTGCTCCCAAGCCTACTAATTTTCTGCTTCACTCCTATTCTCCTGCTTCTCCTGCCTCTGCTTGAACTTTAGCTTTCTCTCACTCTGATTATTCACACACTCTCCTTTCCTTGTTTTTCCTGTTTTATGTATTCCTGATGCCTCTGACTGTTTGTTTCCACTTTCCATTGGCTCTTCGGATTCTTCAACGCTCGCTTCAGCTTCCTCTGCACTGGCTTGTCCTTTGGCTTCCCTCTTCTTGCTTTGTCTTTTCGGTTTCCTCTGCATTGGCTTACCCTTCGAATTCCTGGATTTTCGGTCGCTGTAGCTTCCTCTGTCTCTTCGTGTTCACTGTTGCATGTTAAAACTGTAACAGAGCCCCTTTTTCTTTTAATGATAATAGGCATACACATGACTTTATTATTTAACGAAGTGACTGTACCAATCAGGACGGACCCACATGCCACGTCCCAATCGCAATTGTAATTGGCTTTCGTTCAGGCCTTCTGAACTATTGGGAGCATTTCTTATGCATTTTGGCCTTCAAACCCTGTGCAATACAAATAGTCAAATAAACAGGAATATATGAAAAACAATCGGCCGAAATGCTAAAGGTGGACTTCAAATTTATTACACCCGCGTCTATACCTACATTGGGTCCGTAGTGTAATCACAATTGGCAGTCGCAACTTATCGCGGTCCTATATAAGTTGGGCCCATAACATCCCCGATGGCTAATGGCCCTTCTGGACGTGATATAATATTGAGCTGTGTAAAAATCAGACCATCGGGTTTGTAGCATATATCGTAATCGGCGCTTTTGAAGCGGCAAGGCCTTAAGCACTTGTGATATGTCAGATGCAACATAACAATAGACCAAACTACATTGTTGCATCAGGTCCGCAACATTCATCGCAATTGGTGCTTGGAGGAGTGATATCCCTTTGGGTATTGTGATATGTGAATACTGATAGGGTGGATGCGATATAACATTAAGTCATATTGTAGTGTCTCAGCGGGTCCGCATGATTTATCACAATTATATAATATATATGTATATATGTTGCAAATTTCACAAGTTTTAATGTGCCAAGGCTTAGAGCCCGAAAATCTAAAATACACTGAAAAGCATGCTTCGGAACACTTTGGCAGACTTCACTTGTTTATACACCCGAACATATATGTTTCGTTGGGTCCGCACATATATATCACTGTCAAGGGTTTGGGGTGATACATATTTCTCCGCTCCGATAGTGTATTCCTAAATATGCGCTCTTTTCCACCTCCGATAGTGTATTTGCATATATATAAGTTTTTCTGCCTCCGATAGTGTATATAGCCTATATATATGTGTTTGCGCCTCCGATAGTATATTTGGCCTATATATATGTGTTTGCACCTCCGATAATGTATTTGCATGCATATACACTATATTGCTCCCGATAGCTCTCGATAGTGTATTCTTTGGCATTCTTTGCCATACTTTGCTCTGATAGCTCTGTTTGCTTCCTCTGATGGCTCTATTTTTCTCCTTCAATGGCTCTGCTTTCTTCCTCTGGCTCCTCGAATATTGCCATATTGACATCAATGACAATCTATGTCAACAATCTCCCCCTTTGTTATTGATGGCAATATTCTTCTTCTCTCCCCCTTTGACATCAATGGTAAAGGAACGCATACAAACTCCCCCTATCGAACTGTTCCCCCTGTAGAACTTCTCCCTCTGTCCTGCAACATCTTTATGAATGAACTTGAGTGATGCTAAAGAGATAACCCCCATCTTTTGATGAATATGTTCAAATGCTTCTCGAGGAAGAGGTTTTGTGAAAATATCAGCTATCTGCTCCTTAGTATTGATATATTCCAAGATGATGTTTTTTTTTTCAGTTACTTGTTCATAAAGGAAATGATACTTGATTGGTATATGTTTGGTCTTTGAGTGCATCACTGGATTTTTGCTGAGACTGATAGCACTTGTGTTATCACAATAGATGGTAATTGGTTGATCTGTACCTATGTTGACAACTTTTAGATCTTCCTTCATCCATATTCTTTGAGTACAACAGTCTGCTGCAACTATATACTCACCCTCGGCTGTGGATAATGATATGGATGTCTGTTTTTTGCTGAGCCAAGATACTAAACAGTCTCCTAGGAAGAATGCATTTCCACTAGTACTTTTCCGATCATCTACACTTTCGGCCCAATTAGCATCAATGTATGCAGTTACAGTCAGTGTTGAGCTCTTAGGGTACCAAAGACCGAAATCAGGAGTTCCTTTTAGATATCTGAGAATTATTTTTACAGCTAACAATGGGATTGTTTAGGAGCAGACTGAAATCTTCCCACCATTCCTACTGCCTGCATTATGTCAGGTATTGTAGCAGTTAAGTACAGAAGGGCTCCAATTATTGACCTGTACTGAGTTGCATATGCTGGAGGGGAGTCATCATTTTCTTAATTTGCAATTTGTGGTCATAGGTGTGCTCATGGGTGCATAGTCTTCCATTCCATATCTGTTAAGCATGTCTTTAAGATATTTGGCTTGAGATATAAACAATCCTGCTCTGGTTTGAGACACTTGTAGTCCAAGGAAGCGAGATAACTCTCCTATCATTGACATCTCAAATTCTCTTGACATGTTTTGAGAAAATTCATGGCTCATTTCATCATTATTGTTAGCAAAAATTAGATCATCAACATAAACAAGTGTGACTAGTAACTTACCTTCATCTATCTTTATGTAGAGATTACTTCCTGCCACTACCTTCTTGAAGCCTTGTTGTTGTAGATAGTGATCCAATATTGCATACCAAGCTCTGGGAACTTGTTTCAACCCATAGAATGCCTTTTTCAACTTACAAACTAAGTCTTTTCCTTCTTTTAGATCAAACCATTCTGGTTGCTCCATGTAGACTTCTTGCTTGAGTTCCCCATTCAGAAATGCAGATTTTACATCCATTTGATAGATTTTGAATCCTTTTGAGCAAGCAAATACCAAGAACATCCTGATAGCTTCCATACGAGCTACTAGTGCAAATGTTTCTTCAAAGTCAATTCCTTCAATTTGTGAATAGCCTTTGCAAACAAGCGTTGCCTTGTTTATGATAACTTGTCCATATTCATTCATTTTATTTTTTAATACCCACTTGGTTCCTATTATGTTTTTGTCCTTTGGATGAGGTACCAGCTCCCATGTCTCGTTCTTCTCAATTTGGGACATTTCTTCTTCCATGGCTTTTACCCAATGAGGATCCTTGCTTGTGCAAATGTTTTTGGTTCTATCATGGATAGAAGAGAAATAACGTTTCTCTTTGGTGTAATTATCATCCTTCTTTGGGTTTTCATCCCTTCATCTCTATTTCCAATAATCTGCTCTTCTGGATGATATTTCTAGAGAAACTTCATCTTTGAAGGGGTATGAGGTGGTTCTTTTTCCTCTTCTTCTTCTTCCTGATCTATTTCTTCTTCTTTAGGTTCTTCTTCTTCAATGAGAGGATCATCTTCATGTTCTTCAATTTCTTTTTCTGGAAGGTCTTCATCAATCTTTACATCAATGCTTTCCACTATTTTCCTTAGTCGAAAATTGTAGCACTTGTAGGCTTTGCTCCGTGTAGAGTATCCAAGGAATATCCCTTCATCAACCCGAGAATCAAACTTTCCTGGTGAGCCATCATTGATTTTTATGAAGCACTTGCTTCCAAAGATCTTGAAGTAATTTACTGAAGTAGGTCTTCCTTTCCATAATTCATAAGGAGTTTTTTCACAATTTGGTCTTAATTGAGTTCGATTCAAGGTATAGATAGTTGTCCCAACTGCTTCTCTCTAGAATTTTGGCTGCAAGTCTGCTGCTAATAACATTGTTCTTTCCATTTCTTGAACTATTCGGTTTCTTCTTTCAACTACCCCATTTTGTTGGGGTGTTCTGGCAGCAGAGAATTCTCTTTTAATTCCATGTATATTACAAAACTCATTAAATTATTTTGATGTGAATTCTCCCCCTCTATCTGTTCTGAGGCACTTAATTTTTGAGTCCTTTTCATTTTCTACAAGAGCTTTTAGATTCTTTAAACACTAAAATGTTTCAGATTTACATTTTATAAAATATATCCACATAATTCTAGTATAGTCATCAACAAATAAAACAAAGTACCTTTCTCCGTGGACTGCCTGATTTTTAGTTGGTCCACATAAATCAGCATGGATGATCTCCAAGGGCTTTGATGTAGAGAGTTCCTTGGTCTTGTGGCTGGTTCTGGTTTGCTTTCCATGTTGACATGGAACACATACTCCTTGATTTGGTTTGAATAGCCTTGGGATGTCTCGTACATATTTAATCTTGCTGACATTGATCAGATTTTCGAAGCTTGTATGTCCAAGTCGCTTGTGCCACAACCAACTTTCATTTGTCTGACTTAGGTAGCATTTATTTTCTTGAATCTTGTTCAGAATGTAAATGTTGTCTGGTGTTCTAACCCCTTTCGCCACAAGTTCCCCTGAGGAAGAGTTCCTTATTTCACAGTCTTTGGTGCTAAAGACAACATTATGTCCTTGATCACAGATTTGGCTGACACTCAGGAGGTTGTGTTTGAGCCCGTCTACTAGCAGAGCATCTTGAGCTTTTCCTTTTCCATTGATAAGAGTAACAGTTCCTTTTCCCGAAATTCTGGCAGATCCACTTCCAAAGGACACATTTCCTTCCTTTTTGCTCAATGAGACAAACTTCCTTTTGTTCACTGTCATGTGTTTGGAGCACCCACTATCCATAAACCAATTATTTTCATTATTTTGAGCATATAGAGCCAGGCCACATATCCATGTTGGGATTCTTACAACTTGCTTTTCTTCTTTTGAGTGGCCAGTTTTGTTCATAGTGTCCATTATTGTAGCAAAATGAGCAAATCAGATCAAATTTGGTCAAGGGATCAAACAAATTGAAGGTTTTGATTTGTCCCTACCTTCTGGGGCCATATGGTTTGATTATTTGATCCTTTAGCTTTGGTGTTTCACTCTTGCGAGCCATGCAATGTCTGGCTTGATGACCAAAGTTTTTACAATTCAAACAATGTCCAAGAAAGATAGTTTTGTACCTATTGTAGTAGCCACGGTTTGAGTCAATTTTCTTCCTTGGAATTACTCCCGCTTCATTCTTTGGATTTGAGATGGGCCTTTGATGGAATACTGGTTTGTATTTGTTGTAGTATCCATGATTTGAATCCACATTCTTCTTTGGAGTTATTCTCTCTTCATTCTTTGGATCTGGGATGCGCCTTTGATGACATACTTTTTCTTCTTTTGGGTTGCTGGAAAGTGCATTGGCATAGCTTTTCGCACTATTCTTAGTGCTTGATGATTCTCCTTTAAAACCTATTCCAGACTTGTCATGTTGAGGTTTTTGATTTTTTAGGATAGTCTCAAGTATTTGAGAGCTTTTCCAACCCTTTTTGACTTGCTCCAATTCCTTCCTTAGAGATACTATTTCGGCTTCACGTTCTTCGCAAGTCTCTTCTTTTTCTTTTAGCTTTGTTTCCAAGAGATCTTCTCTTCTTCTTGTTTCATTGTTTTCTACCTTGAGAGAAATGATTTTATTCTGTAATTTCTCATTTTATTCAATGGCACTTATTAACAGTTCATCTACATTTCCTTCTAGCCCTGAGTCATCATCATTTGTGAATGCCATGAATATTGTTTCTTGGCTTTCATCATGGTCACTTTCCTCATCTAATTTCTTTTTGATGACTACTAATTCATCCTCATCAGACTTATCTTGTTTAGAGAAGAAGTTCTTCTTATTGACCCCTTTCTTTTTGTATACCATTCTTTTAGAATTTCCTTCATCATCACTATCATGTTTATGAGGACATTTTGTAGCATAATGACCTATTTTTCCACATTTGAAGTAGATAAGAGGGTACTTACCTTTTAGCTTAGATCCTTTCTTCAGCTTTCATACAAATTGTGCCAATTCAGATTCCACATCGGAGTCATCATTACAGTCATTCCTTTCTTTCCCCTTCTTTTATTTTGAAGCCTTGAATGCTGCATATTTGGAGCTTGGGCCACCTTTTCTCATCTCATAGGCAGTGAGGATTCCATGGAGTTCATCCATCTTGAGAGTATCTAGATCCTTTTCTTCTTCTATGGTGCTTATTTTGGAGTCAAATCTGTTTGGAAGAGATCTTAAGACCTTTGGAACAATGGTACTTTCTTCAATCTTTTCGTCTAGTCCTTTAAGAGAGTTGACCACTTCAGCTACTCAGAGAAAGTATGATGCAATATCTTCTTCATCTTCCATTTTCAGACTTTCAAATTGCCTTCTATGAGTTTGAAGCTTTGCTTTCTTGACTTTTGAGTCCCCATCGTATAAGCCAATTAGCTTATCTCACATTTCTTTGGCAGAGTTACAATTCATGACTTTTGTAAACTCGAAATCAATGATTCCACTAGTGATGGAGTTCAAGGATTTTGCATTTGCAATGTAGGATTTCCTCTTGTCTTTATCTGTTGGAAGAGTGGGAGGAATTTGGCAGTCATTTAGAACGAAATTCCAGACTTTAGGTCCAAGCGACATTAAGTAGTAGGTCATTCTCTTTTTCCAGAAACCAAAATTGGTGCCATCGAATAGAGGAGGTTTTCCTGATGCTTCGTGATTTCTCATCATGACTACGAATCCTTCTTCTAGCTGTTAGGCTAATATGAAGAAGCCCACTCTGATACCAATTGTTGGAAATACTGAGAGGGGGAGTGAATAAATATTTTTTTTTAATTGTTCTTTTTATCAACAAAACATTTATATATGGAACATAGAAATAGATAGCTGGAATAAATTCTTTTATTAACACAAATAGTGCAATGAAATAGATACAATCTATAAATGGTTGCAATCAGTTGCGAAGCACCAACTTGGACTTTTGTGAGGCTCCAACCTCCAGAGCACCAACTCTGTTTTTCCAAGGCAATAGTTCTGCACTTAAGAGGACCAACTCCCAAGGATTCCAATCCTTTCAGTTTTGAGGCTCCAACCTTGTGGGCTCCAACCCTAACCTGGTAGAAACTGTTTTGCTGTGGTTCTCTACTCCCAAGCTTGCTGAGTTTTTGCTTCACTCCTATTCTCCTGCTTCTCCTACCTCTTCCTGAACTTTGGCTTTCTCTCACTTTGATTATTCGCACACTCTCCTTTCCTTGTTTTTCCTGTTTTATGTATTCCTGATGCCTCTTTTGTTTGTTTCCACTTTCCACTGGATCTTCAGCTTCTTCAACGCTCGCTTTAGCTTCCTCTGCGCTGGCTTGTCGTCTGGCTTCCCTCTTCTTCATTGCTTTGGCTTTTCGGTTTCCTCTGCGCTGGCTTACCTTTCAGCTCCCTGACTTTTCAGTCGTTGTAGCTTCCTCTGTCTCTTCGTGCTCACTGCTACGTGTTAAAACTATAACAGAGCCCATTTTTATTTTAACAATAATGGGCATACACAGGACTTTATTGTTTAACGGAGAGACTATACCAATCAGGACGGACCCACATGCCACGTCCCAATCGCAATTGTAATTGGATTTCGTTCAGGCCTTCTAAACTATCGGGAGCATTTCTTATGCATTTTTGCCTTCAAACCCCGTGCAATACAAATATTCAAATACACAGGAATATATGAAAAACAACCGGCCGAAACATTAAATGCGGACTTCAAATTTATTACACCTGCGTCTATACCTGCATCGGGTCCGCAGTGTAATCGCAATCGGTAGTCGCAGCTTATCGCGGTACTGTATAAGTTGGGCCCATAACATCGCCGATGGCCGATTGCCCTTTTGGACGCGATATAATATTGAGCTGTATTACAATCGGACCATCAGGTCCATGACATATATCGTAATCGGTGCTTTTGAAGCGGCAAGACCTTAAGCACTTGCGATATGTCGGATGCGGCATAACAATAGACAAAACTACATTGTTGCATCGAGTTTGCAACATTCATCACAATCGGCACTTGCAGGAGTGACAACCCTTTGGGTATTGTGATATGCGAGTACCGATAGGGCAGATGCGATATAACATTAAGTCATATTGCAGTGTCTCAGTGGGTCTGCGTGCTTTATCACAATTATATAATATATATGTATATATGTTGCAAATTTTGCAAGTTATAATGCGCCAAGGCTTAGAGCTCGAAAATCTGAAATACACTGGAAAGCATGCTTCAGAACACTTTGGCAGACTTCACCTGTTTATACACCCGAACATATATGTTTCTTCAGGTCGCACATATATATCGCTGTCGAGGGTTTGGGGTGATACATATTTCTCCGCTCCGATAGTGTATTCTTAAATAAGCTCTCTTTTCCGCCTCCGATAGTGTATTTGCATATATATAAGTTTTTCTGCCTCCGATAGTGTATTTGGCCTATATATATGTGTTTGCGCCTCCTATAGTGTATTTGGCCTATATATATGTGTTTGCACCTATGATAGTGTATTTGCATGCATATACACTATATTGCTCCCGATAGCTCTTAATAGTGTATTCTTTGGCATTCTTTGCCATACTTTGCTCCGATAGCTTTGTGTGCTTCCTCTGATGACTCTGTTTTGCTCCTCTGATGGCTCTATTTGCTTCCTCTAGCTCCTCGAATATTGCATATTGACATCAATGAAAATCTATGTCAACACATGCAAGGGGTGTACTTTGGGAAAATACACCAAGTCTTCCTTTCATGACAGAGACAATCGAGCAAAGGCTATTCTAGGGCGGGTCCATTCAGATGTGTGTGGAACATTCTTGAAAACATCCATGAACAAATGCATGTATTATGTTATATTTCTTGATGACTATTCTCGTAAATGCTGGATATTTTTCATGCAAAAAAAGGATCATACTTTCACAAAGTTTTGTGAGTTTAAAGCATTGTGGAGAAAGAGTCGGGAAAGAAGGTTAAATCTCTATGGAGTGATAACGGTGGTGAGTATGTCTCAAATGATTTTAAGAACTTCTATGTAGTGGAAGAGATTAAATGGTATTTGACGACACCCCATAACCCTTAGCAGAATGGGGTGGCAAAGATAGGATCAGGGTAGCTGATAATCCCTTTCTTGTTGAGAGGGAGTGTTGAGAAATGACAACAATAAATTCCAGTTTAATTTTTCCTTGAATTAAACTGTGAATTAAAATCGAATTCTATTCTCATAGCAACTTGTAAATAGTTAATTAAGTTTAATTAACTTAATTACCCTAGGAATTTTGAGTTGGAAGTCTTTATGTAGTCATCTATACGTTCTCCCTATGTTTTAGGGGTCCAATATGAGTTTAAATTGAGTTGGAAATTCGATCACTCAGTTTACTGAGTTAAGTTAAGTTAAATTGGTTCCAAACTATTTGAGGAACTAATAGAGGACTAACAATCAGTTGGTGCACTAGTGCATCCACTAATGCTACTCTAGTTAACTAAAGATTCCCTCATTAAAAACTCATGCATGTCAGTTTAGAGAAATACCCAGTTGAGACTAGAGTGTAGGGACAATGTACTATCAGTGGTATTATTTACTAGAGTGTAAATATCATGCATACATTAGATATTGATCCCGTGTTTGGATTGTGCAGTTTTGGAAGCACGAATTCACTTTAAATATGGGATATTCATCCTAGGAATTATGCAAGAGATTATGGGCTTGAAGAGTTGCTGAATAGGCTAAGGATTTAGCTTGAGCTAGCTTGTGAGCTAAGAGAGTTGAGCATACTTGTGTGGAATTGTTCTAGTGAGAACAAGCTTTGTATTTTCACTCATATTTATGATATATGCAATACACATAGCAGGGTTTTGAGCAGTGGATTTCCTGAGATACATATTGTGTTATGTGCCATTGATTTATCTACTTCTTGTTCATATTGTTTTCATCGATCTATTGGCTTCCGCTGGTTGAAGCTAGAAGTAGATTCTTGTCCCGTGCTTTAGTACGTTGCATGAGCTTGTGAATCTACATGATTTTTTACATGGAGGGGAGAAAAGTAAACTCTATCGAACATATATCAGGATTGAAATCTTCTAGAGGAATGATCTTTGAAGCAACATTAGCTAGGAGATCAACACTATCATTCTGCAATCTTGGAATTGGATTTGTGTTGAATGCAGTGAAATGAGTATTTAAATATTGAATCAAGGATTGATAATGTTTAAGATTATTAGAAACAAAATGATTACTATTTATCACTTGCTTAGTAACAATTTCTGAATCACCATAAAATTTAAGATGCTTGACATCAAGACTGATAGATTTTTTCAAACCTTGAACCAATGCTTCATCTTTAGCAATGTTGCTAGTACAATCAAATTCCAATATGCATGCAAGCATGATTTTTTAGTGATTGAGATTTATTAGGATACATCCAACTCATGCACCCTCATTAGATTTTGATCCATCAAAGTAAAGAGTCAAAAAAAAATCATCACACTTATGTACAATATTATCTATAATATTAATATATTTTGATGAGTCTGTTTGGGAGAAATCTTCTACTCGTGATAAAATAAAATCAATAGGAAAAGGAGAATTTAGAGCAGGGAAACTACTAAAGAAGGATTATGAAGAATAATTTCCCAAAATATTGTTTATGAATACCACTGGTTCATTTTCTTCATCTAAATCGGTCATGTAATGTTTCATATGATTTTCCCTATCAACACGAATTTGATTAGGTTTTCCATTGTAAGGGAGCAAAATATGCGACCAATTAGTTGAAAAATAACCATGTAGTTTCTCAGACCAACCCCTGCTTAAAACAAGGCCATAAAATTCAGGGATACCAACAACCAATATATCAATTATTTGAAAATGTTTTGGATTTGAAGATAACCTGATTAAGAGAACATTCATTTCTCCTAAGACTTTGAATTTTGTTCTGTCTAATTGGAAAATTTGCACAACAAAATTCTGAGGTGTAACATTCAATTTAAGACATACTAAATAAGGCATGATATTGGAGGATGCACTTGAATCTACTAAACAATTGTGAACATTCTTGTTGAAGATTTCAAAAGTTAAAAGAAAAGGAGGAGTGTGAGAATTTGATCTATCTCCAATCAAAATAGCATCAGAAGGATCAATCTTATATATAGGGACATTTGGGGGTTTATGTTTTCCTTTTGAGGTTTTTGAAGTAACAACAGTAGAAGGTAATGGAGATGCAGGAACAACATTCAATTCATTGAGTAACAACTTCTGCTGATATTTTAGTTTACTAACCTCATATAAGGAAATGTTAGCTTTAATCTTTTTCATGTCCTCTACAATAATATACTCAATGCTATCTAAAACTATCAAAGTTGCAGATGATGAAGGAGACAAAGAAGGAGGCTCAGAAGTACTTGGAGAAGAATCAAAAGATTGAGTTGAAGTGTTTTTGATCATACCTTTTTCTTTAGCAGAAGGAGTGGGAGACTTTTTATTTTTACTTGGTGAAGTGGTATTGACAGGCCCCTTGCTTCTAGTACTTACTAACAAAGATTTTTCTTCTTCTTCATTCTCTGAAGTGGTAAGGATAAAGAGCCATAAGCCATGAGCTTCAATTATCTCTTCTTCTCGTGCTTCATTGATAGATAGAAATGTTTCTTCTTCTTCGTCATCTTCATGAGATTTTGCATTTGATATTTCAGTAGGAGGTTGAGATTGTGATGGCTGATTCCTTTTAAAAAGTCAAAATAGTTTCCTCGATGATTTGTAAACTTGTTTCTTAATTTCAACCATCTTATTTGACATAGTTTTCAACACTTTCTGCAATCCTTCCAAATCAAAAGGATCATTAGAACACTTTTTCTTGGATTCATCTTTAAAAGTTACTTTCATGGTCTGCTTTCTTTCTTCAATGGAAGATTTATTTTCAAGAGCTTGAACTCTTTTTTTAACAAATAAAGATTCTTTCAGGTTGTCTAAAGTACTGTTTTCTGAGCTCTATCTACAAACATGGGAATATTTGAAGGAAGATCACTAATATACCATTAAATATGTACATCAACACTAGGTCTGGAAGTATATGGGTTTTATTTAAAAATTTGTTAAATATTTAATTTTCTCATTTGGGTTTGATTTCAAATTTGATAAATCATTGATTAAAGTAGCTGTTGTTCGATCATCCCCAAATTTTAACAAAGAATGTTCTTCAAATATATCCAAGCTTGTGATTGATCCAACTCGTAAGGAGAAATACCAAGATCTTACATATCCTTCAAATGTGTAAGGGAAAAGTCTGCAAACTACATCTTCTTTTGAAACCCCATTGAGGTTTATTGCCAACATAAAATTATGAAGGTGTTCCTCTATAGTGTTACAGGGAAAAGTGTCTACACGGAACTGCTTATCCCACTAAGGTGTGGTAGCTACCTTAGAAACAAACAAAGTAAAGCTACTTTCGTTTTTCCTTTATGAAATATAGATGAGAGAAGAACAAAGGAGACCAACCTCTGTCTTGCGCTTATCTCCTAGTTCGATTCCTCTCTCTCCTGATAGTCCTTCGCTACTTGCTTCCTTGTATGCCCAGCTTCACAGAGTACCTGTAGGATCAAAGTAGCATAACATTATACAAGAAAATGGATCTATAATCATAAACAATCTAGGATCAGATGTAAATTGACCATACAAATGCATAAAACATAAATGACACAAGAGTATGGAGGAAAACTTGAATAGCTTTTATTGATAATCAAGAAAGAGCCAAGGGAGTTACAACCAGTTGTTCTGACCCAGCATCATCCTCTCAGCAAGTAACCCCTTCTTCACCTCATACAAAGCTTAGATCACCCAACACTATGATGTTGTCTCAAGAAACCAACAACAATTCCTTACAAGATACAAAATTCTAGCCTCTAACCTCCTGGATCCATGGATGAGAGATCTATATATAGATATTTGCAGAGGTGTGAGTTAGCTCTGGGTTTTTGATTAGTGTCTTCTCTCTGATAGTTCTTGATTCCACTTGGAGATCTCATTGATCTCTTACTCATCCTTGGGCGATTCTAAGAGGCAAGTGTCACAGGAGAAGTTTCTGGAAGATTCCATGATCATCCACCTCGTAAACTGTTTCCGCCACTTGTCTTTTCTCGTCCATCACACCCCATAGAAGGGATTTTTGAAATGCAACGCACTTCCTGTGTGTACAAGGTGCGATGCATTGCACCCTCGCCATGGAGCAAGTGAGATGATCCAGTTTTGACCAGTTCTGAGTAGTTTTTCATGGAGAACTCCTGGGATAAGCTGTAATTAGTTGACCTTGTTCCTTTAAGGGTTGGAACAACACTTTTAGGGACTTAGGAGCCCTTGGTTTAAGGACATTTTATGCTTGGGGTTGCAGTGCCCAAAAATGTCTATAACAGTTGCCCCTTAAAGCATGAGGTCGTTAATCTTTTTGATGTCGGGTGAAATGCTTTATCATGAGGATCTGAAGTTCTTTCAAGCTAGGAGGAGACCTGTAATAAGATACAATGAAATACATTATCTTCATAATATTTTCATGATCTAGCTGAGGTGGGCATTCCCATGCTCAGCTTTATAAATTCATTTTCATGTACATAGGACAGACAATCGTCTGAGTGTAGACTGATGATTCTGGTAGAGCCATCATCCCTTTGATTGGATGATTATCTATGCAGCAATGATGTACATTTGATGTCTTTATTTTCCTGAATATATATCGCAGCCCGGATGGATGAAACTAGATCCGGGGTCTTCAATCTCGTTCGATCTTCACTCAAAGTACAAGTCGATCCATGTGAGAGATGTTCTGGAGTTGAACATGGAAAGACATCGCCTGATTACCAGCCAATGATGTAAGTTGTTAACAGGCACGAGAGGAATCACCGATAATGATAATGACCCTCAAGGTACTACAGTACAATTCACGTGGTGTGAATAAGGGACTTGGCGTCGAAAACCACGCAAAATGTTTCGGTCGAAGGTCATTGATGTAAACCTGTCGCCGGAAGTGAGAAACTTGCCATTGAGGCATGCAAGCTTCAAAGTACTGAAAGGGGTGTTCCTAGATCGACTTCTTGGATAATGAGTTGATGTCGACAAGAAGTGATCCGTCATAGGAGGGCCTTAATGAATCCCACATCAATGACACAGAACGAAGCAAATGATTTTAATGGAGGTGAAAACGGTTTGGTGATATAAGGTTCAGGGTGGCGGTCATGAAAGAATGGAGTGTAAATGTATTGCAGCGGGTGAGACACTGGTGAATTCTCTGAGTGACTTCTCTTGAACATATCGGCGACACTGACATGATGGATTGGTAGCATTAACCCCAAATGTGGATGGTGTGATGTGACCGGTGAATGAAACAACCTAACCCGACTTGGATGCGGAGTGAAAGTGTCATGTTCAAGAGCGACTTGCTACCAACAAAGTTTCTTCAAGTTTTCTTCCCAATTTTTCCCCAGTCATTGCTGACCAGTACCTCTTTATTTTTGTCAAGCTTGAGGAGGATAACATATGCTTGTTCTATAATTTGCCCTTCGGGCAAACCCATCGCTATGTTTTAACGAGCCTGGCGATAGTGAAACTCGTTCTTGTCTGCTATGGACAAGTTTGTCGCTATTAGGTTTTAACGAGTTTAACGACAAAGATAACTCGGTCCTTTTCAATTTTAGAGAGTCTGAAAAAGGACGTAAAGGAAACTCCAAAAATCCTTTTTCGTCATCTAATCCCTTAAGTCCGAAAAAGTATAAAACAATACAGAAGGGATGAATTTTCGATACTTTTAACGAGCCGAACAAAACAAGCACTCGATCTTTTTGTGTAATAATCCCTCAGGTCCAAAAAGATTAAAATCTAAAGGAGGGATAGCACTTCCGGTCCCTTTAACGAGCTGGAGAGGCCAATGGCTCGGCAATCTTTTCATATTTTACGAGTCAGTTGAAAAGAGCTTAAAGGAGACTCATCTTTGAGGAATGAGTGATAAAATTGGGTAGCAGCTGATTCCAGGTAAGGTTTGGAATTTTCCAATCACGGCAGTGTTACAAGGATGGCTAGTGGGATCACTCTTCGCAGCTGTTCCTCAAAAGGGGTAAACAATCAAATGGAGGTGAATGATCGGCCAATACAGAGTGGAGGTGATGATGGGAACACGACCAAGGCTTTGAAGGCTGAAGTACTACATTCACGAAGATTATTTACCGAGAATTGGTTCCTTTTTTATTGAGCTTAAACGCTGGGGGAAACATTTGCTCATTGCTTATGTTTATTTTTTAACGAGCATGAAGTCCGCGTTAAAACTGCTCGATGCGGGTTTATTTTTTAACGAGCTTGAACCCTGCAGTAACACTACTCGTGGCGGGTTTATTTTTTAACGAGCTTGAACCCTGCAGTAACACTGCTCGTGATAAGTTTGCATGCCCCCAGCATAATAACACAAATCGAGGTGCATGCCCCCCAAGCTTCATTGCATTCAACTCAGTGGTTGGAATGAAGGTTTACCTTTGAGATTTGGAAAGGGGATTTGTTTCATTTTTTAATGAGGTTGACACAGTAAAAGAACTATCCTCATGACTCCTTGTTTCATTTTTTAACGAGGTCGACACGAGATAAGAACCATCCTCGAAATCCACCGTATTTACAGTATTTGATAGAAAATAAAAAACTGATGGATGATTAAGGTTGCTGGAATAATCTTCGTGGTAATCTGGAAGATGGGAGTGATGGTGGTAATCTTCCCATGGTGCCTCTCCTATCATCATTGATTGAATGATTCCTTCGTCTGTAGAATGTACATGCGACCAAGGATCTGAAGAGGTGCCATATTCCTTAGACCTATCTATCCAAACACTCGATGAGCGTTGATTTGGGTTTACCCCCCAAGCCAAGAAAATTTATTGCTACAATATTTCTAAAATGGCGATGATCCATGCTGACAAAATGTTTAGGAATCTTCCGAATCCATTAGATATAGAAGATTTCATATTGCAGGTTTCCACTGTGGCCACTTCCGCCAAATTACTCGGAGGCGGTAGGGCAAAAGTACCCATTAAGGGAGGGTCTTTTAGGAGGCCTACTCCAATATTTTGAAGCGAATGATTGCTTCCATGGATCATCGGAATGCTTCCCGTAACTTGTGAACTGTTGGGGAGAAATGTTTGTTGGTCGACGATTGTAATTCCTCCTTGGAAGGGAAATGCAATCTTCCTGAAGTAGGTCGACACAATTGCGGCCATGGCATATATCCAGGGCCTTCCCAGTAGGATGTTGTAATCGATGTTTCCGTCGATTACTTCAACATCAATTTCTACTGTTTTTCCCCCCAGTTCAACTTGCAAGTTACTTAAAATCCCGTATGGACTGTATGATCATCCATCAAATGCTTTTAACATTGTTGACGATCTCGACAAGGGTGGTGAGCCTAAATTTTTCCAGCAACTCATCGACATAATACATGTAGATGCCCCCTCATCAATAATTGTTCGATGAACAGTTTTGTTGAGGGCTTTCACTTGAATAAGGAAAGCTAGTTGAGCTGGTAACTGAGGGTCATATCCTTTGTGATTAAAGGATACAAGATTGGAATCTGTTGGCTCAATCCCACCTATTACTGATAATAGATATTGCTTTTGGGAGGGGAAATTTTGCGGCACCTCAAGTGTCGACATAGTGGACGGCGATTGGGCCAGGTCCTCTATTATATTATAATTCTGTGCTACTTTGGCACGAGGATTAAATGTCGATTTGTGTACTACTCCCTTTGGCGGCTTTATCATTGGTTCAGGAATGATGGGTGGCACAACTTCGGTCAAAGTTGTTGTCGAACTACTAGGTTGTTCATTAGCCTTGTTATTCGACAGCTGTGGATTCCCGTAATCTTTATTCCTTGTCAAAGCATCATTTTGCTGCTTTGAGATGGACAACATATGCACTTGGGATCGGGAAGCATTTTGATTAGCAACCAGTTTGGTTCCCGGGCTTGGAAACGGATCAGCCAATACTGCTGAGGTTTTTGAACTCTTAAAGAGTTTCTTAACTTTAGCTTTATGTGGAAAATCTCTCATCCGATGATCCTCATCGCATATCTGACACCCCGCAGGGGGTTTCCTTTGCCCAGAAGGGTTTGCAGAAGGTTTTTCAGGAGATGACCCATCCTGCTTCTTTTTCTTCCCTTTGCCTTTCTTCTTGCCCCCTGGTTGCTTGGTTTCTTTGCCTTTATCTGTCGATACGGCATTTACTTCCGAGGAAAGAAGTTCCTCTTTTGCATTTTGACTGGAAATCTTACAGGCCTTTTTAGATGTAGCCTTTGTCGATTTCGTGTCTGTTGTGCCAATCACACCATCGCTGGCATGAGAGTCATTGTTTGATTTAGGAGGAGGAGGGACTGAGAATTCCGGTCTAGGAGCATCAGGTATTTTATTGTAGAGCGTGCCAGACTGAGTGTAAATCAAGTCCAAATATTGTGCACGAGCGATAACCTGTTCTTCGGTGACGACTCCCCCTTTTGCCACATCTTCCGTGATGGAAGGCAATAATGACTTAAATACGTTTTTACCATTCTACGACGACGTCGCCACTCATGTATATGATCAGATATGTGAGTGGCCGTTGTTTGTTTGAAATTGGTAAGAAGCTCTGTTCCTGTTTCGTACCTTATTGGTAATTGAAAATGGGTTAAAAAGGTTGTGGCTAGGGTACTGAAGTTGTCAAACGTAGCTCTGGGTAACTCGATATACCACTTTGCTACCGGACCAGTTAACGTCCTCTGAAAAAGGCGAAGCCTAATCAAATCATCATTTAGGGTGTTTGATGAACACCACAGATGAAATGTCATCACATGATTCGACGGGTCTTCTCCCGAATTTCCATTAAATTTAGGAATATCTGACGAAAGTTTATGCGGAATCGCTGGCCACCAAGGGGCGTAAGCAATTGGATCATTCGTCAGCCGGTTTAGATCTGGTAATTCTAGAGTTGCTACAAAGGGCAACTGTTGATTCAGGTTAGGCAAAGCATACCCAGGATAAGATGGAATCACCTGAGCAGTGGGTCTTTGCATACCAGCATAAAGTATTTGATGCTGGAAACTTTGATAAGGTTGATGGGCATAACCATTATAATATGGTTGTTGATAACTGCTTTGGAAATGCGATTGCCCATTACTTACAAAGACTTTTTGCTCAGGTCCTTGATATGATTGCTGGAATGGCGGTTGTTGAGATTGAACCAGCCATGGTTGTTCGACCATTTGCTGTTGCCCAATACTAGATGATTGACCAAGATGAGGATTCATAGTACTTGTTTGAGCCTGAGTCACTCCAGATAAGGAGGCACTAACCTGAGGTTGTGATTGAGTCGTTGAGACAAGAGGCTGTTGTATTGCAACCTGACAAACTTGGGGTTGACATATAACAAGTAGCGCTTGTACTTGCGACGCAGTCACCATAGAAGGTATAGTGGGAATATTCGACACAGGGTGGACTGGTTGCATTGAATATACAACCCTTGGTTGTTGAGGCAGTATTGGTACCCAACCGCTGGATGTAATTCCAGTTTGACCTGAAATTTGTTGTAAACTCCCATATGGTTGTTCTCCGGGAGGGAACAATGAAAAGGCATACTGCCCTCCACATGATGGAAATCAAGTACTTAAAGGGTAGATTGGCCTTTTAAGACACATTGGATCAATTTGTTGAGTTTCAACATAAGAAATACCAGATGATAATCCAGATGAAAAAATAGGAACCGACCATGTCGTCGAAACAGTCCCTGATTGGACTCCGACTTGTTGTTGATAACTTGCCGGGACAGATGGTATATCAGCGAACATCGTTGGAGTAGCAGCAGGAGGCTCTGCCACTGCTGCGTCAGATGACACAGTCCTAGATGTCAACGGTTTTTTCGACATATCTAGTCTATCCAAAAGATTTCCTAGCGATTCTACAAGAACTTGCAATGAAGGGAGACTAACTTCTAAGACCAGCGAGGGAACAGTGTTGTTATTCCGATTAAAATAAATTTTAGACGCTTTGACACAACTTGTTTTTTCAATTTTAAAGAGTCGAGAAAAAACAAAAGATGACTCTAATCGCCTTCGATTTTTAATGAGCCTGAAGTGACAAGTGCTCAGATGGACCTTTTCCGTTAAGGAGTCTGAAAAGGAACGAAAGGGACTACTCTGGAAATTTAGGCATAGGGATTACCAAACCAATCGCAAAACTACAGAATACTTTTTACGGTACGGCAGTCAATCTTCCCGAATGCTATGTTCAGTGCATTGCGATCGATAGGGCGGCAGACACGGCTTCCTAAGGATAAAGGATTAAGCCTATTGTGGTCTCCCAAAATATACTCGACGATACGTGGGAGCACAAGTCCGTACTGGCACTTATCGTCTCAAAGTGGAGGAATCACCCAACCAATAGTGAGAACAACAGTTACCAGGCTTTACGACGCTAGAATACGTCTCTAGCCTAGACTTCTAGATGTTGTGCGTTAGGTTCCAAAGCGTTGTTAGATTCATTGAATTTATTTTATAGTTGATCTTGCTTAAGAAATTTTCCTTTTAGGTTCACCGTGTGATGTAGATGTACAATTCCTAAAATGCAATCTAAGATGATAAACAGTCTTTTATCTTCTTCGTGCAATGAAAATCCTAGCTACTAAGGAAAGAGAGACAGTATTCTTTCACAAAGAGCAAAGAGCACACACTATATGCACTGTCCTAAATCAAACCAATCAAACAGTCTAAATGCAAATGCACATGCATGTATTTGTTTTCTGCTTTCTTAGTATGTGAGTGATAAAAAGAAAGCTAATGCGCAAATCTGAATTACTTTTCAAGCGACACTTACTAACAAGTTTCTTTTCAAAATAAAAAATGAAGACAATCACAACACTTTACGATTTGGAAATAAATACTTGCTTTTGGCACTAGAAAAACTACAAATCCAGATCAAATACAATAGTAACAGGGTAATTGACTATCAAGAGCAATTAGACTCTCTTCTATGACTGAAAATGACACTTGTGACACTTTCAAATCGAGAAACGAGAGTACAACTACGTTACTTTTTGCAAAGGAGAATTGAAAATGACTCAACAAATACACAAAAACATTTACAGTTCTTTGCACAATGGAGGTGGAATAACAGCAAGGAAAAGGGGTTTCAAACAGAGATATACTGACTACAGGCAGCAAAATTCATGAATAGAACTAAAAAGAATGAACACAGAAACCAAAACTAAGGAACAATGCCTAGTCTGATCAGCGCACCTGTAACACAGTGAACTTGAAATGCAGCGCACCTACTACACTCGGGAAGTGTGCTGAATTTCAGATTCACAGAACAGAACCTGCGCTGGGCCAGAGACAAGACTTTGCTTGGGTTCCAAGTCACAGTTTGCAGTTCAATTCAAGGGTTTTGGCCGAGAAAATGGTAATCAGTAAACCAACAATCAGGGTGGATCTAAGGAGGTTCCAAGAGCTACCACGAGGGCAATTAGAGAGTTTGTAAATCAGTTGTTTAATTCATAAACAAATCCCAGAGATTGACTGAAGTGACATTTATCTACTTTGCATTTGAATAGCAAATGCAGTTCGAAAGCTACCTGGCTCGACTTCAGGCTCGATCTGTGAGATTATAAAATAAACAACAAGGAAGATAAACAAACAACCTAGTCGCTCCCCAGCGGAGTCGCCATTTTGTTACAGGGAAAAGTGTCTACACAGAACTGCGTATCCCACTGAGGTGTGGTAGCTACCTTAGAAACAAACAAAGTAAAGCCACTTTCATTTTTCCTTTATGAAATATAGATGAGAGAAGAACAAAGGAGACCAACCTCTATCTTGCGCTTATCTCCTAGTTCGATTCCTCTCTCTCCTGATAGTCCTTCGCTACTTGCTTCCTTGTACGCCCAGCTTCACAGAGTACCTGTAGGATCAAAGTAGCATAACACTATACAAGAACATGGATCTATAATCATAAACAATCTAGGATCAGATGTAAATTGACCATACAAATGCATAAAACATAAATGACACAAGAGTATGGAGGAAAACCTGAATAGCTTTTATTGATAATCAAGAAAGAGCCAAGGGAGTTACAACCAGTTGTTCTGACCCAGCATCATCCTCTTAGAAAGTAAGCCCTTCTTCACCTCATACAAAGCTTAGATCACCCAACACTATGATGTTGTCTCAAGAAACCAACAACAATTCCTTACAAGATACAAAATTCCAGCCTTTAACCTCCTGGATCTCTGGATGAGAGATCTATATATAGATATTTGCAGAGGTGTGAGTCAGCTCTGGGTTTTTTATTAGTGTCTTCTCTCTGATAGTTCTTGATTCCACTTGGAGATCTCATTGATCTCTTACTCATCCTTGGGCGATTCTGAGAGGCAAGTGTCACAGGAGAAGTTTCTGGAAGATTCCATGATCATCCACCTCGCAAACTGTCTCCGCCACTTGTCTTTTCTCGTCCATCGCACCCCATAGAAGGGATTTTTGAAATGAAACGCACTTCCCGTGTGTACAAGGTGTGATGCATCACACCTTGGCCATGGAGCAAGTGAGATGATCTAGTTTTTACCAGTTCTGAGTAGTTTTTCATGGAGAACTCCTGGGAGAAGCTGTAATCAGTTGACCTTGTTCCTTTAGGGGTTGGAACAACACTTTTAGGGACTTAGGAGCCCTTGGTTTATGGACATTTTATGCTTGGGGTTGCAGTGCCCAAAAATGTCTATAACATATAGGTAAACCATCATCTAGATTATACTTGGGTAACCATCTTTCTGGGTGTTTAGGAAGAGGGTGTAATGGTGGTGTCATTGCAACTTCCCTTGGGTTATTTAAAGGTATATTTTCGATTCTCAGAGTATATCAACAAAATGAGTTGCACTTGATGTAGAGGTTGTGGGAGATTGGACAGTTGAAGAGGTTGCCCCTGTAATTCTATTGATTACAAAAGCATTAGTTTATTGTGAAAGAGGAATGTGAATGGAAGGAGTTGACAAAGGATGATAAGAAGAAGGTAAAGGAGAATGAGAAGAAGTAGGATCGAGATGAGTATGAGGTAGGGATGATGATATAATCACACTAGCTAAAGATTGAGCATTTGGAATATTTTTCTTTTTTCCGATGAGTGGGAAATAGAAACTCAAAAGGCTTGATTTTGAGTTTCTCACTCTAAGATCTAGTTAAAACTCGAAAAGAGTGATGTAACACTTCCTTCAGATAACTCAGTCTGAGTAGGTTTTTGTCCAGAAATTGAAATTCATTTCAGTGTCTAAATTAAAGTCTGCACTTCAAGTGACTCTACAGGTGATTTTGTAGAAGTTTGACTGACTGAATTTGGGAGTGAGCTAGGAGATTTAGTGTCTGTTTCAACAACTTTAGATCTAGGACTAGGAGATTTAGAATGAGACCTTGAAGTTGGTGGAGGCTTTGAGGGAGATTAATAGTTAGAATAAATTTTGGTTTTAGAATGAGACTTTGTTGCCATTCATAGTTTGATGGCCCTCCTTCTAGCACCAAAAATGTTGATGGTCTTGAATGACTGCATCAACATTAGTGGAAACCACATAGTCAGGACCTTGGAACAAATCCTTTTCCATGTGGGATAATGGATCCAACTAGAATTATGGGTCCAATTTCCCTTTATATAAAATTATATGAAATGGATTGAATAAAATTATAATGCTCTATCCCGGCTATGCTACTAGTATATGTGATTATACAAATTTCATAATTGACATGATAATGTAGATCATCCCAAACTTTGATGTTAATGCAGAGAAAGATAACTAATTTAATTAAATATAAATTAGTTTATCAATTAGTCACATATACTAAGATCTCATTGTTCATACATATGATTTATAATTTCAATCAAACATATCAATAATGACAATGAACGATTGCTTAAGCACATATATTATGAACAAAAATCAGAACTCCATTCTACTCTAAGAAAAAGAATAACAAAAGGATAATAGTACCCAATATATAATATATATGCTCATGATAGAAATGGCGATGGTTCAAATTTATATTAAGAAAAACCTCAATTATAATAGTGCAACTTAAGTCTTATTTTTCAAAAATTCAGATCCCTTCTCATATCCGAGCGAGAGGATTTATAGTTTCATGATAAAAGACAAAGATAGAAAATAAAAAACAACCTCAAGAAGTTTCAACAAAAGTAACTAAAATGAACCAAAAGGGACATAACATAGTTATGGATGAAACAAAAACTATTACCTCAAAACGGGTACTCGAGCCCAAAAATACCAAAAAAACATGAAAAAACAACCCAAAAATGAAAATTGTTTATTCCAGAATGATGTTTTTTAAGGGTAATTTTTCAACATTTTTTTTAAATGGAAGTAAAAAGCATTTTTTTTTTGAAAAATGGATGAAAAAAACACCCTAAAAAAATTTGTTTGTTCTGGAATAACAAAAAAAAAAATCGGGTTACAATTTTGACATTTTTTAGCAATGGATTCAAAGAGAAAATATCCGGACTTTGAAAAACTGTAAAATTCCAACAATCTTAGACATGATGTTAAAGATAAAATATCATGTCTCGAATCCTGATAATTCCAACTATTTCCATCCATTCTGTTAAAGATAAAATATCTTGGCTCTGAAAAACCTTGAAATTATAATTGTTTTCAACCATAGCATTAAAGATAAAATATCATGACTTAGAAAAACATTAAAATCTTGACAATTTTTCAACCATGCAATTAAAAAAAAAAATATGACTACAAAAAATATCAAGTTTTCAAAATATTTCAAGCATGACATTATGGAAAAATTTTATGACTAAAAAAACTTCAAAAATTAACACCTGAATGAAAGAGTTATTATAGCAAGAGTATTTTTTTTTAAATGTTAAATGTATAACGATATAAAAATCTTAGCCTAAGACAACTTCAGACATTGCAAACAAAATTTAAAAATCAACTATCAAATTGACACGCAGTGTAGGTGAGCTCAACCCATTGTAATGAAAAATTAAAGACCAACCATGAAATTAACACATTATGGGGCACACTCGATTCATTATAACAAAAAATTAAAATCAACTATCAAATTGCACATAATGGGATTGCTAGACAAGCATTGATACATAAGGTGGCTGAACGGGAGACCGTAGGTTGGCGATACGAGTTGCAGAGCTAGGGCAAGAGTGCCTCGAGAAATGAAACGGGTGACTCGTGAGTTGGTCGACTCGGTGGTTTGGCGAGTCGGGCAAGAGTGCCCCACAAGCTAAACGATGAAATGGTGAAGTGTTGGCTTTTCGAGTGAGCGGGTAGGCGCGCCCAGGGTAGGATTGGTGGGCGACTCGCGAGCTGGGTTGAACAGAGGTCGGGCATGGTAGTTTGGTTGGGCAGTGCAGGTGAGCTACGGAGTGTGCGCCAGGTGGGTGACACGGCCGGGCAGTGCTACACAAAGCAGCTGAATGACAGGCAGTTTGAACGACAGTTGAATGACAACGAACGACGGTGAAAGAAAGAAGTTTCATGGTAAGGAGGAAACTTGGGGTTTCCCGATAAAGACTGTAACGTGTGTATTTTGTAAAATATTGTTATTATCATCAGGTAGACTCATATTTCAGGGAGTTGCCCCTCCTGTTAAAATATCCGCTATGCATTTGTGTAAATGGTAATAACAATGAAGATGAATAATTGAATGTATCGTTGTGTATGTGAATGTATATTTAGAAAAGTTGAAAAATAAACTAAGTATAGAAAGTAGGTGTAGTCCACACTTGTGAGTATTGTTAAAAAGAAAACGGGTGGTGGTTCCGCACCCCCCCTTCGTGCGGTTGGAAGAGTACCGCCAAGGTAGGGGTGTGATAGATGGTATCAGAGCTCCGTATTCTGCAGGCTTTGGTGATTCAGGTTTGTAGATTGAAGTGCTACACTTCATGATCGGTTTAGCAGGGGTGAAGCTTCGTGCTTGGGCCAAGATGAAGGAAAAGACATGGTAGGTTTGGAAGAATGCCAAAGGAGGCTCTTGCTAACCTTATACAGGTTGAAGTGGATGAAAGAAGAGAACCCATGGATTTGAGATGAACTTGAAGTCTTAGAAAGAAATGTTGAAGACGAACTTCTTCGACTTGGTTGCGAAATGGAGCAGGAAGCAGTTGCAGATTTCGATGATGAAGAAGAGGAAGTTGTGATGTTTGAGGATGTTGCAGATATGGCAGCAATGGAGGATGAACTTGAAACTGCTCAAGTTGGACCAGGATCGTGCAGTTTGCAGACATTGGTAGATGAGGATACTCACATGGAGGAGCCTCATGATGAAGTAAGTACTACTTACACTTGTGTTTCATTGGAGCTTTTGGTAGATGGGCCATATGCAGAAAAGGGCAAAGTCATTTCTGATACAATGGGAGATCTTACCATGGATGTCTACGATGAGACCTTGTATGGAGAAGCAAGGACCATTGACTGTTTCAAAGCTTGTTGGGGCCGTTTGTGACCTTATGGAAGAAGGTACAAATGCCCGTGACAAAGGAGGAATGTGATGATCATTGCAGATGAATGGGTCATGCTTTAGCCATATGGAGAAATTGGCTAAGTGGTCGACATGACTCATGGACATAATGAAGAGAGGGCACACACTTGAGGTTGATGATACTTAGGTGGACTTCTCATGGCCGAGACCAAGAGGAAGTCTTGGTGGAACCTTTAGTGGGGGAGCCATGATGGAGGGGACTCATGTGACTTGATGATATATATGGTTTGGGTGACCAAGTTCAATAGACCTGGTTGAGGCTTGGATGAGGATGACCGATGTTGTGATGGGTCTACTTAGTTGGACAACATGGGCAACTTGAGTAAGTTAGAGACATGGAACATGGCAGTCTTATGCAAGGACATTATGCATGAGCACTTGTAGAGGTGTCACTTATGGGCATCCAATGAGGAGTGCCAAGAAAAAGATGTTGTGTGGATGGATTTTCTGATGTGACATGCAATTATTTTACTTATGAGCCGATGGGGATGTTGTGCACTCTTGTACAACAAGGCCATGGACTTGGTTGGAATTGTGAGCAGACTATGGAGCATTCCTACCGCATGGAGAGCTAAGGCATCTTGCAGAGACCTTTGGGCCGAGACATGTATGCTTGCTAAGATGTTGGTTGGAGATGACTCATGGAGCTCATGATGACATGAGGTTGTGACTACTGGGGACTTCATATTATAGTGGACTCGGAGGATCTGATGCATTGAGGAGCTAAGGTTAGGGACTTTGATACAGAATGGGGTGCATAATTTTGAGTACATTTATGGGTTTGCTTGAGAGAGTGACTTGATGTGGAGGATCGATATGAGGCACTTTGGAGTGATGGAGTTGTAGCGATGATGATGCCTTGGTGGCAACACTTGGGCATGGGTTGAGCTAAGACTTAACCATTTCTGATACATGGGAGTTGATTGGTCTATGATCATGGGAAGCACATGGATGATGAGACAGGTGTATACTTGTTTCTTTGGCAGACTTGAGGGATGACACATTACATAGATGATGAAGGTTGCTTCATGTACCTAGATGCGGCACATCGAGAGTCGGTTTGATGAGGGGATCTCTTTGTTTTGAGGATATGGATTTTATACATATGGATGATTATGTTGGGGTAGATGCGGTTGATTTGCAGCACATTGACACCAACATCATGGACAATATGTTGCAGATGACATTGAGGTTACTTCATGAACTTGGACATGACTTATTTTTATGGAGATGGATTCTTGATCGAGTTGATGTTGTGACAGGATGCTGAGAGAAACGACTGATGATGACATGAGGATGTGCATTCTCATGGTTTGAGCGCGACAGTTGGACTGATCACCCAACTAGTTCGAGTCATGGGGGCTATAACAGTGTACTAAGTGGTGTTAGCATTGCATTGGAGTATCATGGCAGCAGTTCACACGATGACGATACATGATGGGGTCGACACAATATGTTGTAGTGATCATGTAGCTTGAGTTGGAGGGACCAACCTTCCATGGTGGGACAACATTAGGGGATTGTGATGGATGTGGTTGATGATCATGGATTGAGGAGACTTTCTGATTCATGGAGACATGAGCCTTATGGTTTGTGTGATGGCAGAGCAGAGGTGGGTAGCATGGACATTTTGGATGTTGGAGCTAGCGACACTTTGCGATGTTGTATGATGGTGTTGCCAAGGATGACAACCATTTAGAGTGGGGAGTATGTCAAGCCCACGAGTCGGGCGTGTTGGATGGGCACGTTTAGCCAATGGGTTGGTGAGTTGGAATGGGCAGATGAGTAAGAGACGAGCTAGGCACAGTTCAACCAGTGAGTCAAGGGTGCGTGAACATGGTGACGAGATGACCGAACGGAGGAAATGACCACACAAAGGCCGATCATGAAAGGGTGGTCCTGCATGGGGGCGCCTACACCTTAGGTCGACATAAAGAATTGGAAAAACAACAAAACGGTGGGTCGGTTTGGTAAGTCAGAGCCCCAATTGAAATGCTGAAAGCCATATATATTAGTAGGTCATATGGTGGACCAAACAACCAACGAAGGCAATCAAGCCTTGGATGTGTGAGCTAAGTGGAAAAGGAGCCGCAGACTTGGTGAGGATTAGGTGAAGGGCAAGGTGCAAGTGGTGATCAGGCTGAAGCACCGAGCCAAGGCAAAAGCATATCGAGTGAGAACCGTAGGGCAAGTAGACAGTCTAACCACCGGGTGAACAGGTAGGTGAACACAGGTCGGGCGATGGGTCTAACTGTAGGTTGGGCGGTAGTGTAACTACAAGTCATGCGAAGGGCTGAACGAACGCGGGGTGGGCACACACGACAGTACGACGGGCAAACCACAGGGCGGGCACGCACAGGTGATCAATGAGTTCGAACGAAGGCGCCCTGGGAAAATAGAGTGGGTGGCCACGAGTTGGTCGACATGACCATTTAGACAAGTCATGCGGGAGTGCCCTGGGTGGCTAAACGGGTGACCGTAGGTTGGAAATATGAGTTGAAGAGCTTGGGCAGGAGCGCCCTGAGCGACGGAATGGGTAACTCGCCAGTTGGTCGACCCGGTAGTTTTATGAGTCGGGTAGGAGTGCCCCACGAGCTGAACAACGAAATGGTGAGGTGTTGGCTGTTCAGGTGAGCGGGCAGGTGCGCCCCGGGTAGGATTAGTGGGTGACCCGCGAGCTGGGTTGAATGGAGGTCGGGCACGATAATTCGGTTGGGCAGTGCAGGTGAGCTGTGGAGTATGCATCGGGTGGGTGACAGGGTTGGGTAGCGCTGCACGAAGCAGCTAAACGACGGGCGGTCCGAACGACAGCTGAACGACAACGAATGACAGTGAAACGAGAAGTTGCATGATTGAGGCAGAAATTGTAAGGAGGAAACTTGGGGTTTCTCGGCAAAGACTGTAACCTGTGTATTTTGTAAAATATTGTTATTATCATTGGGCAGACTCATATTTCAGGGAGTTTCCCCTCCCGTTAAAATATCCACTGTGCATATGTATAAATGGTAATAACGATGAAAATGAATAATTGAATGTTTCCATTGTGTATGTGAATGTATACTTAGAAAAGTTGAAAAATAAACTAAGTATGGAAAGTAGGCGTAGTCCACACTTGTGAGTATTGTTAAAAAGAAAATGGGTGGTGGTGCCGCACCCCCCCTTCGTGTGGTTGGAAGAGTACTGCCAGGGTAGGGGTGTGACAGGGGGGGAGGAGGGGGAGAGGAGAGGGGAGGAGGGGGGATGGGGTGGAGGACGGGAGGGGGAGAAGGGTGGGGTTGGAGTTGGGTGGAGCGAGGGGGTGGAGTTGGGGTTGGGTTGAGCGAGGGGGGAAGGGTCCATTTTTTTTTAAATTGTTTTTAAATTTTTTTTTTAATAATTTTTTTTTAATTGTTTTTTTGATATTTTTTTTATATATATATATATATATATATATATATATATATATATATATATATTTTTTTTTTTATTTTAATTTTGAATTTTAACTTTTAATTTTTTTTTGTTTTTTAATTGTTTTGAATTTTTTATTTATTTATGTATTTATTTTTTAAAATTTAAAATTAAAATTAAAATTTATTTATTTTTTTTTAATTTTTAAATTTTGTTTATTTGTTTGTTTTGTTTTGTTTTTTTTTTTAAATTTTTGTTATTTTCTTTTATGTTATAATTTTTATAATTTAATTTTCTAATTTTTGTTATTTTCTTTTAATTTTATTTTATGTTACTCTATTTTTATAATTTTAATTTCAAAAAATAATTTTAATTTTTGTTTTGTTAATTTTGTTTATTTAAATTATTTAATTTAAATATTTTTTAATTTTTCTATTTTATTTTAATTGATTTTTATTTTTTTTTCTTCTTTTATTTATTTATTTTTTTTAATTTTTTTGGTAATTATTTTAAGGTGTTTGTTTGTTTTTTTTTTTTTTTTTATATGAGGTTTTTTTTTTTTATTTGTTTTTTTTTTTTTTAACTTAAAAAAATGTTTTTAGATTTTTTAATTTAAAGTGTCAAAAATAAGCCCTCTAAAAAATGTGTTGATGCTGCATCAACACTTTCAAAATCAGCATGAAAATCACTAACATTTTAAAAAATGTGTTGATGCTGCATCAACACTTTTCAAAATCAACATGAAAATCTCTAACATCGAAAAAAAATGTTCATACTTGATACATAAGAAAATTTAAAGTGCCAAAAATATGTTAAAAAAGTGTATTTCTAGGATCACCACTTTTCAAAATTGGGTGATTTTTTGCTACCTCAAAAAAACAGGTACCAGTTCACTTTCTCGTTTGATTAGTAACTAAGTTACATATGTAGAATCTGTTACAGAAAATTATCTGAGATTGGGAGGAAGACTGTCCTTTGATTCACTATTGCAGCTCATAGATATCAATCACGTCCTTTAATTCATGGGGAGATTGGGAATGTATTCGCATTTGACTAGTGAATATTGCATCCCTCAACGTTGGCATTATCTGTGTGGTGGTATTTGATAAGCATTAGAGCATAAGCCACTGACTGTGTGGTTTGATAAAAAATCGATAATGAATCTCCAAGTTGGTTTTGGTTAGCTATTAATAATCTTGGCTTGTTTCTTGGAGGATCTTTTGACATTTTAGTCAGTAATTTGATATCGGGTAATGCTCCCTCGGGACATCTCGATATGAGATTAGCTTGAAATAAATTATCGCTAACTATTTCAATAAGATTGCTTGAAATATCCCGAGCATGATAAACTGCTGCTTCTACTTGCTTAATGCAAACTACTCACTCTTTGAAACAATCTCTTTATGTGATTCTTCAATTTTGGGAAGATTGCTTAACTTTCCATCTGCACTTTCCTGTCATGTCAAGAAACCACCATTTTTCTCCTCTATATCCTTAAAGTAAGTTTTGACATCTGATAACTGGTTTACTAGGGAACTAGATGTCCTACACTAATCATGATTATTTGTCAATTTCTGGAAAAATACAATCTGTTGTTGAGAAAGAAGAGTGTTCAACTCTTTTTCCTCCTCCTTAAATTCAATCAACTCTGGATTGTCACTCATATGTTCAATCCTTCTCTGCACCTCTTGAATTTGAGAGTCTCATGCTTTTATATCAACATCATACTCGACTTTGAGAGAATTAAACCTGTTCTTAAGCTCCGTGACATGTATCTTCCAATGTTTTGTGATATTTTGTTTCTCAATTTCAATGCTCTGTTCTAATAACAAAATTATTTCTTCTTTCTCCTTTAGCAACTACTGAACCTCTATGGTTTTTTCAATAGTAGTTGAAACATAGGAATTTGTAAATTTGGTAAGCCTACCCAATTCCTCTGTACGAGTTGCTAAAGAGCATTTCCACAACACCTCAAAAGATGCATTTCCAGGCATTAGAGCTTGGGATTGGTCAAGTTTTATTTCTTTATCCCCCTCATGACCACAGCTTTCTATTGAGGACTGTAAAATATGTCTAGTGGAGGAATATCCTCTATACTTAAAACAACCTTGGAAGACAAGAAATCCGATATGATTTGTACATCTTTATCCTCCAAAGGCTTCTCAGGAACCTTTGTTGTTATCAGAGTTTGTTCAGGGTTCTTGGAAGTGTCTTGAACCTTCACTTGTGGAGGAGTCTTAGCAACCTAAGATTCATCAACCTTAGAATTAAGAGCTTGATTGTATTGTTCCCAAATTTCTTCTAACCTAGCATCAAGCACAAAACCCTCTACTTGAGAAGAAGAAGAGGCAATTGTTTCTCTTGATTGAGAAGCATCAACAGATTGTGTAGAACCAACAATTACAACATCATCAGGAACAATCTTCTCCTAAGGAATCTGTAATGAATCCATAGGAAGATTTGTTAGCCTTGAGGCCTTGTACTGAGTGAACTGACTCATTTCCTCAAGAGTTAATAGTTTCTCTGCTTATTTTGCAACCATTGAATAAGAATAAGTTCTCTCAAACAAATAATCAAACTTAGCTAGCTCACGGGCAAATTACGTGATGCTTCATGCAACTGTAATCTTTTTGACAATTTGATGAGGATCATACCGTCTGTTGGGCATTGTGGGAAATCTGAGATCCCGAATGGCCTTGATTTCTATTGTTGCATGCCTACAGTTATCTAAGGCATATATACCAAAATAGGCACGAAAGATAGGTCACATGTTTTTATTTGATTCCTTCAAAACATTATAAATGTTGTTTCCCACAGTTTGATAGGCTATTTCTATGGTAATGAGTTTATCAGGAATGAACGGAGGTAACACACGAGGATTGGATAAAATCCCATAGAATTTGACATAGGTGAAAGTTTCTTCACCGAACGAATTTCCTACTCAAACTAGGTTAGTTTCAGCCTCTGGTTATACCCACAAAGCCATTTTATCAAATATAATATGATATGCTGGTAACATGACCCCATGCCTGATTTAGAAATGTGGTTGATATTTGGAATCCTAAAGAATATCATGGTAGATATGAATATGGTTTTGGTCTTCCAGGGTCCACTTCCAACCCATAGATGAAAAGTCCATGGAAAAACACAAGGAATCCATGATATAAGCACACATATAGAAATGTGAGATTATGTTCTTCGACACTTTAAATTTACTTCTAAAAGCCAAAATATGAGTGGCTAGGTTATCTGAGAGTATAATAGCCTAGTAAAAAATAAACCCCTCTTTAACGCCATCGATAAGAGGTACCCATTGTCCAAGAAATTTATGTTCATTAGGTTGTGCATAAAGCCTACACATCATAGAAGCTGTCTGAGAATAAGGACAATCAAGGGAACCGATAACATACTTACCACTGTCCTCTCACTTGTGTTTGTTTGGATCCTTTCTCCACCCTTTAATCGGATCTGATGCATGTTCACGTTCTTTAAGAAAAGTCTCAATGCATTTCTTATCATATTTACACCATGGCTCTGGTATACGATATATCCTCCACAAGTATTCACTAGCAAAAGATCCAATGTCTGTTTTCTTATTTGTAACAATTCTCCTATTAGAAACACTCAAATTATCTACGACCCCCCGAACCATATTGGTATAGGGGAGAATTATAGGTCTGGCTGCAATTCTGTGTAAGAAAAAATTCACCACATCACTGTAGGTTTTGTTTGAGAGTGGAGTAGAATCGTCAACAGTTACTACCGTTTGAGTAAATTTGGGTCCTTCATCTTCAAAGAATTTATATATCGATTCCCATGAGGATTGTCCAGAGTATTTAGAAAAAATTGTGTCCAAAAAGTGCCTTGGCATAGCTGTCTTTTCTTCAATACTTTCAACTGAAGGAGTGGTAGATTGTTGTTGCATTATAGTTTTCTTTTTATCCTTCCCTGCTTTCGACATTTCTTTGTTTTCATGGTGATTAGAGCTAGCCTAAAGTAGAAAACACAAAGATGAGTGAATTTTTTAATTCAAAGATGGATTAGCGCAAACAATGGAACTTTACAACATCAATATTTTCATAAAAGCGAATCTTCATAAAATGAAAGTGAAATGAGTGAAAATGTTTATAATTTCGAAAACAATAACTCTCCACTCTCAAAATTAAGTGTGCGAGTGTGAAATCATGTGGGATTTCCAAATCAACATATTAGAGAAATAATATCAGAGAAATATATCAGAGGATTGCATTAGAAAGTTACGATAATTCGAACTTACGATGTATAAGGATTTTGATATAATAACGGTCATGATAGGCATTAGATAAAATTCTCTGATGAAAATAGGTGCCAAGCATATCGGGGAAGTCATATTGGAGGTTTAATACTGGGGGTTTTAGTGGAAGACATCTGATAAAAGAGTTCTGATAAAGAGCTTCAATGGAAATATCAGAGATATTGGATATCAGAGGTATGGGATATTGGAGATGTCACATGATAAAACTTACGATAATGAATGCGCCGATATAATAAATAACAGTTGTGGGGACAATGGATACTTATAATATTCATTTATATAAAAGTGCGCAAGTCTGGTTATAAACATTGGTAAAAGTCGTTTATGTGATTCTATTAATAAAGAAGGCATTGGGGATGAGTTTTATCGTAACATTCCTAAAAGGAAAGTTACAATATAATAGAGTTCCGATGTAATTATTCCAATATGACTTTGAATTTGTGAGTGGGGATTATTGGGATTTACATTTACCATAATTTTTTAAAGGTGCGGCTCCGATATATGAGGTTTCCGATAAAGGAAAGACTTCGAGCCTATCAAAATTTTATAACTAATTTAAATTTGTTCGAATTTTTATTAAAATCAAATAATTTTATTAAAGGAGATGAAGGGTGCCCAATATTTATGGATAACTAAGTATAAAAATGGCGGGGGGGGGGGGGGGGGGGGGGGGGGGGGGGGGGGGGGGTTGTTGAATGCTACAACATGATCACACTGCTAAGAAATATTTTGATGCCTTGAAAGATGTGTTAGCTCAAACATCTTTGCTACATCCCCCTAATGATCAATGAGACTATTTCCTCTATTTAGTTGCGACATTTACCAAAATTGCAATGGTTCTGGTATAAGAAGATGACATAGGAGACAAACACCCCATATATTACTTGAGCCAAAAGTTGACTATGACTAAAGCCAAGTATTCACATGTCGAAAAGTTAGCTGTGGAATTTGTGCAAGCTGTTCAAAGATTTCGCCACTATATCCGGCTTCGGAAGGCTACTGTATATTCTGATTGCAACCTTATGGATTACACTCTATCACATCAATTACTAGGGTGAAATTACTCGAAGTGAATAGTTATCCTCAAAAAGTTTGATTTGGAATTCATCAAATCCAATTCTAAGAAATCTCTAGTCTTCGATGAAATGATTTGCAAACTTCCCTCCTTTGAGTCAGAATACACAATTGAAGATTCTATACCAGATTAAATGTTGTTTCCAATTAATTCTTATGAATCCTTGATATGGAGATATCATCATTTATATCCAAACCCAAAAATTTAAGCATAATACTACTTGTTCTGATCAACGTCGAATATGATACTAGGCTCGCCAATATATCATAATTGGTGACACACTTGACCATCGAGGTGTTGGTATGATCTTTTGGTGTTGTATTAGTCACGAGGAGGCTGAGAAAGTCTTGAATGAATATCATGCTGGAGCATGCGGCAAACACATGTATGACTATGCGACCGCCCAAAATATTTTACGTGGTGGTTATTTCTAGCCGACCATGTTTCAAGATTGTATTATGGAAATCCAAAAATGTCACGCATGTCAAATTTATAGTAGGAAAGAAGGCTATGCTCCACCTACTCCTATGCATTCATTTATTACCGTTGTTCCTTTTTCCAAATGGGGCGTTGACTTCATGACATGTAACCATCCTTCAGTTGGGGGTCATGGCTACATTATTGTTGCTATAGAATACTTTACTAAATGGGCCGAAGCGATGCCTACGTTTGACAAAAAATATAAAACTACTGTATTTTTCCTTTTCAACCATGTTAATGCTAGATTTGGTGTGCTCCAAGGCATCATTACAGACCATGGAAAACATTTTCAAAAATACATGATGTCTGAACTTACTTCCAAGTTTAGCCTTCAACCTGATAGCTCAACTTCGTATTACCCACAAGCTAATGGGAAAGTAGAATCCATTAATAAGGTTTTGAAAATGACGATCCAACACATAGTAGGGATTCATAAGATAAATTGGCATACACTTATTTTTTTCGCTTTGTGGGCATACCAAACATCTGGCTGAATAATGACTAGATTCACACCCCTTCAGTTGGTGTATGGTCTAGAAGCAGTTATCATGATTGAATGTGAGATTCCATCCTTAAAACTATCCATTGAGCTTCTTCCTGCAACTTCTGTAGAAGAAGAATGTTTTTTGCACCTAGCTCACCTAGATGAGACTCGACGCGATGCTGCAATGGCCAATGAGGCTCACAAAAAAATGTGTCAAAGCACAATTTGACCAAAATGTTAAACCTCGTGCCTTCTCGAAAGGTGACCTAGTCCTTTTATGCAACTAGAATGCTGAAAAAGTAGGAGCTGGGAAGTTTGAAACATTATGGCTAGATTTGTATATAGTCAAGCATGTACTAGCAAAAGGGGCCTATGAACTGGTTCACTTTGATAGAATTCCCTTGGTGCAACCCCGAAATGGATTGTACCTAAAAAAAATACTCTGCTTAGATTTCTCCTGCATAGTCACTATGTACATACTTTATAAGTTTGCTAGTGTGTTTATAGTGTGGTTTTATAGATTTTTTGACCACCTCTTCTCATCTTGAATTTCATTTGATTTGCAGCTATTGGGGTTCACTTAGCTATATGTTGGTTATGCTGATGGCACATCTTAGAACAAAATTTTGATTACATCTAGTATCAACATGTTCCTAAGAGTCTTAATACATTAATAGATGCATTAATCAATTATGTATTAGACAAACATTTGCAACACATGTAAATACACAAACCATCATCATACATTATGTAAGAGAGTACAATACAAGTAGAAGACATCCATTATAGAAAATTGTATATAGTGTTTGGTTTTACAAAAAATGTGTATGAAACGAGAAATGGAAACTGTAGAAATGAAGAGAAAGGATAGATCTCCTACCTGGAACTAATGATACTAGAAATGGTCCACTGCATTGGCCACAATCAACCATTGAAGATTGAAGTTAAAAACCATTCAGATCTCACTCAAATGAGTAAAAATGAAATTGGTAAGAAATGAAATTATATTTTCACTTTTTATGCCCAAATTAGTCATTATTTTAATATATTTTAATGTTTTGACCTATTTTTTACCATTTATCATGTGTTTTAAATATTTTTGTGGTGTTATGAGAAGGTTAAAAGGTAATTGAGGGATGTAATGAAAGTTCTAAGTTAAATTCATTCATTTTGATGAATGAGAATACTTTTATCACTTTTTCAAGCTCATTAAACTTATGAAAAAGGAACCCCCTGGAGTCCTCTTTCAGCTCTTTTCAAAATCCCAAAACAAGAAAATATTGCCAAGCACTTGTATTTTCAAACTTGTTAAAGCAAATGAAAAGATGTCTACCCAATATAAGTTTAACCTTTTTCTGGATTGGGATGGACTATTTACGAAAGGAATACTTTAGTCGAACATGGATAAAAAGTTCTCCTAGGCATTGTTTTATGCTTCTTCGGGCCCAAGGTACTAAATTTATGAAAAGGAACCTCTTGGAGTTTTCTTTTGCGAATCTTTTTCAAACTCTCTAAACATGAAAAGGGAGTCAAGTTTCACCTTCACTGGACTTGTTAGGCTATTAAACAACGATGGACTCGTTAAGCATAATGAGACTGAATCACTCCTTCTCAGGGTTCATTAAAAAAACTCAGAAGGATTCATCCAAAGGATGAAATTATAGATCAAGCATAATTTATCATCCCCAATATTGTAAATAAAGAGGTACTAGCTAGAAATGATTGGGAAATTGGGAAAACTAGGCATTTTACCTATTAATAGTAGCAAGTAACTCTTGAACATGACACTCTTTAGCTTCATATCTGTGACTGTTTTGGGTTGGGGAATTTGTTTCCCAGGCTGTTGATCACACATTCATTATGGATCTTTAAGTCAATGCTTCCAACTCTATGTCAGTGTCACAGATATGTTCAAGAGAAAGTCCACCCTAAGTTGACATCTACTACAATAACTTAAGCCTTACTTCATGTCTTCCTCTCTTGAACCAACTTTACATCATTACATTATGTCTGAAAAATTGACACCTATTTCATGTCATTGATGGGGGATACATCAAGGCCCTCCTACGATGGTTCACTTCTTGTCTACAACAACATATTATCTAGGAAGGTTACTTAGAAACTCCCTTTAGTGCCTTGGAACTTGCATACCTCAATGGAAGCTTTCCTCACTTTCGGTGAGAGGTTCTCATCATTGGCCTTTGACTGGAAGATTATGTGTGGTGTTCGACTTCAGATCATTTATTCACACTACATAGATTGCATTGTAGTACCTTGAGAACCATTGTCATTATCAGTGGTTCCTCTTGCATCTATTAACGACTTAAATAATTGGCCAATAATCAGATGGAGTCTACTATGTTCAACTCTAGCTCATTTATTCACATGGTTTGACTCGTATTATTGAGTGACAAGGTAGAAGACCCCAGATCTAGTTTCATCCTTCCAGGATGCACTTTCAGGATTCATACAAGATCACAAAGTATGATGGCTATGATCATTTATAAAGTCATCCAAACATGGGTCCACCATTTGTCATAGTGGACATGACTTTGATTATTGTAAATGTAATATTGTCTTATAGGCTGAGTATGTGTATTCCTACCTCAACAATGATATCATGATGTTAATGTAATGTAACAAATGATGATATCAACCAATATTTTCTTGATTCAAACTTGTCACAAAGTAAATAAATTCAATCCTCACCCACTGCCTCTGATTTTGTAATTTAGGGGGTAATATATTATAGGTCATTTTGTCACATATGCATAAATGGCCTGAAAACCTGATCCATCAACATCCTTGACACCTTGAAATCATTCCTTTGTAAATCCTTAAGCATTATCTCTCCAAAAAATCCAAATATTCCGGGTTAATCAGCTAAAAAAACCTAGTTTTTGGACCCATCACACTTTCTCTTCTAGAAACCTGAAGTATTGCATGTTTCATAACTCAGCAACTCTAGTGACCAACACATGTTGGCTTTGATGTAGGTGCAATGGTTCTAGAATTTCAGGAAAAATAAAAAATAATTTCGAATCTTCTCTTTCTAGAAGCTTCTAAGTTGGTTTTAACCATTTAATATTGATTGAGATATCAAATTCCTACTCTAGAGGTCTTATCTCTTATCCCTAGAGCTTATCCTCCCTCATATGTGGATCTAAGTCCTAGATTAGTAAAAGCCAAACTACCCTATTTACCCTATAAATTCACTACCTCCCATGGAGTCTAGGTTAGATTTTAGAGACTTTTAGCTATGCCCTGATGTTGCTTCTTTTTACCTAAGGATCCATTACCATCCTTGATTTGTTATTGAAGGCTTACTTTATGGCTAAGGAAGTACAAGTTAGGTGGGAGACATCTACATTGTCAATATCTGTAAAAGGGTTGTAATTTTCTCCTACATTTCATTAACACAAAAAGATTTGTTTTCCTAATTTTTATTTAATGCATATGTATTTTAATGCCTCCTTGACTCATTGATTAAAGATATTAGTCTATGCTATGTGTATTTTGTAGTTCTCTTTCTTGTTATAGTTGTTTTTCAGGTTCCTTTTATAGCATTTGGAGATGGAGCTGAAGTTTACAAGCCAAGAGAAGAGGAGGACTTGCATTGGACTCCAGGTAGGACTTTCCTACATTTTCTAATTTGTTTAAGGAAAACATTAGCCCTTTTTCTCTATTGTTTGTAGATCAAGCCACTAGATCTAGGGAGTTCACTTCTGTCATAGGAGAGAATTTTCAAATAATCATATAATACAATACATGTATTTAATAAATATATAATATCAATACATATATATATATATATATATATATATATATATATATATATATATATATATATACATATATACTATATATATATATATACATATATAATATATTAATATAAATATATATCTATCTATCTATATATATATATATATATATATATCAAGTTATATAATATATATATATATATATTATCATCAGTTATATAATATATGATGTGTGTGTATATATATATATATATATATATATATATATATATCAATATCAGTTCGAATATCATATAACTTTGATATAGTGGCTATATTGCTTGTAATTATTTTGAAAGATTGTAGGCCTATTTTGAGGTTAATTTTTGAAGAAAATCATCACTGAAATTTTGGTAAGTAAAAATGTCACATAACATTCCTATTGGCATTATGATACAAGTGTTTTCCTTTATGGAAACTCACTCAAGGTCAATTTAGATCTGATAAAAGGCATCTCGTAGTGTAACATGTCAATTTAGAGGTAACATGGTAGTGGTACAAAAGAGCAAGAAGTTGGAACAAAGGTCTACTGATCAGAATCAAGAAGTTGAAGGAAAAGGTGTTTTTAGATAGTTTAAGCTGTATACGCAGGTTCAAATTGAAAAATAGGCGTACACACGCAAGTTCATGGAACAAAAGAGTGTATACATATGCACACACTTTCATAAGAGGAAAAGCACGTATGGGTTGGAAAATCAAGAAAATTCAAGAGTAAAGAATCCTGAGGGTCAATACCATGGCACTAGCCCACAATATTGAGCGGAGTAATTGTTATTTGATCTCGTCCAAGAATACCACAGGTTCTAAGTGTTGTTTTGGTCCGAGGTATTGAGGAAGGCCAAAGCTATATAAGGAGGAGAAGATTAAAGGGCCATGAGGGAAAGTGAAAGGGTTTCTTAGGAATACTTCTATCTGAAGTATATTTTGTGTTGCAGGGGCTATGATTGTGATATGATCTGAAATATTTTGTGCACCGTGAATTCAATGTTGGATCAGGGTCATGAACTTGAAATGACTTATCATTGAAATATCTGATATTGGTTGGGCTAGATCTGATTGCTTACACATGTTTTATTCTTTAAATGTCATGATCTCGGTATGTTTGAAGTCTGGAATAGAAGCGAAATTGTGAGTTAATATTTGCATATCTATACGTTGGTTCACCTCAGTAAAGGTGTGTATACATGCATGTTCGAATCTTCCAAGTAGTGTATGCAAAGAAAATCATATTCTTCAGAAATCACTGATCTATCTGATCAATGCTGCTGTTTTACTACTATTCGTCAATGAAGTCTTCTTAGATCTGAATGTAAAACTGAATGCATAAGGAGTTTTGTGTCTGCTTGATTGATTGTTTAAGAGAGAAGGGTTATCTCTGCTACTGACTGTCTAGAGCTATGTAAATTGACAATAGATGTTCAGAATATTGCTGGTTGGTACAAACTTGATTCAAAAGTTTTATGTTTCAGAAGTTTTGAAGGTATATGCAGGTTTGGTTAAAGGAAGTTGCGAATACACGCAAGTTGGGTTCAGTAAAGTAGCATATACATTATGATGTATGATTTTTGAGGTTGTAGCTAGTTTTGAATGACGATGCAGGTTTCTAGGTTCAACACAACATTCTGGTGTTAGAGATCTAACTGTTTAGATTAACTGAATGTTGGTTGATGCAATTTGATTTTCAAAGTTCTGATAGGTCTAGTGTGGAAATTTGATGAAATGAGGCCTTCATATTGTGTTTTTATGTACCAGGAGCATCCAGTATGAGAATTAATGAAACGTGGTCCTTGGAAGAAGAGAGAAGGTCATAGCCTTCTGTAGGCTGGCGCCTACGTACTAGTAAACACATCGGCTAGTACAAGAGCTAGGGGGTTGTAACTCCCTTCCAGTAGAAGATGGAAAACTAGAGAAGGTCGTAGCCTTCTGCAGGTGGGTGCCTGCGTACTGGTACGAGTCTACAATAGTACAAGATTGTAAACATATTTTCTTTATATTAAAAGAAGACAAAGACGACAACAACAAGTAGTTTTTCTCATGCATTGGGTTTCTGCCTTAAATCTTGGTGTTCTTGTGTGTTTCTTATGTGTGATGGTTCATTATGTTATTAGTACACTTAGTTACTGTATAATAAGTTACTAATGCATTGATTAAAGATCAACACATGATAAATTGACTAAATCATAAGTTCTTTGGGTATACGTTGGTTTCTCTAATCACAGTGGCGTGCACACGCAAGTTCACTTCACTGAAGTAGTGTATATAAATCTGTTTGGGAAATGAAATATTATTGAATTGTAAATATTGATTCATCCCATCTCTCAGGATTATTTCCAACAATTGGTATCAGGGCAAGTCCTCGAGGAGAAGTTTGATTGCTTGAAGGGAGATCTTTCAAGATGAACAATCACGAAGGCATGGGATCTATCAGACCACCAATCTTTAATGGGAACAACTTGGTATATTGGAAAATAAGAACCAAAGCCTATCTTCAGTCTGTTGAAAAATATGCAACAAGAAATGTTAAATTTAGAATGTGCTAAAAATAGACCTGCTAAAAATAGCATGTTTAAAAATAACAGTTTGGCCAGTGAGGTCATTGGCCACCTTGGGTGAGAGGTGAAACTACTAAAAATAGAATCTTCTAAAAATAGCATTTCTCAGTCCCTTCCTATTTATAGCAGTCCCTAGTATATCTATAGGAAGTAAAATTAATTTTGGCCTTAACAACAGTTGGAAATATTAATTAATTAATTTAGTTGAGTTAATTAGTTACGGAAATTCGAATTTGAAGTCTTTGTGAGCATGCACATGAGTCGTCCCATTGATTGAGGAATTTATCCTTAATTTCCTCCACTGATTGAGGGAATAAGTATGAGTTCTATAATGAAAGAATCAGTTGACTTAGTTCTAACTAGTCAAGTCCAGTTAGATTATTTTAACAAGTTGTTAAAATAATAAAATATAGTTTGTTAATGCTTGCATGCATGTGACAACTATTATTTTAGATAATTGAGGATTCACTCATGGATAACTGTTGCATGTTAGTTCTGTTAGAGACCCAGTTGAGATCAGATGTGGGACAGTGTACTATCAGATGCTTGACTATTTCTAGTAAGTAGTTTTTGCATGGTTGAGGAACTAGTGTCCTCAAGGATTGCGTAGTTGGACCATTGGTTAATTTGGTATGTTTGGAATTAATAGCATATGCTTTTGCTATTATTTCCTAAGAAAACTACGCAAGGACCATAGGTAAAGCCTATATAAACAGGGCTTGGTTGGTTCATGAGACATATCTTCATATCTTCATAGTTCATTGAGAACTGAATAGCTTGAGAGCTAATTCTTTTTGTATTATGAAGAGGATTTCCACTTGATTGATAATACATGGTTGGGGTTTTATGCTGGTGCTTTCCCCTGGATATATCTTGTGTTATGTGTGATTATTTCTCTTGATCAGTTATGCATGTTTCTACTTGATGTTGCTTATGAATTCGATTATGCTTTCGCTTAATGTTTTGTAGAAGTAGAACAAGTATTATGCTTTAGGACATTCCATATATATGTTTGTTCTACAGGTGAAATTTCTACATGGTATCGGAGCACAGGTGATCAAGTAAGAACAATATACTAGAGGGATAAATTCGAAGTTTATTATTCGGGATATAGATCTCAAGTTCTTATCACATCTATTTCATTGATGGCATTCTATGGTTTGAGGCTTGAGTATGCCCTTGATGGCAGCTCAAACTATATAGCTTGGAAGGATCGCATGGAGGTAGTTTTGGAAGATAATGGTCTTAAGGATTTCATTGATCAAGAAATTCCTAAGCCTACTGACAAGACTGAGCAGGTGGAATGGAGGAAGTGTGTGGCTAGAGCTAGGAGAATTCTCTTGGAGGGAGTGCGAGATCACATTGTCTCGAGCCTCCATGGGAAGGAGACTCCGCATGCAATGTGGAAAACATTGAAAGATTTATATCAGAATAGCAGTGATCAGAGGAAGCTGGCACTGAAGGACAAACTTCGAAAGATCAAGTGTGAAAGGGATGAGACGATCTCTATGTATCTGACCAAGCTCATCACATGCAGGGATGAGCTTGCAAGTGTAGGGGTTGTGACATCAGATGAGGATATGGCGAGTCTAGCACTCCTTGGCATTCCTAAGAGCTGGCATAGCTACCAGGACTCGGTGAATGGAAGGGAGAAACTACTAGATTGGGAACGACTATGGTTGGATTTGATGCAGGAGGAGATCAAACGGAGCACTAGAGATAGCTCTTCATCCATGCATGATGAGGAGAACTGTGCCTTAGCGAGTAAGGTGAAGAAGGGGAAGGAGAAGGTTTCTCTTTCCAAATCCAGTTCTTCCAATGATGGGAAGAAGGTTGACAAATCGAAAGTGCGATGCTTTTATTGTCATGAGGTGGACCATTATGCTGCAAATTGTCCACGAAGGAAATCCAAGAAGGGATCTGGGGAAGGATCTAAAGGTGAGGCACTTGCTTCACAGTTTGAGTTGGATTTCACACTCTTCGCATGCATGGTTTTATCCATGGTGGGAAGTGGTCAGTTTCTTGACAGTGGAGCTTCTTTCCACATGACCGGAGACAAGAGTTTGTTTAGTACTTTGGAGGAGAAAGATCTCCAGATACTCATAGTGATGGGTAATGATGAGAAGTATAGTGTCTTAGGTGTAGGCACGATTATTTTTTAGAGGGAGCATGGAGCTCACCTTACCTTGACTGATGTAAAGTATGTACTAGGACTGAAGAGAAACTTGGTGTCGATCGTGATGCTGGAAGATAGAGGCTATGATGTAGTCTTCATTAAGGGAAATGTTTTCCTTAGACACATCATCACTAGACAGGTGAAGCAGATTGGTTCACGGGTCAAGAACCTGTATGCTCTTGAGGTTCAAGATGCATGCAGAGCCTTGAGCAACAAGGCACCTGATGGAGACTTGGTGGTTGAGAGGGAGGGTATATTACCTCTCAACATGCAGAGCCAGAAGAAGTCTCAGACGATTGTGGAGGAGCCACGATTGGTGTAGCAGCTTCAGGAGGTTGTGGAGCAGCCACAATAGGGGAAGCTGAGTGGAGATCGAGTAGAGAAATCTACTCATGCAGAGACCTCCAGTAGGGGGAAACTTTGAGCCAGGTGGGCTGAGGGATCACATGCAGCCATACCTCCAAGTAGGAGGTGGGGCGATATAAAGTGATCGTCCCAAGGAGGAGGGGCAGGATCCTTGAGGTACCCAACCTCTTGGATGAGACCTTGCTATAGGAGCCCTGATGTGGAGTAGCAAGAATTGACTGATTGGGTAGAGACAGATGTGGATGGAGTGGCAGAGAGAGCGACAATGTAGGGAATCCCAGGACAACGCATAGCTAGCAGGCTGCAACAATGTGAGAGGCACAAGTGTTTTGCACAGTGCTAGGTGGCACAGAGAGGTGTGCAATGGTGCGAGATGCATGGAGATGCTGCAGTAGCGCAGATGTCAGAGAGGGAGAACTTGTCAGCAGCAGGTAGATCTTCAACATCAGAGTATGTTCCTAGCCCAACAGAGTGGTTAGTTTGGAGTGTTTTTGTTCCAATTGTTGTTGGAGCAAGTGGACCAGGTAGATGTGTTGCATGCAAAACATTCCAAAGTTACAGGATCGACTTCGAGAGAAAGCCTTTCTTGTTGAGAGGGAGTGTTGAAAAATGTGCAACAAGAAATGTTAAATTTAGAATGTCCTAAAAATAGACCTACTAAAAATAGCATGTCTAAAAATAGCAATTTGGCCAGTGAGGTCATTGGCCAACTTGGGTGAGAGGTGAAACTACTAAAAACAAAATCTTCTAAAAATAGCATTTCTGGGTCCCTTCCTATTTATAGCAGTCCCTATTCTATCTATAGGAAGTAAAATTAATTTTGGTCTTAACAGAAGTTGCAAATATTAATTAATTAATTCAGTTGAGTTAATTAGTTAAGGAAATTCGAATTTGAAGTCTTTGTGAGCATGTAGATGAGTTGTCCCACTGATTGAGGAATTTATCCTTAATTTCCTCCACTAATTGAGGGAATAAGTATGAGTTCTATAATGAGAGAATCAGTTGACTTAGTTCTAACTAGTCAAGTCCAGTTAGATTATTTTAACAAGTTGTTAAAATAATAAAATATAGTTTGTTAATGCTTGCATGCATGTGACAACTATTATTTTAGATAACTGAGGATTCACTCATGGATAACTGTTGCATGTCAGTTCTATCAGAGACCCAGTTGAGATCAAATGTGGGACAGTGTACTATCAGATGCTTGACTATTTCTAGTAAGTAGTTTTTGCATGGTTGAGGAACTAGTGTCCTCAAGGATTGCGTAGTTGGACCATTGGTTAATTTGGTATGTTTGGAATTAATAGCATATGCTTTTGCTATTATTTCCTAAGAAAACTACGCAAGGACCATAGGTAAAGCCTATATAAACAGGGCTTGGTTGGTTCATGAGACATATCTTCATAGTTCATTGAGAACTGAATAGCTTGAGAGCTAATTCTTTTTGTATTTTGAAGAGGATTTCCACTTGATTGATAATACATGGTTGGGGTTTTATACTGGTGCTTTCCCCTGGATATATCTTGTGTTATGTGTGATTATTTCTCTTGATCAATTATGCATGTTTCTACTTGATGTTGCTCATGAATTCGATTATGCTTCTGCTTAATGTTTTGTAGAAGTAGAACAAGTATTATGCTTTAGGACATTGCATATATCGATTTGTTCTATAGGTGAAATTTCTACACAGTCGCTTGTTGCCAATGTTTGGGAAATTATAGAAGGAGGATATCAATTTCATGCAAGAATACCTATAGATACAACAGGTAAGAATTTATACAAAACCAATGCCAAAGCAGTCAATACTTTATTGGCAAGCCTGTCGGAATCCGAATTCATCAAAGTCATGCAACTCAAGGCAGCCAAAGAGATATGGGACAAAATCATTTAGAGCTATGAAGGAGACTCCCAGGTAAAATGTGCTAAGCTCCAAACACTCAGAATTCAGTATGAAGCTCTTAATATGCATAGTGATGAAAGTATTTCTATTTACTTTTTACGTGTAGATGATATTGTTAATTGTATGAAGAATCTGGGTGAAGAGATAAAGGAGACTACTTTAGTAGAGAAAATTTTGAGATCTTTGTCTTCTAAATTTGAGTTAAAAGTATCTGTTATAGAAGAAAAACAAGATCTTCAATCTATTACTATTGTTCAACTTCATGGAATTCTAATTGCCTTTAAAATGAGGAAAGGAGGTCCATCAGATATGAGAGAAGCCACTTTCAAAGCTTCAGGAAAGGGAAAATAAAAGGAAGAGCACAATGAATCAGGATATATTTTAGAAGAAAAAGATGAGATAAACTTTGTCAAGAAGCTTCAACGGGGTTTCGGAAGATTCAGAGGTAAGCTACCATTCAAATGCCTTGCTTGTGGTAGAGTTGGCCATTATGCTGCAAAATGTTCTCATAAAGATAATCATGAAAAAGGAAAGGAATCTGCAAAAGGAAATAGAAAACAGGTTGTTAATAGAAGAAGTTACTATACTCATGAAGACATTGATGGATTATCTAATAGTGATGAAGATGAAACTGAACAAGATTTTAAACTACTCATGGTTTGTGATAATGATGATTTTTTGGATGCCTTAGAAGAGGAAGAGTTTCTTGAAGAAATCACAAAACTCAAAATCTGTTTGGAAGAAAATAATATTATCATAGACACGTTGACACATCAACTCACTGAAAGAGGAAAAAATAATGAAAAACTAGAATGTGAAGTTATGGGTCTAAGAAAAGAACTAGAAAAGACAAAATCTCTTAATCTTAGATTTGCTAAAGGATCAGAAACTTTAAATGAAATCATCAAGGTTCAGCGTTCTCCTCTTGTAAGTACAGGTCTTGGATATAGTGAAGAATCATCCTAATCACAAAAGCCGCCAGCCTCCACTAGAAGCTATCTTGATGTAGCAAAGACCAGTGAATAGTATGTCAATCATCAACAAAAGCCTATAAGTACTCATAAGGTAAATCATGCTCAATTTACTCCAAGGATGAACATCAATAGAAGCCTCAACGAAAAGGTAAACAATGCCAAAAGATTCTATGATCACAAAAGCTTCTTTAATGGATAATGCTTTTCATGCCATAACCATGGGCATAAGATTGCTCAATGTGTTGCTTACAAAACTATCATGACTAGAGAAGCACGAAATCAAAGTAGCGTAACAAGAATCAAGAAAAGTTCCTATAATAACTTTTCTCCTCTTGAAGATGAAATTGAATGTTCGTTTTTTAATAACTTTGGTCATGAAGGCTCTGAATGCAGGAGAAAATTTTTGCAAACACTTCAAAAGGAGAAAACATCATCAAATTTCAAGGTATGGAGAAAGAAGGAATTTCAATCAGAAAGATGTGGCATATCTTTGTTTGCAGAAGGACAAGAGAATCAGTGGTACATTGACAACGGATGCTCCAAACACATGATAGGTGATAAGGAAACTTCATTCATATAATGCTTTAGAAAAGGAAAATAATGTCTCCTTTGGAAATGACACACCAGCTGTCATTAAAGGTAAAGGTTCTGTTTATTTGAAAGAAAAGGTTAAAGCTGGAAATGTCATGTATGTTGATGGTTTAAAACATAAATGTTTGAGTGTCAGTCAAATGTGTGATCAAGGAAATGAATTTGTGTTCGATTAAATGGATGTGTGGTTTGTGAGCTTGATAAAGGAAATAACGTAATCAAAGGTACAAGAACTGCAAAGAATTTATACATACTCAAAGGAGGACAAAAACAATGTTATCTAAGCAAAACAGATGAAAACTGGTTATGGCACAAAATATTGGGGCATTTAAGCTTTTCTCAAATAAGAAAAGCATGGAGGCTCAAAGTGGTCCGTGATCTTCCAGACATCAGCGTTCCAGAAAATACCATATGCAAACCATGTCAAGTCGGTAAGCAAACCATAGTTCATTTCAGTGAAAAATAAGGATCAACAAGTAAGCCTCTTGAACTCATCCATATTGATTTATGTGGACCAACAAGGAAAAAGTTACCTCATGGATGTTGTGAGGAAAAATGGCTATGCAGGACGATCCTATCCACCTAAGGTGTGACAGTGCCTTAGCAACAAACAGAGACAGCTATTCTAGTATTCTTCCTTTATGAATTAAGAATGAAGAGAGATGGATGGACTAATCGGTGTCTTCCGTTTGTCCCTCGATCCGGTTTCTCTTCTCTTTGGGAGTTCCCAGCTACTTGCCTTCTCGCTCGCCCAACTTCAACAGGTCTCTGCAAGATCACAAGAGAAGAACGCTACACAAAGAAATAGATTCATATTCATAACTAGTTCAGGATTAGAAATAAACTAAACATACTAATGCAATCATACATCAAAGATACACCAGTATATAGGAGAAACCAAGATAGCTTTATTGATGAATAACAAGGTTCAGGAAGAGATACAACCAAGAAGGCTCCAATCCAGCATCTCCTTCCTAGCAAATGGAATTCCTATCTTCACCTCCCTTCAAAGCATTAAGCACCCAATGATTCTGATCTCAAACCAACAACAATTCTTTGCAATAACAAAATTCCAGCCTCCAGATCTCATGGAATAGAGATCCATATATAGATGTTTGGAGAGAGGATGAGTCAGCTTGAGATTTGACTAGTGTCCTCTCCCTCTGTCAGTTCTTGTTTCCACTTGGAGGTTCTTGCTTCCACTTGGAGATTGAGAACCTCTTACTCATCACTAGTCGAATTCACTGAGGCAAGTGTCATTGAGGAAGATTATGGAAGCTTCCTGGGTTTTGACACCTTGTGGAATGAACTTGCCATTTGTCAACTCTCGTTCAGCGCACCTGGGTAGTGCTTTTACCTGCGTTGCAGTGCAGGTAGCCAGTTCAGAGTTTGCATTTCAGCGCAGATAGCTAGTGGAGCCTCTGAACTGATCCTGAATTGACTTGTTTTTGAGCAGTTTCTGGTGGAGAACTTCTGTGAATTGCTGTGGTTTGTTAGCCTTGTTCCTCTAGGGGTAGGAACAACATGTTTAGGGACTTTGGATCCCTTAGATTATGGACATTTCATGCTCAATGCTGTAAGGCACAAAAATGTCTATAACAGTTGCCCCCTAAAGTATGAGGCCGTTTATCGGGTGAAATGCTTTATCAGGAGGATCCGAAGTTCATCCAATGCTGGGAGGAGACCTGTAATAAGATACAACACAATACATTATTTTTCATACTGCTTTCATGATCTAGCTGAGGCGGGCATTCCCATGCTCAGCTTTATAAATTCGTTTTTCTGTACATAGAACAGACAATCGTCTGATGGTAGACTGATGATTTTGATGAAATCATCATCCTTTTTGGTAGGATTATTATCTGCTGCAAGGATGTACATGTCAATGTCTTTATCTTTCCTGAATATATATCGCAGCCCAGATGGATGAAACTAGATCCGGGGTCTTCAAACTCGTTCGATCTTCACTCTAAGTACAAGTCGATCCATGTGAGAAATGTTCTGAAGTCGAACATGGAAAGACATCGCTTGATTACCGGTCAATGAGGTAAACCGTTAACAAGCGCAAGAGGAATCACCGATAATGATAATGACCCTCAAGGTACTGCAGTACAATTCACGTGGTGTGAATAAAGGACTTGGCGTCGAACACCACGCAAAATCTTTCGGTCGAAGGTCATTGATGTATACCTGTCACCGGAAGTGAGAAACTTGCCATTGAGGCATGCAAGCTTCAAAGTACTGAAGGGGGGTGTTCCTAGATCAACTTCTTGGATAATGAGCTGATGTCGACAAGAAGCGATCCGTCAAGGGAGGGCCTTAATGAATCCCACATCAATGACACAGAACGGAGCTAATGATTTTGATGGAGGTGAAAACGATCTGTGACATATGATTCAGGGTGGCGGTCATGAAAGGATGAAGGATAATGTACGGCAGTGGATGGGACACGGTTGACTTCTCTGAATGACTTCTCTTAAACATATGGCAACACTGATGCGATGGATCGGTAGCATTACCCCAAATATGGATGGTATGGCGAGACCATGGTGATGTGACCGGTGAATGAAACAACCCAACCCGATTGTGGTACGGAGGAAAAGTGTCATGTTCAAGAGCGACTTGCTACCATCAAAGTTTTCTTGAGTTTCTCCCAATTTTTCCCCAGTCATTGCTGACCAGTACCTCTTTATTTTTGTCAAGCTTGAGGAGGATAACATATGCTTGTTCTATAACCTGCCCTTCGGGCAAGCCCATCGCTATGTTTTAACGAGCCTAGCGATAGTGAAACTCGTTCTCGTCTAAAGACAAGTTTGTCGCTATTTAATGATTTTAACGAGTCTAACGACAAAGAAAACTCGGTCCCTTTTCATTTTTAGAGAGTCTGAAAAGGTACGTAAAGATAACTCCAAAGTTCCTTTTTCGTCATCTAATCCCTTAAGTCCGAAAAAGTATAAAACAATACAGAAGGGATGAGTTTTCGATAGTTTTAACGAGCCGAACAAAACAAGCGCTCGATCTTTTTGTGCAATAATCCCTCAGGTCCAAAAAGATTAAAATCTAGAGGAGGGATAGCACTTCCTGTCCCTTTAACGAGCTGGAAGGCCAAGGACTCGGCAATCTTTTCATATTTTACGAGTCAGATGAAAAGAGCTTAAAGAAGACTCGTCTTTTGAGGAACGAGTGATGAAACGGGTTAGCAGCGGATTCCAGGTACAGGTTGGAATTTTCCAATCACGTCAGTGTCACAAGGATGGCGAGTGAAATCACTCTTCGCAGCTGTTCCTCAAAATGGGTAAACAATCATATGGAGGTGAACGATCGGCCAATGGAAAAGTGGAGGTGACGGTGCAAACACGACCAAGGCTTTAATGGCGGATAATGTTACATTCACAGATGGTTATTTACCAGAAATTGGTTCATTTTTTATTTTAAAATGAGCTTAAACGCTGGTGGAAACACTTGCTCATTGCTTATGTTTATTTTTTAACGAGCATGAAGTCCGCGTTAAAACTGCTCGGATCTTGCATTTATTTTTTAACGAGCATGAACTGTGTGCTAAAACTGCTCGAATCTTGCGTTTATTTTTTAACGAGCATGAACTGTGTGCTAAAACTGCTCGAATCTTGCGTTTATTTTTTAACGAGCATGAACTGTGTGCTAAAACTGCTCGATTAATCCAATCATATGATAAGAGTGTCTCATCAAGATTCTATTTTTTATGGAGCTTCATCTCACTAAGCTTTGCTCCGCATCCTTTCTTTATGCAAGTTAGGAAACGGCTAACCCAAAAAACAGATAAATAACCGCTCTTTGCTTGCACTCCAAAAGGTTTGCATGCCCCCAGGTATAAAGTACGATTTCAAGGTTACCCCTACTTCTCTTCCGCCAAAACATTTGTTTCACCGGGAGAGGCTTACCTCTTTCAGGTCACCCAAAGATTGCTCCATTCGCGGCCACGAATAAAACACTTCTTCGGCAATGTCTACCGAGATAAACAAAGGTGAGCGACGAAGCCCGCCAACTCACATAACTTTGACAAAAGAATCTTATTCTAGAATAACCCCTCTTCCTAGACGGACGGGGTACAGACTAGTCATATTCTCCCGCGGAAACCTACCCTATACCCAAAGTTTTCCTGCCGAAGCAGACCAGGACGCATGCCCCCTGGGTTCCAGTCATATCCTCTCGGATTACTCGCACTCATCAGGAGGATGGACCGTGGGTTGAGACACTTCTTGCGTGAAGAGACCATTTAGGGATGGTGTATGACTATTTGCGATGCGTGATCCGGGAAATGAAAGTTGGTCCACGAGCTTGACCACTCTTCCTTCATGCGGAAAACACATTACTCTAAAGAGTGAGGAGACGATGGCTCCCATGCAATATATATAGTCTCGTCCAAGGAGTAGGTTATAATCCAAGGGTCCTTGAACGACCATCATGTTCATTTGAACGGTCTTCCCTTTCAATGTTATGGGCACATTGGGGAGGATCCCTAAAGGTCGACTGGTTCCTTTATCAAAGCCTGATAGATTTCTCATCTCAGGCAAAAGCGCTGGCGAACCAAGCGCTTTCCAAGCAGTAGAGGAAAGGATACTCACAGATGCCCCCTCATCAATAATAGTGCCAGTCATTACCATTCTGTATATTTGAACGGTAATTCTGAATGGTATGCTTGCTGGCAACCGGGGTCTGCCTAGTTGGTTCCAGTCGAAGGACACAACCAGGTTGCTTGGTGGTGGGACCGAATAGACGGCCGGATATCGCTCTGACGAACTTCCTTCCTGCGATAAAGGAATGGGTGCATTGCCCCCGTGTTCGTCGGAGTCTGTGTTGATGAAGAGAATTTGGACGGTGACGTCTTTATTCTCCTCTGTGATGGTATCATTCGAAGATAGAGCCTCTGAAGGCAAAACCGGGTCAACTGCCGCCTCAACCTTTTGACTTTCGTCAGGTATGGATTCAAACGGTTCATCTTCAATGATAGGTGCTTCGGCTGACCACCTGAGCGGGCCAGCCGGGTTCTCAACTAGTGAAGGACTTGGCAGGAGTTTTTGATATCCAGGAGGAAGTTGCGCTCGTAAAATCGGGCGATCTTCCAAAACTCTTTTAGCCTCATCTAAGAAGGGACAACGGTGGATGGCATGGTCGCCTTCACACAGTTTGCAGGGAAATCTGGTTTTCCCTCTCTGTCCTGTGGCTTCACTTTCACTAGTTGACGGTGTGCTGTCAACATGGCTATCAGAGGTTGACGCCACCGAATTGTGCAAACAGGGAGACCAGTCCCTTAGTATCCGAGGGATGCAGGGACAATCTCTGTGGAAGTGGTCTCCCTTGCATATGACGCATGGCGATTTAGGCCTTGCCAGTGCTGTGTGTGGATTTTTGTCAGACGACACTTGTTTGCCCCCTGTCGCTTTTGGCTCCTTCTTCTTCTTCTCTTTCTTCTTCTTTTCCTTCTTCTCCTTAGGAACTCGGTTTTTTGTTTTACCAGTTCCGTCAAGCGAAGAGGAAGGAGGAGAGGAAGACTTAGATGAAGTAGAAGGCTGGTGGGCGACTCTGGTCTGGTCTAACTGTTGACTCGAATGTTCAGGAATAGCGGTGTTCTGAACGACATTGGTTGAAAAGAGCCAGACCGGCAGGCCAATTGTCCTGGAAGCGACAATGTGGCCATATGGGGCGCACCAACATCTCCCCAAGAGGAGAAAGGACTAGGATTTCCACCAAGGGGAATTCCTTGGTTGGTGTGCTCCATTTTCTCAACCTAAAGATCAACGCAGGAATAAAGGGTGATTGTTCCGTTTAAAATAAATTTTTAACGACGCTTAGACACAACTTGCTTTTTCAATTTTAGAGAGTCGAGAAAAAGCTAAAGATGACTCTAGTCTCCTTCGATGTTTTAACGAGCCCGAAGTGACAAATGCTCGGATGGACTTTTTCTGTTATAGAGTCTGAAAAAGGCCAAAAGAAACTGCTCTGGAGTTCTAGGCAGAGGGTGTGCCAAACTTTTCGCAAAACTACAGAATACTTTTTAGGGTACGGGCGGTCGATCTTCCTGAATGCTGTGTTCAGTGCATTGCGATCAGTAGGGCGGCCGACACGGCTTCCTAAGGATAAAGGTTTTATTCCTATAGGGGTCTCCCAATATATACGCGACGGTACGTGGGAGCACAATCCGTACTGGCGCTATCGTCCCTCAGGAGGAATCACCCACCTTCAACGAAATCGACAGTCACCAGGCTTTACGACGCCGGAACACGTCTCTAGCCTAGACCTCTATGTTGTGCATTATGTTGCAAAGCGTTGTTAAGTTCATTCAGTTTATTTTAGGTTGATCTTTTTAGAAGTTTGCCTTTCTGGATCACCACGAGATGTATGATACAATTCCTAAATGCAGTCTTAAAGATGATAAGTAAGCTTTATATCTTTTCAACTATGAAAATCCTAGCTACAAAGGGAAAAGAAAGACACCATCTTTTCTCAAAGAGAAATCAGCACACTTTAATGCACTTTTCCTAAATCAAGCATGCAAACTATCAAGATGCAAATGCACAATGCAGGTGTTTGTTTTCCGCTTTCTTAGTATTGATGCCTACAAAGAAAGCTTTTTGTACAACTTTGAATTTGCTTTTAAATGACAAGTACAAACAAGTTTACTTTTTCGAAATCAGAAAGAGTAGAAGAGAATACAACACTTTACGACTTTCGAAATGAACACTTGTTTCGACACTTAAAAGAGACAAACTCAAACCAAAAGCAAAAGCAAATGTATAATCAACTGTAAACAACCAATGAACTCTCTCCTAAGATCACAATCGACAGATCTGAATCAAGGGCTACAGGGTGATTATTTCACTCTTGCAAAGGAAAACTGTAAATGACGCCACAAACACATAAAAACACTCACAGTCTTTTGTACAAAAGGAGGTGGAATTTAAGCAGAGAAAAGGAGTTATCAGACTGGTACCTATGCTGGTTACAGGCTGCAAAAATCAGAGATCAAAACAAGGCAAAACAGAGCAGAGAACCCCAGCTGCACAAGGCCTAACTGGATCAGCGCAACCTCAACACTGGGGTTTTGACATTCAGCGCAGGTAGCCTTCACGGGACCTGCGTTGAAATGCAGAACCTCTTCACAGGGTTCGCGCTGAAGGAGAAACGAGAGTTTCTCACTGGGTTCTGGGTCACAGTTTGCTGATTAATCAACGGTTTCAGGCCAAATAAAAGCAACAAGCAAGGTATAATCAAAGGGATGTTTTGAGGGGGTACTAAGATCTATCACAAAGGATCATCAAATCATTTGTGAGTCCATTGTTCAGATCATAGACAAATCCAGTGATTGGATCAAAGCAGCAACTGTCTACTTTGCAACTAAGAAGGGCAGATGCAGTTCGATTGTTGCTGTTGAGTCTATGAAACAAACAATGATAGAGACACAAATAAAATGACTAAACAGATCTCCCCAGTGGAGTCGCCAATTTGTTGTGAGGAAAAATGCCTATGCAGGACGATCCTATCCACCTAAGGTGTGACAGTGCCTTAGCAACAAACAGAGACAGCTATTCTAGTATTCTTCCTTTATGAATTAAGAATGAAGAGAGATGGATGGACTAACCGGTGTCTTCCGTTTGTCCATTGATCCGGTTTCTCTTCTCTTTGGGAGTTCCCAGCTACTTGCCTTCTCGCTCTCCCAGCTTCAACAGGTCTCTGCAAGATCACAAGAGAAGAACGCTACACAAAGAAATAGATTCATATTCATAACTAGTTCAGGATTAGAAATAAACTAAACATACTAATGCAATCATACATCAAAGATACACCAGTATATAGGAGAAACTAAGATAGCTTTATTAATGAATAACAAGGTTCAGGAAGAGATACAACCAAGAAGGCTCCAATCTAGCATCTCCTTCCCAGCAAATGGAATTCCTATCTTCACCTCCCTTCAAAGCATTAAGCACCCAATGATTCTGATCTCAAACCAACAACAATTCTTTGCAATAACAAAATTCCAGCCTCCAGATCTCATGGAGGAGAGATCCATATATAGATGTTTGGAGAGAGGATGAGTCAGCTTGAGATCTGACTAGTTTCCTCTCCCTCTGTCAGTTCTTGTTTCCACTTGGAGGTTCTTGCTTCCACTTGGAGATTGAGAACCTCTTACTCATCACTAGTCGAATTCACTGAGGTAAGTGTCATTGAGGAAGATTCTGGAAGCTTCCTGGGTTTTGACACCTTGTGGAATGAACTTGCCATTTGTCAACTCTCGTTCAGCGCACCTGGGTAGTGCTTTTACCTGCGTTGCAGTGCAGGTAGCCAGTTCAGAGTTTGCATTTCAGCGCAGACAACTAGTGGAGCCTTTGAACTGATCCTGAATTGACTTGTTTTTGAGCAGTTTCTGGTGGAGAACTTCTGTGAATTGCTGTGGTTTGTTAGCCTTGTTCCTCTAGGGGTAGGAACAACATGTTTAGGGACTTTGGATCCCTTAGATTATGGACATTTCATGCTCAATGTTGTAAGGCACAAAAATGTCTATAACAATGGAGAAGAATTCTTTATTTTATTCATTGATGATTTTTCTAGAATGTGTTGGATAGGTCTACTAAAGCATAAATATGAAGCATTTGAAAAGTTTAAAGCCTTCAAAGCTTTAGTTGAAAATGAATCATATCGAAAAATCAAATGTCTCAGATTTCATTGAGGGAGAGAATTCATATTAGATGAGTTATTTTATTTTTGCGAACAACATGGAATTAAAAGGCAGTTCTCAGTCGCCAGAACTCCTCAACAAAATGGCGTAGTGGAAAGAATGAATAGAATAGTTCAACAAATGGCTCGAGCTATGCTTGATGAATCTAGAACTCTTGCAACCTTCTGGGGTGAAGCTGCATTTGCTTCCATGACTATTCTCAACAAAGCTAATGTTCAGGTAAATAGTGATCAAACTCCATATGAACTCTGGTATGGTAAGCCTCCTACTGTAAAACACTTTAGAGTTTTTGGAAGTAAATGTTTCATCAAAAGGACTGATGAAAAACTTGGTAAGTTTGAACCCATAGTAGATGAAGAAATTCTGCTTGGTTATTCATTCAGAAGTAAAGGATATAAATGTTATAATAAAAGACTTCGAAAAATTGTTGAATGCATTGATGTAGTAATTGATGAAGCATGCAGAAATCTAGAACAGATCAAATTAACAAAGGAATATGAAAATGAGGAAGATGATGAATGCTTTCCTGTACCAAATCAAAATGATATAAAGGAGGAAACTAATGATGCATCAGAAGAAGATACAACAAACATGGAAAAGACTCCATCCAGGTATGTTCAAAAGAATCATCCAAAATCTCAAATTCTAGGAGAAAAAGGGTCTAGACTACAAACAAGAAGAAATCTTATAGGAACCTCCAGTTATCTAGCATTACTATCCTCCATAGAACCACATAATGTAAATGAAGCTAGCAAAGATGAATGTTGGGTTAAGGCCATGGATGAAGAACTTGACCAAATTGAAAAGAATGATACTTGGGAATTAGTTCCTAGACCTCATGATAAAAATGTTATAGGAACAAAATGGATATTTAAGAATAAGTTGAATGAAAATGGAGAAGTTATTAGAAACAAAGCAAGACTTGTTTGTAAAGGGTATGCTCAACAAGAAGGTATAGACTTTGAAGAAACTTTTGCACTTGTTGCTAGACTTGAAGCCATAAGAATGTTTCTTGCTCTTTCAAGTTTTTGAAAATTCAAAGTATATCAAATGGATGTAAAATCAACTTTTCTTAATGGAGATTTAGAAGAAGAAGTTTATATTGAGCAACCAGAAGTATTCATTCTAGGAAATGATGAAAACCTTGTATGTAATCTCAAAAAGGCTCTATATGGTCTTAAAAAAGCTCCAAGGGCCTAATGTTATCATAGTAACAAATATCTACAACAACAAGGCTTCACAAAAGGTCCTACAGACAAAAACTTATATATAAAGATTGAAAATGATAAATTGCTAATTATTATTGTTGATGTTGATGATATCATCTTTGGTAGCAATGAAGAATCTATGAGTCAGAACTTTGCTTTGGTTATGCAATAAGAATTTGAAATGTCCTTACTTGGTGAACCTACTTATTTTCTTGGTCTACAAGTACATAAAACAAACGATGGTATTTTTCTTTCACAAACTATATATCTCAAGCATAATTTGAAGAAGTACGGAATGCAAGATTCTAAACCATTATGTACTCCAATGGTAATAGGATGCAGTCTCAGTTATAATGATGAATCACCTACAGTGAACATACCAACATACATATCTATGATTGGAAGTCTACTTTATCTGACAGGTGCCACACCTGATATCATACATGTAGTAGGAATTGTTGGAAGGTTCCAAGCAAATCCAAAGGAATCACATCTTCAGGAAGTAAAAAGAATATTCAAATATCTTCAAGGAACTCAAGACTTTGGTCTATGGTATCATGAAGATACAGATCTTACTCTTCATGCATATACAGATGCAGATTGGGCAGGAAATGTTGATGATAGAAAAATCACTAGTGGAGGTGCATTCTATATGGGATCACAATTAGTGTCTTGGTTCAACAAGAAACAAAGTTCGATTTCCTTATCTACAGCTAAAGCAGAATATGTGGTTGCTGCATCTTGTTGCACACAACTACTTTGGATGATGAAAACATTGCAAGACATTCAAATCACATGTACTCCACCCATCTCCATTCTATGTGATAATACTAATGCCATTCGTATTTCGAAAAATCTAGTCATGCACTCAAAGACCAAACACATACCCATTAAATACCATTTTCTACGAGAACAAGTGCTTGAACAAAAGGTTAAATTGGAGTATGTTCCCTCCAAAGAATAGGTTGCTGATATATTCACCAAACAGATTCCCAGAGAAACATTTGAATATCTTAGACAAAAGCTCAGAGTAGTTTCAGCATTATCCTACTGTTAAATCTAGTTTTTCAGAGGAAGGTTCCTATATGTGAGTTTCATGAAGGATAGTCACGTATATACATGAGTTTCTGTGGCTACAGGAGTGTATATGTTTTTTCTGATAGAAAAAAAACAATGGGTCAGACTCTGATATGGGTGCTCAATCTGATATTGATGATTATAGTCTGAATGATGAAGATGCCTTGATGAATGATTTGTTGACAGTGCACAGGTAGCACAGGTTCAAGGGGACCTTTAGCCTTCACAAACATTATGCATTGTTAGCATTATGGTTGCTGCCTTCAACTATGGTCTCAGATATCTATATCAATTATTGCATAAGTCATGTAAAGATATAGGGTGTTATATGTCTCCTTATGTCATAGTCTATTTTTGAATGAGTCCTATTGGACATATGATGTAATTTGTATCCCCACTATGCATGGGAAGGATGATGTAATAATTTCTATTTCAGTCATGTATAAACAATTGGTATATCCCCACTTGGTTGGGTGGATGAGTCAAATTTGGTGTATCCCCACTTGGTTGGGTGATTGATGTATGTATGAGTCATTAGTATTAGGGAGGTCACACTCACTTAGTTGAGTTATAGAGTCATGTTATTCTTTCTGAAACATATCTCTACAGACTCTGCATGTACTCAGGGGGAGCATGGACAGCTTAGTGTATCTCAAAGGGGGAGAATATCTTGGTCCGCCCTTTGCCCTTGATGACAAAGGGGGAGAGTGTATTTTGGTGATTGCTTGATATCTCTAACAGTTTCTACAACTTGCAGTAATCAACACCAATATGGTTGCCATCAAGTCCAAAGGGGGAGATTGTTGGCATTATGATACAGGTGTTTTCCTTGATGGACACTCACTCATAGGTCATTTCAGATTTGATAAAAGACAACTCGCAGTGTAAAAGGTCAATTCAGAGGTAATAGGGCAGTGGTACAAAAGAACAGGAAGTTGGAACAAAGGTCTACTGATCAGAATCAATAAGTTGAAGGAAAATGATGTTTTCAGATAGTTTAAGCTGTATATACAGGTTCAACTTGACAAATAGGCATATACACGCAGGTTCACGGAACAAAAAGAGCGTATACATATGCACACACTTTCACAAGAGGAAAAGCGTGTATGCGTTGGAAAATCAAGAAAATTCAAGAGTAAAGAATACCAAGGGTCAATACCATGGTATTAGCCCACAATATTGAGTGGAGTAATGGTTATTTGATCCCGTCCAAGAATACCACAGGCTCTAAGTGTTGTTTTGGTCCGAGGTATTGAGGAAGGCCAAAACTATATAAGGAGGAGAAGATCAAAGGGCCAGGATGGAAAGTGAAAGGGTTTCTCAAGAATAATTTTATCTGAAGTATATTTTGTGTTGCACGGGATACGATTGTGATATGATCTAAAATTTTTTGTGCACCATGAATTCAATGTTGGATTAGGATCACGAGACCTGAAATGACTTATCATTGAATGATTTGATTTTGGTTGGGCTAGATATGATTGCTTACACATGTTTTATTCTTTAAATGTCATGAGCTGGGTACGTTTGAAGTCTGGAATAGCAATGAAATTGTGAGTTAATATTTGTAGATCTATACGTTGGTTCGCCTCGGTAAAGGCATGTATACATGTAGGTTCGCCTCTTCCAAGTAGAGTATGCAAAGAAAAGTCTATTCTTCAGAAATGACTGATCTATCTGATCAATGCTACTATTTTACTGCTATCCGTCAATGAAGCCTTCTTAGATCTAAATGTAAAACTGAATGCATAAGGAGTTTTGTGTCTGATTGATTGATTATTTAAGTGAGAAGGGTTATCTTTGCTACTGACGGTCTAGATATCTGTAAATTGATAGTAGATGTTCAGAATATTGCTGGTTGGTACAGACTTGATTCAAAAGTTTTATGTTTCTGTAGTTTAGAAGGTATACGCAGGTTTGGTTAAAAGAATTTGTGTATACACACAGGTTGGGTTCAGTAAAGTAGCATATACATTCTGATGTATGATTTTTGAGGTTGCAGCTGGTTCTGAATGATGATGCAGGTTTTTGGGTTTAGCATATTATTCTGGTGACAGTGATCTGACTGTTTAGATTAACTGAATGTTGGTTGATGCAATTTGAGTTTCAAAGTTCTGATGGGTCCAGTGTGAAAATTTGATGAAACGAGGCCTTCATATTATGTTGTTGTGTACCAGGAGCATCCAGTTTGAAAATTAATGAAATGTGGTCTTTGGAAGAAGAGAGAAGGTCATAGCCTTCTATAGTCCAGCACCTATGTTCTAGTAAATACATCAGCTAGTATAAGAGCTAGGGGGTTGTAACTCCCTTCCAGTAGAAGATGGAAAATGAGAGAAGGTTGTAGCCTTCTGCAGGTGGGTGCCTGCGTACTGGTATGAGTCTGCACTAGTACAAGATTGTAAACATATTTTCTTTATATTAAAAGAAGACAGAGACGACAACAGCAGGTAGTTTTTCTCCCGCATTAGGTTTCCACCTTAAATCTTGGTGTTCTTGTGTGTTACTTATGTGTGATGGTTCATTATGTTATTACTTCACTTAGCTACTGTATATTAAGTTACTAATGAACTGATTAAAGATCAACATGATAAATTGACTAAATCATAAGTTCTCTGGGTATACATCAGTTTCTCTAATCACAATAGCGTGCACATGCAAGTTCACTTCACTGAAGTAGCATATATAAATCTGTTTGGGAAATGAAAGATTATTGAATTGTAAATACTGATTCACCCCCCCTCTCAGTATTATTTCCAACAATTCCTTGAGGCCAAGGAGACATGGGATCGACATTAGGGGCTTCGAAGGATAAAAATATCATTGCCGTTGTAAAAGATGCAAGAGCTTGAATTTAATGAGTCTTCTAATAAAAACAATTAAACTACATTGTAGAGACTATGGACACACTGAAGGCGAACGTGCATATTATCCATTAGTAATTTATTCATTCTTTGAAATTGACTTTCAAATTAATGACATCATCAATATTTTATGCTCATTATATGTCTTTGTATGGTAGATTGTTTGTAAATCTTTATATGTATATTGTATTTTAGATTATATGTTTTTATATTATAAATTGTATTTCCTTTATATTGTAAATGTTTATATTATTTTGGGATATATTTGACCTATGTTGTCATATTGATGTGGAGAAATATTATTTGATTATTATGGTTAGGTTCAATTAAGGGGTTAGGTTGAGTTAGGGGTTAATTAGTTTATGGGCTTAGGGATAAAGGGTTATTGTTTAAGGGTTTAGGGGCTAGGGGTTAAAGGATTAGAGGTTAATCGGTTTTAGGGAGCATTATTAATAAGTTTTTAAAATATATTATGCACATTTAAAATATGGACATTTAAAATGTTATGTTCATAACCATAATGTAGTTCGCTCATAAAAGAGACTCTTTCTCATTTTTTAAGGAAAAGAGTATGGGACACAAGCCTTGCACTTGGTGTTTCAAAATGATTTACTAGGGGACAATAAAATTTTTAAGCCCAAGTGATATAGAGTGAAGAATTCTCTATATAAAGACTCTTTTTGTGATAAGTAAAGGTCTCATTTGTTGTAAATTGTGAGAAGACTTGAAGTAATATGAAAACTATAATAGTTCTAGGAAAATGGTAGATTAATGAAATATTTGATAAACCATTAATAGTTATTTTTTTCAAATTTATCTTACTATCACTCATGCAAGGTAGAACATTTCATTTTGAATGTCCTTTGAAGTAAGCACAATGTTTTTATTCTATATATAATATTCACTTACCACTAAGTGCAAAGGAGTGAGTTTTTGACATTTTGGTTAAATCAACTAAGCAGTAAAAAAGAAAGAATACCCCATTTTGTGTATAAGGAGATATTGATGCCGCACCTTAGTAAAAAGGGGTTTCTTATGAAAATTAATGTCTTTAGTTGGTTCCCTACCACTTATCTAAACAAAAAAGGGGATCCTATCTAATTTTATTACATAGGTTAATGATTTAAAAGTTTATAAGTGAAAACATATGATGAAAATCCAAAATAAAATGCAACTAATAAGTTAGATCAGCAAACACATTGTTGCCTTTATTATGATAATCTAGCCTAGACAATATGAGACCTACCTATTTAGGAGAAATGATGCAAAAGATAGGAAATTAAGAATAAAAGGGTATAGAAATAATAATTAAAGACGAACACAAGACCAACAATAAAGAATAAGAAAGACTTATCTTCCTCTTGTACATTCCTAGACCATATAGCCACCAACTAATTTTAGTAGTAACTTTCATTGTGAGAATACCTTTAATATAAGATTAAAAGTCCACATCCTCTTTAGAAACAATTTTTTTAATTAAAAAATGATTAAAAAAGATAATATAAGATCCACCCTCCACTTGTCATAATCAAAGATTTGAGAGGATCAGGGGATAAAATATATTTTATGTCCTTTTCCCTCATTCTCTTGTCTTATGGAAGCCATTATGAACAATATTGTAGTATTTACCTTGAGGTTTTCCTGCTTGAACCTAATTAGTATTTCCTGGATTCATTTGTATTATAGTTTGAGTCTTGTAATTTGAGTACATTTATAGATGTGATGGAATGAAAAGGGTTTGTTGATTGTCAGGTGATTGTTCCTAATTTTTTTCAATATAATCTTAAACATATTGCTAAATTGCACAAGCTTCATGATCACATTGGTTTATTGCATTTGTTTCTTTCTCCCACCTGAGCTGATGGTTGCTCACCCATCCTCTTAAAACTTTTGATCTCTAAGTGAAACCAAGAAGGAATATGACATTATAATGATGAATGCAAAATAAGATCAATATGTTTTCTATTATGGTTGAGATCACTTAAAGAAGCAATTTCTAAAATGTTCACATCAAGTTTGATTGTGAGGATTAGGTGTTAGTCCGAGTTCAGTGTTTCCATGTTTGCTTTAGTATCTAAGTCTTAGTGCCTTAAGACTCTTGATAGGATGGTTAAATAAAGGTCAATAGTCCGTTCTCATTCACCATTGGTCCCATAACTTACATAGAATCTCTGTATCAAGCTTGTTGTAAAGGTTCTTAAGTGTTATGAAATGCTTTAGGTGTTTTCGTAACGCAGCGCAGTTTAGGTGATTTCGTAGTGCATAACCTAGATTTTACACTGGCTGCGCTACAAAATAGGAGATTCGTGCAATCCGTAGCAAATCTTTCTTAACTGTCATATCTGTCAAGTTCAGTTATGGTTGCATCATCCACTGTTAGCTTATACACTTCCTATCATATCCAATGGCTTATCTTCATCATTACAGCCGTTAGGTACCTTGGTACACTTGGATTACAAGTTTCAAGAAGAGCCAGACATTCACAGTCATAATTATGATTGTATTCATTGCATGAGGAACAAATCTACAAGCGTTCAATTTGAATTCATTGTACATCAGGCGAGGCAGTTATCAAGTGAGGCAGCCATCAAGCGAGGCAGGGATCGAAGATTGAGCAGTGCCAGTATTTCAAAACTTCATCATGCTGAAGTCTCATGGAAGGATCTACAGAAAGAAAAGAGCACAGGTCAGGTAGATGTTTGAGGAACGAACCTGAAGGTGTAGACATTATCTTGAAGAACAGTGAAGTTGAGCATGCATTCAAGCAGGTTGGATGTTGGAATTTTTGTGAGAAACTCTAGGGAGGTCATGCACAAATCACCAAGGAATTTGCCTTGAATTTCACAGGACTGAATTCAAAGGTTGGGATGCTTGAATTGCAAATCTCACCAGAGGTAATATCCACAGTTACTAAAATTCCAAGGGGACAAGAAAGTTGGTTTAAAAATTTCAAATTTGATATGACCCCCTACAAAGAATTTCTGAAGCCGGAGTTCATTGACTCAAATTTAAACAAGTCTGCGCCTAGAAATTATGTGAAGGACTCATATGCCAATTTGCTTACCTGCATACAGAGGCACCTTACCTATGAAGGGAGATATAATAAGGTGTATTCATATCATTTTAAGCTTCTGCTACATTTCACAGGAAAGATATCTCTTGATTTACCTTTCTACTTATTTCGTAGCCTAAGCAAAATGTGTGACAAGGTGCAGCTAAGGAAAGAAGCCTGTGGGACCTCATTGTTTCACCACGGCTTAGTTAAGTTGATCGTTCTGTATGAACTCCAAAGAGTAGGTAGGGACTAGCCCACGTTTATGTTTATGTCTGGCTTTAAAAATGAAACTGGTCTCAGCCCCCAAGCTATGAAAAATTCTCCACCAACAACTGATCATCATACAGAAACAAGATCCAAGAGATTCACAAAATTGAAAGATAGGAAACAAGTAAGGGAGCCTGCCAGATCAATGGTTATCCAAGACACACCCCAGCAGTCCCTGAAAAAGAAAACTCAGATCGAAGAAGGTAGACGTGAATCATCCGCAGGAGAAGTAGTCCAGAGAAGAATGACCAGGAGTCAATTAGCGAAGGAAAAAAGGCAAGAAGGTGGTTGCTGAGGAAAACCCTATTTCAAAGGGAAACTTGAATGACTTACTGCAAGCCATTGATATTGAAGAATCTCCCTTGGTTCAAGCAGATTTGATAGAATCAGGTAAAGAAAAGACTAAAAGAACGAAAGCCTCAAAAAAGCTCAAGCTTGATGATCAGGTTTCTCAATTTGTCTTTAAGCCAAGAAGACCCATGACGAGGAATTTCAAACAGATACAGGAGATGCTGCCAGAAATAGGTGAAATAGAGGATATCGTAAAAACTCATGACAGACCTGTGACTTCGTTACAATCATCATCACAGCTGCATAAAGAAGATAGAGGAAAGGAAATCATCCCGCAAGAGGAATATAGTGTTGAAGAATTGAAAAATAAGTTGAGGTTAGAAAATCTTGAAATTGCTAGATTGAAGAAATCCTCTAGGAAGCATGCAATTAGGGAAGCTCATTTTGAAAAAATGCAAGCTCCGTGGGAAGACAAAACAGTCCAAATACCTGAGGTGGTCGACTGTAATGCACAATATTATACCTGGTCAGTCCCTTCAATAAAGGAAGCAATGTTCATCAGAAGAGTTAATATGAAACTTAGAGTTGGGAACAGGGTTATGAAGAGATAAATTGAAGAGTTGAAGCTGCATCTAAGCCAGTGGGAAAGATCTCCTTAAGGAAACCACACAACAAGTAAGGTTATATTCAAAATTTTGATGATTTACCTTGTTACAGTTTCTTGAAGAATGATACATCTCTACTCAGTTTTGATAGCTTCAGGGCAGTTGAAAGGGATATGTCAAGATAAAAGAGGCTCCAGTCAGTCAGATTTTGGTGTTAAACTGTGTTTTGTGATTACACAGTAGTTTTGTAGCGCACTACGAAACTGCTGAAAAGAACGCATAATGCACAGTAGTTTCGTAGCGAGCTACGAAACTGCTATAGCTGCATAATTAAAGCTCAGTCAACCAATTTTGAGAGACCAAGGGGAAATTTTTGAAAGGAAATCTTAGAAAAGATCATTTACAATGTGCAAGCAACCAGCCACGGCAAAACAAGCGGAAAGAAGTTATATGAATTTTAAACTTTTTGTTATACAAATGATAGTATGGTAAATGACTTTTCAATCAGCTTTAAAAAAGGTTTTTTCATCACACATGTATATGGGAAAGGCTTACAGCACATGAAGAACATGGAACTCAAATAGATGGTTGGGTAATTAAAGAAGATCAACATGGTTAATTGGTTCCGAATATCTTTGAGGAAGCCAAAAGCATAAAAACAGGGCAGTTTCCTACTTCTCAGTAGCAGTAAAGGGATAAGACATTAAGAACCAGTAAGGAGCTTTGAACATCCACCACAAATAAATTGAAGGAGACCAATTGTCAGAGAATGAGATTTGATTGTAATTAATGTTATTATCAGCATGATGTGGAGTTAGACTCCTAATTGTCTTAGGTTTCTAAAACGTCTAGTTAGCAGTTTGTTACATTTAATAAGTAGTTAAAGTTTGAATAGGTGTCATAGCAAGTAGACTTTGAGTTCCCCTCATGCTGGAGGAGGAATCTCAGCCTTGTAAAGAATTCTATATATAGGAGAGAGGACAATGTACCAAGGGTTGAAAAATTTCAGTGAAATTGGAACTATTGTGCTATGTATATGACTCTGTTTTAGTAATACAAGACTTGGCTTTACTTCTCAGGAATCAGAAGGAATTTACTGTTCAGAATGTTGTGTATCATCCTCTCTTTAGTATTTGCAGTGGTATAGATGTGTGATTACTTAGAAATCACTGGTTGTGCTCTAACTTCCTTCACATATTTATAAACTGTGTTGTCCTGTATGTTTCTGGTGTATTCTGAATGGTTGAATTCTATATGCCCTGACTTCTATGTAAGGTTGATATCATTGTTATACTGAAACGAATTTGACTCCATAAGCCCAATAGATACTTTCTAGTTGTGTTTCCACCGCTCATATTTTTACATTTGTTTCATAAGAATTAGCCATCTTAATCATAATCAAAGATCATTAATCCTTTGAGAGAGCCCTCTCAGGTTGGGGAGGCTAAGCCTCAGCCTAAAGTAGGTTTGAAATAGTTACTTAAGGTCTTCCTGGTCAGCAGCCTTCTAGGTTTTGATTTTGAGATAACAACGGTTGTGACTATAAATATCAGAAAGTGTCTCTCTTCCAACATGTCAAGAAAAGTAACAACTTTCCAAGATTTTTTCAACATATTCTTAAACATAATATTGATAAATTACACAAACATCATCATTGATTTGTTGTATTTGTTTCTTGCTCTCACCTAAGTTGTCTTTGTCTTTGTCTTTGTTGTCTTTGTTTTCTTATATTATATTTGTAAACATTTATATCACATTTTAAATATTTTCTATGTATACTAATATTACTTTATTGATTTTAATTGTATAGTATGGTCCTCGTAGGGAACTTCTCGACAAGGAAGAGGTGGTTGTAGTACAAGCGCCTGTTCAAGAACATGAAGCGAATATTGAGGATCAAGCTAATGATCATATGGAAGAAGATACTGATGTTGATAAAATAGTTGAAGAAGATGGGACAAATAGATTGATCTAGGAGACATTTAATAATGTTGAAATGGATGATGATGGAAACTAGTATGATGGCCATGCTTTTGATAAACCAATACTTGAGAGGGAAATTGCACCTCTTTATGAAGGCTCAAAAACATCTCTTCTCTCTTCTGCATTGGTGTTGGTCAACGTAAAGGTGGTGAATGGTTTTACAAACACATCTGACACAACTCCTAAGGTATGTAATATATTTTGTGACATATATTAGTACTCTACACATGATAAAACACTAATTTTTTCCTTTGTTTTTAATGTAATTAATATTTTGGTAATCATTTAATTAATTTGTAAATTTTGGATGAAATATGTATACGATTAATATTGTTTATTACTTTAACCAAAAAAATTATTTTTCTATGTTGAAGATAGTTAGGTGAATTTCTGTTCCACCTCCTTATTGGTTCCAAAATGGAAAAGAAGACATCGAAACCTGGCATTGAAACCTGACACTTCCTTCATTGAATACTAACATTGAGTGGATCAACTATTAGCAGACTGGCAATGATGGGCGGGGATGGGCTATTGGTTCACAAAAAGAAAAGAAGGCATTGCCTCTTGGGATCGAACCGATGGGAATCAACAATTTGAAATAGAATATCTGCCCTGCTGGTTTGGCCCAGGCAATATGGTTTAGTTGGAATCAGATTTGAAAACCTTATCATTTGGCGTTTACCCATTGTCACAACCTAATTTGGATGGGTTAGAGGAATCATGGGAGAGCTATCGGGAGCTGTTAAGGCCACCATCGATTTATCGCTCACCTTCCCTAAAAAGGTGAGGGATTATAGTAGTTTCCCAAACCGATAGGGATAACGGGAAAGGAAGAAGGAGGAAGAACCGCGAGGTTATCCCTTCCCCTACCCCCCGACTAGTATAACCTTGTGGAATCACTTGATCCCAGGCCTTCCTACAGTAACTTAGTGCTGCGCCGCGCTAATTTAGCCCAAGCCGGAGATGAAAAATATATCCGAATCCCTTCCTATTCCTTCTTCCACATGTTCAATCTTTTTCCAGCGGTTTTCCCAGAGATCTTTCCCATTAACGCCACTCTAATTCTACTCATTCATGGAGTTAAATGTATTATCTCGTACGTACTGAGATTTACATGCCATTATGAAAGATATTGAAATTGAGTATCAAGCTATTCATGAATTTACTAATGATGATATTCTCTATTATAAAGAAAATGTGTCAAAAGAAAAATTCCCAAAATGTGATGAGAGTAGATATCAAATTGATAAAGTAACAAAACAGGTGCCTTGCAAGGTTCTTCATTATATTCCCATAATTACATGTCTGCGACAATTTTCAGGTGCAAAAGAATAACAAAAATTATGGATTACCATGCAATGAATAGAAGTGAATATGTTGTTCTTTGATTTCCTGCACATGGATATGCATTTAGGAATATAGAGGAAAAGTGGCCAAATTTTAAAACAGAACCTTGTAATCTTATGCTTTCATTAATAACTGGTAGTGTCAATCCATTTGGAGAGCTCGTATCTACTTACTCGATGTGACCCATTTTTGTTATCAACAATAAAATTCCTTCATGGAAGCCAATAAATAGGAAGCATATAATGTTGACAATGAATGTTCCACGTATTAATTTGTCTAGAATAATTTTTTTTAACACATGAGTATATTGTTCTAGGTATTAATTTTTTTACTCATATATGTTCAATTATGTCTTTTATATATATATATTTTATTTAATCATATAAGTAGTAATTATGTATGGTATGTTCAATCAATTAGGTAAGTACCAAGTTAAATATATGAATGTATATATTGAGCCTCTTATCGATGAGTTAGTGGAGTTATGAAATGATGTCACTATGTATGATATCTCTAGACCAGTAGATGAAAATAGGTAATTTGAATTCCATGCAATGCTTGTAAGGAAAATTCATGATGCCCTAGGGCTAACACATTTCTATGTTATGTTATAAAGTTACCCTGGACTTTAATAGTGTTTAATTTTATGAAGTTCATTTCATGTATGTTTTTTAAATAGTCCCTTCATTGTACATACTTAAAATAATTGATATAAAAATGATTCCATCTCTTGCAGGTCTTCAAACAAAGGGTAAATTTTCTTGTCTAGTTTGTGGTCCTAAGATTAAATCTTGGCATTTAAAAAGCTTAGGAAATGAGGTGTTTGATGAGTATAGGAACTTCCTTTCTTAGAACCATAGGTATTGAAGTACTGAAAAACATATTTTCAATGGGAAAGAAGAGCCTAGATTAAGACCATAGAGAATGACACCTCGTGCATGGAATTTTCATTATAATAGAGTCCCTTAAGGTATGGATCAAATTGTCTATGTATCAATATACATGATATGTTTGGATTATTTTATATTTTTCTGGAATTCTCTTCACTGTACTAATTGACAAGTTATATTGTTGTTATCATATCTTTAACTATGATTTACCTTGTAGGTCGTCAAGGCATTAATAACATAGCACTTCCATGAGTAATAAAAAATTATCCCAAGCAACTCCCCTACTATGAGCATCTAGAAATTGTTCATTTGTTTGATACAATGCACATCGGGAAGAATGTAACAGAGGCCTTATGGCAAATCTTAGATGTAAGGAGAGATAAAGAATTTTTTTTCAAGATTTGTAATGACATTAAGGAGGCCAATCATGCAATGTAAAGTGCGATTCATTCAAATAGCGAAGGAGAAGACCAAAATATAAGTGCCCTTCCATGGTTATTGAGAAAGCAACAAAACAAGGATGTTAAAGAGGTTATTGAAAAAAATAAATTTCCAACTGGATTTTCTTCAAACATAAATAATATCCTAACAAATAAAGGTGAAGTAGGTGGGTAAAAGCTCATGATTAGCATATGTTCATTAAGGTAATTATTTTGGTGTATATATTTGTTAATTAGTGAAACATCTTGTTAGAGTTTATTTTTCTGCTAATTTGGGAATAAATAATGATCGATCATTATTTTTGTTACAATGTCTTTTACCTATATCTCTCCCAAACAACTTTGACAACAATGTCAAACAAGTTATATATGATCATGGAAAATACATGAGGTAAGTGGAGATTTATGTGCAAAGTGTAATTTGTTCAATAATTTGTTGTACAACTTATTTTTCACTGCATGTGTCTTACTTGTCATCATGTATTATATACTTTTTTGTTGAAACATATGTTTTTCTTGCTTCATTTGTAGATGGTTGTCATCTAAACAAATCAATAAAGAAAATAGAAAATATTGGAGGAAACAAATTCCTTGCCTGATGTGTGAAATGAAAAATTATATACCTTCAACATTTTTCAATACACAAGAACACTACCTCATACACCAAATTGAGGAGACAGAAAAGTGTGGACCTATACACACAAGATCAATGTTGATGATTCAGAGGCACTTGAAATCACCGAAGGCTTTGGTTAGACAAAGAGCATGTCATGAGGGTTCTATGGAAGAGGAATATATTGTATATCAAACCATGGTTTATATTTGTAAATATAGTCTTGCAATAGGAAACATTATTAATGTATTGGATCACATTTGGGATGTCAACTCCATGAACAAATTTGAAGGAGATCACCTATTGGATAAAGATAGAATGAGGAAAGTGAGATGTAAATAGATAGTGGAGATTTATAGTACATTTGACTTTTTCGTTTCTATGTATATCATACTTATTTAATTTTTAGTCTTCCCGCATAGTCCATTATTATGAAGGTATAACATGGTAACTGCTCGTATATATATATATATATATATATATATATATATATATATATATATATATATATATATATATATATATATATATCGAGAGTGAGATGCAATACATTTATACATTGCGAAAAATATTGATTGGATGAAGGTATGGGTTGAACGATGCAAACAAGCTAATAATGGTAGGTTATTATGGTATGTGTATCTACATTGATCAAAAAAGGTTAACATAGTGGAGATACCAATATTACACAAAGGGAAATTGAATTAGCATATGGTTTAAAAGAATATCAGGAAAGCATATTCACCCACATTACTTAGTCTTTTTACAATTATATTGATGCATATGGCATGGTTTTTTCATAATGTTCAATTTTTTCAAGTATAAATATGCTTATCAATTGACAATGCATTTTTTATGTGTTTGGAATATCACAGTTGAAACACCGCAAAAAAATGTGGTTCAATGGCCACAAATTTCACATTAAAAGGTTGGATGAAAATATGAAAACTTCTGATAGTGTGATAACTGCAGTGTTTCATGTTAACAATGTTTCCTCTAGAGGTGATGTACATCCAAAATTATTTGACAATCGATACTATGAGTATCTGCATGATATAATTGAGTGTGACTTTAAATCCTTCAAAATAGTTGTGTTTGATGTCAAATGGTTTAGGCTACAAATCCATGAATGTGACCCTGATAGAACTATTATTGAGCACACAAATGGATTTACCATGGTTGATACAAGGAATGTTGAGCCAGGATCAGAGCCCTATGTTCTTTCAAGCCAATGTGAACAAGTATTTTACGTAGATGTTCCAGGTAAATCAGGCTGGTCATATGTTATTAGATATGATCCAAGAGCAAGGTTGGTAAAGTATAATGTAGTGGAAGAACTAGATGAAATTGAAGAAGATGATGTAGAGGAGAAGGGGGTTCATGTGTTAGATGAAGAAGTAAAAGAAGTTAAATGATACGTTAATTGAGACAATGTTAATTTGTATGAAATAGATGATATATTTTACATTGTGTTGGACGAAGAACTTGAAGAAGTCGAACCAAATGTAGAAGAGAATATTCCAGATGATGATATAAACGATGATGATTATGCTAATATGGAGAATCATTTAAACATGAATTATGAAATGGATGATATAGATGATGATTTGGATGAGGAAGAATATCAATGACGTCAAAATGTTGAAATGTACGAGGTATGTATTTATATGTTTTTAGGTTGTTTTTTTCTCTCGTTCACCTTAAATTTTTATTTTCCTAGTTTTTATGTTTGATTATTATTGTGTTTCTTTCAAATATATTATAATATATAGATTATGAATCGGGGAATTGAGAGTGATGTGGTGGGGCGGGGGGGGGGGGAGGCTATATGAGCTTCTACCTTCACGTGGTTGGCATTGTTCAATAGATAATATATTATTCTTGAAATGAAGAGAAGCTCATTTAGGTTTATATCATCATCTCCAGTTTTAACTTTGGTTTATCTAATAATTTCCAAGGTTTTCCATTTAATAATTAGTGGAAATTATTCTTTGATCCCACATAGAGTTCCTTGAGAATGGAGCCAAAGACAAAACTAATTTTAAATGACTAATTCGTAGAGTTCATAAATGACAAACCTAAGTTCAAATCTAAATGTAATAATATAATAGGTATATGAGTAATTTGGTATTAGAGCATGATTTGAAAAACAAACAAACATTATAAAACCTGCATCAAACATAAACCCATCGTGAAGCAGAGCATTAACTGAGTAGGGGCATTCAAGCAGGGAGTGAGGGCACAAGGGAATTCGACAACAAAGGGATTTTGATAGCACGAGGGCAGGTGTGGGAAGGTGGAGGCACAGAGGCACAAATGCACTAACAAATATGGTGGTAAAGTATTATTTTTTTGTCAACGAAGGCTCCCTCTTGCTATCGTATAGATCTGGAAATCATTCAGGAATTTATTCCACTCATTGACTATAATGATATATTCTTTAATAAGGGGTAGAACCAACTGTATGGTTGGTTGTATAGGTAGCAAAACCAAGTTGTTATGCCAACTTGGTCCCGCATAAATATTTAAACTCTATTATGCCCTAACTTCTTCTCTCAACATGGGAAATTTATTGGTAAAACATAAGTATTCATTCTTCTAACCATTCCCGGTTTCACACAACACAACATAGATTGATATCGTAGCATTCCATTTCGATTGATTTTTGGTATGAGGTACAGTAAAATGAAACAAGCTGCTAACTTGGATTTGAAGAGTTTAAGTTGCGGGATTTGATTTGATGTTAAACTCTTTAAGAAGATGGAGGTGGTGGGAAAGAGTTTTTTTCATCCATGAAAGCTTCCATTCTCCTCCCACAAAATCTCTTCATCCATGAAAACCGCAAATTCCTCCTCCTGTAATTTTCAACTAATAAACCAATAGTCAATCTTGTAGTGCAATTCAAACCTTCTCTCGGGAAATTTTTGGGTCGAAGGTGATCATATGACCAAAATGATTTCCTAGAAGGTCGGTTCCAGTGGAGGAACTCTTTACTGAAGCTATGCATTGGTTGGTTGCTTGCACAGGTTTGTATCTTCTGGTCACTATTTCTTTCTTCTCTTGAGCTGAAAATTTGGACCTCGAGAGGGAAGATTTGAATTCTCGCAAGCTCTGTTTGAGAAATATGGAATTTGCAGCGATCAACAATTGATATAGTTAGAATTTAACACAAAAATGGTTAAGAATGATAAATTTGTATGTTCAGAATGCCAATTCTAGTCCAACAAGCTCCAAACTAGTTAAACGTCTCTATAAAAGGTAAAACGATGTTCCGTTTGTGATATTTAACACATTTATTTATTTTGATTTATTGTTTACAAAAAAACCATTCTTGCTTTCACTGACGTTGGCTGGAATTGTAAAGCACCTCTCATACCCCTCACCCCTTTCAACGCCTTTGCCTTTCTACATCCATAGGAAATGAACTATACATGACTTATACCCACTCTGCCATCGTACTATATCTCACCTTTGGACAGCTGTAGACACCTTCACTTGAAGAAATAGAGGTAATAAGGTTACTTTATACTGAACATAGACAAAATTCTTGCTATATAGAGTAAGTAAGATCTCTCTAAATGGGAAAGCAATAATCGACGAGTTAGCTTGGTGGGCCTATGTCCATTACTTGCACTACTGTCCTAATATCCCTTAGTTCATGGATGCCCTTGTTGCTTATCATGCAAACCCAACTACACCACCTATCACACCTGCATTAAGACCTAAACCTGCCCTCTCCCTATAACACTTAATCAAGGATGGTGGCACGGAAAAAAGGAAAAATCCCATGTCTTCATCAACTAAATGTTTCTTTGTTTTCACTAATTCATCATTTTCAGAAGTAGGTGAAAAGACTACATACATTTTATTTAAAAAATCTATCCATGAGGCACGAAGCCTGTTTATGCATGTACATACTGTTGCCAGTTTGAAGAGGTACATATCTCAGTTTACATTGATTCTTTCAAAAACCATTCTCTTGGAGTTGATAATTCAAATCTAAATTTTATCTATGTGGTGGATGTACATGTTTGGATGAGAATAAAAATGAGGTTTATGACTTGAATGGAGAGCTTCTAATACATACTAATGGCACTATATTATATCTAAAGATTTGGATTCACAGTGCCCAAAAAATGTATATGAAGGAAAACATTTAAACAATCATATTTCAAAGGTCCACCCCTTTCTCATTCAATGTCATATTTTCTATAAGAGATAAAAACTATGTTCATTCCCCAAGTATAAACTCCTATATGACGAACACAAAAATATATTTTAAGATTTGATCGCATTGATTACTTATGGAGGGGTTCCCAAATATTTATCCATTGAGCTTGTAATCCATGTTATAGAAAAAATTCAGAATTAACTTAAAGATGAAACAAAATCTTGGAAAGTTGTATTTAAATATAGAGATTTGGATGATGACCACATATGTCTTAGAATGTTATCATTTGGAATTTCTTTGCATGAATGAATTCTTATTGGATTGACTGGAATCACCCATAGGGTACCATGAATGAAATGTGAAGCAACGACCTCAAAATAGGTATCTGGCATAAGCACATGCTCTTAAGGGTGATGCAGAAGAAAATATATGGCTAGCTATAAAGATAGAGCTGATTGGAGTTTACTGAGAACAAGGTCGTTAGTTAGTCCCTTGATGCCGATAGGAAAGAGAGAGGAAAAGCGTATAAGCCCACCAGCTAGCGAAAGATTCCCATGCTAATGGTAAAATACCCTAGTAATTAAATATAAGGTTAGTATATGTGTTGCATTTCTAGTACCTTTATGTTCTGAATTTCACATGGTATTCAAACATTTATGATCATTCATTGTCCAAGACTTGTATCCATTTCACTTGAATGAATCAACTTATCTATGTGAAGTCATTTCTGGCTCTATTTGATCCTTTCCAACTCAATCATAAAATACAAGATCCTAGGGACCTATTTACATTAAAGAAATTTTGAGGTCTAGAATGGGTATCCTAAGGAAAATTATAAAATAATAGTGGAAATAATAAAATAAGATTAGATCACCTGATCAAATTTTGGAGTGAAAAAAGAAAAAACTAGTTTTTCAACTTATCTTCCTAAGATTTTACCCAAATATTGAGCGCGAGCACTCGTTGGATGCAGAATTTAATTTCACATCCAAGGAGTACCCATGTTGAATAATTTTGATGGATCATCCTACACAAAAAATGATAAATACATGAAAAAACATGATTGCAATCACACTTTTCATGTATTTCTCATTTTTTGTGTAATGGTATCCATCGAAAGTATTCAACATGTGTTATACAAGAAAATGACCTCCTCATTAGCTCAGAGGAGAAATATAGTTTAGATGAAGATAAGACCGAGATCATAGGCCTATTTTCCAAGGTAACACTCCCTAGGAACTAGCAGAAAGAGTTAGAATGCTCCCCATGCATGAGCCAGGGGTGATAGTCCCTAGGGTAACTAGCTGTGTTGCCTAAAGGACATCGTTAGCCAAGTTTTGTGAGATTTTGGAGGCCAAAAGAGCGGGCTGATTCAATAGTATCCCACTTTTGACTCAAATGTCAGCCTGAAAAGTAAGAATCATCTACCTTCGACTTGTTTAAGGATATTTCCATTTCAAATGGAGTCTAATGGAAGGGGAAAGAGCAATAAAGCAAGGAAACATCCTAGCTTTTGCCAAAGGGAACTCATGAGAGAGTTGGCAAGGATAAGCCTCTCATAATCTATATATTGGAGGCTTGGGCATTGTGAAAGAGGTCGAAGGATTGTCAACTAATTGCCGAAGCTTTGTGTGAGATAGTTGCTTTACTACCAAGAGGTTAAGAAGAGAGAGAGAGAAAGGAGCTGGAGGATTAAGGGAAGCTTGATTCACTAGATGGTTGTAATCATTCTTTCCTACTTAATAATATAGACTTGTTGTTGTGTTGTCTACTCGATGGTGCCAATGTTGTGATTTCTTACATGTTGATTTAGTACCATTGTTTTATGAGTATCTTAGATGCATGTCATTTTCATATATTTATGTATTGATGCTTTGATTATTAGAGTTTATATGCTGTAGTATTACTCTCCATCTTGTTTATATGCAGGTGTTGATCTAGGAGCTAGCAAAGGGGTCTTCCGCTCTACTACATTAGGTTCTCCAACAAAACTACATCAAGATCTGAGGTAATCTCCTCTCTCATGCTTTGAATATCATGCATTAATATAGATATGTATATGCTTCTTGTGCTAGCTGCAGTTAATATGAATGGTGTGCCTTGGATTCCGGGAAGATCCTTGAGGGTATTCCAACCACAACAACTCGTGCATTAATCCATATAGCAGAATTGGAAACTCCACTGGGGACTAAACTTAGTTCCTGATTTTCTCCTACCAAGTTCCCGGATCTCTCTTTCCAAGCCCTCCTGTTCTTCTTGGTTCCCTTTCTGACCATTCAAGACTTTTCAACACCCTCTTCATTGTGCAAAGCCTTTGATCTGACCCTGAAAGACTCCTTTTATAGCTTCTACCCCCTTAACGCACCCCAGTAGTGTAAACCAGAGAGTTATAACACTCTGCTAGCTTGATTACAGAGTGTTAGTCCTATCATTAACTCTCTGTGGCCTCTCCTGAAGTGCATTAGCCAACCAATATCTTGATCAGTAGCTTGTTATGCGAATTCCTAGGTTGGAGAAGCTGTCTATAACCTATTTAAGGATCTACAGCTGTGCACTTGTGTTTGGTTGCCTATTTCTTGAGCATATTTTCCTTTTAGGAAAATAGCTTAAGTGCTTATGTTTTTCATGAAAAGAAAATGAAAATTTGTTTAAAGTTTTTTTTGTCTTAAGTTGGTTAGATTATGCATCTGTATATTAGGTTAGTTATTAGAAAGCGTTGCATGTCTGCAAGTTGTGCTAGTGTTTACTGCATTGGATGCATGGTGATGATTAATGTATAAATGATTATCTCCTTGTAGAAATAATTCATTCATCGAATTGAAATTGAAAAGCATTTTTTGTATATTTTATGTCATAGTCTCACAAAACTCCATACATCAACACCCCTTCCAAAGACATTAATAAAGTACCTCTAAAATCTATCTCGTAATAAAGAAAATCAACAACTCTCTTGAGTATACACACATATTAGTCTAGGCTAGGATCTTGGGTTAGGAAGTTGTGAGTTAACTGCCCAAGATCATAAAATTGAGACTAATGTTGTTAAAGAGGGAAAATCCTATTGCATTCATACTATTCGGGACCGCTCCAGTCAAAGCGGAGTTAAATACGAGACAACATTGGAATGTTATGAGACAACATTGGAATGTGAGAGAAGGTAGCTTGCCTTTGATTGCATATCCATAGGGTATTCTATATATCAGGGATCCCTTCAGGGGTATCAAAGCCGAGTCAGGGACTTGGTCTTGCCCACACAACATATTGTCTATGACCATGTCCCCCCAGTAGTGTCTATGATTTTAGGTAACCATAGTGGCCATTTTTTTTTAGGGACGAGGGGCGGGTTGCCCTAGTACCTAAATAGACGAACCTACTCTGTCTTTGGTTTCTGGGAGGGTGCTCATCTTCACGAGAGTACTTGGCCCCTTAATCTGAGATTTAGGTGAAGCTCAAGAGTAATTGTAACTGTATATTTGTCCAGCTCTTTCTTTTAGCCATTGTGATACTGGGTTTCATTTCTAGCAAATGATCGTTATTAGATAGAGTCATATTCCCTGACTACTTACTGATTGACTTTTTAGAGTATTTTTTTATTTTTTAGGTGTTGGTTTGTTATCGTAAGACTATAATCAATATCACTATATTTTTTTTTGATAAAATATATCAGTCACCATGGCTACATACAACCCTCATTGTCAATCTCAACGATAGTAAGGTCTTCCTCCACTAACTGCGGAGGATCCACCAAGCCTCGGTGATCTAGATTACCCCTCTTCGAGTAATTAGTCTCTAGTTTCTAACACTGAATCAAATAATACATCCCAAGACACTATACTACTGGAGGAATTTTTCACTGAAGGATTTGTACCTCCTTATAATCCTCCTCTCACTAATCCCTTGGGACCAATATTGATTCAGGTAACACCTATACCTACCATGTCTTTGACTGTACCTACATCCACCATTCCCTCAGTGACTAATGGGTCGTGGGATTTTGTGGACAACTTTGGTCCACCCTCACTTCCCCAACCAATAGTCAGTAATACACAACTAATTGGTAACCCCGCTATCCAAACTATGCCAAGTCCGAGAAACTTAGTTACACCTACCATGAGCGAAACCCTATACATACCGACTTCTGTCCCCTTTATGTTTTATCCTAGACCTTCAACTGATGCTCCAAATAGCGCTGTTAGCATGGGTCCCTTCAGTAATCCCTTTGGTTGGAATCCTATATTTAGTTCAAAACCCTAGGCTCAAATGCTAGGGGCAATGTTCCCAACATGCACATACCGATAGGGGGCATTACCATTCCCCCTCCACCTATAGGACAAGCTGGACCGTCATTAATTGACATCAATACTCCAAATGTACACTACCCCAGTGTTAGTCATGTGCCTATGGCCAACTATGTGGCTTGCAGGATCCCTCAACCCAGTCTTGCTCAATCCATTTGGGCACCCCCTTCTCAACCTCAATTGAGTCAAGGGGGAAATTTTTATCCTGGGGGAAATCAAGCTTATATCCCCTAGCCTAACATCCCATATGGACAACCACACTATATGACTGTTCCTCCACTGTAAGGAAACTATTATCCAACAAACCCTATGTATACTGTTGGGAACAATATGATGGGTAGACCCTAGGGTCCCTCAAGTCATTCGTCATCACCTTGGTTAGAATCGGGGGAACAAAATACTTTTCCTTTTTTGGAAACACTCGACATCCATGAACTGTACAAACCGACCAATGAATCCATCTACCATAACTTACATTGGACCTCAGCCCCGTACAAAATACCCGCAGACATCTCGAAGTTTGAATGAAAACAAGGGGATGATCCAGGTAGATATGTCACCACCTATCATCTATGGTGCATATCAAACTCCATGGTGGATGACAGTATCCAGCTCTGGCTCTTCCTCCACACCCTTACTAGTAATGCCTCCAAGTGGTACATTGAGCTACCACATGCATCAGTTAATACCTTTGGCACCTTGGTGATGGAATCTTTAAAGCGCTTTTAGTTTCCCATCCGCTACGAAACTAGGATGGAACTTATTACTACCTTATACTAATACACCTCCACCCACATCTTTGATCACATTCATGAATGGATATGGAGGTGGTAGCTTGTCAAAGCCCCCATTTCAGATTATCTATTAGTAGATTGGTTCTATAAATATCTTCTTCCCCAAATTTCCAAGAACGTTTCCTTAGGTGGTGCAGTCACTGAATACCAATCTATTCATCGTGCCCAACACTTAGATTTTATTTATTCGTAGTCTGGCACATTATATGATGTAATCACCAATGCCCCAGAACTTCCAATGCTCTCGCTACTCAGCAATCCAATGTGCACATTGATGGTATCATCAACGCTACCTCTGGGTTTATTGTAAAACAACTTAGCGGCCACATTGACCGATTGTCTGTTGATCCTACTACTTCTACCCAATCAGCTGCTCTTCCTACCACTCTGATAAACTCTGTGCAGTCTACGCAAAAGCCCAATGACAAGAACAAGAAGAATAAGAAAAAGACCTCTCCTTCTGAAGAGAATCCAACCAAGCAATCCAACCCCAAGCAGAAAACTGTTGCACCACCTAACAGTGGAAGGGACAAAGCTGTCAAGTTCCCTTGTAAAATCTATGCGGAAGACCATATGACACATCGATGTCTGCATCTCCAAGAATGCATGGATCTTTTTTCTCAAAAGGACACTGGTAGGACCCCAATGGTCCTACATAACCCTTTCCCTACTTAGCAGCAGCAACATCTTATTGCAAACCCACCTCAACCCCTCCAAGGGGGAAATGATATTTCAAATCATCCTTCCTCTAGTGAAGGATCATCGATCATTTACACCTTTGAAACAGTTGATCTGCAAATGGAAGACAAAACTTATGGAGCTCTGATTTCTAACTCTCAGGATGCTACCTCGAGTTCAAACCCACCACTGTCCAATGATCTTCATATCGGAAGGCCTATTGCTGATCTTGTAATTTGCCCTCGAAAAAGAGCACTTCATCACACAACACATAATACATCTCCATGTGCTTCCTAGAACTACAATATTTTAGAAGAATTGGTGCAAGCACTGTAAGTTATGTGTACACTCGAAGTATTGCAAACTAGAAATATTCGACATGGAGAAATGTAAACCCCCCTTTCCCACCAACTTTCATTTCAAGTGAATTTTTTTTCGAAAGGCTAAGGTGTACAATGAACTGTCTACTTTATGTTGGCTTGTCTTGGGTTCTCCAACCCTTTATCCACTATTGAATTCCCTTAAAGCATTCGATGGCCATACATTCATCCTAAAATGTTACCTTTCTGACTACCAGATCACTCTGAGTGGGAAAATGGTAATGGTGGACATTGAAGTCGTAGAATGAAAACTCGACTATAATCTGCTTTTGGGTCATAGTTGGAATTATGCCATGACTGCCATAGTGTCTACAGTTTTCTGCATCATCCTATTTCCATTGGATGGAAGAATAGTCATGGTGGTCCAACTATCCTTCTCTACCCCAGATTACTCCCCATTGCCTAGCGACATTGTACCTTTAGTGGGTGGCATACATGACTCTTATGTCAGTATTGGTACCAGTATTTTGAAGGGTTTCTTTCCTCTCCTACTGCCTGAGGTTCCACAGATGATTTCTATGGTATCTACTATTCCTCATGACCCAACCAATCTCTGGATCCTCCTCGCCCCTTTAGACATTGACTTATGGAGAACAAATGTAGTTGTCACTAGCCAAAATGGCCTATCAAGCCATTCAATCTACATCAGATTCTCCTGTCACTTTGGTCACGACCAACGGTACCATCTCCTATCCCACAAATTCTCCCTCTAATGATCTCCTCAATCAAACCCTACCTTCGGAGGAATCTATTCAAGAAATCGTGTGTTTAGAGGAGCGACCTTGGGAAAAATCTCACCATTGTGTTTCGATATCTTCTTTGGATACGAGCCCTATACAAATCCTGTCCTTTGAACCACATGAGATTTTTCCCTCAAGTTATACAACTGTCCAAACCTTCAATTCAGAAGGGAACATGGGAAATATTTCAAAGTCAATTCTCATTGATATCTTAGTCAAGACATACATCATGAAAAATATACAAATTGGAGATGATTGCAATCCTAAGTAAATTGCAAGCTTCACCTGTCTTTTCAAGGAATTCCACGATGTGTTCACTTGGTCTTATGAGGAAATGACCAAGATAGATCCATTTATCATCGAGCATGAGATCAAGGTTTATGACAATGTCAGTCCTGTCCAAAAAATAATCTGACCAGTCCACCCCCACAAAAATGCAGCCATCAAGACTGAGGTGGAAAAAATATTACTTGCTGGTTTCATTTACCCTGTTCCTTTGACAGAATGGGTTTCCAATCTGGTTCCTGTAGATAAAAAACAAGGTACCATCCGGGTTTGTGTCAACTACCAGGATTTGAACATTGCGTGTCCAAAAGATAATTATCTGACCCTGTTCATTGACCAAATAACCAAAGGTTGTGCTAGTTGCGAATCCTTCTCCTTTGTGGATGGTTTCTCAGGCTATAACCAGATTGCCATAAAACCTATGGATCAGCACAAAACCACCTTCATTTTCCCTTGGGGAATATTTTCATATAGAAAACTCCCATTCGGTCTAAAGAATGCTAGAGCAACCTTTCAACAGGCCATGGAATACATGTTCCATGATATCAGACACATTGTTCAAGCTTACTTAGATGACCTCCCAGCCCATTCCAAGAAGCGAACCCAACACCTAGTTCATCTTCGTGCAATTTTTCTTAGGTGAAGATTCTATAGCATATGTATGAATCCACACAAATGTGTATTCTTTTTCGAGTCTAAATGCCTACTTGGTTTCATTGTCTTCAAACACGAGATTAGGGTTGATCCCAATAACGTAAAGGAAATTACTCAATTTCCCACGCCACAATCCATTTTATAGCTCCAACGTTTGCAAGGGAAGGCAAAATTCTTATGAAAATTCATTGTGAACTATGCAGAGTTGACAAAAGGCTTTATGTGCCTAATAAAGAAAGGAGTACCATACTTGTGGGATGATCAAGCCCAATAATAATTTGATGCATTGAAATAGGCACTTATATCTACCCCACAAATTAGTGCTCCCAACTATTTGCGAGAATTTCTCCTATACTTGGCGGCCTCACCATCCTCCATTGGTATGGTGTTGGTTCAAACCCACGATGATCTTAGTGAGAATGTGATCTATTATCTCTCGAAAGGCCTGTCTGGGCCCAAATTTCAATATTCACATGTGGAAAAGCTATCCTTGGTAGTTGTCTTTGTTGTCAATCACTTCCAACACTATATACTGCCGTGACAGACTATTGTCATCGCTTGGGAGAATCCCATGAGACACATTTTGTCTCTTCAAGTCATCAGAGGAAATATTCCAAATGGATTGTTATCCTCCAACAATTTTGTTTGATTTTCACCACTGCCAAGGTGGAAAAATACTTTTCTTCGCAGAATTATTATCGGATCTTCCCATAGTCGATCCAAATGAGATAGCCCATGATTCTCTCCCAGGTGAATCTATCTATCTGATCGACTTAACTGACCCTTGGTATGGAGACATTCTTATCTACCTCCAAGCACAATGATTCTGCCCTGATCTATCATCAGGCGACCATTGTCGCGTCCGCCACCAAGCTCGGTACTATGTAGTGTTGAACGATACTTTATATTGTCGTGGCACTGACATAATTCTTTGATGTTTCCTATATCATGAAGAGGAAGAACATATTTTAAATTAATTCCATGCTGGGGCATGTGGTGGTCATCTTTCTGGCATGGCTACTGCCCAGAAAATTCTACGCGCAGGATACTACTGGCCAACCTTGTTTAAATATTATATTAAGGAAATCCAACAGTGTCATCCTTGCCAAATATTTACTAAGAAAATGTGCGCACCCCCTGCCCCCTACACCCAGTTATCTTCATTGGCCCCTTTTCCAAATGGGGCATCGAATTCATCACATGAAACCCCACTTTCTTTGATGGACATAACTACATTATTGTTGCTGTGGACTACTTTACAAAATGGGCAGAAGCCATTCCCACTTTTTAGGCCAATGGAGAAACCAGATTGTTATTCCTATTTAATTAGGTGATCTGTCGTTTCAACATGCCCTGCATTTTTGTGAAAGACCATGGTTCTCACTTTCAGAACCACATGATGTTTGACTTAACATCGTTGCTAGGTTTTGGGCAAGAACATTCTTCCTCCTACTACCCCCAGGATTATGGCCAAGTGGAAGCCATCAATGATATCCTAAAAACCATGATCCATCGGTTAGTAGGCAATCACAAAACCCAATGGTACAACATGTTATATCCTACATTGTGGGCATACTAAACTGCAGTCAAAACTGCAATAGGCTTTAATTCCAATTAGCTTATGCACTCGAAGTAGTGCTACCTATCAAGTGCCAGATTCCTTCACTAAAACTAGCAATTGAAATCTTACCCGACACCATCACTGAAGAAGAGTGCTTGCTATCTCTCAATCAGCTGGATGAGACTCGTCAAGATTCCACAATGGCTCTCGAAGCCCACAAGCATTGAGTCAAGGCCCAATATGACAAAAATGTCAAGCCTTGATCTTACTAAGAAGATGATATTGTTCAGACTAGTTTATGATAAAAAACATGACCTCTTGGGGGCAGGTATGCTTCAATCATTGTGGATCGATCCATATGTCATTACCAAGGTCCTATCAAAAAGTGCCTATAAACTTCAGGACTGTGATAGAATCCTGCTCATGGAGCCCCGCATGGGCTCTATCTGAAAAGGTATTATGCCTAGTATTGAACTGGGCATTTGCTTTGTAATTTAATGTATTTATAAGTTTTTATTCTTTTATTGTGACTGGATTTTTTGGGTTTTATGAGTATTTGCCTCATGCATATCTCTTGTTGTGCATATGTATTTTGTTAAATTTAGGTATGTTCTATGCTTAATGCAATTTACTTCAATTTTTCATATTAGCCTAATGTCAATATTCAGATTAGCAATCACATCATCATGATAGTAAAGTGCAGATAGAACATAAACATAAACAACAAAAGACAATTCAAGACAAGAGGACACAAGATGTGGCACTAGCTAGGGACAAACCCCAATGTGGGGAATCCCTTGATCAATTCTTCTTATATTCTTCAATAATTCAACAGAGAGAGAGATAGGGTACAATGATTTGAAGTCAATACTTGACTTGTCAAATAGGAGATCATACATTAGAGATATTCACCATGAAGATGACACAATGAAGATGGAATTTTGGTACCAAGGACTGAAGATATGCAACAGATGATAGGCATAGAACAACTCACGCAATTACCCAAAAAACTGAAGCTTTCCTTCCATAAAATTATTCTTCCTTTGCTGCTTCATTGATCATGTCAAGGCTGCCCATATGCCATGTTATATATGCTGTAAGGACTAAAGCATATCTTGGAATACCTGATCACTGGTTAGGGCACAAGATCCGAGTGCCACAACATCTTAAACATATCCAACAATCCACCTATTGCTGCGGTTAGCCTTCATACAATCCCTCCTTCTGTACGTTGCCTAGAGGGTCTATTATACTTCTGAACATAGCACTTAAATGCCTCCAACTGTTGTCTATGGCCTACGGCCTAGCCTAGCAGTGGACTGAGACTTAGGTCTCCTCAATCAGCCCTTAAGCAACCAGAGTTAGGCTCCTTTGTACAACAGATACTTCTGTCTAGAAAATTGAGATCAAGAACAACTTGAACATGCCCAACACAGTCCACACTATCACCTACAAAAATTATGGATTTATCAATCATCATGACAGTGGCTAGGTGACTGTAGTTAGGTTGCGTATTAGGTCTCCTTCAAGACTAAAACTAAGCCTTCTTATGAGTGTTGTTAGGATTACCTTTGACCAATGGATTATGTCTCCTCTTGTAGCTGCGTATTAGGGTCAAGTTTCTGCAGAATAGGATCACTCTCTAGCTGTGAATTAGGGCTTAATAGACTGCATATTTAGTTCACCTTAGTACAACTTATAAGGGCCTCTTTGAACAAAAAATAAAGGCACTTTAGAACTGCAGATTTAGGCCTTCACATGCTGTTGGTTAAGGCCTCTCCAACTGTGGCTTAGATCACCCTTTAGGACTATAGATAGGGAAAAAATAGTCCTACTTAGAAAAGGGATTAGGGCATGGATTGAACCTCCTTTCTCTGTGTCTAGATGTCCCCTCCTAGGACCGCAGATAGGTATATTTTAGGGCTTCTTAAAACAGTGGATTAAGGTCTCTTCTAGACCTACAATCAGGGATATTTTAGGGCTTTCTTTGACAGCGTTAAAGCCTCTCCTTGTTGCTTTATAGAAGCCTCCTTGAGTGCATAGATTAGGAATGCTAATTGACCTGCGGATAGGGCACTTGGGCTCCTACCAGACTGCGGTTATGCCTTCTTTGACTGTAGCTAGGGCATGGCTAGATCACCTTCTAGGACAACATATTCTCCTCTAGATCTCTCCTTACACTAAAACCCAAACAAATGGAGAGAGATCACAAGAGGTGTGTGTGTACAAAATGACTTGAAGACCTCTTCTATTTATGATAAAAGGTTGAGGATAAGTTGGGGTAATTTGGTTGCTGGCCGACCTTGACAAATTGTCAAGTAACACAAATAAATTCATATCTCCATGAATACATGTCAGAATCAGATGATCTTTAGATCAATCCTACACCTCTCAGTGAGGGGAATCCAAGAAAAGTATAAGCTGCCATAAATAAGAAGGCCCACATGGAGTTTGGCCCTAGTTTCCAATTTTAACACTCCCTCTCAAGTAGGGAAAACTCCATCTGCTAATCCATCTGCTAGTTCGTACTATCTCTACCATCAGTGCCTTGCACTGCTCTGCTCTGTTAAACTATGAAGAAGAAGAAGTGATCAAGAATGTATCATACCATTCTCTACTGACCCGAAGTCAGTCCCATATAAAGAGAGTGTCTCATACCACTCTTACTGAATTGAAATCAGTTCCAAATAAAGAGAGTGTCTCATACCACTCTTATTGACCCGAAGTCAGTTCCAATTGATCCGAGATCAATATCATCCTAGCATAGGGAGTACGATAGTACACGATGTGTCCATCGACAGTACTATGGTCCCTATCCTCATTTCCCTCCTCATTGGCCAAATGAGAGGTACTTCCCATGAGTCCTAGACTGCATGGGTAGGATGTCTCAACAGGAGAAGGATGAACCACTTATCCCGCCTAAATGTTGCAATGGGGTATCCTAGGGGAAGGCTAAACCACTTACCCTGTACACAACAAATCAATAGGGGAATGTTGAACCACTCACCCTATGACTGTGTCTCAGTAGGAGAAAGATGAAATACTCATCCTGCCTACATAGAAAACCACTAGGGGAAGGTTGAACCACTCACCCTATGGTTGCTCATTGCTCCAAGAAGTACCCCCAAGCCCCCGGAGCTCCCAGATCTTAATGTCCATATCATATAGGACCCTCAGGAGAGAGTCTCTCCATGACTCCTAGTTGTTCTCGGAAATTCAAGAATTTGACCTTTCCTAGGGGCTTCATCTAGATATCAGCGACCTGCAAATCAGTCCCAAAGTGTTGGAGCCTTCTTGCTCCCCATTGTACCATATCCTAGATAAAGTGGTACTTGATGTCCATATGCTTGGAGTGATAATAGAACACGAGATTCCTCAACAATCAAATCCAACTCTAGTTGTCACAGAAGATCATGGTGGTATCCAACACATGTCCAAATAGCTCACTGAAGAGCTTCCACAACCAGATAGCTTCACAGGAGTCCATACTCTTAGCTATGAATTTGGCCTTAGTGGTACTAAAAGAAATTGAATTCTACTTCCTTTCTCATCCAGGATATCGAAGCAGAAACCAAAGAGAAACAACACTTGAAATTGCTCTTATGATCCACCGCACTGTCTGCCCAATCAACATCGAAATAACCATGCAGCCTCACAACTCTTGTAGTGTATCCTAACCCATGAGTGATTGTGCCCCGAAGATATCTTAGAAGATTCTTGGCACCAATCCAATGTGAGTGATGAGGGTCAGCCATATATTGGCTTGACATGTTCACTGCAAAACATATATACAGACGCAAGTTCACCAAGAGCATCAATGCTACTATGAGTTGACAAAACTCACACACTTTTCCCAATTCAGGTCTGGCAGCACTACCACATAACTTCTTCAAGTTAAGCTCCATTGAGGTAGTCATAGGCTTGCAGTCCACCATTCCAAATTCAGAATCCAAATCCCTCTTACTTTTGCAAATGAGAGGGTCTGCACTTGTCAGAAAGAGTTCATCCACATAAAGTACCAGTATGAGAGGTATATCATCCACAACCTTGAAGCAATGGTTTGGATTAGCATTGCTCCTAGTGAATCTCAACTTCATCAGATAGCTGTCAATCCTCTCACACCAAGCCTGGGGTGCTTGCTTTAAATCATAGAGAGCTTTCTTCAACTTGCATACATGACATTCCTGATCATGAATCTCAAACCCCTCAGGTTGTTCCACATCTGTGGTCTTTCTATTACATGAGGGGAATGGGCCCCTTGTAAGATTTCCTTCTGTACACCTCAGACATGTACCTTCATGCTATTCTTTAAATTCAGGCATCCCTATCACCATTCGTATCACATCGGGTAGGGCCTTACAATGAAGATGGGTAGACCTCCAGTTCCATTGAAGAGATGTGACACATGACATGGTCCCCATTGGATTTCCTGCAATTTGATACAAATTGGCAACCGTGAACCCAAGAGTAAAATAATCTTTTAAAATTTCTTTTCCAAGCACACACCTTTCCATCGATGAATGCCACCCTGTAACCTATGTCTTCCATTGTCGAAATGGACACTAGATTCTTCTTGAGATCAGGTACATAAATAACTTCTTGCAAGTTATCTTGATCCAATTGAAGAGTAACATTCCCTACACCCTTTACGGGATAGGTGGCATTGTCTCCAAGTATAATCTCCAAGGTTATTTCCTTATGTATCACATTAGAGAGCGCTTCCTTGTATCCGATGAAGTGCCTTGAGGAACCACTATCAATAAGCCAATTTCCCAACGAGTCTGGAGGAGAGGTGGAGGAGAGGGCTGATATAAGATAATACTCATTTTTCTTATTAGAAACAATATTTTATTCTTCATACTTGGAGTTCCTTTCCTTCTTGGAGAGTCAAACATTTCCTTGATGTTTTGCATTCCTTTTTCCTTTGCCATTATACCTGTCATTCCTTCGATCATTGAAGTAGCCCCTGGAATTATTGTGATCATCATGATGTGATGTGTCCCTTCTATTTGGACACTCCCTCTCATAATGGCCAACTTATTGCAAGCAAGGCATCTGCCCTTCCTTCCACCCTTAGATCCACACTTTCCATTGAAGTGACCTTTAGTTAGGACACTAGACACTTGTCAATGGAATCTATGATAATATTCTTCACTTTGACTTCACCCTTGGTATATTTGTTCTTTGGAGCAGTCTGTGCATTGATGGAGGCTCAAGGATTTTACCCTTCACGTAATCCACCACTTCTTGCTCTTCCAATTTAGCCGGGAAGTAGGATGAGGAACCCATTGAACTTGTCCAACTGCCTTCGGTGATTGCTCTTTCACTCTTTCTTGGGCTTTGTCTCCACCTCGACTCTGATACCATATTAGATTTAGGTATGTTCTATTCTTAGCACAATTTACTTCAATTTTTCATATTAGCCCAATGTTAATATTTAGATTAGCAATCACATTATGATAGTAAAGTGCATATACAACATAAACATAAAAACCAGAAGACAAGACAAGACAAGAGGACATAATATGTGGCACCAGCTAGGGACAAACCCTAATGTGGGGAAACCCTTGACCAATTCTTCTTATATTCTTCAGTAGTTCAACAGAGAGAGAGAGATAGAGTACAACGATTTGAGGTCAATACTTGACTTTCCAAATAGGAGATCAGACGTCAGAGATCTTCACCATGAAGATGAAACAATGAGGATGGAATTTTGGTACCAAGGATTGAAGATATGAAATAGATGATAGGCATAGAACAACTCAACCAATTACCCAAAATACTGAAGCTTTCTTTCCATAAAATTATTCTTCCTTTGCTTCTTCACTGATCATGTCAAGGCTGCCGATCTGGCATTTTATATATGCTCTAAGGACTGAAGCATATCTTGGAAAACTTGATCACTGGTTAGGGCACAATATTTGAGTTCCACAACATCCTAAACATATCCAACAATCCATCTATTGACTGCGGTTATCATTCATACAATTCCTCCTTCTGTATGCTCCCTTGAGGGGTTGTTATACTTCTGAACGTAGCACTTAAATGCATTCAACTGCTGGCTATGGCCTACGGCATAGCCTAGCAGTGGACCGAGACTTAGGTCTTCTCAATCAGCCCTTAAGCAACCAGACTTAGGCTCCTCTATATAACATATACTTCTATCTAGAAAATTGAGATCAAGAACAACTTGAACATGTCCAACACAGTCCATGCTATCACCTACAACAATTATGGATTTATCAATCATCATGACAGTGGCAAGGTGATTGCAGATAGGTTGTGTATTAGGATTCCTTCAGGACTGCAACTAAGCCTTCTTATGAGTGTTGTTAGGACTTCCTTTTACCAATGGATTATGTCTCCTCCTATAGCTGCGTATTAAGGTCAAGTTGTTGTGGAATAGGATCACTCTCTAGCTGTGAATTAGGTTTCAATAGACTCCATATTTAGGGCACCTTAGTACAACGTATCCAGGCCTCTTTGAACAACAAATAAGGGTTCTTTAGAACTGTGGATTTAGGCCTTCACATGCTCCTGGTTAATGCCTCTCCAACTGTGGCTTAGATCACCCTTTAAGACTATCTATAGGGAAAAAATAGTCCTATCTAGACAACGGATTAGGGCATGGCCTGAACCTCCTTTCTCTATGTCTAGATGTATCCTCCTAGGATCGCGGCTAGGTATCTTTTAGGGATTCCTGAAACAGTGGATTATGGTCTCTTCTTGACCTACGGTTAGGGCTATTTTAGGGCTTTATTTGACAACATTAAAGCCTCTCCTTGCTTCTTTATAGAAGCCTCCTTGACTGCATATATTAGGGCTTCTGATTGACCCACAACTAGGGCACTTGGGCTCCTACCAGACTGTGGTTATGCCTTCTTTGACTGCAGCCGGGGCATGGATAGATCACCTTCTAGGATAATGTATTCTCCTCTAGATCTCTCTTTTCACCAAAACCCAAACAAGTGGAGAGAGATCACAAGAGACGTGTGTGTATAAAATGACTTGAAGACTTCTTCTATTTATAATAAAATGTTGAGGATAAGTAGGGTTAATTTGGTTGCTGATCGACCTTGACAAATTGTCAAGTAACATAAAATAAATTCATATCTCCATGATTACATGACGAAATTTAATGATATTTAGATCAATCCTACACCTCTTGGTGAGAGGAATCCAAGAAAAATATAAGCTGCCATAAATAAGAAGACCCATATGGAGTTTGGCCCTAGTTTCCAATTTTAACACTCCCTCTCATCTAGGGAAAACTCCATCTGGTAATCCATTTGCTAGTCCATACTATCTCTACCATCAGTGCCCTACACTACTCTGCTTTGCTGAACTATGAAGAAGAAGAAGTGATTGAGAATGTATCATACCATTCTCTATTGACCCAAAGCCAATCCCATATAAAGAGAGTGTCTCATACCACTCTTAATGATATGAAACCAGTTCCAAATAAAGAGAGTGTCTCATACCAATCTTATTGACTCGAAGTTAGTTCCAATTGATCCTAGATCAATATCATCCTAGCATAGGGAGTATGGTAGTACACGATGTGTCCATTGGTAGTACTATAGTCCCCATCCTCATTTCCCTGCTCATTGGCTAGATGAGAGGTACTTCCGATGAGTCCCAGATTTCATGGGTAGGATGTCTCAACAGGAGAAGTATGAGCCACTTATCCTGCCTACATGTCACCATGGGGTATCCTAGGGGTAGGCTGAACCAATCACCCTGTACACAACAAATCAATAGGGGAAGGTTGAGCCACTCACCTGTTGGCATTATGAGATAAGTGTTGTCCTTGATGGCAAACCACACTGATGAAAAATCATAGTGCAGAAGGTCAGCAGCAAGGAATTGATGATCAGACTATAAGAAGAAGAGAAAATTCATATACGCAGGTTCATTAAGCCCAAGTCGTGTATACACACTGGTTCACTATATACCAAGTCGCGTATACGCAGGTTCGCTATATACCAAGTAGGGTATACACGCAGTCTCATGAACGGAAAAGAGCGTACGTGTCGGAAAGCTTACTTTTGGTCCGTGGTAGTTAGTCCTCGGTACTTGAGCCTATGTTTTTGGACCAAAGTATCTCGACACACGTGTTGATCCCTAGTATTGAGTTGATGGTATTGTTTTACTATGGTTTCGGACCGTGGTATTATGAAAGGCCTAAACCTATATAAGGAGAAGATCATTAGGCCAAAGGGTGTGAGTGAGTAATGAATATCTGATGAAGTGTGAGATCCAAATGCTGGTTATGGGTTGGTGATCTGAACCATGGTTTCACTCATGTGGAGGATGATGAACTATGGAACGGGATCTCAAGGCTTGGAATGATTATCTTCATATGGTTTGACTGTGGATTGACTAGATCTATTGACGCATGTTTATTGTTATGATCTGGGTATGTTTTGATGTCTGATATAGCTGCGGAATTATAAGTTAGGATTTGCAGATATGTACGCAGGTTGTCTTTGGCAAAAGAGCATATACACGCAGGTTGGGTTTGTCCAAGTAGCGTATACAATATGAAGTATGATATTTGAAGATGAAGTTGGATCTGGTTATTGTTATGTTATCTATGTTGTTGATAGGGTTTCAGTGATTCAGTATTGGGTGATTCAGAGATTGATGATGCAGGTTGTTTTATGGATCCAGTATGAAAATGTAGGAAACGTGGTCTCGGGAAGATCGTAGAGTTCAGTAGGTTGGCACCTACATACTGGTAAACATATCAGCCAGTACAAGAGCCAGGGGGTTGTAGCTCCCTTCCAGGAGCAGCTGGAGAACGAGTAAAGGTTGGAGCATTCTTTAGGCAGGCACCTACGTACTAGTAAATGGATCAGCTAGTACAAGAGCTAAGAGGGTTGTAGCCCTCTGCAGGTTGTAGCCTGCGTGCTGGTAAAGGACTGCACCAGTACATTGTAAAAGAAGTTTCTTATTAAAGGAAGATAGAAACAAATTGCAGCAGGTGGTTTTCACCCACATTGGGTTTCCACCTTATATCATGGTGTTCATGTGTGTGGCTTTTGTGTGATGATCTGTTCTGTTATACTGCACCTGTTTACTGTTAATATGGTTAATAATGTTCTGATGCATTTACTGAAGATAAGCTAACTGAATCATAAGATTTCTGGATATACGCTAGTTGCTTTAGACACAGTAGCGTATACATGCGGGTTCACTTAACTGAAGTAGCGTATATGTTTCTGACTATGGAAATGAAAAAGATTGTTTGATCTGATAATACTGATTCACCCCCCCCTCTCAGTATTATTTCCAACAATTGGTATCAGAGCAGGTCCTTTGGTAGAAGCTTGATCGCTTGAAGGAGATCCATGGAACTATGGGAAAGAAGCTTAAGAAGAAAGCACCTAAGAAGAAGAAGACATCTCAGAAGAACTATGACAGTGGGAGAATCGATTGGGGATTAGGTATAAGAAGCTCTTCAGATTCAGAATCAGATTCAGAATCATTATCAGGTATGAATGTGTTATCCTCTGATGTTCCAGCTATATTTCCGTGTGAAAGAGATGGAAGTGATAGTGAAACTACTGAACTTGCTCTTATGGGTGAACAAGAAAGATATCAAATAGAGGCAGTATTTAGAAGGCTTACAGACAAAATTAAAGATCAACAAGATCTATTGAACAAAAGGGAATGTGCTTTCAAAGAAGAAGTTACCAAACTAAAAGCTCAATCAGAGGAAGGAAACAAGGTAAGAAAGTTACTCAAGGACAAGGAAAATCAATGTCAAAAGTTGCAGGGTGAAGTGACATCATTAAGAGATGAAGTCAATGAAAGAAGCACAACCATCAAGAAACTCAGAGATAGATCCAGTTACTATGAAAGTCTTGAAGCCACGATCCGCTCGCTAAAGGAAGATCTTGAAGAATCAAAGAAGCAGAATAAAGATCTACTCCAAGCTATTGAAAAACAGGTAAACGAAGATATCAGCTTAAAATCTGAACTGGAATGTGCCTTCAGAATTCGTCAAATGCAGCAGGATCTGAATGAAGAGCAAGAAAAGGAGATTCTCAAACTAAGGCATCAGTTGGAAGAAGGAAGGAAAGCTGAAGAAGATATGAAGAAGCAATGTCTAGAAAAGGAGGAACAAATTCAAGTTGAGGTAAATATCTTGAAAGGTAAATTAGAAGAAAAGGATAAACTGTTGAGATTTAAAGATAGTACTAAAGCCTTGAATGATCTTCTTAGTAGTCAAAGGTCTCCTATTATCAAGACTGGTCTTGGTTTTCATGAATCTATTGAAGGTGAATCTAGTTCACAAGGTGAGGCAAGGAACTATAAAGAGAAATCCAAAATGATCAACAAGGAGATGAAAGGTCAATCTCATCATCAACCAAGGAAAGAAATTCTTCAAAGAAAATCTTTTACTCCTCCTATGAATAATGTTGAATGTTATGTATGTCATAATCTTGGACATGTTGCAGCCAGATGTGGAAGAAGAAGAGTTCAAGACCATCATGCAGAAAGATCTCCACATTCAAGGCACTTTAATGGTTATTGCTTTGCTTGCAATATGTTTGGTCACAAAGCTGCTGATTGCTATAGGAGGAATATGAAACATGTAAGATGTTATGCATGTAACAAGCTTGGACATATAGCAAAGGAATGCAGGAACAAAGGACGAACATCTCACCAAAAAGAGAAAACAACATCACACATGAAGATATGGAAGAAGAAGGAAGTTCAGCCAGAAAGATGTGGCGCAGCACAAAATACTCAGGTTCAGCACAACACAGACATAATAAACTCAGAGGGAGCTAAAGATGTAAAACTTCAGTGTCCTGAAACTCATACGCAAGTTTCATAAATTGAAGTCGCGTATATACGCGAGTTATACACTGCAAAGTCGCGCATATGTCAGTCTGTGGAAAAGCAGTGGGGACAGGCTCAGAAAAGGGGTCTGATATGATTCAATCCAGTATCTGCTCTATTGGTTAACAGTTACAGTCTGCTGAGAATGTCTTGATACTTGTAAGATGCTAGAAGTGGTTTAATCCTAACTTGATGATGATGATGTCTTGATGCTTACTACTGATGTATGCATGTTCAGATCTAACAACAAACAGATGGCACAGGTTGAGGGGGAGAATATACCCTTAATATTGCATTGTTGGCATTATGATGATGCTTATATGGCTAAATGATATATCTCGCTATGATATGGTTATGAGTTGTCCATGATATGATTCTTGTGGTTACATAGTTGATGTTAAGATCAGATTTATGGTTGATTCTTTGATAATGCATATATGGTGCTTACATAGTGATCTTCATAAGGATAAGGAGAAGTACAAAGCTTGAATACACATCTTCCTCACTTGATGATGAGTCACTCTTATGCTATTGTCATCATATGCATAAAGATCATACAGTTATGATGCAGGCACTCATGTGGATAAGGATTGTTGCTGTTGATGATATCAAGAAGTTTTGTCAAAAGAGCTTGAGCTCAAGATACATAGTGCTGATACATGGATGACTACTCAAAAGTTGCCTTGTTGGAGACATGATGATGAGTTCTTATCTATATGATGATAGGTTGATACTTACATATGATGATTGATGCAGATGTTCCCAAGTAATGATACTTGGAGCATGTAGATCTTGACGTTGATGTAATGACTATAGTGGTGTCACATATAATGTGAATGATTTCATGATGATGTTTAAAAGGAGGAGTTGACTTCTATGTTCAGACATACATTGTTGCAGGAAATTTACAGGTTACTGATATGGAAATAGTTGTACGCGAGTTTCATAAGGCCTATCCACATATATACGCTTGTTTATGTGGATGCAGACGCGTATATGGAGTTTTGAAGGAAATCAGCAGGGACAGATGTTGGTTGCAGAGAGTCTGATATGGGTCTGACAGAGACCATCTGGCACAGGTTCAGGGGGAGCTGATAATCTTCCAATGATGCATTGTTGGCATTATCTTAGAAGCTTTTGGTTCTAGGCGAAAGGAGAACAGAAGGATCTCTTGGTTGCTGCTCTGAATGGTGATTGACAAATGCTGCCAATATCAGTTATTGGTGACATTCATAAGTCTTGCTCTAGATATTTCGTCTCTATGATATATATCTCTTTTTTGGTATCTCTTTCATGGTGTCAGGGTCATGTAACGGCCTATTTTGGTTTCCCCACTATGCCTGGGATGATTGATGCAGTGTGATTGGTTGTCATATGTAAACTTTTGATGTATCCCCACTTGGTTGGGTGGCTGAGTCAATTTTTTTGTATATCCTCACTTAGTTGAGAGATGGATGTATGTATGAGTATTTGGTGATAGGAAGGTCTTTTATGATGTATAGAGTTATGTTCTTCTTGAAGAACATCTTTTGCAGATCTTGCCTACAGTCAGGAAGAGCATGAACAACACACTTCAGCAGTACAGAGACTCGGCATGTACTCAGGGGGAGCATGGACAAATTGGTACACTTTGGCATATACAAAGGGGGAGATCATTCAGAGATTTTAACAGATACTCAGGGGGAGTATGGACAACGAAATGTTCAGCAAAGGAAGAGAACATCTTGGTCCACCCTTTGCCCTTGATGTCAAAGGGGGAGAGTGATTTGGTGTTGTTGCCATCAAGTCCAAAGGGGGAGATTGTTGGCATTATGATGCATGTGTTGTACTTGATGGCAACCCTCTCATAGAAGAACATCTCACTTATGTATAACTGGATGAATCTTCAGAAGAGATATCAGATGTGACTGATGGAGGACAGCTCAAAGGAATCAGATGATAGTTCTAAGTGTAACAAGTTAGCTTTGCCATCAAGTCCAAAGGGGGAGATTGTTGGCATTATGAGATAAGTGTTGTCCTTGATGGCAAACCACACTGATGACAAATCATAGTGCAGAAGGTCAGCAACAAGGAATTGATGATCAGACTATAAGAAGAAGAGAAAATTCATATACGCAGGTTCATTAAGCCCAAGTCGCGTATACACGCTGGTTCACTATATACCAAGTCGCGTATACGCAGGTTCGCTATATACCAAGTAGGGTATACACGCAGTCTCATGAACGGAAAAGAGCGTACGTGTCGGAAAGCTTACTTTTGGTCCGTGGTAGTTAGTCCTCGGTACTTGAGCCAATGTTTTTGGACCAAAGTATCTCGACAGACGTGTTGATTCCTAGTATTGAGTTGATGGTATCCAACATCACCCTATGACTGTGTCTCAGTAGGAGAAGGATGAACCACTCATCCTGCCTACATAGCAAACCACTAGGGGAAGGCTGAACCACTCATCCAATGGTTGCTCATTGCTCCAAGAAGTACCCCCAAGCCCCTTGGAGTTCCCAGAGCTCAATGTCCATATCATGCAGGACCCTTAGGAGAGAGTCTCTCCACGACTCCTAGTCATTCTTGAAAATTCAAGAATTGACCTTTCCTAGGGGCTTCATCTGAATATCGGTCACCTGCACATTAGTCCCAAAGTGTTGGATCCTTCTTGCTCCCCATTGTACCATATCCCAGATAAAGTGGTACCTGATGTCTATATGCTTGGAGTGATCATAGAACACGAGATTCATCAACAATCAAATCCCACTCTGGTTATCACAGAAGATCATAGTGGTATCTAGAACATGTCCAAATAGCTCACTGAAGAGCTTCCACAACCAGACAGCTTCATAGTGGGCCATACTCTTAGCTATGAATTCGGCCTCAACGGTACTTAAAGAAACATAATTCTGCTTCCTGCTCATCCAGGATATCGAAGCAGAACCCAAAGAGAAACAACATCCGGAAGTGCTCTTATAATCCACCGCACTGTCTGCCCAATCAACATCAAAATAACCATGCAGCCTCACAACTCCTGTATTGTATCTCAACCCATGAGTGATTATGCCTCGAAGATATCTCAGAAGATTCTTGGCACCAATCTAATGTCAGTGATGAGGCTTAGCCATATATTGGCTCAACATGTTCACTGCAAAACATATATGCAGATGACACTTCACCAAGAACATCAATGCTACTATGAGTTGATGAAACTCAAAGACTTTCCCCAATTTAGGTCTGGTAGCACTACTGCATAACTTCTTCAAGTTAAGCTCCATTGAGGTAGTCATACCCTTGCAGTCGACCATTCCAAATTTGGAGTCCAACTTCCTCTTAATTTTGCAAATGATAGGGTCTACACCTGTCAGAAAGAGGTCATCCACATAAAGTACCAGTATGAGAGGTATATCATCCACAACCTTAAAGCAATGGTTTTAATTAGCTTCACTCCTAGTGAATCTCAGCTTCATCAGATAGCTGTCAATCCTTTCACACCAAGGCGGGAGTGCTTGCTTTAAATCATAGAGAGCTTTCTTCAACCTACATACATGAGATTCTCGATCATGAATCTCAAACCCATCAGGTTGTTCCACATCTGTGGTCTTGCTATTACATAAGGGGAATGGTCCCCTTGTAAGATTTCCTTTGATACATATCTGACATGTACCTTCATGCTCTTCTTTAAATTTAGGTATCCCTGTCACGATTCGTATCACATCGGGTAGGGCCTTACAATGAAGATGGGTAGACCTTTGGTTACATTGAAGAGATGTGACACATGACATGGTCCCCATTAGACTTCCTGCAACTTGGTACAAATTGCCAACTATGAACCCAAGAGTAAAAGAATCTTTTAAAATTCCTTTTCCAACACGCACCTTTCCATCATTGAATGCCACCTTGCAACCTATGTCTTCCATTGCCGAAATGGACACTGGATTCTTCTTAAGATCAGGTACATAAAGAACTTCTTGTGAGTTACCCTGATCCAATTGAAGAGTATCATTCTCTACACCCTTTACAGGATAGGTGGCATCGTCTCCAAGTATAATATCCAAGGTTGTTTCCTTCTCTATCACATTAGAGAGTGCTTCCTTGTATCCAGTGAAGTGCCTTGAGGCACCAATATCAATAAACCAATTTCCCAACAAGCGTGGAGGAGAGGTAGAGGAGAGGACCAATATAAGATAATACTCCCTTTTATTATCAGAAATAATATTTTATTCTTCATACCTGGAGTTCCTTGCTTTCTTGGAGAGTCGGCCATTTCCTTGATGTCCTGCATTCCTTTTTCCTTTGCCATTGTACTTGTCATTCCTTCGATCATTGAAGTAGCCCCTGAAATGATTGTGATCATCATCATGTGATGTTTCCCTTCTATTTGGACACTTGCTCGCATAATGGCCAAACTTATTGCCAGAAAGGCATCTACCCTTCCTTCCACCCTTAGATCCAAACTTTCCATTGAAGTGACCTTTAGTTAGGCCACTAGACTCTTGTCAATGGAATCTCTGATAACGTTTTTCACTTCGACCTCACCCTTGGTGTATTTTTTCTTTGGAGTAGTCGGTGCATTGATGGAGGCTCAGGGATTTTACCCTTCCCGTAATCCACCACTTCTTTCTCTTCCAATTTAGCCGGGAAGTAGGATGAGGAACCCATTGAGCCTTTGATCTTATCCAACTGCCTTAAGTGATTTCTCTTTCACCCTTTCTTGGGCTTTATCTTCACCTCAACCTTGATATCATGTTAAATTTAGGTATGTTTTATGCTTAGTGCAATTTACTTCAATTTTTCATATTAGCCCAATGTCAATATTCAGATTAGCAATCACATCAGCATGATAGTAAAGTGCAGATAGAACATAAACATAAATGGCAGAAGACAAGACAAGACCAGACAAGAGGACACAAGAAGTGGCACTAGCTAGGGACAAACCCCAATGTGGGGAAACCCTTGATCAATTCTTCTTATATTCTTCAATAGTTCAACAAAGAGAGAGATAGAGTACAATGATTTGAAGTCAATACTTGACTTTCAAAATAGGAGATCAGACATCAGAGATCTTGACTATGAAGATGACACAATGAGGATGGAATTCTAGTACCAAGGATTGAAGATATGTAGCAGATGATAGGCATAGAACAACTCAACCAATTACCCAAAATACTGAAGCTTTCCTTCCATAAAATTCTTCTTCATTTGCTGCTTCATTGATCATGTCAAGGCTGTCCATCTGGCATCTTATATATGTTGTAAGGACTGAAGCATATCTTGGAAAACCTGTTCACTGGTTAGGGCACTATCTCTGAGTGCCACAACATCCTAAACATATCCAAAAATCCACCTATTGACTGTGGTTAGCCTTCATACAGTTCCTCCTCCTGTATGCTTCCTTAAGGGGCTGTTATACTTCTAAATGTAGCACTTAAATGCCTCCAACTGATGGCTATGGCCTAGCCCAATAGTGGACTGAGACTTAGGTCTCCTCAATCAACCCTTAAGCAACTAGACTTAGGCTCCTATGTACAACAGATACTTCTCTCCAGCAAACTGAGATCAAGAACAACTTGAACATACCCAACACAGTCCACACTGTCACCTACAACAATTATGGATTTATCATTCATCATGACAATGACTAGGTGACTGCAGCTAGGTTGCGTATTAGGCCTCCTTCAAGATTGCGACTAAGCCTTATTATGGCTGTTGTTAGGATTGCCTTTTGATGAGCCTCATAAATGGGTAATTATATGGGCTCATTTTACCTCCTAACCTAGTCAAATCAACCATTCTCTTAGCTTATTGTATGATTTTCTAATTATATTTATGCTTATAGAGTGAGTTGAGTTAGTTATGATGCCATGTGGTGTAATATGTGTTTAATGTAGATTATTGATGAATTCTGTGGTCAAAGTCAAGGATCTAGTGGAAAAATGGCAGCAATAACTCGAAGTGGACAAAGGAGAGGACTTAAGGAGGGAATCCCCCTCATTTATTACTCCTCACTTCTATTTCCCCTTCATTCCGCTTGGAGTACAAGCAGCCAATTCATGCATTAGTAGGCAGCCGAGCAAGTGGAGGATGACTGATGACTATCTCGAGTTTTGAGAGCCAAGCCTCCCTGATTTTAAGGAAGTTGTTGGTAGCTTCATTTGTATAAGTAGAGAGGCCTAGGGCCTCACTAGGGTCAGATTTTTTTTGGATTTTTGTTGTACTTTTGCTTATGTAAACTCTGCTCAACTTCGAGCTTATTATTTTGACAGTTCCATGTAATCTTGTTATTGTTTTGGAAATAAAGATGGAATCCTTTTTGAGTTAGCACTGAGTTACCTTAGAGAGCTGAAGCTCTTAGGTTAGGGCCCAATCCAAGTAGCCAAGCTCCTCTTTACTTGCATTTGTATGTTTTATTTCAGTTTGTAGATTAGGTTGTTGTTGGATGAATTTATTTTATGGTCAAGAATAGGCTGCTTTTAATGATTCAATAGTTTGCTTCCATTTGTGCTTTCTATAGTAGGTTAAGCAGTGATAAAGAAAAGATCTAAAAGGCTAGAAACAGTGCCTTGGCCTCTCTTCCTCCCTCTGGGACCATGATTTGAGGCAAAGACCCTCTTGCTGCCCCAAAAACACAGATTTTCCTCATTCATAGGACTTCTAGTGTTTACAGCTTTTTAGTTGGTTAATAGTCTAGTTTGATTTGCTTTAGAACTTCTTCATCATGCTCACTTCTTTATTTACCATAGTCTTCTTCCATGTTTTCCTTTCTTGCAGTAGTTATCAACATTTCCTTTCATAGATCACAGTTTAGATTAGTTTGATGCAAAACTCTATTTTTCTAGATGCACTTATTTCATTGCTTGCTTAATCTCACTGGTTGACTGTCAGTTGTTCATGCAGTAGATATCTTCTAGCAGCAGGCCAGCCTATTATCCATCCCATCCTCCATCTGATCCATGTCCTACAGGTCACCGTAGTCTCCCCTCAATTCTGCCTTAGTTTCCTGCATTTTCCATAGAATTCCTTCCTCTCTCCTTGAGCACATCCAATCATCTTTCTCTCTCCTAATAATTCTTGGTAGACCCTAGGTGCCCTAACACTTCATTCCAACCTTCATCAACCTTTTCCACCCACTCTCACACCCTCAAAAAAACCAAAACTGCTCTCGTCCTCCTCTTGTAGGCCTCCTGTAGAACGTTGTTTTTCCTCCTGTAAATTTCCGGTGTCCTCCTATAGATTTTCATGTAGGCTTTCTTTTGAAGGATGAGTGTGGGAAAAGCCTCCAGAAGGCCACCTGAGACCTCCTAGGATCCAACCACACCATCCTACATCCTCTCAATTCCCAAAAACACCTTTCAACACCACCTATTCACTGCCACATTCACAAACAATAAATCACATACATGTCAAATTCACATAAAAATACATAAAAATCCAAAACAATGTTTTTTTGCTCATTTACTTCCAGAAATAGCTTAATTAGATGTTGTTTACTTCTTTGAATATATAAATGGCATTATTTTCATGGTTGTCATAGTGCTTTCTATAAAAGTAGGATTAGTTGGTTAAGTAGGATTTACTTGGTTTGCTTTACATTTCAGTCTTTCTCCTTTCTACAGTTAGAGTAGTATCTATAGAGTAGTCTTTCTCTCCTTTCATCACATATAGAGCTTCATCTGGAATCCATAGAAGTTGGCTTGAGATCCTAGTGATCTTGTGCCGGTTGACCAAGTGACAACCTGCAGTAAGAACTAGTACTTGTGCATACCACTGTTTTAAGATCTGGCCGGCTCGGATCTGACTCGGCCGAGTTGATCCGAGCCAGATTTTTTTTTTTTTTTGACCCGGCAGAAAAACCAGTTCGGGAGGCCGAGTCATGACTGACTCGGCTGAGTTATTGCATGAATCAGCTGAGTCAGTCATGAGTTGGTCAACCCAGTCGGATTTGCATCTACTCGGCTGAGTCATTAAATGCGGCCAGTCACCCAAAAAAACTACGATTTTTCTAATTTTTTTTTTTTTTTTTTTTAACTTTTTAACATTTAGCTGATTGTTGGGCACTCCAAGGTGTTTTCTAAATTTGTTAAGTGCTATTTGGGGTCCATTCCCCTCTCCCAAACCCTATTTAACCCACTCAAATGCTCTCATTCTCTCACAGCCATCTCATGCATTTGAGTGAGAACTTCAGTGAGAGTTAGTGAGCAGTTCTTGAGTTTGTTTTTGGAGTAGCAGTGAGGAGTCTTGGGCAAGCATTGTAGTTGGAGTGAGGAGCTTCTTGGGCAGCCATTTGGAGCAGCATTGAGGAGTTGATTCTTGGAGCAAGCTTGAGGAGGCAGTTTGTGCCTGGAGGTATTTTTTTTCACTTCTACAAATCTGTTTTTGCTTATTAAATTTTAGGTGCATATCTAGAAAGCCTAGAGAGTGTTTTTTGTGAAAGAAATGAACATTGAATCAATGTTTTTTTTTTCATTTTCAAATTGTTTACTTTCATTTCCTAGTAAAAAAATGGCACCTAGAGCGAGAGATATTGCTTGGGCATATGTTGAAATGGTTAATAGTCAAATTTATTGCAAATTTTGCCAAAGGAAAATTAAGGAAGGTCTTGGGGGCATTAATAGGTTGAAACAACACTTGTCGGGGATTAGAGGCCAAATTACTCCATGTACCTCACCAAAAATTTGGGAGATTAGGAAGCAATTGTTATCCAGCTTTGAGAAGTTTAAAGAAGATAAGGCTAGGCAAAGAGAGTTAGAGGCTGAAATTGGGAGGAAGAGGGAGATACAAAAAATGATGGCTACCAACCCCCATTATGATTTTGAGGGTTCTTCCTCTATCCCTCATACTGATGCATCCAACCCTTTCCGATATGTTCTTCCCTCTTTTGGTTCTGTTCAATATAAGGGAAAGGGTAGAATGAAAAAGGGTGATATGACTATCAAAAGTTATTTCACTCCCTCCTCTCCATCAGATGCACATGGTCCTCAAGCTAGGAAAAGTCAAATTCAACCCACTTTAGATGACCATTGGAAGAAAGAATTGAGGGAAACTGCTTGTGATTACATAGCTAGATGGTGGTATGATGCTAATATCCCCATCAATCCTTCCCGTTCACCATATTATGAGCCTATGTTTGATGCCATACATCCTGCTGGAAAAGGCTTCAAAGGCCCTACTATGCATGAGCTAAGGGGGTATCGTTTGCAGAAAGAAATTGACTCCATTAATGAGTATTTGAAAGATTTCAAGGACTCATGGGAAAGAACAGGATGTACCATCATGTCAGATGGATGGACTGATCAAACAAACTGTACCATCATAAACTTTCTTGTCTTCTGCCCACAGGGAACCATGTTTTTAAAATTAGTTGATGCATTTGATAAGGTAAAAGATGGGCATTTGTTGTTTCAGCGATTGGATCATGTTTTTGAGGAGGTGGGGGTGGCTAATGTTGTTCAAGTCATCACAGATAATGCCTCTAACTATGTTCTTGCTGGTAAACTATTAGAGGAAAAACACAAGACCATCTTTTGGACCCCATGTGCTGCACATTGCATAGAATTCATGCTTTAGGATATTGGAAAAATAGATTGGGTCAAAAACACTGTAGATCATGCCAAAAGAATAACAAAATTTATCTACAATCATTCATTGATTTTGAGCCTCATGAGGAAACACACTGGGGGCAGGGATATTATTAGGCCTGCCATCACTAGATTTGCTACTCATTTTTTGACATTGCAATCTATGCTTTCCCAAAATAGAAACTTGCAAAAGATGTTTTCCAGTGATGAATGGAATCAAAGCAATTGGTCTAACAAACCAAAAGGCAAAGAATTGAAAAAGAAATTTAATGAAGAAACTTTTTGGAGAAAGGCATCAGAGATTGTGAAGCTTGCTGAGCCACTGGTTAAGGTGTTGTGGTTGGTGGATGGGGAAAGGTTGGCTATGGGCTTCATTTATGAGGCTATGGATCAAGCAAAGGAGCAAATAAAGAGGGCATACAAGGATAGAGTGGCTAAGTATGGGCCCATTTGGGCAATCATTGATGAAAGATGGAACAATCAACTCCATCACCCTATACATGTAGCTGGGTATTTTTTGAACCCACTGTATCATTATAAAGCTAAGGAGTCAGGAGCTTTGAGGGGGGGAGGTCAGAGATGGACTGATTGACTGCATTGATCGCATGATCCCATTATAGTCTGATAAGCTGGAGATACATCGACAGGTCACGACCTTTAGCAATGCCTCGGGTACCTTTGGGAAGAACCTAGCAAAAATTGCAAGAGAAGCAGATGAGCCAGGTAAAAAACAATTGCAATTTTCAAATTCTTAATAGTTTTACTTTTTTTTTTTTTAAATTTTGTTAAATCATTTATAATTTGAAAGTTGGATATAATTTGTAATTTTGTTGAGATAACTCATTACACTCCTATGTTTTTTGTAGCACAATGGTGGGAGGCTTTTGGTGGCCACTGTCCTGAATTGCAGAAGTTTGCAATTCGTATTTTGAGTCAAACTTGTAGTGCTACTGGGTGTGAGCGCAATTGGTCTATCTTTGAGAGGATTCACACAAAGAAGAGAAACCGTTTGGATAAAAAACGGTTAAATGATCTAGTCTATGTCCAATACAACCTCCGACTCAGACGAAACCAATTGCTGAACAAAAGACCTAATGCAAATCCCATTGTGTTGGAAGACATTGATCCAACATTAGATTGGGTAGTGGAGAGTCATCCAACAGAGTTTGATCCTGATAAGGATCTTGATTTAGATTTAGATATCGAGGCATCAGCCGAACATGATGTTCAATTGAATGCAGATCCTAATCCACCTGTACTACTAGCCTTAGTCTCATAGCCATCAAGGACTCCAGTTGTAGGTGCTTCCTCTGCTCAGCCACGACAGAAGCGCAGCCACATATCTTCTCTATCTCAACTTGCATCTATTGCAGTTGCACATCCTGCTAGTGGTACCACTTCTACAGTTGCAGTTGGAGATGATGATGATGATGAGGAGCCATGGGGCCCCCTATCTAACTCTGATGATGATCCAGAGATTGATCGACATGATATTGGCTCCTCTGGCAGTAGCTAGTAGCCAGTAGTACTGGAGTCTGGTTATAGTTTACTTTTGTTGTAGAGGCCATTTCTAGCCTCCTTGGTTATGTGTTTTTTGTTTTGAATCTTTGATCATGTATGCATTGCCATTGGACAGTGCACTAGGTGCCATTTTGATATAATGGATATATTCATGAGCCTACTTTGATCATATGTTGTCTTCCATCTATATTATAATGCTATGTGTTTGGAAACATGAATGAAAATCTTTAAAATTATGTTTTTTTATAAAAAAATAAATATTTAATGTATTTTTTACAATGACCGAGTCATTGAAATCGAGCCGGTCGAGTCGACATCGAGTTGGAGTCAGAGTCGGAGTCAATCCTCGGCCGAGTCGAAGTTCGTGTTGGAGTTTTAAAACATTGGTGCATACAGCACCATCGCTTCCAAGTTTGTTACAAACTACTGGGTTAATAAGAGTAAAGAAGGCAACCCAGGAGTTGTAGCATGATTTTTACAATACTGGTGCTCACCATCTTTTTGGCGCCTTTTCCGAGGAAGCATCAGAGTATTCTGTGATTACTGCTTTCTTCTACTTTCTATTGCAACATTTTGCTAATAGTTTATTTCAGCAAGAGTAGACTAGTCGTTTCCTTTCCTTTCAAGTTCTGCATTTCCTTGCTTTCCTTTTCAATTCTGCAAATTTCATTTCAGCAAGTTCATTTCAGTTAGTTGCATTTTGTTTTGTTCAATCAATTTTAGTTTTGTAGGTACTAGTCAGTGTGGGGAAAAAGAAACAAAAACCAACCAAAAATATTTCCTTTCATGCCTCGTAGGAATAGAGATAATTCAGAAAATTTTTTGCCCAACACCCCCACTGCTTCACATAGCCAACCTTCTCTCTTCTTTGGTGGCTGCGATCAAGAAGAACGTTAGGTGAATAGCCAGACACATTTGAAGAACCTATAGGGGAAGAAGAAGAAGAAAACATTCCTTTGGAGCCAATGGTTGAACACAGAAATGCTAGGGGGAATGGAGAGAGAATAGAGGGTACCTTTCCCATGCAGGAGACCAATGGGGATGTTGGTACCATCCCATGACCTCCTTTTTCCTCCTAACACATATCATTTGCTTACCTCTTTCCATCATACATATCTTAGATCCCTTGAAATTGATTAGTTAATAGTACTATAGTTATTAAAATGCATTAAAATTGATTTAGGAGTTTTATGTTAAAGAATTAGGAATTTTTGATAAAATGACTACAGGAAGTTACAACATCCTGTAATTGGTTTATTGTTTGACATATGGCATGACAGCTAGGCTAGAGCGAAGGGTAGGGATGAAAAGTAGAATGTCCAAGCATGGACGAATACCTATCCTACAGCAGAACCGACCCTCCTGCATGCGCGGTCAACGATGGTCAAAGCACAACATGTTGGCGACAAAGGCAGCAACATCATAGCATTCTAAACTGATTTAGTTTTGTTCCTTTTTGAAATCAGTTCAGAATAGAAACATTTTAAAAAGTCATGACATGATAAAAGCGGCAACAGCCGCTTAATGAATGTACATTCCAAATGTATGCGGTGTTAGTTTTTAGCAAGACATATGTAAACACAGTGGTTATTGTTTTTCAAAAAGAAATGTATCGTTATCGAAACAGAGCTTTGGTTGAAACGTAATACGAAAAACTCAGTTGCAGTCACGATTTCATATTGATTCTATAATTGGTTGATCACAGTCCAGTATACCTTTGAAAACGCGGACAGGCCCTGCGTTGAACTGGTATACTGTCATTTCTTTTTATTCGCAACTTAGGGTATTAAATGATATGCACAACAATTAGAATTGGTTTTTGATTTCACTAGAATGCGTATGAGTGATGTTTATGATAGTGCTTGAACAATTCATCACTGAGATCGTGAATCGTATCCTGTAAGGGATTCGATCCTTTGTTGTCTTTTAAAGCAATGTCATGAACTCTGTTATCATTTTAAAGTATGCTTATGATTTTAGTATGTCTTTATCTTTCATGAATATTAGTTGAATGCTGAGTATTTGCTGAACAGGGGTTTTATGCACAGTGTCTCTGTAAGGAGATTGAAATCTTGGTTTAAAGTGATACACAGTGTTTTAATTTGGTAGATGAATTGAATGACAGTGTTTTAATTAGGTAGATGAACTGAGTGACCTAAGTGTTTGGGTGATAGGTAACACACCTCAATCTTCCGTAAAGAAGTCCTGTAACCTACCATCATAACCACTTAGCTAATAATCCTTTATGTCTATATATTGTAGACGCATGCCTCTAAGTCTACGCATCCTGGTCGATAATAAATATAGCTTAAACTAGCACCCTAGATAGGACACTACAGGGGACACCAAAATGAAGAATATAAGCCCTTCCGCCCTACTCATTTCCATGATCTAACTATAGAAGATCCTGACACCTTTTTTTTTGAGTTTTCTATTATCTATCAAACCTATGACTATGCGGAAGATGAAAAAAAGTTGAAGATGTTCCCTTCTACTCTCAAGGATGCAGGCTTGTGCTAGTTCATGGGATTACCTGGCAATAACATCACAACTTGGGCTCAAATGCAACAAGCCTGTAACAACAAGTATCAAGACTATTGTAGGTCAAAAGATAATAAAGAAGAAATTTTCCGAATGACCATAGGAAGTGATGAGTCCTTGGAGGACTATGAGGAGAGGTTCCAACTCAGTTACAAAAGGGCCGGGTGTACACTTGACCCTGAGTCTCAGAAGCTAGTCTTGCTTAGGGGAATTTAGGAAGATCTTTTAGACACCCTCCATCTATTGGATGGGGGAGACATCTACCAACTATCCTATGAGGACATAAAGACTATTTTTAGAAACCATTCTAGAGCAGCCATAAAGAAAGGTAGGGGGAGTCAACCCATAGCCAGTACCTATTCCTCTAACTCATCCATTAAAGGAGAAATTGGAAACATGCTGGAAGACTTCAAGAGTGAGATGCTATAGACTCTTTGCATGCAAATGGACACCTTGCATATCAGAAGGAAACAAGAGGAAGCAGAGAGGGCTTTGGCCATTTTTTTCCCTAGGTGCACTAGGAGGCATCCTAGGAATGAATGACCATTTGAACTCTATAGAAGTTTGTTCATACTGTGAAGAAAATCATTCTACAAACAAGTGTCCTTCCTTACCCGGACTTAAAGCTGTATATCAAGGGGCTGAGGGAGTCACTGAATAGCTCTATTACATAAACCAAATGAGGCCGCATGGACCTAGAACATATCAGTAGGGGATGCAAGGGACATCTCAGGCATACTACAACCCCAACCACGTCAATTCCATTGGGCCCCCCTGCTCATCCTTCCTGGTCCACACCTCCTCCTTGGTCCTTCACATCTCCATATCATGCCCAACCAGCCACCCATTCATTTCAATCCTATGCTTAGCCACAACCTCAGTGAAATGCATCTCATCAGGGGTGGAGGCCCCAATACAACTCTCCCCCTACTCTTATTCCTCCACTACCTGCCCAACCACAACCATTACCTCCTGCTCCACCAAAGCAATCCCAGATGCCTGCTTAGCCAAATCTGAACCCGAACAACAGACAGGCTCAGCAAGTGAATAGTGGGGAACCATCATGCCCGACTTATGCTGTGGAGATTCAGGAAATTAACTTGCAATCTGGGAAATTTCTCCTAGATAGCCAGTCTCCACCTAGGGAGGTTGAGGAAGATAAAGAGGAAAGTGAACCTAAAGCAATTCCACCCTTTCTTGAGAGACTATCCGCAATAGTCCAACCTACCCCAGAAGAAACTGAACTCCTGGGAGAATTGAAACACTTATGTGTGAAGATACCACTTCTCCAAGCCATAAAAGATGTGCCTATCTACAATAGGTTGATCAAAGAGAAGTGCTTTAGGCATCCAGGAAGGTGCAAGAGAGATGCCCCAACCATCAATGTCATAGGGCAATTTTCCGACCTGATGTTAGGGTAGGTAATCTGTCCAAAATATCTGGACGCTGGAAGCCCAATAGTTGATGTCCACATCAATGGCACCATGATCCCACACACCTTGATTAATCTGGGAGCTTCCATTAATGTGATGACAAAAGACACAATGCTCAAACTCAACCTCCATGGCTCCTTGAGGAAGACCATGACGGTGCTACAGCTTGTAGACCGCTCCACCGTGATCCCTGAGGGGATTGTGGAAGATGTGATGGTCTCCATTGATTCTTGGGAGTGCCCTGCTGATTTCTTAGTTCTCCAGCCAATGGAAAAGCTCACTGGGTATCCTATCATTCTAGGAAGACCCTGGTTGGCTACCACCGATGCCTACATCAGCTGTCGAGCTAGGAACATGACCATAAAGAATGGGCATATGTCCAAGCAGTTAATCCTATATCCTCCTACCCAACCCTTGCTAGAACATGATTTACCTCTCTAGTTGGAGGAGAAAGATGAGGATGAAGTCTATTCTGCACCGCTTTTTGCATTAGAAATCGCCATGGGGGGAAACCGCCCAGATGAGGATGATATAATTGAAAATTTGATTCAGAATCCACCTCCCAGTGTATCACCGTTAGAGGACATAGTAAGAGAAACCCAAAACAACCCCTCAACTGATCTCTACGCGGTCGACTCCACCTCTCTCTGTGTTAAGAATATAGAGTTCAGCCCAGAAAGAACCTTGAAAATCAATCCATCCCTATCCACTTCCCAAGAGAAGAAACTGTGTAGCTTGCTGAGAAAACACCTAGATACCTTCGCCTGGAGTTATAAGGAGATGAAGGGAGTGCACCCTTCAGTATGTACTAATCATTTTTACATCAAGGAGGATTGCAAGCCAGTCAGGCACCCTTAAAGGAGGATGAGTCCAACACTTAAAGATATTGTTAAGGAAGAACTACATAAATTGCTTGATGCAGGATTCATCTATCCCATCTCTAACAGTGAATGGTTCTCTCCTTTGGTGTTAGTGCCAAAGAAAAATGGTAAGTGGAGAATCTGTGTCGACTATCGGGAATTGAGCAAAGCCACTAAAAGGGACCATTTTCCTTTACCTTTCATAGATCAAGTGTTAGACGGTCTGGCAGGGAAAAATCTTTTCTCTTTCCTAGATGGGTTTAGCGGGTACAATCAGATTCAAATCAGCCCAGAAGACCAAGATAAGACCACTTTCACTTGTCCTTGGGGTACCTTTGCCTACCGGGTCCTTCCTTTTGGTTTGTGTAATGCTCCAACCACTTTCCAAAGAGCGGTAACGAGTATATTTTCTGAATTAGTTCATGATGCAGTAGAGATATACATGGATGACTTTACTCCTTATGGCTCTAACTCTCAGGAAGCCTTATCTAATCTAGGAAAAGTTCTAGACAAATGCATTGAGATGAACCTGTCCCTCAGTCTGGAAAAATGTGAATTTTTGATGACAGAAGGGACCGTGCTAGGTCATGCAATATCTCAACAAGGACTGTAAGTGGACCCTAACAAAATTGCCGTCATCCAAAGGGTCCCACCTCCTCAAAAGGTGATAGATGTCTGAAGTTTCCTAGGCTTAGCGGGGTATTACGAGAGATTTATTAAAGATTTCAGCAAGCTAGCCTCTCCTTTGTTTGGCCTTATAGGTAAAGATGTCGAGTTTATATGGCCAAAAAACTTTTAAGAAACCCTAAATACCTTGAAGAGCAAGCGTGTGACTGCCCTAATTCTGAGAGGCCCAAACTAGGCCCTACCTTTCCACGTTCACACAGATGCCTCAAACAAAGCAAAAGGAGAAGCCTTGGGACAAATTGATGAAAAGTTATCTTATGCCATATACTTTATAAGAAAAAACTTTTCAAAGGCAGAGTTAAACTATATGGTGACCGAGAAGGAACTCCTGGCTGTCGTGCATTCTTCAAACAAATTCAGACATTATATCACAGGCTATCAAAATTTTGTGCACACTGATCATGCTGCAATTAGATATTTAATGAACAAACCAGATGTGAATGCTCACATTATTAGATGGTTGCTTTTACTGCAGCAGTTTGATTTGACCATTATTGATAAGCCTGGTAAAGAAAATGTTGTTGCTGACTTTTTGTCTAGAGTAAATTTTCCTGTAGGTGAAGAAGGAATGGTGGATGACCAAATGCTAGATGAACACCTATTTTCTATCTCAGTACTCTCTCCATGGTTTGCTGATATAGCAAACTACTTGGTTTCAGCATAATTTCCACCACATCTGTCCTCAAAAGAGAAGAGCAAGATAGTGAGGAAAAGCACCCCTTTCACCTGGATTGGGGGCAATCTTTTCAAACTTGGCCCAGATCAGATCTTGAGAAGATGTGTCAGGGAGGAGGAAGTCTTTGACATCCTCCTGACCTGTCATGATGGGCCTTGTGGAGGTCATTTTGCAGCAAAAAGAACCGCGTTCAAGATACTGCAAGCAGGCTACTACTATCCCACTCTTCATCAGGATGTGAGGAGACATACCAGCCAGTGTGATGAGTGCTAGAGGATGGGGAAACCTACTCCAAAGGATGAGATGCCCATGCAACCTCAAGTGACCTTTGAGCCATTCAAGAAGTGGGGCATGGACTTTGTGGGTCCTATCAGCCCTCCTTCAAAGTAGAAGCAATACATCATTGTGTGCACCGGTTACCTAACAAAGTGGGCAAAGACAAAAGCAATCAAAGCAGTGATAGAGGAAAAAGTAGCTGAATTTTGAGAGAGAACATATTCTACAAGTTCGAGTATCCAAGAGAATTGGTCACAAATCAAGGTAGTTAGTTTACTTCCAATATGATTGAAGACCTGCTCACACATCATAGAATCAAGCACAGGACTTCAACCCCTTACCATCCACAAGCCAATGGGTAGGGGGAGGTCACTAACAGAGCATTGGAAGGGATCTCGACGAAGGTAGTGAGTAGTAGTAGAAAAGACTGGGCAGACAGATTAGTTGAGGCCACTTGGGCCTACAATACAACATGGAAGACCACTACAGGGTTCACACCCTATGAGCTGGTATATGGGAAGAAGGCTTTTATATCAATAGAATTTGAATTCAATACCCTGAGGATGGCAGCTCAGCTGGACCTAGACCTCAACCATGCACAGAAAGAAAGATTACTTCAGCTCAATGGACTGGATGAACACAAAATGCAGGTCCTTCTCCATATAGAGGTAGTTTAACTTCAGAGAAAGATATGGCATGACAAAAACATCAAGGAGAAGCAATTCCAAGAGGGAGATTGGGCACTACTCTATGATTCAAGATACAAAGATTTCAAGGGCAAGCTAAGGACAAGATGGCTGGGACCCTACACTGAGGAGAAATGCAATGACAATGGTTTAGTTCTAATCAGAACCATTGATGATGAAGCTATCCCCATGCCTGTCAATGGACATCAATTGAAAGTCTACAAGAAACCCCTCTCCAAGAGAGAGTTCGTTGAAGATTTGAATAAGACAGTGATGGTAGTGGAGCATGTCTTAGCCTCCACTTCATCCACTCACTGAAGAAAATAAAAAAATAAAAAAATAAGGACTCAAGTGAAAACCTCCATGAGGCGCTTGAGTTCCATCATTGGGTTGAAAACCTCCTTTGAGGTGGCCCAATGATGTCAAAAAAAAAAGATAAAAATAAGATCCCTGGGTTAAAACCTCCCTTGGAGGCTCCCAGGGCAGGCAATTAGGGTGAAAACCTCCCTGAGGTGCCCTAGTTTTTTTCAAGAAAAAAGAGAAAAAGAAAAATGAATTTCCAATTGCATTGCAGGTTTGTAGGAGGACTACATGAAGGAGCAAAAGGTGCCAAGGGAGCCCTGAAACCACCACCAACAACTATCCTACCTTCCCACATCTTTCACCTCACTGTGCTTATTTTTCAAAAACTGTGTTTTCTATAGGAGGCTCATGTAGGAATTACATAGAGCCGGAAATGGATATAAAAGGCAGATTGAGGGACAGGGAAGCTTCATAAAAAAATATATAAATCCTCCTACAGTCTTCAAACCTCCTTGCCATCATGTCCAAGCCTACATCACACCCCAAGCATCATTCTTCTTCCTGTCCAAGAAAAACACGAAAAAATAGTTCTTCAGGAAAAAAAATAAAAAATAAGAAAGGGAACAACACCATCAACCTCACCTGAAGGCCACCTATTACCTCTCCATCTATATGTACATCTCTGGCATCATCCTCACAGCTCCAAGCATAGAAAGAAGCTGAAGTTTCAAGGGGAGAAGCAGCTACAGGAGCTCCTGTAGGAATTCCTGTAGCAGCTGATCCCATTAAAATCTAGCATCAGCAGCAAGAGGGTGCAAATATGAAGGTTGAAGAAGACACCTGAAGCTCAGATCCAGCCAGAGAAGAACTTGCACAAGGCACAACCACACATCAGCAAGCAGACAACATGAAGCAAAAGAAACAAAGGCATACAACAGAGAGAGAGAGCCACATCACCTCACAACAAATACATTCGGATCTCAGGTAAGTAACTAACCCGCTCCTCTATTTGCATTTGTGTAATTAGAAGGCATGCAAAAGTAATGATATGGTTGAGGTTGAATGAGTGAGAGGTGGCCAGTTAAATTGGCCACCTTCATGTAGTTGACTCTATTCATCCGAAGATGTCACACACACGTGCGCACAGTCAACTCAAGAAATATGTCAAGGACAAGTAGTGGAGGAAGTGTGAACTCCGATGCAATCATGAGGGATGATTATGAGGAAAGGGCCATGATGACAAGGTAGGTGGGGATCAATGGTCTGAATATGGACAATGTACACTTGGCCAGCTCACCCTCCATCACTGGAAATATCCATAAAAAGCAATAAGTACTCCTCCTCGAGCACTCTCACCGCCTTTTCCTTCATTCTCTCCTTGAAACTCCACTCCTGCAATCTCCTTGTGCACCCAAAGCCTCATAACCATCATTCTCCATTGATCTCTCCCATATTCTTGCTTTCAGTGTTTTCTACAGGAGCACTTATAGGTTCTACAGGAGAACCTACAGGAATTCTATAAGAGGGAAAACCGTCTTCTATCAGAGGGCCAGTGAGTTGTTTTGAAGGGAGAAAACACGGGTTTTAGCACAATTCTTAGGTTGAGGATGTAGGTTCTATGCATATCCCCATTGAATATCAAAATATGCAAGCAGTGGTTTAATTTTGAGGAGGAAATAAAGCTTTTAGGTGGAGGAAATACACAAAAGAATTTATGCTTATTTCTTAAAAAAAAACACAGTCTCTCTATTTCTCTGTTTTTCTTCAAAAATTGTTGTCTCCATATCCACATTTGGTTTCCCAAGAAACATAAACAAAATGACAGGAGGTGTTAGAGTCGGTCTGGTCATCCCTCCGTTAGAGATCAAAACTCTTTTTGCATTTCATGTTTAGGTGTCCCATCTCGCTCGATCAGTTTCATTCCCTTAGGAGCATGCTATAACTCTGTCGGAAGGGCTTTCTTCATTCATCCCCCTCATGATTTGCACTATTGGCTCAGGTCTGTCCATCAAAATCAAGTCTTAAAAGTCATTTGCAGTCCTGTTTCATTTTCTAGGTCATAATAGTCATTTTAGTCATTAGGTCTAGGGTTAGTCAATTTGGTCTTCGACAAAGTCTAATAAAGCCAGCAGGCTAGAGGGAGGTTCTTGATAAGTTGTTATTTCAAAGATTTTTATCGTCATATGGATGGATTATGACTTTTCTTCAAAACTCTGTTTTGAAGACAAGTTGACATTTCGTTTTTTGTAATAAATTTCCAAAATTTTCAGTTCTTGAATTCTTCAAGCGCAGCCCTGGTCTCCTTTTCCAAATCACATGTCAACTATCCCTACAAAAAATTGCCAAGAATTTCATCATTTCAACCAAAAAATCAAGAAGGAAACAAAAAGACAGAGTTGTATTAATTATGAAATAGTGCCAATTTCAAAACATTACAAAAATGGGTTTTGAGGAACCAAAAATCAAATCAATGTCTTTATAAAGGTTTTGCTATGAAGATGAATGTCATTCTGCATGCCAAGGTCGAAGAAAAGCATTTCAAAGCGAATTGGGTGAGCAGTGCGTGCTTTGGAGAGAAATTGTTTGCAACTAGCCGGCGCGGCGCACTGGGAGAAACTGCCCAGTGTTATTTTGAATGGGCATGGCGAACTGGGTTCTTGGCGCGGCGCATACAGTCCAAAGCCCTCATTGTTTCAAATTTCACCAATTTTCTCATAACTTGCGTGGATTTTCCAAGTAGGGTTGCTATCTTGATGTTGCATCAAATTTTGTGATAAATGCTGGTGGTTTACGGGTGATAACGGTTGAAACAAAAATCCAAACCCTACATCTAAAGTGCCTTCAAAGGAAGATTACTGTGGGTTCTTAAATCTTTGATTTGTCACCAAGGACTCTCCTCCTTCCCCATTTCTCCCTTGTTTCATCATTTCCTACACCCCCCACTAAGCTCATCAATCCTACATTTTCTTTCCTACATTCAAATCCCAAAACCCCAAAACCCTAGGCCTTATAAAAATCTCCCAACCCTATACAATAATCCCAAACCCTAAAACCTATTTCCATACATAAAATTCCCCTCCTCTCCCTAATAAAATTTATTTCAATATTCCCTAATCCCCTACTGTTTTCCCCTTCCTAACATTCCCTGGTTACATTTGTTTTTTTTTCCCTTGGTGGTAGAATCCAACTATATTGCATTACAACACAACAGTTTCATACATCATTAAAGAGCAGTCCAAGCACAGTTCATATACAGCAACATCGTTTCTTCAGGGTATATTGAACAACAGTCATGGCATCTGAGCATTCATCAGACTATGAAGTGGAAACTCAAAGTGACTCTCCCTTTGAAGAACAGGCACCCCAGAGGCCTCATAAAAGTGGCAGACATGTTAGGGAAGAACCGACCACCCTTACAGAATTGCAGGCCTGCCCTCTTGCTATGTAGTGTTTTCAGCATCAGTCACGCTATGAGTTTTGTCAAAAGGTGGCTAGTGTTCAATTTCATCATGAGTTGGCTCGTCTTTTTGTGCTGCACTTACATGGAGATCAAGCTACCTTAGCTGGTGTCACCTTCACGCTTACACCATAATCTGTCTCATTAGCAACCGGTATACTGAACATTGGTGAACCATGGCTTAAGAAACAGAAGATTGACCGGCAACATTATGAGCCATACATTAAAACTAGTTTCTTGAGGCAGCTCAAGAGAGTGTTCCCATTCCGATATCTGAAAGATGAATATGCTCCACTAATGAGATTGATCATGAAATATTTTAGCTGTGAGGGACGGTTCTCTCGTCTTTATGCTTATCACATCAGGTTGCTCATGCATTTCACTAGGGTACGGATGATGAACATTCCGTATTTCATTTTCCGGAACATAGAGAGGATAGCCACCTTTATATAGCATAAAACCCCTTAGCAGCAACTTAACAGTGTCTATCATTTTGCTCTTATTAAGATTTTGGTGGTTCATCAGCTTGGAGTACAGGGCATCACTTGGGATGATTTCATCTCTCGTGACTTCTTCAGAGCTTCACAGGGATTATCAGAGGTTAAGCATGAAGGTGAATCTTCTCATCAGTATGAGCGCCATGAGACCGCTAGTGTGCCAGTATTCGTCACATATCAGAGAGGCATCAGACATTTGTTTGCAACGGCAAAGCGAGTGTTATCTCCACTTGGGGTGGAAGGGGCCTCACTTCCTCCATCAGCATCACAGGTACAGGACAGAGGCAAGAGGCCAATGCAGGATGAGGGGCCTTCAGATGAAAGAGAGACTGACTTCATTTCATTCATGATGATGATACAGATAGGGGTCCACAAAGCGCCAAACTTAGAGAGATCATCCAGGAGCAGCAAACAGAGATTGAAGCCTTATCCCTTGACTTGGAGAGGGCTAAGTGGACCATGAAGTACTTGGAGCAGAGGAACAAAAAGCTTGAGGATCAGCAAGCAATCATGGAGCTACAAAACATTGGTGAGCATCGCCAAGCTGCACAAAGGAGAAGAGTTGAGCTCACGTCATTGGAGCAAGAGATTAATGAGGATCAGGAGGCCAATCTCGAGAGAGTTAACATGCACTTAGAGAGGCTGTTGGACAAGAATGAAAAAGACCATGCATTGCTGAGACACATGGCTTTCCACTAGATGGCACGAAACAAGGTGTGCAAGGCCCGAATCAGGAATTTGAAGGCAAAATTGAGGAAGGAAATAAAGAAGAAAAAGAGGCAAAGGGAGCTTGATCGTCTTCAGATATTGGCTGAAGCATCTTTAGCCCAGCATAACACTTAATGAAGAAGCTCCAGCCCAAATTTCAAGAAATTTGGGGCATTTTTTGGTATTTTTGTACAAAAAACAGGGTTTTTCTCCCTGTGCGCCGCGCCATGTGGCGCGCGCTTATGATAGGAGGCTCCAAATGAAAAAAAGTTTATATTTTTGGATTTTTCATGAAAAATTATGACTGTTGGTGCATGGCTAAGAATTTTGGGCAAGTTTTGAGTCCTCAGGAGGTCAAAAACACCCTAAAAATGACCTCTCTGCCCCTAATTTCACACACAGGAAGCAGTCTTGGGAGATTGAGGTTTTGAAGGGAAAAATGGGCACCAAATTCAAAAATTCCACTTGGGTTGGAAAGTAGACAGGTAGGGCTTTCCAATAAGCACACTTGGGCTCAATTTGGACTTCAGAAAGTGCCTCAAAATTAGCATCAACGTGGCACAACACATACAGAAATTGGCGCGGTGCACAGAGGTTTTTTGCCCAATTTTTCACCTTCTAGCTCAGAAATTCGGCCAGTTTGACTAGTTTTGCTTTGTAATGTTATTTTTGACTTATCTTGATGTAATTGGATGAACATGATGTAATTTTGGCACTTATTTACTTGTTCTAGAGGATTCATTCAACAAAAAGTGAAAATTTAATGAATGAATCAGTTTCCTACCTTATAGAGGCAAGTTGTTTTGATTGCCTAGATTTTAGTGCTTTGTTTAGAATTGGTTGAAACAGCTCCTAGAATGATGAGCTCGACCCCTAGAGGCAAGGGAATGGGTTGGGCTAGTCTATATCATGTAATTCCTAAGTCATTTTCAGGGTTGGACTCTTGGGAAAAGTTTGGCACTCTATTGTACATTCACTTCTGCATTTTTGGCAAAGGAAAGACCAGGGTTTTGCAGCACTGTTTGGGATCCATGTGGCTTTATGTTTTGATGGTGTGCTTCTTTGAGTAATTGTAAGTTCATTAATGTTATGTGTATCATTTTCCTGCTTCTTCTTCTGAATTTGAGCAAATGAGTGATTAAGGTAGGATCCATAACTGCTATGCTCTGCCTTTGAATTTGTTTAAATTTTCATGTTTTCATCTGTTTAAGGAGAATCCTTGAGACTCTCTTGCTCTCCTTAGCTCCTCACCAGTCTGATCTATCCATCTCACTCACTTTAAAGCATCAAAACGATTGCCTTCCTTGCCCCAATCAGAACTCTGCAGAAACTGTGCCTCATCCCCGAGCCCAAATTTGCCTTTCCCATTTTTTCATCAAAACTCACAAAAACCAAATCAAATCCCTGCACTTAATACCTAGCCTAAGATCAGTTGAAAATTTAGTCATCTCGAGCCTCATCGATTACCTTTTGCCGAGATTGACTCGGAGAGAGCCCTCTCCTGTCCTCGTAGGGCTAGCTATGAGGCTGAGCGTGGTTTGATGTGGACTTAGAACCTTGTCTTTTCAGCCTGAGACAAATCTAGGCTCTAACATAGTGGCGACCATACTGGGGAAGAAAATGGTTTTCTTGTTGATGTCATTGGTTTTCTAAGCTACAGACGGAGCCTAAAGTTATGCCAGGTAGCATTCAAAACGCTTTTGCTTTGCATTAGCGCAAGTAGATAAACGCTGCTTCAGTCAATCTCCGGTCTAGCTTGTAATTGCGACACTTGACCTGTAAATCGCCCCAGTACATTTGAGAATTTTAAGCTTTGGATGATAAGTTTAGAATCTAAAAGGCTGAATAAGTTGTCTATGTCCCTTTGATTTCTTGAAAATAACACGCTGGCTTCAAAGAGATATACCAGAGCTAATCCAGATCCAAATCCTCCCCCTTTCTACGAGAATCCTAATCTGATTTCAAGAATTGTTCTTGCCCAGCAATTTTTAAGTATCTTGAAGAGCTTGATTTTGACGAAAGATTTGAATTGTCATTGTTTGAAACCAAATCCGAAAGTGCTCTTGGTTCTATAGTTCCAAATCCTGACTTTGATGCAGCTCTTAAAGTTGAAAGAAATAATAAATCAATTGAGAATTTTATCTTGAAGCACCTTCAAAGTGAAATTCACGCTTCAAATATTGCTGATTTCCTAGAAGCTGCATCTGCATCTCTTGGATCTTCCGTAACGGAATCTGCTTCGAAAAACCCTACCGAACCTCCCTTCATTCCCACCCTTCCCCCGCAGCTTAATATTGCTAATCAAAAGTCTGCTGTAAGTTCACCTCCATCTACTCCTTCTACATCCAAAATTGCTTCACCTCCGCATACACCTCCTCATACACCTCACACATCAGCTGCTCCCACTCCTCCAACATCCCCCAGACCAAATCTGCCAAGAGCAATGGCTGCTTGGTTTGCACCTCTTGCGCTGCCTCAAGTTTTGAATGACATGCCCGCAGATTATCAGAGCAAAATTCCTTTGTTTGATGGCACGCCTCAGGGTATCATAGCTCAACAACATGTGGATAAAATGACAGATTTCTTTGATATCCATGAGATCGATGCAGAAAATGTGACCATGAGGTTATTCATGCAGACTTTCGGTGGCGAGGTAAGAAAATGGTTCAGAGCTTTGTCGGCCCAAAGTATTCCTACATTAGAAGAGCTTAAAAGATAGTTTTTGGAACACTGGGAAGTAAAGAAAGATCCTCTGCAAATCACTTCTGAATATACCAAGATCAAGCGAAATGCTGGTGAGTCCGTTCAAGACTATTGTATTAGATTCAATGCGGTTTATAATGCAATTCCTAATGATTTAAATCCAACTAGAAGATCAGATTTTCTTAAGTTCCTAGATGGTTTTGATCCAAACATGGCTTATCAGTTAAGGGAGAGAGATCCAGCTACCTTAGAAGAGATGCAGAAAATTGCCGTTAGTGTTGAGGCAAATTTGAATGACAAGAGAGCTAGATTGAAAGCAGAGAAGAAAGTCTCAATAAAAGAAGAAGCCTCTACCTCAGATCAAGTACTCCGCAAGGTAGAAAAGATGATTGAAAGGTTGACACTTGATAAGCCCGAACCGCGGATTCAGAATTCCAATTTTCGTGGCCAGCAGCAGCCACAATTCAGGATCAAACAGTGTGAGCAGCGAGCACAAGAAACAGCATCACAACAGCAGCAAGTAAAGACACCTCTTCAGCAGAATTTTGTTGGCCCCGAATTTGATGATGAAGACCATGTAATAGAAGAAGAAAATCACTTCTTTACTCCTGATGATATGCCCACATTTATCACTGAAGATGATGAGTATGCAGAAAGTTCAGCTGTATAGCATGATGCAGATTTTATCTTGTCAAATGACACAACTCTTGAAGAGGAGTCAGATGAGTATCAAAGAGGGTATATGCATGCCTTGTCTGCCCAGTAGCGTCAGTATTCATTAAGAAATAGAAATGTCCCCATCAATCCAATCCAAAAGAGAAACGAAGGTCAGCATCTAAGAATGAGCCACCGGTTGCACCTAGTAAAGGCAAAGAAGTTGTTGATCCTATTCCTAACAAATCTCCATCAGCAAATGAACGAGTCAATCAGCCCATTGTACCAAAAGATAAAGCTAAGAAGAAAGAGGTTCCAGCCAAAGAGGTAGAGAAGACTTCCACTTTTAGTTTAGAAAATGAAATTTCTAAATTGAAGGTATCTATTCCCTTAACAGAGTTGATAAAGAACAGCAGTTATAGAGGTCAGGTTTCCAAAATTTTGAATTTTGATCCAATGTTTGATATGGTGAGTGTGGAAGATGATAAACCCGAACTGATTTTTGGACCAACATTGAATGGTGAGTCTCCAGACAGCGATGTGCCTCCTTTTTATATCAGTTTGAGAGTGCATGAGTTTGTGTTGCATAATGCTATGTTTGATTCCGGCGCTTCCCACAATCTTATGCCAAAGGCTATCATGGAGAAGTTGGGTTTGGACATCACAAGGAAATATCATGATCTATATTCATTTTATTCCAGCAGGGTGAGATGTATTGGGCTTATTAAAGACTTGGTGGTTAGTTTGGATCAGATTCCGGCTAAGAATATTTTGATGGATGTTGTGGCAGACATTCCTCCCCAATTCGGTATGCTTCTTTCAAGGTCTTGGGGAGCAAATATCAAAGGAACTATGCAGCTTGATTTCTCCTATGCAACGATTCCAGTGTTTGGCCAAATGAGAAAATCATATCGTGAACAGAAAATGAAATACATGATTACAAGCAAGGAGAAACCAATTAATCATCCGATTAATTATGTACATACAGATCTAGAGTCTTTTGTTTTGTATTTAGATAGTTTCAATGATATTGATAGTCAGTTAGTTGTAGCAGATGATATTCCAGAAATAGTAGAAAATTTCAGAGAAGTTTTGAAGAGAGAAGGACAAGAACATGGAAGTGCCATTCAGCAATTAGAAAAAGATAATGGATAACAAGCAGAAAAAATAGAGGAAAAAGAGTTTCAGCACTTAGAAGAAGAGGAAGATGGCCTGTGGACCATGGATTTCGATGGCGCAGTGGGAAATGATGGTGCTGGAATTGGAATTTGGGTACACAGTCCTTTTTCTGCTCCAAACAAAGTGCCGAGTAATGTGCGGGTATGTTCTTACAAACTTGCTTTTGATTGCTCAAACAATGAAGCTGAGTATGAGGCTTTGATTGCTGGCCTAAAGATCCTAAGAAAGCTGAATGCTAAGAGGATTGCTATATATGGCGACTCCGAATTGGTGGTTAAGAAAGTTAAAGGTGAATATCAAGCAAAGCATCCTTGGATGCGGGCATACCGGAATGCTGTTCTAGACATTTTGAAGCTGTTTTCAGATTACACTTTGACGTATGTGCCTCATATTCAAAATAGTATTGCTGATGCACTTGCTAAGGCAGCAAGTAATTTGAAGATTCCTATGAAATCAAGCAATAAATTTGAAATCCATGTCAAGCATCGTCCGACTGTCCCGGACAATCAGAGATATTGGCAAGTTTTCCAAGATGATGAGGAGATTAATGATTTTATGCAAAACAAAGGTAAATTCAAAGATACCTCAATTGATGTAGAACATGATGAAGGTAAAGATGATGTGCAGATCAATCAAATGGAAGTGTTGGAGCTCAAAGATAATGTGATTCCTAAAGGCTTGATACCTTTAGAAGAACTCTTTGATCATGATGACGTAGCCCGCAAACCAACATTGCAGCCAACAGAGAAGGGAGTCAAAGACGTGAATATTGGACAGCCGAGCATCCAAAGATGGTAAAGCTATCCAAAACATTGCCACCAAAGGTAAAGGCCAAATATATCAGTTTGTTGTCATCTTTGGTCGATGTGTTTGCTTGGGACTATTCTAATTTGAAAACATATGATACCAATATAATTCAGCACACTATTCCTATTAAGCCTAATCAAAAACCTTTCAGACAGAAGTTAAGAAGGCTTAATCCAAAATTGCTGCCATCAATTGAGAAGGAGATAAATAGGTTGTACAAATCAGGAATCATTGTTCCCATCTGTTTTTCTGATTGGATATCTAATTTGGTGCCCGTGCGAAAGAAGATCGGTGAGATTCGTTTGTGCATTGATTTTTGAAATCTCAACAAAGTTTCATTGAAGGATAATTATCCGCTGCCAAAAATGGATCACGTACTTCAGCGAGTAGTTGGAGCATCTTGCATGTCACTACTTGATGGTTATTCCGGATATAACCAAATTTTAGTCCATGAAGATGACCGAGACAAAACAGCGTTCACCACTCCGTGGGGAACCTTTCATTACGCCAAAATGCCTTTCGGTTTGAAGAATGTGGGTGCCACTTTTCAGTGGGCAATGGACTTGGCTTTCGCAAATGAGAAGGATGTATTCTTGGTTGTGTACCTTGATGATTTTACTGTGTTTTACAAATCAGATGAAGAACACTTGTATCATTTGAAAATTGTCTTTGAAAAGTGCAGAAAATATGGTGTGTCATTGAATCCAAAGAAGAGCTTGTTTGCCATGGATGAAGGCAAACTACTTGGGCACATTATCTCAAAGGATGGCATCCGTATTGATCCAGCACATGTGGAAGCAATTCAGAAAATTCACCTGCCTCGGAATAGGAAGGAGATTCAATCGTTTAATGGTAAGATGAATTTTTTGCGCCGCTTTGTTCCTAATCTTGCTGAACATCTTAGGGAGATTACAAACATGCTTAAGAAGGACAGCCAAGTGTCGTGGACAGAAGAGGCTGTAAAATCATTCAATTTAGTAAAATTGGCTCTTTCTTCAGCTCCGGTTCTAATCAGCCTGGATTATACTCAGGATTTGATATTGTTTTCATTTGCTTCGGAGCATACTATGGTAGCTATATTAATGCAGAAAAAAGATGAGCATGAAAGACCCATTGCTTTCTTTAGCCGGACTATAAGAGATGCTGCGTTGAAATACAACATTATTGAGAAGCAAGACCTTGCACTTGTTAAAGCACTGAAAGATTTCCACGTTTACATTCTGCATTCCCATATTTTAGCTTATGTTCCTAACGCTGCTGTCAAAGATGTTTTGGTCCAGACCAATCCTGAAGGAAGACGTGGCAAGTGGATAGTAGCTTTGCTGGAGTATGATGTGGAGATAAGGCCCACAAAGCTTGTTAAAGGTCAGGGATTGGCAAAGTTGATGGCTGAATCAAATCTGCACGTCTTAGACATAAATTTGATCGCTGCTATGTCCGATGAAAATGAGGAAAGTTCGTCACTTCAGGTATCAGAAATGTTTGTTCTTTCTCCATGGTATTCAGATATCATATATGTACTTCAGAATTTGTCCGCACCACCGGGTATGGCTAGAAATAAAGCTAGAACTCTTAAGTTAAAGGCTGCTAAGTTTTGTATTTTGAATTCTGCACTTTATTGGAAAGATCCCGGTGGCATTTTGTTAAATTGTTTGGTGGAAGAAGAAGCGAAGCAGGTCATGGAGGATTTCCATAAAGGAGATTGTGGCGGTCACCTTTTTGGGAAACAATGGCAAACAAAATTCTGAGGGCTGGATACTATTGGCCGACATTGTTTGCTGATGTGTTCAAGACTGTCAAGAGCTGTCATAATTGCCAGATTTTTGAGGGAAAGTAGAAATTACAGCCTTTGCCGCTTAAGCCCATTGAGGTGAGTGCCCCTTTTCAGCAGTGGGGGTTGGATTTCATTGGTGAAATTCATCCTTCTTCTTCAAGTCAGCATAGATGGATCCTCACAGCGACAGATTACTTCACGAAGTGGATCGAAGCAATTCCCATTAGGCAAGCTACAGATGTAGTAATAATTTCATTCCTTGAAAATAATATTTTGTCTCGTTTTGGTTGCCCGAATCAGTTAATCACTGATAACGCAACAACGTTCAAGTAAAAAAGGATGGTTAAGTTTTGCAGTAAATATCACATTACTTTGGGGCACTCAACCGCCTATCATCCACAAGGCAATGGATTGGCGGAGTCTTCCAACAAATCTTGGTTAATATCATTAAGAAGATGCTGGAAATAAACAAGAAAAGTTGGCATAAGAAGTTGGTCCATGCACTTTGGGCAGATCGAGTGAGTCAAAAGAAATCCATTGGTATGTCCCCCTTTGTGCTAGTTTATGGAGTTGATACAGTGTTCCCTACCTCTCTTGCAGCTTCGGTAGTCAAACTTCTTCAAGAGGCTGGTAGTGAAGAGGATCCAATGCAGAGAATACTAAATCAAATGATCCACTTGCAGCAGACACGGGAGGATGTTTTTCAAAACACATTCAAGTTGTAGGAGGGAATTAAAAAGATTTACGACAGAAAATCAAAGGCGGACACATTTCAGTTGGATGATGTGGTGTTAAAGTGGGATGCAAGGAATGAGGAAAAGGGCAAGCACGGTAAGTTTGAAAATCTCTGGAAAGGTCCTTTTAAGATTGTAGCATATCGGGGTCAGAATGCTTTTCTTTTGAAGGAGATGAATGGGGAAGATTGTCCAGGAGGGCCGGTCAATGGTCGACTGCTCAATCGGTACCTTTTCTGAGTTATTTCTGCTGTCAGCATTGTCATTGTAAATACCATTTTATTTTAGTTTCACTGCAAGTGTGTGCTATGATCTTTTCTTCAGTCTGGGGCCCGAAGTGAAGGCTATAATTCTGAAGAAATATTTTAGTTTTGAGTTCAGTCTGTCAAGTCGGTTTTTCAGTCAATTTAGTTTTATTATCGAGTCGTTTTGAGTCAAGTTTCAGTTAAATAAATTGAGTCAGAATCTTGTATTGTTTGTCGAAATAATGACTCCATAGCCCAATGGACGAAGGCACTGTCTAGCTCTTCCAGAGATCTGCTGTTCTTGGCACCTCCAAGGAGCTACCATCCCCATTGGAGCCAATGTTAGAGTCGGTCTGGTCATCCCTCTGTCAGAGCTCAAAACTCTTTTTGCATTTCATGTTTAGGTGTCCCATCTCGCTCGATCAGTTGCATTCTGTTAGGATCATGCCATAACTCTGTCGGAAGGGATTTTGTCATTCATCCCCCTCATGCTTTTCACTGCTGGCTCAGGTCTGTCCATCAAAATCAAGTCTTAAAAGTCATTTGCAATCCTGTTTCAGTTTCTAGGTCATAACAGTCATTTTAGTCATTAGGTCTAGGGTTAGTCAATTTGGTCTTCGATAAAGTCTAATAAAGCCAGCAGGCCAGAGGGAGGTTCTTGATAGGTTGTTATTTCAAAGATTTTTATCGTCATATGGATGGATTATGACTTTTCTTCAAAACTCTGTTTTGAAGACAAGTCGACATTTCGTTTTTTGTAATAATTTTCCAAAATTTTCAGTTCTTGAATTCTTCAGGCGCAGCCCTGGTCTCCTTTTCCAAATCACATGTCAACTACCCTTGCAAAAAATTGCCAAGAAATTGATCATTTCAACCAAAAAATCAAGAAAGAAACAAAAAGATAGAGTTGGCGCGACGCACTGGAAGCGCACGGTGCACTGGGAGAAACTGCCCAGTGCTATTTTGAATGGGCGTGACGCACTGGGAGTGCACGGCGCATACAGTCCAAAGCCCGAAATTGTTTCAAATTTCACCAATTTGCTCATAACTTGCGTGGATTTGCCAGGTAGGGTTGCTATCTTGATGTTGCATCAAATTTTGTGATAAATGTTGGTGGTTTATGGGTGATAACGGTTGAAACAAAAATCCAAACCCTACATCTAAAGTGCCTTCAAAGGAAGATTGCTGTGGGTTCTTAAATCTTTGATTTGTCACCAAGGACTCTCCTCCTTCCCCATTTCTCCCTTGTTTCATCATTTCCTACCCCCCCCACTAAGCTCATCAATCCTACATTTTCTTTCCTACATTCAAATCCCAAAACCCCAAAACCCTAGCCCTTATAAAAATCTCCCAACCCTATACAACAATCCCAAAGCCTAAAACCTATTTCCATACATAAAATTCCCCTCCTCTCCCTAATAAAATTTATTTCAATATTCCCTAATCCCCTACTGTTTTCCCCTTCCTAACATTCCCTGGTTACATTTGTTTTTTTTTCCCTTGGTGGCAGAATCCAACTATATTGCATTACAACACAACAGTTTCATACATCATTAAAGAGCAGTCCAAGCACAGTTCATATACAACAACATCTTTTCTTCAGGGTATATTGTACAGTAGTCATGGCATCTGAGCATTCATCGGACTATGAAGTGGAAACTCAAAGTGACTCTCCCTTTGAAGAACAGGCACCCCGGAGGCCTCATAAAAGCGGCAGACATGTTAGGGAAGAACCGACCACCCTTACAAAATTGCAGGCCTGCCCTCTTGCTACGCAGTATTTTCAGCATCAGTCATGCTATGAGTTTTGTCAAAAGGTGCCTAGTGTTCAATTTCATCATGAGCTGGCTCGTCTTTTTGTGCTGCACTTACATGGAGATCAAGCTACCTTAGCTGGTGTCACCTTCACGCTTACATCAGAATCTGTCTCATTAGCAACCGGTATACCGAACATTGGTGAACCATGGCACAAGAAATAGAAGATTGACCGGCAGCATTATGAGCCATACATTAAAATTAGTTTCTTGACGCAGCTCAAGGGAGTGTTCCCATTCCGATATCTGAAAGATGAATATGCTCCACTAATGAGATTGATCATGAAATATTTCAGCTGTGAGGGATGGTTCTCTCGTCTTTATGCTTATCTCATCAGGTTTCTCATGCATTTCACTAGGGTACGGATGATGACATTCCGTATTTCATTTGCCGGAACATAGAGAGGATGGCCACCTTTATACAACATAAAACCCCTCAGCAGCAACTTAACAGTGTCTATCATTTTGCTCTTATTAAGATTTTGGTGGTTCATCAGCTTGGAGTACAGGGCATCACTTGGGATGATTTCATCTCTCGTGACTTCTTCATAGCTTCACGAGGATTATCAGAGGTTAAGCATGAAGGTGAAACTTCTCATCAATATGAGCGCCATGAGACCGCTAGTGTGTCGGTATTCGTCACATATCAGAGAGGCACTAGACATTTGTTTTCAACGGCAAAGCGAGTGTTATTTCCACCCGGGGTGGAAGGGGCCTCGCTTCCTCCATCAGCATCACAGGTACAGGACAAAGGCAAGAGGCCAATACAGGATGAGGGGCCTTCAGGTGAAAGAGAGACTAACTTCATTCTCATTCATGATGATGATACAGATACGGGTCCACAAAGTGCCAAACTTAGAGAGATCATCGAGGAGCAGCAAATAGAGATCGAAGCCTTATCCCTTCACTTAGAGAGGGCTAAGTGGACCATGAAGTACTTGGAGCAGAGGAACAAATAGCTTGAGGATCAGCAAGCAATCATGGAGCTACAAAACATTCGTGAGCATCGCCAAGCTGCACAAAGGAGAAGAGTTGAGCTCACGTCATTGGACCAAGAGATTGATGAGGATCAGGAGGCCAATATCGAGAGATTTAACATGCACTTAGAGAGGCTGTTGGACAAGGATGACAAAGACCATGCATTGCTGAGACACATGGCTTTCCACTACATGGCGCGAAACAAGGTGTGCAAGGCTCGAATCAGGAATTTGAAGGCAAAATTGAGGAAGGCAATAAAGAAGCAAGAGAGGCAAAGGGAGCTTGATCATCTTTAGATATTGGCCAAAGCCTCTTTAGCCCAGCATAACACTTAATGAAGAAGCTCTAGCCCAAATTTCAAGAAATTTGGGGCATTTTGGTATTTTTGTAAATTTTTGTACAAAAAACAGGGGTTTTCTCCCTGTGCGTCGCACCACGTGGCGCGCACTTATGATAGGAGGCTCAAAATGCAAAAAAAATTATATTTTTGGATTTTTCATGAAAAATCATGACTTCTGGTGCATGGCTAAGAAGTTTGGGCAAGTTTTGAGTCCTTAGGAGGTCAAAAACACCCTAAAAATGACCTTTTTGCCCCTAATTTCACACATAGGAAGCAGTCTTGGGAGATTGAGGTTTTGGAGGGGAAAATGGGCACCAAATTCAAAAATTCCACTTGGGTTGGAAAATAGACAGGCAGGGCTTTCCAAAAAGCACACTTGGGCTCAATTTGGACTTCAGAAAGTGTCTCAAAATCAGAATCAAAGTGGTGCGATGCATACAGAAATTGGCGTGGTGCACAAAGGTTTTTTGCCCAATTTTTCACCTTCCAGCTCAGAAATTCGGCCAGTTTGACTAGTTTTGATTTGTAATGCTATTTTTGACTTATCTTGATGTAATTGGATGAACATGATGTAATTTTGGCACTTATTTACTTGTTCTAGAGGATTCATTCAACAAAAAGTGAAAATTTAATGAATGAATCAGTTTCCTACCTTATAGAGGCAAGTTGTTTTGATTGCCTAGATTTTAGTGCTTTGTTTAGAATTGGTTGAAAAAGCTCCTAGAATGATGAGCTCGACCCCTAGAAGCAAGGGAATGGGTTGTGCTAGTCTATATCATGTAATTCCTAAGTCATTTTCAGGGTTGGACTCTTGGGAAAAGTTTGGCACTCTATTGTACATTCACTTCTGCATTTTTGGCAAAGGAAAGACCAGGGTTTTGCAACACTGTTTGGGATCCATGTGGTTTTATGTTTTGATGGCGTGCTTCTATGAGTAATCGTAAGTTCATTAATGTTATGTGTATCATTTTCCTACTTCTTCTTCTGAATTTGAGCAAATGAGTGATTAAGGTAGGATCCATAACTACTATGCTCTGCCTTTGAATTTGTTTAAATTTTCATGTTTTCATCTATTTAAGGAGAATTCTTAAGACTCTCTTGCTCTCCTTAGCTCCTCACCGGTCTGATCTATCCATCTCACTCACTTTAAAGCATCAAAATGATTGCCTTCCTTGCCCCAATCAGAACTCTGTAGAAACTGTGCCTCATCCCCGAGCCCAAATTTGCCTTTCCCATTTTTTCATCAAAATTCACAAAAACCAAATCAAATCCCTGCACTTAATACCTAGCCTAAGATCAGTTGCAAATTTACTCATCTCGAGCCTCATCGATTACCTTTTGCCGAGATTGACTCGGAGAGAGCCCTCTCCTGTCCTCGTAGGGCTAGCTACGAGGCTGAGCGTGGTTTGATGTGGACCTAGAATCTTATCTTTTCAGCTTGAGACAAATCTAGGCTCTAACAGGAGGTTTTATGAGGAAGGAGCCTACCAATTCCTCGAGGCTCCATGCACATCCCCAAGTAGTGGACATATTCACAAGAGCAAATTGGATGAACTTTTTTGAGAAATTACGAGGGTTTGATGAGGAAATTGCTCAAGAATTTTCCCACTCTTTGGTCCCTCACACCAGAACACATGCCACTGTCACCTTTAGAGGCCTTTCCATGGAGATAACCCCTGAATTTATTAGTAGGGTCACTACCCTTTCTCTTGGATTGCCTTGGAGTAAGGATGAGAAACCAATTGGCCAAGCTGTTAAGAAATTTTTTTTCCAAAACAATGAAACCACTGTAGAGGATAAAAATGGCATTAGAAGGGCTAGCATACCATATCCTTGGGATGAGGTTAGCTACCAAATAATCAAATATATCTCCTGTGAGGGGAGGTACAAAATTTTCTATGGTTACCATTTTCGAATCCTCCATGAATTAAGATATGGCATGGACACTCCAGCTCCTCAGAAGCTCAGCATCCCCTACTTCCTCTTGTAGTCTCTCATTGACTCCAACACTAAAGTTCAAGCAGGAAATCCAGAGTAGCTAGCTCACCACGGGTTAATCAAAATTTTAGTGGAAGAAGCCCTCCATACATTTACACTCCCTATAGCATGGGAAATCTTCCGAAACATGACAGCTGAAGATGACATAAAGACCTTGACCTATGATATTAGTCCTACTAGCAGTGAGGAGGAAGAGCAGCAAGGGGGAGAAGGTGAAGCAATTGGTGATTTAGAAGAACAAGAAGGGAGGAAGGAAGAAACCAAGATAGAGGAAGAGAAAGCTAAACAAAGCAGGGAGAAACAGAGAAAATAGAGACAGAGAAAGAGATAGAAGGAGGAGAAAAAGGGGCAGAAAAGGTAGAAGTGTCCCTTGAGACTCTATAAAGAGAGGCAGCAGTTGCTCTACTACCCTCAGCACACCAATTAAGCCAAAATAGAAAAGGAAGAGGCAGAGCTCAATGCATTTCAGGGCTAGGAAGAGCACAAGAATCAAAACAGGGAAACCCCAACCTTCTTCAAAAGTGCCAATTATTATTGAAGATTCACCCTCTGCCAAGGAAAAGAATCCCCTTCCAAGGCACCTATCACATATGAAAGGGGGACTCCTAGTTCCCCCACATGGAAAGAAAAGGTAGAACTACAGGACCCAAAAACAGTGCTACAGGAGGCACAGACTGTTCTACAGGAGACCCTGTCAAAACTACAGGAGACCCAAAAGCTTGAGAAAAGGATAGAAGGATAGCCACAGAGAAAGGAGGAAGAAACAGACTTACAAGAACTTGATCCTCAGCTCAGTCTTGGCTCCTACTACAATCTTCTTGAGGGGGGGAGAATAATTCCACAAAAATTTGCAATTCCACTATTCTTTGAATTAGAGAAAGAAAGAATAAGGACCCATAGGTGGATGCAAATAGCCAAATCCAAAGGGGTTGAGGATATTGGCCATATGGAGAACAACTTAGAGAAATGGGCAGAGAGTTAAGTGTTGTCAGACATAGAGAAGCAATCATAAGAAGCCACCTTGAAACTGAAAATGAATTGATAAGAAGACAGCTGCAAGAGAAAGAGACCCAACTGGCATGAATGGCCAGTTGGTCCATGGAGGCATTGCAATGTAGGAGACTAGAAAAATCCTATGGCCTGTATCTCAAGGACCAATGTTTGCAATTTCAGATAAAGACTTTGGCACAAAGAGGCATAATGCCTTTCCAAGATTACAGGTAGTTTATGGACCTTTGTGACCAAAGAACATCAGAAGATAAGGCAAAGATGGCAGAATTCTACCTGCATAACATGGCCCTCATAGACATGAACGTGTGGGACCCCAATGCTAGGTTAGGGGACCTGCAACTAATGGCCATGGCCTCATGGATGAACCATGAAGAGTTAAGGGTAGCAGAAATAAGAAGGTTGATGATAAAGGAGCAGAATGAGCCATTAATGATTAGAGCTGATCCATCAGACCCCATGGCACTCATCAACACACATAACCTACTTTCCAATAATCCTCAGATTACCCTAGATATATAAGTGATCAGGCACAAGCCATTGCACATTTTGAGTATATGGAAAGGTTACTTGGGGATGACTGTGTGCATGCATGTATGAGGAGATGGAACACCTTACCACACAGTATGCAGATCAGGGAATATCATTCCCTAATGAGGATGAAGGAGGCATTAAGGAGAGTGCCAATGTATAAGCACTCCATGTAGAGGCTGAAGGTCAATTGGATTGGCCTCAAATTGAGTCCCCCACTGCTGCTAGGCATGCTGGAAGGCAGAAGAGAAGAAGAAGAGCAGGAGCAGTGGGAAGAAATAGACAAGAAGGCAAGATTCTATGACAAGGAAGATGAGACCACATCAGAAGCATGGGATGCTAGGGAGGCCACCAGGGCCATAAAAGATGAGGAGATGGACTAAGTTGCTCAGAGGATGAGCAACACTTTCAGTAGGGGGTGATGATGAGCCTCATAAATGGGTAATTATATGGGCTCATTTTACCTCCTAAACTAGTCAAATCAACCATTCTCTTAGCTTATTGTATGATTTTCTATTTGCTGCCGCAAATCAATCTCTTTCTTCGGCGGTGTCTATCATTGGGTTGTCCAAAGATGGTTACCCTCTATTACAACAATACGGTCTCCTTCTTAGTTTACTGCCCCTACTTATCCTTCAAAACATATGTTTCGATGGGCGAGGCTTGAATTTAAAGATGGTGACTACTTGTTACAATAAGGGAATTCCTACTTGGGCATTGCCCACTTTTTTAGACAAAGGTGAAAGATTCCCAAACACATAACTTTAACAAAAGATCATTATTCCAGAACAACCCCACTTCCTTCAGACGGGGTACGGACTAGTCATGTTCTTCTGCGGAAATTCTTCCTTATACCCGGAGTTTCTTCTGCCCGAAGCAGACCAGGGTGCATGCCCCCTGGGTCCTAGTCTTTCTTTCCGAATTACTCGCGCTCATCGGGAAGGAGGACTGGGGGCGGAGGCGAATCTTGAGTGAACAGACCATTTAGGATTGGTATTTGACTATTTGCGATGCGAGATCCCGGAAATGAAAGTTGGTCTACGAGCTTGACCATCCTTCCTTCGTGTGGAAAACACATTACTCTAAAGAGTGAGGAGACTATCGCTCCCATGCAATAAATATAGTTGCGTCCAAGGAGTAGGTTATAATCCAAGGGTCCTTGAACTACCAACACGTTCATCCTGACGGTCTTCCCCTTCAATGTAACAGGTACATCGGGGAGGATTCCTAATGGTCGACTGGTTCCTTTATCAAAACCTGAGAGATTTCTCAACTCAAGTAAAAGCGCTGGGGAACCCAGTGCTTTCCAAGCAATAGAGGAAAGGATACTCACAGACGCCCCTTCATCAATGATAGTACCAGCCATAACCATTCTATAGATCTGGACAATGATTCTAAATGGTGTACTGGCTGGTAACCGGGGTCTGCCTAGTTGATTCCAATCAAAGGATACAACCAGGTTGCTTGGTGGTGGGACCGAATATACGGCCGGATACGACTCAGATGATGTTCCTTCCTGCGATAAAGGAATGGGCGCATTGCCCGGATGCTCGTCGGAGTCGGTGCTGATAAAGAGAACCTGGATGGTGTCATCCTTGTTCTCATCAGTGAGGGAGTCACATGAAGATGACACTTCGGTGACGGTGTCATTTGAAGACGGGTCTTCAATGACGGAGTCATTGGGTGATAGAACCTTTGAAGGAAGAACCGGGTCAACTGCCGTTTCGACCTTTAGACTTTCGTCTGGTCTAGATTCGGTAGGTTCATTCTCAATGACTGACACATCAGCTGACCACTTGAGTGGTTCAACTGGATTTTCAACTATCGAGGGATTAGGCGCGAGTTTTCGGTATCCAGGCGGAAGTTGCACCGGTGACACCGGGCGATCTTCCAAAACTCTCTTTGCCTCATCTAAGAATGGACATTTGTGGATGGCATGGTGACCTTCACACAATAGACAGGGTGATCTTGGTCCCCTTCTTCGTCCTTCACTCTCGCTAGTTGAGGGAATGCAATCAACTTGACAACCAGAGGTTGATGCTACCGGATTGTGCAACCTCGGGGACCAGTCCCTTAGTATCCGGGAATACAAGGACAATCACAATGGAAATGGATCCCTTTGCAAATGACACATGGCGATTTAGGCCCGGTCGGTGCAGTGTGTGGGTTTTTGTCAGTTTTCTTCTGCTTGCCCCCAGTCGCCTTCGCCAGAGGCTCCTTCTGCTTCTTCCCTTTCTTCTTCTTTTCCTTCTTCTCCTTGGGAGGCTGACTTTTGCCGGCTCTACCCTGCGAAGATGAAGGATCAGAGGAAGTATCACAAGAAGTAAAAGGCTGGTGGGTAGTTCTAGATTGTTCTGACAGTTGATTCGACTGCTCAGGATTAGTGGCGATTTGGACAACATTAGTTGAAAAGAGCCAAACAGGAAGGCCGATTGTCAATCCTGGAAGTGACAATGTAGCCATATGAGGCGCACCAACATCTCCCCAAGAGGAGAAGGGATTTGGACTTCCGCCAAGGTTACTTCCTTGGTTGGTGGGCTCCATACTTTTCAACTGAAAGATCAACGTGGGAATAACAGGTGATTATGTTCCGCTTTAAAATAAGTTTTATTTACGACGCTTTTAGACACAAACTTTGCTTTTTCATGTTTTAAGAGTCGAGAAAAAGCTAAAGATGACTCTAGTCGCCTTCGATGTATTAACGAGCCCGAAGTGACAAATGCTCGGTTGGACCTTTTCAGTTATAGAGTTTGAAAAGGGCCAAAAGAAACTGCTCTGGAGATCTAGGCAGAGGGTGTGCCAAACCTTTCGCGAAACCACAGAATACGTTTTACGGTACGGGTGGTCGATCTTCGTGAATGCTGTGTTCACTGCATCGCGATCAGTAGGGCGGTCGACACGGCTTCCTAAGGATAAAGGATAATTGCCTATAGGGGTCTCCCAATATACGCGACGGTACGCGGGAGCTCAAATCCGTATTAGTGCTATCGTCCCTCAGGAGGAATCACCCACCTTCGTAGAGATCGACAGTCACTACGTTTAACGACGCCGGAACACGTCTCTACCTAGACCTCTATTGTGAGCGTTATGTTACAATGCGTTTTTAGATTCATTCAATATATTTTAAGTTGATCTTGTTTATCAGTTTGTCTTTCAGGATCACCACGTGATGTATTGGTACAAATTCCTAAATGCAGCTAAAATGATAAGCAAGCTTTCACAATCCTTTTAGCTTTGAAAATCCTAACTACTGAGGGGAGAGAAAAACAATATCTTTCCACACAGAGCACAAAGCACAAACTAATGCACTTTCTCCTAGATCAGACACCCAAACTTATCAAAAATGCAAATGCAAGATGCATGTATTTCTTTTCTTTTCCTTTAATGTCGATGCTAACAAAAGGAAAACTGTTGTATGACTTTCGAATTCAATTTGAAGCGTAAACAAACAAGTATTGCCTAAATGAAAAGACGCTTTACAGGTACTTGTTTTACACCAAAAATATATGAATCCAAACCATAAAGTGAAAACAAACCAACTTAAACAGCTATGAACAGTAATAACACTAACTCATAAGACCACAAAAATGCTTTTACAATTCAGGATCTAAGAGGCCATAGCTACTAGGTTTGCCTTTCACAATGGGAAATTGTAACTGAAACAAGAAATACTGAAAGAACGTTTACAATTTCATCACACAACTGAGGCGGAATAATGTCAAGGAGAAGTGGTCTACAGCAAATACAATAACCATCAAGCAATCAGCCAAAAACAAGTGCAAACAGGGCCAAGACACAAAGGAAGAGCTGAGCTAGACTAAGGCTAACTGGACCAGCGCAGGCACTAGTTCACCAGTTTGACTCTTAGCGCAGTTCCCGAAGGGAGCACTTGCGCTGTAATGCAGATTGCCTGTGGACAGCCTGCACTGACTTACGAGAGTTACGTCTGCTAAGAATTCCGGGTCATAAAAAGCTCAAAAATGTACTGTTTTGACTGAAATAAAATGCTATGGGTTAAGTACAGGTTAAGGGATGATCAAGAGGATAAAGATCTATCACTAAGAGTAAGGATTCATCTGTAGATTAGCTCTTTAAATCTTGAATTTGCTCAGCAAAGGAGCAAGAGTAACAAAACCCTCTACTTCGCTTTTGATAGAGTCAAAAGCTTTTCGATTCGGTACTCCTTTCTTCAAGAAATGAATAGCAAAATACTACAACAACAAGATACTAGGATCTCCCCAGTGGAGTCGCCAGTTTGTTGTGGGGAAAAGTATCCGATGCGGATGACACTAACCCTTTCTAAAGGTGACAGTCTTTAGCAACAACCGAATGATAAAGTTTTCATGTTCCACTTTATGAAAGCACAGAGAGAATGGAAAGAGGGTCAACCAACCTGGTGTCTTGCGCTTAGTCGATCCTTGTCCTTCTCGCTTTGTATCCTGTTCCCAGCTCTTTGCTCTCCAAGCCGATCCAGCTACACACAGAATCTGCACAACAAAAGGGAGCAAATTACGAGATACAAGCAATCATAATTGAAGCATGGATTAGGTTGCATCAAATATACATGTAAACACAAAAGCATCTATGTAAAACAAGTATATAGGAGAACATGCAAACTTTATTGATAGAAAGTAACAGGGTTCCAGAGGAAGTTACAACCAATGATGTTGGCTCCAATCCAGTAGCACCTCCTTGGCAGCAAGAACTCTCTTCTTCACCTCTAGTAAAACAATCACCCAATAATCCTGGCAGTATACCAACAGCACCTCCTTGCTTAAACAAAATTCCAGCCTCCCTAGACCTCATAGAAGAGCTCTATATATAGGAGGGAAGAGGAAAGGATGAGTCAGCTGGAGGCTGGCATATAGCTGACTAGTGTCCTCTCCATCTTCAGTCAATCTTCAGTTCCTGTGTCCACTTGGAGATTCTTGCTTACACATGGTGATCAAGTACCTCTTACTCATCACAGGGCGAATCTCATGACCCAAGTGTCAGTTTGGAAGCTTCCTGGGCAAATGACACCTTGCAGGATGACTGTGCCACTTGGCCAATCTCGCCCAGCGCAGGTAGCCTTCATTGTTTTTGACTTCCAGCGCAGGTACAGAGTGGGACAGTTGCAATACAGCGCAGAAGCTCAGTTAAGCAGCTGACATGATCCAAAATAAGCCTGTTCTGAAGTGTTTTCAGGTGGAGAACTGATTGGAAGTGCTGTTGATTGATGACCTTGTTCTTTTAGGGGTAAGAACAACATGTTTAGGGACTGAGGATCCCTGTAATTATCGACATTCCCTGCTCTTTGATGCGAGGCACAAAAATGTCTATAACAGTTGCCCCCTAAAGTATGAGGCCGTTAATCGGGTGAAATGCTTTAGCTAGAGGGTCCGACGTTCGTTCCAGTGCTGAGGAGAGTGCCCTGTAATACAATACAATACAATACATTATCTTTCATTCATCATTATTCTCATGATCTAGCTGAGGCGGGCATTCCCATGCTCAGCTTTCTATAAATACATTTTGGTACATATGACAGACGATCGTCTGAAGACAGACTGATAATCTTCCGCTAAAATTATCATCCTTTGAGGAGGATGATCATCTGCTGCAATGATGTACATGGCAAATGCTTTTATATTTCCTGAATATATATCGCAGCCCGTATGGATGAAACTAGATCCGGGGTCTTCAAACTCGTTCGATCTTCACTCTAAGTACAAGTCGATCCATGTGAGAATTGCGTTGAAGTCGAACATGAAAAGACATCGCTTGATTACCGGTCAATAATGAAAACCGTTAACAAGCGCGAGAGGAATCACCAATAATGACGATGACCCTCAAGGTACGGCAGTACAATTCACGTGGCGTGAATAAAGGACTTGGCGTCGAACGCCACGCAAAATCTTCTGGTCGAAGGTCATTGATGTATACCTGTCGCCGGAAGTGAGAAACTTGCCATTGAGGCATGCAAGCTTCAAAGTACTGATGGGGGTGTTCCTAGATCGACTTCTTGGATAATGAGCTGATGTCGACAAGAAGCGATCCGTCAAAGGAGGGCCTTAATGAATCCCACATCAATGACACGGAACGGAGCTAATGATTTAGTGGAGGTGGAAACAAACTGTGACATATGATTCAGGGTGGCGATCATGAAATGGATGAAGGATAATGTATGGTAGTGGATGGGACACGGTTGACACTTTCTGAATGACCCCTCTTGAACATATAACGACACTGATGCGATGGATCGGTAGCATTACCCCGAATGGATGGTGTGGCAAGGACCATGGTGATGAAACCGGTGAATGAGACAACCCAACCCGATGTGATACGGAGGAAAAGTGTCATGTTCAAGAGTGACTTGCTACCTTTAAATTTTGATGTTCTCCCAATTTTTCCCCAGTCATTTCTGACCAGTACCTCTTTATTTTTGTCAAGCTTGAGGAGGATAACATATGCTTGTTCTATAACCTGCCCTTCGGGCAAGCCCATCGCTATGATTTAACGAGCCTAGCGATAGGGAAACTCGTTCTCGTCTAAAGACAAGTTTGTCGCTATTTAATCATTTTAACGAGTCTAACGACAAGGAAAACTCGGTCCTTTTCATTTTTAGAGAGTCTAAAAAGGTACAGAAAGTCAACTCCATAATTCCTTTTTCGTCAGCTAATCCCTTAAGTCCGAAAAAGTATAAAACAATACAGAAGGGATGGCCGTTCGGTACTTTTAACGAGCTGAAACAGGCAAGCGCTCGATCCTTTTGTGCAATAATCCCTCAAGTCCAAAAAGATTAAAATTTAGAGGAGGGATAGCGTTCCGATCATTTAACGAGCTGGAAGGCCAAAACTCGGCAAACTTTTCATATTTTACGAGTCAGTGAAAAGAGCTGAAAGAAGACTCGTCTTTTGAGGAACGAGTGATAAACAGGGATAGCTACAGATTCCAGGTACAGGTTGGAATTTCCAATCACGGCAGTGTCACAAGGATGGCTAGGTGAAATCACTCTTCGCAGCTGTTTCTCAAAAGAGGTAAACACACAAATGGAAGTGAATGATCGGCCAAATGAACGGTGGAGGTGGTGGATGAAAACACGATCAAGGTTCTTATGGCTAATGAATTTACGATCTCAAAAGGTTATTTACCGGTTCATTTTTTCCATGAGCTTGAACTCTGGGGGAAACATTTGCTCACACTTTTCTATTTTTTAACGAGCATAAATTCAGTCATAAAACTGCTCGAATTTCGCGTTTATTTTTTAACGAGCATGAACTATATGCTAAAACTGCTCGGTATACCAGTCATAAAAAGAACGCCTCCTCTAAGGATCCATTTTTTATAGAGCTTGGGCCTTACCACAGCTATGCTCCAAATTTTTGGCAAATTTTACTTCTGCCCCACAGGCTTTCTTTCATGCAAGTTCGGAAACGGCTAATCTTAAAACCAGATAAATAACCACCCCTAGCTTACACTCCAGAAAGTTTGCATGCCCCCAGGTATAGGATAGAATTTCGAGGCTGCCCCTCCTCTCCCCTACTTCTGTTTTTCTTTGGGTGTTCTTACTTATTTGTCATCTTGCTAATCTAATGTTAACGATACTTGTCTTCTCGTTATTTTAAGGGGTCTTACGCAGTACTCAGACTTCCTGTCGGCCCACTTTTAACAAACAGCTATGTGACAATAGAAGAACACTACTCAAAGATAAAACATTGGTATTATTGAGGGAGGCTTGCCTCTTTCTTATTATCCGAAGAGTGGTTCTATTTGCTGCCGCAAATCAATCTCTTTCTTCGGCGGTGTCTATCATTGGGTTGTCCAAAGATGGTTACCCTCTGTTACAACAATACGGTCTCCTTCTTAGTTTACTGCCCCTGCTTATCCTTCAAAACATATGTTTCGATGGGCGAGGCTTGAATTTAAAGATGGTGACTACTTGTTACAATAAGGGAATTCCTACTTGGGCATTGCCCACTTTTTTAGACAAAGGTGAAAGATTCCCAAACACATAACTTTAACAAAAGATCATTATTCCAGAACAACCCCACTTCCTTCGGACGGGGTACGGACTAGTCATGTTCTTCTGCGGAAATTCTTCCTTATACCCGGAGTTTCTTCTGCCCGAAGCAGACCAGGGTGCATGCCCCCTGGGTCCTAGTCTTTCTTTCCGAATTACTCGCGCTCATCGGGAAGGAGGACTGGGGGCGGAGGCGAATCTTGAGTGAACAGACCATTTAGGATTGGTATTTGACTATTTGCGATGCGAGATCCCGGAAATGAAAGTTGGTCTACGAGCTTGACCATCCTTCCTTCGTGTGGAAAACACATTACTCTAAAGAGTGAGGAGACTATCGCTCCCATGCAATAAATATAGTCGCGTCCAAGGAGTAGGTTATAATCCAAGGGTCCTTGAACTACCAACACGTTCATCCTGACGGTCTTCCCCTTCAATGTAACAGGTACATCGGGGAGGATTCCTAATGGTCGACTGGTTCCTTTATCAAAACCTGAGAGATTTCTCAACTCAGGTAAAAGCGCTGGGGAACCCAGTGCTTTCCAAGCAATAGAGGAAAGGATACTCACAGACGCCCCTTCATCAATGATAGTACCAGCCATAACCATTCTATAGATCTGGACAATGATTCTAAATGGTGTACTGGCTGGTAACCGGGGTCTGCCTAGTTGATTCCAATCAAAGGATACAACCAGGTTGCTTGGTGGTGGGACCGAATATACGGCCGGATACGACTCAGATGATGTTCCTTCCTGCGATAAAGGAATGGGCGCATTGCCCGGATGCTCGTCGGAGTCGGTGCTGATAAAGAGAACCTGGATGGTGTCATCCTTGTTCTCATCAGTGAGGGAGTCACATGAAGATGACACTTCGGTGACGGTGTCATTTGAAGACGGGTCTTCAATGACGGAGTCATTGGGTGATAGAACCTTTGAAGGAAGAACCGGGTCAACTGCCGTTTCGACCTTTAGACTTTCGTCTGGTCTAGATTCGGTAGGTTCATTCTCAATGACTGACACATCAGCTGACCACTTGAGTGGTTCAACTGGATTTTCAACTATCGAGGGATTAGGCGCGAGTTTTCGGTATCCAGGCGGAAGTTGCACCGGTGACACCGGGCGATCTTCCAAAACTCTCTTTGCCTCATCTAAGAATGGACATTTGTGGATGGCATGGTGACCTTCACACAATAGACAGGGTGATCTTGGTCCCCTTCTTCGTCCTTCACTCTCGCTAGTTGAGGGAATGCAATCAACTTGACAACCAGAGGTTGATGCTACCGGATTGTGCAACCTCGGGGACCAGTCCCTTAGTATCCGGGGAATACAAGGACAATCACGATGGAAATGGATCCCTTTGCAAATGACACATGGCGATTTAGGCCCGGTCGGTGCAGTGTGTGGGTTTTTGTCAGTTTTCTTCTGCTTGCCCCCAGTCGCCTTCGCCAGAGGCTCCTTCTGCTTCTTCCCTTTCTTCTTCTTTTCCTTCTTCTCCTTGGGAGGCTGACTTTTGCCGGCTCTACCCTGCGAAGATGAAGGATCAGAGGAAGTATCACAAGAAGTAAAAGGCTGGTGGGTAGTTCTAGATTGTTCTGACAGTTGATTCGACTGCTCAGGATTAGTGGCGATTTGGACAACATTAGTTGAAAAGAGCCAAACAGGAAGGCCGATTGTCAATCCTGGAAGTGACAATGTAGCCATATGAGGCGCACCAACATCTCCCCAAGAGGAGAAGGGATTTGGACTTCCGCCAAGGTTACTTCCTTGGTTGGTGGGCTCCATACTTTTCAACTGAAAGATCAACGTGGGAATAACAGGTGATTATGTTCCGCTTTAAAATAAGTTTTATTTACGACGCTTTTAGACACAAACTTTGCTTTTTCATGTTTTAAGAGTCGAGAAAAAGCTAAAGATGACTCTAGTCGCCTTCGATGTATTAACGAGCCCGAAGTGACAAATGCTCGGTTGGACCTTTTCAGTTATAGAGTTTGAAAAGGGCCAAAAGAAACTGCTCTGGAGATCTAGGCAGAGGGTGTGCCAAACCTTTCGCGAAACCACAGAATACGTTTTACGGTACGGGTGGTCGATCTTCGTGAATGCTGTGTTCACTGCATCGCGATCAGTAGGGCGGTCGACACGGCTTCCTAAGGATAAAGGATAATTTCCTATAGGGGTCTCCCAATATACGCGACGGTACGCGGGAGCTCAAATCCGTATTAGTGCTATCGTCCCTCAGGAGGAATCACCCACCTTCGTAGAGATCGACAGTCACTACGTTTAACGACGCCGGAACACGTCTCTACCTAGACCTCTATTGTGAGCATTATGTTACAATGCGTTTTTAGATTCATTCAATATATTTTAAGTTGATCTTGTTTATCAGTTTGTCTTTCAGGATCACCACGTGATGTATTGGTACAAATTCCTAAATGCAGCTAAAATGATAAGCAAGCTTTCACAATCCTTTTAGCTTTGAAAATCCTAACTACTGAGGGGAGAGAAAAACAATATCTTTCCACACAGAGCACAAAGCACAAACTAATGCACTTTCTCCTAGATTAGACACCCAAACTTATCAAAAATGCAAATGCAAGATGCATGTATTTCTTTTCTTTTCCTTTAATGTCGATGCTAACAAAAGGAAAACTGTTGTATGACTTTCGAATTCAATTTGAAGCGTAAACAAACAAGTATTGCCTAAATGAAAAGACGCTTTACAGGTACTTGTTTTACACCAAAAATATATGAATCCAAACCATAAAGTGAAAACAAACCAACTTAAACAGCTATGAACAGTAATAACACTAACTCATAAGACCACAAAAATGCTTTTACAATTCAGGATCTAAGAGGCCATAGCTACTAGGTTTGCCTTTCACAATGGGAAATTGTAACTGAAACAAGAAATACTGAAAGAACGTTTACAATTTCATCACACAACTGAGGCGGAATAATGTCAAGGAGAAGTGGTCTACAGCAAATACAATAACCATCAAGCAATCAGCCAAAAACAAGTGCAAACAGGGCCAAGACACAAAGGAAGAGCTGAGCTAGACTAAGGCTAACTGGACCAACGCAGGCACTAGTTCACCAGTTTGACTCTCAGCGCAGTTCCCGAAGGGAGCACTTGCGCTGTAATGCAGACTGCCTGTGGACAGCCTGCACTGACTTACGAGAGTTACGTCTGCTAAGAATTCCGGGTCATAAAAAGCTCAAAAATGTACTGTTTTGACTGAAATAAAATGCTATGGGTTAAGTACAGGTTAAGGGATGATCAAGAGGATAAAGATCTATCACTAAGAGTAAGGATTCATCTGTAGATTAGCTCTTTAAATCTTGAATTTGCTCAGCAAAGGAGCAAGAGTAACAAAACCCTCTACTTCGCTTTTGATAGAGTCAAAAGCTTTTCGATTCGGTACTCCTTTCTTCAAGAAATGAATAGCAAAATACTACAACAACAAGATACTAGGATCTCCCCAGTGGAGTCGCCAGTTTGTTGTGGGGAAAAGTATCCGATGCGGATGACACTAACCCTTTCTAAAGGTGACAGTCTTTAGCAACAACCGAATGATAAAGTTTTCATGTTCCACTTTATGAAAGCACAGAGAGAATGGAAAGAGGGTCAACCAACCTGGTGTCTTGCGCTTAGTCGATCCTTGTCCTTCTCGCTTTGTATCCTGTTCCCAGCTCTTTGCTCTCCAAGCCGATCCAGCTACACACAGAATCTGCACAACAAAAGGGAGCAAATTACGAGATACAAGCAATCATAATTGAAGCATGGATTAGGTTGCATCAAATATACATGTAAACACAAAAGCATCTATGTAAAACAAGTATATAGGAGAACATGCAAACTTTATTGATAGAAAGTAACAGGGTTCCAGAGGAAGTTACAACCAATGATGTTGGCTCCAATCCAGCAACACCTCCTCGGCAGCAAGAACTCTCTTCTTCACCTCTAGTAAAACAATCACCCAATAATCCTGGCAGTATACCAACAGCACCTCCTTGCTTAAACAAAATTCCAGCCTCCCTAGACCTCATAGAAGAGCTCTATATATAGGAGGGAAGAGGAAAGGATGAGTCAGCTGGAGGCTGGCATATAGCTGACTAGTGTCCTCTCCATCTTCAGTCAATCTTCAGTTCCTGTGTCCACTTGGAGATCCTTGCTTACACATGGTGATCAAGTACCTCTTACTCATCACAGGGCGAATCTCATGACCCAAGTGTCAGTTTGGAAGCTTCCTGGGCAAATGACACCTTGCAGGATGACTGTGCCACTTGGCCAATCTCGCCCAGCGCAGGTAGCCTTCATTGTTTTTGACTTCCAGCGCAGGTACAGAGTGGGACAGTTGCAATACAGCGCAGAAGCTTAGTTAAGCAGCTGACATGATCCAAAATAAGCCTGTTCTGAAGTGTTTTCAGGTGGAGAACTGATTGGAAGTGCTGTTGATTGATGACCTTGTTCTTTTAGGGGTAAGAACAACATGTTTAGGGACTGAGGATCCCTGTAATTATCGACATTCCCTGCTCTTTGATGCGAGGCACAAAAATGTCTATAACAGGGCCCAATCCAAGCAGCCAAGCTCCTCTTTACTTGTATTTGTGTGTTTTATTTCAGTTTGTAGATTAGGTTTCTGTTGGATGAATTTCTTTTATGGTCAAGAATAGGTTGATTTTGATGATTCAATAGTTTACTTCCATTTGTGCTTTCTATAGCAGGTTAAGCAGTGATAAAGAAAAGATCCAAAAGGCTAGCAATAGTGCCTTGGCCTCTCTTCCTCCCTTTGGGACCATGATTTGAGGCAAATACCCTCTTGCTACCCCCAAAACATATATTTTCCTCATTCATAGGACTTTTAGTGTTTACAGCTTTTTAGTTGGTTAATAGTCTAGTTTGATTTGCTTCAGAACTTATTCATCATGCTCACTTATTTATTTACCATAGTCTTCTTCCATGCTTTCTTTTCTTGCAGCAGTTATCAACATTTCCTTTCATAGATCACAGTTTAGATTAGTTTGATGCAAAACTCTGTTTTTCTAGAGGCACTTATTTCATTGCTTGCTTAATCTCACTGGTTGACTGTTAGTTGTTCATGCAACAGATATATTCTAGTAGCATATCAACCTATCATCCAGCCCATCCTCCATTTGATCCATGCCCTACAGGTCGCCCAAGTCTCCCCTCAATTCTGCCTTAGTTTCCTGCATTTTCCATAGAATTCCTTCCTCTCTCCTTGAGAAAATCCAATCATATTTCTCTCTCCTAATGATTCTCGGTAGACCCTAGGTGCCCTAACACTTCATTCCAACCTTCATCCATATTTTCCACCCACTCTCACACCCTCAAAACAACCAAAACTTCTCTCGGCCTCCTCCTGTAGGCCTCCTGTAGAACACTGTTTTTCCTCCTGTAGAATTCCTGTGTCCTCCTGTAGATTTTCCTGTAGGCTTTCTTTTGAAGGCTGAGTGTGGTAAAAGCCTCTAGAAGGCCACCTGAGACCTCCTAGGACCTAACCACACCATCCTACATCCTCTCAAGTCCAAAAACCACCTTTCAACACTACCTATTCGCTGCCACATTCACAAACAATAAATCACATACATGTCAAATTCACATAAAAATACATAAAAATTCAAAACGATGTTTTTTTGCTCGTTTACTTCTAGAAATAGCTTAGTTAGATGTTGTTTAGTTCTTTGAATAGATAAATGGCATTCTTTTCATGGTTTTCATAGTGCTTTCTGCAAAAGTAGGATTAGTTGGTTAAGTAGGATTTACTTGGTTTGCTTTACATTTCAGTCTTTCTCCTTTTTGCAGTTAGAGTAGTATCTGTAGAGTAGTCTTTCTCTCCTTTCATCACATATAGAGCTTCTTCTAGAATCCATAGAAGTTTGCTTGAGATCCTAGTGATCTTGTGTCGGCTGAACAAGTGACAACCTACAGTAAGAACTAGTACTTGTGCATACAGCACCATCGCTGCCAAGTTTGTTACAAACTACCAGGTTGATAAGAGTAAAGAAGTCAGCCCAGGAGTTGCAACATTATTGTTGCAATACTGGTTCTCAACACCTTTGACCAGTAGATTATGTCTCCTAATGTAGCTGCATATTAGGGTCAAGTTGTTGTGGAATAGGATCACTCTCTAGCTATGAATTAGGGCTCAATAGACTGCAGATTTAGGGCACCTTAATACAACATATAAGGGCCTCTTTGAACAACAAATAAGGGATCTTTAGAACTGCAGATTTAGGCCTTCACATGATGCTGGTTAAGGCCTCTCTAACTATGGCTTAGATCACCCTTTAGGACTATGGCTACAGAAGCAATAGTCCTACTTAGACAGTGGATTAGGGCATGGCTTGACCCTCCTTTCTCTGCATCTAGATGTCTCCTCCTAGGACTATGGCTAGGTATATTTTAAGGATTCCTAAAAAAATAGATTAAGGTCTCTTCTAGACTTGATTTTAGGGATCTTTTAGGGTTTTTTTGGACAATACTAAAGCCTCTCCTTGTTGTGTTATAGAAGCCTCCTTGACTGCATAGTTTACGGATGTTGATTGAACTGCGGCTAGGGCACTTGGGATCCTACCAGACTGCGGCTATGCCTTCTTTGACTGCAACTAGGGCATGGCTAGATCACCTTCTAGGACAACATATTCTCCTCCATATCTCTCCTCCCACCAAAAACCAAACAAGTAGAGAGAGATCACAAGAGATGTGTGTGGTCAAAATGACTTGAAGCCCTCTTCTATTTATAATAAAATGTTGAGGATAAGTTGGGGTAATTTGGTTGCTGGATGACCTTGACAAATTGTCAAGTAACACAAATAAATTCATATCGCCATGAATACATTTGGAATCAGATGATCTTTAGATCAATCCTACACCTCTTGGTGAGAGGAATCCAAGAAAAATATCATCTCCCATAAATATGAAGACCCACATGGAGTTTGGCCCTAGTTTCCAATTTTAAAATATTCATTACCCTTACCATATGTAGAATACACGGATGGTTCTAGTCGTTACACATGGCACATTGCATCAGCTATTTGGGTCATTTACACACCTGAGTCAGAACTACTTAGTTCTGGGGGAGTTTTTCTTGGCATTGCCACAAACAAGATTGCTGAGTATACGTCTGCGATTGCACTTCTTACTAAAGCATCATCTCGGGACATCTCCAATTTGGTGGTTAGGTTAGACTCTCAGCTAGTCATTATGTAATTAACAAATCATTATCACATTTTCAATCAAATCTTGTTACATCATTGTTTAAGGGTACAACTCTTGGAACGTCAATTTGAGTTTATTACATATGAACACATTCCTCACGAATTTAATGCAGTCATCGACTCGTTAGAAAATTATGTATTAGATTTGCATTTTTCTCATTCATTATAGATACATGCACGGAAGTAAAATTTTACACAGTTAAAAATTTATAAACAAAAAACAAACATTTACATCATATAACGCTAATATGATAAGTGTACTATACCCAAACTCTTTTTGGGCCTGAGTCTTGCAAGCTGTCAATTCTGGTTTCACCTGGTGAAGAACTCCCTCACACCAGTTGAATATCTAGGGCTACAAACAATCAAGAGATAGTAACAACTAAGATTTTGTATCTATGTGCTGGCTCTTGGACCCCACCAAGCGCACAATCATCCAAAGAAAGGTCCTCATAGGCCTAGTCCTGATCCACTTGATGGGGACCCTATTACTAACTAATCCACTACCTGGCCTATAGTGAGTGTGGACCAAATAAATTGTGGTTCATGGATCTACTCTGCCACCGGTCAAGTTTACTTGTGCACCTCTACATGATAAAACTGTAAGAAAGTAAATATCATCTCTTTCGATCGCAAGCTCATGATCCCCGATCCTGAACACACCTTGTTGTTCATCCCATCGTTGGATAATCCAGTTGAGGAGTTCTTCCTGATCCTTCATCAAGTCAAGTTTGGCATACTTCATGAAACCACATCTATGCAAAGCAAGTAAGCATGCCAGATCATTAAGAATTTGTAGTTCTTCATTATTGTGAACTCTTTCCCTCCAAAGACTCATGCTGATGGTTCAAAATCTATATCAAAGCAACCTTAAATCAATCATTTTGCTACTGAAAATGCTAGGAACTTAATCTTGGGGGTTTTAACTTTCGCCCAGGAAGCTAAACGCCACTCCCCAAAGGCCACAGGGTGTGCCAATGCACCCCTATAGAATGTGAAGGGTGTTTAACGCTCCCCTTGCCCTAGGAGGTCACATTAAGCGTAGTAGGCTATCTAGGGCTTTCTCATACACTAAAATTTGACCCCAAAAACAAATGAAAAAGGTAATAGAATGCAAGATGAGGGTTATACTATCTACTTGGAATAGACAACACATCGAATGGTTGCCTGGATTACTTGCAATTTCTCGAGGAATATCTGCTCCTTTTTCACTTCAGAACACTCTCACAGAACTCAAATGGTGAAAATGAAGGCTTTCAATCCTTCTTATAGTCACTCTGGAGGTATGACTCACCTTATCTAGTCATTGAAATCAAAGTTTTCCATTCCTATGTCGTTTATCATATGACATTTTGATATTCTGTCAATATTACTTATGTTCCGATGAATATTTTAGTGTTGAATTGCAGAATTGACCATGTTTGACTCAATATGAGTGCTTTATTTTATGGGATATTTTCTCACTCTTTAACTGAAAAATCCATGAGTTATCATATTTGGACTCGTAAAACTCCTATGGCAATGATATGAGCGCTTTATTTTTTGGGACCTTTTCTCACTCTTAAATTGAAAAATCCCTAAGTTTTTCCATTCTTTGGGCTCGTTAAATCTATGAAGAAGGCATGAGTAGTTCTTTTACCTCCGTTTCCCCACTCATTAAGCCAAAAAAGATATATAAAGTTTTCTTCATTTGACTCGTTAAAATTTGATGAAGATCTATTGAGTTTGTCTTCGCGTGCCTCATTAAAATTTCACAAACAATATCGAGTTTACCCTATTCCCTCATACTCATAAAAAAATGAGGCAAACGTCTATTGACCATAGGTTTATCACTTTATCCAGACTCAATAGACTAACTTACGAAAAAGGAACTGTGTCGGGTATACTGTTAAACCTTTGTTGCACCTAGTTATCAACTGTGACAAAGGGATCCCCTTGGAGTTTCTCTTTACAATCTTTTCAATCTCTCTAAATATGAAAAGACGACCGAGTTTACCCATCTAGACTCATTAAAATTAATCATATGGGGAAAATTGGAAAACCCAATGGCTTTATGTCTATATTAGTAAATATTTTTTTGGAGCAGTCGTTCCCTTGAACATGACACTCCCTCAGCAAAACCACCTTTTTGTTGGTCTCTCAGATGAACTTGTTGATAGTGCTAGACCTACCAACATTCAAGGGGTCACCCTGATATGAAGTCCCAACTAGACCTCACACCATTTGGTGTGGGAGTCCCATCCGGTATGATGGACCAGTTGTCATTATCTTAAAGATTTTCCTCAACTCTTTCTTGTCAGCACAGGAGAGTGTTCTGCTTTGTCTTTCGAGAAGTGAGGTTTGCATGCCTGATGATTGTAAATGTCACTTGTGCTAATGGTTATTTCATTGTAGAGGGAGAGGGTGGGAGTGAGTCCCAAGTCAGTTGAGAGTAGTCCCAACCCTTTTAGGAACACACAAAACAATAGGAGATGCACAACTTCTGACGGAATAGTCCACACAAATGTGACAGTCACAAAACACAAGGGAAGATAACACGTATAACACTCAACGGATTAGTCCACGTGAGTGCAACAGTTGTTATAGGAAGTTTTATGTGAAAGGTATGTCTGATGTCCAGGAGAGTAGTCAACACAGGCGAGACAACGTTAACAACATATACAACACATCTTCATTAACATATATGTATTACAACAAGTGAGTTAATTCAAGTGTTAAACACATGTTAAAGCAACATGCATTACAAGTGTTCATATTAGTCTTACAATAGTTACAATTCATGTGTGAAAACGTGCTGGCCTGTTAGCAGGTTTCTAAATTAAGAGAAAGTTCCAAAACACATCATTACACCATACATTACTAACCCCGTGAGTGGGTCGTTGGAGCCACTACTTACTCAAAGAAAAGATTACATACTCTCAAGGCTATGTGGGAGGAGCTGAGGTGAAAAGTCATTTTCATGTACAAATGAGGGGGTATTTATAGCCAAGGGTGAAACTAACCCTTGTGGTTGTTCGACTACCCTCATGACTGTTTGACTTCCATGACTTTTTGACTTTACATGACTCTTCATACAACAAGTGGGTCTCTTGGACTTCCATGTTACATTACATTGATTGACAATACGAATCACAGTAGAGATGTGGATGACATGACTCATGACAAGACTTGACATGACAATGGTGGTACGTTCGTGCTGTTGCTAGTGTGCATGTCGAGTTGTAGTGCTCTTGGGTGATGGATGTCCTCATGGTTTGTCACAACTTTACCTGAACATTGAAAAGTGCGTAGAGTCTTCGATGGTCTTTGGTTTGCTTGATGTTACATGCACACATTTCTCCTTGCTTGTATGTTGGTAAGATTGATAGGTTCGTCTGTTTGTGAAAGGTGCATGTTCATCCGTCTGTCCATTCATGAATACATCTTGGATGTTTTCTCACCCATCCATCCGTGAACACATCTTTGCATGATCATTTGTTCGTGAGCACATCTCTTTTCATGCATCATTTGCTCATCCATTGGCAAACATGTCCTTTTGCATGTGCTCCCTTTGTTCATCCCATCTATCATCACACCATGTTTGTTTGTATACCTGTATCTATAGTCACTCATGACGAGATGACATCAAATCCATAGACCTCCTAGTCTACCATGATGCATGATTGTTTCGGATGCAGGTGACCAGGAGAGGAGACAAGGTTGTGAGATGGGATGGAGGTTCCGAGCACTGCCGATGAAAACTAGGCAGGAGTCACTGGGTGATGAAGATGGGTGATCCGGATCGGCAATGCCTGTCTATGGGGTCTAGCTCAAAAGACTATGCAATTTTTGAGAGGAATTGTCTGAGTTACGAGAGGACTGGGCAAGAAAAATCTGTGCAGTTTCTGAAACGAGCGGGGAGTGGGAGCTTGGTAGCCAAAAATGCGCAATTCATGAGGGGAATTGGCAGTGAGTTGCTGGGTCACTGGTAGCAAAAACTACATAATTCCTAAGGGGAACTGGTAGTTAGCTACAGGGAGCTTGGCAGCAAAAACTACACAGTTCCTGGAGGGAACTGACAGTCAGTTGTTGGAGCTTGGCAGTAGAAACTGTGCAATTCTTCGAGGGAATTGGTAGTCGGCTGCTAGGAGAAACTGGTAAGGAAAATTGTGCTGATGTTGGGAGGCTAGCTTGCTGATCACCTCTCTACATTTTCCGAGCTAAGTAGACTACTGGGCATGAGAGGGCTTTCTCTTGAAAACTACGCAGTTTTTTGGGTGCGTAGCCGGTCGACTGACTGGAAAGCTTGCAAAATTTTCTAAGGGAGACAGGGATGGGTACTGGGTGTCTGTTTGGATTGTCTATGCATTTTTCTCTATTAGCAGAGTGGACAAGGTCTGCAGCCTCTGCACAATTTTTGAGAGGAGTCAGTGCCACGGTGGCTGCCGAGTCAAACTCTTTGGTTGACCAACTTGAAGGTTGATTGATATGCTTGCAGGGAGCGTAGCTTGAAATGACTTACTTGGCGCTTCTGCATTGTTCTGGGTGACAGTCGATTGAGTCGATGGCGGGGTGATGGTCTGGCTGTCAGTGGGGAATCCAATCATCAGAACTTCAACAAAGTGACTACGTGTGTGAACAAGTGCAAGATGCATACGTGATCTTGCAAACACACAATTATATGACTTGATGATGAGACAATTCAAACCGTCCAGACACGCATGCTCAACATGACTGACCGAAGGTGTGAGCGAAAAGCGCGACAATTGTGATTGATCATCGGTTGACCATGACGATACTTGCACGACAGTGTATGTGGCTTCGCATGTGAGCAGGATGGATGTTTACATAGCGGACACAACATGTACACGTGAAGCGAAGACCGTGAGTATGGACAGAACATGGTCGCAAGCATGAAATTGACATCAACATGCAAAAAATATCGGTGGAATGATCAAGCAAGGTGGGTGCGAGGACTCACACGAGATCATGGAGTGAACCCAAGTGTGTGTAATCATCAAGTAAAACTCTCAAAGGAGGCTCCGAAATTGGATGTAGGCCAAAATTTTGGAGGGTGTTTGTAGCCACTACAACACTTGAGGACACACTAGTAGAACTCCATCTTCTCTGTTTTGGTTCATTGATAGCACAGGGCTTTTGTCTCTCGGGGAGTATTGAATCAATGCGCGCGTTACTTTGGCTTCCTCACTTACCCCATGGACATACATGGTTCACCTTTTTCCAAGTCAGTCACACACAATCAAAATTTCAGCTTGATCATAGTGTTTCAAAATCGGGAAGGGTAGTTTAGCTCACAAGTTGAAGATTTTTAGAGTACAAGTTTTCATCTCTGGTGTTTCTTCGCTACCAGTAGGCCTAGATAGTACCTCGATGGAGTCATACAAGAACAAATGCATTTCTCCATTGCCAGTGAGCCTGGTCAGTACCCCGGTGGAGTTGCATGCTTCACCTCTCTGCTTAGGAAGCCTTTCTCTTCTTTCGCCTTTGTACTTTTTAAAGAGGAATGTGCATAGGAACTTATTTATTTTTGGGGCGAAAGAAGGTCCCCGACTTATTGAGAGAAGAAGTGGTTTTTCCTTCAAAGAAGCATGTAAGACCTCTGACATAGGTTTTCTCATTTAGATTTTCCCCTTCTCTGTTTTTACTAGTTGGATGAGCTTAAACACACAGAGAAGAAAGCTGAGTACAGGAGTGAGGCTTCCCAGTGTGGACGCAAGTTCATGGTTCGATAAAAAATTCCCTTGCGGATGGCTCATATTTTCTATCAAGACTTCATTGGCTGAAGGTTATAACCAAGCACAGAGAAGATAGACACAAGACTGGCGAAGTGCTGCAGTGTCACAAGTCTCTTCATATCTCAACCACATACTCATTCAAAAGCCAGAACGCAGTAGTTGGCAGCACTTATTTCCAGAAACAAAAATAGTAAGGTATTAAGCAAACCAAATAAATGAAAACAAAAATAGTAAGAAAAGAAAACAAAGTGGAAATAACAACAAGCAAGAAAAGCAACCAAGTCAGCAAGAAAACAAACATGCAAACCAGAAAGCAAAGACAAGCAAAAAAGAAAACACTACTCCTACTCCTCCGTTAAACGGTCAGTGTGACGTGAAGTGAAATTTCCAGTGAAGCCATCGTAGGCATACCCAACATGCAATCACAAAGGTACGAGCTATTAAAATAGATAAAAGATAGTGTGCAACAAAAAATGAAAAAACTTAAAAAACTTGAAAAATGTGTCACAACCACCCAACACACATGCTTACCTCTTCCGTGACTACTGTTTTTCAACAAACCTCGAAGGCCTCTTACGAGTTTGTGTTGTTTTGCACCAAGTTTCTTAGCAAGTGTGAGGAAGGAATGAAGCTTGTTACCTGCAACAAAACTCGCCAAGTAAGATTGTTCCAACAATTCAGTGATTGTATCCTAAAATTCGTGATGGCTGTTTTGAAGGATTCGTGATCTTTGAGAAGATGGATTCCTGATTCAAGAGAGGGGATCACGATGGGAATCTAATATGGATAGATAGATTTGGTCATTCTCATCAGTCATGTCAAGATAGTGAGGGCCTGCCATAGCCATCAGCACAGGGCGAGGTGCCTCACTTGCTTGATAGAAATCTAAGAATAAAGATGTTACACAGTGAAAATCATAGTGTGCGAAGCGACTGTCATTGGATGTAATGTTGGGAAAATGATAAACTGCATGACAACCACCCAAGGTAGAAGAAAAATCAGACCAATCGATTGAGATGGTAGATTCCTAGTTTGACATGAACAAAGAAAATTTTTGAACAATCGTGCGAACGCTCTGAATGAGGGAACCAAGTTCGTTGTCCACTAGACATGATAGAACACCCACCTGCAACTGGTGAAAAAGTGCACAGGCATCATGGTAATCATAGAAATGTAGAAAGGATGCCAACACTATGAATGTGTGAAACCAGTTGGGGTGTGGTGAAATGAGAGTAACTTGATTCGTGTGATAGGTTGTGCGCTCGTCATCACACAGGGAGATTGCTGGTGTGATGAGTGGGTAGATTTGATGTGCAAAATTTGCAAAAAGACCAAGGAGCTGATTACAAGAGAGAATATTCGATAAGTATGATTCCAGATAAAGATAGTATTTGAGATGATCAACTTCGCTATCCCATGATTGAATGAGGGATGAACACTCCCAACCTGAATTAGATGTAAGAGAGGTGCATGAAGACATATATGTTTTAATGGACTCGTGGATTCATCATTAGCAAAAATATGAAATTTGAAATATCACACCCAAAATAGTAATTATTCTTTACACAGGGATCCATGTCGAGTGCAACCATGCAGATATACATATTGTGCATGAGAAATGAGATCCGATTTGGTTTGGCGGGCTTACCAGAGTCGTGAGGTCCTGACATAACCATCAACGAACGTTGGAGTGCCTCGACTCCCTTGCACATCCCGAAACTTTCCAGAATTGAAAAATTGCATTTTGAGATGTGAACCAGATCATGCAAGGCTTGAGGATGGCTATCGTTATTGATTTCAAAACTGCTCTCATGAGGAAAACCATCTCTGTCACATGCTTCATCAAAATTTTCAGTACGCTGACTTGACGAGCTGTCTTCATGCAACACACAAGATGATGACGAGTGGGAAGAGTGCTGTGTGTTGAGACTATTTTCATCGTGGAAAAAATCATTGCCTTGTGTCTATTGAGGAGATAACTCATGGGATGAAGAAGCAAGAGAATGTGGAATATCTCTGACACATGTTGATGCGCTGTGAATGATAGGACACATGGGCAAGTGAGGTGCAGAGGAAGCTTCGATATGGATGTCTACTTTGACTGGTGTGCATTCCAGATCTGAGTTAGAGTGTACATGAGATGAAAGTAGATCATATGATGTGATTGGGCATTCATTACAACATACATAAGCATGGGAGTGATGACAACCCAAGACTGGAGGTTGATCGAAAGAATTGATTGTGCATGATGTTTCACCAAGATTCACGGATCAAGAATCAATGAAGAATGGAGGCTCAATGTCTTGAGAGGAATTGATTATGTCTTCACCATACTTCTCTTCCATTTGTATGATGAGACTGCCTTGCACATGATTGTAACTTGAGCCATCAACTCAATAATCAAGAGAGTGCATGCAGCAAGCTTGTGAAGCAGATCACTCAAGCGAGTCATGGTGCAAGGAGTCATGGCTTGTAGATGATGGAGGATGACAAAGATGCAGATTAGACTCAAGACTTGGGTTACGAATGGTGATTTCCTCTTGTAGAATAGAGGAATGAGTTCTCACCATAGGCTTTCTGAACCATTAAGGAATTTCCTCCGTTGGGGTGGGAGACAATCGAGAATATGGGTTGGGAATATGATGTGCAGATTTATCAGTTGTGCAACTGCTGCGAGGGGATACCTGCTGCGTAGATTTCTTAGATTTGTGATTGCTACGAGGGGGAACCCTCTTGAATACATAAGGTGTCTCACGATCTGCAAGAGTCGAGGAAGAAGGAAAATCAAGAGGTTCACCATTTCAGGAGACATGAACCAAGCGTTTCAGCTCTTGGCTCATGAAGTCAAGGTCCACAAACTGTTTAGGAATTTCATGACATATGTGAAGGAAGCGGGTAGCAAAGTCCTCATCTGATTCGCCAAACTTCATTCTTAAATGAGAGATTCTTTCATAGACATATTGGTGTTCACACTCATCAAAGTCTTGATGGAGATCCTTGAGGAAAGTGAGAAGGGAATGGACAGAAGCAGGTGGTAGGGTATGACACCACTGATTAGCACGACCTTCAAGGGTGAGGAAGAAGAGTATGCAAACAAGCTCATCACTATCGATTTCATGAGATTCACAGAAATGAAGAAAATAAAAAATGTGCTCGATTATGGACATTCTGTTCTCACCATCAAACTTTAACAAGGACAAGTGATCGAGAAGCTCATCGGGGATTGATAATTGATTAAGGGAGAAATGAGAGAAACACCTCGGGAGCAAGAATTATGTATTATTCATTGGGTAAGAGATTCAACCTAGATGTATGGGCTCAACTTTCCATCTGGCCCTCCTTCTAGCACCAGAAATGTCGACGGTGCTGGACCCGCCAACATTCAGGGGATCACCTTGGTATGAAGTCCCAACTAGACCTCACACCATTTGGTGTGGGATTCCCATCCGGTATGATGTCTGGTTGCCATTATCTTAAATATTTGCCTAAAATCTTTCTTGTTAGCACAGGAGAGTGGTCTGCTTTGTCTTTCGAGAAGTGAGGTTTGCGTGTCTGGTGATTGTAAATGTCACTTGTGTCAATGGTTGTTTCACCGTAGACGGAGAGGGTGAGAGTGAGTCCTAAGTCAGTTGGGAGTAGTCCCAAATCTACTAGAACACACAACACAATAGGACATGCATAGCTTCTGACAAAATAGTCCACACAAATGCAGTAGTCACAACATAGAAGGGAAGATAACATGCATAACACTCAACGGATTAGTCCACGCAAGTACAACAATTGTTATAACAAGTTTTATGTGAAAGGTCTATCTAATCTACAGGAGAGTAGTCAACACGAGCGAGACATCATTAACTGCATATACAACACATTTTCATAACATATATGTATTACAACAAGTGAATTAGTTCAAGTGTTAAACACATGTTAAAGCATCATGCATTACAAGTGTTCACGATTAGTCATACAATTGTTACAATACATGTGTGAAAACGTGTTGGCTTGTTAGTAGGCTTTTGAATTAAGAGAAATTTCCAAGGAACATCGTTACACCATACATTACTAACCCCATGAGTGGGGAATTGGAGCCACTACTTACTCCTCAAAGAAAAGATTACAGACTCTCAAGGCTATGTGAAAGGAGCTGAGGTGAAAAGTCCTTTGCATGTACAAATGAGGGGGTATTTATAGCCAAGGGTGAAAGTGACCCTTGTGGCTGTTCGACTACCCTCATGATTGTTTGACTTCCATAAATTTTTGACTTTACATGACTCTTCATACAATAAGTGGGTCTCTTGGACTTCCATGTTACATTACATTGATTGACAATATGGCTCACAGTAGAGATGTGGATGACATGACTCATGACAAGACTTGACATGACAGTGGTGGTACATCCTTGCTGCTATTGGTGTGCATGTCGAGCTGTAGTGCAACTGGGTGATGGATATCCTCACAGTGTGTCAAAGATTTACCTTTACATGGCTAAGTGCATGGAGTCTTCGATGGTCTTTGGTTCACTTGATGTTACATGCACACATTGCTCTTTGCTTGTATGTTGGTAAGCTCGACAGGTTTGTCCCTTCGTGAAAGGTGAATGTTCGTTCATTTGTCCATCCATGAACACATCTTGCATGTTTTCTCATTCGTCCATCCGCAAACACATCTTTTCATGATCATCTATTCGCGAGCACATCTCTTTGCATGCATTGTTTGTTCGTCCGTTGGTAAACATGTCCTTCTGCATGTGCTCCCTTTGTTCATCCCATCCATCTCCGCACCATGTTTGTTTGTGTACCTGTATCTCCAGTTACTCATGATGAGATGACATCAAATCCATAAACCTCGTAGTCTACCATGATCTATGATTGTTTTAGATGCAGGTGACCAGGAGAGGAGACAAGGTTGCGAGCTAGGATGGAGGCTATGGGCACTCCTGATGAAAACTAGGCAAGAGTCATTGGGTGATGAGGATGGGTGATATAGATTGACAATGACTTTTCATGCGGTCTGGTTTAGCTGGAGGACAAAACTGCATAGCTTTTGGGAGGAACTGTCGAGGCTGCGGGAAGGATGGGTAGGCAAAATCTGCGTAGTTTCCGGAACGAGCAGGCAGTGAGAGCTTTGTAGCCAGAACTGCGCAATTATTGATGAGAACTAGGAGTTAGCTGCTGGGTCACTGGCAGCAAAAACTACACAATTCCTAAGGGGAACTAACAGTCAGCTGTTGGGAGCTTGGCAGCAAAAAATGCATAGTTCTTGGAGGGAATTGATAGTCAGCTCTTGGAGCTTGGCAGCAAAAATTGCGCAACTCCTGGAGGGAATTGGAAATTGGCTGCTAGGAGATGCTGGTGGGGAAAACTATGCTAATGCTGGGAGGTTGGTCTGCTGATCATCCATGCACAGTTTCTAAGCAGAGTAGACTAGTGGGCATGAGAGGGATTTCTCATGAAAACTACGCAATTTTCTGTGGGAGACAGGGATGGGCATTGGCTGTCTATTTGGCCTGTCTATGTAGTTTTATCAGTGAGAGGAGCGGGCAAGGTCTGCAGCCTCTGCGAAATTTTTGCGGGGAGTTAGTCCTAGGGTGGCTGCTAAGTCAAACTCTCCAATTGACCATCATGAATGTTGATTGATTTACTTACAGGCAACGTAGCTTGAAATAGCTTTCTTGGTGCTTCTGCACTATTTTGGGTTGATAGTTGATCAAGTCGATGACGGGGTGATGGTTTGGTTGTCAGAGGGGAATTGGTTGTTAGAACTTCGGTAAAGTGACTAAGTGTGTGAACGAGTGAAAGATGCATACGTGATCTTGTAAACACACACTTACATGACTTGATGACGAGACAAATCAAACCATCCAAACACACATGCTCAACATGACTGGATGACGGTGCGAGTGACAAGCGCGACATTTGTGATTGATCATTGGTTGACCGTGACGATTCTCGCACGATAGTGTATGTGACTCCATGTGTGAGTGCGACAGATGTTTACATAGCGAACAAAACATGTACACATGAAATAAAGACCTTGAGAGTATGGCCAAAACATGGTCACAAGCATGACATTGACATCAACATGCAAAAGCTATCGGTGGAATGATCAAGCAAGCTGGGTGCGAGGACTTACACAAGCTCATGGAGTGAACCCGAGTGCGTGCAGTCATCAAGTAAAAATCTGAAAGGAGGCTCCGAAATTGGATGCAAGCCAAAATTTTGGAGGGTGGTTGTAGCCATTACAATAGAACCTTACCATCCTATGAGTTTAGCCTATATACTCTGATTTTGTTGTATCCCTATATCTTAACACTCTTTGGTGTTCATGTGTCTAAAGCTTCCCAGTCAACCTTTGTGTCGTGCCTTCTATTGTTCAAGGGATTCCTTTATCCTCTGCTTCCTGCATCGACCGTCGCTCATATAATTCCATCATGCCCTTTGTCTATTTGACCCATTTCTCAAAATGTATCTTCAAAAACAATCATTCTTGTCTCATTTTGTGTCGTATGATGTAGGACACATTATTGCCTACCTTTTTACATGTCTCTTCCTATCGACTTCAATAGTCTATCTAGGAAGCAGATCCAGAAAAATATCAGTACCTAGGAACTTGCGGTCATTAGTGGTAGGTTACCTTGGGTTTGATTGGGCGCTTTCATTATTGGCTCCCAGTTGAATGATTCTGCGAGTGTTCGACGACAACATCATTATTCACACTCGTTAGATTTTACAGCGCATCTTGGAGACCATCATCATTATTGGTGGCCATCCTCAAGTCTGTTAACATTTTTCATTATTGACTGGTAATCTGATATTTTCACACATGTTCATCCTCAAATCATTTATTCACATGTGCCGAAATATGTTGTTGAGATAAAGCAATGATCAAGACCTTGGGTAGAGGCTTACATCACTCAACCTTGTTTCCTATCCCAAGCTACGTATATTGTTTTCGGAAACAACTCGTCAGGATGATCATATTATGAAACAGTTCCACACTGTGCTTATTAGTGGACATGACCATCATGCCTGTTTTGAGAAATCACTCTGACATTAAGCTACTAAGCATGGGAATGCCCAACTCAGGACATGATTTTATATTTTTTGCATATGTGGTTGTATCAGGTTTCCCGTAGTCTCGAAGCTCCGATCCTCTCTCTCTTTTTTCCAACGATAATTCTAAAGTAATTCAACCATCATCTTCATCTCTAACCTCACACTTTAGGGGGCATCTGTTATACAGGAAAATGACCTCCTCATCAGCTCAGAGGAGAAAGACAGTTTCGTTGAAGACAAGACCAAGATCACATGCTTATTTTCCAAGGTAACACTCCCGAGGAATTAGCAGAAAGAGTTAGAACGCTCCCCATGGATGAGCCAGGGGCATTAGTCCCTAGGGTAATTCACTGTGTTTCCTAAAGGATAGCGTTAACCAAGTTTTGTGATATTCTGTGTTAGCTACCTATACCAATAGGTTTCATATTTCATGATTGACAGTGAAAAGGTCCAAATATGCTCTGCTTTGATGATGCAAAGATCACATATTTCCAAGAGAATACAATCTGTGCTTGTAGCTTGATGTAGACTCAATTTTGATGGATGGTCCAACAGCCTAATCTGGATCATGCCATGTTTTGAATTTTCAGTTGCAGAATAGAGAAAGAAGTCTGTCCAAACTGTTTAATCTTGGCAGACAAGTAGCTTAGGTAGAGAAATTAAGGTTCCCAACTGCTTAATCTGGGACCTTGGAAGCAATAAGGGTAGAAGTAGATAGAAAAACAAAAGAAAAAGCCAAAGAAAAGAAAAGGCAAGTAAGGGTCTGCAAGTCCAAGTGCACCCTCCAAGAAGAAACAAAAAATGCTAGGCAAAGTAGCTGGGTAAGTAGTTGGGGTTGCAGAAAGGTTATCTTTACCATTGCAGGTATGTTAACTTTGTTTACTAAAGCAAAGTCAAAACAATTGAGAAGGTGTTCTTCTTCATCAAGTTGCAGCAAGAAGGAAGCATGTCTAACCTCCCTTCTTCCCCTTTCCACTTCATTACTAACACTCCCTCATCAGCTGAGATTCATGGAAGAAGATTATGGTTTCATGGTGGTTCTTAATCTTTTAGAAGCCACATTTCTTGTCTAAACTCTTTTCATTTTGATCTACTCCCTAAACTAAGTAAGTTTCAAATAAACTTAGTGATTTTCCCCCCTCATTCACATCTCCCCCCATATTAACTCTAACTTTACTATGTAAATCCCCTATATTACCTTTCCCCTACTAGTATTAACACCATGGTGTATAAACCCCAAATTTTGTATAAATATCCCTCCCCTGGTATTATAGCCAATAAGTTCTGTGTCAGGGATCAAATGGCATCTGGTCATGTTGATGAACCTAACCCTAACCCCCTCCCCTCTTCTGAAGTCACTTGGCCCCTTGGAAAGCTTCATTTGTTAAAAAGAGTCTCACAAATGACCTTGTTTTACCTATACCCGCTTCATTTGCGAAAATAACCCAAAATACCCACTTTGTTCGCTTATCCAAAGTTTCGGCGCGTATATTTGATTTCTCAAAATACATTGAAAAACCTTACAAAGCACCATACCCCGATGGTCTTCCGCCTTAGCGCGCATCCCGAAAATAAATATTAAATAATACCGCGCTCGCGTCCGTATCCACCTATCACCTCACCCTCCCGACTACCGTCGGATCGGACCCACGGGATCCGACGGCCCTCATTGATATCGGGTTGGGCCCGGCGTCCACCCTTTAGCACCCGAGAAGGTGACGAAGGGGTACGTCAGGCCTCTGCCACGCGTCCCCTTCTCGTTTTCTCGGGTCAGACTCTGACACAAGCCAGGCCGTATCGTGACCGCTCCGAGAGACCGTAGCGGCTATGTGTCGTGGCGGAAAAAGTCGTTTGTGCGGACACAACTGACCTCCCTAGGAGTCTAAACTCTCTAGCGACAAACAAGAAAAAATGGAGCAATCTTTCTCTAAATACATCTTTTAAAACATGAAAACTACAAGTGTTTAGGCTTACCTTATTCCAAAACGCTGTTGTTGTAGTCCGTCCTTGCCGATCCGGATGAGCTCCTCCTTCACATCAATTCCTGCAACCACAAACAATCAAACAATTACCAAGCACTTGCATCTCATATAATAAAACATATATTCAACATGCAGACCAAGGAACACATGAAATAACTCATTAACACAAGCTATTGAGAAAAATGAACCAGTTTGTATTAATAACGAAACAAAGAAACTCTTACAACCTGGCCTTGGTGTTGTGCAAGTTCCTCCCAGGGTCCATCAAGGGTTTTCCTCTACTTTGACAAAGCTCACCCACTTCCAAGTAGAATCAAGCAAAGACAATCTCTCCTCACAAGGTTCTAAATGGGAGTCCTAATTCCTGCAGCATTTACCCAAAGAAAATGTATAGCTTCAACCTCCCCTCCCTCTGGCTCAATGCCTTTATTTATAGTGCTGTAAAGAGGTTATTCAGGTCCACCATCAATGGGATAATCCCCCTCTTTGGGTGGGATAGCTCCCTTATTGATGGGATAAGTTCCTCCTTAATAGGGATACATGAACCAACTGGAGGCGCATCCATTTCATCAAACCGACCTCTAGAAGGTTCTAGAAGTAACCACAAGTAACTTTTTTAAGATGAAACTTGCGCATTTTTCCTTTTACAGAAGGACGCACCTGTCCCTTAACATACAGAGCGTCCAAAGACGCAGCCTTTGTGAACATTGTGAGCGTCCCCGCAGGTAAGGCTTGAGAGAACCTGCGTCCCCAGAGATAAACACATTTTTTACAAGACTTTCTCTCTTCTTTGAGTTTGAGATGGATAGTAGAGGCATAAGACTTGCCTAAGGGGGTAGCATGACTGTTGATTGAGCCATACTAACTGTAAATAGTCATGGTGACATTTTTTAGTGTAACAGATTGCCCCCTAAAGTGCGAAGCCTGGAATAGATTAGGGTTTTGTAATTCTAGGAAGGGTGAAGCGCTTTATCATTTCAAGGATTGTCTTGTGGATGACCTGGTTGGAACCTGCAATTTTGAACACAAAATACATGTATAAGATTATATCATCACTGAGGTAGGCATTCCCATACTCAGATTCAAAACTTTAACTAATGGACTAACTACTTTGATACAGGAATGATCTTGCAGTACATCATTTTTATAGACTTTTGTAGACACAGTATGGACGCAGCCATCTGTTTATGATTAGTCTACATAGATAATGAATACAAAACTCCTCGCAGCCTGGATGGTAGAAACTAGATCCAGGGTCTTCACTTCTACTTCCCGAATTGGTACGATTCTAGCCATGTGATTAAATGATTTGATGTCGAACATGTTAGAAACCACTTGATTACCAGTCGACGATGTAAACTGTTAACAAGCGTGAGAGAGACCACCAGTAATGTCAATGGTTCTCAAAGTACCAAGCACAACCCGTGAAATGTGAATAGATGTTTTGATGTCGAACACTTCACGGAATCCTTTGATCGAAAGTCAATGATGTAAACTGACGTCAAAGGCGAGAAACCTGCCATTGATGCATGCAGACTTCAAGGTACTGTCGATTCCTAAGTCATCTTTCTAGATAATGTGTCGATGTCGATAGAAAGCGACCCGTTGCAGGCAAGCCCGCAACACGAAATCATTGTTCAAGTTGAAGAAATGTTGCTGTAAGGACTGACTCAGGGATGGTCAAATGGATGACAAGTATTTTGCAGATGAAAGTTTTGCTTGCAGACCTCTTGAACACATAACGACACGACAGATGGCTTGGTGACGAATAACTCAAAGTTAATCCCCGGAACCCGGTTAAAGACTTTCAAAGTGGTTTGATCAACTGTGAGGTAAAAGATTTCCCAACCTAGGTGAATGAAAAAGTGTCGTGTTCAAGAGTGGTAATAAAGTTTCTTTCGAGACAAAAGGTAACAAACAGGTTCATTCTTCTCTCTTTTCCCCCACCATTTCTGGCAAGTACCTCTTTATTTTTAACAAGCTTGAGGAGGATAACATATGCTTGATTATAAGCTCATCCTTCGGACGAGTCCAACCTAGTTTAAATTCGAACCCTAGGAAGGAGTGGTTCGTTCCTGTTTGTAATTGAACAGGTCCTCTACTGTAAAAGTTTAATGAGCCCAGTATAGGAGAAACTCGGCGTTTTTCAATTTTAGAGAGTCTGAAAAAACTAAAGGAGACTCCACGTTGAACTTTTTCGTACATTTGTGTCCCTCAAGCCCGAAAAAGTATAAAATAATACCTGGGGGAACCGCTTGATCTTGCGACCAAGGAGTACTTTCATAATAGTGTCGTTGACCTGAAAAGTAAAAAGCGATCAAGGACACGTCGTTTTATTTCCTTATCGAGTTTGAAACGACAAAAACCCGGCAATCTTTTCCTGATTTTGCGGTCAGAAAAGAGCTAAAAGGGGACCGTCTTTTAATTCCGTTTTAACGAGTGTAAAAGAAACGCTCGGCGATCTTTTCATGTTTTAGGAGTCAGAAAAGAGCTTAAAAGATGACTCTGATATTTTTGTTCGTGAAAAATGACAATTTCCCTCGAAATCCCTTTGTCCTGCACAAAAGCAACACATTACTCATACCTGTTTAAAATAGGCAAAAATACATCGAAAAACATCTTTTCATGGTAAAAAATGAACTAATTCATCCAAAAAACCTATAAAAAGACCTTTTACCATGTCATTTTTACCGTTTCACTGTTGAGGTTGAAAAAGGAGCTTTTGACAAGAAAATTTCCCGTGGTCGCTGCGGAAAATCCGACCGTCGGAATCGAACGCTGTCTTATCCAGGTATTTTACACATCCTACTCTGCATTTCTATCCGTTTAGAATTAATTTTTAGGTCTTAGTTTCATTTTTTGGGGGGGTTTTGGTTTTGGAATGCGCCTCTCGGCGGACGCGGGTGCCCTTCGGGTGACCCGCGTCCCCCGACTTTTTCCTATACAGGAAAATGGTTGGAAGACGCGGTCCGCCTTCAGGCCAGCCGCGTCCGGGCGCCCTGTGCTGTAAAGTCGGGGTGCGTCTTCCGTGAAATGCGCATTTCAAAACCCCAACCCCCTCAAATAACTATCTAAAAATTCCCAAATCAATTTCTAATGACTATTTCTGGTGTGCAGGGCATTAACCATGTTAGATTGGAGAGAACGAGAGCATGTAGAGGATGATGAAGTTGCAATAAATCATCAACCTTCCCTGGATGCCCTAAGAGCATGCGGGTTATACAAATACTGGACCATACCGGGCATGAGGGGCCAGGTAAGATTCTTGGAATGGCTGGTTGAGCGATGGAACGTTCAAGAACAATGCTTTTACATAGGAGGGCACCAGCTCGAGATAGAGCCTTCGGATGTATACTTTCTCACTGGCTTGCCGAACAGAGGCGAGCAACTCAGTCTTGCGGGGACTAGGCCGGGTGGCCAATCCCTTGATAGTCTCCGCGACGAGTGGTGCACACCTGGGGCTCACCATTCGAAAGGCATAGAGATAAAACACATCACTCTGCGTGAACTCAAAGTCATAGCGTTCACGGTTACCAGAATTTGCGGCGCGGCCGCTTTACACATTGCTTCCGGATCCCAAATGCGGATGGCAATTGACTGTTACCAAGGCACCATTTTCAACTGGTGTGAAGCTGTGTCGGCTCATATGAAGAGCCAACTGACCAAGGCAAAGAACGGACGACTAAAGACTTTTGGATATGGGCCTCTAGTCGTGAGCTTTGCCTTGGAGAGAGTTCCAATGCTGATCCCTCAGCAAGTCACTGTTGATATCTTGGGTCCTCGGGAGCCAAAGCTGATACGATGGGTTGCGGTGATGGCCCGGCATCCTGACGAGGGCACAGTGGTGGTTCGATTCTCAGATAGTTACTTTCACTGGTTAGAGGACCAGGTTTTTTCGATACAGGACTTTCCGTATGCCGGAGTGGATTTTAGAGGTGATCCGGACATGGTTCTTCCACCGGGAGAACAATGGGATGACAGAGGTACTTTATTTTTCACAAGTTTTCTAATTATGTATTTTTTTATTTTTCATATATATCGTCTCAAAACTAACAGTAAAATTTTCAAAATGCAGATGTTGGTCCACAGCGTCCAGCCAACCTCCGGCCTTTTGATAGACTACATCCAGCTGCACCGGTACCGGCCCCACAGGACGCGGCTGCAGAAGTACTAGCTGAGTTGGAGCATGATCTAGAGCGTCTCACGGCAGATATACCTGAGACTACTATGGACGACATTCCTACCAGGCTTCAGCGCTTCGTAGTCGCGGTCCCTGGACCGTTTAGGAGATTTTTGCGTAAGGTAGCCCGCGCAGTGGTGTCATACAGAGAGCACCACCAGTGATTGACTAGTCACTTTTGTAGTCACATGTGACATTTTGACTTTTTGTACTATCATTTTGCCGATCATAAGGTGTTTCCAACCTATGATCGAAGACGATGTATATATTTTTTGACACACTCCTATCTATATATATCACTATTACCGGCTTATCTTGTTTAACATATGTGATGAAATGTTTTTAAATTTACTTGCATGATTATTGTAAATGTCTGTCCAACATTCGAGAAGCAATTGCATCTGCTAATGTATTTAAAGACCTTGGAATATGCTGATATTCAACGTAATCAAATTCACGTTCCAAGAGACGCACTCTCAAAAACAACCTTAATAACACAGGATTTCTAATGGCATAAACTCTATTAAGCTGTAATACAACAAGTTCAGAATCTAACCTCACTATCAAACGTCGAATTCCAAATGAAATAGATTCGGATAATAATTCAACCACTGCACTGTATTCTGCAATGTTGTTCGTTGTTTGACCGAGGCTTACCCCATGCATAGAAACTAACTCGTCAGAGGGCGAATAGATAACCCAAGCTGCGGAAGAGATATTCCGTGTACTACGACAAGCACCATTAGCAAATCCAATGTATGTTTGGAGAGGCGTCGACATTTGCAATATCAAGAGTAAAACCAAGATAAGCCAGAATAACGACGAAAACACACTCTCTAAGCTAAGCACACTGACTAAACTAACAAACACGCTAGCTAGAAAGAAAATCTAACCTATCTAAAGATTTCTCCATACCCACCATTTAAGCATAATACCTCTTTAGGTAAAGTCCATTTCTGGGTTTACCCAAAGAGTCCCCATCAAAATCAACCAGCTCATAAGCCCCTTTTGCTAGCTTTCGCTTTACAATGTAGGGTCCATGCCACATAGGAACGAATTTTCCAGCACCTAGCTTATCGTTAGCTTGATCATATAATAGCACTAGGTCTCCTTCCGAAAAACTTCGAGGTGTTACATTTCTATCATACTGAGCTTTCATTCGTTTCGCGTGAGTCTCGATTTCCAATGTAGCGTCACGTCGAGTCTCATCTAATTTAGCCAAGTACAATAAACGTTTCTCCTCTTCGGAAGTGGCTGGCAGTAATTCGACAGCCATTTGAAGTGATGGGATTTCTCATTCAATGGGTAACACAGCTTCCAAGCCATAAACTAGCTGGAAAGGAGTGAACCCTGTTGAATTTTTCACTGAGGTTCGGTATGCCCATAGCGCTGAAAATAACATGTTGTGCCAATTCGACCGATGAACACCAATGGTTCGTCGGATCATGATAACTAGAACTTTGTTGATAGACTCAACCAAACCGTTGGCTTGCGGATAATAAGGAGTAGAGCTATCGTGGCGCAAACCAAGCTGGCTTGTAAGCTCAGTCATCATGATGTTTCGAAAATGGCTCCCATGGTCAGTAATGATTGCTTGTGGGACACCAAACCTAGTTATGATATGATTGAATACGAAAACTGCAGCTGTTTTGCCGCTTGCGTCGAATTTAGGCATCGCCTCGGCCCACTTAGTAAAATAATCAACCGCAAGGATGATATACGCATGCCCCCCGGCCGAGTGAGGGTTACAAGTAATAAAGTCGATACCCCATTTGGCGAATGGACCAGCGGCAATTATAGGGTGGAGAGGAGCAGGTGGAGCGCGCATCTTGCGATCAAACACTTGACAGTTGTGGCATTTCCTGACGGCAATGATACAATCCTTAAACATAGACGGCCAGAAATAGCCAACGCGCAACACCTTCTGAGCTGTGGCATACCCAGACATATGACCGCCACATGCTCCAGAGTGACAATCATTCAAAACTCTCTCAGCCTCTTCGTGAGTTAAACAACGTCGAAAAACTAAGTCTGCCCCCCGGCGATAAAGTGTATCTCCAATAATTTTATATGGCTGGGATTGAAACCGAATTTTTCGACGTTCCGCTTTGGAAGCTTCAGGCCGAAAGGTTTGGGTTTGGAGATAGATGATTATATCCCCGTACCATGGATCTACAGTACTGATAAGAAACAAAGATTCGTCCGCAATGGACTCTTCTGCCACAGTCTCTGTGTCAGCACTCGGGAAATCACACATCAATTCCGCGAAAACTAAGGATTTCTTAGACTTGGACTTCTCGAACTCCAAGTCGAACTCTTGCAGGATAACGATCCATTTAGAGTACTTGCCCCCTAGCAATTGTTTTGTCAAAATGTAAATCATAGGGTTGCAATCCGAAATAACTGTAGTTTTACGGAGAAGAATGTAGTGACGAAAACGCTGGACAGCTTGAACGGCTGCCAGGGCCAATTTTTCCACATGCGAATATTTTAGCTCAGTGGGATTCAAGGTCCTACTAAGATAATATATCACATGCTCCGCTCCGAATTCATCTTCTTGAACTAACACCATTCCAATGGTGGAATGCGAAGCTGCGAGGTATAAGAAGTAGTCCTGGTTGTAGTTGGGAGGATGCAACAACGGTGCATGGGTCAACGCGTGTTTAAGTGCATCAAAAGATTGTTGGGCAATCTCGTCCCAAAAGAATTGTGCGTTCTATTTCAACAACCGTGTAAAACCTTTAGTGACCTCGGCGTAGTTTGGGATGAATCGGCGTAAAAAGTTTGCTTTCCCTTGCAAACTTTGGAGTTGGCGCAAACTCGAAGGAGGAGGCAATTTGATGATAGCCTCGACTTTCGAGGGATCGACGCGAATGCCGGCTTTTGAAACAACAAATCCCAGCAATCGACCTGTTTCTATACAGAAAACACACTTGTGGGGATTCAACCGAATTCGATAATGCCTACACCTCATAAAGATTGCTCGTAGGTGGACAAGGTGATCAGCTCGATGTAAAGAATGAGCAGGCAAATCATCGAGATAGGGTTGCACAATGTGCTTGATGTCATGAAATGCATAAGACATCGCCCGTTGAAAAGTAGCCCCGGCATTCTTAAGCCCAAAAGGTAATTTGCAATAAGCAAATGTCCCCCATGGACAAATGAATGCCGTTTTTGGTTGGTCGGCAGGTAGAATATTGATTTGATTATAGCCCGAAAAACCATCCATGAAGGAAAACATTTCACTTCCGGCACAATCATCAATAATTTGATCGATATAAGGCGTAGGATAGTTGTCTTTTGGACAAGCTCGATTTATATCCCTATAGTCGATACAGATTCTTATTGTTCCTTGTTTCTTGTTAACCGGAACAATATTCGATACCCAATCCGTTAACGGGATCGGATAAATAAAACCTGCTTTCAACAGCTTTTCGACTTCTGCTTTAATCGCAGCCGCTTTTCGAGGGTGAATCTGACGCAACCGTTGCCGGACGGGTTTAGCATCCGGGTAGGTCTTTATTTCATGAACAACAATGGCAGGATCGATTCCCGGCATTTCCTCGTAAGACCAGGCAAACACATCGCGGAATTCTTGGAATAGGGCCTTGTAAATTTGGATTTCTTCTTCAGTACATGCGGCACCTATATGAATGTTCTCCTCAATTCCGGGCTTCACTGAAATATCAATGGGAATAGTACGAGAAATATTCCCCAAATTCAACTCGGAATCAGAATGTTTCGTTGGATCCTGAGCGTCTTTGACATATTCAGCGGTAAAGATAGATGAAAAATCATTTTCAAATGCATCATCCTTAGGTAAAAACGAAGATCTGTGATGGAGATCCTCCCACGGTAGATCATCTACACTTAGGATTTCGCGAAGTTGTTCGTCAGATGACACGACTTCGGGAAACGCTATCCGTTCTAAGGTTGAGGTGAAAAGTGATTCTTCACTGACCACATTCATTTGGTCGATTTCGGTTGAATGCGAGTCGGTGAAAGACATGACAGCTTCATAAGCAATTTCATATGGACTCAAAGGCATAGCATCACCGAATGAGTCTATCTCAGAGTCAGATGGGACAATCCAAGGATCGTCATAAATAATATTTTCTGATGTAATCATATGAATTGTCGCAAATGAAGGGTCTACGTTGAGTGGAGGGAGAGGAAAAGTTCCCAGTAAACCGGAATCCTTAACTAAACCTACACCAACGTCCCTATAAGGGATTGTCGTCTTACCGACATGCTGGATACTCTCTGAAGAGGCTGGGTCGGATGAAAAGTATGTCAGCTGATCAATAGTCACGATCTTACCGTTATGTGGAAACTTGATTATTCTGAAGACCGATGAAACAACCGCTGTCATAGCATATGACCAACTTCGACCCAAAAGAAGGTTGTAGTCTAGAGGGGCATCAACCACTTCCACATCCAGACTAACGGTTTTACCTTCTACCCCTATAGGCAATTCTTGTAGAATACCAAACGGACGGAACCCACGGCCATCAAAGGCCTTAAGGATGGTGGGGGATTGGTTCAA